>CM050655.1:28495220-29858970 GCA_027574665.1 Rhynochetos jubatus | reverse complement strand
ACTATCCAGTTAGATATTTTGCTACGAAATGAGAAGCGATGAACAGTTTGCATGCTTGAAAAGCTTAAATAATTTTTACAGTTGCATCCGCTAACCTAGAAGACCACTCCCCACAAATTCTCATGTCTCACACCATCGCAAATACAACCACAATAAAATAGCTGCCTTTCATAGGAGGAAAACAATCACCTCCATTCAACTCGGTGGGAAAAACAAAAATCCAAACCACAACTGCCAGGTATCTCTCGTGTCCAAGAAGAGATGTGGCATTTACAGGAGGGAGGGGTGCAACTGGGTAGGGGGGTGGGGAGGAGTGCATGTCTTTTCCTTGAACCTGGATGCTTCAAGGTTGGCTGATCCAGTAGCGACGGAGGTCTTTTCTGTGATTTTCTGGGCCCCAAGAGTATAGATTTGCTTATTAGAGCAATGTCTGTGTTCCTGCATTCAAATACTAACTAGCATTTCCTCTGTCTAAACCTGTACGAGGCTGATACGGGAGCAGCTCCCAGCATAACTTTTAATTCTCCTCTCTCCTGCTCCCTTTTTTAATTACATTCAGGATGTTTTCTTATTGATTTACTTGTCTTTGTATTTAGATGCAGGGATTAGAAATTTCTCTTATATGGCAATTCAGTTTTCCATTAAAAGAAGCCCCTCGTGCTATAACCCAGGGGGAGCCTGAGAAGAAGCCTTTGATGCATGAAGCAGGTGGAAGCAAGATGATATTTGGAGAGCACATTGCACTCTGCTCTATCTTAGCATCCTTTGAAGCATTGCCATGTGATTCACTGCCCTCTGCCACAAAAGCAACGCTGTTTGCCCAGCATTCAGAATAGATACCACACTGCACCACTGCTCAGATGGGCACGACTCTTGGTCAGCAGAAAGGATGTGTCGTACTCCCAGAAAACATAGAGTGGAGGAAAAAAAAAAAACCAACAAAAAAACCCACGACCTGGAAATGTCCACACCTCCTCCTAATAATTACTTGACAGTTGCATTCGTTTTCTGACCCACCAGTTCTGGGGGCTCAAAGATGGCTTTGAATGAATCGACAATAAGTAACTAAAGAAAGCAAACCTATTGCCAGAAGGCTGAAATTCACTCTGCAAAGACAGATCCGGCTTTTAAAATTTTCAGGGTCTCAAAAAATAAAAGAAAATATTGCAGAGTACTGATTTAAATAATGCAAAGATTCAGAGGCCATAATGTGCAAATAGAACAGAAAATCCTGAGAAAAAGGAGTCTTTCTCTTGGCTTATTGCTTCTACTTACTATCTATTTGCATTTCTACAATGTCCTTTCCAAAGAAACTCAGCTGTTCTCTAAGGTTCCACACTCCCCTCTGAAGTCCAAAATGGCTTAATCCTGAATTTTCCAGGTGCAAAACTAAGGTTTAGAGCCCAGAAGCTCTACCTACAAGCTCTTACCCTCAGTTTCCCTCACAGACCTTCAAAGACTACCCAGGAGGTTCTGACTTCTCAAAATCTCTGATTCTTTAGGCCTTGCATTTGCCCTTACTTCACTGCAGAAAAGATGCAGAGGTGTCTGAAACACACTCATAAACCAGTGTGTTTCCCCAGCTGACCGAGTACTGGATGCATTCAGTCGCAGTGATGATGAACTACATTTCCATCACTCTGGGAAAACTCCAAAAGGGTTGCTGTTATTACCCTTCTGCAGAGCTCAGGTGATGCTGTGAGTTCAGTATTAGGACAGGATTTGCCTGCTTGTTACATTATTTATGCAGAGCAGATTGCTTGGCAATTACATTTCAAGTACAATCACACTACCATTTGTACTTGTTAGGGAAAGAAGCAAAAGTCTTTTAAGGCTTTAATACCTTGAGAAGTATCAGAGTAAGTGGAAAAGGCTGTGTTCTCTCTTATTAGCTGCTCGGTTATTTATACTTTTGCAGATTACCATGGTACAGCACAATTAGGCTTTGGAAGTACTGTGCAAATTGAGAAGTTACAAGAGCTCTGCTGAACAACTAACCCTTAAATACATTAATAGGAATAAACCTGCAGCACATGCCCAAGTCTGCTCCAACGAGAGGCTTTTAAATTATCTGGGAAGAAAGGAGGACAAGAGACCATCTGCCAAGAAGCTGCTCACACCCGGAGCAATGGCTACAATGCAGTGAAATTCAACGCAGTGTGGTTCCCCATGCCAGGACACCATCTCCCATAGATATGTGAGGGGAGCATGGGAGGTACATGGTACTATCTATCTGTAGTGGAGAAGACACCAGCACCTCACGGTGGTACCTCTAGTCCTTCAGTGACTACTGTCCTTACAGCCCCAAGCAACACAGATTCACTGCCCAGAAGACTGTCTCAGCTCACAGGGCTGAGGAACATGGCTAAGATCAGCTAAGATCCTATCATGCACTTTGTTGTACACATTCTTGGACACCGTTCCAGTGAGTATGTACCATCTATAGAGACTGTTCTCATTGCCAGCCTCACAGCAGAGACTCTGGGGAATGAAGAGACTTGTCTAAGGACACTCCTTGGATGTGAATGAAACCAAGCTCCCCTGTGTGCCAGGGAAATGCCCTTACATCAAGAAACCCTCTTGTTTGCAGATCCCACTTCCTTAAAGTAACATGTTTTCAATCATGTGTCCATTTTGCAAAAAGCAACTCCCGTTATCTCAGACTCCCTCCTGCCTCCTCCCCTGAGCAGCTCACATACCCCACCTCGCTCAGGCTCCAGTTTTACAAGAGGCACAGTGCAACCCCTCCATGCCAGTCACTGTGATTTCTACCATCCACTTACCTCCACAGCGAGCTCTCCGTAACACTCCCCAAGTTGAAGTCGTAGAGCTTCGTCAGAATGAGAATCACCTGGGGAGGGGAAGGGAGGGAGGAAGAGAAAGGGAAAGGAGGGGGAAAAAAAAAAAAGAAGAGTTTACCTTTAGACTATGTAACAATACACCAGACATCTGAAATCACCGAAAGGACAGCTTAGCATTTATCCATTAAAGTTGCGGTAATACAGGATCAAATAAGTTTTAAAAAAAAAGAAGAAAATAATTAGCTTAATGCATCATGTAACCAGTAACATTTATTTTAATCTCAAAATGTTTCGCATTTGAAATAAAACATGCCAGCAGGAGTTAATCAAACTACCCTCTCTACAGCTATGGTTATTCAAGGCCAGGGATTAAATCAGATGCACGCTTGTTAACACAACAGCCCAATCAGAAATTAGTCAGCTTTTCCCCTCTGTTTCTCCAGGTGCTACCACAAATTGGTGAGTCTCCATGGAAAGAATTGGCAAGTTTGTTTATGAAGATCCACCTCCAGAAAATTAGTCCCTTTTGTACAGAATAAGCTTTGTTGTTCCCTATGTGCTGTTGCTGGCTCCAGGAGCACTGGAATATGATGCCCACACGCTATCACCTTTCTGCAGTGGTGAAACAGTGGGACACAGAGCATGACATTCAGCTTAGATGCTGAGCAAGACAAAACTTCAGCTCTACCTTTAGTGCTCAAGGAGAGGCAGAGCCTTCAGCACCCACTGACTGACTTTCTGGCAAGCCACGAACACTCCCAAGTCATGCCCTTGCGAAACTGAGGTAGGAGGAGAGAGGAGGTAGGGACTACAGGGGAAAATAACTTCCCTGCAATATCCTTGGTGCTCTGGCCTCAGATTTCACTGGTCAACTTAATCCTCCTTGTTACCAGCTACACTGCCCGATGCCCTTCTCTCCCAGAAAGGCAGCTATGCACCCCGATAACCTGAGAGCCTCTGTGCAAGCTCCCACACTCAGGATGGGAACTTCTGCAGAAAGAAGAGGTGCCCCGGTGGAAGTTAAGAGCATTGGAGCACCTGTTCCTTGCGCTTTTAGCAGAACTAATGTCACACAGTTCATGCCCTCGGAGTCTACAGAACCAGCATCAAGAAGAGCTCTGGGGCATCTCTCCATTTTGGTTTTGCTTCATTTTAACATTTCAGCACCGTTTCTTGCGGGATTCAAGAACAGTCTGGTTTGCCTCGCATCTGCTTGGGCTGTGAAAGCCCCTCAGGAACCTTTTAGTAAACACTCACGGGTTTTGGTTTGTGAACAGGTACTTCACAGTTTGGCTAAAAGGTGGGTCCAAATGAGATATGTGGCCTAAAGGTTTGGGTTCACTAATGTGTTCCTATGCAACAAGGATCTTTTCCACAAAAAAAGCTATGTCTCCCTCCCTCTTCATCCTCCCACAGCAGTGGGACCTGCCACACCTTTCACATGGGTTTCCCAGCTGAAAGGCTGCTGGGTGAAGAATTTAAAGCTTTGCAGAAAAATGCCAAAGGATTAATCAATATCACCACGTCTGCAGCAGTCGGTTACTGTCAGCGTAATACCGGGAAGAGACCTGTTCGAATTGTAAGGAACCTTGGTACGTGACTGTGCAGTCAGTACCCAACTTAATGGCTTTCAAATAGATTCTCTGAGCATCCCTCTCTCTACTGGATTCACCTTCTCCATCCCTGATTGCATTTTGTCCCTTTATTTACCCACGCAGAGACCTTTAGGAGGAAGATAAAAGCCAAGCTGCTTCCAGCAGGGTGTGAAAAGAAACCTGTCAGGCAGATTTAAGTCAGCATATGCGTGAGCCCATGTCGGCCAAAACCTATGCTGTGTGGTGGGGAAATAAGGACAATACCCTTCTTCTCACTGCAACTTAAACCCTGCGCACACCTTTCCACAGAAAGGGGAATAAGTCAGCTGCAGCAACCAAGGTTTGTATACCTCCTCCCCTACACCAACTGAGGGAAGCAGTGCAGCCTGCTCCCAGCTAAATCCTTACGGGAGTGACATTTTTAGGATGTCCCCTATACTCCCACAGGGGCTCGGCAAGTCTCAGGAAGCCATGCACCACAGCACAAGCCCTGCCCTGTCAGAAGCGACGCTCTCCTCATGCTCACAACTACGGCGAGGTTGCACAAAGTTAGTTCTCCAGTTTCAGAGCCTAATTGCATTGAAGACAGCAAGATGATTTCTGCTGAGTTCAATGGATCCTGGATCCAGCCCTAAACATATTAAATGAATTCTCCATGTCCTGGTCATGTTTCAACAGGATAATTCTACCTGAAGTTACAATTACAACTGAAGGCTGCAACCATACTCTCCCAGCCCTTTGTATGCCTCTCCCCAGATCTCCTATGCCCCATATTCTTGAAGATGTCACTTATTTGTTATAAACCCTGCAAACCACAGGATAACACTAGCTTTCCAGGAGTAGGTTGAATCCTACTCAGCTCCTGGGTATAAATCCAAAGTAAAAGTATATTCAGTATGGCTTTTCTGGATTTTCCCCCAGGATGACTAAGAAAAATCCAGCTCTGCCTATTAATGCACAGAAAGCAAAAGCATGAGCATCCCTTTGCAGCTGAATCTCATGAAGGCTCCAAAATCACAGGAGTTGCCTGAGGCAGTGGTAATACACAGTTCAGTCACCTAGAGCAAGCTGTCCATAAAATCACTCAACACATACACCCAGGGCAGGCAACACTCTTGCACCACAGCCCCAGGTGGCCTCCAGCCTGTCCCCACTTGCTTATGAGACAAGACACTTTGGATTCAACGAAGGTAACTCTTGTAATGGTTTGGGAGTTCAAAAACCAGAGAGGATTGGAGAACATGAACACCCCATCTTCCCAAGGAAACTGTGGAAGCACATTCCCACACAACACTGCCTCCCGAGATCCCCGAGCAAGCCTAACTCCCAAGGAAGCGTCGCATGCGGTTACCACGCAAACCAAAGCCCAAACGGCGCAGCTGGTTCCCAAGTTGTTTTCATGGGGTGTTTTGACAGAGTTCCAAAGGAAACTTCAAAACGTTTCAAGAGGCTGTTGTGAGGCCCCCATGTCATGCTGCCTCAACCCTGCTAAGAAAAACTGGAAGCGAGGATATCAGGGGCAGATGTGGGCAAGTACCAGATTTTCTAAGACATTCTGTTATTTTAATGTGTTACTTGAAAAAGAATGGAACAAAATACAAGGAAAATTGGACATATTTTCCAAAACTGAATTCTGACAGGAGAAAAAGCTAGAAAGAAAAAACCCTCATTGATTCAGGCTGAGACATTTGATTCCAATTTCTACTTTGTAGTTGAAGAAGCTTAGCTTGTTTTTGTCAACACTAACAAATAACTGTGGCTTTTCTGTGCCAAAGTAATTTTGCATGAAAATCTTGACAGTTTTCACTTTAAAAGCTGAATTCAATTGAAAATTGGAGATTTCACATTTAATGTACTATTTCAAAACAAAAATAAACATTTTCTTCCCCTGAAATGAGGGAAATCTAGAATTGCCACCTATGGAAAATGCCCACTGTTCAACCCAAACTCAGATGAAAACATTTTGCCCTAGGGAAAAGAAATAAAAGCAAAAAAGGAGTTCCAAGTGATATTGATTCAGAAACAGCAAAAACTTACACTTAGGCATTCCTTAATCAAAGTAAAGAAAACCCTTATTGTGCCAAATGAAATTCTTTCATCAACTCATCAAACCAATCTCCCCAAAATTAATTCCAAGTCAGCTCAATGCTGAGATGCATTTTTCTCTGGGGTCATACAGCTCACTCCAGGGAACAGAGCTCAGATAGGAAATTTCCCCACCTCCTATGGGTCAGGCTCCGCACAGCCACACTGTGCTTCCCAGGACACCACAGGGCAGGCGTCCCTCGGGGTGCCAAGCAGCTCAGCCAGTGGAGAATGAAAAAAGGGAAAACCAGGCTGTAGGACAGAGTGAGGAAATAGGCCAGGCTGAATTACAACTCCCTGAAGGCAATACAAACCCTCTAGAAAATGCAATTTCAAGGGGAGATTACACAAAACTAAATGACCTGAATAATTCAATAAACTCTTTGGGTTTTCTAGACAGAAGTGGGATGGAGAAAGGATAACCAGAAAATATATGTTTTCTTTGGAAACAAGTGATATCCAAGTCCTGCAAGAATTTCCTTATGCACTTTATTCTACACATATGCCTCTCCACAGTCCATATGTTTCTGTTTTGCAGAAACTACTCTGTCTGCTGAATACCCTGCTATAAGGCTTGCATGACAAGAATGCCAGCCCCATCCATTATTTATCTTCAATGGCTTATATTACAATACAGATTAAGAGTCTCTGGCACTGAGAAATCCCACCATCACGCTGCATATTATACTGAACCGCCAAATCCAGATATAACATGATGAACTGCTGCTCTAAAATAAGGCCAGCAAGTCTCCAACACTGCCCAATCCAGCAGCCTTGGGTCTTGACACAACTTGGCTGGCATGAAAGCAGAAAAAATACAACCAGAAGCAGTAGCCCAGGTTTCACTCCATCTTGAAAACACATCCCTGAAGGGATCCCTATTGTTCAGATAATTATTAGGAATCTGCAAGCCCATAAATCACAAAAGTACTCAGAAGCTCTTCAGAGTATTTGGTGGTGTAACAATCTTTCATGCCCATAAAATTTTACTACAAAGGAAAATTGCTTTAGTTCATTAAACCCTCCTCCAGATCTTGCCAATTCTAAACTGGCAAAGTGCTTTGCATGCACCCGACAGTGGAATATGTAACTGTTTCCCATGCATTAGAGTGTTCTTTCAACAGATTGACAATGAACTTCAGAACAAGTGAAAAGTGCCACATCAAAGGCAGCCCTGCTCCTGTATCAGACGACACTCATCCTGAGACAGGAGAGAGAAGAGCACAGCAGCCAGGGAGAATAGGTGGTCACTTCAGGTAGACATCTGAAAGCACTGATGCACTTCATGAGATTCATCTCCTCTCTAAGGGATCCTGCTGTATCAGCAGAGATTAACACAGCTCATCAGTAGCCCCGTCCACGTATTTACCAAGTGTAATTAACGGTGAGCAAAGGGGTGAGCAAAGGGGTGAGCAAAGGGGTGAGCAAAGGGGTGAGCAAAGGGGTGAGCAAAGGGGTGAGCAAAGGGGTGAGCAAAGGGGTGAGCAAAGGGGTGAGCAAAAGGGTGAGCAAAGGGGTGAGCAAAGGGGTGAGCAAAGGGGTGAGCAAAGGGGTGAGCAAAGGGGTGAGCAAAGGGGTGAGCAAAGGGCAGCGCACTGCATATCACGGAGATCGTGGAAAGGTTTATGTGTGAAAAATGAGAGTTCTCTGCTCACCTTCTCTGTCATGCTGGGGTCTCCCTTTCCTGCCTACAGACCTACTCCTGTGATGTCTGCAACCTTTTCTCCCTCCCCGCACCAGCCAACTTGCATCTGCCATTCCCCAATCCGTATGAGAGCAACAGCACCCAACAAGTAAATTTAAAACGTGAACAACCACAGGCTACAGGGAACCGGTAATCTGTAAATTGCTCACAGCTGAAGGCAAATTGTCTTAAAATGCTCTGGGACCTAAAAGCCAGCAGCACTGCTCTATGGAGGTCCCTAGCTGTTCCTTTCTTTTTGGGTTGTTTCATGGGGGCTGTTTGGTTGGTTTTTTGGTTTTGGAGGGTTGGTTTGGTTTTTTGTTTTGTTTGTTTGTGTGTTTGTTCTTGTTGTTGGGGTTTTTTTGGTGGGGTTTGGTGCTATGGGGTTGGTGTTTTTTTTTTTTTTTTGTGGTGGTGGTGGTGGTTTTTTTACGACACAAAATTAGTAATCAAAGATGACTTCATCAACTCACGGAGTTATTCAGGGTGACTGATTTGCTAGGCAAGGTGGTCTTTCACACAATCTCTGCATCCAAAGCTACTTCAGACAAAAGCCATCTATATGAGCCTAATTCTCCCCACATAAGCACTCAGAAGATGGGAAGAAGATCGTTTACATGCTCAACATAACACTTTCACTTAAGTGTATGGTGGGTTGACACCAGCCAGCAAATAAACACCCACCCAGACCCTTGTTCTCTCCCCACCCCAGAGCACAGGGGAGAGAACCAGAAGAGCAAAAGGGAGAAAACCTGTAATTTCAGGCAAAGACAGTTTAATAAGTGAAGAGAAAAAAAACCACCAACAATGCAAAGGCAGTCACTGGCTGCCTCCCACAGCAGACCAGTGCAAAGTCAGTCTCTGAACAGAGGCAACATTGGAAAGACTACTCCACAGTCGTTAGTACTGAGGGTGATATTATGGCATGCAATACCTGTTTGGCCAGTTCAGGTCTGCTGTTTCAGACTCCCAAGTCCTTGACTGCTCCCACCCTACTCCTAGGGTGGACAGAGTGAGGAACAGACAACCTGACACTGTGAAGCACTGTTCGACTATACCTAAAACAGTGGCGTGTAATCAACACTAGTTTAGCCAAAAACACAGCATGACATGGGCTGCCCTGAAGAAAATTAACTCCATTCCAGTACAAGTATTTTCCCAGATCAAGGTACAATTGTTCTCAAAAACAATCACTACATAATCCTGGTCCCACCAAAATCACTTCGTGTGCAGGCACAAACGTATGCATGCGTGCGATCACACTACACATCACCATCCTCGTTTGCCCTGGAGGTCTAAGTGCAGCTCCTAATACTCAAGCATGTTGTCTCCAGGTGCGAGAAGCATACAGCATTGTTACAAAGCTGCCAGGTGAGGAATTTAAATTCCACAGATGTTAACAGATTCTGCAAGCATCACCACTGTGAAACAAGGCAAGTAATGTCATTTTTGTTTTACTGATGAGGAACCAGAGGCAGAGAGAGATTAAGTGTTTCTCTACATGGGAACACTCAGGGAGAAGAATCAAATCAACTTTTAAGAGTTTGGTTCAATTCACTTTGCAAATACATCAAGAATATCAAATTAAAGACCACTTTATTCTGAAAAAGTGTCTCCATCCAGAAATTTAACATGGCTGAAATAACCCAATTCAACACATTTAGCTAATTTAAACTAAAGCATCACCTGGAAGATAAAGCCACAATCCAAGTTCACCCACAGTAACAGAACAATTAGCAAAGAAAAGGAACACATGCACCTTAAATACCAATATAACTCCTTTTTCCCTTGTCTGGGGAGCGTAGCTGAAGAAAACATATCTCCAGACACCAGCAGTTAAGAAATAGCACATCCTAAAACACAAGAAGAAAACAACAGAGATACTAACGAAAAACACCAGCCAAACCCTGACAGTGGAAATCAGAGCGACACTTTTGCAAGAGTAAAGCAATGCCAACTTAAGCAGCAGCAAAGGACTTTTTTTTTTTTTTTTTTTAATCTCTAGAGAGATAAAACCGATCTGTGGGTGGCTTCAGGCAGTGCAGGCAAAAGAACCCTCTAAAATTGAAAGAGACAGGTCCCAAGATCACACACAAAAGCAAAACATGTTCCAGTGAACTTGTGATCTCCAAATGGCTGAGGCTGTCAAATTTGTCCTCAAAACAAGAACCAGTAACTAAAAGAAAGATATTCTCCTTTAATCCTCCTTTGACTGTGTTGCTTTCCACTTTCCAGTATGAAAACTGCCACAGTATGCTCTTTCTGTCCCATCCTCCTCCCTTTCACTGTAAATCAGGCAGCAGAATAAGCGGGAGCCAGAGCATGAGAAGTCTTCCCATGGATTCCCCTGGGATACTGGAGGCAGATCACACCATCCTCACAAAAGAGCCCTCAGGATATGAAGAGCAGTTTGAAATTCCCATTTACAGGGCTTGCAGTGAATGAACAGAATCTGAGGGGAAGGGGGGAACCCAAATCAGTACAGTGCTTTGCAGAAAGAGCCAGCTCTGGAAAGCCCAACTCCCTCCTCCTGTGTGAACACCAGGAGGAGCAGGGCAGGATTCTCCTATACCGGTTCTCTGCTTTGGCAATTCAAAGGCATGCACAGCCTGTCAGAAAAAGCAGCTGCTGGCATCAGCACTGAGACAGGCACCTCTACCAGTGTCATGGGTTTACATTTCTAGGCTCACACACATCCAGAAAGGACCCAACAGGGTCTCTGATGCTGTTGGGTTCAAACAACCATAATGTTTTACAGTAACATAGGAAAAGATGTCAGATTCTCCTCCTTCCAAACCACAGATTCCATTTATCACCCAAATGAGGGGTATTCACAGCCACTAGCTGTATAGCATCCGCAAATCAGCCACATTGCTCTTCCATCTCCACTACACATTAAAAAGTGGGTAATACCTCTCACGTAACACTGTTTCCAAGGAAGTAGAATAAAAAAAAAACCCCTTTGCTAAATCCTGCCTGTTTCAGCAAATGAACCTCCTGCATACCTACATGTTTACATTGAGTGCACACACACACAAAAATTACAACCCCATTCTTAATTTCTCCTTTAACCTTAAATAAAAGAAAGGCTCCAGCATGGTAATCAGCCCTTACAGAGCAGCTGGATTCTGTCCCAGAGGATACAGTAGAGCCCTAAACACAGCCACCAGATCAGATCATACAGCCTTGTCTTCTTTGTAGGGGAAAACCAAACCACTGTTCCTAAAGGGTTTATTAGAGTTATTAGCCACACAGCGTCACTAGAGTGTCTGGGAAAGGCCTGGTGGATTAATCACCTTTTTAAGCACAGCAATAAAACACAGAAGATACTTAACGAGAATTCAAGACCATCAAAAATAAACACACTGGAGAGGAGAGTGGACACAGCAATACTATCAGCAGCTTTCCAGTAGCACTGGTCAGAGAAGCCAGACAGAAACCCCCCTCCACAGGTATTCTGACCAACACCCCTAACAAGGCACAGTTGTGCTCCACAGAATGTTTCACAGCTCTTCAGGATGGCTTTGCTGCGCATAAACACGCATTCTCACCAGGAAAGACATCTAGATTGCTTAAAATAACAGAAGCCTGAGCTTTATCTCCGTGTAACTCAGTTAAACATAAATACAATCTTTCCTGGCAGGTAGTGATATGATTTAAGGGTCCCCTATCATACATTACAAGAGGTGATAGCAAAGAAATCATAATTTATTTTTATTGATTCAGCAACCCATGCTGGATCATATCTCCTAATTCTTACCCTTTGCTAAGAAGCCTCCACCAAAGCCTTGGGAAATTTAATCTTTTTTTCTTTTTTTTCCTTTCTGTCTTCCTTTTAAAGCTGCCTTGTGCATATCTCTACCTAAGTTCAAGAACAAAACGAAAAAAGGCCCTAGTTACTTTTCTGGCTCTGTTCTCGTTCCAATTATCTTCTATATCATCTGCGAACCAGTAGATTTTGTGCAGCAATTTAACTCTGTGGAGTCACATACCTGCCGAAGGGCAATTTAAAACTTCTGACATGGGGATGTAAACAGACAGAAGGACTTGAACTCCAAATGTGGGTACACTACCCTCACAGGACAGTTCTCAATTAGATAGCTAGACAGACAGATAAATGGATGGATGACGGCTGACAGAAGGTAAGACAGAACACCCCTTTGAGATGTCATAAACTGCCAGGACAGGTGAGGGTTTTCCTTGAGGACTGAAAGCAAGACTGACTGGTTCCATAAAGGAAATTAAACTATATGGGGAATTTTGTGTCTAAGTCATTTCTGAAAGGAAGAGAGAAAAAAATCTTCCATAAAGCTGATTTTTTAAGAAAATTCAGGCTGTTTATTCTTCTTCCATTTCAGACTCCAGGCTCTACTCATGAACTCCTCTCTCTCCCTTCTGCCACATAAGTACATATAAAAACATCACTGATCTTCCTCAGAATCTAATTAAAAACTCAAACAATTGGCGTTGAACAGAGCATGGTCAATATATTGTATCTCTCCCCAGAAACAGGGGATGAACTCAATAACCTGTTGAAGTCCTGAAGTCCTTCCCAGCCTCATGTCTATGAGCCCACTTAAAGATTTCCTTGTTCATGTGAAAATACCTCACTGCTAGCTCAGAAGAATAGCAGCAGGGAATTAGATGCCATGCCACAAACACATGCCTGCTGTGCTCACCTAAAGGATGAAGCCTTGCTTTCAACATGACAGCAGGAGAAGCCACTGTGTCAGCAGTGCAGTCTGGTCACTACCCTGGCACTTAGATTTGCCCCTGCATTTACTACCTGACCTTGAATGACTAACATCATTACTATAAGCTCATCATTTAATCATAATTCTTTAAAGATGCCTAGGTAGACTATAAATATAATTAAATAGTAGGGAAAGTGAAATGAGAATCCTCGCAGAAAGAATAAGATTAAAATATAAGTGACAGTTTAGAATATGTGAGTAACTGTCACAGGCAACGTGGGCCGGTCCGGCTGAGCAGGACAAACAGGATCAGAAAATGCTGGAGGTAAGAGACAAGCATGAATCAAGGCTCTCCACAGACAAAAGGTCAGAAGCAATAGTTTGAGTGCTAACTAGACAATTAACATATTTTTTACATTATTATAGATTCAACAAAGATGAAATGGTCTGATTATCTTATATATTAAGGTAATAAAAACGTGGTCTGTCCAATTGACTGGACTCTTCTGACCTTGAACCTATGTTTCTGCAGCCCTTCCTATCTGCAGATGCTCAAACCTACTTGAAACTTAGTGGCTTCAGCCGTGGCAAGGTCAAACTCTGCCCTAGCAGCTCCTTTTCTTACTGGTATTCCTTTGAGCTAATCTTTACTCTTGATTTTTATCATCTTTATTGTATTTATTTTCATTGTATTCTATCACTAAGGAATTAAGCAAAATTCTTATCTGTTGCTGTTAAAACACACTCTCTTCCCTTCCTTTGTTCCTGCGCAGAGCAGCCCCTTGCTCACGCCAAACACCCTGGGAGCCCTGATATTTTCTGCTTTGAAGGGCCTAACCAAGCAGAATTTCATGAAAACTGGCTCACTAGGTATTTCCAGAAACTGATCTGGGAACGATTCCTCTGTGTACACTCACCACATTGAGCCACCCAGATGTAACACCCTCCTTCATCTAAGGGCACTAAAACAACTTCTGTTCTTAGTACGGAGTCCAGAGGAACAGGTACGCCAACAGCAAATGGCCCGTGCAAGACACTGGCAACAGCTTCTATGATGTGCAACAGAACAGAGGATAGAGAATTCTTAAGTTCAAGATTCAGCTTCTCCCTTCCCTATGAGGGATCCAGGCTTGTGCCCCATCCCCTCCAGAGAGCCGCCCTAAGCACCAGGGGTCCAGAGCTCTTTGGGATCTGCCTGATAGCCCAAAGAACTGCATGAGTCAGTTGATGGACATTCAGAGCAGGCAGGTGCCATGGGCTTCAGCTTTGCCTCCAACTGACACTGAACTACTTCAGACTGCAGCTACATCAGCAAGAAAGAATGAACGGGAGCTCTATCCCAACAGCCTGTCAAATAGCCTCACTCACAGATAAAGTGGCCTCCTGGCAAGTGGAGCAGGGACTGTACTGCCTGCCGAAGAGAAGGAAGACACCATGGTTTCTCCTCCTTCGTGCCTGTCCACATAAAGACTTCAAAACTGTGAATTCAAGGGACTGATGGGATGCCTCCCTCCATGCCAGCTGAAGGAGCAGGCCCCTAAGATGCCCTACTGTGGGAACCTGACTTAAGGCTAAGGATTCCTCCAGGCAAGCAAGAGGCTAATATAGCCACATTCCATGGACTTAGTCCTGGGATATACCCAGGACCTGAGAGGGAGAGTAAAGGTAGAAAAGAGACCTGAACCCCCAGTTCAGAGCCTGGTTTGTCACTCAAGCCAGACAACCTATCTTCCAAAGCAGGCAGTTACCAGCTCTGTGCCTGCCAGGGAAATAAAGCTTTGAAAGTGTGCACATTTTTCCCCATCTGAGTATTTCCTCAAGACAGGTAAAATATATTTGCTTAAAATCTGACCCTGTAGGAAGGGGGGGGTGGGGGGGTGGAAATGCCCAAAAAATACCCTCTGAAGGACTGGCAACAACTTCAGGGCTGAGGGGGGAGCATGATGGAATGTGTCAGGAAGCACAGAAAAATCAACAATCTTTGGTGTCAGCCCAGTATTGCAATTCTGGGAGGCAAATGAAGAAAAAAGTCCATTCATCTGTGTTTGAGCTCTGCAAGAAAGAAAATATATTTTTCCCTCTCAGAAATACCTTGTGCTAATGTCTACGTGGGGAGATGTGGAAGAGCGCAGTTAAAGCTGTCAAAGGCAATTTTTCTTAGAGACTTAAGTGTTCCGTTACTTAAAAAAAAGAAGGTGAGAAAAATAGAGGAACTTGAATTCAAATCTCCTTTAATGCAACGTTATGGCTGAGAATTTCAAAGCTGTAAAAGTTAGGAAATTCAGAAGTACAGATTCTACATTATGCACATGGATTGCATAAAAGAAAAGAGGCAAATCACCACTGCAGAAATCCAAAGCACCACTGACTTCTGCAACCCTTTTAAAGTTGGTTGAGGCCCAGGGGCAGTTGGTCAGATGAAAATACCTACTTGCTCCATACTGCAACCCTCACTGCACTAGAAAACTTGCAGAAGGTTTGACCTTGCGAAATCATTCTCCTTCTTTTACCTAGGGACCTAAAAAATTCTTTGTTTGGATCTGAAAAAATCTTGCCCTCTATCTGACAGAGAAATTGAAGCACAGTCTTCATTTCAAGCCACTATCCGTATTCTTCCTCATAAGAATCATGGTTATGACAACTGCGACTGCTGACTGACATTTAAACTGGGGCTACTTCTAAGTTCAGGATTTGGGATGCTATAACCCGGGAGATAGATCCCTTTCAGTCTTGCTTGACAAAGGATAGATGTGAGCAGAAGGCTCAGTGCTTTGGTCTGCCAGCATCTGCACTGGCTCTCTTCACTATCACAAGAGCATCTGGGACCCAAAACCTGGAGGTAGAAAAGGGAGATGAGACAGAGCCTCATATTTTATGTAAATACTCTGTAGCTCTGCAGGGTCTCCATATGACCTTCAGGTAATTTCACATACATGGACTGTAAGGTTGTCCTGCACGATGCACTGCGATATCAAAACCAGCCCACCACTGCAGAAGGGCTCTAAACATGAATACTCCCACTATTTCTGCATTGGCATGTTCTCCGTGGAGCACGAGAAGTTTCTCAAAACTTGCGAAAACCCTTCTGCCCCTAGAGCCACATAACAGGGAATGGCTGTGCAGTGAGAGAATGGAAGGATGCAGATTGACTAAACAAGACCTGTAATGGCCATTACTCAAGGCCTCTGATAGTTTTGTTCTCCTCCTTACTACCTCAATAGCCCTAGATTTCCACTGGAATACTCTCTTGTCCTCTCCCTCACCAGTCACACCACAAGGTCCTGTCTTCATGAATGCCATGACATCACAGGAGCAGGACTTCAGCCAGCCACCATGCACCCCCTCATAACTCCTTGCCATACAGCCTTTCTGTTGTGACTACGCAATGAGACCTAAGATTGGCACCTGCTCCAAGATTGGCACCTGCTCCAAAATAAAAATATGGGCTGGAGATGGGCCAGGCACAGCAGCTTGTCCTGATTTATTACAGCCTAGACTAGAAAGGAGAAACATCCCTAGTCACCTCGGGATGGCAGTAAGGACAGAGAGAGGTGACGTGTCTTCTCTGAAGGTGAAATACAATCCCAATCTTGGATAACGTATGACCACAAAATCTTAAACACGGTACTAAGGAATAAATTTGGAATAAAGAGGAATAAATTCCTCTTCAGGCAAAGCTAGGTCATCCCCACACGTTCCAGTGTGAGTTCTCTCTACCTGCTGTGACCCTTCAGTGAACAAACCCACACCCCACTCCCAAATTCACGATATGATGGCTGCAAACCCATCATTAAGAATAATTCTAATAAGCACAACAGCCTCCAAAACAGAGGACTATAACAAGGCAGATTCAAAAGTCTCCTGTTCTTAGTGACTGTGCAGAAGTTCATCATGAGAACCTTCTCCAAAGGGGGAATAAAGTTCAAAGACAAACACAACATGTTTTTCATGAGTGAATCTCGAGCTGGCAATGGATTAGAGCTCTGAATGTTACCAGGGCTGCAGCATGGTGTGAACCAGAGGCCTGATTCAAGCTCACGGTGTCAGGGTGTCAACTCTGTACAGGTTCTTTGTCTGGCAAGATGCACAGGTAGAAAAAGGCGAGCAGCAAATCTTCTAAGTAGCTGTGACATCCTAAAGAACAAATCCAAAGGCCCATTTTGCCTTTGCTGTTTTACAATTGTCCTTTCACAAGGGTGATCATCTACAAACTACTTCTTATAAAGCACCTCCCAAAGCAGAAGTATTTCTCTGAGTCCTATTACAGCAGGACCAGCAGCAAGTGCTCTGAAGACAATCTTCAGCCAACTCAGTTACTGGAACAGTGTAACCTGTTGTAGATTCACATATACAACAATCCAGAACAAAAGTACTCTCCAGTCCAGAAAGAAGGTACCCTCCGCTCCATCCTTTCAAAAGGCAATTGTTACAAGTCTCTCCAGTAACTACACCAACACAAGACTGATTCCAACAGCTCCACAGACCCCTCATGAGACAACTGCAGTCAGAGCACCTCTCATCAGAAAAATTGGTGCTATAACAAATAGGTATCAGGGGCTCAGCCTTGAACCAGGCTGTCAGCGCAGCACACGGTCCTTCACTGCATCAGAGAGCTCAAGTCACGTCTCATGGTTTGTTGCATTTTGTTTTTCTTAAAGCCCTAGCTCTTGGAGGCTGGCAATGACTTAAAACAACAAAAGGAAACAAATGCAATCTCAGTTCTACTTTTCTGAATTCAGAGGGTGACTTTTCAAACACACTCAGACCTCCATCTGACTTCTTCGACTTTTACTTCCCAAACCACTGCATCTCTCATATTCTTTTTATTTTACACACACGTAGAGACAACTGTCTAGCTGCACATCTGTTTTTAACTATAGATGAAGCTACATAATGGTTTTAAATTCCACTGCATTTATTTTTTCTCCCCCCAAGATAGAAGAGAGAAAATTGACTTGGGATGTTTTAGATGGCTCAAATTAGCAATGCAGAATGTGTCAGAATGGCACAGAGCACACTTGAACAGCTATTGCTAGTACTTGCAGGTGCCATGAGCCCTTCACATTCAAGAATACTGGATTTACATTCAAACATTAAGGAGAAATAAAACCATCTTGATTCACGTTCTCTCACATCAAGAGAACAAGGGGTATTTTTAGAGCAACAGCTTAGCATTCGCAGCACGTGTGGCATTCTTGATTAAACAAGAGATCTGCACGAACATAATAAACGTGTAGTTTTATTGGCCAAGCACTATGGAAACAATTTAGAATACATGGACTGCGATGTTAAGCAAACTGCAGCCCATGTACAACACCCATGAATTATAGCAGTTTGGCAATGAGCTGACCAGTTGCTTCTCATGGCCTTTAATAACAATCATCCACATCTTCGCAGCACAATAGGAATTAGAGATGCAAGAAGCCTATTAGCTCATCCAGAAAATACAGGATTGTTCCCTGTGGGATAATTGCTAATACTCTGTCCAAAGTAGATTTAAAGCTGTAAAGCATGGTAGGCTCTTTAGTAAGATTACTCAGAGTGGCTGAGAACTCAGTTTCATAAAGCTTTTTCTGGACATTAAATTTAAATGTTTCCTCTCTAAAAAATGGTTAAAGCCAGCCCAAGGGCCCTGTCCCCCTTGGATTCCACCCTGATGAGTCCAAAGAGGGAAGAGCTGGTTCCTGCATACACTCACTCCATGATCTTGTTACACTGTCATAAGAAGGCAGGACTAAAAGAGACATCATCTTGTTTAGAGCAATCCACTGAACCTTATGTGTCCCCATCCTGCAAACCCCAAAACACTTCTCAACACCTCTGAAAAACTTCAGACCTTCATTGCAAAAGCCAGGACAAAACAAACAAAAAGCCACAAAAACAATCTTGTACCACAGGAAGACAGGAAAAGTCAAGAGCACTGCCCCTGTCCTCCATCCTTGCAATAACGAGGAACCTGAGAAATGCCCAGATGGTTTGCTGAAGTGGACCACAGAGAGCAATAAACCATGTCAGATACACGGCATCTCTCCGCTCCCTAGCTGAATGAGACGACATTTTTTAAACATTCTGCTCTTTTAACATGCTTTTCAAAAATGCATTTTCGCAATAAGAATTGTTAAGTGTTTGGCTTTTATTAGCATTTTCAGGCAGAGGTTAGGGCACCCAAAGAAAGAAGATGTATAAAGAACAAGAGCAGAGCTAACAGTTCTTCATTATAGACTTCCCCTGTTCCACACAGAAAGTGACCACATTACACTGAAGAGTGATGTTTATATATCTAACACAGTACTACAAAATCCTTCAGGATGAAAATCGCAAAGCAGCAGCGATTGATTATTTCTGCCACAAGAAAAAAAATATTGCTTGAGCATGTAATAGAAAGTTCTTTTCAACCTGAAGAATTACCTTCCTTTTGGGAAAGACGAACCACCCATAATGACAGAGGAAAATCTTCGGAAGTAGTAGTAGAAAAAGACATTAGAAGTGGCAATCACCATGTCAGACACACTACACTGCAGGGAAAGGGAAGAATGGCCAGATAATGAAATTACAGAGCATTGAAAATGTCAAAGAGCGACAGTGCTCTACCATCATTCATGGGTTATATGAGGCATTAACATGCTGATATCCCATTCCAATGACAAAGATGGCAACAAGAACAGTAAATAGTCCAAAATGAATCTGTTGCTGAGACCAGGAATTTAATGAAACAGAGAGACTGGCAGAAAATGAATCTTACTTTCACTTTGCAGCCTCCAAACTCGAAGCTGCTGGCCCTATTGAGAAACAGTAATAGCTCAGGGATGCATTATTTGACTTCCCTTATCTATGATTCCCCTATACTTATGAGTCTTCATCACAAAACAGGGTATCAAGTCTCACTAACCAAAACCAACCTTGTTGACAGGCAATGACACGCACGCCACACCAAGGGAATTTCCAGTGAAGTATAAAGGAGGGGAAAAGTGTCCTTCACAATTAAGGTCACCAGATGCTACAGCAGAGACTCAGGGAGGTTGGGGGATCTCTCGGAGGAATTCAGAACTTGACTGGACAAGGCCCTGAGCAACTTGATCTAACATCACAATTTCATCCAGTTTTGAAGCTGATCTGAGCAGGAGCTGGACCAGAAACCCTGCAGAGCTCCCCCCTGCCCCCATCTAAATCACTCTACAATTTAATAAGTTCTGCTCCCTTCAAATATTAACACCATTGATCAATATGAGTAGCACAAGCAACCCCAAAGCAGTAAAACCAGAGGACCCTCTGTCTATCATGCAATGCAGTTTTAATATAGTCAATCACTACCAAAAAAAAAAAAAAAAAACAAACCACCAGCACATCTACCACCATTCCTCCTATAAAAAGGAAAAAAAGACAAGTCAAGGTGAGTCAAAATGCACAGCCTGTTTATGGAAACCCACTTCTGGAGACAGTCTAGTGGGTTGTAAGACGGCTTGGGACAAATGCACATGAACTGCCAGATCCCAGACAGCTCTAGGAGGAGCCGACATGTTTACCTCTGCGCATCTGCTCCAGATACGTCAAACCAACAGGGCAGGGCAGCACCATCCCAGAAGTACCACACAAAGCTGTCAAGGTTGCACGAGGACCATTCCCTCTGCAGTGCTGGACTGCAGCGGAAATTCTGCACTGTACCCCAAAACACCAAATTCTGATGTTTTTCCTAGGTCTGGTACAGAAATAGTCCTGTTTTGAGCCCAACCTAACAAACTCTCCTATTGGAGGGCTGGGAGCATGGTGGCTTCAAAAGGTCTGATAGGGTCAGAGCTAAAAAGCAGCTGATAAGGCTATCTGGCCTCCGCACTGGTTTCTTATAAAGCTTGGATTTTCTGTTTTGAAACTGTATTTCTGAACCAAGCTCACCTAAATTCAATCAGGAACATGTCTTTGAAATATAAAAAGCAAACTGAACAAAAAAACTGTTCACTTAATTTAATCTGGAAAACATAAATAAAGTGGTTTCCTTGTTCCATCAAGCAGATGCAAATTTAATTTCAGATCATTCAATTTATTTTTCTGTAAACAAACAAAAAAAAATTAAGCATGAGAGAAGAAACCCTGGGAAACACTACCTCTTATCACATACAGTATATGCCTCTCTCTCCCTGCTGGCCCATATCACATTTAATACTATAGTTTTCAAAGGCTGCTGGAATTCAATCTGCTAAAGGCGTGCGATAAATGAGGTTGTGCGAAGTGCGTATGTTCAGTAAGCACCAGTATCTGGACATCTGTGCACCGAGGTGAGTCACTGAGATGTGTGCAAGATAAAAGACCCAACCTTACGGATTTCAGGAACGCCAGGCTTTCACCACAGTTAACTGGCAGCCAACCTGCCAGACCACAAACTTCACCAGCCTGTGAATCAAAAATCTTTCCGCCCACAAGACCACCCTTCCTTCCCAGCTACACAAGTGGATTTTGCATCCTGCCCAGAAAGTTAAGTTCACCTGTTGTCTGATTAAGGTGTGGATAAGATCTATCACCTTGAGGCATTCTTAAATAAGAGTATCTCGTTCATTACAAGGGCATAATGTTCTTCTCTCTCCATTGAGCAGTAGCCATGGATCATGTGGCAAGAGGCAGCCTTGGAGGTAAGCAGATGGATGTCCAACCACTGCAAGCTTCATGGTCATATAACCAATGCCTTATGGAGATCTATGGACAGACAGTACAGACCTTGGCAATGTCTTTATGACTCAGAGCCCATCTGCCACAGCAGGAGAAAAAATGAACAATACCCAGCTTTGAACTGCAGCCTACACTCCTAATTATGCCTGAAGTGTCTCCCAGAAACATCCAGAACCGGCTGAGATAGCACTTCCCTGTCAAAACACATCAGAAATAGCAAATTGCATCTTTTGAACCTAGAAGGAATTTCACATTCTACCTATTGCGACTCAGTGCCCCCTCTACAGGAGTCACTTCGGAGATCTGGACAACACACAGATTTGTCCGTGCACCTTGCATTTATAGAGCTCATGAAGTGACTGCCCAACACGGGCACTACGTTGGAAGGGGAATCTGTGTTAACACTGAATAAGGTGAACTTGATTTAAAGTGAGATCCCACTTGCTTTGCCGCTATGTACTTGACTGAAGTCATCAAGATGCTGCACAAGTCAAGATTACTCTGGGGCTACCCTATAAGGAACGCAGCACCTAAGGATGCAGAGTCTGAACACTTCAAACACACGCATAAAGTCACCACAGCGCACTGGTATTTTCAAGTTGCTTCTAAAAGCTGTCATTAGAAAGGGAATGTGAAGCCCCCTCTGACTCGCCCATGTTTGACTGAGAGCGTGCAGACGTTCTCAGTCACCTTCCGAATGAACACCTGAGGTACAGCATCAGTCTCCTGCTAGTTAGCAGTACTGGTACCCTGCACAAAGCTGTAGGGTGTAGCACTGGGGCTGGAGTGGCTGGCTGACTTCATGGGAACATCAGACAGCAATCACACAACTACCGCGCGTTGGAAGGGGGGGAACGTGGCAGAGAATGCCAAAAATAAGTAGAACTCACAAAGGGGAGACTTCACAGTGCGCTTCCCCTGTTCCGGCTTCATTACATTTGAATGTCAGGAATAAGCTTTGGCAACAGGCACCTGAGCAAAACTGAGCCTAGCAGCTCAAAGAATTACCTCCAACAGCGATAGGAGTAGTAAAACGAGTTACCCTTCTTCACCAAACCTGTGCTAGAGACTACTCTCCCAACAAAGTGGAAATACCAGCAGACCACAGTGGATACCCAGGGGTTACCCTACTCTGAATGGAGGCAAGCACCACTGGGAAGGCAGCAAGCAGAGCCCCCCCCATCTGACTCCATCTCCACCAAGATCAGCTTAAGTCCCTCACTGCTCTCCCACCTCTTGCTGTCTTGACACTGCTCAGATCTTCTTCCCAGCTGGAAAATTCAAACTACATCCTCTGCCTTCCCCACAGGCCTTGTGACCACTTAGTACCACACAAGAGCAGTCTCCATTTCTCCCCCTGCCCTGTGTAGCTTAATCAAGTTCTCACTGCAGGTTTTCCTGCACAGCCTGCTTCAGCTTGTTTTTCTTATCATTCTTGCCGCAGTCTGAAGTAAAGATGTAATCACCATAGCTGTGGTGTTATCCTCCAGAAATTACTTTGTCACAGGGAAAAGCGCTAAAATACAATTTCTTGCTTTAGCTACAGTGACTTAGAGGAACCGGCTTTTACAGTGTTTCCTGTTTTCCAGGAAAAGACTGAAAACTTGTACCTATATGTATAGCAATCAGAAAGCACTTGTACGTTTCCTTAAAGAAAACCCATGAAAATGATCCCAGGTCTTATCTGTCAGAATTGTACAGTATTTCCCTCTCAAAAGCCTACAAGTAGTTATATCAGAAAAAAACATAACAAGCCACCCCAAAGGTTCCTGTTATTTAACAAGCCAAGCGACACACCAATTCTTGCAAATCAACATCATTGACCCTGATAGAGGGAGATGCAACCGGGACGGAAACCAGCTGCCACGACTGACACAAGTACCAAACCTGGAGGATCATTCCAGTTCGGAAGCGCAGAATGATTGAACTACTGAGATGTGGAGAGGCTGCCTAACCAATCTGCATTCCCCAGGCAGAATCTACTTTCTCTAAATCTCTCTTTAAAGATCTCTGATGCCAGAAACACTGCAACCTCCAAAGGATCTATACCAGGCTTTACCCTCTTTACCATTAACTTTCTCCTATGAACTAACCTCTTTCTTGCTGTATTCTAAGCATATGATTTCCTCATCCAAATACAGGGAAGATTTCACAACTGCCTTTCACATTCATTTTATCATCCCTTTTCAGTTTCCTCTTGTTTAGCTAAACAACTCATATCCATTCACAAGTTCCTCGTAAGCCAGGTTACCCTGTGTTTGTGCATCTGCATTCTTCTCTTTCAGGTTCGCTCAAAGTAATATTTACCTTACTTTAAGTGAACTTAGACTGGCCACAGAGGTAACACTGAGGCCCTACTTGCACTGAATGCACTGCAAGGATTACTTTGTGTATCTTGCAGGCCATATACAATCCTGACCGTTGAAGCAGCAGGGGACTTGCTCCCTGGAAACACTCTCCCCTCTGGCAAGACCCATCCTCAGTGCACTGCAGAGTTTAGCTAGGGGAAGGGAAACATCAGAGTTTGTGGATTTGCTGGCAGGCCAGAGAAGGTAACATTATCAGACTGTTATGCAGAGGGAGAAAGATTTTCAGGAGCCAATCGCTTCCCTTCAGACAAAAGATGAACACACCTCTGGGATGGGACAATGAAAAGAACCAGGTTAGTAAGAGGCGGGAGGGTGAAGTAAGGCAATAGTACTCAAATAGCGTGAGTGAGAAACAAATCCAGTCTGGCTTTGTGCCTTAAGCACATAGGAGGAACAAGTCTTCCAAGGCTACATGCCATGAGACGGTGCACTAAGGAAAAGGAGAATCAAGCGCACTGCATGCACAATGCAAAGAGGCCTGACCCACAAACTTCAAAGCAGGACGCCCACTTCGTCGCATTCAAAGTATTAAATAGGGTTCTGTTACTGACCCCATTCTAATAGAGTAAGGCTGGATTAGTGCCAGATCTGCTTTGTTTCAGAAGTAAAAGATGACACAGTGAAGTCTGCTGGTCTAAGTGGCACAAAAGAAGAACCAGAAGATGCAGCAGAGAAGCTTACAGGTACACATGAAAGCACCTGAGAGCCCGGTCTGGACTTACCTTCCTCTTCTCCCTCCCTCAGCCCAACCTGATTCCCTTTCAGTCCTCAACAAATATTTTAGTGAACAAATTCAGAGCTGCATAGTTGTACAGTTACTTCAGAAATGAGATTAAAAGAATCCCTTTCAAATGTGACAGGTATTAAGAATCTTTGTCACCCTGTCCTCACGTAGGAAGGAAGCAAGGCAGCAGGAAGTATCTGGAAAACATAGACACTGGGAAAAAAAAATAATCAAAAGACAAGATGCCAATGGTGCAGAAAGAGCAAAGAAATACCTGGATTATGCTCCAATATGCCAAGCTCTGGAAAGGCCAAAGCAACTTTGTCATTAGCAGAGAAGACAGTGCTTCCTGATATACAGCCCTAACAAATCTGTGTGGTATAAATGCAATTTATGTGGACTATAATGTAGTTAATTTATCCCCATAAAGGAAGGCAACGTTGTAACTCACTAGACAGGTTCTGGTTCTTACCGTCACTTGTGGTGATAAATTTAGCACAAGTTTCTGTACCTGACTTCATTTCTGGGTAGCTTAAGCTATTCAGACACTAGCCTTAACGTGACAGTCTCTGTGGCAATCCAGAAATTACACATATCCAGCTACATATAATTGTGGTTCTCCCTCTTCCCTCTACCCCCCTTCTCTCTGGCGCTCATGAAAAACATCTGACTGACAAGACTGGAGAACAAACCCTTAATTTGCCATCACAACGGATATGCAGCACAGGGCAAGTTGCCTATGCAACGTTCCCTGCCAGTGTGCATCAGGCTTGGCTCAGGGGGACCCACCTCCGAGAGTAAGAGCACAAATAACTTTTCATGCCTGTCAGAGTCAGCCTCTCTGTTGACACCAACCATTTTTACCAACTGTGCTGGTAGGTTCTGTGACATGGATGTCTATCCACTAGGAAATGAACCCAAACTACTCCTATCAGCCAATCTACGACACTCCCTTATCTGCATTTCCAGAAAAACCTTGTTTTCCTCAGCAAAACCTCTGAAGCTGGTATTTTTTTTCTTTCCACACTGGATGCTCTGTCCATTCTTTGATCCTCCAGGCTGCGATTACCCAAGGGCACATAAGACAGGCATACAGAGAGATGAAATCTGTCAGCAGCAGAGGTAGACAAGCACCCTTAATTTATGCTTTAATATCCATGCACACATCAGGGCTTTTTAAAGTATTTGGTTATAACAAAAAGATTTCTGTTGTAGCTTTACAAATATACGTTCATCTAGTGGAAGAACCTGGGGTACATACAACTGCGTAACAGTATTTTTTGTTGTTTTAAACATGTATTTACCTATGTATGTATCTGCCAAATAAAGCTGTTCTGAAGAAGTCATGTTAGTAGACGTAGAAAAGAGAAGAAATGGAAATAATGCAAGAAAGTAATGCAAATGAATACTTCATTGTTATCTGTTTCTAGGTTTTATGAAGTATTAAAGTTCCAATAGAGGTATTTCTTTTTCTTGACAAAAAAATATAATAAAACTAGAAACTGGAATCACATAAATCCATAATGGTAACAAGCCTGAAAAATGGTATCTTTGTAACTGATTCTCATTACATATTTAAGAGTGGAATTCCATAAGATACTCCTTGCGCTATCCTTTTGTCCCTGTGCTGCAACCTTCCCAGAGGCACAGAATAGTGTCGCTGACAGTTTAGCAAAAGCTCCTGCTTTACCAGCTAGCCGAATTTTAACCTGCACAGAAGGCAATCACATCTAAGAGCACAGGGAATCAACTCCAATTCTTACTGTATGAATGTACGTAGCTTCCAGAAAAAGGAAATTGCGATCTCTGAGCAGCAAAGGGCCACTGTAAACAGAGGATCCATAGCAGTTACTAAAAGTCCCATTCTTAACATCTGACTTTGTGTAGAGGAACATGCAAAACAGATTTACTAATAGACTCAGCTGCTCAAAACCCAGAGGATGGTGAGTCCACACGTACATTAAATTCAGTATATACATGGCATTTATTTGCTGTCCTGGCTGGCAAGGACTGGCTTATAATAGAGTTTATCTGAAACCTTCCTGCTTCTTTGTGCACTTCTTTGCTTCACATCATGGAATGAGATAAATCATACCCAGTTTAGCAGTCCAAGTTCCCAAAAAGCTCTTGCTGCTGAGACCAAGAGCACGTTTTTGGAACGACAACAGGCTTGTGGGCAACCAGCAGCAGTACAATGGGTACCTTGCAACAGCAGTGCCAGGTAGCAGGAAGAAGTTTTTGCCGTTCCCCATGGGGCACTCTGACCTGTTCCATCCTTCATTCCCGTTATTGGGAATTCCCTCCCCTACTTTGCCAATAGCACCTGTTTTCCCATATTCTCAACATCTGCTGCTTCCACTCATATCCTCTTCACTTCTGGGAGAAAGTCCCGGAGGACTTACATCCTCTGTCTCCCCCACCCCTCTGTGCAAGTGTTTTAACTGAACATCTGTACTCTTCACCCTGAAGGACTCTAACCCTGAAGACCTACCTGTCTTTGCACAGCTCCTCCTTTGTTATTCTTCCATCTCTAACTACTCTTCTAGTTACACTCAGTCAGCATAGGACACTGTGGTAGCAGCAGCTACCTGAAAGGAGGTTGTAGAGAGGTGGGTGCTGGTCTGTTCTCCCAGGTAACGGGTGATAGGACAAGAGGAAATGGCCTCAAGTTGTGTAAGGGGAAGTTTAGATCAGATATGAGGAAAAACTTCTTTACTGAAATAGTGGTCAGGCATTGGAACAGGCTGCCCAGGGAAGTGGTGGAGTCACCATCCCTGGAGGTGTTCAAGGAACGTGTAGACACAGTGCTTGAGGACACGGTCTAGTGGGTACGGTAGTGTTGGGTTGATGGTGGGACTGGATGATCTTACAGGTCTTTTCCAACCTTAGTGATTCTGTGATTCAGTTCCTTCAATTTCCCCATGACTATTTCTTCCTAAATTGCATCACTTCCTTCTTTCATTGTTTTTGACTCTCCTGTCCCTTGCCTTTCATCACCCACCAGTCTCCTCTGCCCACACATTAGATGCAGGAGCCCTTCCCCCAGTACCCTTCCCTTGCAACGTGAAAGAACCCTCTATAAGCTTCTGCACAACACATTCTTTTAAGTGTTTCTTCTAAACCTCTCTTTTACCATGATGTCTCCAAAATACCCTAGAACAGAAATGGTTGCAGGTACTAGTAAACCCCTGGATCTGGCCCCCTAAGCTTTAACTGTGCCATTCTTTTCCCTGTATTTTCCTAGCTGACGCTGTCTCTCTTATACCTAAACTACAAGCCCCTTGAGACTACAACCTACCTCTCGGTCTCACTTTGTACCATCTCTTGAGCAATTGTTCAGGCAAAAATTAATATCCCATATCTGACTTCCACAGTGAATGAGAAGATGGAAAGAGAAAAGCTAATAGGAACACCGCACTGCCATAAATCTAGGTAGTAACACATCAGACACTTTTGTGCAAGTGGGTTTTTTTTGCTAACAGCACATGACAGGCAATGAAAGCTGCTGCTGTTGCACGAGCTTCATAACTAATTCCTTCCCAGGCCCCAGCACCGCGGGTGGCTGAGGCTGTGCGGTTACTACTGAAACGAAGGTGTACTTGTGACAATGCAGTTTCCTCTACTGAGTAAGGGGCAAGCCCATCTCCTGGACCACAGGAATGCCAAGTGTTACATGATCTTATTATTTCACACAAGCATAACACAACCTGTGCCTTCCAATAGGCTAAAGAAAGAATTAGTTGCTGAACCAGTTGCTCTGACTACTTTCAGAGAATTTAATTTTACCTTGATAGTAATTAACTAACTTGAGCAGCAATAGGTCCTCCTCAACCAAACCTGAACCTGGCCTGTGACATATTTAGCACATCAGCTTTGCTACTCAAGTTTCCAGTGGCAATTAAAGGATAGGTATTGCCTAGCGGCCAACAATGGGAGCAAAAAGAAGTTCCTCAGCCATTCACACTGACACTTGGTGTCATCCTGTACCACTGACAACCAGGACAGAATTCTGACAGCAAAGGGCCAGGATTGCAAGGTGGCATTGTCTTCGGCCGCCCTTGCTTATCTGTAAGTGTTTGCAGTAGAAGACATAAACTGGATCTTTCCAGGCTTACGATTCTCTTTACTGTTTATCTCTGCTCAGAAAATAAAGCAAACGTTTTAAGAACCAGGTTCCGACTCATTTGACAGCAGAGGCATCTGTGTCAGGACAGGAGAGGGAACAGACAAAATTACAAGAATACCTGCAATCAAGCAATCCTATGCAATCCACTAGGAAAATGAATAAAGGCAGCTTTACAAGACATTTAGGATTTAGCCAACGCTCGAATCATCCGATCGTAAAACTGAGGAAGGCCAGTGGTCCAGAAGGTTACAAATCCCATTCATTTCCCTGTAACTAGCCTGAAAACCTCCAGGGAGCAGGTAGCCAACCTCAGATATTTGACATTAAGCCTGGATGCAGCATTTTTTCCCAGACTTCTTTTTCCCAGCCCTTCTGACATAATGGACTACTAGCTCTTGGATAGCGGGTATGTCAATTTTCATTTGAATTCCTGTTCCCTTTTGCCTCCAAACGAGGAAAGGAAAAAGAAAACTCCTCTTTCAAATAGCTGCTTATAGCACTCCACCAGAGTAAATCCTCTCCAGCCCTGTATGAACAGATAAACACATTCCATCATAACATTTTGAGAGTTACTTCCCTGACTGCAATGCTCAGCTGTGTTCAAGATATCTGATGTCTTGGGTCAGTACTTTAAAAATACACCTAGAATAAGGAGGCGATTGCCAGCAAATTAAACTCACAGCCACTAACTTCATGGTTGTTTCTGTCCTTCCTAACTTACACGATCTGTACGAGACTCCTTACACCCCTTAGTTTAGGCCTCCCTTTCAATTTTGTTAGAGACTCAGAGCATACTTTCTTCCTGGCAGTTAAAATAATCTTGCTGGGAGGAAACAAAGCAGAACGGTCTTCCTCTTCCACTCTCGGTATCAAGGCAAGTCTATCCACAGATGGAGAGTTCAGAGTAGAGTTTCCATGCAATATGTTATTTCACATCCTAGAGCAAGATAGACCAACACACTATGACAAAAGCCCTGGACTCTCTCATATATTATCCAATCATTCAGATCCCACCTAACTAGGTAAATTAAGACCACAAATCATCACTGTTTGTATTCACAGCGTTCTGCATGGGCTTTATTTTTCCCTAAATATTCTATTCTCACTGTGCCAAAGATACACGTAAAGATGAGAAAGAAGTAGCCAAAGACTTCTGTATTGTGTTACACAGGGCTTCCAACAGGATGAGTTCACAACTAGACAAATTAGCTGGGTGTTTCTGCTAAAACCATCACTTGTGAATCATTATGGGTGCTTAATTGGTCATCTGCAAATTCCAGGGTTAACATCTCACTTAATGAACAAGCTCGTTCAAACCTCTGAAAATTATTCATTCTGGCTGCCTGAACTCCTGGGGAGAGAGTTAATGCTTCAGTTCACATTCTGACATTTTCTGCGTAACCATAAAGGCTAGGAAGATATATATTTGTCTATGTGGGCAAGTGAATTAATATGCATACAAAGTGAGAAAGTGAGCTCAAGCACACACTCAGATTCAGGAACACAAGCTTTGTGGCAAGTGATGGATGTATAGGACCCTGGTTATTAAGCAAATGCTGTATCTAAGATAATGCATTTCTTGTCAGGCTTTCTGTCCCAGAAGTATCACTCAGGCATGAACTTTTAGAAGCATCTGCTATAGGCATAATTACCTAAATTCCAGCCAGTGCATTATCAGCATCCTCAGATTAATAGCAAGAGATCTATTGCTAGTGTACTAATATAATAACCTTAGTATTTGCCTTCTGCAAGCACGATATGGTCTGGTTTCTCACGTAATCCAGGCTTGTAGCACTGCCTTCTGACTTCTCCCACTGCCATGCTCAAAAGTGGATTTCTGCCCTCCCCCCCCTCCTTTATTATTTTTTTCCCTCCTCTTTCTGCTTCCTTAGGGTATTTCAACTCCCCTTTGTATAACTCACTTCTTAGGAAAGACAGCTCTCTTCCTACACTCTTCTTTTAGAAAAGGTCACCATGTGGAGAACAGAAAGCTTCAAATAATGAATAAGGAGATGACAGGTAGATTGAAAACCCAAAAGGAATGAACAGACCAGGCACTGGAACTAGCATCCAACACAAAGCTCATCGGCAAATTCCTAAACCTGCTCTAATCACGGCAGTGCAATCCCTCTAAGCAGAAACAGGATTTCTCCAACTATTAATGCACTAAGGGCCGTGGTGCAGGGGGGAGTGGGTGTTGAAAAAAAAAGTCAAGTTCACAGCTGTTCTTCAACCATGTTGCCAAGGATTATTTTAAACAGGCATCTGTCCTGCTGGATATTCCAAAGGAACCCAGGATCTACCTGCAGCACCGAATGCCTTCCACACTTCCTTTTGCTAGTACCAAAATCTGTGCAAAGGATCTCGGGGTTGAACTCCATGCTGTGTGTCAAGGAAAACAAGACACTGGGATACTACGGCCAGAAAAGAACTGTAAGCAGTTCTAAAGCAGGACGACACCACGGTTAGTTGCACGTGTTCGTGACACCACAAGTGGGATGGAACCATTATATAAACACTGCTGGACCCTGCATTTGGCATGTTGAACCTCATGAGAGAATATAATGACATAGCACGTATCATGGAGAGTGGCTTGGAAACTACATCATCCAATTCCCTCAGAACTCTGGGATGCATCTCGTCCCATAGAGTTAAGTATGCTGTTGCCCCTCAGGTTATCATGAACCTGATCTTCTCTCAGAGTGAGAGTGACTTTGCTCCTCCAGAAGATGGAAAGAGTTGACCCTCTATCATAATCTCTTCTTTTTTTTCTTTTTTTGTCCTCTAGATCTCAGAGTGACCTTTGCAATTCAAGCCACGCCATGGTCATTAAAATAATAAAAGTACATTTTATTACTTCACTCCTACTTGTAAGAAAACTCAGCCTGAACTCTAATGTCCAATTCTCTTTAATGTTTCATGTCTTACTGAGTTTCTAAGGCCTTTCATCCTGCTATATGAAGCTGACCAACCCCCACCCGTTCTCCTACAAGCAAGCAGTAGCTTGAATGACGTTAATCTACCTGTCAAACTCTGCTGCGATGAATGATACGTTAATGCTGTGCATGGAGTTAAATAATTCACTATCCTAACAATAAGGTGACTCAGTTCTTGCACCATTCATTTGTGCTTTTCATGGAAGGAACTTGCTGTTCCTGAACACGCTCTTGTCTAGGTCAAGAGTGGGGGTGTGTGCCCAGAGAAGAGGTAGAAGAATGCCGACTTTCCCAAACATTTCAAGCACAAAGAGAGCGAACTTCCTTTCTTTAAAAGTCTCAGTGAACAAAACCTCAACCCAAAGAAAGGCCATAAGCAGAGATGGCTTTCTCTCACAAAGTGCCATGCCACGTCACACCTCAACATCCTAAGTTCAGTGGTATTACCTACAGCCAGGTCCCTTTTCCTACAATGAGAAGAGGCAGCATAGCTCAGTGGCTGCCTGCCACAGCCATTTGTCCCACCCACATATTTCTAGTAAAACCTACCAGCACAGCATCTGTGCATCCAGCCCCAGAGAAAAGATTACAGTGAAAGATCAATGTCATAGGAGTCACTTGTCCAAAACTGACTTCCAAAACCCAAAACCAGTTTCCATGTGGATCCTGCTTGGTGTCTTCAATTAGAAGACAGGAAGGGGTTTACTTCTTTCATGTTCCTCTAAGAACGAGGTAGCATCTTTCACACCTAGACACAATTAAGGTATGTGTTCTCATCCCATTCCCACTTGGGAAAAAACAAGTAGGGTTTATTAATATCAGAAAGCCAGCCCAAGATGCGGTCCATCTCTGCATTATTCAGTAGTGTCAGGAGACATGAAAAATTTACATCCTTTGAAACTGGGTCACACATTGCTCTGCCACAATGAAAATTAGCTCATCTGTCCAAAAGGCATATAATGCTCATGAGGTTTGAAGTTGTTTACTTGTGCTACAAGGGAGAATTAGGGCCTTGATTCTGCTGTGATGAAGGCTATAAAGTGGTCTCCAGCATGGTTTTAATACATGGACTATTATAGCACAGAGCTTATGATTGTTTACATTTTTGCCTTCCAGTGACTAAAGTAAAGCAAAGCGTCTGGTGCCCAGGGAACAGCACTACTGATTCAGTGTGGCAGCGGGTCAGCAAGGGTGAGACAGAACAGCACTGAAAACTACTCTCTTTGCATGACCCCTTGCAAAAAAGGGTTACAGGCATCCACAGCCCACATGCTTGTGTTGGTCCACAACATCAGCTTTATCCCATTTGCTGGATCCTGTCAGAAGAAGATGCCATCTACCCTCAGGGAGAGCTTCAGTGTAGTCTTTAGGTACCTTTGGTCTTTCACTTCATGGGGTAGAACTGGGTTCCAAAGTCCCTGGAAAATCTGATTGAAGAGAGCAAATGAGGCTGGCTGTGTGGCTACCATCCCTATCCTCAAAATGGAAAGTTTCACTAAATCTAACCAAAATGCAAACAGCTAATCTCCATGTTTTTTCTGGACTCTGCAGATCCTATGGATGGCTGTTCAGTGGTGGTGATGGTGCATAATAGTCACTATTTTCCAACCCAGAGACAGTGCAGCTGGACAGGATAAATTGTTATTCCTCACAACACAGAAGGAACACAAACTCAGCAACCTTGGAGAGATGGGTTCCAAAAAGGTCAAAGTAAATTAACTCTATGATAGTAATTACTTCATTAATAATTAAAAGTGATAATAATCACATTTGGGATGAGCCAAAGGAATACTTTAAACACCATCAGTGCATCAGGCACAAGTAGAGGGGATTACACAAAGCAGACAAAATGCAGACCTAGATCTCTTATCCCAGCCTAAATTCCACTTTGGGCTCAGGGAAAGACAACAGAAAAAACGCCTGTCCTTTTTCTGTTGTTGTTAAGGAGGGAGATCTTCTCTAAGTCACCAACTCCCCAAAAGAAACTCTAATATCTGAAATCTTCAAGGATAACAGATATTTAGAAGTCGAGTTCTGTAGCGTCAAAGTGAACAAAATCGTTCTCAAATGTGGACCCACCACAAAAATTATACAGATCATAATACACCAAGGAGAAAAAAGATCAGGAGTGTGGGTTGTTCGGGGGTTTTTTCCTCACTCTTCCCCCCCCCCCCCCCCCCCCCCCCGAAGACTCTAATATGTCACTTTAAGGGCCAATCTCCAGCCCAGGGTCATCAGCCCATGAAGGTCACCACCCCCATGAAGTACTCCATGCCATGTCTCAATACAGGTGATTCTGCACAGGTTTGTCAGTGGATGGGCAGTGGCGAGATGCTGGTAGGCAAAATGTAAGGCAATGTGTGAGCTTGAAAAGAGAAAATAATTTTCAAGTTTTTTAATTATTGTTATTTTAAGTGACTGCAAAGCATTAAAATGAAAGAGATGACAATGAGAAGCACCAAATGCTAATATGTCCCACAAATCTGATCCATTCCAGTTGATACAACATTCAAAGCACAGAAAAAAAATAAACAGGCGTTGCCTTCTTTAGTGACATAATGAGTTTATTAGCTCGAAACTAGACCCACTTGTGCAGACAAATAACTGCTCAAGCTAGGTCTGTTTACACGTGCATGTGCAGTTTCACATCTGCATTCTGGGAAGATGGTATCTAATATCTGAAACACTGTAGTTATGTCAGCTCTGACTGAAGGAGGAATACCTGATCTGTCAGAGAACACTGTTTGGGGCGTTTCGTGACCTTTCATCATCATTGTATCTTGATTCCTTTGATATATTAATACACTTGTTCTCAACTGTTCTGGGTGTCCTGAAAACTATGTTTGTTCCTGTTTTACCAGTGAGGAGCAGAAGTATTCGAAGATCCACAGGATGGAGCCCGAGAGGACTGAAATTGCTACCCACTACTCTGTTCTGTAAATGCCAAGTGTCTTTTCAACACCTGCCCTGAAGGCATGTGGGAAGTCTGCAGCCAAGCCAGGACCTGAAGTCACATCTGCTGAATCCCACAGGATAACTTTGGAACACTGCTCCAGCACAGTTTCCAGGTTTTGGACTAAGCGGGTTTTGCCGCACATCCCTCAGTACCTCTGAAACACACACCTCCAAATCATCAAGCCCTTCCCAGATGCATCCACTGCGGCTAGTACTACTGACTCCTGCCGGCGCCAGCCACCAGCACAGACCGTGCCAGACCTCCTGACTAAGGTGAAAGGAGTGTTTCTGTGCCATGAGCTGTCAAATCATCTTTTTTCTGTATTAACAGGGAGATTGTTTTCTGGGTGCGTCCCCTCTGAATCCAGGATCCAGCTCTGCAAGCTGCCAAGTAGGTGCTGAGTGTTTCTCTGCAGAAGTGAGCCCAGCAAAAGGCATTCATGCACCCCTTTCGCCGAGAACTTTGCCCGTTAATACTGTGCAGCTTGCAGGTTTTTGGCACAGTGCTGCAAATATGGCCTCAAGCACCCTGCTAGCAGAGTAAGCATCTCCTAACAGCCAATGTCAGCTGCGGCTCAGAATCGGCCAGCAGCTGTTACATCCTCACTTTGCATTTTAAAGTTGTACAGCTCAAACAACACCACTGCCTCTGAATACAGAGGACAGTTCAGAATTCAAGACTTGCAAACCTCAGCTGACCTTCAGTCTCCAGTGCCAGTTCTAACAGAGTCCAGTAAGCCATCCCCCCAGAGAACCTAATGCAAGGAAAATACTTGTTGGTATTGGCAGTTCAACTTGCAGCGGTTTTGCTAAGGAGTAGAAGATCCAGAAAGTCAGTTACGAGGGGTTTTCAGAAACTTTGTCTTTCAATTCTGTTTTGGTTATTAAGACTTTCGCACTATCTCAATAATTTCATTTATTTCTTCTGAGTGCTGGATTTGGCTAACCCAGGTGTACGGACTGACATTCCACAACACAGCAAGAGGGGCTGGAGGAAAGTATTTTGGAGCAATTGGTTCCCATTTGTGATCATCAGCTCAGCACAAGGGGACAGATTCTGGGCTGTACCTTTGCGAGTAATTGCTCGCACGGAAATAGCACTTTACCATCCAAACAGGATCAAACCTATGGATTGTCAGGTCTTCCATAAGAACATTACCAAACTCTGCCCCCAGATGATATTATGACCTGAGAAAAATGATGGACAATACTCTCTCTGTTTACAGGTGGAGAATTAAGCTGCAGAGAAATCTGCTAAGGGAAACTGACTGGTGCAAGAAAGGCATGAAGTAGGTGTAGCAACACCCTACAGGAACAAGTGTATTCTGGAATCTTTGTTCAGTGAGGGCATTTTCATAAACAACTGCAGCTTTTTTGCACATCACCTCTGCTTTACACCAAGCAACTTTTCTGGGGCCTGAGACACCAACATACACCTCCAACTCCTATTTAAGTGCTTGGCAGCCACTGAAATTAAGCTGGCATCGGGCACCTAAATCCCTGCGAGGATTTGAGCCCAGTGTCTTGCTTTGTGGCACAAAGGAAGTCTTGGCAAAACCAGGATTTAGAGGAAAGTCTTTTTTTATCTCCCTTTAATGAAACTGGTCCTGCAACCCAATAAAAAGTTGATCCCTCCTCTTTATCACTTGTATTGCAGTTTCTTTCCAAATAGTAACACTCAGATTGAGCAGCTCTTACCATTTTTAACAATTCTGAGCAGACAAGCAGGTCCTTCTGATACCTGGGACCAGTATTATACTCCTAAAGCTCCCCAACAACCCAGACTTCACAACCCTCAGCATTTCACAGCCTTCAGCAAATTGACTCACTCTCTAGACAGTTTGAAACTATATTCAAATTCGTCCAGCAACTTGTAAAGTCTGGAATCTCTCAGACTCCTGTTTCTCTTCTCCTGAGGTGGAGAGATGCAGTTTTACAAAGCTCTGGCAGTCCAAGAACTTGACAGAGCAAAGAGGACTATGCCATACAACTGAAGTTTGCTTCTTTGATTGAATATGGTACAAATGCTTCTCCATGTTGAAGTCTGACCAGTACAAAGAGCAGTCAGCAGTCCACTGCTAATAACCATGGCACGATCCAGGTCTGCTGATGTGACATGAAGGCCAGCCAAGTAACAACAGATAGCCCTCTTAGTCTTTTGGAGCTTAAAAGGATACCTAACGGTACCCAAGTGCCACAAGATACGCATAGTAAGCACAGAGTTCACCATAATACACAGGATTTTAGCCAGGTCCTCATGTGTGTTAAGACCACAGCCAAGACATTGGAGCTAAACCATGGTCCAGACATTGGATCCAAAAGAGAATAATTTCAGCATCAAAACTCACTGCTAACTTCAAAATGGAAGCCTCCCTCTCCTAATTGCCACCCCCTTCTCCTGCTTTAATCCAGTACTTCCTCACCACCTTCTTAGAAAATAATTAGCCTGAACCCCACTTAACATACAGAATCAAAACGAGAACTTCTCAACTTTGATATCAGCACTTCTATGCTAAATTGGAGAGGCCTGATTTTACAAAGCGACTTTACCACCTGTGGGCATGTCATTATCCCAACACACAGCACGCCAAGCGCACGAGCAAATGCGCACTTAGTGTCTGATGGTTTTCTGTAATATGCTATCAGCCACTTCTGGTCACACGCGCACAGCAGGCACGCACACAAATTCAATGCACAACTGCGCTGGGCGTGCGGGAAATCACGTGTAGGTGAAGATCCCAGCACAAATCCAACCCTCTACCAACTTCTGATGCCACTGTCTCATGCATCAGTGAAAGGTGACCCCATTAAATGGCCAGTATATTCAGAACAAGTCTAGGCTTTAAACAGAGCTGGTTAATTTTATTGTCAATAACTGCGGCGGCTGAGATAACAGTAATCAAATCTCATGCTTCAGAATACGAATTAACTGCCTTCAGGGTCAGAAAGATACCTACTGCTTTGCCTCTGGATATCACTGAATAACTAAGCATAGAGGATTATGTGACTCAAACATAACACCCATTTATTGCTCAGTGCAATAAGCAGGATACTGCTTTTACTGTTTACATTTAACAGGTAAAACGATCCAGTACAGCCAAACCTCTGCCACAACTTATTAACATCAACTTTTACTTTCTACTCTCCCACTGTCTCCATCCTTCTCTTTAACATGATTTTATTCTGCAGAAGGTCAAATTTTGTTTTCCTAGCTGTTCTCCAACAAACACACGCAGAATTACCTAAGGGCACTTCAAACACGCTTTGATAATTTTTTGTTTTAATTGGGCCAGCTATCTATTATCAACATTAACACTGAGAGAATATTGAAAACTACAGCTAAAATGCTGATTAGCTGCTGTTCGTGTCCTTAATTCCCTAGAAATAGCCAATACAGCAGGCATTTCCTACACACACAGCCTCCCTGCTGTGCCCCAATGCAACAGAAGAGCCAGGCAAAGGGAAATTAAGCAATTAATTGGCTCTTAAAAAAAAAAAAAAAAAAAAGGGTAGTTGAGTAAATCATTTAGTAGATGTGAAAATTAATAGCAGTGGCCAAAAGACAGGCACAAAGGAAGCAGCATCCACTCCCTCCTGAAGCTGGCTGTTGCCCTCTGCTGTTCTCTGGGTCGACCCTACGCAGCTCGGCCAACGCTCCTCACCCAGGATCCTCTATCCTCACCCATTGCCAGCCTTGAGCTCCACAGCAGTGCAGCCAGGACTGTGCACATCCCTCTCCCATTCACCTGGAGAAGAGATACAGTCTGACATACGTTTTCCTAGTTGTATTGGCCAAGTTACAGGTAAACTGTGAAAGACCTGTCCTGCCTTGCAAGACTCCTAAGGATTAGGAGTTCGTTTGTGGAGTGCTTGCACACTGCAGCAAGGAAAGCCAATCAGGTATTGCTAATAAACACAAGTGCAGCCTACTTCACGGGCACAAATACAAGATTTGGTGAGCTTAGACTACACTAGGCAGTTGTCATGTATCATCAGCTAGTTTTCCTCTATAGAGGGGACACTATGGTGTCCTGGTATCATGTTAATTAGTAACAACACACTATTGGGAAAAATCAGCCTCCAGTCACAAAAAAGACCAGAGGACAGGTGGCAACACAAGTAAGAGGACAAGCCCAACGATGCTCTCCTGTTGTCTCTTCAAGCTCAAAGCAGTAACCAAGGTAAAACGGTCAATGCCAAACCCCTCAAGTCAGACATCATGAAAATGTCACCACACACAGAGCTGGTGAAGTATCTAGAGATGTTTATCTGGGAGAGTTTCGAGGAAATTGAGCATACCTCAACAGATCAGCTCCCCAAATGCTCTTTTTTATAATTTCCAGAACAGGAAATCTGGCAGTTTTCCTCATTTTTGATTCTCACCGATCTGTGCATATACCAGTAAGACACTTAATCTTTCTGTCACACAGTCTTCTGATCTGTAGCATAGTGATCATGACACATACCAGCTGGTTTTGGACACCTGTAGAGAGATAGAAAGCACGAGGCAGGAGCCAGGCTGCAGTATTTTTACTGCTACTGTGGTGACAGAGACATTGGCAGTTATTTTCAAGAAAGTGAGGACAATCATGAATGTCTCTCAGCCCTCTCTTTTTGAGAGACTAGTTTTCCATTCCAGCCCAAATCTCAGCCTGACCCCAAACAAGCCACTCAATATGACCTGGTTTCGGGTCAAAAGGACAGATCCATTCGTGGCATCACTGGTTCATGGAAGGGTAAAAGCCCACTGTGAGATGCCCAAAGGGTTGTGCAACCACAAAGTCAGAAAAACACTCAGAGCAACAGACTGCAGCCCAGGATACAAGCAAAAGCATCCCCCCAGCCTAGGCAAGCCTTAGCACATGGACAGGTCCTAACCAACCAGCTTCTGGATTTGCTCCAGAAGCTCACTCAAGGGGAATAACTGCTCACACTGTCCCCCTTTCACCATGACCACACTGCTGGGGGACATGGGCACCGTGCAGCTCACTTCCCCATGTGAGGAACGTGAAGTTTAGAACAGTGGAGAGAAGAGAACACTTCAGTCTAACCAGCTGTCGTGACTTACTACAAAAGAATGGCAGCATGACATTGCTCTCACCTTAATAAAGCCCTCCTGATCCTGTCTGCTCACTGTCATTAAAACCACCATGCTCCCACAGTGCGCAATCTCCTCCCCTCTCCCATCTTCACCACACACGACCGGTGAGTGTCCACACAGAAATTGCCATGCATCCATAGGTCAGACACTGCTGCAAGCCAGTAATAATGCAGAGCACTTCCAATTATGCAAAGAAAATGAATACTGAAACTTCTCTTAGAAGACACCACAGCATGATTCTGAATTATTTCCATTGCTTAATAACAATAACAAACCCATCCTGCCCCCAAAAACATATTTAGATGCATACAAAAAGGGATGGAAGGGGAAGATAATAGGTCTTCAGTACGAATCTCAGCTCATCAGCCACAAACAGTGTTCACAGGGATTTCATGGAGCACGCCCTTCCCTTCAGTGAGAAGAAAACATACCTCGAAATCATCAAGCGAAACAACTTTCACTACTACCAGGAGTGCTACCTAGCCCTTTATACACAGACCAAAACTGAATCAACTAGGAGGAATAGGGACAAAATAGTGGGTTTGGGGTTTTTTTTTTGGGGGGGGGGGGGGGGGGCAGGGGGGTTTCTTACTAGAAGGACCAGATTCTTGTACTAGAAGTGTGTGCAAGTGGCATCTCCTCTCAGGACAGGTCAGGCCATCCCAAGCTTAGAGACCAGCTCTCCTACCACCTTCCAGCCCTCACCCCAAGGCATTAAAGTGTATCTGCACCTATAAACACTCACCATACAAAAGCCCTAAAACTCAGCAGTTCTTGAGTGTGTCAAGCAGTTCAAAGCATTCTTTGTGCTGCTTGACACACAGATGCCTTTCCAGTGCTGGACAAGTTCCCCCATCCACACATCTTCCAGCAGCCCACCTTGGCCTGTATACAAAGCAAGTAAAAGCTGGAGACCACGGGTAGTGAACGGAGCAGGTCATCCCTCTCCATTTAACACCCAGCAGTGCAGTGAGAGGGCAGAAAGCATGTCCCTCTATGATTTCCCATGAGAACTCCAAAGGGGGTGGCAGAAAAGCATGACACCAGGAGCCATCACACCGTCCTGCACCACTCGAAGGTCTGGGACAAGCAGGAGCCCAAGGGTCCTTTTGTGACCAGGCAGAGCACAGCTTTGAGTGTTTCCTCCTACGGCTCCTCACTGCCTGTTTCTCCAGCACCTTGTTCTCACACTTTTTAGCTAAAGTTACCCTCACTCTGACACAGTTTATTGTTGTGCTCCCTCTTGTATGATGCACTGCAGCTTATTAGCAGATCCTCAGCATCCATGCCTCCTGCTGCTTGTCACCAAGGAGAATGGCAGTTGGGATTTGGCACAACGCTTCACCATACTTCAGTGCACCCGAGTATTCTGATTAATTGAGCCTAATATCGTTCATATCAAATGCTTATAAAATGAAATTTTTCTTCTCTCACCTTTGGTGTTGATATCAAAAGTCATAAGCAGAGATAATTTGCTTTTTAGCCAGTAAATCAGAGAACAAAATGCATAGGTCAAATGACAGCCAGCGTGTCAGAGTATTCACATATCTGGACAATCACATGTTGTAGGAATAAAATGCTGTGGAAAGAACAATTTCTACCAAGCTCTGGTGCCAGCGGACAAGCTCTTAGTGCTTATCCATTATCAGTGCCTACAAAACCCTTCCGAGGCCAGGCCGAGCAGGCTGTGACAACAGCGTTTAGGTGCTGAGATCCACTCTCAGCAGAGCACACTGGCCTTTCCAAGCTGCTGGATGGGTGACACTTTGCAAATGTCACCTCCAGTGTTGTGCAGCACCGAATGGCAGGGCAGGCGTGATGGAGCATTACTAGAGAGCTTCCACACACACACAAGGCGGGGGAGGGAATCAATCACTTGCAGCAGAGATTAATAAGAGAGGTGAGATTATAAAAGGCCAGAACTGCTGACAGCAGAAGTGCTGAGGAATATCTGCAAACCTCTGCAACTCCTGGTGTGATAGTTTCCTTGGTATATCCACCAGTAGCAGCTCAGCGACCAATACCAGTCACCATCACTGCTCTGTTCATCAGCACAGGAAAAACACAAGCCACACGCACGTAGGCAGGAAAGTTTCATACATAGAGTGGTTCTGTGTCATTGCTCCTCTCTTGCCACTTCTCACTCTCACACTGGACTGACTGGACGTACTGTCTGACCACCTGCTGCTCTTCTAATTGTTCTATTCTCAGCCACCCTTAAATTTACCTCCAGATATTAAATTTTCATGATTACCTGTCTCCTTTAGCCCCACCAGAGCACAGAAAAAAGTAGGTGAGCAGTTGAACCCTTTAGAGAATGCCAAGAGAGAGGATACCAAGAACTGGATAGTCAGCTTTATCTCTGCAGCTATGGTGTTATCCAAAGAAGAACAACTTGGTGTTAAATTTTCCAAACTGACTAACAACTACAGTCTGTGCAAGTAAAATATGTAGGAGAAATCCAGACGTTCGTAGTAAATGCAGACACTCTGTGGTTGAGAGCTCAGCTTCCTGAAAGCCAATGCGTTTGTTATTTTTAAGTAAAGCAAATACAGTATTAAAACCTTTGTAACCATAATTTTGGCCATTAAAGTCAGTCATAACTGGATGCTAATGCTGCTTAAACAACAGGCCATCGCTGCTGGTCCCTGAATTAATTTAATTACGTCAGCCCCAGAGTTCTGCTGTGTTTCCCTGACATCCTATAGATGGGACCCCTCTCCTGCAAGCCAAAACAAACAGGTTGCAGTGCTGGCAGTTCCCCTGACCCAAATCAGGCCAGGCTTCCAGTGACATTACTAAGGTTTGGACCATGTTCTGCCCATTTTGCAGGCAGAGAACAAGTTTCAGGGCTGCTAGGTTACTCCGTCTATAACTAAAGGGTTTTTTTAAGCAGGCAAAAGAAACACGTATATCTGCCAGCTGCAAGCACTGTTTCAGATGACCAAGGCTATAAATCATCACCGTTTTGATGATACAGTAGGTGATCATCTCTTACAGAAGGTGGTTCAGGGTATGAGCATACAACCCATTCTAAGTCCAGCTCAAAAAAGCAATTCCCTTAGCACTTGGTAACCCCAAGACTGCCTTGCCTCCTTCCACACGCATGAGAGTTAGAAGGGAACCAACTGCTTCTCTGGGCAGGGGATTTTGGCCCACAAAAGGAACTTACACAGAGAATTGGCCGCTAGAGCCAACATCACACTGTGACCAGAGCCACTCACCTCCTGGGACCTCACACCCACTCTTAATTAAAGCTACCAGCTTTCAGTACCAGTAAGAGCATCTTTACCACAGGATCTCCCACTACACCTGGACATGGAGAGCAGAGAGTCAGCAAGCCCCTGATCACACCACTCAAGAGCAACCCTGTGACATCCCATCACAGAAGTACAAACATCCCGGGAAGGGTGAGGACACAATACAGCAACAGCAGCACCTATCCCTTGTTATGTACAGTACACATCTGGACTTAGGCAGATGAGAAGGTAGACACTGCCTCTCCGTTCTAGGCACTCTAACCAGCTCAAGAACAGCCCTGCACTGAACCCTGCTACTAGAGGTCTCCAGCTCCTAGGTAAAGTCCTGGCTAGTTTCCTAGCCACCCAGAGAGAAAGCAGCATCACAGACCTGCAAGTCTCCCAGCTTTCTTGCATTCCAGGTATCACCAGCAGTGACAAGAAGCCAGGACAAAGTGCTCCTTGGCTTAACTCGCCACTAACAGTGCTCTGGTCACAGTGCAAAGATCCCAGCTATGTATGGAATCACCACATCCTGCCCACCCCCTGAAGGTGCTTACACATGGGGAAACCTGCAAGGATTTACTGCTCTGACCCAGGGCACAATCTCTGTCCATGCACTGAGGAGCAGTAGGACACAGGGTGCTCAGAGAGGTAAGCACCCATCAGAGCTGCACGCTCTCCTGTGCTTGCTCTTCATATTTAGCCAGTGAATTACAGCTGACTAGGAACTGCAGGATCTTGAATTAATGCCAGTCAAGGGCAGGAACAGAGGAAGGCCTGAAGGGAAAACAGCAGGGAGGTACAGAGACACATTTGACGCCTTTTGAGTTACCAGAAACCCCTGTAAGAGAGAAGCATGGCCTTTAGAGGAAATGGGCACATAACACCTGGGGCATTCATTCCTCCTGCTTACAGATCTATGGCATTGTACTGAAAGGTAGAGTTTCCTCTTGGGTATCAGCAGTTTTAAGAGTTCTGCTGTTGCAATGTCCATTTACTCCTGTTCATTTACAAAGAAACACTTCTAGTTGTGGTCCTATAAACTGGGGCAGAAAGGAGGCACAAGGGAAATACTTTCCTTCAAAACCTTAGTTTACCTTCATACAAGGAGGGCGGCTGTAGAGGTTAGAGATCTAAAGGGAAGTCTGCTCCAGACCAAGGGATTGAATCCTGGGTGTGGAAACAAGATCTCTTTTTTTCAGTTGAGATAACAGGAAAAAACCCTTATTTATCACTCCAATAAAGGTCAGCGTTAGCCCTTCAGGCAAGGCTGCAGGTGCTATTTCCATATGCTTCATGTACCCTGAACTCCGGCTCTGGAAGCTTTCAACCTTTTGTATGAGAGCAAAGACAAACCATGAATATTTCATGTATTGCCTTCTCTTACTTGCAACTTCCCTGGAAACTATTAAAGTGCAGGCGTAATAATGTCATCATTTACTTGTCATCTTCCACCTGCTCTTTGCAAAGAAAAGAAGAAAAGAATACCTGGGCTCCCATCCAAAGCCAGTGCAAGCACTGTGCCCTATTCCTTAAAAGACAAATTGAAGGTTCTTACACAGAAAGGTGGGCTAATAATGCAAATGCCCCAGATCACCTTCTACACGTCCAAGAAAGTTTTTCCAATTATCTTTCTATTCTAAAGGGAAGATAATTTTATGCTATCAACAAGCAGAGCTGTTTCGATCTTCATCCCCGTCTCCTGAAGCAAGCAATTGCTCCCTATATTTTCAGAAACACTGTTCACCCTAAAACACCTTGAAAGTAGCCAAGCTTGGCATATAGAGTTATGCAAAAGCACCACTTAATCTTCCACAGGTTAAAACACAACCTGTTCTGGAGTGAAATGAAGCAGCTGTTGACACACACAAGTCACACATGCACACAGTAACTACGATCAGGTGAAAACTCTTGTAGGACTGGACCATTTCCATTTAAATTCATCCTAGAAAAATATGGTGCCCAAAACTCTACAAAAGTTGTCCCACAACTTTTGCATAGGAACACACAAATGGTAGGGACCTCCTGTGTGCCAGTCTTCCAAAAGTGTCATCAGCAAATACCTCCCATTAGTAAAATGCTCCATTTCCTTCATGGCACCTCTGAGAGGGCCGTTACACAGCCTCACCGCTCTGCACAGAAGCCTTTTTCACCTTCAGCTCATTCACTAAGTTAACAGCTGATTGTTCCCGAGCCAACACTGCCCTCTATTTTCAACAGCTCATCTCCCTCCCCAGTATTTGTCCTTAATGCATTTATAGAGAACAAACACTTCCGATCTGTCATCCTTTCCACCAGTTTCACACGCTTTTAGTCTCCTCTCATGAGAGGGGGATCTCTTTTCCCCAGTCATCTTAGTAGCCCATCTCTGCCCGTCTTGTTCCATTTTCAGTTGTTCTTCCCTGAACATGGATGACAAGAATTATACATCATTTTCTAGATGAGATCTTCCTAGTAAATTCCTTATAAATTATTGACAGAGGTTAGTTTTGCAAAAGGCACAAATGGGAACAGACTCGCTGAAGCATTCAACACCAATGAAGATACCCCCTTACCTCTGCTGAGGATTACACATAGCTATGGGGATGCTTGAAAGAGGTTGGTAAGCAGACACTGACTGCAAAACACATGCCAAGGCATAAAAGTGCTTACACTGGTCTGGCTACAGACCACTAAACAGGAAAACAAATCACCAAAAGAAGTGATGCCAAGGTAAATTATCTCCTTCCTCAATACACACACACAATAAATATTACAAACCACTTTCAGTCCCCAGGCAGGATTTTTTGAAATACAAAGATACCTGACAAGAGCAAGGGACTGGACCAGACTTCAAATGAAGTCACGTGCCTGTATCTCTGGGTTTCATCTGGAAGCAAGTCTTGTCAAATTGATTACGACAGTTTTCTACAATGGCTCAACCACATCCCTGCCCTGAGTCACTCGGGAGGTACCACTGATCTCTGGGAGATGCTGAACACCCTGAGCTCCAGCAGAACTGTAGTTCTTCCCCAGAACTGCTCTGCCCCAGTGTTAGCCCTGTCAGCTTCCCATCTTGTACATTCTGGTTCCAATAACCTGTTACTAATGAGAAAAACCTGTTTCTCCGAGTGCTGTCATGGCTTTACAACTCAAACTCAGGTGCTTCAGGAACAAATGAAATACAGCCCCAGCTAAGAAGATTTAATAAAGGACTAATGTAACTTGTAAGCTCAAATCTCTCTCTCTAACCCAGCCAACAGTATCAACAATCAGCAAGGAGAATTCAATAGATGGAAAGCTCAGATGCACTCCAGAGATTTGTCCCAAGAGTCACACTTCTCTGAGAGCAAATGATTGCAATGACTTTCCACCAACATAGTTTAAGACAGGGGAAATCTCTTTAGAAATCAGCGATTTAAAGCAAAATATGCCTTGCAGCCCTGTCCCTCCCACTTGGTCTCCCTTTCCAGACACTCCACAAAGTAAAAGGATGAGAAGAAAATTTTATTCTGAAACAGAAAATATCCAACATGTATGAAATACACCCTTACACATACACACACACAAACATGGCTAAAAATAAAGATTCAAATTCCAGATGAGAAAGAAATCTCAAAAAAACCCAAACAAAACCAAAAAAACAAAACACACACCCAAAAGAAAAAAAAAACCAAACCAAGAAAGAAAAAGCATTGCTGAAACAAAAAGGGGGAAAGGAGGTCATTTCTAAAGAAAAGTAAGTATTTGACAAAACCGGTCATCCAGAATTTGAGGTGCAATAGTCCAATTGCCCCAGACCTATCACAGAGCCCACTAAAGCAAAACTTTCTGGTCTCTGCTGATACTTCAAAGCTCAGTAGATCCTGTCAACTCGCTGTGTTATTGCAAATGAGGTGACTGTCACAGCAACTGCAGCCAGCTGGCTGGGAACAGAGAGACTCAGTTATTATTGGGGGTTTTTTAAGTTTTAAAAATTCAGCATCCCAGTAGAGTAAATTAATATAGGCCTTGCCAGGTGGCTGATGGCTTCACTTTGCCAATTTTCCTTATTTTCCATAACGCATCGCAGATTCTTTCTTAGCTCTCAGTACCACAAAATGGAACCACCTTACCCCCCTCTATCACCACCTTTCCTACAGCACTAGGAGAAACTTGGAAATGCCAGCACGTGCCCCTCACAAACATAAGCGCTGCAAGTATCTGCAAGCAGGCATCTCCCTGTCTGGCAGCACACTGCCTTAAACTAAGCATCCCTGGTTTTGTACATACTTCACAGGTAGGGCAGAAAGGGGCTACCAAAGGGAGCCACAAAAACCAGAATACAGTCTAAGGTAGCGACCTGCACTCGGGTTGTGTTTCCCTGAGTGTATGTTCCTAAAGGCATTTCCACATCCTGACAAAAGACAAAGCAAAGGGAAGACTTGGATTTGGTGCACCTTCTCATTCACACACTGGGCTTCGTTTGCCTCAAGCAAAGCCAGCAGGAGCTGACATTGCTGCTGAAGGAACCCATCCCCCTTTGGGCCCTGCTTTGTGAGCTGCAACCTGCCTTTTACCAATACTGCTGTGTGAGCAACCACACAGGAAAACAGACTGGGAAATTGCCCCAGGTGAATAACCAGCCTTGTTCAGCATCATCAGTCCTGTTCACCTCAGGACTGCACTGAGACTTGTGTGGGAGCAAGAGTTGGGGATCGCAAGGAAGCAACCAGGAGATGGAGGAGGAACAGAACCACCTGCTTTGGATGCTAGAGCAATTTATCCACTTTCTGTCATCAATTCCTCCCTCGTCTCCACTTCCTCCTGCCAACCCAACTGTTGCCCTTTGGTCTCCATCTCCTCCAATGCACCCCCAGTGACCATGTCTTTCTGCTTCCTGGCACTCTACCAGTTCCTACACCCTTGCGACCATCTCTTTATGCCATGTTCACACCCACACTGTTGTCTCCTCACCTCCTTTTTCTCCGTCTGCCAGCTGGGAAATCCCAGCTCCTTGCATGTTTAGTAACCCTCACAGCTCCTGACCCAGTGCCGTTTACAAACCTGGTCCCAGTGTATCTATATCTGTCCTCCCTAATACCAGTGACCCAGGGTTAGTCAGGCCCTTGGTCTGGGTCAGTGGCTGCTACTAGGCACTGTTAGGCTCTGGTCTCTTTACTCAACAAATATGCTTTAACAGTGGGTCACCCATGCTTAGCCTTAGAGAGGAAATCAAGATGTTCTTCCTTGTGATAGCTAAAATAGTGGCAGGGAAGGAGGAAAAGAAAAAGCTGCAAGTATGATGTTTGTGAAAAAATGACCACATGTATAAAATAACCCACATTACTGGTAGTTTTAAGGATAGGCCAGCCTAATGGCTAGAGGCTGCATTTTGGATGAAGGCTCTGAAAGAAAGGCTGTGGCTACCCAGTGAGAAAGACAGGCTTTATGGACACACACTGAGATAGTGCCCAGCCATAGAGAGCTGGGCCTTGCTTGGACCACTCTCCATAAAAGAACAGGCCAAGAGAGAGCACCTACCCCTACCACCTCAACAGCTTTTAAATGGGGAGGAACTGTCCTTCAGTTGCCTGGTGTAATTTGGCTGTGCAGATTTTTGGTGACCAAATTCCCACCGTTCCTGACTGCTGACAGCAACAAAGCCAACAGCGCCTCAGCCCTCCAGGCTCCAAGTTCCTGATCCCCAGAGCAGAGTGTAGCCCACATCCTACTATCCACTGGCACAGCACAGCTCCAGAAAGCCACACAAACCTTCCTCCTCACATTAAAATGCCACTGCCATATTACAGCATTACATACAGGTCTAAAGCATCATTGGTACTCCTGGGCCTGTACCAATCTGGGACAGAGAAGAAACTTCCCGGCGGTGTGTATTACCACACAGATGCCAAGCATTTGTCTGAGGCATCTGGTATGTGTCACAAGGTACGGGACTGCACGCTTCATTCTTCCAATCCCCCACCACAGCCCCTATCTTGATGCCTTATACTCTCCAAGCCCTGAATCACCGAAAGGTGACAGGGGATGCTCTCACGAACGTTAGCAGAGCACGGCTTTGCCTCCAGGAGAGGGCACCAGCGGTATATCCTCACTGGACGGGAAACTGCATTCTCCAATCCATCCCTGCAATAAAGGGCTCAGCCACAGAAACCCGGATGACAACGCTGCTGATGATAGATGAGGTGAGCAGAATCCATCTTCTTCCTACAGCTATATTAGCTCTGTCGAACTCGCAGGAGCAAACCGCGTGTTGTCACAGCGAAGAAAGGAGACTGAAGGACACAACTGGAAAAAGCTGTCTCCCATAAGAGGGTGCTGTGTGCACTTAAGTGTTCAGCTACAGACAAGCTATGCTAATAGTAGATCTAAAGCAAAATTTAACATATACCCATGGAAAAGGTATCTGGGAATCAGGGTACTTGGATTTGATACTTTCCAGTCTCATCACTGCCCATCCTGTACATTTATTACCCTTTCCTTCCCTAGATTGTGCTCATTTTTACTATATAGGAATGAACTCCAACAAAAAATTAAATACAAGGGTGGCCAAAAGCCAACCAAAGAATCCAGTTTTGCCCACTTCTTTCACTTCTATCCTACTTATCCATCAGCCTGGAGACAGGATACTGTTAGGTAGTCTTTCGGTTGGTCCCAAAGGGCCGTGTCACATTCAGCCCTGGTCACTCACAGCATTATGAAAAACTCCTTGGCTTCAGTCTCTTGGCATGAAAAGAAAGAAAACAAGGAAGAAATTCTTATAACCAGCCTCACCACCCCCTTTAAAACAAGTTACCTGGCCCCCTCCCAACAACAGAGAAAAGAGAAGCATGATGTCTCCAAGTCATTGCTCTCAAGCAGCCTAACATTCAGGCTAGATTAGTCAATAAGGTATGTCCAGGCAGTGAGTCTAATTGGAACCAGCCCAGCTGACAGCACGCAGAGAGCTAACTTTACACAGTGGTTAATTACTACAGAGAGTTTAATGAAGTTTCAAAGACCTAAGCCTCTCTTCCTATCAATAAGGACCTGGGTTTGTTTTGTGCCACCATTATTGAATTAGAAGGTGTGCTCACAAGGCTGGCTTCAGTCTCACCTTTCCATGCTAAAGAACAGTGTATCAATCTGCATCTCTGCCCCTGTTAAAGGAGATACTGTCACCATGACCAGGCCTACTGCGCCCTCCACAACGCAGTCTGTTTACAACAAGAAGTCCAAGCGTAATGTGTGGATCCCCTTTTCCAAAGAAACCCAATGCCTAAAAACTTTGAGTCAAGTTAGTGCTGAAGGAGACAGCCTCAGAGACCAGCAGCTACCACGTAGCTCCATCCTAACAGATTCAGCTTCTCCAGCCACGTCCTGTCTACATGTTCAACACCAAGGGTGGGGGAGGTGTGTGAGGGGCTTTGTGGTATTTTGCTGGCCCAAGTTAAACCACAACACCTAGAGAAGCAATACATGAAAGTTAAACTGTCCAGTGCTGAATCTCATTTTTTCTTTCCCTCACTGAACACATTTGCAGTTGATGCTGGGTCTTCTTTTCTCCTTTCCCTCTTGATGTTTTTTCTTTCTTTGGACTACTGGGATAAAATACTCAAAGCAATGTATCATTTTCTCACCCTGGCAGCTCCCATCTAGAATAACAGCATCCATTAGCACTGTCTCAGAGAAGGATCCCTTCCTGCTGCTCCCTCTGTAAAGCCCCATCCTCACTCTTGCCAAGGGTTGGTGGAAAAATTAGCTTTTGCCAAAACCCAGCATGCAAGCTTACAGAAAAGCAATGAAAATGGGTTGTTTGGTAGGGTGTTTTAAAGCTGATTTATTTCTATTCAATCCCATTACATAAGTTCCAGAAGTAGGAAAAGCAAAGATGCAGGTTCTGATTGCTTCATTTACATTTCTATAACTCATACTCAGCTCTCATTACAAGAAAGAACCCAGCAGCTAGCTCACAGTGTGGACTGGTGCTGTTGATAACTGATGAAAATCACAAAGCAAGGGAGAGTCTGCATTTAAGTTCTCTTCATTGCATAGTGCTTGCTTATTTAGATCATGTAAGACATTTTTTGCGAAATACACAATTTCAGATCACACTGCAAGTTATTTTTCTATCCCCTATAGTCCAGCTTGTTAAAGATATACAGGACTCTATGCACTCAAGTTTTCTGTGAACCAGGTGCTTCTGGTACATTTTCATTTTGAAAGGAAAATATTATATTCTCTTCTAGTTCCTTTCAGTTAGTCACAATTTTCCTACAGTCATAATTTATTTCCTACGCAGCTACCTCAGGGGCAGAACAATTAAGTGGTTAAATTGCCCACAGAAACTATACATGAGACCTGACAAAAAGGTGAAGTGGGGGGAGGGAAAGGGAGGGAAAGCGAAAAATCCCCGCTGTCTTTTGTGAAATAGGACAAAAAATTGGTGGGGAAAGAAATGTAATTCAAGAACTTCTGGAGTATATTGCAAAGAGCAAGAAAGAAATTAAAAGCAATAAATAAATAGTTGACAATGTCCATTTTAGACCACAAAAAACAGGATTTGTATGTTCAGCTTGAACATTAACTACTGCTGTGTTGTCTGTGTTGCTATAAAACCAGCCAGCCTTGTGAACCTGGATCTCACCTCATTAAGCCTTCCCTCCTCAGCTTCTGAACTAGTTACCCACCATGGTAGTAGAAGAATCTGGCTGAAGCAGATCACAGGATCGTACATTCAGGTTCCCTACTCATCAGTTATGAACCATGCAACAGGCTGCTATTATTTCCAAGATAAAAGCCAAAAGCTACTCTTCAGCAGGACAGTGAGCATAAGTCAGATAAAGCACACAGCTGGCTGTAAGCTGGTCTGTGTTGTTCTTCAAAGCACAGATTGCTCCTACTTTGCCACTGTGTCCTGTATTTCGAACGGTATCTAACCCAGCAATGGACACTTCCTGCAGCTGCAGCCAGCACTTCCACCCTCTGCTGTGTAACTCTCCCTCCCAGACGGCAGAACTTCTTTCACTGCAAACACCCCCGTTTTACTGCCTCCATGGCAGACTCACCACACAACACAAAGCAAGTGTGTTGAGAACCATCACCCCCATTCCTTGGAAAACCCTTCTTTAGGATGCTCACCACCCATGTTTTGCACTGCCTCCAGTCAATCCCTGTGCACAAAGCTGCGTTTTGCCGCTTTTCCACCCACAACCTCGGGTCCTTCTCTATTCAGACTTGTAAAATAGATGAGGGGAGGACCTGCAAGCTCCAGGCACCCTGCATAACCAGATCCCACCATCCAGCCGTGAGGGTGGAGACCTGACACCACGGAGTTAAGAAAGGAGACCAGGGCAGGGCAAACGTGGTCCCTACTGTCCGGTGTCTCCCGGCTGCTCAGCTTCCCAGTCACTGACATCCCCTCTGCATTCCCTCATGGTAATACAGGGTGACAGTAGCTGCTATCCCAGTCCAAAGGTCTCTCTCCCCTCTCTGGTCATCTTCTATCCTGAAGCTTATAAAGGCTTTCTAACATCAATGTCTCTTTTTGCCAAATTTGGATGAAATCAGTTAATGAGTTTAAAAACTAAAAATAAAAACAGCAAAGGGGATTGGTATACCCTATAAGCCTAAACATAATAGTCCTCTCCCTGGGAAAGTACTAAACACAGGCTAATGTTCAAACAACAGTAGGTCCTTCCCTGGCTTCTGTGTCTTACTCGGAAGCTGTGGATGATACAAGCCTATGGACACATTGGGGACAACAAAGAAGCCCAAGTCGCCCATGCCCTGATTCAGCCATTTATCATTTTGAAGCACAAACATAGAGGATTACCTTGTGAGCTAAATCATCTGAGCCTCTGTCAGAGTCAAAACCTCAGGCACCAGAACACAGGTCCCAAAAATGGGCAGATCCATCATTTACCCATGTCTGACTGCTACAGCAGCAACCACAGTTGTTGGGGCAGCTTAATGCAGCAAGGGAGCAGCGCATACCCGTAACCATCTCTTCTCTCCCAGCATGTTATAAGGCAGGGATTAATATATTAAAGGCCTCTATAAAAAAAAAATTAAAAACCCAAAAGCCAGCATATTTATCACTGCTTAACCATGTCTTAAAGGCAGTGTCCCCAGTAGATGGGGAGAAATTGGTTGAAGGGTCCTGGATTGAGTGACCTCTATGTTCCCCTGGAAACTGATTAAGCCAAGCAAGGCCCAGTATGAAAAAAGCAGCTCTCCTGGGACACTGAAGGTGAATTATGGATAACAGGCAGACAAAAGTTATTTGGGAAAGTGCTGTTTTGCAACAGCATCACGAAGTCATTATCAAATGGATTTCCTACACATTGGCTTTTCCTAAATGAGCTATTAGCAGCTGGTGTCTGGAAGGCTGGCCATTATACACAAATACCTTCCAAAATAAGGACAGCCATTAAGTTCAGAAAGCCACAATGCTGGCCAACAAATTGACTATTTTCACTGTCCAGGAAGCAGAATGTATTCCCAACAAGCTCCCCCCACAGCAAATGATCTCACAGTATGTGACAAAAACAGAGAGGGACATGCTGTCATGTAATCAAGAACAGTAGCCTCTGATGAAGCCACAGGCTGTCACTCCTTTTAGACGACAAATAAACCCCAACCATGCTGCAGCAGAGGCAGAAATCAGTGTTAACCTCTGGTCTCCATCACAGGGGGATACCAGGTTAGACAATGCTGAAAAACGTTTCTACCTTTGAAATTTGTAGAGACAGGCTAGTTCAAAAATCTCTTCTCCAAACACACTTTCCTTTTCCTCTCAACAAGCTGTAGAGAAGATGACGAGCATTAGGAACCCCACCTAATATCAAACAACAGCATCTTGGGCTAATTAAACTGCAGAGTGGGATTCCAAGGCCATTTACCCAAGATACAGTCACTGGAGGTTGCATAGGGCTTCTCTCAACTTGCTCATTACTTTGCCATCATCCTGGAAGGGTTATATTCTACTGATGAAAACAAACAGATATGCAAGAGAAAATACACCCTTTTTCAGAGCTGTCTTTCAATCATCCTTCAGACAGAAGAACTAGGCAGAAAAAAACCAACCCAGGCACTGCTTACCCATATTTTCTTTAGGGTTGTACAGAAACTGGCATAGCTTTGGAGGGGGATGGGGGAGGGAGAAGCAGCATGAGAACCGATCTTTAGGACATGGCAGCATCATCTGAAGGGATACAGCAAAGAAACCCCACAGCTGCCTCCCATCCGGTCAGTCCACACAGAAGCATAGCACTTTGCAGAGGCACAAGCGCAAGTACCAAAAGCACCTGGTATACAGCGAGTCAGGGGTGTATCTGTGCCAAAGAGTCCTTTCTGTACCACCACACCATGACCTCTCTACAACTGTGGCAACAGAGCTCGGCAGCTACCAGCTCCACACAGGACATGCACACCCAGAAATACAGAATCAGTCTTCACAGAAACCAGGAGGATTCCATGAAGAAAGAAGGAGGAATGATCAAAGCTCCATCAGTTAAATAGCAGGGACCCACAGCTCTACTGCAACGCTACTTTTGCATAGCAGACAAGGCTCTCTAATATCCATTCTCTTTAATCTCGTTAATTTCTGCTCTCATAGAGTTTCTTTGTCCACAGAACAAAGCCTGATCTACTTTTAGATTTATACTTATGTAACAACGCTGGAGTGGTGGTGCATTTTATTGGTGTATTTATTATTAACCAGGTAGACTAGAACAACCTCCACGCAGTTTACCGGGATGAGGATACATCAGCAGAATTGAATCTATGTAGGCAGTAGGGGCTGGCAGAGAGGAGGAGGGATGTAGTGAGTCACCCACAGCACTTGTATAAGGAAAGTTTCTGCTAGACCTCTGCTTTATATCTCACATCTCTCTCTTCCTGGACCAGCACCCACTGGGGAACACTGGGTGGATGAGAGCAAACAAAGTTTCTGACACAAGCAACTCATGAAGTCTGGGTAAGGAAATACTGGGATACCAGAGAGACACTGTCACTTCCAGTAGGATACTCTAACCACCAACTCTACTAGACACAGCCTGAGCTTCAGACAGGTTTTTCGGCCTCCTCTTGCCCTGCTGCATGAAATCACATCCTTATGGCTGGGGATCTCCAGGAGAGACCCTAATTCTGTGTAGGGGAGGACATCATCCTCTAAGGCTTTTATGAACATAAGGTCCTGCTAGGTGGGACACTCCCAGTAACTTCTCACTCCAGCCCCACACAGACCCCATAAATGAGAGACAACCGACTGCGCAGAGCACAGAGCCAGAGACTATCACAGAGGACTAGAGAAGCTTCTGCGCTGCAAGCTTAATAGATCCAAGCTTAAAGGCCTAATGAGGAAGAAGGCTCATCCTTAGTAGATGAGTCACCTGAGCAAGTCAGAGACTGGCAAAGACTCCATGTAAACCGTCATCAGGAAACAACACTCAAACACATCCCCCTATGTCTTCCCCCCCTTATCAACAAGCAACATTTTGATTGTCTCATTTTAAAGTTGAGCTCTTTAAACAAATTATAACAAAGCTTATGTGAGGTTAATCACTCCACGTTTCCTCTGGCATTCATTGTAATAGCACTAATTACAATAAACACATTTAAAATTAATGTGCATGTCATATGAATATATCAATTGCATTCTAATTTACCATTGATTAACATCCACAGGCTGAACGTGCTTTCAATAATAAAAAGCTCTGGCATAGCTTAACCCACCTCTGTCTGTCAGACTGCTCCCACGGTCAGGCGGGGAGGCATGACGGATGAGACTGATGGAGGGGAAAACACACAAGCCACCAGCAGCGAGTTACAGATCCACGCAAGCTCTGAGCCTACGACACATGGTAAGGATGAGCCTTCTGTCTACGCTAAGCCATCTCCAGTGCCTGTCACTTAGGAAATGGGCTCGCTCTCCCAATTCCAGAGTACTGCACTGCTATTTCCGATTTGCTTGCAAGCAGGCAGGATTTCTTTTTCACGAACACAGTCAGGTTTTGCAAATAGCTGTTATTACCCACCTCCCTCCTCACAAGAAAACTTCCTCCAAGCATCCATGAGCGTGGCTCTGCCAGACAGGGCCACGGATGGGGCACAACCCCAGCAGCAGTGGCAGGAACCTCCAGCAGGGTCAGATGCCATGCTATGTTTTTGTCAATACCAGATGCAAACAGAATCAAGTGTATTGACTCAATACTTATTGCTTAAGCAGGCCTGCTGTAATTGCTAAGGTACAGGTGACCTGTCCCACAGTCGCTTTATGCGTCAGTTAAACAGATCACAAATGAGTAAAGAAGTACACAGAGAACAGTTTGAACAATTTCGGCAGCTTTAAGATGTTCCCTTCACTGAGCTGCTTGTTCTGCCCCTCTGTGAGAGGATACACTCACTACAGCAAAAATAAAATGTTCCTGAGCCAGAGACCCACCTACAGATTGAAATCACTTTTAATATGCCACGACGTGAAACACAACCAATGATGGATTTGCAGCTGAGAGCACACACGCCATGTCTGTTTCAGAGCACATTACCAGCCTGAGTGAGGAGCAGCTGAGAAGACAACCCACTTTTACTTCTGCTCTCACTGCTACAGTCCTAACTCCACACTGAAGGAAGGATGGACAGAAGCTGCTGGCTTCAGCCCACACTGGTGCTTGTCTCTCCAGAATTCAGTGGTAGCACACAAAAGGGGTGCACATCATTCAGCGCTGAAGACTCAGACGAGAGGTAGCAAGTGATTACAGCAGAGTAACTTGATGGCAGTGCATGCCATGCACGTGCCTACAGTCACATTTGCTCAGGCATCAAAAGGGGAATAAGCTATTGTTCAAGAACAGTCTTTACCAGTCTTGATATAGCCATCAGAAAACTTGGCACAACAGCCTGCTAAAAATCTAGTCCAGTAATATTATCCTATCTCTCCAGAACACCTGAAGATCCTGCCCTGATCTTGCTTCAGCATCTTTTCGTGTAATCTTTCTTAAAATACTTTCAATAAGCACATTTCTGTCTAAACGTTCACAGAAAGAGCAAATTCATATGAACTGAGCACAGTTATGTACAGACCGATCTGAACTTTTCTCAAGGACCCGTAATCTAACTTTTGGACTTGTCCAATCAGACACCAAACCCATGCCAACTTACCTGTGAAGTTAATTCCAATTAACCAGCACAGCAAATGCTTGTATGAAGGAGTTCCTGAGTCAGTCATGGACAAACAATGAGTCATAGGAGATACATAGGAGATAATTTTGAAGAATGACTAAACCTGAGAAAAATCCCAAATTGCCAATGAACAATATGCAAGTAGAAAAACATGTTCAATTTACAAAATAAGTTAATTGCTATGAATTAGTCAGATGGCTCCAGCCACATCAACATACCTATTGTGGGCTGCTGTTGCAGTCTATATGTCACAGTTGAGCAATCTGAATCTCTATTAAAGGTGTCTCTGACTTTAATGAGAGTTACTGCAATGTATATCAACAACATACTCTAGAGATATACCCCAGAAGAAAATCTAGTGCCACAAAAATAAAGCTGCCCTAGCTTCTCCAATGGAGAACACTTCCCTGAGCACCCCTAGCCCACAGACATGCTGCAGGCCTGTCGGGGAGACCACACACTATCCACACCTCTCCCAGGGCAGAAAACAGAACAGAAAAAAAAACAGAAGGAAAAAAAAAAAAGATAGAAAAAACCCCCAAACACAGTTGTTCTCCTGCCCATTTAAGAAAATCCTTTGATCATATGCATCGCTCAGTCACCAAGTGACACCACCAGTTCTGTTTCTTAAGCCTGCAGCCCTCTGTTTGCCCCACCGCTGGCGAGTACCCAGATAGACCCAGCAGCATGGAGGGAGAGGCTTCTACGGTCCCTGTATCAAAACCTGCGATCTCCTGCCTACCTGAACCCAAAACTTCCCAAAACACTGGAGCCCCTCACAGCAAGGAGCAATATTTCTGAAGATTCAAACACAACATATTGGCTCAACACAGAGAACCATCTTCTAACTTTTGGTGCCCATTTGCGATTTCTCTTTTCCCGCTTCTGGGCCACACAGTAAAACCTAGCACTGGCCAATGCCCAATTTCTGTGCAGCCCTAACTTTTTTGGGATACATAAGGACATAATTCCACCTTGCAGTATCTCTGGCTGCAAATCCTACTTAAGAGGTTCCTACTGTGTTCACTCCCGCCTTCTCTACAGTGACTTACCATCCACACACACATTCCTGGGACTAAGCTTAGATTCAGATTCCACTCACCCTCCTCTCCTTTTAAGTTTTGCTTTTGATCTGATTGTCAGCAATTCACGACAAGTACAGTCCCACAAACAGTGGAAATAACACAGCTGAGAGGAACACCCAGAAATGAGGATTTCAGAAAGGGCAGGAATCTCCTAAGCCAGCTTTGCCACTCAAAGCACTGTAACATCATACCCTCAATTTCATGTTTCTGAGACCTTTTATATCTAACCCTCCTCAATCAAAGCAGTCTTGGAAGAAACTCAAACCCATCTCATACAATGGATTATTACAACGGATTTTGTTTACACAGTTTGACTTTTGATATACTTTTACTGTCTTTATTTTCCCACACAGTTTTTGCCAACCTGTGGGGGTGGGGATGGATGTATGTGTATGATTGTACAGGTTTTTCTTTAAGCTGTAGTCATGTTTAGCATTACACAGATCATTGACAGCAGACTGACCACTGGCCAAAGAACATTGTTCTCATTAACTTATTTCTTAAAGCCACCAGTCACTGACTCCAGTTCCGCCAAACATTTTACCTGTCTCAGGATAAAATACACAGGTTTTATGACTACCTGCAGTCACATCAGAGCCAGGGGAACATCTACCTGCAAGCTGAAAGTAGTCTCTCAAGTTATCCCTCTCTGCATGCCAGCACTGACACCCACCTCCCGTGAGACTCACCCATCCATCTAGTATTGGACCCCGTATTTATAACCAGTCCTTAAATCCCAAATGAATAACAGACAAGCTAGTTAAAGGTTCACATAATTCACTGCTAAGAAATGTAGTCAACATTCAATATCCTGCATCTGCTAACAGACCAACTAATGCATAATGCCAAATGGATCGGTTACCACAGCACTGCTTGAAATGCAAAACATTTAGTCACTCTGCAAAGGACTTTCTCAACATACAGGAGGGAAGAGTATTTATACCTTCTTGGACCAGATGCTCAAACTCTCCTACCTGATAGCCATACAGCTCTAACAGGACTAGGACTCAGTTCTGAGTAAAATAGTAGTAGTCCTATACCACTCCTACCCAAAGAAGGCTTGGAAGTAGATTCTGATGAAGTTGGGAACGTTGAAAAATATCTGAACAGCCAAAAAAAACCCAAAGGAAACTCACCACCCCCATCACACATGCTAAAAAAAAAAAAAAAAAAAAAAAAAAGTAGAAGCAGATCCCCAACCAGCATCCATCTACGAAGAGAGCAACGCCTAGTGAAATCAAAAGAGCCAGTCTGGCTCTTTTCTGTTGGGAGAGCATTAGTGAAAGATCTATGAAGGCAAACAGGGAGGATAAGCTTTGAAATACAAATATAACATAACTAAATAAAAATACAATACAACACAACTAAACAGCACAAATGGCTGGTCAGCACAGAAAGAAACCAAGAACTTGGTTATGCAGCCACTGTGACGCAGCACAAACCCAAGCTGCCTCCAGAAACAGTGGTCGTGTGCCCCCTGACCACTCCCAGCTATCTGTTCCTACTGCAAACCTTGTGCCAGTCCCTATAAGATGGGTGATAAATTCAGGGGCAGTGAAACATAACTGAAAACTACAGACAAGTTTGAGGTTTCTGAGTGAAATTAATAAATAATAATAATATAAATTGATCATATTAATTATTAAAAATAATAAATTAATTCCTGTCATGGAGCCTTCTACTAAATTGTTCATAACATTCCTGAATGCACTATCCTTCAAGATAACAAATGCTATCACTCTCACGTTACCACCATGTAACCAACAGGACTAAAATCCAGTCCATGCCAAAAACTCCCAGATAAACACTGGATTCAAATAATCTGTGTTTTGCGGAAGCTGAGCAAATACATGACTTGGCGTAACTGTCAAATACAGAATGACAATGGGACAGCACTATTCACTTTGCTTTCAGGTCCTTCACTGCAACGCTTTATGAATACATTTGCCCAAACCTAAGATGTTTCATGTGAGGGATTTCTAGAATGGATACAACACATAATGTACTGATGGACAAGCTGCTAGAAGGACTAAGGTTAGAGAAAGCTCAAGTGATCAATAAATGTTAGGAATTATAAAGCCCAGAAAGCACTTAGAAACACTTCTGTACCTAAATATTACAGCTTGTCAATAATTTTCTTTCCAAGCATCTTTCTAATAGCATATGCCTTCGACCAAAAGCAAATATTTCTCTGCCCTTTTGATCTAAACATTTTGTCCTTTTTTCCAGCCACGAAAAACAAGCTTTCACTTCCTCACACTTTCTTCCCCAAAATAACTTCTTTGACCAGTTCTACTTCAGTGAAGTAATAGAAAGAAGAAGCAGCAAATAACTCAAGCCCATGGGAACAATGAATAGTTGGTGAAATGAGTGTATATTTACCAATCTAGCCTTTTAAAGTTCCTCCTGCCTGCAGAAGAATAGCTTCTTTTATTAACCAAAAAAAAAAAAAAAAAAAAAAAGAACTCAAAGGAATTCCCCCTACCTGGCTTAAAAATCAACTGCAGGACAAAATGAACATGGGAAAAAAAAAAAAGAAAAAAGTCATCTATAACCTCACAGAGTCAGGAGGATTGCAAACCATAAAGCTTCCCATAGGGGTCTTTGTGTAGCTCAGAATGATACATCTTAAAAAGCCAAAGTCCCAAGATCGTACGTGGCTGATGTCTAATAACCAAAACATACAGCTTCCCAGAGCAGTAAGGTGACAAAACTCATTTGTGTTTCTTCTCTTCCTTTCCAAAAGGAGAAGCTGAGGAGGAGGCGGCAAGACCTGCTCCTGACTGCATGGCAGGACAGCAGCAATACACAGGAGAAGTAAATACTCACAAAACTTCATGAACTAGTTTGGATCCCTGGCTACTCCCATTCCAGGTCGGTGTATGAGGCCTCACACAGTGCCACCTGCGCTGATGGGAGCATCCACTCCCTCAAAGCTTTGAATACCAGGGCTCCAGGCAGAGAGTCAGAGCCTGCAAGACCTTACAAAATTTCCTGGGAGAAACAACCTCCTCATCTGGAAGGAAGCAAATAACTTTCCCTCATGCCTTACCATCTTCCTAAGTCTTGTGGTGCACAATGGGGAGTGTTCACAGAGGGCCCTGGAAGAATTGGATAGGGCAGGGAATCATCATCTCTAACAGGCACGCATCAAGAACTCCAAGTAAACTGTGCTTGCAGTGACCTCATTTTCTGCCATCACTCCATTAGACAGGAATGATTTAGTCCCACAGTCCTATCTCCACTCTAAAGAATATAACTCAACTGGGTAGATGAAGAGCCAGGTAATGAAGGACTGTCAATTCTAGCTTCCAGCCAGCAGATGCCCAGGAACATGTTCCCAAGCACCAGTGCTACTTCAGCGACCCAGAGTAGGAGTCCAGCTGTTCCTTTTAATCCCCCTCTCTCAGCCACCACCAAAGGAGAGAACGAATAAAGCACAGGATTAAGGTGCCAGTCAGGGAGTTCCCATATCTACCTTTTCACTCGGGCTTTGGCATCTGAACCCATCACTCCAAGCAGAAGCTCTGAGTTCCAAGGACTGTATGTATGTGTGTGCATGAACACGTGCCTTGTGTCTGGCTTAAGAAAAACCAAAACCAACCACACACACACATAAGACCACTCACAGCAGCTTCACTCACTCTGAATTTGTCCATCTTTCATAGGAAGGATTTTGACATGTCTCTAAATAACTTCTTGCAGACCTGTTAGTTCAGATATGTATAGAAGCCTAGCTTTCAACAGCTAATCGACCCAACACCTTCTGTCTCTGGAGACAAGAATCTCATGCCAGCCTCCAGGATTCAAGCCTTCCTCCACGGTTCACCCTGAAGACAGGTAATTTCTACTTTTCTCCACATAGCAAAAGGTGTCTCAGTACATGCTGTCATTTCTGTGCAGTCCAGATCAACAGCAAGATCACAAGGGAATTGCTAAGAGCTCCCAGAAAACATCTTATTTTCATCCCCATTTTCCATCACTTGTTGCTATTAACCATCTTTACATCAATGATATCTCTCGTGACAGCTCATCAGAATCAAATATCTGTAGTTTATTACAGCTGGGATGACTGAACTTCAGGGAATAAGGACAAGATGGGTAACCTTAAGGAAACAAAAAGGCCATAGGGTGACTTGCAATGCTCAACTTGTAATGCTGAGCAAAGAACATGTAAAATTCAGTGTGTAACCGTATCAGAAAAATATTTATTCCCAAAAGCATTGGTGCAAGCAAAGGGCAATCAGATGTGTTCGGGCACAATAGCCAAGTGGAAATCTGCTGACTTTATCAGAAGCCAGTCAGTAGAATCACAATCTATATTGGTCACACAGAATAATCATCTCATTATGTTTCTACAGATCACTAGTTCTACCAAGTGCTGAGGTTAACAAGGCTCCTGTCGATATCAGCGGTTTGGCACACAGGAATTCAATACTCAGAGAATCAACCTTCATCAGTACTATCAAAACATATGAGAAATAGGATGTGAATGCCTCCCTTTCCCCTATTCCTACCACCAGGTTATCCCTACCCTACATGCGTGCTGCAACTACATCTGCTTAGAAGTTCCTGAGAGTTTCCTCCCAGAAAAAACACCAGCTGAATGTGTTTTGCAGAAGTACATTCATTTCAGAAAGCCTTCTGCTGAAATGTAAGACATACTCTGAGTCCTCGACCAGCTGCCAGGAGAAATCGACTGTCATATGGCACAATGCAAAGCGCAAGATGCAGCTATGTCTTCAGAGCTTGAGCTATTCAGGCTTCCAACATGCACAGCTCCCAGGCAGCTCTCTCCATCATGAACTTGGCAAAGCACAAGCACGTTAAAGTCTTGACACAGTCACATCAGCGGGCCCCTAATGCTGTGCAACCTGGAGAGCAAAGATACTGCAAGCCCTCACACAACTGCATGGCAGGGCTTCGCCAGAGCTCTGACTTTCACTGAGTAACGCAGAGACATTCCTTCTGCAAAACTAGCATCAAAGCACCATAAAGGATTTCAGAGCAGTCCCGGGAAAGCTTTTATCTCATGTTTATCCCCTCTTTATCAATCATCTTTATTCTCCCAAAGCCTAAAGAACTGGGTCTTCAGGCCTTTTACATCAGAGATCATGCTGGCCATAGCTGCAGCAAGCAGGTGAGACTTGTAAGCAAGATAACCCGTTCTTACAGACATCCTCACAAACAAAAATAGAGAAGATGAAATACAGAACACTCCCAAGACGGCAACAGAATGGTTCCTAAAAAGGCAAGATTTTCTAACTTACCTCAAAGCATCAGTTACTTTAGCACCAATACAAGTAGACAATAAAATCCAGCCTTTAGGATTGCCTGTCATCAAACTCCCCAAACAAAATAAATTCCTTCTTGGGTTATTTTAATTGCAAACATGCTTTAGGTTAGTAGTCCCAAGGAAAAGAACGTACAGGACACAGCTGCACTAGCTGTCACACTTCAGAGTGGAAAGTAGTCTCACTGTTTGCTAAGGACACCTTTTTCCCCATACCTACGTGGCCAGGTAATAAACCAGATTCCAAACTTGGTGTCAAAGGAGCAGTCTCAACTCTACCACCTTCAGTTACCATGAAGCAGCCACATCAAACTGAAAAACTTATTTTGCAGATCAGTAGGGTTCCACAAGCAGTTACTGTACCTTGGAGACCATCATTGTTGGGAAGATACAAAGGGAACTTGGCTAAACACTGCACCAATGTTAATTAGCCAACACAAGAAACTCTTTGGCTTCACACTGAGTTAAGGCAAGGTTGTTCCAGGAAAAATCATTTACCTTGTCTCTGCTGAGGGACAGTAGCTCTTTCAATCATTCAAATCTCATTGCAAGACCCCCATCTTATAACTCCTAAAGCCTCAGTGTTCAATAACCAAATCCTTTGCTAAATCAAATATCAGGAAAATTGTCTTCCTCTGGGGAACTATTTCAATGAATCAGCAAGAACACAACTACACTACCATCTTCTAGAGTAGAGAGAATCAGAACTATGACCAGTGTCTCCGAGACTCTTTTATGCTAATTGTCTTCTCTTCTTGCAGCTGTTTGATTCCTGTGGGTGCAGTGGAATCCAAATGGTCACAGAGAATTGCAAGATAATGACAATCGTAGGCAGTCACCAATTTGTGACAGCATTAATGTCACAAAAACCCTTGTTACTAGCAAAGAGAGAAAAAGAAAATGGCATTCAGTACTTCAGAAAAGATGCCAGTTTTGAGATTTTGGGTTTTTTTTATTTTTTAATTTAATCAGAGTGTTATGTTGCTGCAGCCACCAGCGTTTATATGAGAGTGGCTCACCAGAAACTCCTTAAACAGAGCAATTAAGGAACATTTTGAAAAACCAAAGAAATAAGATTAGTGCCCCCAGGAATCAATCTTCAAACTGCAACAAGACAGATATATCAGAATAATGAACCAACATCACAGCCCTGTATATCAAAGTAATCTTGGCACCAAGAACATCACACAGGCAGGCAGGCCTTAGATCATCCCCATGCATAAAGACAGCTGGCAAGAGTCTAGGGACTTCTGGGTGGGCAGGACAGGAAAAGAAGGGAATGGTCAGAGAAAATGTGAACTACAGCAAAATTCTGGTTTGGAAGGAGGGGAGAGAGGTTCCTGTGACTCACTCTCTGGAACAGGTCTCAATACATTGGATATATTGGTATGGCTGTCCTCATTGCTCTCAGACACTGCAGAAATATGGACCAAGGAGTTTTGGGAGGAAAAGAAAGGGAAAGCAGCAGGCTGCAAGGTGTTGGTTAGCCCACAGACCCTGAAGCACACGATTCTGTTACCCAGAACGCAGGTATTTATCAAGGGTTACGCTGCTGCTCATTATCTCATCTTTTTCTACCTTTTCCCTTTAGCTTTTTGGCACAAACTGTGACCACTTGGACAAAATGGACTGCGTCAGTTTTACAGAAGCCTAGCTACCTTCCAGCAGGAAGTAACCTTCTCCAGGTGTGGCTGTGACATTTCAGTCCCACAAAGACGTTTAATTCCACTCCCACATATCCAACATGGTTGATACTTCCTGAGAGTGAGAAGAATCCCTTTCCATGTCAGCATGCTGCAAAAGGAGCCCAGGCAGCAAGAACAGAATCCAGGCACAGAAGACCACTAGTAACTTGCACCATAACAGGCACAAACATTTGTAGAACAATCCTAAATTCACCAATAGCATTCCTAGTGGAAAGTTCCATGAAGTTGTTCACCTCTACCTCATTCTTAAACCCTTGCTCCTGAGCTTACCGAATATACAGAGCTCTATGCTGCTTCATACCATTCTTAGCTGGAAGTTAGGTTTGAATCAAAAGTTGACAGACAAAAACGTTTGTCCCACCTGCCAGACCTTGGTGCTGTTCCAAGATCCAGAAGAAGGAGAGCTATAAGGTATGAGACATCTCTAACCTGTTCACATCCTCTTCAAAGAGATCCTCAGCACCTGTGTTCTCAGAAAGGCCTTCCCTGGCATCCCAACAGTCTCCCACCAAGCACAGTAGTCAGGCCAGCCAGCAAGCCACCATCCTACAACAAGCAGATGTTACCCTCCAATGCTCCTCCTTGCTCTTGGCCCACTCTCCTGTTCAGATCCTTTGATGTACAAGTCCAGATCCTGCTCAGAGTAAGGACGATTCCAGTGAAGCAAAAGATTTAGTTGAGAGCAGATCACGAACCTCCCATAAGAATACAAGTTTAAAGGAAAGAAGCCAATTCACTGAATGTCAGCTGTTTTAAAATTACCTCACTAATCTGACAGAAACACAAGGAAGGCCACACTGAGTCAGAACAAGGGTCCATTTAACCCACTACCCTGCTTTGCAACAGTGGCCACTAGTATACAACTAAAGAAGAGTGAGGTCAGGCTGAGCATGTATAGACTTAACCCTAATACTCTCACAGTACCTGGCTATTTCAGCTGGAGGGATTCTTTGAGTTCTTTCTGGTGGCTGAGGCTACAACAGACCAGCACAACGATTTGCTACAGCTGAAAAAAAGAAAAAACAAACAAACAAACAACACAGTTTCTACCTGCTACGGGTTTGTGTCTGAGACCTGAAATACCATGAGATTTTCTTTACTCTTTGCCCAGGCCCTAAAGGACTGGTGGTTACATCGCGTCTCCAGCAAGTAAAGTGGTCTTGCAGCCTTACAAGAGTTGGTGCTCTCTGTCCCCATCATGTCCAAACCAGATAATAATAAAACATTTGACATCTTCGTAGACCTGGCATGCCATCTATCTGTAAAAACACCATGCTGGCTGTCTGGATTACATCTGCTTAAAAACCCATTTGAGCTTTTCCATCTACCTGGTTCTTTGAAATCACAGGGTACACACAGGCCAATTATAAACAATTAAGTTACCACACGTAAGAAATTACTGTTTCTCAGATGAGCAATGGTAATTGGCCATATGCACACTCAGCCTAGTCCCAGTGGCCAAGCAAATTGGTTTAACTTGTATTTTGTGGTAACACATTCCGCGGTAACGCATTTTTCAAGGGAGTAAAAGAACAACCATGGTCAGCTACCACAGCTCAAGGCACCAGTTATCTGTGGTTTAAGAAGATACCCACAAGTTATCAGTCCACCCCAACAGTGAATCCTTTAGAGTTTATCAGTGTTATTTAGCCCCACCTCAGCCAACTCACACTTCAGAACAAAACCAGTTTCCTTCTAAACAGAAGCAAAGACCTTGCTACTTATTTAAAGACACAGAGAAGAAATGCAGAGGGGGGCGGGGGGAACACCAAACAGAATTACTTACTAATTGTTTCTTCTCCAGATAATTAACCCAGAAACATACCTGAAATCACACATTTGCTTCTCAAAGACACAGAAATTGAGCAGATGAATACCTTTAGTTTTATGTCAAAACAGACTTACAGCCTCCCTTGCTTGCAGTAAATTACCTGGAAAAAACATTTCACAGTTTTAAGGAAAATGACCATAAAAAACTGGACAACACCTGCCTACAAGATGAGAGCAACCAGATGGGAGCAGGGGAAAACATCCCCCGAAATACTGGATTTGTATTATTCTAGGGTCAGCTCTAGTCCCAAGAGGGTAAATGGGTCACAGCAATACACAGGAAGAACCAACCCTACCAAATTCATCACTCAATAGCATCCCGCCTTTGGCACACTTCAATCAGCTAGTGATGAGAGATGGGAGTCAGAGATGCACATGTGGTTGCTATGGAGTTAAAGGCTTGAAGGAGATACAGGGAATCAGCACAACTGCTTAGAATAGAGTTAACTCTTAAAGTGCCACTCTAAACACCTCCATGGCCAGCCACATTCATGAATACCCACACTAAGAGAATCCTTTTAAATACCCAAGAGTTCCCATCAAGAGTCAGAGTCTAAGGACCAAAATCCACTAAGGAAGTGTAGACGCTCCACATTTAAAAACAGCTGAAACTGGTAAACAACAGCCAGCTGCTACAAAAGCCAAGTAATGGTTGGGAGATTAAAGGACAGAGGTGGACATGGATGGAGAACCATGCTTTTCAGCAGATCATCTCTGCCAACTGCCCTTGTAGCTCAGTTGGCCAGGCATGTGGGAGGCAAAAGTAATTGCTAGAGATCCATGCAGAGATTGGTTCAACCCAAGACGACAAGCAAAAGCATCACCAAAGAATGCGTATCACTTCAGGTGGTAATCTGAAATGTCTGAAGTGCACTGAAGTCCTAAGGCCAGGCATATCCATTCCTCAACAACAGTCGTCTTGACCTTTTTTCCTTACTTTTTCTGCCCCATGGCACCATTCAGCACTGTATGACAAAGACACCACACTTGCTGATGTGAGCACACAAGACTCGCATATAGGCAAGGATTGGGGTGAGGCTGGCACAGGGCATGCTACTTGCACAGCTTGCTTCCAAGACTAAACAAGGAGGAACTTCTTGCAGATGATCTTCTGAAGCAAAGATTTTAGGGATGGGAAAAGGGTTCTGGAAGACCAGGCAGGTGAGGAAAAAAAGCCTGAAGACAGTGCCAGACATGCTGGAGCTGATGACTGAAGTCACAAAGCACATTTCATGAATAATCCAACCAGCTGCTTCCAGATCACAAGAGGCTGCTGCATTTCCAACTCCCTGCAGAGTTTCCTAGCAGGGGGTGTGTGCGTGTGTGTATGTATATATATATATGTAGATAATCAGCAAAGTTTCTATTTTCTCCTGTCTACTTAAGGCAGTCTTTCAGCATGCATCCTCCTACACTGCTATTTTTACCTGCTCCTAATCAGTGTGTTCTCAAACATCGACAGACTCAGAGAAGAGCAGTTCAACTCCTTCAGTGCACAACCCACAACACACTGAGTAATACCCGAATGGCAGCTCTTCTCCCAGCACCCAGGACATCGTGCCTTGTAGTGCACTGGGGAGAGCTGGTGGTCAAGGCTTGGGGGAATCTCTTCTCACCCACAGGATGCTGAACTTGAATTGAAGGCTCTTTAGGCACCATTAGCACCATACAGAGTCAAGCAGAGAGGACTGGGTCCAAAGTCAGAGTTTTAAACTACAAACATAGTAAATAATAATACTGATAATAACCAGAAAAGCTGCATAAACTTTTTTACTGCATTATTTTCTCCTCTCCTTTTCTCTTTCTCTCATCATAAAGCTTTCATCTTTCAGTTTCAGTGGATTGCGTTTCACTGACAGACCCAAACATAGCTGATCTGTGGTAAGCTCTCAGCCTCACACCACAGATCAACCTGTGACAAAATCCCCAAAGGACCAGGGTGCCTCAGTCCTTGTGAGGAGCCCCTGAGATGTACGGTAACAAGGAGCCTGAAAACACCAAGCAGATGGCACCAAAACCCGATGTCAGATGACAGCTTACTGACCAGCAGGCTGCTCTCTCAGCCCCTGCAAAGGCCTTTATTAGCTAGCCAGTAAAGCTGCTTATTTAAGCAGGGCCATTTTCAAATGCATGACCCCACGGAAGTGGTGTTGTTCTATGGGCTATAGTGACATCCTCTGTGCTAGCACACCTCATGATCACACTTCACAGGACAGACACTACTGTCCTCCAGGCTCAAAGCATTTGCATTCTGTGGGGAAGCCTGCCTCCCACAGTGTGGACCTTTAACACGTACCATCTTCCAGCATGAGACAAGGAAGGACTTTTTATGGCCAGTGGCTAACAAGCATCCTTAAAAAAAAAAAACCAAACAAACAAAAAAAAACCCACTACAGGAAAAAAACCCACAGATGCTAAACCAAACTCACCAAGGGCTGACAGGATTGGAGATGAGTTTGTCTTATGTAATACAGAAGACTTGTACAAGTCATGGAACTGTGGTTCCTTGGCTATCGCCAGTATTCCACAACTTGCCTCAAAAATACTCAAGCGATCCAATTTTTGAGGAACCACTTGAAAGGGAACAGATTGCCTGGTTTGAACATCAAGCCTATTTTGAGGAGATCTGAACATCTGCTGTGGCTGGGGGGGGGGGGGGCCCTGTTCCCTTGCCTGTGTCTCCCTGAGGGTCCTGGCTACCATGGCAAACAGATTTGTGGTGGCAACTGGAGCCAGGTGTGTCCCAGCCAGGCACTTCTCCCATCACCGTCAGCCACATGAGTTTGAGCCCCAGATACCGCAGGCCTTGAGAAAACCTTCCCACTGCAGTCTGGGCACATTAAGTGATGGATACAGAGAATCCACACAGCAGGAAACAGTTTGCTTTTAAATTCAAGATTAGAGTCTGGCAAGATATTGCAGCGCTTGCCTTTCACCATTGTTTCCCTTGCATGCAGTTATGTATTGTATCATGCTATTTTCACTGAAGGTCAAATTTTCATGTATATATTCCCCAGAAGCCAGCGTGACTTGACAGCGTTTTAACTTCTCTCCCAGCGAACGGCTCCCACAGAAAGAATGGGGAAAGAACAGGGATAAGCACATTGCAGTTATCTTACTGGGTCACAAGTCAGCTCTTTGAAGCCCAGTATTCCAGTGGTTTATTTACATTATGATAGCAAAGAAATTCCAACCGTGATCAGATTCTCAGTATTCCAGATGCTGTGTTTTCAAAGAGCAGGAGATGTCCCTACCCCAAACTATGCCAGCCCTGTTCATAATCATGTCCCTGCAGCCCCATATCGGTCACCCACCATGCCTTGCTCCCGTCAATTCTCACTAACTCCATTCATTACACCTACAGCCATGGAGCTCCCATCCCTGATCCAAGCTCTAACAGGTGGAAGAAAGGAAGCATTTTCACATTTCCAGAGGCAATGGAAGTGGTAGCATAAGCAACCTGCTAACAATTGAAGTCAATATAAACCACAATCTCCCAATTGACCGTTAATGTCTTAAGCTTTCTTTTCCTCTTTCTTCATTTCTCAACTGCTACACAAATAGGCAAATCCTCCTCTGCCTCTCCTCACCCCTTCCACAGCTTTGCGCTGAAAGCATGTTAAATTTTCTTCCTGATTTTCAAGAACAGACAGATCTTCCCTTGAAACAGTCCTTAGTTCATGTGATTTTGCAAGCCATTTCCTGTCTTGCAGCAGCATTAAGAAAAACCAAAAAAAATAACCACCAAAAGATTCCACTAAGGCCAAAAGTACCAAGGGCCAAAGCTCCTAGGAACACGTTAGTGCCCCAAACCCAACCACACCAAAAATCTTTGAAGACAGAACCAATAACTTAAGAAATGCTGCCAGCAAGAACCAGGTGTCAGATCAGCCATGAGTACCACATTTGAGAAACATGCCGTCTTGCCCTGCGTAGGAGCTCTCTCAGCAGATCTCCCCTCCCTGTCAACACGCACTATCTAAACCTCTGACATTTTAAAAGCTGACCCTATGGATTGATTGTAGGCAATTCAATATAAACATTCACCACATGATTCTTGATATTTAAACTTCCTAGCTCAGATTATAAATGTTGACAGATTTATCTATGACTGGAGCTGACTGGAAAGTATCCTTGCTCCTATTTAAAGTTTTGACATTTTCCCCATTTTTGTAAACATTTATCATACAATTTTTTAAATTGCTTAAAATACTTAAAACATTTTTTTCCAGCACTGAATAACCAAAAATCAAACCAATTTCCTAAAAAAATTCATAGAGTACTCTGTCATAAAGTCTTTTGATTAAAACTGAAACTTTTCAAGAAATTTTCAATTTTCTTGGAGAACTGATTACATTGAAATACACAACAGTAATTTTGTAATCATTCTCCTTTCCCATGAGTCTTATGGAGACTCACAGTATTTATTTTATTCTCATTTTAAAACCAGAACTACATGCAGTCAAAATCTTTAAGTAAAAATTCTTACTGAATTTAACATTTGCCATAAAACCAGTAAACAGCAATGCAAAATATTAAAAATAAACTTTTAGTAGGACTAATATTTTTCAATGATGCCACCTAAAACATGAAAAAATATTCTTTTGAAAGCAAAGTCACTTTAGATAATATATAAATAAAGCATTTCAATAGCTTTTCATCACACCTTCCTCCTTTTTTCTTTCTTCTTCCTGCTACAAAAAAGAGCACAAGCAATTTTTGGGAAAATATTCTGGCATAATTTTTTAATATGTAGTTTCCTCACAAAATATTCAGGCGCCTCACTGCAGTTTATTTCTTTATTAACATCAACACCAGCAGTCAACAGAAAAAGTTCAGGCTCAACCAGACAAATTCATTCTGCCTTACTTTGCCCAAAATCATACTGCATTTCTCAGTCAGCTCAGAGATCGACACTAGACTTCCCCAAGGAAGCTTAAGCTCTCCCAGCGCTCTCTTGCCTGAACCAAAACAAAGAGACAGTAGGCTGTATGCTTCAAACTCTCTACAGATTGCACTCAATTAGTATTTATTTAAGTGATAGCAGGATAACGCCACTGAAAGAGGATGCTTAACTTACAGGGGAATAGCTCAATACATCAGCAGTAGCACAGGTCCCACTACAATCCCATCACCTTTTTACACCTACACTTTGCATTCAGGGCTCGCAGCAGCTGTAACACGGATGAAGGGAACTGCACAGGGACAGAGCCATCCCCCAGCAACTGACCCAGATCAGACCCAGCTGGCTAACACCCAAAGCAGGGGCTGGTCCTTGCCCTCTTCCCAAGCAATTCATGCCTGCAAGCGGATCATTCTCCCTTTGTGTTCATACCCCTGCAGTCTAAGTAGAGAATACTAGCAAGCAAGGATCACTTTATTCCATCACATTCCCAGTGACATACATATAAATATATAAACCAAACAAGACAACATCTGGAAATTCAGATAAGATGGGTGATAACTTTGCTGAGACGATCACCACACAAATGCATTTCACAGGCTAAGACTGCAGTGAAAGTGAAAGCTAAAGAAATGAGTCAACCCCATTTCTTTTTTTCAGGAAGCAAGGCTTCAGACCAAGCCTTGAGTGGTCACAGTTATATTACACTGTCTTGCAGTGATAAGCAAAATCTGTCTTCTACCAAGCAGAAGCAGGCTGTCAGTGTCTGGTGGCAAAACATAAGCAACAAGAGCCACAAACAAGCGTGCAAATAAGCAACAGGGAAGTGTTTGCTACCTGGAGCAGTTAGAAGGGTCAAGAACAGTGTGTTCACCCAGCACATCATCTGCTTAGATCCCTCTTTATAGTCTAGATAGGTTATATACAACCTATTATGTATCTGTGCTTTAAATCCAATTAATCTGTTTATTACCATTAGTTCTCTCTGACAAACCCCTGCAAAGAAGTGAAAGTTAGTTTGCTACAAAGTTCTGTCTCTTTGAGGTGAAGTGGTTTTCTTCCTCACAGCAGACTATTACACTCTGCAAAGCCAATGAGACAAATCCAATTATCTGTGTAGTCCCTCTGTGCAGTCACTGTGGCATATGTTTGTTACCATCAGAGAAACATCTCTGAGGTTAAACAGGGGCATGAGCTTCAAGATTTCTCCCATGATAATTTACAGTGAAAGAAGTTCTGTACTCCAGCTCCTCAGTGGGTTTTGATGTCTTGCTGCCGATGCAATTAAAGGGAACTTGGCACCTAGCAAACGTAGGGGAGCTTGGCCTCATCACGGAGGAACATTTAGCCATGTTGACCAAAGGTAGGTCACAGGACCACATTCCTCCCTCAAACATGAAAACTCTTGAGGAAAGACGGTGGCCCAAAGATTGCCCAGCATCGCCTAAAGACAGCATGGCTGACCAAACAATTCTGCCAGATTGCCTATGGCTAGTGAGTCCTGACCTGAGCACCACTTTCTGTATCTCTGCTGGACTCAGACATCACTGTCACTTGGTCTCCCTGTTCCCATCCTCCCTCTTGGCTCCCAAGTGTTTCACCTCCCTCAACCACCCAACCACTACTAAGACCCCAGTTTCCTCTCCCTTCCCTTCTCCTATTACAACTCCCCTTGTCTCAGCAGAAGGTGGCAGATAATTGCCAGAGGTCATTAGCACAGGCAGAAAAGAAATGGTCTTTGCTCTTCCCATTGTATTTCCTTTCTGGGTTAAATATCCAAACGAGTTTGAAGTCTGCTTCTCTAGCCCCCTAGTGTTTTTATTCCTGGCACATGGTTCCAAGGTAGGACTGTTCAAAGCCAACTGAATCATCACCTTCCCCTCTAAAGCACCTGCCTCCTCTCATCTCTGCAGCATTCCACCATCCTCCCTCAAATCCCGCAGTGACACAGGGCCCCCTCTCACCAGCAACCAGGGAGCCAAGCTGAGAGCATCGATTCTTCCCTAGACACTGCTCTGAGGCTGATCAACTGATCAGGCAGTGGAAAGCCCTGGGAAAGCTAAGAGCCATCCTTGGAGAAAAGCCAGGCATTTTCTCTCACTGCCAGCTCCTCAGGCCATGGCTACAGCCGAGAGGGACCTGGATCAAAGAGGATGTGCGGATGGACAGGAGCTATAGGATGCAACTGCCTAGTTCACAGCGTAGCTCAGACAGCTTCAGAGAACCCTCCTCTGCAAAATTCACCTCTCTGTGCCTGCACTGCTGTGGAGACCACAGACCTTCCTCCTGCAGTAATACTGTATGGATACACAGTGGACTCAAAAAACAAGCCTAAATTGAAATTCAAACCCCAATCTGCAAGCTGCAGGGGTCCAGCTCCCCTCCAGAGACCCATACCTCGTCAATACACTGAATGGAACAGTATGGCGGTACTTCTCCCACCCACAGAAGTGCCCAGCACTTGTTACAGAGACCACCATTCTGGGGTTGAAAAAGATTCCGTCCCTCCAGCTTACAGCACAGAGACCCCACAAACACTCCAAAGTGCTTGGAGTAGGCAAGGTCTTTCTACTCACACACTGCTATTCATGCCATCCTTAAGAGTGCCTAGCTACGTGCAGTCACTCCCAAAAGGCAGTAATGTCCCCTGAATCAACTTGCTTTCTGTTTCCATCTTGTCACAGGCAACACAGTAAATCCCAACCCATAGTGGGTCTAGATACTGGCATATACTTAAGATCTGGTGATATTAGTGCTTTTACCCTATTTGGTCTCACACATACACTCACTAGCTCCTCCCCAGCACTACATTCTTCGGGTCTTGGCTTCTCTTTCTGCAAGGCGGTCACAGCTGGTGTGAGAAGGTAAGGCAAACACGTGTCAGTTTGTGCTCTGCCACTGCTCACAATCTGGGCATTACCAGCCAAGGTCTCTGGCACACCCCAGCTCTCATCTCCACATGTCTTCCCTCCAGCCAGGATTTTCACCACCTTATTGTGAAACCACTTCCCTTCAGCTGTTAGATTACTGCTTCTTCCTGCCCCATGGATGAACACAGAGAAACCTGTCAGCAGGATTTTAGAGACAGGACTGGACTAATGTCTTCTTTTCCAGTAGATTAGCTACAAAGAGTTGTCTGAAAAAGAACATGGAGACTAATGTCCCTCTTACCAAGGTTAAGGTGGTGTATTTACTCATTTTAGTATTACTGCCCCTCAATACATTTTTATGACAGTTTAATGCTAGATGCTATTTTAAGAATAGTTCTTCAGTTTGCATAAACATACCTCTGCTGAAAGACACAGCTGTGTTCTCTAGAAGCCAAAGAGTAGGAGCAGCATTATCAAATATGAGACGGAAGAAAATAGCTAATAAAGGAAAAGTTTTAACAATCTTCCTAGGATTCGTACATAACCCTGAACTTTTGTCTGATCCTCCTCAAAATTACTCTTGACTTCAGCAGAGCTGCACACAAAGTCCAACTTCATCCCATCGCGGGGCCTGCAAAAAGCGATGCAATTGTCTGTCTTCATATGACGTCCAGAGCTCCCTCTCCCATTAATTCTCTGCAATCCATACTCTTTGGCTCCTCAGGTTAAGAAAGTTGGGCATCCTAATCCAGTTGTTTATTGCAACCTGTTGGATCACCTTTAAGATTTCTACTCTAAGACATGCAGCTAGGAGTTTATCCGCAAGGTCTATATTCCATAAAGCCCAGAATGGTAACAGCACTTTACCTTCTTCTTACTGGAATGTCCTTCCCAGAGAGATCCTAATTCATTATCATGTGTACATGTGTATTATGTACATCTGTGGTGGGCTGGGACATTGGCTGGAGGCCAAGTGCCCATCAAGGTGCTCTATCATTCCCCCTTCCCAGCAGGAAAGAGGGAAGAAAATGAAATGAAAAAACCCTTATAAGTCAAGAGAAAGGCAGTTTAACAATGAAAAGCAAAAGACATACATGGAAGCAAAGGAAACCAAAAAAATAATAATTATTTTGGCAGCACCTGATGATCCTCCCTGCTTTCATTTTGTCCCTTTAATTAATTAAAAAACAATTTATTGAACAATGATCAAAAAAGCAAAACAATGCCTACATATCACTCTTCGGATGAAAACAATTTTGAAATCTGATGCTTATGTAGCTCTGTAGGCACAGTGGATATTAATAATTCAACAAAATATTACAGTCATTACTATATTTTGCAATATCACAACAGTGCATTTTAGCGGAACTCTCTCCAAATCTCACTGCAACAGCCATTAATAAATAAAATGCAATTCAGTGTATTAAATGTGTTGTTTAAAGGCTAAATATTTCATCAGAACTAATTCATTTTAAATAATCAGACTAGGACTCTCCTCCCAGCACCAGGACAAATATCCAGCTCCATACACTTTCCACATTTAGATATGAAATTATGTTTCAAAAAGCAAACCCTAAATTGAATTCAACTGGAACATCTATGCAGCAGCAATTAGACTACAACCCCCTGCAGACCGATGGGGTCACAACCAAACAGGCCACAAGTCGCACAACTTTGTTATGCAGTTTGTGCAACCCAGGAAAATTAAGATTGGAAAAATACAATAAAATGGTTTGCATTTATTGCCTGCCTTGAACAGTCACCAAAACCTGATTATGTGAGGAAAGAAGAAAGAAGCAGCACCTTAGTCCAAACCTCAGCTGCCAGCAGGCTTTAGATAACAGTGCTTATCCAGTGCTTTTCATCAGTCAGCTCAAAGGTTTTGGCAAAGGAGGTCAGATTCTTCTCACAGGTGGGGAAACTGAGGCACAGAGGGAAACAGCTTGTCAGTGGTTAATGTAAAGGCTAAAGGATGAGCTCAGATATATTTCTCCATCATGCACCAATAATGCACATCTGAGCTCTACCCCAGTGCCTCCAAAGGCACTCATGACTCCACTTCAGGTGCAACTTAACTTTGGGGTAAAAAAAAAAAAAGAAACTCCAGCCCTTGGAGCAAATTGAAAGCATTTGCCAAAATATTTTCTTGGAACTCATAAATGGGACCAAGTGATCTAGATCTGAAGTGCAACAGCTCCTCCACTCTCAAGCACACCAACTTCCCTACCTACCCAGCCATAAACTGGGGAATATCTAACCAGGACAAAGGAGTTTGATTTTAGTTTTCATCAGCTGCCAGTATTAACAGAAAAAGTTACCAAACCCGTATTTTAAAAAAAGCCACATCACTAAAAGACTTCACACACATACTTTTGAATTTTAAAACTTCCTCCACCAAAAAAAAACCCACCCTCTAAAGCAACTGCTATTTTCTGACCACCTCCAGAAGTACATGTAAACACCCACACCACTGACTGACAAACAGACATCAGCAAGGTAATTCCTGTAATTAAAGCAACACGATCTTGCTAGCAGGGCCTGCATCGAACACTATAATCTCCTTCTATCCATGGAGCTCACAGCTTTCCTCCAACTAAAGCACATAAACAGTTACCTTCTTTTCACCAACTTTATACTAAAGACACAGCATAGCGCAGAAAATCAGAGGGGGTAGTATCTTCAAGCTTGACTTTTTACAGCAAAATAGAAACTTAATAAGGCCAGCATATATCTCCTAAATTGTGCTGACTTTGCTTTCAAAGTACATAATTATAAATGTTTCATTTTAACCTTTTAAAACAAAACTCTCAGCTTTTCTATTAAAAAAAAAAAAGCAAACAAACAAACAAAAGAACACTTTAAATAATTCCTTAAAAAGCAGGGAGATGTGGGGTTTTATTTGAGAGAGTCATATTGGGCAAATGAGAGTCTATGCTTGGTCTGAGTGAGAATCTGGGACACCTGTCAGGGTGGAGATGGGGGTTAGGGATTAAGCCCAACCCACACACACCAAAAAACACCAAGCTGAGCAGTAGTTATTTGCAGAGCTCTGTGTACTACGTGTGCTAGATTCCAGACAGATGTTAGGTATGCCAGATACAGCTGTGTTCCTGAGCAATGTCAGATGTGTGACATTGGGAGTAGATGGACTTTGGGTCTCATGCAGCACATCTGATCTTATGTTCCCGGGCACATGTCCAAAACCCATTAAGCTCAATAGAAATGCAAAGAATTCATTAGCTTTGAGTCAGATCTTGTATGACAGTGGACAGGAACAGCTAGAGATATTTAACCTGTCAAGGAGAAGAGTTAGTGGGAACTTGCTCTGATAAATACACCACCTTCACTGCACTATTTGTGCTTGAAGTCATTCAGCCTCAAGAGCCAAGGAGGCTTAACTCCTGAGCCAAAGCCAAGATGTTTTCTCTAGGCTTTCACCAAGACCCTGGAAAGCACTGGCTGCACTCCTTAGATGAGCCAGCGGGACTTCATCTGCTGGGAAAACTAAACTCTGGACCAATGAAGGACCAGCATAGCATGGCTAGAGATGGTCACTGTCAACACAGGAACCTGGAAAAGTGATTCAGAGCCTGGGCAATGAGCAAAGCAGCAAGAGAACATGCCACACTGCAACCCAGGAAGATCTCCACCAAGGCAGAAAAGAAACCTTGGTTTTGTTTGGCATGCTGTTTGGACACAGCTCGGTGGAACTTTGCAACTGAAATAATCAGTTATTAAAAACTCATCATCATTAAAAGCTATTTCTAAAGGACTGTATTCTTGGATTGCTCAACCCCTTCAAGAGACAACCCTCTGCTTCACCACACAGCTCAATGGCTTTTGACACTTGGTAATTTATCACAGCATTAATGCTTTTCTGGTTGCTGTCTGTTATGAAACAGGTTGAAGCACAGCCATGCAGATGGAAGAGGCTTTCAAATTTCATCCTGTCTAAGCCCGCCAGCAGTCGGGAAAGGGGAAGGCACATTGGTCTAATTCTCATCTTACGGACATTCCATCAGTGTATCACCAGAGACTTTGAAGCTATTACTGTAAATATTCCAGCATCAGTGAGATGAAAAATAAGCCCTTGAGATAAAATATGGTGCTCTGACAGAAGTCATTGCTTCGTCAAGCTAGGGTCCTTATCAAGGCAAGTGGTTTTTACAATACCAAGGATTTAAACCAAGCACAGCAGTGCCATTAAAGAGCAGAAGAGAGACCAAAGGTTTCCAGCGACAAGTTACTCCAAGCAGAATTGCGAGGATCCAGAACAGCATTTCCAGTCGGGCAAAGGGATCAGTACTCACAGTACTTGGGCTGTCTGGCCAAGCCTGTGTACTATTTATCTACCCAGCCAAAAACAAAAAAAAATCCTCACAGAAGCTTTCCCCAGCAAGCACTGGAGAGTCTGCAACCCCAGCTCAAGGCTACAGCATACCACAGTTATTTTTAAGTCTGTTTTGCTAGTTTATTACAAACGGTTCCTTCCCTCCAACTTCAGTTCAGGAAGGTGGTTGTGACCTCTCAAAGCAAGAGCCCCTCAGAAGCAGTGAAGATACTTAGCAAAGCATGGAACTGAGAGCACACAGATTCCTGAAAGGCTCTGATAGATACCATGTGCACTAGGAACAGACACCCATCTTTTCCCAGAACCAGCACAGTAGCATTTAGAATACATTTTCACAGAGGTTTTCATTAGAACTATTCCAAAAGAACAGAGACTTGGCCAGTCCAACTCAACAGTTCTCACCCTGGTGTCCAAATCACTGGTAGCCAATGAACATCAATATTTGCATTGCTAATGCCAGCAACGCAGGCATCTGATGCTGCACTCCAGCAAATCTACACTTGATCAGATCCAAGTTTCCCACCAAAGCAAGACAGGGAGAGAGATACTTGCCCACACTGTGACAATACCTCAATCTTTCTCCCTCAAGCTGCAGACTTAGTCATGTTTCCCATAATCGGGCAGCTCATTTCCACTGTCCTAAGCTCAGGACAAAGGATAAGAAAACCCAAGAAGAATGAAAAATAAAATAATAATAAATAAAAAAAAAAAAAAAAACCAAAACACAACCAAGGGTACAAAGCCAAGGAGATACATAAAGACCCATACTGGCAAAATAATGTCTGCACACAGAAACAGTCACATTAGGGTCCTATTCACACCAGTATAAATCAAGCTCTATTGGAGCAACACCAGCACAAAAATCACCATATGTCAGCGTGGATTTTGGACCATGAACATTGTCTGAAGAGTATCCCTTGAGAGGGAAACTTGTATTTACTGACATCCTTCCTCTCCCTTCAGTTAATGGCAGGACAGACCATTTAACCAGTGGTCTAAGGCTTTAGCTTGCATGATAGCAATTTATGCACTCTGGGAGGTGAGAATGACCCATTCAACTCTATCAACCTAAATAAGCAAGTGAAAAGCCTCCTGACAGCATTTCTCTACCTAGTTCTTGTCTCAGACAACTCCAAATATCATTCAGCCATAGCACGTCTAACATGAACTGACCATGTCCCAGACGCTTGCACACTGACTGCAACTAAGCACTTTCCTGCCTTCTCTCCTGGTGGGGGTTAGACTTAGCCACAAAGCAGCACAGCATCAAAATACTGCTCAAGTTCCCAGTAGCTATGCATGCCTTGCTCAAGGGACTTTTTATTTTTTCTTCTGGTGCTAATTCCTTCCATTAGGCTCATTCTCTGTCCCTGCCCTGGGCAGGAGCTGCCATAGCAGAAGGATGCACAAGGAAAACGCATCAGTACAAGCCAAGCACAGCCTGCCTCTGGAGGGAGAGCATTTAAATAAAGAATGAACCTGAAATAGCTACCAGCTTCCCTGTAGCCAGCACTGTCTGTCAGCATAAATTCACCCCAGGGGACTATTGCATAGGAGCAAAACATCTTCCGGCCCCACATTCAGAAGGGAGAAAGTGAGCAAAAACTGACCAGCGTGCCACCTTAGAGCACAGGATGGTGTCAAAAAGACAGAACAGGAAAGGCCACATCTTCCCATCACAGCTGATCATCTGTGGTCTGTAGGAACAGGCTGGCAAGGATATGCCACCCATATTCAGCATCCTCTAAAGACACAAGATTTGTGTGAGGTGCTGTACATACCTGGGAAAAGAAAAAAAATAATAAAAGCCTTTCCTGTTCCCAAATGTTTACCATTAAGCACAGTTTTCTACTTAGCTCGCAAAACACTACAAATCCACAGGCATTTTCTGAAAATAGGCTTTTAGCTCAGGACAGAGAAGGTTGCAAGGACAGACCCCAACTAACTGCCAGTTCTTTTCCACCTTGCTACCATTCCTTCCCATCTCCTGATTAGACAGATCCGCATATGAGAGCAGAGCAGAACTGAACCCAGGATGACACATGCTTTATGAGAGCTCCAAATTCAACACATGAACAAAGAGGTTCAACCTAAGGAACTTGGTTTATAACTGAGGGCCAAGATCCAACCATGCCAGGCACAGAAAAAACCTTCGCTCCTGACTCACACCAGGGGCTGTATGAGTCACTGCCATTGTCCTAAAGGCCATAGCAAGGGAAGGAGAAAGAAGGGATCTGCCATCCCATGTAAAGGGATCAGAGCACATGAGCTACAGCAGGAGGAAGAGACGGAACAAAGGAAAAGCAGGCAAAAATCAGACTCCATCTCCCGATCACCTCTGGTTATGTGGTACTTATATTTTATCTAGTTAAATAGTATATACCTAGTTCTATAGTTATCAGGTCACATGTCCTTACACACATGTAAACATAGGAATGGTATCTTCTACATTTCTAAAACAATTTTGCAAGCACAGTGATTGAAATAGGATTTTAAAATGCGTAAAAAGCCCAGGAAGCTCCACTCTGTCCCTTCCCCTCTTCTCTCAGCTGCCCACATGCAGCTCATTTCAATAAACACAGGTATAGCAAGTTTTGTACTGATAAACCTGTCAGCTACCAAGGGCAATAGACAAGGTGTTTCCCCAAGAGCTGTGAAACAGAAACAGCAGCACTGTTTGCTTTCACACATACCAACTCACTTCTGTGTCCTCACACATTCCATGGATCAGCTCTTGTCCTTGTCCCAACCAGGATGAGCACATGAAGAAACCTCTGCAGCTCATTCAGGCCTCAGTTTGAGAACAGCCTTCACTTTCACAGAGTTACTTTCATGACTGTTTACCTTTGTCTTTGAGGAAGATGAGAATCTCCCATTGTACAGAAGACAGAGCATTCTCAAATCATCCAGTGTTTTATGTTACCATCTCACATTTGATCTCATCCCTCAGTGCTGGAGCTAGACCTGCCTCTTTCCCCTTTTCTGCAAGTTTTCACCAAGAAACCTCCCCAGCCCAGTTTATTGCCTGTTTCCAGTAGCATTGTAGGAAGCACAAATTTAAAATAAATAAATAAATAGAAGCACACAGAAAGGTAAGAGTCACCAGAACAAAAGCTCAGTGCAAGTCAGAAAGGCAGGCTTTGTTACCTGTAGCATGTGAGGTAGGAACAAGTAATAAAGATAATCTTAAATTAATTAAAGGAAGGGAGGGTAGAATTGAGCCTGCAACAAAGAGGTGCAGTACCAGCAAACTGAGAACGCTACACTGCCAGCAACGTTGCCTTTTGATTAAAGGAACGGAATTCCCAGGCAGGCTGGCAAAAAAACAGCAGTGAACACTATTAATTAAGAAAATTAAGGCCTCCTCAGTGCTGATGCAGTAGTTGTGTTTCAGGTTGCCTTCAAAAAGAAACTAAGTTTCAGCTTTGGATGCAACAGACCATGCTGTCTGTGGGTTAGCACGGGAGGGATAACTTGGGCATCTGTTGACCAATTTGAACTGAATCCAACGGGGAAAAAAGGGCACAGGAGATGCCTAGCTCCTCTAAGTTCAACTGAGTGAATTTACGAACAAGCAACTTAATTCAGAGTCAGCTCCCAGCTCCCTCAGCAGACAGAAGTGACCCCTCTCCTGTCTCTTTATTTCCAAAGGAAGACCAAATTCACGGCTTCCAGAGTCTCACCATGTCAATTCTCATTCAGCTAAAAAGGAGTTGTGCTTTGAAATAACTCATTCTGGGAAGCTGTGCTGGTAAAGGGATTAGAACAGCAGACAAAGATGCTCTTAAATCATTTTGAGACAGAACTTTGCAGTGTTTTAACTTGACCAATCTGTTAATAAACTTAGCACACTCCATTTTTCTGCTATGGAGAGTCCTGTTCTTCCCCCTTCTTAGCTCCTCACCTATTTTTTCCTTTCTTTCATGCAATCTCTTCTAAAAAGAAAATACATTCAGCATCTGAGCTGTAGGAGATGAAGTCAGCCCTTTGGCATTAAGAAGCCATATCACTAAGGGACAGGAGTCAGGAAACTTGCCTTCCAACTTTAGTTTTGATCAGCAGCACAACCTGGAGCAGATGTCTCCTCTCCTGCATACCTCAGTTTCTCAAAAAAAAAGACTAGTAACACTAATACTACTGACCTTCCTTTTAGTGACCTTTGAAATACACAGCTGAACTGGGCAGCATAAGAGCTTTGTAAGTAGAGTCATGTCTGTCACCCTGTAAGCACAAAATTGGCAGGGTTTGGTGGTAAAGGACAGGAAGCCTTGAAAAAAGAAATGCCCACGAATACACAGCCATCCACCCTGCTACCTTGTGCAGAAAGAATTCTCTCCCTCCTCCCCAGTCTTTTAACAGAGGCAAGTGAGGACTACACAGAGGTGGCCCTGTGTGCCTGAACCTGATGGTATCGATCACAACTGGGGGGCATTTTCCAGTCAGGCACAAACTGCAGGGAAACACTAACAACCATTTAGAGCTCCCACTCCTAGCTCTCTGCACCCATGAGGTCCTAAAGCACTTTCAGTAAGAGCTAAATAATCATGTTTTATACATTCTCTTCCAACCAACAGTTTTTGCAAATATCCATCCATTTTAAGCCTCAGCAACAGCCCTGAATGCGAGTTAACTCTTCCTTGTAGATATGAAAGCCAAGGCATGGGGCAATACATATCCATATGAGGCGCAATGGCAGGTCCAAATATCATGAAACCAAAACCAGGTTGTCCTGCATACACAGCCTGCTCTCCCCTGGTACCCCGAGGAAGCACAGCCAAACTCAACCCATGCTTTTCTCTCTGCCCTGAAAGCCAGCAGGAGCTCTGTGCTCAAGCCTTCTGCTCCACTGGAACCGTCTACCAAATCCCCACAAGCAGCTCAACGCCTTTCCAGAGCATATCAGCAGCATCACTGTCCACTGAAAATACACCAGCAGTACCATGTATTATGGGCTGGCATAGTGTCTGGGGCAGTACCAAAGCAGTTGCTTTTAGGATCCCGAGGCCTTTAGCCCATCGCTGACCTCAGTTATTTGGTATGGCTCGGTCCTAGTTTTTCCAAGTCCAAAACATCCATTTTAGACCCAAGGACACCAGCAAGGGCCACTACTTTTCCCAGGAAGAAATGTTATTGTTTTCCCACCACACAGTGGCGAGGAGGAATTCCAGTCCCTTCTGTTCCCCCAGACTCACAAGAAAGAGAGGGGAACAGAAATGCTTCAACTTGTGCAACACCCTCATATTGGCCAAAATATCGAGGGGTTCCAAGCAGCTGGGACCCGTCAGGCAGGGAAGCGAGGCAACGAAGTGCAACTCCCCTGCCCTCGCCTACCAGCTGTAACTGGTACCAGTTTTAACTGGTGTAGCAGGGAGAAGATGGGAACGAAGTGGGTCTACCAACAGCTATCCTTGGGGCTAGTCGTGGAGACAAAGCAGGGCACGGCAGCGGAGGAGATGGCAAGTACACCCTGCTTCAGCCAGCCGCAGCCAAGGTTCAGGTTGCTGCTCCCTGGTACGGTGAAGGTTAACACATCCCTTCTCCCAGCACCGCCGGCAGCTGCTGGGGGGATGCTGGGGGTTTTACAGGCGCACTCAGGCTGGAGGGGACCGGAGCAGACGAGAGACCCCGGCACTGGGACTCCCATCTTCAGGAAAAAGCCTGGCCGCAATCAGCACAACGCAAAAGGGCGATAGTATCAACCGCAAGGCGGAGGGGGGGGATGCTTTCCCGCGGCCGAGTGCACGCCAAGACTGTTCTCCTCTCTCGCAGAGGGAACCCCAGACAGCAGGAGTTTCACAGAGTCAATGGCTCCAAGCGGGTTCTCTTATCAGTATTTCAGCAGCGTCTTTCTTTCCAGCGTGCGTTTCCCAGGCCCCAGCTCGGCCCCGCACCCCTTTCCTTCCTTTAGCAAATGCCCACGCTCCCTCTAGCGCCCAGCTCCGCTTCCCGCACGCCAGCGCCCCGGCACCCTTTCCTACCGCCCGCATCCCGGGGTGCCCAACCCACGCTGGGGCTAATTAGAAGTGATGCTATTTCGGGCACAGAGGCTCCGCAGTGCTCTGCAGGTCTGCCTGGCCAGCGTTCGTGTCACGTATCTGAGTACGGAGGGGAGAAAGCAGTGACAGCCTCAGGGGCACCTTCCTCCAGCAAGAGGGATTTGCCACTCATTCCAGCGGGAGAGCAATCCGGGCTCCTTCAGGACAGGGAGGGAGGAAGCAAAGAGAGGTTTGATTACTCAGGACGAACCTTCTCTGAGGTTTATTGTACACTGGGACTCCGCTGATCACAAGGGCTGGGAGTTGACCCTAAAACTTCCATAGCGGGTTATTTATCAAACATGTTTAACACTCTACAAACACGTAGCAAACTTTATTCAGTTCCCTCAGTCTCACAACACCTCAAAACGACAGTAAAGGAAATACTGCTGTGCCCTTCGTTTTGCACGGAGGAAATGTTAACAAAGCTGCAGGTTTCCCTGAACATCCAGGGGAAGTCAGGATTTAGGAATTTGTTTGCCTTGGATTCCTGCAGGGAGTTTAAGAAAACCAAGAAACTTGCATGCAAAGGTGTGGCTTCAGCAAAGCAGCATTTTCCAACTATGGGTTATTTCAGCTGGAAAACCCTGTTGGGCTTTGGCAAACCCATCACCAGATCAGTCTGCAGCACGGCTTACAGTGTGGGTCAAAATCCCACCTCCCAGAGCCAAGCAAGAGAGAGGGAAGAGCTCTGCACAAGAGAGAGAAGCTCATCCACCCAAAGCCCTGTTGCTGTAATTCAGAGAATATAAAGGGTCTCTTTGCTGTAGTGTCCCATGTTTCCTAGCCTCTGTACTCATTCTTCACCTTGCACTTTTCACTGCTATAGGATACTGAAGGTTGAATTCTCAACCACAGTAAACTGACCTAGATCAATCCTACATCAATTTACAGTGAGGATGCAACCATTTTTGCTGCTTTGGGGACCTTCTGCAGTTACAGCATTCAGTACTTGACAAGGAACATATTATCTAGTTCACTGTCTTCATTAGAGGCAGGTTGGACTCTGCATCTTCAGACACAGATTCTCACAGGAAGATAAACTTGACCAGATCCAAACCAAACCCATGCCTTAACTCCATAACTGACGAGTTTCCTTGCGATTGTCCTGGAACCAATCCCAACCAGGGCTTGACCTTTAATCCTGAACTGAATCTAGATTTGTAAGAGAGCACTGACCCAGGTAAGCATGTACTGCTCCCCTCCATTCTATCTACAGAGATCCAGGGAGCTTAAGGAGCATGGCCCTACGGTATGACTTCAGTAAATACTTGACTGTTTGCAAGACTGGCTTCCAGTATCTTTTAGTACAACCAACATTCAAGATCTTTACTCCTTAACCTGTGCTTTGCCCGTTAAATGACACTGCTTTCATTTTTTTCTCTAAAATCTCTACTACAAATCCAGCTATAAATTTGGAAACTCTCAGAAAGTTTCAGCCTCCCACAGCCTTTACATTTAAGACAACATTTGTCTCATCTCACCTCCCTTTTGGGAAAAATTTCTCCTGCCTAGTATCAATTACCAGCTCAAACCCATTTTTAAAATACTTTGTCATCTAATTGGATTAATGTTTTCCATTAAAAAAAAAAAAGTCAAAGAATCACATAGCTGTTTCTGTTTGCATTTACATCACTGTGAAAGCTTAGCCACAAATCCTAGGCCGCACCCCTGAGCATAAAGTCTGAGTTTTGAGGCCTTAAGGGAAACTGCTGAATTGCACCTAGAACAGGAGCAGTTCTGTTACTGAGCTCTGAGCTACAAGAACATCAACAGCTTGTTGTGCTAGGCAGGGTAATGGCCCAGGGAATCTGCCAGTTTCATGTGATCCACAAGCAACATCAAGGCTCACACACTGGACATCGACCTGACTTTGCAATGAAACCAGTCTAGAGAGAAATAACCCGAAAAATATTTCCCAGACACCTTTTTCCTGCTCTGCTGACTCAACACAACTATAAAAGCAATGGCCATGAAAGAGTTTCATTTTTATTTCCCCATCTCCTATTTGAATATTAATTAAAAAAGGATTGGCAAAGTCCTGCAGAAGAACTTTAGTGGCAAACTTCATTACTCAAGGTGGTGAAGAAGTGGAAATGCATCAGCACATTGTGACACAGCCAGCCTACCTTCAATGGCAACAAGACCACAACCAGACCACAACCCAGCCAAAAGCTGTTTGAGAAAGAAACAGCCTAGAATAGCAATTAAAATATCTACCAAATGCAGTGCAATTAATATGATTACTCTGCCAACATCTTGTACTCTAGGAGTAAATATTTTAGACTGAAATCCAACTGGACTGTTGGAGCAGTTACCCGTGGCTGACAACTAAATGCAGACTTGCCTGCCTAAAGATTCATTTTCTCCCCTTCCTCCCTTCCAAGCACAGCAGTCTGTTTGGAATTGCAAATACTGCCCACCTTGTTCTGCCCATCACATACTGCATTGCTAGTTATCTTAATGAAAAACTACCTGGCACACAGCAAGCCCATCAGCCTCCCCAGCTTGCAATTCGCCATGGGAGTGACTAATGTCTCAGCATCAAACCACCAGTACATTAGCAGGTCACACCAGAATACTGCCAACAGCATTCAGAAGAATCATTCCCGGAAGAGACAGGCTCCACTGCAAGAACTTGTACAACCTGCATTTCACTGCCAGCCCTCAGAGCTTGCACAGGGTAAAGGAACAGGATCAGTGGTCGCAGGAGGAAAAGAACTGCAGCTCATTCAGAGCAGGGTTGTTACCATCAGATCATGCCTATGTCAATCCTGAAAATCTTTCAAGACAGAGATTCCCAACATTTTCTGATGACTTGCTGCACCACTTTAAGAAGAAATTCTTCTTAATGTCCAATCTGACATATGTTGTGGCTGTTGCCATATGTTATATTCTCTTCAACAAATCAGAAAAGCTCCATCTTCTTTCTAACTCTACTTCAGGTGGCTGTAAGGCTACTGTAGTACTGTTAGCCTCCTCTTTACCAAAGTCTTCTCCCACGTCTTGGAGTCAGTCTCCATGTTAACTCTAGAGGTGAAAGCCACAGGCTGACTGGACCTCTGGATGAAACAGTGCAGCATGGCTGACAGGATAAAACAAGGCCCCAGCCCAGTTTCTCAACAGTTCTCATCCTGCCTTCCCCAACTTTCAAAGCCTGAATCACACTAGAAGCATCAGTGCAGTTGCGTGGCCTGCACAAGTAGCAGCTGTATCACTTAGGCACATTATCAAGGTTTATCTTCTGCACTGTCGCACTGCACTGAGATAAAAATATACACTGCTGACATTTTTCTTATAGCATCAAAAATCCAACCCCTGGGGTCATATAGGACCTTGGCCTGGCTGAAGCAACCTGCAATATTGCATATGCCTAAGACAAAGGCCCTCTCCTGCTCCTACTGTGGCATTCTAGTGCATTTCCTCATCTCTGTGTCTCAGGCTTGCCTCTGGTTATTAGAAAGGCAGGGGCTAAAGCACACTGACCATAAGTGGAGGCCTCTCCATTGACAATGGATTGAAAATGTCTTCTAGAGGTTAAAAGAAAGCTTAAAATTTGCATCTTTACATCTTATATTGACAAAAAACCACCCACAACACCAAATAAATTGTAGCATTTCCATCATGGAAAAAGCATGGACAGAATTAAGTACTTCCTATAAAGAGCTGCATTCATCAGTGACAACTCTGAAACGTAATGACAACAGTCCTCTTTTATCATTGTACTTGTGATCCTATCAGGAGAGCAATCTGAGTGTGTTTTATCCACTCTACTTTGTTGAAATCTCTTGAAAAAACTATTGTCAAGAATCAAGTTAGCGAGATTTAAAGCTGTTACAGCACTACAGGCGCTAGTACTTATTTTTGCAGGTCCTTATCCTAGAAATCGGGGGGGAGAGAGAGAGGAAGAAAAGAATCTGAGGAACCAGATCATCTTCACAGGAAGGTTGGAGATAGCATCTGGTGAGCAGACCGAGGAAAAATTTCATGCAATAACATAACCATCTAGAGAGAGAGAAAACAAGCGTAGAGGATACAACAGCTCACCGAATGGCACACTTGTACATGGCGTGTGTTCAGAGTGGAACGGCTTTGAAAAAAGAATGGCTTGCAGATCTTCTGGGAATAATAGCAGCTTTCACTAAAAATTCTCCTTCCTTCAGAAAAGCCTTAGCAAAACACTTTCTCTCATCTTTACCAGGTCCTGCAAGAGCTTCGGCGACCTCTCTCAGTAAAAGCTTCTATTAGGGCAGACTGATACTTGAAGCCCAAGTACAAGTCTCCTTTTCCTAGAACCAGACTCATTGAATTAAGCCAAGTCCCCTTCCCAAGAACACAAACCTCATTTCTACACATAATTGTATTTTTACATTTTCCTAACAATTTCCACTTGAAGATCTTCAGGTATTGTACAAAGCAGAAATGAATTCTGCTCTACACCACCACTCTGTGGTAGCTAAGTAGTACTATCCTCATTTAACATGGAAGAGGAGATCCAGAGAGGTTAATTGTCTTTCGTAAGGTCACAGAAAAAGCCTCTAGGCAGGACAAAGCAGAGAACCCAAATTCCCCAATCTCACCAGCCTTTTGCCTCTATTCTAATCCTAACCTCACTATCTACAAATGGAGAAAACAAAAGTTTGTTGCCTGAAAGGGATTATTTTTTATTAAGTTAAATTGAGATTTGAGGGACGTGGGAGAAAAAGGGGTAGGAGACGGAGGGGGAGCTGCTCTTAATATAAATTAAAGAAAAAAAAACACCACAGGAGGTTTTTACCATTCTTGGTAACAAGACAGGCAGCAGCTGCAAAGATCTCTCTTTTTGGAGCATCTGTAGATCTATACATCCCAGTAAAAACTCAATTTTTTAATTACCATGCTTTCCTCGTTGCAAATCCATCCAGTTGTTAGGAATCCCTCACCACTAATGCTTGATTTGAAATATACTGCTTCATTGCATGACATTTGATGGATCATGGTTTTAATACATTGCAAGAGGCAAAACCTTACGTGTTGGTCTGTTCAGGTAATAGAGAATTGGTAAAAGCAAGCTGTACGCCTCTTTACTGATTTGGTAGTCTGAAAACAACAGCATACAGACATGTCCTACTTGCTCTCCCTGGTCATCTGGCATAATCATGACACATAATTTAATATATTTTGTCCATTTTCAATACACTTTCCTGCTGCTTTACATCTACCATGATCTAAGAAAATACATGCTTTGAGGTAAGAGACTGGGAACCAACGTGGCTGGCAGAAGAAGCCACAGTTTTCCTGAGTGACCTTGGGCAAATTGCTTGATGTTCCTGTACCACAACCACCCCAGCAGCAGAATTAGGTAAAAACTGAACTGCAGTGAAAAACAGGCATTGGATTCAGCCTTCTCTGCTAATAAATGAAAGGACCCAGGTTCAAGAATTTAACTTTCCCCCTACACTGTTAAAAAAAAAAAAAAAATCCAATTAATCACTGAATGCAGCATGTTTTCTCCAAGACATAGGAGCGGAAAAGTCTCCAGATGCTAAACGTCATATTAGAAAAATCATGAAAAGGTAACACTAGTATTTATTAACCTGCTTGCTTTTCCTTCCTACAACCACCACACTGGCAATAAACACCAGTCTTTTGCTCATGCTTTTGAGTTGGAAGCTTTCAATGCACAGTATCTTGAGGTACAAAATCTGTATGGAAAGTTGTGCGCAATCAAGACGTTTTCCTTTATTACCCTTCTCACCTGGTCACCTGGAGTTAAAGAATAAAGGAAACTAGTTATTTAAATGGTATATTTCTATAAAAGAAACAAAGGAAGGAGAGAGAATTGTGTGAAAATCACTTTCTGACCTAACTTTAGAAAAAACAACCTTTCTTTCCCCTGCAAACGCCTACAAAATGAGTTTTCTCTGCTACTTCAACCAGAAATACTCCAAACAATTGGAAATCCATGCAGAGAAGGGACAAAGGGGGGGATTTCAGCTTCTTTTGCTCGCCACCCCGATTCAGCACCAAAATGAAACAAAAGAGAGAGAATACAGGTTTTCTTCATTACATGCCATGTTATATTAGAAATAAATAATCCTAGAGACAAGTGTAGTGCTAAAATATACTATGCAGCTGTTTTCTCCTGAATGTTTGCTTTCATCTTTAATGAAAGTGGAATTCATGTCTGGCAAACACAACTGCCTTTAAAACTTGGTTAAATCAAAGTAATATCTACATTGCTGTCAGAATTATTGCCTAAGTAATAATAAATAGAGAAAAAAAACTTCCAGTCAAAAAAACAAAGAGGTTGTTGAACTGCACGTTATGAATCTATGGCTGATGCATAGATAGATAGACAGATAGATAGATAGATAGACAATTTGCTTTTTAATGAGCAATCAGTTCCACGAAGAACATATCTGAAAACCCAGACGATTTGTTTTATGCTGTTAATTGCTTTATACCCATTTCCAATAGTGGCAAAACAATAAAAGAGCCATTTTCAAGGCAGTGACAAGCCATAATAATCAGAATAATGGGCATATTGTCACCAGACATAAAGGTTTCCCGGAATCCTTTAGATTATGAGTGTTCTCAGACTCTACATCAGAGTGGGAACAGCTTTTCTGATACCGAGTTAAAAGAACATTGAAGTTCTGCGCGCAGCCGTCTGCCGGGCGCTGCAAAGCAGGGTGCGAGGGAGGGCCCTGCACTGCCGTGGCACGACAGGCGTGTGGGCTTTTGGGACACCCCCCACCCCACCCCCCACGCACACACAGTCCCACAGACTCCCAGGGACACCTCAGTGACCCGTTATTATTGACTTCGGGGAAAAGGCATGAGATGACAGCGGTTTTTTATAAACTTTTCACTGTGCTTGCACTACCTGCCTCCTCTCGGAACCCCTTAAGGTGCCGTGGGGCTTTCCACCCCCTAAGGAACTAACGGGACCTCTCCGGTTGCCTGGGCTTTTCCACCACCGCTATACATCATTCATCCCTTGGCACAGGGGCAGCGAAGCGTGCCCCATTGTACATCACATGCGAATAGGCAGAGAAAAAGGGGACCCGGCTGTGCAGGCACACGGGACAGACGGCAGCGGGGAGCCGGCGGTCTCCCCTGCGCAGGGGAGGGGGGCTCCGGCCAGCCCGGGCCCTTGGCCGGCGCTCCCATCGCGCTACCCCGGAGAGCGCAGCTCTGCCTTCGGGGGCGGGGAAGAAAGGTGTTCCCATTCGCCTACATCTTTTTCCAGGAAAACTTTTCTCTTTTTCTGCCGCCATCGATCCGTCCCCCCTCCCCCAGCCATAAGAGCTAGGCGCCCACCCAGCACTCCTCCCTGCACCCCCCGGGCCGCAGCGGCAAAGCGCAGCACCATCCCGCCGGGCTCCCTCCCACCAAGCCGAGCTGGGTCGGGTCGATGGGGCGATACTCACGCTGCTATTGTGCCCGGACCAGTGCACCATGGCTTGGTTGTGCGCCGCATCCCCGGTGAGCGCGAAGGTGGTGCTGCTCAGCCTCGGCTCCTCTGCCCCTCGCAGCCGCGCCGCTCTCCCCTCCTCCGGCGGCCCGCGGGGCTGAGCCCGGCCGCCGCGCTGCCCCTCGGCCGCGGGCACCCCCCGGCCGCCGCCCGTCGACAGCGCCCGCTGCCCCTCGCTGCTCCGCCGGCTCCGCGGCGACGCCGGGCCCCGGCCCCCGGGCATGCCGCCGCCCGCCCCCGCCGAGCGGAGCGCAGCTCCCCGCGGCCCCGCTCGGCCCCCCGGCTCCCCGCCCGGCAGCGGCTCCGCGGCGGCCGCCACCCCGGCCGAGCCCCGCGCTCGGCCGCCCGGCCAGCTCCGTAATCCTCGCGGCGGCTGTCGCTGCTCCTGCCTAGGGCGAGGCGAGGAGGACGGCCAGGAGGGCGATGGAGACGAGCAGGATCTGCAAGTTATTTCGGCGCCGGTGCAACACCAAGAGAGAAGTAAGAGCCATGTCCAGGCGAGAAAGACGGTGTGGCAGGTCGGAAAGCAGTTAGTCCCCTTCTCCATCCCTTTGCGGAGCGAGTCGGGGGGCTTGGAGAGGAAGGGGGGGACGAGGCGCTGCGTTAAGCGCTCTTTTTTTTTTTTCTGTTAGGAGAAAAAGGGGCCGGATTATAATTATAATAATTATTATTATTTGCAAAAGGTTCCTGTTTCTCTCGCTCTCCTTCTTTCTCTTCCCCCTTTCTCAGCCTCTGAGACGATGACCAGGAAAAAAAAAAAAAAAGAAAAAAAAAAGGAAAGAGGGAAAAAAGAAAAAAACTCCTCTCGGCGGTAGTTGGATTCAGTTCCTCACTGTTGGCGGATTTTTTTTTTTTTTTTTTTTTGAAAAGTGCTTTTCAGTGAAACTGTTCACGTTCAAGGATTTGATCAAGTGAGAGGGTAACACCACACGGGGGGAGGAGCCCCGAGCCTTGCCAAGCCGCCGCCGCTGAAATACACCACCGAGTCAGCAGCCGCGCCGCGCCGCCGGGGGCCGGGAGCGGGGCCGGGGGCGGGAGCGGGACACCGCGCCGCACCGAATCAGCGGGAGCATCACCCAGCCTTTTCTCCTGATTTGGTATGTGTGCTCCTGCCTGAGACAAAGCAGGCGTCATTCACCGTTGCTCCTGATGCATATTTACACGTCCTCGTGTTTACAGCAGTGTAGGTATCCCTCACCCCGTACGTGCAGGCGTATGGGTGCACGGAGGCTGGATGTGGGTAAGGGGCGTAAGGCAACGCAACTGGGGTGTGTAGCTCCTGGGTGCCTCCCCGTGGGTAACCGCGTGCCCACGGACTCAGCCATCCAGCAGTACCGCACCAGAGACGGCTTCGGGCATATGGATGTGCCCGTCCCGAGTGGAGCCGCCCCGGCCGTGGGAACCCGCGCGTGTGCGTGGGAATCCCAGCAACCCTGCCACCATCCAGGAAGGGAGACTAGCAGGATGTATTGGGAGGGCGAATAACAGAGAAGGGGCAGTATCTGCTGGCAGCTCACTGCAGCATCATCTCGGGACTGTGCCGGGAGAAGGAGCAAGGGAGACGGATTTCTTTAGGTCACGGCAGCGCAGCGCTCCCGCTCCCGTCGCAGGGATGCACCACTTCCCCGGCCAGGACACCTGCTTTCTGCTGGCACAGCCCACGGAGCCTTCGCAGCTTCAGCCCCCGGACACGGTGTGAGTAAGAGGAGGGCAAGGAGAGGGCAGGCTGCCGCCTCCCGCGGCTGCGGGGCGTCCCCCATCCTCCCGGGGGTCACCCTTGCCGTAGCCACCCTGTGCCTATGCTACGTCCGCCCCCTCCCCCCGGAGCGACTCACTGCAGCAACACGTCGGCGCTTTCTCTTCACATCAAACCCACGGTCGACCTTTCCCCCGTTCTCCTCCTCCTTTTGAAAAGTGTCAGTAATTAGCGTTATGTTAATCGTCCCACCCTCCCACTTCCCACATCAGCCATTCTTTGCCGTCCAAGGACGGATCCACCAACTGCACGGCTCCCCCCACGGTCTCTCCCCCCGCACGCCCAGTCCCACAGCGGGGACGGCTCTTCCAGCCCGGCAGGGAGCGGAGGGAGAGAGGGGCAGAGACGGGATCGGTGATGGCTCTGTCCGCGCTGGGGTTTCCTCGCCAGGCGATGTCCCTCGCGTAGCCACCCCGGCTGCAAAGCGGCTAACGCGGGCTGGGGAGAGCCAGCGCGGGGCTGGAGGAGGGAAAGGGGGCCGCAAACACCGGGAGCTGTCGCTACGTGGCTGTCCTGCAGGGGCGAGGAGAGGGTCCGGGGTGTCAGGGCTCAGCTCTAGGGAGGCAGGGGGGCTGAGCGAGAGGGTGCGCGGCGGGTGCCCCCCACCCCTACCTGTGAGCCGCAAATCCCGACGCAGAGAGGGAAAGCGGGAGGTGGGGACAGGGGAAGCAAAATCACCCACCCCCAACCCAACGGATGTTATTTCTAGCTTGGAATCGGGCTCCTTTTCAAACTACGCTGCCAAAATGTTTAGGAGATGACATTTCATCTGTGTAGGAGCAGTGACGTGGGCTCCATCCAGAGCCGATCCATAAAACGGCGGGCGAGGGGACTGCACAAGCTCCGCACACCTGTGGCAGGCAGCTCCGCACGCCCCGAGCCACGCCAGCCCCGAGACGGCACCCTCCGTGCTGCTGGCAAAGGAACAACAGGGAATGGGCAGCGGGAAGGACCTCAGCTGTCTCCCTAGAGCGGCTGCTGCGAGAACAGTGTCCCCGGGCGCGTGGCATCAGCAGCATGCACGCCACCCCTGGACCTTGCCACTGCTATGCACTGTGAAGGGATGCACTGCCCACCGAATGGCATCCTCCCACAGTGCGGCTGCAGCTGTGACACGCAGAACTTGTCCTTGCATTATGATTAAAGTTTCTCCAGTCCCTCGGGACCCAGCAGCAGCTCACTGCTGCTCCTGAACACCTCTGCATGTCCAGAGTCCCTGTCACCACAGAGTAAAAGCTACCATGGGGCTAGCAATTGCCACTGCTTAGCCATTACACAGTCCACCCAGTCCTGTTCAACTTCTCAGCCTTGCTGGACACTGTTCAAGACCTAGTCCTTGTTCATACCTGGATCAGTCACCCATTTGTGCAACATCATCCCTGACTTCATCACCAACACCCACCTGCACCAAGACAGGACTTGTGGACACATGTCTCTTCCCAAGTCCTGCCACCACAAGGCATTGCTTTGTGTCCACCACATCGCTCTTTGTCACCCAGCTGTGCCAGGCTTTATGCACAAGTGTGTTCACCAACACTTTCTTTAGGGCAGTACTTTCACCACCCCAACAGCAGGTCTCTCCTACCCTGCAGACAGAAGAGCTGTTACTTGCAACTAAAATCACCCTCTGTGACTATGATCCACACCTGCCACACTCAGGGACAATCCCAGACACTCAGTTCATACTATGTCAGCAAGATTACCCCAGGCCCTCATTTCTCAGACACATACCAACAGGAAGGACAGGTGTTTCTACAGAAAATAATACAAAATCAGTGCCTGCTTATTACTGCTAAATGATAGGACGCACAGCTGAAGTCCCACTGGTGATGTGAGACTGTATTAAAATCTCCCCACTCTGGATCTGCCGGCCCTTAGCAGAGGCTGCAGTGCCAAAGGCAGAAGCATCAGTGCTCTCTAATCCCTCTTTCTCCAGAAAACAAAGGTAACGTGAGCAACACCCCCATCTCCTGCACAATTCGCGAACTGCGTGCCCATCACCAGCACATAGAAAAGGGGCTTTTCCAGATTCTATCACCCCTGTTGCAGGAGTATCAGGTTTGCTGCAAAACCTGGCCCCTTGCATGACATGGTGACAGTGAGGATGTCATTTGACAACCCTAGATTTGCACAGTCTATATCCGAGAAAAGAAATGGAATAGTGCAACGCAGTATCCATTACAGGCTGTTTTAATCCCTGGTCTAGTCCATTACAATCTGCTTTAATCCCTACCCAGCTGCAAACATCCATTCAAAGAAGCAGGGGCTGGTGTTATGTTCTGTTGGACCATGTTGATTTCTAATTGATGTAAGGCAACCATATGCCACGCCACCAGGCAATGCAGTAGATTTCTAAGCAAGGAAGGAAGTAAATGTTCTGGAAGGCAAACTGTGGCACAAATACAAAGTAGCAGAACATGCCTATAACCAAGGGGGAGCTGGGTTCAATTAAGGAGAGAAAGACAATTAATCGGGGGAGTTATGTTTGTTTGAAGGGGATGATTTGGATGGAAGAAGTCTAATGACACTAACTAAAGAAAGAAACATACAGAGTTTGGCAATCATCTCACACCAAAGCCTTCTAAAGCAGCATTAATCATTTGGGCTTTTAATTTTTATTTCCTATTCTGTGACTTGCATTTGAAAAAAAAAAAAAAAAAGATAATTATGAAGCCAAAGAGTTAACTCCTGTAACATATCAGTGAGTAACTTCATCACTACCCCACTGCTGGTTGTAGACCTGCTCCCCAGTACCCCATCCCTTCTGCTGTGCCCAGCTCTGCCCGTCATTGCTCCATGCTGCCCTCCTCCCGCAGCACTGCATACACCCAGGCCTCCCTTGAGGCCCAGGGTGAGTTTCCCAGACACCATCACCCCAGGAAATTTCTGAGTGGGAGCTGGAACCTTACTTGAAGAACCTGAAAGGGGGGGGAGCTGAGGAACAGATCATAAGAGGAAAATTTAGAGTGGGGAAAAAAATAATGCCCCAGCTACACAGCACTCTATTCACACACATGCACACACGCCAAGGTCTTTGGCAGTACTCAAGCCCTCCCAAGGGAGGAAATCCCACATGTACTAAGAGAAAAATCAATGCTTGCTTCAGTTAACTTTAACTTATTTATTATGTGTGAGACAAGCCACTGGAAAACAAAGCAGCTCTGTGATAATGCTGTCTTGTTTACTAAGGAAAGGCCTGAATCTACCTCAACAAAAATCACTGAAAGCTGAAGTGTCCCTGTGTCCTCAGACTAAAGATCCCCTGCAGGCAGTGCTGCCACCATTGCTGCTGGTACAGTACTAACCCCATTGTGGGACAGACTTGCTCCTAGCGCAGCCAGTCAGGGCGTGCAGCAGACAGTCCATCTCTGAAGCACAGCAGGCCCGTGGCAGGGAGCCTTTAGCACTGACAGGCTTGCTGCCACAGGGGCTGCAAAAAAAGCACTGCACAGATGCTGCAAGAGGGCATCTAGCTCCTGCACTAAGTGATGAAGGGGGAGTCCAGCACCCAGCACACAACACAGATAGCACATATACCAGCACACCAAGGGAAGTGTTACATGTCATGAGACAGTGCTGGGACAATTTGATCACAGATGATCTTGAAGCAGGGCTCTCACAAAGTAGTGGGTTCCCTCACTGCATCACAGCACTGCTATCCTCTTGATCAACACCATCCACCCAATGCCCCAGAGCAGGAGAGGGTGCCACAGGCCATGCTGAAACTGCAGCAGGTAGAGGCTTAGCAAAGCAAAGAACTAATTCTGCAGATCTCGCCCTCAGATTCAGAACTTCACCAGCATGAGCAGATGCAACATCAGGTTTGATGCCTGTCTGCATCCTTCCTTTTGATTTTTTCTACCCAAATACCACATCTGTGGGAGACAGAAGAGCTCCTTTCACGCAGGAATGCTCAGACAGCTCCATCTCCACCCACTGCTAAGGCTGCCCAAAAGGTGCACAGCACAGGTGAAGGGCTTGACTTTGAATGCTCTGGGGGGATTCTGCAGGTTTTAGGTCACACTCCCAGTTAATGTTAGGTTCTGGTGTTGGTCCTAATGCCAAGATAAGAAAATCACCTGCTGATAATCAGCATCATTAGGAATGACAAAGAGCTTATCAGAAGGGAATGAGTTCACAGATTTGCAGTATATACAAAGATGAATTGTGCAGCACAATTTCTTCTCTTTTCCTCTGATTCTCCTCCCCATCCCACTGGGGGAGGGGAGAGGCGAGCATGTGGCTGTGTGGTGCTTAGTGGTTTAACCCCTGCCAGCAACGACAGCCATGTGTACTGAAGAGAGGCATTCATGGCCTGAGATTTCACAGTATCCAAGAACATGCTATGAGTACTAAGATACCCTATTTGGAAAAAAATCTGACTAAAACCAGGGAATATGCCTAATATTCACATGGTCATTGATTCAGAAAGAGGAAAAGACCCTCATCTCCCTTCCTGTCCCAAGATATGTCTCATTCTCACAGGTTCCATGGAGAGAAGGAATCCTCTCCTTACCGTTAGAAATCTTGTGCACCTCTTGTCAGCTTGTTTTTGTTAATGAAGCCTCATGTCTATGATTGCTTAGGAGTGGCTTTTTTTCCCCCCCTGCTAAGAAGCAGAGCACAAATACTGCCTTGCTGTGCAAAGAGAGTCTTTGTGAACATGAAATATCCCCTCTGCTTGTTCCGCTCCTTCCCGAGGGCATAGTGGGATCTGGAAAGGTTCAGACACTCACTACAGGACAACAGTAGCTACGGTTACCATGATTTCAGGGGCATGAAGCTGTTTAGACAGGGCAAGGTTTAGAACAAGCTGTTGGTAGAAGAACAGTGCTACATCTTGCCACCTCTTGCTCCTGGGTAAACACCCTTCAGACACACTTCCCCTTGTGCCAAGAGAAGAGGTATCCATCCTTAGCCACTGCACCTGCTGGAAGCAACCAATTACCATCCAGTTCAGCCCTGCTGCCTGAGCTCTTCAGGTGACCCATGTTAACAGTGACCAGCCAGTGAAAGCATTTCAGCTATTCCTTACTTTGACTGAGAGAGGTTTGGGATAATTGAGGAGCTCAGCTGGCATGCCTGAAGGTGCAGTGAAAAAGTAGTTGATGACTGTACTGTCAGAACAAGACTTGTCCCAGTCACCCAAGAATACTTCTCTTTAGGCACAGGCTTTGAATTAGGGTTTAAAACCCACCAGATTTCACTAGTCACGAAGGTGAGACCACTTCAGAAGTAACTAGCATTTGTACAACCCTCAAAAATGGGCATCTTGAGAGATCACATAATTCATTTACCTTTCTCTAAAACAGACTCAGCTGCATTCAAACTAAAGCACAGTATGATGTGCAAGTCACAGCTGAAATAATAGGATGAGACTCGGTTAAAAGGGAGAGATTTTTGGAAGACATGAAATCAGCCAATGAAGGACAAATTGTGTTCTATCAGACTTAAGCTGTCCCTCCTCATCCTGCATTGTGGTGGAAAGTTTACTGCCAGAGCCCATCTCTCCATCCTCTCAACAATCCCACTAAAAATATAACAACTGCTGGTAGCTCTAGGCAAGAGAAAGAAATGGAAAATATCCCATATTCATCCTGCATGCTGATGGGACTCCTCAAGAGCTTATACCCTCTCTTGCTCTCAGAGAGGCTCCAAATTTCCCAGACATCATATGGTTTGTAGGCTCAACAAAATCAGCTGCTCCCGCTTGAGTTCAAAAATATTATATTTCCATGATTCCAAAGCATCTGCTGGTTGGGATCCTATTTATAGGCCAATCACTGAAGAAATACCATATATTATCAGGTATAACTAAAGTTGTGCAGGGTGTGCAATATCACTTCTATTTTCCCAGTCCCCACCAAGGGATGCTACCATCTGAGACACACTGGTTTTTGTGTGACACAGATTTCCCTCCTAGAGGAGTCATAGGACTGTCTTACTGCAGAGATCACTATGATCCAAAGACTGCAACAGTGCCATCCCCAAAGCCCAGTAAGGAGTAACCATCCCTTCAGTGCTGTACTACCAGCTGTAAACCAAGTCCCCACAAGGCCACAAGTCATATAACACAAGCCACAACTAAGGGGATAGAGCTTAGGAACGTGCCACTGACCAGAGATGACCATGCCTTCTCCAAGCATCCCAGTGCAGCACAGTGCTAGGTCCCATGAAGTGTTGCCCACAGCAATCCCAGCAGACTTACTTCCTCCACTAGTACGGAGGAGAAGCCCCCAGGTAGGTAATTCAAAGGAGTTAAAAGCTTCAAATAAGTAGGGACACCAAACATTGGGTACATCCAAGCCCCCACAGGCTACTGGTAAAATAAACAGCAACAACCCACAAATCCACAAGGATGGAAAACTTCCTTGATAGTTTCCAGACAGACTTTTTTTTTTGGTTTTTTTTAGAAAATTCTCCTGTAGATATCAGAAACAAGACAGAAAAGGCACACAAACTGCCTTTTCCCATCCTGCAGAGTGTATACTACAAGAATGAAGCTGCTGTGGTGTCACAGAAACAGCTCTCTACAATTAAGACTTTGCTCTCACCCAGTTACTTCTTCCACTTTGTATCCTCTTCCAGAAAAATTTTTCCCTCTTCCACTCTCCCCCCAAAGCTTGAGACAGGCCTAGAAGGCAAGAGAGCTGGTTTTGTTTCTTCTCTACTCAAGCTAAATCCAAAGCAATGTGCATGTGTGTGTGTAGGCAGAATTTTCTTCGCAAGCCAGAGAGAAACAAGCCTGTCAGGGACCCCCGCTTTGATGGTGGGACTTCACAGGACGATGTTCAACCTGCCACAGCTTGGTGCTGTTTTCTCTCCCACAACAAACACCACCTTTTAAGATTCTCACCTATGGCTATTTCCTTCCCTTCTTTTAAGAACAACCCCAAACGAGAGAAATTGAACTACAGCACTAAGACAAGACTTTATACTAGTCAACATGAGTAGAAGGGTGTATATTTAGTGGGGAAGAACAAACCAAAAAGGAAGTATTAACATAAAGAAAGATAACACAGAGCTACAGCAGAAAGCTGTAGTCAGGTGTCTCTTACCAAGCCAGGCCTGGCAGTCCCCCAGATATCCTGTGCACTGATTCAGCAACAACTTACTCCTTAAACAGAGCCAGGTTAAATCAAATCTCATGTAAATGGAGTTTGAAACATTCTGAAAGGGGGAGTCTCAGGCAAATTTATGCTCCCAACACCTCTAAGACAGGAAGTAGGACAAAACTAAGTGGTAGTTATTACAGCCTTTGCTAGACTGTCTTAGCTGATAGCTTCAAGTCACAGGGGACTAACTGAAGTTTCACACAACCACAGTAAATTAGAAAAAAATAATACTGGCCTCATGAAGAGAACAACACATAACCTGCACACAGTGTAATGCATGCTCAGTGGTGTGTTGGCAAAGGCCAGGCACCACTGCTGTATGCATTTCCATGATGCAAATGCCAATTACTATGTTAATAATCATTTAAACTGTAGCAATGCCTACCATTCCTATCATGCTCCAGGAAAAGGCCTGCAAATAGAACAAAGACACAATCCCCACTCTGAAATCTAGATTAAAACTTACAGATAACACACAAGTTCACTGCCTTCAGACGGAGCGCAAATAAGAGCAGCTAAGGAGGCTGATCTTCACAAAATGAAAATGCTGCTGGGGCAAATCAGAGTGTTCATCTGTACAGGTATTTTGTTCAGTGCAGAAGCGTGCAGCAGGCCAACAGGAGTACAGGCGGAGGGCCCAAACCCTTCACTCCTCTTCCCTTAAAAGAGCACCTGACCACAACATTGGTCGCTCCAAACACAGAGTGGATTTGTTCTACTATATGATTTAACAGCTGTTTCTTCTGGTGGCAATTTAAATCTATCCCTCAACTTTGTTATAGATGTCCAGGTTTCAGTGCTGCACTGCAGAGACCACTCCTGTCATTCTCCCTTTTCTGGATCTGTCCAACACTTGGCAATTTTAATGGTACTCCAAAGCAGAAGAGCAATCTCAAAAGGGTTAAAATTCAGGGACACAAATGAAAGTGCAATTAATAAGCCTGCTACATAAAAGATCCTCATGCTCATAATGCAATCGGCAAGGGCCGGACATTTTTCCTTGGGCTTACGCTACTCCATTACTGCAATAACGCGTGGTAATACAGTTAGCATTGATTTGCCGCAAGGTACATGTACTACATCTGCAAGCTAACGGGGAAAAAGGAGGGAGTCTCTCTCCTTGAAAGGCTGGAATTACTTAATTATCTAAGGAAAATGACATGCAGATTTAACAGCACAGGGAAGGGCTAGGACTGACTTTCCCCATTCCCAAAGAATACAGAGTAACACTTCTCTGCTACGTGATCTCCATGCAAAGCAATCTCTCCTGCTTTGTTATTATTAATTACCCCAGCTCCTATCACTGGAATTCAGAGGTGTTGATACTTCGCATCACCCTCAGCTATGCTTGCTATTCATAAATCATACTGAGAGGAGTTGCCAGGAGAGGAGAGGAAATACTAAAGGAAACTCGTAAGCATCTCTAATAGGCAGCTGCTGTTCAAAGAGGCTGCAGTCCTTTGCACAGAGTCAGATGTAAACCAGTATTAGTGTTACGAGACAGCAGGAGACATATGCCAAAAGTAGGCAGGCATGACAGGTAAACAATGCATTCGGACAGAAAAGGTAAAAGGCAGGCAGGTGGCTCAGGGGATTAACCTTTAATCTTCACATCCACAGGTCAGATCAGATGGTCTGAGAAAAGCTAAAAGGCACAATTATGATTATTAATCTGTAAGGTGTTGACTGTAGAGTCCAAACAGAGAGAAGTGACAGTTCTAGTGGTCAAACCAGCACTGATTTTTCCCTTCAGAGCCTGAAGCTAATAATTTAAAACCTCTTACCCAGTTTTCCATCTGTAAAATGGAGCTAAAATTGCCTCATCACTTCAAAGGCAAAGTTCTGAACAGGGTTCTGGCCATCCCATGCCTCCTACCCCTTTATACAATTACACATTCCACAGAAAACATTCACTCTGCTCCTCCTCACAACAGCTGTGCATCAACTCTTACTCCTTTTTAAAGGGGTTTCCTGAATAAGGAATTGAGAAGTCTAAGTTTGATACCTGAGGGGTTTATCTCAGCCCAGTTACTAGAGCAATGGCCACCACTCCGTTGCCTTCTGGCTGGCAACAGGACAACACTGAATCAGATTTGGGTGAAAAACAGTTTGTGGACACCTGGACCCCACTTCCTTCTAAGAGAGAACCTGCTCTCCATTCACAGCCTTCTCCTGACTCCTTTTAAAGGTAATTTCAAGTTACAAACAGTTGAGACTGGAAACAAGGTCTGTCGGAAAGGAATGGTAGCTTCTCATAGATCACTCAAAGTACCTTGAGAAAGAGAAGCTTAAAGGCACACAAACCCTTCATTTGGCCACACATCATTGCCGGTGCAGTTTCTTTATTTTGGGGAAAGGAAAGGTTCTCTCCCTCCTTCCTCCTTTCTACCTTTTGCTGTTTAACCCAGAGAAATTAAAGATTTCAGGGGGTTTTGTTCTTTTTTTGGTTGTGGAATGTGTGTTTTCCTTTCCCTCACACTGCACCTTCTAAATATTTCCTCACCCCTGGAAGCTCAACAGTGTGGCAAAAGAAACAATGAAAGTAACACGGAAACAGAGCAAGAAACCAGCTGGAAGTTGCTCATACCAGTATTCTATCATATACTGGAGAAAAAAGGGGCAAAACTGAGTTAAAATATGATCTTCAAACACCACTGATCCAAAATGCTGAGATTTCTGGTCTCAGTGAAAATCGGAGGGAGGAGAGGGAAAAAAAATGTAACAGAAAAGGCTGTCTCATTTTTCAAAAAGAATTTTTAAACTGAAGTTTTTGATTAAATCAGATCAGAATTAGTGAATTGCTGTGTAAATTTTACAAATAGCATGTTCAGCCTGACACTGTGCTTTCCACAACTGGATTTCTTATTAATACCATAATAGCGTTTTTATGTTGCAAATTACTTTCCAAAGTCCAGACTGAACAGAATATTTCTTACTCCTCTCTCTAGACTTTCCCCTGTGCTGCCACCATTACTGCCTTACCAGCACAGGAGATTCAAAACTACTTTAAACTGGCAACTAAAGTTGTCTCTGCCCAGGTCTCTCACTGAGGTCCACCTTTATCACACAAGTAGACACAGGAGGGAGCTCACACACCCCCATTCACACTGAGGTTACATCTCTCCCTGCAGCAACCGACGAGATTTAACATCTCTAATTCTCAGTTCAGGGTTCCTTTAGGTCTAGGTCTTCCACACCTGCTAGAACAGAGTTCTCCCATTCTAGGTAGCAGAGCAAGGCATATATGTGCCCCTCCATCCCAAAACCAGAAAAACTGTAGCAGTATTGGCTGAGCTGAGACCAGAGGGATGCTATCTTTGACCACCAGACTTGGCAGTCATAGATGAGGCTGCACACACACCTGTAATGTAACACACTCTGGGTTGGAAGGGACCTTAAAGACCATCTAGCCCCAATCCCCCTGCCATGGGCAGGGACACCCTCCACTAGACCCGGTTGCTCAAAGTCTCATCCAGCCTGGCCTTGAACACTTCCAGGGATGAGGCATCCACAGCTTCTCCAGGCAACTTGTTCTTGTGTCTCACCACTCTCATCATAAAAAAAAAAAAAATTCTTCCTTATGTTCAATATAAACCTACCTTCTTTCGGTTTAAAACTGTTGCCATTTGTCCTGTCACTACAGGCCCTTGTAAAAATTACCTCTGCATCTTTCTGATAAATCCCCTTTATATATTGAAAGGCTGCATAAAGGCTTCCCAGAGCCTTCTTTTCTCCAGGCTGAAAAACCCCAACTCTCTCAGCTTGTCTTCATAGGAAAGGTATCCCGTTTTCATGGCCTTCCTCTGGACTCACTCTAACAAGTCCATGTGTTTCTTATGCTGGGGCATCCAGAGCTGGATGCAGAACTGCAGGTGGGGTCTCAGACAGCAGGGGAAAATCCCCTCCCTCGCCCTGCTGGCCACGCTTCTCTGGCTACAGCCCAGAATACGATTGGCTTTCTGGGCTGCCAGCGCACACTGCTGGCTCCTGTCTGGCTTTTCATCCATCAAAATAAAAATATTTGAACCTTGTACATGTTTACTTTCCTCATTAAAAATTAAGTAGGACTTGAGAATCCAAAATAAATTCTTAAAGGCACCTAAAATGAATTCACTAAAGTGAAAATCTACAGACGTAGCCCTCACTGGCTGTCGTTACCCGTTCCCACATCACACGTGAGGTCAGGGAGCCCCAGAGGCTGTTTGCCATACACTTAAATAAAACTTTTGATCAAACCACCTTGCAGTCAAGCAACTATGAGCAGGCACTCAGGTTAAGTGTTTTCTCTTTTGCCAGACTATGGCCAAAAAAAGCACATAATTTTATTTAGCTGATATTTCTATAAAGAATTGAGCAGGCACTGACAGCATAGCCTATTATTCTAGCTTTTCCTTCTTTCTTTCACATCAGCAGTGTCAGGTACATTCTAGACAGAAAGGTAGTTTTGTTCTAACTTATTCAGAAGGGGTTTTGGAAGATGTGATTATTTACTGCATTTCTTTACAATCCTCACACTGTGGAACCCGACTTAGACACTGCCTTTGAGCACCAGAGCAATAACAGTCTTTAACAGCTGCAGCAACAAGAATGAATCTGGATGTATTAGAAGATCCCAGCAGAAAGCACATGTCCAAGAGAACATCATTAGATATAAGGAAGACTGCTGACTTTTAACTTCTTCCTTCTTTTCCTAATTTCTACTTCTCGCAATTGACGCAGGGATGCAATTATTAGCAACCTCCTTGCAAACTAATGCTGGGATGCTGCTGCTACTTGTCCTCTTTCCAGTTAAACCCATACAGAAGTCCCCAGCTGGTGCATTATCTTGCAGGCTTCTCATCATTTGCAATGTGAGCTCTGTCTTCATTTGAGGAAAAATAGCCTGGCTTCATTTAATTTTTCATTTCTTCATTTTCCTTATATCTACAGGCACAATTTTCCCAAGAGGCCTGTTTTTCTGCATTTTGATGGTGTACTTTACACCCCTGGAGAGAACAGACATTCTACATTACCGTCTGAGCACACTCAGCAGGGTATCAGAGAGCGTAGATTACTCAGGGCCTGCTCCTCTGCCTCATTCATTATTGAACAAATACCTCCAGAATGAAAGCGTGAGTTAGCAACCCCAACTGCTCTGAATATACCCTGCCACAGGAGGAGCCAACAGAACACGTGTGAGATACTTATCCCCTTCTACTAACAAATTCCACAGGATTTTGCAAACTATGTCACTCCTGAAGGAGAATGCAGATCATACACTGATTTTTTTAAAAATTATTTAAGGATATAAAGTTAGAACAGGCTCAGCTGGGCAACTATAACGTAACTAATGGCAAACTGAACTAAAAAGCCCAGAACCTTTGATGCTGCTCTGCCTTCAACACAGGCACGGTCAGGTTTTCTGTACCTTTAGTTCATTTCCCTCGCTACCATAAGCAGAGGTCTAAAACTTACTTATTTCTGGCAGGGACTGCATGTCACCTCAAACAGGAATTTGTGCTTATTTTTATGATCCCTTTCCCAACTCTGCTGTCTCAGAAGAGAAATCTTACTCATTCTTAGGCCTGCAAACTGGCTTTCCATTTATTCCACGACCCTCCTCATCTCGCATGGTGCATTGACCTATTCTTGATGAGGCTGAAGGACATGGATACCTGCAGGACTAGCATTAATATTGTTTTGCATAGCAACCAATTACAAGGGTGTAATCAGAGATAGTTTGATCAGCAATTCCTTGCCAACAGATGCAATATTAAAGCCTAGATCATTACAATATTCTCACTAACAAAAGGGTCTCATACTGAAAGTTACCAAGGATCTTTTTCACGTATCTCAGCACCACTGTTTAAATACAAGCCTCAACCCAAGCCTTGGGACACTGAAGACTCAAACACCTGGGGTGCAACGTGAAAATCAAGCCATTTCATGACCACTTATTACCACTGCATGCATGGCTGTGGCAGTATAAGCTTTCTTTACTTCACATTTCCCTGCCACACAAATCCACCTCCAGCCTCTTGCCTGCCCTTGTTCACAGGGAGCAACTCTGCAGTACTCTGCCAGAGGCAACACATTCAGACACGCAAGCTACCTTGAATCCTAGGTGTGCAAACTCCCCACCAACCCAGCACAGACTGAAACAGTCCATTTCCTTGCAGAATGCTCACTGCACGTGCCCCCTTACAGTGTGGATTATCACAACAGTTGCAACCTAAGAGCAGTTATGTCACAGCTACAGCAGCAGGGAAATATCTTCTGATTTTGACTGTTTTCCTTCTTATAAGGAAGACATAACACAACTAAACCTGAGGATGGTAAAGAGGAGAGATATTTTCACTAGTTTGTCTTGCCATTTTGCACTGAAAGAGGTGAAAAGAGGAGCAATGTCTTTAAACCTACTGGTGATTAGAACCATAAATCCATTCATCTAGTGCTCCTTTCCTCTTCCTTCCCCTCCCCAAGATTTCATTTTAAACACAGCAATAGATTTTATCCCCAGATGTCTTTTTTTTCTAGCTGTTTTTAGTTTGTGTTTTGTTTCTCTGGAAAAGGAAATAAAGCTGAGTATCTTCAGCTAAACTACATTTGGTGTTCAGTGTTTTGCACTGTTTATTAGCAGGCAGGATAAATGTTTGTTAGAAAACACATTTTGACAAAGGATAAAAGTAATTTCCAGCTAGCTCTAGCTGTAAGAAAGGTGAGAGCTCTACATGGCTCACTGAGTCGGTAACTGTATCAGATTTAAAAGGTGCCAATTTAAGATCTAATCCCAAAGCCCTTGCATGAGTGGTCCCATTAAAAGAAGAACAAATTTACTCTTTGCCCTCACAGACTTATACTGGTTGTCAATATAAGCAAATGAGACTGAAAGAAACTTGGAACTAAAGCCTGTTCTAAGTTGCACCACTTCAAAGAGACTCTCCAGGAGTCAAAGGATGTGCTTTTAATTAATGTTGGTGACACACAGAATCAAGTCAGGCAGATACTGGTTTTATGTTAATAAAAGTGGTATCATTTTATACACTCTAATATCTCAGAATGATACAATACATTTCAAAGACAAAACTTAGGAGTCTCCTTCAGAATGCACTAATAGTAACTGCTAGATATGTATTCACCCTTCATTAGTTGTTGAGGTTTAATCAAACTACTTCTCTAAGCAAGTCTACCTGACACTGCATTTTGTAATTATCCCTGCATCTCAGCGATACCTGTGTGTAAGCATCAAGGCAATGATTGATCGATTCTCAATATCCCATCACTTATGATATTTCCAAAGTAAACAACTCCTCCTCCATTGGGAAATAATATCTAGGCTAAATCAAATTGTGAAGTACTAAAAGAAAGCTAGCCTCTTCCATATTAATCTTAAACCACTCATGATAGATCAAGGCATTGAGTTTCCAGATCTTATGAGACCTGCGTGCTCTGAAGCAACTCTTCAATTGATAAGTGAGGAGATGAAAGGCCTGGTTTATAGTGTGGAGAAAAAAATTATGTACAACAGCTTGTTTCCAACCCAGTTAGAGTGTGGAGGCATTCTTGACACTCAAAGTGTGAGTCAAGAGGTGCATTGTCTGAATGGGTTTCACCACTATTTGTGCACCTGACTCAGAAAATCCTCTGCATATTGTGTATTTGAAAAAATTAAAGCCAAGTCATCAGTTTGTCTGGTTTCCCCATATGTTACAGCTTCTTAAATCCAGTGTAAAGCCTCCTTAATATGGACATAAATTAGTCATACTATGACACCCTAAACAATGCACAGGAAACTGGTCTATGCGAAGCAAGACCTGCCAAGTGACCATCTCTTGTCAAAATCTGGTTATTGGTGACAAGAGGAGAGGTGACAAGATGACAAGAGTATGAAAATTGTCTCCAAATATTAAAAAATGTACTGGTGTGGGAAGAGTAAAATGCTGACGATATTTTATTTAGATGTAATGTAAACCTAGCTTCCACATAATACAATCCTGATCTAAAGGCTGTCATGTTAGAGTGCATATTGTACCCATATCTTCAGTCAAGTTTGTTCCTTCCTAATAAGTAACAACATTGAGATAAGACTAGTGAATCCCAGAGGAGTAAGCAGAGAGTTATGCTTTAAATAAACCAACAAATCCACTAGAGAGTAAGATCCTACTGCCCATCTACTCAGTCCATGAGAACAGAAGTTAAGCTCAGGATCAATCTGTCCCTAACCCTTGTATTTATTCCAGCCCAACCTATACCTCGCTCCTGCAAACCAGCCCACCCTTCAGTTTAGCACCACTCAGTTCAATGAACTGGAAAAGAGAGCTTCTTCCCTCCATAAGCACTCCAACTTCACTACCCATCAAGCACTCCGACCATTTCCAGATTTCCTCTTATTTCCTATTTCCTTATTGGTTTTATTTCTGCATCCCACAAGGGCAAAGCCCCTTTCAAGTTAACCTCAGAAAAGGCATCTTAGCGCACAATCAGGTTTTCAACAGCTCTTGGCAGTGGCCTAAATTCAATTTTTTTGAGCACCAGTAAAAATTTTCACTGACAGCACCACGAGCAAAATTAGGTGCTTCAGGTAACCCCACTTCAACTCTGTAACTGCATTTTTCTCCACTGCACTTCGCAGTCCTCTTTGTACTACAGATGCCATGTATACTACGAATCACAGGCAGACAGGAATCCCACAGCATTTCTGTGAACCCTTTTTCTCCCCCCGCACAAAGTACAGAGACAGCTGAAGAGCACGAAGATGTGTATTCTCCCAGAAAGAGCAGCAGTGCTTTTTTTGACTAATGCTGGCTTGGCACATGAACTCTAACTCCTGTCACGTTAAGTCACGTTGTTTGCAAACTACCCCCATGTCCCTCTTTCAGCCCCTCCACCAAACAGCAACCACCACTCCACACACACACATATTCAGGGGGAAAAAACTACAATCAGAAAAGGAAAAAAAATAGGAGTTTCACTTTTTGAAAGGCACGTGTTTTTCAGAGGCAGAGATGACACGGCTCTCAATGTTTGCTGACTTGAAAAAAATGTGTATTTCCAGAGGTGTGAAGGAAAGCTGTTCTATTAACTCATTTGCATTTTATCCCCCATAACACTAGGAACATAACGCTTTCTGTCTCCCCCGTGAGCTGACATTCTACATCACAGCTAGGCTGAGGCCACTGTCATGCCCCATTAAGTGTTAGTGGACTTTTCTCAGCCAATTCAAGTATTTAAAATCTCCCTAGAAAACACATTAATCAAACGGATCTGCAGTTGTGCAAAATCAACGTTTTTAAATGTACCATATTCAATAAGAAATGGACTGTCAAGCATCTTCAACATGCCAAACTGGCATAGCTCATTGAATCGCTTGGCTTACGGATAACACGTAGAAGCACAGCCCCTTTGATATGTCTATTTTTTCCTTACTTTTGTCTCCTTAAAAATATTCAAAGCTAAAATCTAAATATAGAATCAACAGACAAAATTTAGTACAGAACATAACCTGAGCAGGGTCATAAAGCCCATGTCACATCAGAATATGACTGATTCACCTGTGTGAGAAAACATATTCACATGCCCCATAAAATTTATAGCTCCCATTTTGAAACAAAAGTGACAAATACTTGTGCAATTTAGAAAATGGACCACTTTTCATGATCTAGCAAAGACACACGCAGCATGCTGTGTTCCAATTACAAACTAAATGGCACGCATTCACTGGCAAATGGGAAACGAAAATTATTTGCTTTGAATGCCTTGCATCATGAGTAAGTAACGCAGTACAGAAAACATCTTCAGCATACATTTAATCCACACAGATCAACGCTTGAGGCTTCACACATGACTTGGTGGCCAGCACATCAAATACCCCTGTCCCATGCCACGACAGCAGCATTACCCAGCCCCACAACAGATCATTCATTCATTTATAACCCACTAGTTGCTCTGTGTTGTCTGTTGCTGGAAGCTCACAGGAAGATCGGACACTTCTGAACTCGTGTGTACACTATGCAGGGCACGGGCTCACATCTAATGCGAGTGGTGGCCAAATTAAGAGTCACCTTAGAAACATGGATAGAAAGACCCAAGTTCAATACTGGAGAGAACTGCAGTGTTCTTTCAGGGTCTGCCTGTCTTTCCTCCTTTTACCCTCCTGTGGCACTGGAACAGCCCTAGATAAGAGGCATCAGAGAGGGTCAGACTGATCCCTGAACTGAGGGGGGTGTAAAAGAGAGCAACTGTAAGCCAACAGCATAGGAAAGGCAACGGGGCCAGCATCTGTTCCTCAGAGCTCAAGAGCTACTAGAACACTGTTCTGTGATTTGTTTCTGGCTTACATTGCTCTAACTCCATGAGCTGCAAGAAAGCTGTCCCCAAAAAGCAGCTTCACTAAAATCAAGACAGTTACTCAAAATTTACAGCAGGACCTGAATCTATCAAGGCACATCTAACATGTGTGGAGGGAGAAGAACATACATAGTTACAGGAAAGGCAAAAAAATAAGAGCTAAACTAGGTGAATAATCACGAGAAAGCAACACTCAGGTTGCGTTCATACTCTTCTACTTCCACGCGAATGAAACCTGAATGGGGGGGGCGGGGAATGCTGTTCACCAATTTAGCCCTCATCCAGCACCAGCTTCACAGCTTATTTTCCTACAGCGTGGTTAACAAAGTTGGTGAAACAAATAGAATATTTATCTAGCAGCTTGTGCTTTAAACACAAACGGTGTGCCCACCAGCAAGGGAACTGGTTTAGCAAATTCCCCTGCAAACAGGAAAAACATGTGCAGAAGCTTTTAGGAGAAAAACAGTACAGCTTTAAAAATCCCTGCAGCCAGGATGGCCTCGAGACAAAAGGAAGGTGCTGGAATAACTCTACTGTCCTTTCTTGTCTTCATCTGAACCGAGCACAGGAAGGGCCTGAGGCAGAGCTACCAGCCAGCAGGAACAGAGGAGAGATCCTGCAGAGGTGGATGGCTTGTGCAGAGATGTGGGGACCTCACCACAGGTGCAGTTCAGTGCAACCCTTAGGTGTGAAGGAGAGAGAGACTGCTGGCTGGACTGATGAATACGGGTACAGACAGAAGATTATATGGGGGTGCTCTCTGGTTCCACATCTCCTTTCATTGACATCACTGGAGTATGGAGTCTGCCAAATGAGATCAAGACAACAGGACTTCTACGCACTGTTTTTCCCCTAAATAAAGCATCAGCTACATCACAAGGAAATACATTCCCTCCCCCACCAAAGCTCCAAAGGAAGTTGTGCATTGCTCTTAAGTGAAAGAAGAGAGTGTCAAGGAGGTGAGAATCAAACAATACATGATGCCAAAAGTTGAAAAAGTCAGCTTTGTTTTTTTAAGACTGCTAGTATGTATTCCTTCAAAGCCCAGTCTCTGCCATGTTCTAAAAGCAAAGTCCCAGACCTCTCCACCTGCTTCCACAGCAATGACATATCTCAGAAAAGAAACCCCAGAGATATAAAGGGGGCAGCATGAGTATAAACCCAAGAACGCCTCAGTCTCGTCCTTAGACTGTGTTTTTCATCCGTTTTGCCTTACAGCACAGTACAAATTGCAGCGCTAAAGAAACTCCTGCTTTCAGATATAAAAGCCCAGAGTGACAAGGCCGTAGTCTGAAGGATCACTGCTTTGCCTTTCCCATCCTCAGACAATCCTTGCTTTGTTCTGCACAGAGAAGGAAACTGTCCACCCTGCTCAGACCACATCCGCCCGGATAGATGAGCACCCAACATATCCAAGTGGCTTCCCTCAATATAGTCCCTGAATTTTTAGTTATTTAAGAACAACAGCAAACAACAGCTCAATTGTGACTGTATCCTGAACTCCCAATCATCTAGGAAAGACCTTCCTTCATTCACTGCTGTCGCTTTCTTATTGCTGCCAGCTACACCTCAGTGCTCCAGGGCAAGTCACAAAACTCTCCGTTTGTCTAAAACCAGAATAGTTCAGCTTAGAGGAGGAGTCATTTTCTATGTGACTAGATACATGTACCTGATGTCAGCACTGGGAAACAGGAAAACAAGTTAAAAGAGATGAATAGGGAGAACTTCCACGTAATACAAACACACCCACAGGATTTGGTTTAGTAGCTCCCACAAGAGCTCATTAGCAGAGGTACTGCAACAGCACTTGAAGATGGCAACCACATCTGGGACTCTCTCATGCTGGATGTGGTACAGAGATTGTCCCTGCCAAAAACTGTTTTCATGCTAAGCATACAATACAAAGGGTAGGCAAAGAAATTAATAATTTGCAGCTGAAACAGGACAGTCTTAACAGGGCTGGAGGGTGTGCTGGTTAAACCACAACAGAGGCCAAATGCAGCTTTATACTGCATGCTCAGTGGGAGCAGCAGGGACCAGATGCTGTGCGCACTGCCTGAAAGAGGGAGGAACCTACCATTACTACAGCCAATCATTTCTAGTCTTTCTCTTTTTAAATCAAAATCAAATAATATCCTATGTTAGCCCAGGGCCCACAGAAGCATCTTTATCAGCCAGGATCATACTCAGTGGGACTATGTGCACTGTTGTAATTCTGCAACATAAGGACAGCATTTCAGCAGCTGTGACAAACTTTGAAATGAAACTGTCCTACCAGAAAAATGGAATTACATATACTGCAGTCACAACTACTCATCTTAGGCTGGTAGAATTCCCTGTATCAGTCTACAAAATATAATATTTCACCTCTGTCCTCCCATTGCTTGCTTGAGCAATGAGACAGTTATTACATGTGGACTGTGTAAGGCACTGTGCAGACACCAAGCAAGAAGGTACCCTTACAGTCCAAAACCCAAGACAACAACTGAACACAGGCATGTTATAGAGAAATAACCTAAACATGACAGCCGTGGGGAATATCTGAAGCCATGACTATTTCACATCAGCTTTCTTCACAAATGCTCCATTGTTTAAATCATCTGGGTGGTCAGCAATAAAGGTTGCAAATAGAAACAATGCTGTGTGCCTGGCCTACCATCACAGGGAGTTCATAGGGATGAATACATCCATCTCTGTTATACCCATGAGTGTAAATCAACACAATTCCCTTGACTTCAGCAAACCTCTCCCAATTTATGCCAGCTCCAGAGCCAGATTGCAGTCTGCTAGCACAGAATCAGGAGTAACCAAAGAGAATTCTTGCATGAAGAATAAACTGGTGTTCCTCCTTGGCTGGTTCCACTCTGTCAGATTAATGCATGGATTGATGGGACACAAGGATGGTCACATTTCACTTTCAAAGAACACAACAGAACTTCACAAAACAACCAGGCTGGTAGTGGAAGCTTAACAGAAATCAAGGTTTTAAGGTAATTCTGCTGTGCTGCTGCTGGGACAGCTGCAGGGAAACTCGGTACATTTTGCTGTGTGCTCATCCTCTCGGACAGCTCAGTCTCCCCTCAAATATTTATTTCTGTCTCTACCTCATTTAGCACACAGGCGTCTTTCTCTGACCGTACTGAATCTGGCATTTTGTCTGAAATAGTCTCCCCTGACACTGAACCTCACATAAGTACAAGGCTTTATCTTTCCATAAGTAGGCTATTTTATTTAGGTGCAAAATATTCCAGGCTCACAGAAGGCTCTGCTGGGTCAGTGCATATTTCTCTTCCAAACAGCCATATTTCTTCATCTTACTTGGAAAAATAAAGAGAATGAGTAAAGTTATGAGGGCCAGAGAACTCATGAACTTGACTTCATAGCAGATTTGGTAACTGATTTTTAAGCTGAAGGTGAGAGGATTACCTGGATCACGTACCCGCAGGAGAGTAGAGAAAGGCTCATAGAGAAGGGTTCTGGATACAGCTGGATGAACAGGTACTTCAGAAAGGACATCAGAAGCAGCAGCGAGCCCCAGGACCAGGTAGTACAGAAACACAAAACATGAATTATCCAAAATCAAACTGGATTAGACCTGGCAAAAGAAATGGAAACCAAGCACTTCACAGAAAGGAGTTTTTCCATGTTTGAAAGGAGAGCAAGGAAGGAAGATACAGATCCACAACAAACATGAGGTAAAGATTTCAGTGACTGAGATAGGACCTTCAAAACAGACTAAGTAGTCTGCCTCAGTTTTTCTTAGAGATAATAATAACCAAGATAGGGTCAAAACGACATTTGGAAATACACACACAGGAGAGGAAATCACAAGTTCCGTGGAAAAGAATAAAACTCCACCTGTTCTGCTTGTGCCAGTCACCGAGATCAGGCAAGCCACATGTGAACCCACAGACCTGTTTCAAGGAATTTTAATTGGTTTCTTGATTATCTAACTAGCACAAGAAGATTTTTTGAATTGTATCTACATAGCTACAGGCCAGTTATTTTGGGCTTACACATACGCAGGATTTTACAATCTCTTCTGAAAAAAAAAAAAAAGTCCAAGACAGAGATAAACTGAAGGCAGACTTTCCCAAAGCTAGATCTAAAATATTACAGTGACTGACTGATAAGGTAACAGCTTCCTCTGCAAACGAACTGGTGTAAATCCCATCTACCTGAGCTCCACGTAAAGCAGCTGCTATGGTGCTAAACTGGATGGTGCCAGTAAAGATGGGAAAAAAAGGGGGTTAGGTTAAGAATTACAAGAACTGCTGACAGGGCAAATGGCAATAGGTAGTATTGAACAGGGAAAGAGGAAGATGGAGGGAATTTACTAATAGATTCCCATAAGGCCCAGTTTTGCTCTGTGTTTCTACTTATGAAATTACACCTAAAAAGTAATGGAAATTGGCCAATGACAGGAATGAAGGAATCATCATGAGTACACTGGAGGATCACAGTTAGGGCAAGCAGTTAAAGGCTAATAAGAATTGTGGCTTTAAGCCAGAAGCTAATCAAAAGAAGAGACAACCTGTTGTATTAATTGCTCAGCAGAGGACACCAACAAAATGCAGGAATGAGGAAAAATCATCACTGTAACAGGAGATACCTTCTTTCCAGGAAGAGAGAAAGCTGTTAGACCATTACAAGAATCCTCCCCTAGGACAAAGCAGACCGTTCCTGTCACCTATACTCACAAAGATCTACTAAGATCAGAAGTCATATGAAATAGGGTTAGCAGTATGATCAGGTAAAACAAAAAAAAAAAAAAAAAAAAAAAATCTATCCCACAAGGGCTATCTAGTTTAGAAAACCAAAAGAGAAAGGGGATTTGATTATCCACATGAATCGTAAGTGATTAATACTACGGAAAGAACTAACGTGCACTGACATTTAAACTGGGGAATAAAGAAAGATTTCTAACCACAGGTGTTGAACTATGGAAGAACTTTTTGGTATCAGCGGTCCCTAACTTTTTTAAAATGAGTTTAATCAGTTAGTAAAATATTTAATGCCTTTGACAGCACAGACCTCAACTTCTGGAAACAGAAGATTCACTCCACCTCTTCACTTTCATGTTTCTGGACTCCTAAACACTAACTGAATCCACGTTTCCACCTGCTGGCACAAAACATTTGTTCAGTAACAACAGTCTTTAAACATTTATCACTGTCATCTGTTCATTAAGCACTGAATATGGGATTACATCTCTACCCAACAAAGAACATATTTATGCACTTCCCAACAAAACAGAATGCTCTTTCATCTTTTATATAAAGTTTCCTTCTCCCAAAAGAAAACTCAAAACATTTAAATGCCACACACTGCTTTATTGTAAAAAAAGATTTACCAATTATAGCAGGCAGCTTCTCTAGGGTGAAACGTGTCAGCTGTTTTAACAGCATACAACAGACATGCGTAACAGTCAAGAGCATATCTTACTGAACGTGCAAAGGAGATTTTCTGGTCAACAGTCTGGGAACTACACTAAACTTGGAGTCTGGCCAGGACTTTGTGTCTAACATCAACAAATGGTCCCATGTCTCTGAAGCATCAGGGAACTTTGGTTTAGGCTACATCCAAATGATGTTCTCTAGTGTCCCAGACAAGAGGATGGCACAGAAATGATCTCTGTAAAAATCTGATACATGAGCATTAGGACCTAGGACCACTGTGAGACAGGATAAGGATATTTTTCCCAGTTTAGGCATAAACCAGGGCTCACTGTGTCTAAGTGACTTCCCCACAGTAACAAAGGAAGCCTGTGATGGACTGAATCCCAAGTTTATACCCCAGTTGTTCCTCCTTTAGAAGTCCAGAAAGTTACCCAATACTGTAAAGAATAAATATGAGGTTTACCCACAGGAGTGGAAACTTCTCATACCTATGAAAGTGCCTTTACACAAAACTGCTACAGGCTAACTGCTTGGCTTTTAACAACATCTATTTCACCACCTCTGGTATCTGAAGCACTCAAGTATCCTGTCCTTTCACAACCAGCTGCCTCCACGCATTAGTTTCCATGTGAGCCTTGAGACTCATTTGTCTATGTACCATCTAAACACAATAGATTTACTCGTAGTCCAAAATATGACACCACAAATAGTGAATGTATTCTTTCTTCCAGAAGACCTAAAATAAAAATTCACACTTTCATGGCTTTACTCATTGAAAGAGCTCCAAATGCTTCAAACACTGATGTATTAGTGGGGTCCATCAATCAGATCTACTCCACCACAACAACGTATATAGACTGTGACTGAAATCTCTCCACGGTCTCATGAAGGGAGCATTATTTTCAACCTTGTTTTAGAGCTGGGTTAAGAGAGATCCAAAAATTTACTGCAGAACAGGGAGTTGAACTTAGATTACTCAAGTCTTATGCAAAATCTCTAACTAATGGACCAGCCTTCCCTTGACTGTAAAATAATAGTTCTCGACATACTCAGGTAACAGCGTTATGCTTCTCTAAAGTGTGTATTTCTGTAACTAAAAACTTCAGATTATTGGACACACTGATGTCCTTTCATAGCCCAACTCCTCCTCTGCCCTCTACTCCACTTCCAAATTCCACAGCATTTGAAAATGTCATCATTCACTCAGTGACACATCCCAGTCTTGTAGGGTGCCAGCTGAGTCATCTCCCTGCTGTGAGTGAGGTGTGATGGTGACAAGCACCTTACAACTGCACAATCCTTTTTTGGGCACACTGTGTTGGAGGCTACTCACCCCATTCTATACAGAGGGATGGGTGGGAGGAACAAATCGGGGTGGAAGAATCCCACACACATAAAGAAGGAGAATGGAGGGATTGGAGGTGGTCCTAGCAATCAAATTACATCTTCAAGCACAGTCAAAAACTAAAGGGCAGTTAGAAAACCAGGCATAAAGACTGAAAAACCAGGAATGAGTCAGAGACTTATTTGGGTTGACATTGTGCTGATGTCTAATCTAGGCACTGAATTAAGACACTCTACATCTCTTGAAGCACCTATGTCTCTCCACAGACTCTGATGAGATACTGGGATGTAGCATCACATCTTTGGTATTGATGCCAGCTTGAAATGTTCCCCTCTTTCCCCCACCAATTCTACTTCTTCCAGCTCTTGAAGAGGTTCATACCTTCTTCTGATGTATGCTAGTAAGGCTGTACATAGGGCTTTCCTGGAAACTGGACAAGTAAATGATCCTAGATTAAAAATGTCCCTTTCATGAGTGCAAAAGGAGCCAGAAATCCCATCATCCAGCTTCGCTGTTCAAGACAACAGACCAGTACCTCAGGTCCAGCTTCACAGCTTTCCTACAATTTCCAAACATGTTTGTTTAGTCAGCCCTCATACCCATATCAGAGAATGCTTTACAAGGCAGATGCTCATGTAGCATCCAGGATACTTACTACTGCCTACAGAGCAATGAAAAATCAGACTGTTCTGTCTAAGCTAGACTTTGCTAAGTGGTAGGAAAAAAAACTTTCCAAACAGGCGACAGAAGGTTATCCCAAGTGCCCTACCTACACGTGCCGTACACGATTTTGCCCTGAGTCCTTGAAGCCTTAAGCCCTATGTATGAACCTGCGAGGCAAGCCCTGGCTCTGAACATGTGGCATCAGAACTCATCTCCTGCAATGCTGCCCCACACTGACATTCCACCTGGAACAGGGAAACCTCGCAATGTGTCTCTACTCACTGGCTTCTACTTCTTAGGTGTCTGTCAGTTGCCTCATCAATCAATTGGCACAAGAGCTCAGTGAGGGAGCATTAAATCTACACTCAAGTAAACCTGGACCTGCAACAGTAGTTTCAAGACATGTAGTCAAAAGTAGACTTGATTTGATCTCCTCAGGAATGAGCACTTCTACCATAGTATGTGGCACTTAGATCCTCATATTACTATACTCTGACACCTTCCTTTTTCAGGTGTGCTCTGCATTCACATTGTACCCACACATCATGGGGGAAAAGCATTAAATACACTGTCCCTTTGCCTATAGTTTCCAGAAAGCTCTTATTAAATAAAGAGCTTCCATTGCTAGCATGCCTCCATTTGTTGCAGGCCAACGACAGAGGCTGGTAAATCTTGCCTTGAGAAGCAGAATTCTTTCTGCTCAGGCAGTAGCCATCTGTGCTTTGAGACCAAAACCATGGGGCAGTCCATGTAGCTATGCACTGCAGGAAACTCACTTGATGAAGAGCCATGTCATAACTAGATTTAATGTGTACCTACATTGCACCTGTAGCTTTGCTGTAAACGTGTTCTGTTCCTGCTACACTGGGAGCAGGTAACAACAGTGCACAGTGACATGATTTCATGCATTTCTGAGAACTACGTGTCAGCTGCCCAAAAACTTGTCCCTGGATTCAAGGACCTTCCTCTATCCCACAGCTGCACCTCTTAATTGGTTATGGTTGTCTTTATTAGTAGGAAAATGTGGAGCCACCGGTTCCACAAAGAAACCAGGAAACTAATACGTCTAGATCCTTCCCTCTCAAGTACAGATTCGCTGATAAGGCTGGCCTCAGCAGGATGGCAGATCAGGGGTGTGCTTCGCTCTATAATGCTCAGAAGTCTGGCAGTTGTGTTACTTAATTTTGAAATGATGGGTTTATGCAAAATATTGTCCAGACATTCTGGTACCTGGTTAACCAAAAGAAACAAACCTGGAACTTACCACTGAATGGTAATCTCCTTGCGCATTTATTTGTGCCTCCTTTCTCCAAATTAAGGAGCATGTAGGAAGGATAATAGTTTCAGATGGCATAATGACATCCTGGAAATAATATTTCCTGAAAACTGGAAAAAACTTTAATTCCATCTTCAACCTGCACCTTGAAGGATGTATTTTCTCCCATCAATTGTTCCACCAAGTTACTGGACCTTTTATCAGCCCAACTTATGACAATCTAAAAAGAAACAGGTTAACAATGCCGGAGCATCTCTGACAACTAAGAACAGCAGGCTTTCTCTGTTCTGTTAGTGTTCACCACTTAATTATAGGCCCATTTAATATGTCATAATGACCTGAAGACCCTTATCAGATGAAACTAAACATCGCTTATTCACCTCTTCTGCACTCTACTTCAAGTCAGCTCAGAATCAATTTCAAATGCTTTTAAAGTAAACCCTGTAGAGAAATCATTTATCGTCACTTTCTTGCAACTTGAGTTGAGCAATTCTTACTGTGGAGGCCATACTAAATATCTGCAATGGGTTTGACCTCACAGGATATACCGCTTATGTAGTCTTTGTCCAGTTCACCCTCAGGAGAAGGTGGAATAGAAAAAAAATGTAAGAGCAAAAAGATGAATTCAGTGCATTGAAGAGCATTCTCCTTGGAGTAATTGTCTTGGCTGCACAAAAGCAGAGAGAACCTATTTCTGTGGCTTCTGTAAGAATCCCAGCTTAACAGTTGACCCTTTCATACAGCCTACTTAAAAAAAGGGCTGCTCCATCATTCACACATCACTTCCTCACCTTTGGCTGAAGTAACTGGAAAGGGATCAATGACAAAGATAAAACCTGAAAAAATCAGACATGTACTCCCAGAAGGCCCAGCAGTTACATTTTACTTGTATTTAAAAAGCCTTGAGAAATGTTAACTGTAAGTCAATACAGACAGTGAGATAAATACAGCTGGACTGCCCCTTGCTCTCAGAGGAGCAGGCAGATGAAACAAGGGCACAATGCTCATGCAGTAAAAAGAAATCTGTGAAGTTAATGTCCCCTCAAGCTTGCAGCAGGCCACAGTGTAATTGTGAACGTGGCACGCTGTGCGAGCTGCTGTCGTCTGGCTAAAAGCAGCAACTTCATGCTGCATGCATCGATGCATTTGGCACCAATGAAGACAGGGTGTGGTAGTAAGCATCAAAGGAGCAACCCTTCCAGCTGCTTTAAAGCCAGCATCAAACTCCTGTAGGACTGTCCACATGCAGGTCTCACACAAGCGGACACAGGAGCAAGCCTGCAGACTGAGTGAGAGATGAGGGGGACAGTGGATTCCAGCCAAACCAGAGGACCCTACTCAAGAATGTAAGCTTGGTAGCAGGCCATTACTGACAGCAGTAATAGTTTTGCTGCCCTGATACAGCTGCATGGTTATCGGTGCCCAGATGCTGCATCCTGGTCAAGGAACTGTAACTATAAGCTTTCAAGCCAAAAGTAAAGAATGTACAGAAGCCTGGACAATATCAAGGAAAATTGCATTGGCTGCAGGCAATGGGACTGCCATGCATCCTCACTAACCACCCTGTTCTGATGCAGTCCTCGTAACACCCCCTTTAATGGGAACACAGACTGGGAGGCTGCACCTAGAACACAGGAGCTTTATTTAAAAGACACAGACTGTTGCTTGAAGAGACACAAGCTGAGGGTTACAGGTCTGGTACTATTCACCAGGGCCTCTTCCTACTCTCTCCTCCCAGCTAGAAACAACAGTGTGAGCACAACACAGACCTGCAGCAATGTGCTGCCCCTCCTCAAAAAGTGAGGCTCTTCTGGAGCCATGTGAGGATGTGTAGCATTCCACACACAGCCTGGATACTGACCTGCACATGCCAGCTGTTCTTCCAGAAGCCCCATTGCTGTCCTACAACATGCTAAGGTAAGTGAGCCACTCCAGCGTGACCTACCTGGTAGGACACAAAACGCAGGCAACTGCATGCTCAGCCCCAACTGCTGTGCACAGCACTGCCTCCGTCCCAAAGCCTGCTGCTCGGGGCCGAGTAGCTGAAGGTCAAAACGCGCTGCCATAACACTTAGTGGAGCTCACCAGGCAGTTCACACACAGGACCCCTGCATGTGCTGGGAGAAGATGACACTAAACCCCTGTAGCACCTTTATGCAGATAAACATCACTGAAGAATCACCAGATTCTCAGCAGTACCTGCTAGAGGACCCAGATTCATTACATTTCAAACCTCTATGTAATGACATTCTCAGTCCTCGAGAACTAATCTTCAGTGTTTACAGCCCTAAAGGCACCCCTTCTTCAAAGGCTTCTTAATTTTCTGCTCTTTTTGTGTCACATACCTAATCAAACCAGGTAAGTTTCCCCTATAGTCCTTTCTGCACCCTCCCTCCCTCTTCAAGATAATTTTCAAATTATTTTTTTCCAGTATCTGCTCCTTCCTGTTTCTGTATTACTGCTGTAAATGGGATTTTTCTTCTAGACATCAAGAGAAGCAAAATAAGGCTTCCTACGATAGTTTTCTGGCTGATTACACAGAAGTAGCGCAGTAGTCATAAGCAACAGAGAAGTAGCTTTAGCACATCATAGCTTTGCTTCTTTGGGCTGTAGAACAACATAAATATGTTAATACACCCGGCTCTGCGCTGCTCCTTGCCCTGCAGAGCTCCAAGCCAGCCTCAACTCTCAGCTGCAAACACGTACGATGCACCTTGGCGGAAAGGGCTCCTGTTCTGCCTTCCCCAAGGGCCGTGACTGCGCGCCTGGTACCAACACCACAGCCACACAACACAATGTGCCCTGGGCCACCCCTCAACTGTGTGAGATGTCTCTCCGCCGGTGCTGTGGGGGGAGGCCACTGATGTGGCCCAGCTCACTGGCCATAAAGAATAGTCTTTAACTGTCTGCCTCGGCAACACCTCCCACCCAAATCGTGCCTTCTTCGAGGCATGCTCCCTCCCTGAACACACCCACTCACTGATTTTTTTCCTCTCCCTTAACAAAACCCACAACATTAAAAAAAAAAAAAAAAAAAAAAAGGCACAAACCCATCACACTCTGGTGCTCCCTTGTGTTCAAATTTAGGTAGAAAGCAAGCAAAAAGTTGCAGGAAAAAAGTTCAGGTCCAAAAAACTTTTTCAAAGGGGTTCTAACAGGCAGTGCATAGAGAGTAACTGCCAGAACACAAAGTGTCTTCATTCGCTGGCAGCACAGCAACCGTAAAGTTTACACGTTGCAAAAGCACACAGACTACAGTCCTGGTCAAAGGAGCAGGAGGGGTGGAAAGATGACAAACAGAGGAGGCTGGAAAGGCGAAGAGAGAGTTGGTTGAAGCAGAGCCCTGGTTTGGTTTTGGCAGGTTCAAAAAACTGCTGTAGAATATTTCATATGATAATGTTATATGTGTGTATAGAGATACGCATTTCCTTCCTATGTGACCATTATGGAATTGTCAAAAAGTGTTTGTCAGTAAGTAATTCTTCTGAAGAATGATTTAGTTATGCACACGAGTCCTCTACTAAACTGCAGTTGCATCTAGACCTTTGTTTCTGTGCTAGTTCATAAGATTTTCATGCAGTAGCACAATTTGGGTTATATTCTTATGACTGCAGGCAAATGTTTAAATATTTTACAAATAGACACCCATTCTGCATGACTTTTTAAGCCAAGTTGTAATGTTTCCATTCCTATTTGCTTTGAAGAGTTTCATGCAGTTAAGCCGGGGCTTGAACTGAGAAAGCAACGGCTCTTTCAGCTGTTACGGATACAGGCAAATTCCGCACGGAATGCGTGTGATCACTTCTGAGATTATGGTTATGCTGGAAACACATAATTCCAGACATATTTCTGGTTTATATTCCCTTACTAGCTGGTTTCCAACTCTGCAGAATTCCCAACACGCCCTCACGCAATTCTGAGCAATTCAGAGGTGCAGACCATAGCTGTATGAGAACCAGTCTTAACGAGGTGCCTGAAAGGAAGGAGCCGGCTAGCAGACACCAAGCTATTTGCTATATAGATTTTGCAGTCGTGTCCTTTACCTGATGAATGGCCACACAAGTCTGAATTAGGGGTTTCCTCGAAAACACAAGCCAAAACTAAGAAATTGACAGGTAGTTTAAGAATGAAAAATATACCCTGGAAAATGGATCAAGTTGCACTTTCTTCAAACTGTACAAGGCAACAAAGCAGAAGAACTGCTAAAACAGGCCAAGCTCTGCACAATGTTTGAAATAATCCAGGTAGAACTTTATAATCTGCTAAAGTAAACAGAAGAAAGCCTTTGAGGTTTACTGTCTTCAGCCTTTACATTTTCCACTCTTTCCTCAAGCTCCTTGCCAGAAAGAATCCCCACTTAGTAAGAGGTTGTCCTCATCCTGAAGCCCTGTGAGCACTTTCAAATCCTGGCTTTTACAAGGACATGGAATTTTAGAAAAGCCCTTGAAGTCTCCTGTTTTCTGTGGTACTCTGTCTTTCAAAAAAAATTTGAGTATTTAGTATCAGAAGTGTGTGACCATGAACTGGAGTCTTTGTAGAGATGTGATGGGAAGGAAAAGTGGATCTTCCATCACCCTTTAAGAGCACATAGCAATAACACATTTGCCATGCCTAGAAGCAACTGGATTTGCTAACCATTCAGGCACAAGTTCCTAAGTTAGCATTAAGATTCACAGTATGAGAAAAGGAGGCACAAATCTGCCACTTCGCTACAGAATTCCCCTCTGGCATCCAAAACACTTCTACTTTCAAGAACCAACTTACATGGAATAATTTATATTCTTTCTTTCTTCTGTGTTCCCTTGCAAACACTGAAATCAATCATGTCTAGAAACCATCTGATCCAAATAGGAGAGGATTATGCAACAGCATGTCATTAGTGAATCAATAGTGGCTGACCAGGCCATGTGCTTGTCAAGGTTGCATTGATTTCTTTAATGCCATACCATTGCAGCTGGCCTGCCTAGCAGATCTATCCATGGTGCTGTATCTGCAACCGAGGAGATGGTTTGCCAGCCCCATAGACTGACTTAATAGTAATAAAAAACTGCAGAGCAGCTTGTTATTGAACAAAGAGGGCATTTCTGGGATTCTCCTTCACTCTTTGTACAAGTGCACTGTTGCCCAATCAGGTACATTCACTCTAGAAGCATTCTACCAGCACATGGTATTATTAAAGAGCCCCTACACAGACATACACTCATCTCATTTCTTGCTATGCTGAAGGATGCTTGGTAGCTTTTTCCCCCACGACAAGTTTCCACTCTTTTTCTGAGCCTACATTGCCCTCCATGCATTGTGCCTGACTTCAGCGAACCCCATTGATACAGTAGGTCCCTCTTCCTCTGGTTGGACACAGACAGCTGCTGAAGTACCTTACAAAATCCTCTGCGCTGAAAGCTTAAGCTACATGCACTTGGCACACAATAACCACACAGTTCTTAATAGGAAACTAAAGAGTAGCACGTCTCTAGAGTATGAGCATAAAAGTTCCAGGTTTGGCCATCACGAAGTGCTTATTGCCCAATGGTACATAGTGGGAAGTAAAATAGGACCACTGTAACAGAGTCCAGATTATTCACCACTGGGAGCATCACCTTTCACTTTTAAGTCAGAGAGTGATTAACACCCATCTTCCTGATCTTCTATGGCATGTCGCTTATGAGATGCCCTGAAGGAAAACAGTTCAAAAGATAATTATAGGAAGGACAATAAGCAGAAAGTTCTGTATTTATTAACAGATCTTAGTGGTGAGTTGCAGAACAGAAGCACGTACCCGGGCAGCAAAGACCAGGCCCAGCAAGAGCTGGGAACGAGAGCCATTTCATACAGGAGCATTATGTCCCAGGCTCAAAAAGTGGTGTCAGATATTCCAGCAGTATCTTACCAAATAGAGCCACAGAGCCAAATCAGGGTGTGACATGGGAGCGAGATTGTTATTTCTAGGCAGAGTACAGGCTGGTGGCAGGCAGAAGGACTCCATGTGCCAAGCAAAACTAGTTAGCCAACTGTCTCTGCTCTTTGAGTGTGAACATGTTGCTTTTCTTCTGCTTGGATGATTTTTTTTTTTTTTTTTAATAAATGCTGTCCCTAGCTTGGGTAAAGCAGCCCAGTTCTTAGTGCTGCTAAAAGAACTCTCATTAATTAAAAAAAAATAAGGCAGTTACATAGGTAAAAACACAGCAAAAGTTGGCTGAGGTAGAACCCGACTGTAGGAAATTTGCAGCAATCAGAGAACACAAACCAGGTTGCTTATCCTGCCAACATCAGGATATGGGAGGAAAATGATGAACTAGTTCCCTCGGCTAATACCCGATTAACAGTTGTGTCACAGTAAAGCACTGATGAACAACTGAAATGGAGAGAGTCCTGATTAAAATAACAGAGATAAGGAGGAAAAGATTTAAAAAATTATGACTAGTGAAGACAAGCTTTTTTCATTCCCCCACCAAGTGAGTAGGGAACTGAAAAGCACTCTGAGAAGAGAGTTCGGAAAAAGTGTTCTCAGAATAAGACAAGTGAGAAGTTCCTTTCTGCTTCACGAGAGCCCCAAGAACCAAACGTTGACTTTTCTAACAACTGTTTTCCAAATCCATGTTCACAGCCTGGTCCATCTGGGGTGTCAGTTGTAAAGTGAATACATAGGGATGAATAAAGTTCTTATAATGACATCTGCTGCTGAAGCACACACACCTCATAAAAAACTAGCAGGGCCAAATTTTTGGAAGAGGTTGGGGCTCACTTTCATTGCATCCACTGAACATTTGGAGTAGCCTGTAAGTACCACCAAAGCCAGTGCTCCTGACATCTACGTAGTGCCTTAGTTGAATTAACTAACTACTTAAACCATAACCAACCCCTGTCTTTAAGGGGAAGGTTGTCACGTGTGTAACATATTTCCATTAAGTCTTTCCCATATCCTAGCTTCCCACCATTTCCAGCACTACCACTCACAAAAGCAAACTTATCACTGTCTGGTACATTACCCCAAGGGTAGAAGAGTCAGCCCAACAGTCCAATGATGAACCCCCTGGAGCAAGGCAGCCAGAGCAGCACAATGAAAGGCTGCTCTGGCAGAACAGGGACGTCCCAATTAATCAGTGTTGAGAGCTATCCTGTTTATTATCTGTCAAGTTAAAGCAGTGCTGCAACATGTTATGCTTTTAGCAAAATGAACTGAATTCTAGTGCTAATTCAAAGTAAACCAGTAAAAGCATACAGACAAACCTGCTTCCACATACATCTCCTGGGACAGAAGCCAGGGTTGACTTTCATGTCATCCCAGCAAGCAGAGGCTCTCAGGAATTCAGTTTAATTTATTGTAACACCTCTGCAGCAAATTCATTGCCGCAACCCACGCATCAAACAAAGGCTGCTACAGCAATCCCCAAAAATCTCCACCCTAAGTGCACAGTCCAATACCAATATAACTGGAGAAGAAAATTCCCTGGTTCTGAAAGTAATCTCTGCATGCATATCTTACTCTGGCAGTAAAGGCTAATGTTATTAACTCACCTGCCCATATGCCCCCTGACATGCTCATTAGAACCTGGAAATCCCTTAGGGAGTGCCCAACCAGCTGTCCCTCCCATCCACCCTACTGCTTTTGAATTAACTTGTCATTTGCAAAGCAGTTTCATGAACCAGTGGAGGCTTCAGAGACATGAACTCCCTCAAAGGAGTTCCAGTACAAGTAAAAGGACAGATCCCCAAATTAATGTCTCCTCCTGGGAAGAGACATTAGAAAATTCTATTAAACATTAGAAAATTCAGCCCTTCCTCTCCCCAGCCCAAGTCATATGGATGGAAAAGGCAGAAAGAGAGTCACAGCCGTGCTGGAAAACAGTCTTCCTGCCTTCTGCTGGTACAGCTTCTTAAAGGTTAAAGACACCTTCTGTGAGAGTGATTTCAAAGGTGCAACTTCAGCCTGGGGTTTGGGCACAGAGAAGAACGAGCGCACACACAGACACACACGGGCTTCTCCCGACAAGGTACCTGGTTTGTGAGTCTGGAAGACAGGTGGGCAGATAATGCTTCGCTATTGTTTCCAAGGGCTTTGCAGGCATGAATTTACAGGATTTTTATTTTATTTTTAAATCATCCTGCAAACAGAGCAGCTTCTGGGAGCGATCAGGCTGACCATCAGTACAGCAGTTACAGTGGAAAGCTGCACACAGTGTACCTTTCTCTTTTGTCTCTGTTAAGCTCAGAACAGTTTTAACTGTACAAGTTTAAAAACAGCAAGGCAACATCTTGCATCGAAAGCTGTCTCTGGCAACTCTGCCACTGATATCTTTAGTGTTTTGGGGCAATTATTTCTCCTCTGTGAACCTTCCTTTTTCCTATCTGTAAGATGGAAAGCAGGAACCAAAGCTGGATGTCAACACAAACACATGCAAGTTCCCAGTTACGAGCCCATCAGTCAAAGACTTGAGAAATCAAATTTCACCTCCCTGCTGTAACATGGGCTTCTTATCAGCCCCTGCTCATACCACTTCCTCACGCACGGGATAAATTCTTGCAGTTTAATGTGGTATCTAAAAATCAAAAGAATGATGAACGAGAAGCTACTGTAGGGTATTGGGCCTGTCTCTTTCCACTAACTGGTAGCTAGGAATTTTCCAAGCTAATCCCTCTGCCATATCGCAAGATGCTGATGACCTGAGTACACGGATGATTGAAACTAGCAGGAGTACTGAGAGAGAAATGACTCTGTGAGAAACATAAAATTAATTAAGATCACACAGTATTTGTTAATGTTCCGTACGTAATTTATTACAATAATCCTTAGTTCTCACCTAAGGCTTTCTTTTAAAAGGGTTAATTAATAGGAGTATCTCTGAAATGAAGATGGGGAAAATGATGGCTTAGACAGGAGGCCAGCAATAGGTTAGGGAATAGAAGCCAGATTTTTATCTGGTATCTTTGCTGTGGGCTTTAACCACCAGCAAACCAGTGGCACAAGCCTGTTGTGAACATGAACAATGTGTGTTACAGCTGGCTACACACCCCTCTGGAGAAAGTCCTATTGATCTGCTGGAGAGGAAGATAACATTTTAATAACCCTTTAATTAAAACAAATTGTTTATGAACGGTTTACAAATTGGTACAAGGTGTAACTAAAAATAATTGAAAGAAAATATCTTTCTGTTCAATTTTAGAGCAGAGAGACATCTGTAATAAATGCTGTTAGCTAGCAAAATATAAAATTAAAAATCCAAAGATTATTCTCTCTTCTATTAAAGTTGGGAGGAATTCATGGTATTTTATTCCCACAGAACTTTATTGGTTTAATATCTGTTAAACTGCCTTGGAATTTTATGTAAAACAGATCAAACAAAGAGTCCAACAGATGATTGCCGCAGCTTTCTAGAAGTAGCACAGTGTGTACTCATTTGCAAAATGCTGTCTATCCATTGATCGCAGATGAACATTAACCAGTCCAAAACTGGCCCTCCACAAGTGGCTGTTTTCAACCTATCTGGGGCATTTCTCCTAAGTATCACCGAAACTGTTATGCACCTCAGACTAGAAAGAATTAATTCATATAGGTAAAGATATTCCAAGATCCCCAGAAAACGAAACCAATTAAACCCACCAGGCCATGCATAAGATCAGCTCTGTGGCTTTGCTGCATGGGCAGAGAGTAGCAACACAGGGGCCTGGGAAGCCAGTTTTTTTAACCAAAGGGTGTTTTATGCAGATCTGTTTTACTTGGCATTGTGGAGCACTAAGAGCAAGCAAATCTCAGCTGCACAAACAACCCTGAACTGAAGGATGCTGAAGCCTTCAACTAACAGAGAAATTTTTAACCGCTCTCAAGTGATGGAAAGAGTTCACTGCAGCAGTGTCTGAGGACCACTTCCACTGGACCTTACAGCAGGCTCCAGAACAACAGACCTCTATTTCTATAGCATAAGCTGCCTGATTCTGTAGGTCAAGCATCAGCACAGCCCACCACAGTCCAAGGCAAACCAGAGGGGCTTGTTTATTACCTGAATTAAAACTCTTTTGCTGGGGAGGAGACATGCAGAAATTTGACCAGTACCCTTTATCATTTATTAACTTCACTCAGTCTCGGGACCTATTTCTGTTATTCCAGACAGACCATACAGCCTGGTGTAACCTTCCCATCTATCAGTGCCAAACAAGTAGGAAAAACATTAGTCCTCTGTATCCACACCTCTTTTTTTATCATAGATCTAATGAGCTACAGGAAATACCATGCTACACATACACAGCATATTCATCAGAATTCCCACCTTCATCACAGGTTTTTATCACTGCTGTTAAGGAAAAAGAAAATCCTTGTGGAAAGATTTATACTGGAAGAATTTAGCATTGGAGAAAAATAGCTATGTCAGCTCACAAGAACAGAAAGCTTATTCAGAATAGGAGAATTTCTGTTGTTTTACCCTCTCTTCACTCCAGAACTACCTGAGATTTAACAGCTTCCGAAAGCAGCAGGGGATTTGCTGTTTTAAATTGCCTTCCATGTGCTCCTGTGGATCACTCCTACACATGCTCAGCTGAGCAAAGGTGAAACGTGTCCCAAGGGAAGGTGGCTCTAGCCTTGAAATAGGGCAATTATGCTGCAGAGTGAATGAACAGTCGCCTTTAGCAGAAGATTGAGTGAAGCTTCCCAAGAGCACCCGGGTCACTGCGCTGTATCAGGTCTGCCAGTTAAAGAGGGGACAGTGCTGTTTTTAGAACACAACTTGCTCTGCTGAAGCAGTTCATGGGCTTCTGTGTGAATTTCCCATGTTCTGAACGTTCATCAGGCTAGAAATGTCCTCAGATGGCAAAGCAGGCTGAATCCTCATGTCATAAATCAGACAGGCCCAGTGATCCTTAAAGTTACAGCAGTTTAGTATACGGCCCTTGTAAAATGCCTTTGACCTTGTACACAGACCAGAGCCCTCCTATGAGCACCCCAGCAGTGGCAGGTATAGGATTCCAGCCCTTCTACTTTATACCAACAGCTGCTGGCATTCAAATTCACAAGGGAACCCCCTTGAGCTGCGGGATGTGCAGAAGAAGGGAAACCCAGCCAAGCAGCTCTGCTACTATCAGGTGGACAGCTGAGGCAAGTATCTACCTCATACACTGCACACCGCCGTTTCACAGTGCTGTCTTTCAGTAATTGTAAGGGGACCACCCTTTCAAAGAACAGAGAGGGAAGGCAGGGATGAAAAGTTTAATACTTCTCAATAAATGTATCCCTTTCCTGAGCAAGCTGTCAGAAACCAATCAGAAGTCAGCATCAGCTCTGTGTAATTCAATCTCAGGGTGGCTTCACAGCTCATCCAACAACAAACTCTGTCCTGTGTTCTGCTGGGGACCACATGTTATTCAGTGCATTGTGACAGAAAGTAGGGGCACAGTAAAAATGGATGAGACAGTGTATTCTGAGTGGGAATAACAGGTTTTTTTATATGCTGCCTAAACAAAGCCTTAGAAATAAATGAGTTTTCTACATGTCAAAGTCCAAATATGGTTATATTGGGCATCTTCTGTCCCACTGCTATCTTGTTTTGATCTATAGGCATTCATATCACTTTCCAGGAGACTGGTTTGGTAGCTTTCTTCCATTTGAGTGAAGTGAAGGAACTATGAAACATCCCTTTGTTTATTAAGAGTGAAAGATAGGGTAGTCATGACTCGGAAATGAGACTGACTGTGCATCCACACAGAGGAGGTTCTACAAGTGAGCATCCATGCCAATAGAAAGAGGGAGATTTGGGGCAGACTGCTAACTGAAAGAAAGGCTTCCATGCAGCCACTGCGGATGAATGCAGTTATATCAGGAAAGTGCTTGGTCCCACCAGATTTTCTTCACCTAACCAAAACAATCTTTAAGACATCAAGTACTGACTCAACACTGAGCAGATCAGAAACAAGCAATCCAGGTATAGACCAACCTGAAATAAGTAAACATCTCATGAGACCTGCAGGGCTCAAACTGGACTAGCTAAGTTCCCCCAACATCTGTATTTCTGTGCTGTAACAATGGCTTATTAAATTTAAAAATGGAATTTTTTAACCCCCTTTCAAGGAAAATGTTTAAATCACTGATCATAACATCTCTGTCAAGAATCTGGATACATGATTTCTGATGAGTATTGCCCTAGTTTATTTTTTAAAATTAGATCAGAAGGGCAGGTAAAACAACGTACAGAAAACGGAAGCTACATAGCACGTCACTGAGGCAGAGGTATTAAAAAACGCCCATAAAGAGATATTTAAATTCTACTGGAATTTGGCACTTTAACCTTGAGGCAAAAGTTGCTTAGCAAGTCACATAGATTTTTAACTACACAGGGCCAGCCGTACCGAGTTATGGCAAGCTGACAAGTGTCAGCATGCTGTCCTACAGCCAGCAACATCACAGCCCTCATACTGCTAAGAGCTGCATTAGGGTCTGCTCTAGTCTGGTAGAGCGCCTGCCCTTTCAGAGCAGAAACATCCAGGCTTCATTCGCCAAAAAAAAAAACCAAGGAGTTTCCAAGTAAGGAACCTATACAACAAGGAAACAGGGAAAAGTGAGTGACCAACATTTGTTACAGCTTCTTTAAAAGTTTTGCCCATTCCAGTTTGAAGCCATATTAATCATACAAAACGTTAAGCTTTGGGCAACGCAAATGAAAGAGAAGAGCCCAGAAAACTCCTCTGGAGTCTGGCTGAAAACCTGACAAACCACAGCCCAACATTACAAGAGAAAATAGAGACACAAAGCGATAGTATCAGAGTCGATATGGCAGCGCAGTTGGTAAATCAGCAGGCAGGGCAGACCTCAGCCCTTGTGCTCTCATCAAGCAGGGTTTCCAGCTCAGAGCCGGCAGAGTGGGGAAAACACAGCAACACAAATGTTTGATTATCTTTCTTAATATGTTCAGTTCAAACTCCAGCCTTGTCCCATACAGACACATTTCAGGGGCACCTCTCCCCATTACCAGGAGCAAAAGAAACAGAGCTTTGAAGGTGACCAAAAATAAACTGCCTGTTAGAGGAGAGATCATTATATTTAAAAAAAAACAAAAACAAACACCAAGACATTAGGGGTTTTGTTTCACTTCATCTGATGTCTGGTATTTGATGTCAACACTTCAGAAAAAAACCACATAGCTAAAGTTGTTGCAGGGTCTGGTTTTTTTTCCTTTTTCTATATAATTCATTATTTTCCTTGCAGCATTGTAAGGGTCTCATCAACTACTGGAAGAAGTATGTTTCTGTTGCCATAAATACTTAGCAAAGACAGGAAGGGTCTTTGTAGAAGCTGTATTTGGTGAAAAAAACCCCAAACCTATGGATCTCCATACCAACAACTGTCTTAAACAGCATGTGTTTCGTGTGCATTGTCCAATCCTTTAAATGTCAGAAATCCCACACCGTTTTGTTAATAGAGAAACATTCCATGCAGTACTAATTGAGTAAATCAATACACAGAGAAGGCTGTGAAGGGAATGAAATATTTTTAACACATACAAGCAGTTGTTTTCAATGTGCATAAGAAGAAAAAAATCCTGTTTGCCCTTTATGCTTTAATTAAGACAACCTCAGGAACACAGGGTGCAAGACCTTTCCCCTGCACCCTCCTCATCATTCTGCTCTTAACTCCCTGCTGTCTGACCATTAGTAGCAGTCAAAAGCTCGTGAACACAAAACGAGGCACTGCAGTCTCTCAGAAGGGATTCAACCACCAGATGTGTTCCCACCAAGCTCCAGAGGCAGCCTCAGAAACTCATGAAGAGAGTACATGATGGATTGTTGCCATAACAGGAACTTGTTATGAAGTGCATTTATAGGGTCCAATCACAAGGGCTATCTGAAGTGTTTGGCAATTTTTTCATTTACAAGTTTCTACATTTTCTTGGAGATTTTAAGCCTCCTTTGTCTCCAGAGAAGCCTTCTAAGGAGATTCTTGGAAGACATTTACAGCCAAAGGACTAACAAAGGCAGCAATTTAAGCAGAAATCCTTCGCTAGAACCTTTCTCTGGGCTGATGAGCACCCATGAAATAGCCCAAGACAACCTGCTTTGAAATCACTGTGAGGAGATCCATGGAAGCATGGCTTTTGAAGCCACTGAGACTTTTTCTTTCCCAGAGCTTTTCTCATAATGCAAATCTCACTCTGCTGCAGTGCAAAGACAAGCAATCTCCTGCTGCAGCTGGAGCTTTGGACTTCCATAGAGCAGCTCTTGGTGCAGTGCTTTTCTGTCCATTTGTGCCTCTCTAGAGGTCAGGCAGTGAAGGGCCATCCCTGTGAACCGCTGTGTTGGCAAACAGCAGGGTGCATGTATGATGAATTATGTGGTCTGCAACTAGTTTCTCAGTCCCCAGTAGAACCCTTTACAGAAACACATATACCCTAAGCATGGCACTGTCTTAGATTAATCTAATGCCTTGGAGGTCTCAGCCTGCTTTCCTCACGCAACATCATTTTTAAAGGCAGCCTGGTGTGGACTAGCACGAAGACATTTCAGTCTTCTGAGGACTTTCCTCCTCACCTGTGATCTTCTGCTTACTGCCATCTCCGAGGTCCCCAGGCTGGGACTAAAAGGAAAAGTAGTCTTAAGGCCAATTATAGCAACCATAGGCTAGGCTCAGCTAAGGCTTGCCTGACTGTCCTTACAGCTAGGCAGAGTAGGGAATGACAATCAAAATAATAATATGGGATTTTATTCCAGTCAGAAAAGAAGATTAAGAGATCTTGAAGCCTGTGAAGTGGTGTGTGACCAAATCAAGAAGATACAGCTAGCTCCCCTGGTTTCCATAGTGTGGCACAAACCTAGAGTGAGATAAGACCGAGATGAAACCTTCTCTTCCTCTCACCCTTTGTAATTCAGGGTCTATAGGAGGCCAAATGCTTAAAGCCCAGTCCTGATCTCACTGCTGATTCAAATATTACTTGATCCATGAAACCCTCCAGAGTATTACCTACAAAAGAAGAGATTCTGCCCCATCAACTTCTATAGCCCTGTTATTGGCATCTCTGCACATGTAACACTCATTAATGCCCTGACATTTGTCTGTAAGCTGTTTGCACTCCCACTCAGAGTGCCTGTTGCTACCAAGCATTCTTGAATTTTTTCAGGATGGACATCATCCTCTTGCATTCTCTAAAACTTAGCATCTCTTCAGATCTCTCTAAAATTAAAACATATTAAACCAGACAAATTAAAAGCTAGGCATAACCCAGCAGAGTGCCTCTCAGTATTAACCCTGCCATAAAATGAGTGAGCAAAAAAAAAAAAAAACCCACACCAAGGAGAAGATCCAAATACTACAATATTTTCACATTCCAGGATACAGTATGAAATGAGAGGTAAGTAAAGAATTACAGAAGATACAGCCAGCAAAAGACCTTGTCTAATCTATTTCTGTACCTTCAGGAATGACCACTTTGATCTAAATGAATCCAAATAGATCTTAATTTTTCTTAAAGCTGTTAAAAATCACAGTTCTTCAAATCATTTAGAAACAGATCTTCTTCCAAAGCTTTTGGAAGTGAAAAGTTAGATCAGAGCCCTTTAAAGAACTGTCCCTCCTGTAAGATTTCCAACATTTTCTACTTCCAGTAAAGACTGGTATCTTGAAATAAGAGCTTTCTTCACAGCTAAGAGTCAGTTTAGTGCATTCAGTTCATGACCTTGGACAAGTCACTCCACTCCCTTTCTTTTCTAGAATAGTTTCAGTGGTTCATAAAGACTCAGAGGTTCGACCAATATTGGAAACTTCATATGAAAATGTAAGACTGAATGATTCCTCTGCTCATGAGAAACGTTTCTTCTTGGTTTTTTTTTCTTCTTCATTGAGGTTCATTAGAAACTTCCCTTGTAGCATCCCTAACTTCCCCTTATAAACAGAAACATCTGAACAAATGCCTAAGTAAAAGGCAGGAGTGTACAGCCAGCCAATTCTCACTGCAGTGCTGTGGATACAAAATGAACAATGCCATTTTGTACCATCCAAGAATACAGTCCTTAATCTGTAAAATTATTCAGTGTACTACAGTCTTATTTCCATTCTCTTTACACTCTGGGAGCCAAATGGCTTCTTCCATACTGAATGCTACCATAGAGGGAAAATTAATTTAGCTACTTTTGAGTAAGACCAAGTATTCTTGATCCTAATTGAGCACAGTCCAAAAAGTTGCAGGTGACTTCATAATAAAGCTTTCTCCTATTACCTCTCTAGTCCCAGTGAATTCAGTGCTTGGATTTCCCCACTTCCTTTTATTTTACTTGACAATGGAAATGTGAAGTAGGAGGAGCTCAAGCTAAAATTTTAAGGAGTTGTCTCTTATCAAACACTGCCCTGTGGTGTCTCTGAAGACCTCCAGAATTTAGGAGCTGGCACCCTGAGGCTAAGAAATAACTATGAACAATATTGTGTTTTACATACTAAAGTGTTCCAGGAAACCTACTGAGAAGAAAATGGATTTAATTTTCCTTTCTTTTGTACACTTCAAGGTTTGCCACAGAGTGTATTGTGCTTGCAGCCATGTCAGTATGCACTTTGATCGAATCGGATCTCACAAGCTAAGCAGGGTTAGAAGTATAGCGGGGCAGGAATTTCTGAGTCAAAACCTGTATTTCACAAGAAATTGTCAATTCAAACCTTTTTTTTTTTTTTTAGAAGAAACTTATCTTGACAAAGCTGGGATTTCTGGTCAGTACCTAGACATGGATGTGCATGCAAGGCTGCACACCTCATCACCTACCAGTGAGGGAATGTATGGGAAATCTATGCTAAAACCTCTTCCATGCCTGCCAGTTTCAGACATGAACCTTCATCATCTTTGTTGCAGGTAAATACTTCAACTACTGGCCTGTGGAATCAGCTTAGGGATTGACTAATTCTCTGAGAAGCAGAGACATGGAAACTATGTCCTGACAAGCACATCACGGATGGGGGACACTGAAGCTGACATCCTTGTGGCAGCTGCAGCCTTTAACCTAAAACTTCACAGGCTCTGGTCACACACTCCACAGTGTTTTCCAGGAGGGGAATTTTTTTGCCTGCTCGTTACACACACAACCTTCCACCAGGTTACACTGGTCATTCTGTCACCAATACCTTCAGAAAATTCCCAAAGCAGAAAGCTTTTGAATTCTCTGAAAACGTAGTGGGATGAAGAAACTATCTAATCAACTCCAACCAGAAACTATCCACTAACTTCAATCACAGTGGCTTCTAGCATCACTAGATTCTGAAGGCAATTTAATGGCTTCTAAACTGACTATTTGGTAGGAGAAATAAATTGCACTAGAGACATTACCCTTTGATTGAGAGCTAAAAGTCAAGATCGTTAATCCTGATAATCAAAACAGCAGTGCACTGATTGAAAGAAGCAGGCCATAAGCCTTCTTCTCCCAAAGAGATTTTAACCCTCTGAACCACAGCTCTCTTAAGCTTCCTCTAACTTTGACTTGTTATTTCATGGCCTTGACTCCCAGAGTTAAAGCTGTGTGGAGTTAGTCACTGCTCAGCTGCTGCTCCATTCAGCATGATCAGATTTACATTAGCTCCTGTTGGACGTACTGGGCGTGGGGGGACACAAACACAACAGATTCTCAAAAATTTTTGTAGAAAAACACATTTTTGGTGGGAATGGTTTTGTGCAAATCACAGACACAGGAAAATAACCACTTCATTTAAAATCAATTGCTGAAGCAACCACTCAGGTTTTTCAAAATCTGCAAATTTTTCTAAAACATGGCACTTCTCAGTTTGCATTTTACTGTTTGGTTTTTTTTTCCCACTGGCTGTAGTTAGTACATCTCTCTGCAGAATGCTATGGGATTATTTGAGAGGAAAATCTTATGCATATGAAATAATTTTTATGTATGTACTTATTAAAGAGGCAAATTCTGAAGTCACTTCCAGCATGTCAATGCTATTTCTTCTAGAGCAGAAGTTAATCTAATGTTAAAAAAAATATTTGCTATTCTATGATCATGAATCACTTTCAAACTTCAGAAACACATATATACTTTACTTGAAGTGTTATATTTAGACTTAATCATAAGCTTCAAAATTAAAAAGCTGCTTTAGAAAGAAATGGAAAGATTTGGAAACTATAAGCATCACTACCCACCCTTGTTAGCTGCCATGGTATATGGAATTAGAGATTTTTTTGAGAAAACATTTAAAGCCACTCATTAAAGGTAACAGAAAGAGGCTTCAACAAAACTTACACTCCAACTTTCTTTTTCTTGTTAACCATGGAGTGCCCTTTCCAAACTGCTTTCAGCAGCAGGAGACATCAGAAGGCTCAGTAACACAGTGCGAGCAAACATGCAATTCCTTTCAGCAGCCCATTCCCCGAACACAAAACAGTAAGTATGCTTCAGATTATTACACAGAGCTACCTTACTAACCCTGAGGTTTAGGAATCAACCAACCTATATTGTTTAACTTGAAAATTCCTGAACTGAGGAGATAGTTGGAAGAAAATCTGATTTCATTTCTGTGTGACTATTTGTTTCATTCCCATTTTTGTCAAATCTAGAAACATTGACACATCTAGAGGAAAGCTGTTTTTAGAGATTTGATAATTACGAAGATAGGAGAGGCGCATAGAGACGTCTAATTGATGACATATCTGAGGTACTGTAAACATCCACGGAACACTCTTACATCACAGAAAGGGTGAGATTATCTAGCACAGAGCACAGTTTAGACTGCAATGAAAGGAGATTAAAGTGAATTGCATTATTTTTGTTTTGACCCAGCTGTCAGGGACAGTTACTGCAGCTCAGCTGATGTGCAGCAACTCAGCTCAGTTACCCGAGTGAGGTTCCGTACCTCACATCACAGTGGTGTAAATCAGCATGTTGGAGCAATCATCACATCACCAACACTGCACCAGCACAAGGCAACTGAAAATCCAACCTCCATCCTGCAGATCTAGACCTGATCTGCAGGCCTACAAACATTCCCAGGCTATTGGCCCCCCTGGGCAGAGCAACTGCCAGGTAAGCTCAGCAGCAGGTCCTGTTTCACATCCCTCAGGCTCTCTGTGTGCAAACACAGCCCACGTGAAATAACTGAAGTTACTGCCACCACCCATCTCCAAGCTACACGAAAATCACCAGCAATTCATAAAACAGCAAATCCTGGGGCCAGCTGTGAAATGCTGTTTCCCAGTTCAGATAGACATCATGCCATTTAATATCAAATAACCAACTTTCAACTAAAATAAGCAATTTACATAGCACTCCTTCCTGCAAGAAGGGAGAGAGGGTGAACAGCATCCCTCTACTCCTCTAGCTTTTGCTGCTGCATAATTATTCATTTGCAGTTTATCAGCTAATTATACATGTGCCTTGGCATTTGAAGACGTAGGAGCATACTTTATTTAATGGCTAGTAATTACACAGGCCTCCTCTGATCCCTGTGCTCCAACAGGAAGGCTTTTCTGTTTTCGTCCTCATGCTGTCAACTCTAGAGGTTAAAAATCCCTGGATGGCTGGTTGTTATCTTGTTGCACACAGAAGGCAGGCTTACAATTCATGTGATGATACAGGCCTCCCTAATAATTCTTTGTTAATGCTACAAATTATTTCCTTCAGAGTTGAATGCTGACCTTGGTTTGCTCAGAACGTATGTGAAAGCAGCTTTTGTTTCCATGTCTTGGTTAAAAATTACCAGGTGTGCAAAAAGCAACAGGAATACCAATTCACAGAATCATAGAATGGTTTGGATTGGAAGGGCCCTTAAAGACCATTTAGTGCCAACCCCCTGCCATGGGCAGGGACACTCTCCACTAGACCAGGTTGCTCAAAACCTCATCCAGCCTGGCCTTGAACACTTCCAGGGATGGGGCACCCACAGCTTCTCTGGGCAACCTGTTCCAATGCTTCACCACCACCTCTGTGAAGAATTTCTTCCTGATATCTAACCTAAATCTCCCTGTTTTCAGTTTAAACCCATCACCCCTTGTCCTATCACTCCCTGCCCTTGTAAAAAGTCCCCCCCAGCTTCCTTGTAGAGTCTCTTCAGGTACTGGAAGGCGCTATAAGGTCTCCTCAGAGCCTTCTCTTCTCCAGGCTGAACAAGCCCAATTCTCTCAGCCTTTCTTCACAGGAGAGGTGCTCACTGTCAACTTTTCCATAGGAACAGGCCAATACACAGGCCCTGCACTTCAGTTCAACAGCTGTGCAACCTACTGCTGTAGTCATCAGCCTGGGTGTGCTGCACCACTGGGCTGTCCCTGTGAGACAGGGTGTGACGCTTAAAATATGTCAGTGTGGCAGAGACATATGGATATGGTGAGATGCAAAGAATTCTTCTTAACTTGGCACAGATGATCGAATAGCACAGCTGGAGGGAATGCAGCTTCAGGCAAGAATACTGCCAGAGAAGGGAAATATTGACAACAGTTTCAGTTGTGGAGAACAGGTTTTGAATTTGTTGCCATCAGTGTTTGCAAAGGAAACCTAAGCCTTAGGATTATGCTCAGATAATTGAGTACGAGACTTAATTGTGGGCCATTTCATCATGGGAACACTCAGAAAAGATGAGGTGAATCAGCAAGTGGCATGGAGGCAGCACACACAAATTAAGGTTCTTTAAACTCCCAAAGGGACATCATTGTTCTGGAAGTTTTTCAAGCCCTGCCATGAATTCTTCTAATCTAAGACTACTTTATTTCTGAATGAGGGCATTCATGTGAGCTTAGGAGGCTAATTTATTCCACTAGTTGATACCCTGTACCTCCCCTGAGTTTATTTCTGTGGACAAGCTCAGTCCCATCTATTTATTGCTAAAGAACCTTTACAGTTTCTGGCCTCCAAATATTAGAAAGATATTTACATACACCTTTAACAAGTGGGGACTTCAGAGACTGGGATATCCAAATCAAACACTTGTATCTCTAACCCCTCTTCAGATTTCTGCTACTGAACACTTCTGATTTGGTGATGGATTAACTCAAACAGGGTAGAAATTTGAACCCACCACTCTTATCCAGGCTGGTAGTCAAACCATTTGGCCATCTGTGGTCTGCCCTAGCTGAATCAGCCAACCTACATGAATGGCAAATGACCTGCCAAGCTTTTTATGATAGAAGCATTTCTTTGTCACTTGAGGCAAACAACCTTTTGGAAACCATCATAAGCCAGCAAAACTGCAGCAGCATCTAATATAACAAGTTAGTATTTGCAGCTTAAAAACTAACATAAAAAAGTGGCTTTCAAAAGTAATTGGATCAAAAATAGATAACGCACCCCAACTTTCTAGTTACTCTGACTTTTCAGCCTGTTAGAATTCCTAATTTCAAGCTTCTCTGTGCATCTGTGATTACCACCCCACCCCCCCAAAATGAAACAAAAGCTAACACACTTATATAAGCAACCCATAAAAAAATCAGGTAATAAACCATAGCGCACAGCCTATGAAAGAAGGGTCTTTTTGAAATTGTCCAAACTGAGCAAAACACTGAATAAAACACTATATTGTTTTAAAAGCACTGTAAAAAACAGCACTGAAAACAATGTGTGTTCATGGCTTTACACTGTGGTTAAGATTATGAAATGTGCAAAATCTTTAAATACCTAGAAATACAATTTTTTACTAACGGCAGATCAGAAAATTCTGTTATTTGGAGCCGAGACCAGAAAAACTCCTCCCCCACCCCCACTTACTGGTAAATGACTTACAAGTTTATGCAACTCTGGAGTGGAACCAGAAAAAAGGAAACTCAGAATGTCAACCTTCCAGACCTGAGTCTGAACTCTGTTGCGAATCCCCTCCTGTCACTAGAAACAATTTGAAAATTATTTGACTCTCTGGAAAATGCAGTACAACACCAGCACTCAGCACTAAGCACAGGGTGACAGGAGGCTTTTAAACATCTCATCTCTCCTATTATAATACATTTGTCCTCATTAGTAAGCCGTGCATCATGCCATCCTTTGTCACTGGTCCAGAATAATCATTTATTGGTGCTACCAAAGAAAGGAATAGCGGATGTTTCTGCTCTAGTGGTTAAAATTCTAGGTGTTATCAACATTTGTGGGTCTTATACATGTAAATACTTAGCTAATAGGTCCTCTGCCAGTGGATAGCACTTACAGGTACATCAGAGTGCAGGGGATTGTAGCTGCAATAACAATTATCACTGTTCTGCGTCAGTGTTGTTTCCTGCCTTTAACTGTGCATCAGTTCTACTGAAAATGCTTGTCTCCTTTCACATCAGCTTTTATCTGTTCCTGCTGCTAAACGCACGGCACCAGCCTTCACCAGAGACCAGCCAAGCTTGCAAATACACCTTCTTTGGGAAAGTGACTGACTATGTTCACAGTAAGCCAGGAGAGGCCCAACTGTAGACACTGTGAGAGGAGAAGACAAATGAGAATTGATGTTGTCTTTCAATTCCCAGAGTATCTGATCAGGTAGCTCTGCTCTGGAGAAACAAGTCGAATCACAGAATCATTTAGGTTGGAAAGGACCTCTAAGATCATCAAGTCCAACCATTAACCTAATACTGACATGTCCACCACTGAACTGTGTCCATAAGCACCACATCTACACGTCTCTTAAATTCCTCCAGGGATGGTGACAACCACTCCCCTGGGCAGCCCACTCCAATGCCTGGCAACCCTTATGGTAAAGAATTTTTTCCTAATATCCAATCTAAACCCTCCCTGGTGCAACTTGAAGCCATTTCCTCTCATCTTATCACTTGTTAGCAGCATCAGAGGCCTCAAATTGCATAGTAAATACATCCTTTGATAGAGCATGTTAAGGAGAGGGGAAGATGGCATCAAATCAAAGCTGTAATAGGCCAGCATTAGTTTACCAGCTTTTGTATTGGATCCAAGTAATGAGTAGAGATGTTTCACTATAACTCAAAGCTTGCTGTGAAGGAAAAAGCAATTTGTGGAATAGGTTATAAAGGAGCCTATTCTGCTTTCACTTACTTGGCCTGTAACTTTGGGCCTTTCCATATTTAAAACAATGTTCTCAGAAATAAAGCCACACAGAAAAAAAGTAGGGAAAACTGTATATACACATATTCAAGGGAGTAACAACAGAGAAAAAGGCAAAGGGTACTGTACTTCATGGCAGCAGTGCTTGCTCAGAAACAGGAGAAATGTCAGGCCCTATTCCAGACCCCTTGCTCTAAAGCGGGGAGGAGGGAATAACTCAAAGAGAAGCAAGTGGATGAGTCTTTTCTGGGTAAATAGCAGAAATATCCCCTTTCCTGGAGAATTTTGCTCATCCCAAACAGTACAGTAGGACACAGATTGTCTAAGTGCTTTGTGATGGCGACAAGTCTGTTTTAAAAGGTAAAGAAAACTATGGGACACAGATGGGCATTTAGATTTGATTTCAATAAGGAGAAACTGTTAAGGACTGGCAGGTGGAAGTGATCATAAGACAGGAAAGGAGATCAGGAGAATGACAACAATGGACTTAAAAACAAATTTAAAAAAAAAAAGCGCAGACTTCAACACATTCAGAACTGTGAGGCATGGTCTCTTGGGAAAATAATCAAAGGTAGAGAGGAATGCAGAAGATCTGGCAGTGCTGAAAGGGACTTTATCAAAAGCACAATAGCAGTCCATCCCAGTACAGAGGAAAGATAGTGAACATAGCTTGAAACCAATATGGTTACATTAGGAGCACTTTAAAGACCAAATAATCAAAAAGCAACTGTATAGAAAGTGGGAACAAGAACAGGCAAATAAGAAAGAGTACAAAGGAATAGCATAAGCATGCAGGAGAGGCTGAGGCATAAGATGAATTACAACTAACAAGGACATAGAGGCAACAAAGGCGGCTCTATAAATACATTAAAAGTAAGAGGAGAGCAAAGAAAAGCATAAGCCCATCAGTTAATGGAGAAGAACAAATCTGATGATGCTGAGAATGCAATATTATCTCCGCCACAGCCTCCAGAAAAGAAAAAAAAAAAAAAAGGTTAGTTGTGACCCAATACTTAACATAATTAATTCTAATAAGGAGATGAGAGAGCCGGCCAGAATAGGGAACAAGTTGAAGACTGTTTAGATGAGTTAGGGCTGGCTTGCCTAGGGACATAAAAATGCAGTAAATTCAGGTGTGAATTTACCCCTGTGACCCTGCACCAGTCAGCACCTACTTTGAAAGTGATGTACGCCTGCATCCACAGAGTAAGCGGGCAGGGGTGTTGTATTGTTCCAGAAGCTGGCTGGTGTCTGACCTTGATAAGGAGGTGGTGGTGACAGACCCAGGATATTTCTAGAGATGAGGAATATAGTCACACAGGAAAATTTCAGCACTCTTAAAGAGATTATTTCTTTTTTCTTTTTGGCCAATTCTTTGAATCTGTTCATCTGAGGTACGCAAAGGACCCAGGGCCCCACAGTTATCAGCCCTGTGCAAATGGGCTATGCCAGTTTTGCTCTGCCATCTTCCATGGAGGCTGGCCCTGCAAAAAAATATTAGCAAAAGTTCCTACAGTCAGAAACACGACTCCTTCATATTATGGGATGCATTACCTAACACAGTTTCCAATGCTCCGTCAAGGTACAGACAACCACTTATGCTCTAAGACCTTGTTATGTCTCTCCTAGCCGACCAGGATGTGTCCCTACCTACTGTCCTCCATATGGCACAGACCAGATGAAGTGTGTGCTCTCAGGACTCCAAGTTTTAACTGTCCTCTATTAATAACACAGATTCTTCTTTCTGCAACACAAAGTGACTCCACAGCATTTTCTGGTAAAGGAAATTATAGCTTGGCATCTGTTCTTTTCACTGCCAGAACCAGATTGCTCATCTTATTATATCTTGCAAAATTGCTCAAGACCTGCAAGGAGAAAATTGATTTTCAATATGGCCTTTTTTTGTTTTAATAGGAACACTTAAGTTCATGAAACACACCGTGCCAGTTCCAAACACACCACAGCTCTTTTGCAGGGACAGCCATTGGAAGGGCATTAGGAAATAAAACTGAGGAGCCTCAAAGTATAACATCCCAATGCTGACTGATTGATTCCAAGATGATCTGTTTGATCAAGAATCTCTGCACAACACTGTCCCATTTCAGCTCAGCTGTGAACAAGCCTACCACTTAGCCCTGGGTGGTGAATGTGCACAGCAGAGAAACATCCTCATACACAAAAAGAGGAAGGTATCTTTAAACTGAAAGAGGATAGATTTAGATTAGCTTAAGGAAGAAGTTCTTCCCAGAGAGGGTGATGAGGCACTGGAACAGGTTGCCCAGAGAAGTTGTGGATGGCCCATCCCTGGCTGGCTTCAAGGCCAGGCTGAATGAGGCTTTCAGCAACCTGGTCTAGTGTCCTTGCCCATGGCAGGGGGGTTGGAACTAGATCATCTTTAAGGTCCCTTCCAACCCAAACCATCCTATGATTCTATGGCAGCTAGGATCCATATCCCTATTCACTATGACCCATATTAAGGGGTGGTAGGACCACACAGCCAGGAAGAGCTGTATACCTGCATTTAACTGGTCTCTGCTAAATGTAAGTTATGTTAAATCAATAGAGAAGATCATTTTTTACTTCTGTCCTGTTGCCACACCTTGCCAGTAGGATACGTGACAACCACCTGCTGGTTTACACATGGCTTTCCAAAGCCTAACACTATGAATCAACAATAGAAAAAAACCTGTAAGAGGTAAGAATCTGAAAAATGGCATACCCTTGGCAAGTAACATGCTTTCTACAAAAAGTTCACAAAGCAACACAACATCTCCATTCCTAGAAGTCATTTGAATTTCTTTATAGGGCAGTCCAGCTGTTGTGTTTGCCAAACAACAGATTGTTTTCACATTATTATTAATAAATAGCCATTATCCATGTGGTACTCATGCCATTTACTTGCATCTCATGTACTATTGCCCTTACGCTACAAACCTACACATCCTGAAGACATCCTATAACTGGCCATGCCCCAGAAGCATTTCCAAGAGGAAACACTTGCACACAGACCCAAGAGGTGTAGACAAGATCAGAGCAGAGTCCAGCTACAGCATGCAGTGATCAGCCTTTGGCTGCTGCTGAGAACACCAAGATACAAAAGATATTCTTCCACGAGAAGGAAAATTATCTGACTTCCAAGACAAACTGTACCACCCCTTTTAGGATTAATGTTCTGATTCAGTCTCTTTACGTGTCCCCTTTCCCGCTCATTCAGGCCTTACAGAACACAGAAGGGAGAAACACTAACGTGCTATGAGTTTTAAAAGAAACTATTAACCCCAAAACTGATATATTCACATCACTGAGGAACTGACTGCATTAAACTTGCCTAGAGAGACCCTTTGTTACGCAGTCTCTACTCAACAGGCGCACTGTGCAGCTTAGCTAGGTAACGTTACTGTGCTGGTTTGATACATAAATCATGCATTAGCACTTTTGTTCTCTGTCCGCAGGGCACGCATAACAAACTGACATGATGCAGAATTTGCTTTGGCTCAATAGCAGAACTGCAATTCTAAGGGCATTCATTAAGTGGAAGTGGCCAAGAAAAACAGACACAGCATAGTGAATATTTCCCTTCTAATTGCCAATGAATATCTGCTGAAAGCCTTCCTACTTTTTTCCCCTCAGTTTTAGCAGCTGGAGAAAGGGCTGCATATGGACACTGAACAACCGCGTGTTCAGAATATTTCCAGGTTTATTTAAGTAACTTATTTCTCACCAGGAACTCCTTCCTCAATTTCCCTCCCAGCTACTTGGGGATAACAAAGTGGGATTGCTGCCCACAACCATGACTACATACCATTACCCTCCAAGTGATTATAGTCTTTTTTTTCAGAAGACACTGGTATTCTTCTAATCTTCCAGCATTTGATATTAACAGATCAGTCATTCACCAGTTTCATCTCTCTCAGTCACTGGTCTTCAGTGGCTAAAAACCCCACTACTGGTTCTCTCAAAAGACTCCAAGACCTGCACTAGTCTTCCCATGTGTAATCACATCCCTTCCCATACATGCAAAATCCTGTGTTGCACTGATCAAGCTAGGGATGCAGTCTGCAGAAATCTCCTTCCAGTATAAAGTTTGTGCTGTATACGCCAATAAGCTTAAGCTTAGTCTGAACCACAAGACGACCAGTGGTCCTACTCCACTGCTGTTTCCTTCTGGTCATTTTACAACTGGGTAATACTGAACAGAACACAAACACTGAAATAATGGAAAGTAAAACATAAGGGGAGTCATAGGAATTGCAGCTTCAATTGGCATTTGCCAAGATTGTGCTGGCCAAGTTGAAGGCAATAAATGAAATCTGATAAGAAGCTCCAAGGGGACAGTTTGAGAAGAGAAGCCATTGAGAAGGAGAAAAAGACTAGGGCTGAGCTGAGTTCAGACACACAGATAATACTGGGACCAATTCCCGCCAAGACTCAGCCTATGCAACCCCAACCCAAGATCAGAGGGACTGATGACACCCAGAAGTTCACAGGGACCAGATCTGAATACTCTGAAAAGAAACCATGAAATCCAGAGATTACCTCTATCAACTGAGGAAGTTTTCATTGAATGCCTGGGAACTCCACCATTTAAATGAGGAAAAAAAAAAAAACCTACATCAATTAAAAATGTTTTAAGAAGTCAAATTTTGATTGCAGGAAGGTAATCTGGAAACAGTCTTCGAATCTGAATTAGGATGAGTCATGCATATTTTATTTCCTTCTTCAAATGCAAATGCCTGTCTAATGTATTTAAAGTTTCATCTATTACCAGGCTGCTTTACCAGCAAATGTACTAAGGGAAAGGGATGATAAGGAAACTACATCAAGATAGTTTTCTCAGCACTTGAAATTTTGAGTATAACAGCACAGTAGCAATGATCCACATATCCTAAATGGTACAGAAATAAACAAATGGAAGGGTAAACAATTAAGAAGAATGTGAAGAAAAAAAAGGATGTCTGTCATCATTACTGGGATGAAATGAGACAAGTGTGAGACCCAGCTGTATTTATGTCTCACTGCATTTACTTCCAACCACCGTGATGTTCTCTCTGGTCTTTTGAGTAACCTGAAGTTTCCTCCAAAGCCTGGAAAGTATTTTCCAGGCACTAAGAATACCAGAACACGGCCATTGTGCCTGTCAACTTCCCCTGATCATGTGCCCAATTCCTAGGTGGGACATTTGGGAAGTTACGCAGCACAGGAAATTCGGTAGATGGAAAAATACCTGGGGAAGGGAGAAGGATGTTCACAAAGCTTCCTGTCTGTTTTGGACCACCAGATAGCCCAAAACCCCGAGATCTGATGTGAAAACAATCTGTCTGCCTATCTGTGCCTTGAAAATGCAGAAAGAGTAGATTGACACAACCCAGCCAGTAGACAGAGGAGTGACAAAGAATTACTGCATCTTTGTAAGAATAGCTTGCTTTGGGCCAGATGTCAGAAGAACATCCTGTCTGAGACAGAAACAACTCAAGGCATTATAGGGAAAGCAGAAAGCAGGTTTCAGTCTGGGACTGAGTCACACACCCATTCTGTCTCCTACAGCACCAAAGCTTTCTCATGGCCAAGAGGTCTGTAAGAACACCTAATCACTGAAAGGAAATGAGTATTTCCAGTAACACTACTTCTTTCACCTAGTCTTATTCCTAACGACCAGAAGCTGCTGCTCACAGAACAGTAGGCATGAGAGGTGGAAGGAGACCAAAGGACCAATTGGGTCATTAATCCATTCAAGTTGACAGAAGATTAGTCCTTAGAGCATATTTCTGACTGTTTAATCCAGTTTGCTTTTCAAACAACCCCAGCAACGAAGAGCCTATCACTTCCCTTCAGGAAATTACCCACAGCTTGTTAAAGATCTCTCACCAGGACAATTTTAATTCTTTACAGCCTACAGTTTCTGCTTTTCTTAATTTTATGTTAAGTGCTTTCAGCAATCTTTTGCTGCCTGCTTTGTAGGCCATTCCCCAGCACGCATCCTGCCTTATCCTCCAGCCATGTAAACTATATTCAGTGTTTTCATCCTTTCCAAAGGCATCTTCTTCCAGACCTGTAGATTTGGGGAAAAGTGGTAGCTTCTTTTGAGATTTTTGTTTTCCCTGAACCTCTCTCTCACTTGTCTCTATGTTCTGCTGTCCCGCTGTATTTGAAAAGCTCACACTAGCACACTGATCTGCTGAAGGAAATAGGACAAAAAGACACAGCAGACTATGCAACGATATCAATGACAACAAATACATTTCAGAGGGAAAGTATAACACAGACATTTTTCTTCTCTGGTGAAGCAATGGGATGAGAGATTGGCTGACTGTTCACTCCTCTATCAGTTAGTGCTGTTCTTTGAATGCACCTTCAAGCGCCTAGCAGAAGATCAGGCTAACTTCTGGTACAGAGAAAAAAGGCAGCATGAGCACAGAAAACACATTTACAGGCAAGCACGTTCCATACTGACACCAATACTACATCCAGCCACAGCAAAGGTTTGGATCTCAAAGCACCACTCCTGTCTCTGGGTCAGGTCTCAACCTCCCCATGTACTGAAATGGAGAGCAGCTGGAGTAATCACCTGTGGGACAGCTGATGGCAGTCAGGGTCTGAGCTGTCCTTTGCTAGATGCCAAGAAGCACAATCAAAGACTGGCTACACACTGGGAGAATCAGTGGAGACAGAGTCACATTCAGTCTGAGAGCTGGAAATCAAAATGGATCTGAAGAAAGGGATGACACACCAGAGCCCCAGAATGGAATAAACTGTGCTCACAAGACGTTTTTGCCTAAGTGGGATATAAAGAGAAATTTCTTAGTGCAGCACCTAATGGAGTTACCACCTGTAATTACAGGCAGAGGAGTGCCACAGACAGCACAGCCCAGCCACTGGATATCCCCAGGCAGGAGTACCTAAGGTAGCCAATTCTTCGAGGCAATTGCCTGCTGACTTGCCCAAGTAGAAACACTGCAAAACACACTATAAATTAGTGCAGCCTCACTGAAGTCGGAAGCTTCTGCAGATTTCTACCTGAAGAAGGTCTGGACAGGAGAGCACAGCCACACAAGTCATTCCCACAGCCCCACTGACTTCAAAGGGACTGCCATGCACCAATCAGAGCGCATCTGGGCAAGGTTGAACAGGGCAAGAGACTCGTGCTGCTGTGTCTGTCCACTGAAGGACATTTTGCCCAACTGGAGGGGAAAAGACAACAGAGACACATTTCATGTGACTTGAGAGCCACAGGCTACTAGGAAAGTCTAGACGTGGTTCAGCCTCAGGTAGTGACTGAGCAGGTAAATAACAGCTACCTCCTTCTCTGCTCCTAGTAGAACAGGAGTTTGAGATCATGAGCAACAGAAGTTGGCTCCTGACTACGCCAGCTCCAACAGGTGGAAGAGATGTCATTAATGTATTTTTATGCCACACCATCATAATCTCTCTTGACTTTCAATGGCTTTGAGCTACAACCACACACCTTGAAGAGCTGAGCTTTTTGCATGCCTGATAAACTCAACTTTAAATTGATTATTGAAATATCCAAGCTGTTAATGCAATGACTGCCAGCTGAAGCCTCATGTTCTTCACTGCTTAATCTTCACTTACAGCATCAGAATTCATTTGTTCATTCCCACTGCACTCCCCATTCCCAATTGTGCATTCCCAAGCACTCGCATACACCCCTCTTTCCACCTTCACTGAACACACTGCTTAAAAGATTTCTGGAAATGCATCATTCAAGGGAGAGCTTATTTGTTTCAAGCAATAAACCAAAGCAAGCAAAAGGAACAACTCAATTACTGTTTACTTGAGGACAAAACTAGAGCATCTTGGATACCTTTGTGTACAGCAGAAGGCTAATTTCCTATTTAATTCTTCTTCACTTTCTTTTCTGGATTCCTAAGCAATAGCAAGTAGCACCCAGCTCTCTACTCCGCCAGAAGCAATTGCATTTTAGACATAAGCTTTCCCAACAGAAGTTTCAGAAGAAAGCATAAACATCAAGATACAGCTACTACGATCAGTAATGGGGACAGAGCTGTTTCCCACCTTATCACCACCTATGGCTTCAAGCAACGCATGGACTTACCTGAGCCACGAGCTCAACATCCGAGTGAGAAATCCCCGTGCCTCTGCCATGCAAGCCAAGCCCTTCTTGCAAGCTGCCACCAGCTTCTGTTCTCAGCCTAGTTGAGAGGCAGAAAGAAAAGGAACTCTAAGCTCTCAAGCCAGAAGCACCCTCCACATTGCTAACCCCTTGCTCCTCCTCCACATTGCAAATTTGAAGAGTTTTTTTCTTTGCAGCTGTTTCCACTCTCTCCTGAGGGCCAGGGAAGCAAGGGCAGACAGCTGCGGCCTTTCTGCAGAAAAGGGCATTAGCTGCTTGCTTGCCAGCTGAGGGACAATGTCCAGCCCCCTGAGGAAGGCAGATATCACCTCCGCTGTGTGACATTTGCACAGTGCTTTGGAACGCAGCTATGTAAATGTAAGACAATCGGGGGATATTGTTCAAACCCTGTAAACCTATCCAAAGCCAAGAGGGTAACACCAGTTTACACCATCCAAGTATCTAGGTCTGTGTAATTAACAATTAGAATGAAGCATGGGGACTGTAAGCAGTAAGGCCAGGTTTACTCAGGTCTATGGCCAGCATGTAAGCACAGTATTACTGAAGAGCAAAATTCCATCAGAAGAAAACAAAATTCAACCCAGCTGAAGAGATCAACTGATACCGCATTTGTCATTGCAATGGCTGGAAAATGATCCAACCCGTTGAACAGCACGTACTGTCTTTGCAGGTGGGTCAGACAAAGCCTAAGGCACAGAACAGCAGGTACAGTAGAGGTCAAACAGCACTACAGTGTGGGCACTGAGGCCAGCAGAAGCTGTGAACACACACGGGCTTGAGGACACCACTAAAGCCACAAAACACTAACACTGCAACACCCCTCCCCCCACCCTTCACTGCCCCACTTAAGTCCCAGTTAAAAGAGTTGGCAGAGGTGATTTCCCAACCCCCATGTGCAACACAATCAGATGGTTAGAAACACCCTGAGTCCTGAATTCCAACTATTGTATCTTCTTATGGTTTTGCCCAACAGATCAAAGAGCTTCTTTCACACATTTCCTCTTGTGCAGCATGATCCACTGGCCTAAGATGTTTTCCTTTATTAATAAATACTGCAACAATACCCTGAAAATCACAGGTAAAAGGTGCTGGTGCTCCACAGGGCAATGCATGTGAAATACTCCAGTACTTTTGTCCAGGGCTTTCCATGCATCCCCATTTAATGAGTCCATCACCAGATTTAATGACCTGCCAGAGCTTTAGAAACACTCAGCCCTCCTCATCAATGATTCACACAAAATCTTAAAACTGTGCACAGATTAAAGAGGCTGCTGCTCCCCCACCTCGCTTCAACCCAAAGCAGTTTTAAATATTTCATCTCACCACAGAACTCCTCTGTACACATCCCAAAGGCGCTCTGAGAAGCTCTCGCTGGGAGTTCGGCTTTACCTGGCAGAGGGCCTGCTGGCACCACGAGAAAGCTGTCTCTGCCAGGCCTCCCACATCCTTTATTTACTTCTTTAATGAGTCCTGCATGACCCTGTCTGTCAAAAGTGGGGCCAGGGGTTTCTGAGGTGGTTGGTGCTTTCTATTTATGGAAAAGTAGATGGAAGCCCTGATTGCAGGTGCAGAACAAAGAAGTTCCTGATCCACAATTACTGGGGTCAGCAAGAGCCTTCCTTCAGCTTCAAGGGAAATAGACATGACCCTTGAAAAAAGATTTCCTGTCATCTCTGGTGGGATTTAAAGGGGACCAACAAGTGCAGAAACACGGGCAGAATCTTGCACTTCCCAGATCAGCACATTGAGGATACCAACACCTTATAGCTCTTACTGCAAAGCAACCCTGATGTGAGAGGTCTCGTGGCTCAGACAGCCATAGAGACCTCCCTTCCCGCACAAAGCGAGACTTTGCCCCGTCATACAGTCCTCATGAACACAATTTTGGTCCCTGGGGAAGGAGAGCAAAGTAGCCCAGGGGAGAAGGAAAAAGACCCAGACCCACTCCTCAGTTTTGCCAGCAGTGGCAAGGACGCTGTGATACTGGTCTCAGCCACGGCTTCACCACCTCACAGATGGGAATGCTGCCAGCAAATTTCACTATCCAAGGCATTTTGGGATTTACAGATCTTTTGTATAGCACAAGATACTACATTACTAAGGAACTGCCATATTGATGTGATACGGTGGCTATGCATGCCACAACTCTGGCAGGCAGACATCTGCCCAACATGCTGGATATTGCTATACATGCAACTGCTCCACAGTTTCTCTAGGCAGATTCCTATGGCTTAATACTGGTTTTCCAAGTACTGATTTATGTATGTCTGGTACCTTAGGATTATAGGATAAATAAACAAAGAAATCATGAAAAAGATCAGGAAACATAGTAATGAGAGAATCACTTACTGAGCACACCAACATACACCCTCTCACTTGTTTTTTTACTTTGCTCTTACCTTCCTTTCACCAGCAGTGCACAACAGCTTGCCTGCTGACACTCGCAGGTAGCATCCCCTCAGCATTCAGACTATCAATAGGTACTAATTTTATGGGAAATCCATTTTCCAGCAATTTGGCTAGCTCCACTAAGAGACAAATAACATTCTCTAGATAAATAACTTGCAATTTTTGATTGGCAAATCATTTATGCGGGGTTTTTTTTTTTTAAAGTTAATCAACTAAACACAGAGAGAAGGACAAATCTGGGGAAACAAACACGCAGAGAGATAAATGAACACACAGACATACAATTTCCTTTGTGGCTTCTTCAGCAGCTCTGGATTTCTGCCTTCCTTCTGGTGTTTCTCTCACCCAGAGGCCTTGGAAGAGGCAGGCAGCAGGTTGCAGCCACCTGAACACCTGTGTCCATGTCTTTCCTTTACAGAGGAGTCAGTCTGATTTCATAGCCTGTAGGAAGTGGCAAACAGCCTGCATTTCTCCAGTGTTTTACAAAGGGAATTTATTGGCAGTGGAAGGTGCCTGCTGAAAGCATGAGGAATCAGATTTTGTCCTCAAAACAGGGGTACATGCTGTCCATCTGCTCTGACCGATGGGGACAACCTCGATTTCCACGTCCATTCAACCCCAGGAGGGACTGGATAGGAGACCTTCATCACAAAGGGTTGAACTGGCACCACAGAGGTTGCAGAAAAGCTTTAAACCACAGTGACTTCTGCAACTGAATGCACGAAATCCAGCAGCACAGGGCCACAACATCTATCTGCTTATAACAACCAGACAGCTTGTTTTCTCTATTTTCAGATAAATTGTCACAGGAACAAGGAAGATCAAAAAATTTCTTGTTTTCACCCACCCAAGTAGTAACAAAGGGCTAAAAAAAAAAAATCTGAGAGCCCAAATTCCCCATCTCCCCTGGTTTCTGGATGTCCAGCCTCTACCAGCTGGGTGGTCCATGGCTAACAGCCACATTCAGTCTCCACATGCCTGTGGTCATTCGTGGCACAGGAAAGGTTCCTCAGCAGATCATCCTGGGGCCCTCCATAGAATTCCTGACCTTTGGATTTTCATTTAAATCAACTACAACATTTAGGGCCTCCAAGGGGCAGAACAGCTTGCACCCACACAGCTCCCTTTATAGCACCCACCCATGGTCAGAACTGTGTGTGAGGGACCAGATGATCCCCCTACACCACCAGGACCGTACAGCTGGTAACACCTGGTCATGTAATTTCCTTGTACTCATTTCTTCTCTCACTCCATAATGGAAAATGAAGCCAAAAATCCTCAACAGGTGAAGGTGGTCACATCAGTCCACAGCAAACATGGTCAAATCACAGAATCATAGAACGGTTTGGGTTGGAAGGGACCTTAAAGATCATCTAGTTCCAACCCCCCTGCCATGGGCAGGGACACCTTCTACTAGACCAGGTTGCTCAGAGCCCCATCCAGCCTGGCCTTGGAGACAGTCAGGGATGAGGCATCCACAGCTTCTCTGGGCAACCTGTTTGTTGACATACTCAGAAAATGGAGCCTTGCATTCTCCTTTGTATTTCAGGCTTTCCTACATGAGAAAAGAGTGATGAGCTCTGCAGGCCTGCAAAGGGTAGCCCTGCCTGAGAGAGAAGACAAAGATCCCTTTACTTAGTGCAAAACCAAACAAAAGTGAGCAATAAAGCACTGCAGAAAATGAGCAAGTAAGTACTTGCATTTTATCTTCAGTTGGTATCTTTTCAGCATGGCTGATCTCCGAAATCTGATTTTGTGTTGTACCGCAAATCCATACCCCCTGGGAAGCTTGCATCCCTCTTGCTGAGCATTAGGTCTCCTTTCATTTGTCCACACAATCTCTCCACAGCTGTCATATCAACATCCAAGGAAGCTTAAACAAAAACATAATCTCTCCATAAAGCACACCTCTGTACTCAAATAGCTGTTGCTCTCAGATGTCTCAGTCCATGAAATCCATCACCAAACCACTTTGCCTTCCTCAAGTGAAGGGAGAATGTCCAGAGAAGAGAGCTCTGTAAGGCTCAATTTACTATGGCTCATTGCTCCTCCCTGGCTCACGCTAATCTTTTCTGGAGGTGAGAAGGTCTCGACACAGGTCCTTGTCCAGCCACTGCAGGAGCCATGGAAGGACTCGTCATACATCCTCACAGTACAACAAAGCCATAACACTAGGATATGGCAAGAGACAGCTTTCGGTTAAAGGGCTGCGTGATGAACAGCCAGGCCTTGAGAAGGATGCAGGAACCAGATGATGGGGCCATAAAGTATCTATTGCAATAATGTCAATTCACTCCCTCTTTCCTTCACATCCCTTCCTGTCTAGTGACTCAAGACATTTGAAGAAAAGTGAACCGATTGATGCAGTTCAGTTGCTGTTTGACCTGCATCCAGAAAACATTGTGTTTCCCCATTACCCTCTATTAGCTCCAGCTATCTTATAATGATCAGTGCAGGGTGAATGACTCCATTTCTGTACAATGCCTGTCCAGAAATCCCTGCATTTCAACCACAGCAGCAAAGTGTCACTCCAAAGGAAAAGGCAGAGGTGCTGAGGCTGTTTCCAAACTGCCATCCACCTAGCTGTCTCCAGTACAGCTCAGGCAGAGAGCCATCACCACTGCCCTTCCTAAGGGGATTCTCATTGGAGTAATGGAGCTATAGCCTGGGCACCACACTGAAACACTAGTGGCAGCAGGACTCCTAAAGAGAAGAGCACGGTGCTACTAATAACTTTATGCAATCAGCCGGTTTGGGTCATATGGAAATCACGCTTGACAAATCACGAGGATCAAAGGAACATCTCCATCCCTAACAGAAGCAGGGTGGACTATCCAGTAAATTTATCAGGGTTGAATTTAACCCAGGTTATATGAAATCATTGCAGTAGTCTCAAATATGTAAAACATAAGTATGAGAGGGCAATTATGTTAGTTAATTACACTGAGGAGTCAAGGTTAGTGGAACCAAACCCAAGCTAGTGTGAATCATCACAGTTCCACTGGAGGGAACAGTTACATTATTTACTCCAGATGAAAATCTGTTTCAGTAAGCTGAACAGAACAAGAAAGAGCTATAAACAGAACCAGTCTTATGAAACAGTAAACACAATTTCCTGTCCTTAAAGTAAATCTCTCTCCCACACTGGATTTCAAATCTGGGGGCCACGTCAGGTGAAAAGCAAGGCCAACTTTTGCTGACTTACACAAAAACAAGGATGTAACACGATGAGCTCTGTCAGATATAACCCACCTGCCACATCAGGAAGCATGGAAGCACAGATGGATGGGCTCACCCCCCACATCCCTCCCCGTCACCTCAGCCCATCATTTAATTCCTTTCTCCAGATGTAAAGCCAGCTCCAAGGACTGCAGCACAGATATGGGATTTTGGAGGCCTGGGCTCCATCCCTGTCTCTACTACAGCTACACCTCTGCAAGGTTTCAGGGCTACGTTGCACTTACACTGGTGCCTATAATATCATGGTTTGGGTTGGAAGGGACCTTTCGAGGTCATCGAGTCCAACCCCCCTGCAATAAGCAGGATTATCTTCAATGAGATCAGGTTGCTCAGAGCCCCATCCAATCTGACCTTGAATGTTTCCAGAAATGTGCCCTCTACAATTTCTCTGGGCAACCTGTTCCAGTGCCTCACCACCCTTGTAGTGAAGAATCTCTTCCTTATATCTACCCTCTTTCAGTTTAAAGCCATTGCCCCTTGTCCTATAGTTACAGGCACTATTACAAACCCTGTCCCCATCTTTCTTATAAGCCCCCTTTAAGTATTGAAAGGCCGCAATAAGGTGCTCCCAGAACCTTCTATTCTACATGGTAAACAATGCCAGCTGTAGAAAAACATCCTCTGTTGAGGTCCAGGGATTGGACCCCATGACACTGAGTGCTTCCCTCCTGGCCACCCCTCTCTCCTCTTCCTGCCCTGCCTCTCCTCATCGCATTGCTGGAAACTACGTGCCCTGAGGTCTCTAGCACAGGGAACCGGGTCAAGAGTAGACCTGAAACTCCTTATTGATGATACCCAGCTCTGCCATATCCTGTTTTTACCCCCAGCCCAGGAGGAGGAAGCTTCTGGGAGCTCTGCTTCCTGAGCAAGCAGCATGCCGCAGGCAGTTACGTGCACTGCAAAGTGTTGTACAGATGGGGCAACGCTAGTAGACAGAGCTAACCTCTCACATTAAATCATCTGGGATGTAGGGTGGGGAGAACAGACATGCTTTTGAGCACATTAACCCTTGTCACATCACTCCACCTACAAAAGGCTTATACTGTTCCAGCCACCAGGACATTACTGGTGATGGAGAACCACAAAACGAGGACAGGCACTTTGGTTTTGCCCTGAAGTGGTGACCCACAGCAACATTCAGCATTAATCCCAGAAAGCAGGTAATGCACAGCACCCCTTCAGCCCCCATCCCCTACAACAGGGGCAGGCTTTGCACACTGGGGTGTTAAATCTGCACTCTGATGCTTCTCTGATGTTGTCACGGGACTGCGCTGCTCAGGTTTCCCTGCTACAGCAGGCTGATTCACAGAACTGGGCCCTTCAGCTGTGGCTGTTGAGCAGATCTACACATTCATCCAATAACCCTTGGCAATTAAGCAAGATGAGAAGGGAGGGGGAAGAGAAACTAAAGATGAAGCCCTCTGCAGATGTTGTCCTCACATATGGTGTCCCATATGGCTGTGTGTCACTGTTGCTTCACTTCATAAGATCTCTCTCTTCAGAGAGTAACTCCAGCCCCTTCCATACTGCAATCAAAAGATGGATTAAGAAACAGGTAACACTGCAAGCCACTTTGTCATTGCTGATAGAAATGCTGAACAGCCACTGCTAAATTACAGCTATCAATCTCCCAGGCTATACATGGATAGATTAATTATTTCTTCCATTCCCCACAAAGACAGATGCTTCCCCTTTTCTTGTCATAAGCTGTATCAGTTGCCTACCTGGCTTCTCTACATCGTTATAATGGTATCTTTCCCTCAGATGTCATCTTTCAGTTTCTAATAGCCTCCACAGGGAGACAATATTATTACTTAGCATTTTTAAAGGATATATCTCTAATCCTCCAAAATTCAATTAATTCACCCTGAAATTACTGTATTGTGTTAGGATGTACTCTTAGCCCAGATTTACAAGGGGTGTGTAAGGCCAGGAGTCTGGTAGCAATGACATGACTTGCCAAACATCAATCACAGTGATGACCAGTGACAAAACAGACACACAAGCAGAGATTTTGAAGTTGGATTTCATGCCAGTATCTTTAAAGGATAAGAAAGAATGAGAGACAGGAGCGCATTATCCACTTATTTAGGGAAAACAGAGTCCACGTGTACAAAATGGCACAGCTTCAGCTATATTCAGGCCCAAGGATGATGCTGCTTGTACATGTACAATCATGTAGGAACCCATGGGATCCCAGGGGGAGCGAAGCAGCAGCACCACAGGGTGAAGCCACAACCACACCGGCAAGACCACGAGCAGCAGCTTGGAGACTTCACAAGATCTGACAAGTAGTCTGCAGACACAGAAAGCTCCAGTGTTTCTGCAGGGGTAGAAAGCCCCTCAGCATGCATTTTATCAACAAAACTGGAGAGCTCTCTGACTAGCAGATAAAGGAGCTGGTTCAGGGGATTTCCATTTCATGTTCACACCTGGTCCATAAACCTTGGGGGAAAGATAGGCATAGATGTGACATTAGAGCAATTCTACAAATGATCTCCCCTAAGCATCAGTTTCTCCAGGCAAAGAGGAATGGACAGTTTTTATAGCGGTTCCTTTTTTATGACTCACTTCCATGTCATTATACCAATAAGATCCAGTTTCTCCAGGGTATTTTTCTCTGGTGATTAAAGCTGTGAGCCTTCGACCTTGTGCCTTATCAACACTACACAACACACACTATAACCACCTAGAAACTTGCTGCCTCTCATCCCTTATTGCTTAATAAACTTGCCAGCAGACCTATTGCAATAGAATAATGAAGCTAGGCAATTGCATTCAGCTCAGTAAATCTGGAAGCAGAGCCTGTTAAAAATAAATAAGATTAAATTAAAAAAACCTGACAAACTAATTGCTGAAATGTGGAGTGTTATAAACAGATCCCATCAGTTCAGTCAGAGTTCACAAACCACTCACTCCAGTTATTTCAGCTGCTGAGAACAGCACTGTGAGAGGAGATGAGGACAGGGAGTTGCGTACAGCCAGAAGAGGAGTCAGGACAGATCCACACACAGTCTGCACCTCAGGGGGCTGCTGCAGGGGTTGCAGACAGCACGGCCTTTAGCGTGAAGTGCTTGGGAAGGTGCTCAGAAACAGGTGCTTTGGCAGAGCAATGTGGAAAAGGCAGCCCAGCACCTGGCTCCTGAATTTTCAAATTGGGTGAAATTGCAGCCAGCTGACATTAATAACCCGCTGTTTATGTTTATGCTGTAATTGGGCATTTGCTGGCATGAAGCACAAGACAGGTCCTCTTCCAACACAAGGCATGGGCAGGATGTAACAGTAAGGCACAGGGTAAGCACTACATTTGCAGGAACATCTGACACTCTGCTATACTGAGCAGTCATACAATGGCTATTCAGGTCCAGATGCCTAACCAAGGTGCCTAAGGTATGGCCCTTTCCCACTGCTGTCTGCGTATGGAGCCTGTGGTGACCACATTTCCACTTCTGACTGCCTTGTCTTACAGGCAGCCCCACAGAACACGTAGTCTGCAGGATCACACAGACATCCCACAGCGCCCACAACACTGCCTGTCACACGCATGTCACTGTGAGCATGTGAGACTAAAAGCCACAGAAAGGTACTCAGCCTCCAGAAGATGGTAGGAGAAAGCAAGGAGAAACCCACATCCAATTCCCACCAAAGCATGGAGCTCATTAGGAAAAAATACCCAGATCATCCCCGGATTACGTACACCTACACTGAACCTCTCTTCTGCCTGTACAGCTCTCCAGCTGGCTGTTTCACCAGTATATCTATCTCACTCCCTTCCTCAGGCAATAGTATCACATTGAAGGCCTGCTTATTGCTTCACTTCCGCAGCCATCAATGGGGATCAGAATGGGAAGCACTGACTTTACTACCCATGGAAGGGCCTTCTTGACCAAACAGCTTGTCAGGACCACAAGGAAGCATGAATGCAACAAGGAGACCATATTGTTTATCATGCAATGCTAGGGCAAGCTCCAGAGGGTCAAGCCATCCCAATAAAAAGGTGAGTGGTCTCCAGGATCCAGGGCCATCACAAGGGTTCAGTGGTTCCCACCACCGTCACAGCAAAGTGCTTTCTCCTGAAGCTAGAGCCGTGACTGGCTGCCAAGGAGAAATTTCTGCTGCAGGTGTAAGCTGCTGCCGGGCCTTTCCACCCAGCTAAGCAATACATCTCCCAGATAGACAGGGAATGAGAAAAGGGAGTTCATCACCACAGTGCACTTCACAGTAAGCACTACAATTTATAGAACATAAATACTGTATATATACTGCAGCGTTTTTCAGACAACATTATCATCTCAAAGGGTAGGTAGGAGGCAGGAATAACAGCTTGTAACAACTGTAGCATAGACAGCTGCTTTCTTTGCCATGTCTAATGCTATTTGGGGAGGTAAAATAGGTCTACCAGCAGCGCCTCTGCTTCTGCTAGCATACACTGCAGCTCCACATGGGGCTTCTGCTGAATAATTAGGTTAAAGAAGGTAGTCATGTAAACAACATTGTAGAGGCTTTCTGGGAGAAATTTCCGACAAAACCATTCATAACTCCAAGCGTATCCATTCCCCTGAATACAGAGATGTTGTCCTCACACTGGGCTTTTGCACTGCATTTAGCACAGACTCTCTGACCCGATCACCGTGGCTGAAAATCTGTGGACAGCATTAAGCTCTCGTGATGCTAGGTGTCACAGGTAATGGCACGTTTCAGCTGCAGATGAGATTACTTAAGAGTTTTCTGCCACCAGAAACTCAGTCCTAGTGTTCCTATCCCTCCTCCCTCTCCTCATCCTGATTATCAGCCACATGCTCCCACTCTCTCTCTTGTCCCTTCATAGAGCCAGTCCAGCTTGCTAATCTGATAGAAAGTGCTCCCTTTAGTCTATCCTGGAGGAAAATGTTTGGCCAAGTTTATTTTTCTGCCAACTTAATGAGTTTGATCCCCTCAGCAGGAGCTGACTAGCAAAACTAAAATCAAAACTGACAATAGCTATACCACCAAAGACAAACAGAAAGTAAAAATGTTCAGGATCAGGAAGACATTGGATGAGCTCAGCTGCAATTCTGAACTGCACCCTCCATTAAACACAGAGCATCTCATTTTAGACTTCCTTGTATTAGACAAATAGGTGATTTCTCTCCTGTAGCCCAGGGGATGTAAGAAATTATGTTTTCCCTGGTCTAGTTTATTCTAGTTGCTGGATAGCTTGGCTCTACTGGCTGAAAAAGTAGCTTTTTCTCATTTGTGCTTGGAGTCTGCCCTGAGAAAGTTTGGCAGGATACAGCTATGACATCTGTAATGGTAGCAGCATGGCAGAAGACTGCCAAGGTGATCCTGGTTTAGTAAGTGGAATCGCACTGGACTTACACAGTCTTAAAGAAACCATAACTTGGCCCAGGGTTTTAGCATATAGATAAATGGAGACATTCGTCAAAGCTTTCTCAAGCTGGCTGTAGATGGAATGGGATATAGCCCATATTGTAGGGTTATTGCACACAGAGACACCACATCTACTTCCGCAAGCCTCTGAGATCACCACAAGCACAGCACAGAGGTGAGGAGAGCAGAGAACTCTGTTCTTTCACAGGTGTTTGCTGCTGGTCACTGTTGGTGATAGCATAGCTATGTCACAGATCTCTGCTCTCACCCACCAGAGCTGTCTTCATGTCTAGCCTAGACACACTGCAGCCACAGTGGCCAGAACCCTTTCTTGACCCCTTCCTTCTCTTCTGCTTTGAGCCCTCAGAGCAAAGAAAGTTTTGCTTTTCCCTTTAATGATGTCAGACCAAGAGTCTTCCACACTGATGGTTTGTCTGAGCAGCAACAGAATAGAATTGCCATGGTTACAGCCTCGTTCATGGACTTAGGGAGAACAGCAGGATTCATGTAGCCAAACTCAAAAGCTCACTTGTACATCAGAAAACTACAACTGGAGATGAATCAACATCAGAATGAGAAGAAATTGCTTCTCCCACCACACAAATTGCCAAAAGGGACAGACAAGAAACACAGGATCACATAGGGCTTTGAGAAAGATGAGGACAATTAAAAGGCTCAGGAAAATATCTAACCATCATCACAGCTGGCAGGCAGTTGCAATCCAGTGAACTTCCTCCTTGAGGGCAAAGTCTGATTATTCTTTTAGAAGCGCAAACTCCCTCAAGCAGTTTTCTTTGTTCCTTATTTTCCTTCAGCCAGAAGTTGTGAGGTTGGAAAGGCCCCCACATGCCTCTTGGCATCTTTGCCTGCAGCAGCACTGAAGAAGGCTGCAAGAAGAGCTCAAGGTAGAGCTCAGCCTGGGAGACTGCCATGTCCTGGCTGCCGCTTTGGCTAGCGCTTCCAACAACATCCTTGCGTGGCCAAACAGCAGCCCAGGCTGGTATAGCTGTAGAGCCAGATACAGGCTGCTCCCCTGGGGCTGGAGTCCATAGATGTGCTCCCACCACACACAGCAGCATGAGCAGGTACCACGAGGTCGCCAACCAAGGAACAGCCTCATTTTTGGTGGTAACTCACACTGTAATGCACTTTGCCTGCAAAGCAGCCAGACATCTACCACTACTCCAGCTGTACAGCACTGCTAAAGCTTCTCAGCACCAAATATCACAGCACCAAAGCTTTTCCAGTGGTCCCATGGATGGAGAGCTGGCCACATTCTTGTGGCCTTGTGGGATGCTTCCCACCAGGTGCAGACAATTTGTCCACATACCAGGGCAGATCAACAGACCCCTCCCTGCAATACGCCTGACCTCTGCCGTGCTGCAGATGTGCCTGTGTGATCTGCACTGCCCCTTCAAAACCTGGTGGTGCCCCATCAAGGCAGTAGCAGTGTAACAGCTTGCAAGCTCAGAGAGAGCACTTCTGCTGATGTCAATCCTCCTGCTTCCCAGGAAATCAATGTATTTACAGCCTCAACTTAAGCTGCTGTAAGCACTATCTTACTAAAAGCATATCTGTGTTATTATCATTGCACCGCACAGTTAATTGCTATACAAATATTTGCCTTGCCCACATTCCTCACAAGGCTGCTGCTGCCTCGGGGTGAACTTACTAAAAATCTGATGTGTTTTCCCAAGACTGGAAATGTTAAAGGGGACCTGTCTATTTCACATGCTCAGAGAAGCACTGCATCCTGATCCAAAATGCCCTTCCACAGAATTCCCATATGAAATCCAGAGCAACAGGGACAATTTGCTTCAGAGGAAAAGCACGTTTGGGCAAGATGAAATCCAGACTTCCCAGGCTATTTTTTGGACCAAGAAGTGAGCCTGCATTTACCTTTCCTCACATCACTGTGATTTGTTTAGATTTAACACCAGTCTTTTCTGCTCTCCTCTCTCTCTCTCCTTTCTTTTTTAATTAGGCCATTGAGGCCTTGTTTTCAAAAACTGTCTGGATCCCAACAGAAGCTTTTAAGTCTCAGACATCAAATGGCAGGCAGTTTACTGTAGTTAATTATGGTAATTTTTTCTTAGTAGTAGCTTCCCTCAGAAGAGCCAAAACTACTTCGAAAAAGCCCCAGCCTCAGGCATGAATTTCTAAGAACATATTTTTTGCCATTTATTATTTTACAGAGTTAAGTAGCAGCAGAAAGCTAAAACCAAGAGGGGAAAAAAAGAACTGACAAAAAGAATAAGCTTTTGGGGCTTATACACCACCACATGTTACATGACCAGCCCACATTTGCCTTTTACAGGTATCAGGCACCGCTCTGCTGAGCTGCGGTACAGGGCCTGGGTCTCCTGCAGTGCCCCCAGTTCCCTACCACAGCTGTGCTCTGCTATCGAGGTTGTTCTGAATTGCATAGAAGAGCAGACAGGCCCCTGTCCGAGCCAAGGGCAGAGAAGGCACAAAGGTCCCCAAACCACAAATGGTCCCATCGTGGGGACCAGGAGGGATATCATGCACAGAGCGTGGCTATCTGGCCATCCCAAGCAGCCAACCCCACAGTGATGCTGGCCCCTCTGGATGCAGAGCATTATGTGACCCACTGCACTCAACCCCTGCTGCACATAGCCAGGGCATCCTGTGCAGCCAGAGACCAGCAACATCATAAAAATAACAGAAAACCATTCCCAAACACTTGCACAAGAAGATCGTATGCCGCAACAAGGCTGTCAAAATGCCCTGACTAAAGCCCACCCCGTCTCTTCGCAAGAATACTTCATGTTATAGGATCATATTGCATGTTAAAAATGACAGGCCTATGACACAAATGCCAACTTACACATCCCCTCTTGGTTACTCCAAATAATGCCCTGCACAGCCCAGGCTTTATCACAGCCCCCCAGTGGCAGCAGCTTACGTGCTGTTGGTCTCCTGTACATCTCCTGCTTTACCTATACTTTCAACCCAAGCTTATAGCCCACTGTGAACCAAAATTAACACGACCGTGGTGCTCACAAAAATGATCCTTTATAAAGATGGATGGGGTTGATCTATGCAGGGAGTCAAGCTTCTTGCACAAGGAAGAGACACGTGTCCCCTCCCAAAAGGTGAGGAATTAGGAGTCGCTTTCCTGATGTCTGGGCAAACCATCACCCTGCTGCCTGCAGACTCTCAGCCTTGCACGAGTTAAATATCTTGCTTTCTGCCTTGACTTTTTCTGTTACAAATCAAGGATGCTAACCTCTGTTTTCTACGGGAACCTAGAAGGAAATCCTGGAATTTTTTTTCCTTTTGAAGAGGAGTTCACCACCTGGAAAGAAGAGGAAAACGGAGGGAGAACTGACAGTTTGTCTTTGATTTCTGTTGCTACAGAGTCTACCCAGATAATCTGGGGCTTTAATACAAGGATTCTTTCTTTTATGAAGGGTCTGAAAAGGTGGCACTTTTATCAATTACTGAAATATGTAATCTTCAGGTCTGCTTTGCTACTGTAGAGTTTGTTTCATCTTCAGGCTCTTCTTTTAGGCAATTTAGCATTTAATCTAGGAATCTAGAAACCATTTGGAGCAGAGTAAGTCAAACTTTCAAATATTTATTACAAGATGGGTTCAGAGGTAGGCACAAGAATGTAAAATACCAGTTCAGAGCCTCCTGCATAACCCACCTCAGAGCTGGATAAAAGGGGGGGGGATAAATCTGTATTTCTAATTTAATCAAACGCAAGTGTCTAAGCAATCACTATGGTCCTTTCCAGAAGTCCACATTCTCTGGATGCTGCAGCTGTTTGTTTGCCAAGTGGTTTGAACAGCTTAATCATTGTTTAGTGTAAAAGAAAGTAATTGATTTTTGAAGTTACACTAACTGAGACATTGCACAGCACTGAGAAAATTGCCTAAATTTTCAAGAACATCTTTTTAAATACAGTTTGCCGTTTTCAGCAAAGTAGATCTGGGTCTCTGCCTACTTTCAGACAATGAAATTCTGGCTCTCAGCAAGCTTCTTTATATGCAAACGTGACTTGGTTTCAGCCCAGATATAGCTGCTGCTTCAGGTCAAACTGATCCTGCACAAGAGAAGTTAGATGACCCTCAAGGCCCCTTCCAGCACTATTCTGGAATAAACAGCGGGCATGCTTCTCCTCTCACCACCCCCTTCCTTGAACGTTACAGTCAATCTAGAGGGCCGCCAAGCAGAGGACAGGAATTTGGCACTTGGGACTCACAGATCCATCACAGCCCTTCAGTGTACATGGGGCTTCACACCCTCAAGTCACACCCAGCTACGTGTGCGGCTCTGAGCGTGCATGCCAGTCATTAGAGGCCATGGGACATTAGACAGGCTGGCGAGATTTGGGGCACTAAAGAGAAAAGCAGCAGTGGAAAAGATGCCAACTGGCAGGGATAAAGCCAAAAAGCTCCATTTCCCAGGCCACAACTCCGCTGCCTGAGCAAGCTGACACCTTTTCTTTCAGCAGTCATGGGCTCTCCCACTTCCCTCCTGTGCCAGAAAGAACGCAGCCAGACCCTTCAAGAAAACATAAGAAAACTCCTGCAGCAGTGTCAGCGGTAGGATCAGCAGAGGCAGAGAGAAAACAACCATTACTCCCTGCCAGCCTGCAAAACCCATCTAACTCCCAGGAGTAATGAGAAAGGATCGCTCATCCGTGACCCCTCATGCTTCAGAGCCAGCTCTGCTTTCCCAGCACAGAGCCTGTCCCGTCACACTCCTTTACCGCAGGGCTCAGCTGTCCAGATATGCCCTCTTCTGCAAGTCCAGACGTAGCAAGAGTAATTCCTGTAGTCCCACTTCAAGTCTTCAACACAGTTGAAGCTGTGTTTTGGATTTATGTTGAGAGGAACGTAGGTAACACACTGATGTTTTTAGTGTGAGGCTGTTCCGAATTTGTGCTGAGAAGAATGATGCCAACATACTGATGCTTTTAGTTGTTGACAAGCAATCTATATTAAACTAAGGACTTTTTTGGTTTTTCATACTGTGCCTGTCCTCCCAGCTTCTTGTAAAGACAGAGTCCAGACAGTTGACCAAACTGACCAAAAGTGTCACTACACAGTAAATGCAGCAGTAGTATCATTTTATTGCATTTATATTCAATTATTAAACTGTTCTTATCTCAACCCACAAGTTCCCTTATCTTTTTCCTCTGATTCACTCCCCCGTCCCACTGAGGGAAGGGATAGATGAGCGAGTGGCTGTATGGTGCTTAGTTGCTGACTGGGGCTAAACCATGACATCCAATTGATGGAAAAAATCACTGAGGAGTTTCAAGCCCACTTTGTGGCTGCGTTTGCTCAGGCTGGTAGATCGAGGGCTCAAGTGAGCCCTCTCATCAGCAAGGCTGGGGCAGTCACATCCCTCAGAAGGGCAGATGATGGGGGTGGGGGTAGCATCAGCTGCCCAGACTCATAGATGTAAAGGAAAGCATTTCCCTGTCCAGCGACTATCTTGAACTCTTCAAGCTGCATGGAAAATAGTGACTCAGGCCCTCCTCAGACTAGCGGCTGCGATGAAACCCATTCACTCTCTGCTTCCTGTGGAGCCAACATCCCCATGCAGAACCACATCAGCAACTTGCATTCCCCACCACCAACACCTATCACCTGAGGACACCTCGTATGCCACCTGGTGCCATACCCCAGCTTCCGATGACAGCATGGCATCAGCAGTCTTCCCTTTGGGAAGACCAGCTCCATGCTAGCCCCTAGCCCTCAGAACACACCATGGCAGAGGACAGGCAAGCAGAGCAGCCAGACCATCTGCCTGCAAAGATCTCCCTTCTCCTACTCGGTTTCTCAGCTGCCACAGCACCACCTGGCCACCACAAGAGCTCATCTGCAAAAGGCTCACATTACTGATTCAGAAGCACAGGAAGATGTTTGTGGGAGGGCAGCTGTCTTAATATCACACTGCAGCTCTGAACCCAAGTCTGCTGCAAGTCAGCATTGGTCAAATCACTTGAACTCTCCATTTCTCATTCAACTATCTGTCAAATTAGGTTGATAATACCTCACTAGGTTGCAGCGAGGCTCAGTTAATTATTTTAATGCACTTGAATGTTTCTAAATATTGGTTATATGCACACATATAGGCAAAACATCGGTAACTCTGTGAGTGCCAGCCCTTGATTGAGTACATCAAGAAGTTTCCAGCAACAGGCAGGTTAGCAAATAGGAAAGTACCAAAAGTACACACACACACACACCCCTGCCAGTCCTCACAGGTACGTGTCCTGCATTTAGGGAGTACCCTGCTCACCTCTGATCAGTGACTGTCCAGCCTACAAGCAAGAGCTGCCTTTATCAGTGCAGAATGATGATGCTCCTGCATAATCAAAATTAACCAATTACTTTGTGCAACAGCTTATTCACTTTGATGTGCATATCTAAATAATTATTGCAGGTGTATGCAAAACAGGTTCTAGCTTAATAGGCTCCCTATTTTGTTTGGTTTTGGCTATGAGAAAAAACAGAGAGCTTTAGGCAGTTGTTATTGTTAAAAAACAGAATTTGCAGGGAGGAGGGAATTTGCAGTGGGGAAAAGAAGTCTCATTTGAATAACAAAACAGTATTTGTTGATGTTGTTGTTTATGAGCTATTTAAGCCCTGGGGTGGGTAGAAAAGGGGAAATAAGAGGGATTTCTCTGTCAAACGTATTTTAAACAGATAGTATCAATGATAAAAATCCCATTTTGAGTTTGAGCAATGAGTAGCACATCATACAGTTTCTAGGAAGGAAATTAAAAGAGAACTTAATGAGCCATGAAAATATTGTAAAAAGTACTATGTATATTTTAAAATAAATACAAGTAACATTTCATCCCCCTTTAAGCTCTCAAGTCTTATAATTTAATCAGCCAAATTCACCATCACCACTGTTAGAAAGATTTGGAAAACAAGATGGCATTTAGCTTCCTTCCTTCAAGTCACAGGGAGCAGTGTCTCCAGTGGACCTCTCTGACCCCAGCATACCTCAGCCTCTCTTGCTGTGCTTAGTCTGCAGAAGGTGGGGGTTGTACCTAAGACTTGTCCTTGCTCCAACCAGCTCTGCAGCCCACAAACACAATGAGGAGCAGTAACCTGCTGCCATGAGCAGATGGGTGGAGGATGCGCAGAAAAAAAGGAGGCAGCATGGACTGGCAGCAGCCACAGCACAGTAGCTGCCCTCACACCACACCGACTTGTAGGGCAGAGACCTCTGTGATTAGGACATTTGTAATATAACTGATATCTGAGAAGTAAGGCTCAGACACTGTGCACATGACATCTCAGATCAGTTTTCAGCTCTACTGTGAAACTCTGTTGCTTAAAATCTGTCATGGTCCCGCAGTTCAGCCATTGCTTTCTGCTTCGCTAACGTCATTTCTACTCACTGCACACAAAATAGTTTTGACACCAGCTCTATTTCCATCTTTTGGCTCTGTGTAAAACACCCACAATTTAACAGCCCAACATTCATAGCAGATAGCAAGCTGGGCGCCCAAAGGCTGCAGGTACCACATCTGGGCAGCTCCTGTCTTAAACTGGTCTCTTGTAAGCAAGCAAGGGAGAGAGCAAGTCACCTCCACCACTTGCACATGTGGCCACCAGGGAAGTCAACCGTAAAAGAGAAGGATGGAAAAATCCATGAGTATTACAGTATTTACATGGAGGTGTGTATGCACAGAGGCCTTCAGATTTCAGATGTTTGTTACTGTTTTAGAAAAATAAAATGTCCCTTTTGTACTCTGAGGAGTTAGTCACGTTTGCTTTTGTGGCTTGTTTTGGGTTTTGAATTTTTTTTTTTAACTAGTAAAGCCAAGACTTATTGCAGACATTTCACATGATACATTTGCAACATTTAAATTACAAAGATCAATCATTCTTGACAGGCATCCTTGACGTATTTGGATTTAAAAATTAAAACAAGTTAGCTTCTTATACAGAAAAGGAAAAACATAGGTAACTGCTTTGCAAGTGGTGGCTCATTTTAAATAAATCAGTGTTTTCTTCCAAAGAAATACCCAAAGATATTCCTAATTAGCAGTAAGCTAATTACCACACAGCCTCCCTCGTTCAGCAGTGACATGTAAATCACCCCCACTTGCAATTTCTAGAGCTTCACAAAAGCCAGAAGTGGGAAGAAGCAGAGAGAGGAGTGACCGCCTGCTCACTCAGACCAGCCGCAGCTCCCACCATTGCCAAGAGGTGAGTCCCAGTAGGACTGTCACTTGCCTCCCAGCCTTCCATCCAGGCCAGCCCTATCCCCTTGCCCTCACCATCTGTGCCCCTCACAGCTCATCTCTCACTTATCTACAGCTGTTTTCACCATCTTGGTTTGAGCTGCTATGAGCATGGGTATTCCCAACTGTACAACTTAGCCAGAGCCTTTCCTTAAAAGGTTTCCAGCCCGCCCATCAGTGAGCACAAGCCCTCCACAGCTGGACTCTGGCACTACTTCTTGCAGACACGGTATGTCTTACAGCCAGGGGAAAAGAAGAAACAGAGCATTTAGAATTTACAAATAATAAACACAGAAGTTCCCAAAGAAGCAAGCAAGCAAGCAAGCAAACAAACAATAGACCCATTTTGTTTTCATTTTCAACAGCTGAGGTGTATCCCCCTCAAACCTAATCCTAACCTTCACATCCTGGAAGTGAGAAAATGAGGTGAGGAAAAAGGCAGGAGATAAACATTTTGACTCTTCCAAATTTTTCAGGTTTGATTTTCAACATTTGCAGTGTAATTTTGTTATTTAAATAGAAACAAAATGGTTTTGACTGTTAAAAACAGTAGGAAGTTTCAGTGGAGCATCATGACAGTTTCCCTTCTCTGCTCTTGCATCAGGTTCAGCGTTTCCCACTGTTGCCATCATTCGGCTCTTGAACAGCGAAGCTCGGGGCAGTGCAGACCAAGCAGCTGGCTCTGCAGGGATTTCCCAACTCATAACTACTCTCAGATATGAAACAGGATTATCAGGAGGTTCCCCAAGTCACAGACAAGCTACAGAATCCCAGATTTCCCATATCACCAGCATGCGACATGGACAACAGCAGCAGAGAGACCTTCCCCCCCAGGGGGGGCAGATGCCTCACTGGGGCAGCTCCAGCCCCATGGAGCTGGAGCACCCCAAGACCCCCATTTCTTCAGCTGTCTCTGGCCAGCTCTGGGCTGGGAGCTCTGGCTCAGTTGTAGTGCTCAGGGCTGCTGTAGAGATGGGAGCTGCAAAGTGAGTTGCCCAGGAGCCTGATTCAGAGAAAAAGCCAAATTTAGCTGCTCTGAATCACCCTGCAGAGGAGGTGGCTGCTCTCTGACTACAAAAGGAACTGGAAAAATTAGTGGAAAGTTTGCCTCTGTGAATCCCCATCCCCAGTGTCACACAAAGTCTGCTTCAGGGCTTAATCCGCACAGACCAAATCTCAGACTGTTGCCGCAAGCACTGTCAAGCAAACAAAACAAAAATAGCTGGGACAGAGCAGAGAGCAGCAAGAGGTGCTTTTGTTACAGTGCTGCGCGCCATCTGAATTAAAACATCATTAAAACGTCTCCATGCCCCCGAGAGCCGCCTGCCCAGGGCCAGGGGCACCCCAGAGCTGCATCTCAAGTTCAGGACAAGCTCAGCTGTGGCACGGACAGGCAGCAGTGCCAAGGCTTTCAGAGACAAGGAGCAAGCCAGCTGCCAGTCAGCCCTGTGCCCACTTAAAAACCAACAGAAAGTCAGCGCTCGTTTGTCTTCTGTTTTATGTAAAGGATCCTGAGCTATAATTAACTCACAGAAAGAAACTTAAAGGGAGGAAAGGTTTCCCAGACTCCAGCTCTCAGGTCAGCCTCTCACACCCAGAGCACCTCTGGGCCAAAAAGAAAAAGCTTGACAAGGGGGTTAATGGCTGGGACACAGACTCAGGAAAGCTCTGTTTCCACTTTTTCTGGAAACCTGCCAAGGAGTTTTCTGGGGCTGATAAACTCCAAGAACAGGCTTTGCACGCTCACGGTGTCTGTGGGTCTGTCTCCCCTCCATGCCTTGTGCCTGCATGTGCTCTTTCTTGTGTCACACACTGAGGCACAATGGCAGCTGTTGCCATCACAATAATGTCACCAAACTAGAATTCCGCTTAGAAGCTGCTCCACATGCTCCGCCTCATTACCTGAAAGAATCCTGTGCATCAAATCCTCTTGTTTTTACCAGCTTTGCATCTTGCAAATGATTGGAAGTGTAAAGCAATCTGGAAAAGTGAATGTTTTGCAGATCAGACACTGCTCATCACAGAATGTTACAGCCCCTAAATTATTAATAGTAAAAAATGAGGTGTCCCAGAGCTGCTCATTTCTGGGTGAGGGAGAGTAGGAGGGGAGTAAGAAGAAAGGATTGTGCTATTACAGGTTATTTTTATCCAACATTTCTATGCTTCTGTCATTAGCTAATTGATGACACAGCCTGTTTAATATTATGTCTGCCTTTGGTATTTATAGCTCACCAATTACTGTAGTATCTAGGTGCTACTAACAAGCTGCTCCCAGATGAATTTGGATGCTCGTGGCTGGATTCTTTGGTGCAAGGAGGTGCAACTCCCTTGAAGTCAGCTATGTTATACTAGCCAAGGATTTATTGCCTAGCCTGCTTCATCATACGTGGTGATGCTGGACCCCAGTTCATCCAGTACGGGGATGCAGCAACAGTACGAACAAGGCACTGTATTGCAGAGCACAACGGGCACCCTTAGACACCTCCAAAATTTCTCCTGCACTTTCTACCAGAAGACCCAGGCTCAATTCTGCAGTGGAACACCTCTGAGTGTCATTACTGCTTTCAGCTGGGCTGGGAGGAACTCACACCAATCTTTCAGATATTTGATCCAAACACCAATTCCCTGGAGAGAGGAAGAGAAGATGGGTGGGAATTTCCAGGCAACTGTCAGGTCGAATACCTCTCAAATATCAATGACCTCTTTGTAGCTGAATTCACAGCACTAAGCAGCGACATTGTAAGTTGGCTGAGGTCTTGCACTTGTGATGGGTGGAACCGACCTTTGGACAATGCTGTTCAGTGAGAGAAGCAGTACTACTCACGTGAAAAGCAACCTCCAAATGTCAAAACTGCTCTCAGCTGTGAGAAACAGACACTACACAGCTCAGTTAGACCTTTGCCCAAAACCTCTCATTCCTACAATACATTACCAGTAAAAAAAAATACGCCTCAGTACATATTAATTTCTCTTTCCACCACCTACCCTACAGCTTCCATCTGACAATGACAAAGGCACAGCCCCAAGGACACGGTGTTGACACAGAGCTTGTTGTTTGAGATGTAGGTCCCTTGGGCTGCCAGGCATCGGCAGGTCCTGTTGGTCTGTGGCACCCAGCAGAGCCTCACACAGGGATTTAGCAATTCAAAACCCATCAGGAACAGGTCTCAGACAAGAGCCTGTCTGCTTCCAAGTCCTATAGGTGGCATGCAGAGGAGTGGTTAGCTGTAGTAAAATGGCAATTTTCTGCTAATAGTAACCAACATTGGTGCCCATGTATTTCATTCCTGTTGTTACTGAGTAAACCTGAGAAATAATGAAACCTGGGGAGAACATTTGAATTTTACTGTACAGGATAAATGCTCTATAACATTAACAAATCAAAAAACATTACTTCCTGAATAGCAAAATGCCAGACCATTTAGATTAGCCATGCTCAGATTCCTGCTGCGATTGGTGCGTAATTGTCCACCAGCAAAGAACAATCTCTCAAAATTAGTGCTTGTCACAGAGCTCCAGACTGTCTAGAGCTGCACTTAGTGGGGCTTATAGCCAAAACACACAGAAACCTGCTTTTGACCTGGAATCAAAGAATAGCCCTTCCAGTGGCATTTTCTCCACAGCTGCCCCCTGCCTCCTTCACATCCCTCCTTCATGACAGAATCTAGTTCGGCCTTAAAGAGTATCTTTGTTTTATAGAAAGTGGCACATTGCAAAGCAGCTGCACGTGACCTACTGGCTGCTGCCCCCCTCAACCCATGGGAACTGCAGGGACTGATGCATCCTGGTTCAGCATTACCCTACATTGGGTGCTCTGCCAAAGAGACAAGCCATGAGACAGGACTGAGCCTCAATGACAGCTGAAGGGGACATTCCTCTCCCACCATCAAACCAGTTTCTCAAGGCAGCCAGATTTACAGTGGTTAGTTTGGCCAGAGCATCCCACATCACAAGCAAACACCCCAGGCACCAGGGTGTTGTTAGCTGCTCCAGCACTTTCTCCATTTCTAGCCAGAAAGTTTGTCATGGAGCCAAGAGCGCTTGGCCATTGCAAGTTTCATTAAAATAAGCACCTGTATTTGAAGAGTTTCAGTTTCAACAAGTCAGCATATTCTGCTAAAAAGCATTTAGATAGAAAACTCCAGCCAGTTGTAATGGCATTCCACGTTTCTATGAAATTTCTATTTCATTCATAAAGACTTTGCATTTTTAGGTTAGAAAGTGATGGAGAAAAGTCTGTATGACTCCAAGACTGCATTCTTTAGTGGCAGCTCCTCAAGAGGAAAAACAATAGCCTTAATTTTAAAAGGGAAGGCTGCAGAAACATCAATGGATAAGATTAGGGGGGCTGGGGCAAAAAACAGCACAATTAGCTCCAGTCTGCACCTGAATGCTTTCTGTGGGCTCATCCAGCTAAGCCAGTAACAAAGCAACACAGTCAGGCTGCTCAGAGAAAGCAGCTTGGTCCTTCTTCATACCCCAGCGCACAGCTTAGTGGCAGAGCCTCCTCTCCAGAGCTTGCCCACATTTGGGGGTTGTTCCAAGTCACACTGTGTTTTTCCCATCTCCTGTTTCACTTTGGAGCTTCCCCAGTCTCAGAGAGTGCAGAGACATCTGGGGGACTGTGCAGAAGCTTACAGGCTCCCCACAAGCACCCAGAAATAAACTCATCTCTAGAAGTGAGATGGAAGCGTTTTGCTTCCTTCTGTCGGTCACACAGGGAAGCAGAGGAGAGGTTCTGCTCTCTCTCTGCACTTGCACCCCAGAAACAACAGGCAGACACATCGGTACAACAGATCAAACCAGAGGATGGAATGGCTGAATAGCTTCCCCCCAGACAGACATTCCAAGAGGTAAACAGCAAGGTCCTGTGCAAGTTCTGAAATTGCCTGCTTTAGCAGCTCAGCCTTAATCCGCTGACAGCTCCCCCACAACACACATAAGAGAATAAAGTTAGAAGATGGGAGCCCTCTTGGAGTTTGCTCTCCCCCCAGCCAGACCAAGAAGCACTCAGCCCTTTGTGCACTTAGGGCTGAGCTCAGAGCACATCCACGGCACCGTGGCAACGAGGAGCAGCTCCTGAGCCAGAAGGTGAGGGAAAAGCAACTGCGGCACAGGGAGCAACTATTTTTTTTCCCCAGCACGTGGCATTCCTCAGCCATTCCTTGCCTGCCTTGCTCGCAGCACCCAGGCTCCCTGTGATGAGTCCTGTCACATCTTTAACATCAAAAGCAGCACCACATGCTCCGATCCTGCTGAAACAGTGGCATCAGCACCTGCCTCGAGCCTGGAGACAGGCAGATCTACCAGTCCACATCAGTCCCTCTGCTTGTGCACAGTGTCACCAGAAGGAATAAAAGGAGCATCTGGGGACAGCATGAGTTGTGCATGCCTGCCTCTCACTCCTGCCACGGCCTCCGTGTTTGGGGTGCTCCAGCAGCCCTGCGTGAGCCACCCTCCTGCATGGGCTGCCTCCACAGAAGCCACAGCAAGAGACTGAGCATCTCCTATGCTGCAGCCTTTCTGCCACAGTGGGCAAAGAAGGACTGTGCCAAGGCTCCAGTGACCAGTTCACCCAGTGTGTGCACAGCAGCTTCAGGAGAGAGCTCATGATCTGCCTGGGTTCAGGGTGCCTAGGTCAGAAAGGGCTGTCCATCACCCCACACCCCAGACAAACCAAAACAGCAACTGGAACCTGAGCTAGCTAAACACCCAGGCTATTCCTCCAGATTAATCATCCTTAGATCCATCATGTTAGACTGCCACAGCCTCCATGGTTAGTGAGGTATTCGCTGTCTTCCTTCATTGGGAGTCAGGAAAATGAAGCAGCTGTGTGAGGTGTCCCATTACTTAAACAGTTTGTACTGAACCTGAAGTACCTCACAGGGAGGCAGCCAAGAATTCGTCCTTCTGTTTCAATAGTCCTGCCCCTTATCATAGTGTAAGAGTCTGAAGCATTAAACAAAAAAATAAATCCTCTACAAAGACAGGGAAGTGTCCATTACTGCCCTATGCAATTTCCCTATTTCCAATGGAGAAGCCCTGAATACATACATTAAAAGTTTTTAAAGGTGCCCTTTGGCTGTACAAGAGATTTTGCCCAGGGTTATGTCAGCAGCAGGCGACGCATCCAATTCCTTGCACGGATCTCCCATTCAAAAGGAAGCTTAGGGCTGGGGCAGAGGAGGTTAACTCCCTGCTAAATTCATCACACCACAGCAGCTGGAGGAGACAGGGCTGCAGCAGACAAAGCTTGGAGCATATTCAGCGCAGTGGCTGGATGTCCAGCAGAGACAAATCTGGGCTATGGGATGGGAGGGCCAGCAGAGCTGCGGGAATGCAGCCCTTTGAAGATGTAAGCCTCTTCCTTGCACCCTGGGGATGCCAGAGCAGCAGAGGCTGGGAGATGCTGAGCTCCGGGAAGTCACCCAAACCCCTCCTAATTTACCTCCATGCAGTTTGCCACACTCTGAGCTTGTGGGGCCAGAGAGGAGCATGAACTTGAGGGTTCCAGACCAAAGAGGTTTGACGTAAACTTCAAATACATCACCAGCAGGTATGTCACCTGGTCTGCAATTCATTCACCAGGAGGAAAACAATAAAGAAAAAGCTCAAAAGAGGCTCCAGGAAACCTCCCAAGAAACAACTTCAGTATGGACCAACCTACACAACCCTACCCTGTGAGGGGCAGTGATCAGCCCCTGAGAGCAGTGCTGTCACAGGGCTAGTCTCCATCACCATCTCTCCAGTCAGACTATGAAGGCTGTTTATTTTTAGCTCAAATGGTAACTGCTGCCAACCACATTTGCCTCCCCACGAATCAGATGTTGATGATGGTACACCAAAGCATCCGTCAGGGTGGTGGCATTTGAATGCCTGTCACAACCATAGTGTCGTGCCCCTATTTAACGACCCTATGGCCACACTCTCTGGACTTCACCCAAAGAAAAACCCTTCAGCTGAGCAGGGGGAGTCAAGACCAGCAGGAAGATGCCACCACAGCTGCACCCACGTTTCTCTCCATCAGAGAAGTGACACCGGACTGATGTTGATGGACAAAGGTGGACTCTGTGCACAGAGCTGGGCAACAGCAGCAGGACTGCTGCAGAGCCAGGCAACATGAGCCAGGCAACATAACCCAGGGACGCTTCCACTGCAAATCAGAAAAATTGGAGGGAGGCAGAGTAATCTGTTGCTACAAGGACACAGGTTGTGCCTGATGCTGTGCAGATAACGTGTGCTGAAGAGGAGCATGGCAAAAAGTCTCAGCCCACCCGGCACAGGAGCATCTCCTTTAATCTGCTCCTCCTGCACCCTCAGACCCAACCAGGCTTTGACCCTGCCGTGTTTCATGGGGTCCAGGCTACCCAGTCCAAAGGTACCCTGTGCCCTGGCTGACAGAAATGTGGGGGTCATAATCCCTCTCCCTTGCAGAGCACATCATAAATCCAACTGCCTTGGGCTGGAAGGGGGCACAGGAGCCTTGGAGGAGGCTGTGGCAGTGGTTATCAGGCAGCAAGTACCACATGCATGGACATGGGGATGAATCAGGTGGAAAGGCTCCTGAGTCAAACCACTGTTGTCCAGCCAGACCTGCTGCTTCTTTTTGGATTTCACTTTTAGCTGTGTCCCAGCAAGCCCTCCTACTACCTGTTCAGTTGCCTTCATTGGTTTTGATGCCCAGGGAAAGACTCCCCTCTCTAAGTCAGATTCCAGCTATGTATTAGAGAAGGAACACGCTGAGCTCTCAGAGCTGAAATACATCACATCCGGCACAGGCACGACGCAGAGAGCCTGGCACAGCGGCCATGCTCTCACACATAGCCTGGGAACGAGTGGGCCTCCCCGCACCTGCACACAGCACCCCCTTGCTGCATGGAAGATGGCACAGTGATGGCAGAGGGGAAGGGGGGCAATGGAGGAGGACACAGGGGACCAAGCCCAGGATGCCACTGTACATGTCTTATGGTTGCTCCTGTGGCCCTGCTCGTGCCACAAGCCCTGAATTGTCCACCACTGCTCCTCTGTGCTCCTGCAGCTTGACCCTGGGTCAAGCACTCAGATCAAGGCTGGACAATCACAACCCAGCCGGGCTGAAGGAGTTCCTACTATACCCTGTACACACCAGGAAATCTTGGCTGCAGAACGCTAGCCTTGTCATCCTGTCTTCTAAGTATGTGCAGTGCGTACACTACCCATACGTCCATCACCAACACGATTATCTTTTAAGCATTTATGCCGTTTGCTGCAGTCCTTCAAAATAAATCAGGCTGCAGTATCAACGTCAAACCATAAGGGAAGATCATTTTATATAGTAAAGCAATGCTCTAAAATTGCTCATGGCTGCTGTATTAAAAAAAAATAATAAAAATAAAACCTACCCATAGTTCCAGAACAGTAACGACACTGCCTTTAAAAATGAATTAGATATTAAACAAAAATTATAGCCCCGGAGGGGATAATTGCAAAAATGTAACAAAATAAAATAAAATTAGGAAGAAGGGAGGGGGAAATAAACCTTCAGCTCTGTAACTCTGAGCAGCTTTCCCATCCTGAACATGCAGCACTGCTGAAGAGCAGCACGTTGGTACAGCTGAGCTATTTTTCTTGCATTCATAATAGCACTTTTGGTTAAATTAAGAAAAGTGACATTCAGAGCAAGCGTGCGCTGTGCCCCTGCCCGAGCAGCCGAGCAAGAGTCCTGCCGGTGGCAACATGCTGCAGTCATTTCACATCTGAGAGTGTACAGCGGTCCTGGGTGCCTTGAAATCCCCAGCTGCCACCACTCACACACACAAGAGCCAGGGAGATGAGCACCCCAGGGTTAGGGAAGAGCCTTCCCCGGCACAGCAGCTCTCATGTGACGCAATTTAGAGAAATAGTATTATAAGGGTCCTAATGATAAAGAATGATGCTGTTTGCTTCAAGGATCAACTTCACTGCTGTTATTTCCCATCCCATAATATCTGGTTTCATGTAGAGACATTCTTAAATGAAGGATGGAGAGAGGACCCTCTAGGAGAGTCTCACAGCATCTGTGTATCAGTAACAAAGACGGGTGGTGTTAAAATGCCAACCTGTTCCCACCTGCATAGGCCTCCAAATCAGCAAATCCTTTCCTACCACTGCCCTGAGACGGCAGAGCAGATCCAGAAGGATCCAGTCCAACCACCAGCACAGCTCCTCTGCAGGACCGGAGGCCTCCTGGCACATAGAGGGAGCCAGGACACTGTGGCAAAGGGCCATATGGGGTGGAGGTATCTAATTCCCACAGAAATCCTGCAAGTCAGAGCCCTCACCAGAGCCTGGTGCTCTTGGAGAAAGAGGAAATGATCCTCTTCTCATCCAACTCTGCATAAAGCAGAGTCCTTGCACCTCCCTCTGGACACTTCAGACTTGTGCGTGTCCAGGGAAAGTCTGTCCTGATGTCTCGGTCACTGCCCATGACCTTTTGCTCATTCTGCTTAGCCTGTGCTCTCCTGAGCATCATTTTAAACCTTTGAGACCATAAGGTCCTCGCCAGTGAGACTACCTCTTGGCTGTGCATTTGGCCACTACATCACGAATGGGATAGGGTTTTGCAGCCCCCGCACAAAAGAAAGATGCTCCACTCTGCATGAGACCTGTTGCACACCTCTATCCTCCTTCCTCTTCTCTCCAAGAAATTTCACTGATTAATTTTCCTGTGCAGGATACAGTCATAATAATCATACATTGCGTTATAAAAGAGGAACCCAGATTTGTGCTGGAAACACTCTTAACCATGTCCTCCAGGACTGGCAGCTTGCACCAAACCTTTAATAGCCCTGTAAGAGCTATTACAAGAAAATAATGGAGTGTTGTTACAGCAGTGTTCAGAGGAAGAGTTTATGAATTTGCCAGGAAGGAGACTTCGGGGATTTGGGCAAAAGGAAGATGTTAAAATTATGCAAATGTTCCTTGTGGGTCTCCCAGGAGTCCCTGGCTTTGCAACCCAAATTCTTCCTGCTCCTCATTAGTCTGTCTCTATCCGCTGCTCACCAAGCATGCCACAATGTCATCCTGTTGTCAAAAGCTACCACGTATCACAGAGGAAACACATTTGCTCCCTCATGGTCACTCTCTGTGCCACAAAGGCTGACTGAACTGGTCCTCCTCATTCATTATTTTCATTTCCCCAGTTCACACCATTTGGATTTGGGGCATTGTTTGTTCTGCACAGCAGAAGCCTGTCAAAACCTTCTGGCAGACACACCAGCCTGGAGGCAAGGTGAGCACTGGGGTGAAGTCCTTCTGGAAGATGAGCAACTTCCGCCACCCCTAAACTCTGCAAGCAGAGGGAGGCCTGGGAAGCTGGGAGCAAAGGGGCTTTGGCACCTGATTGGCACAGTAATTTAAGTTTAAAGGAGGGAGATGGCAGAAAAGTGCCATAAACGCACCACAATGATTTATGCACAGCCCCAGCCTTGAGCTGCGTTTACAACCCCGAGACCCTGCCGGCTGTGTTTATCACCATGGCTCTCACTAAACACGGCTCCGGTTCTGGGAGCAGTTTCCTTGGAAAACGGCTCGTGCTTCTGGGATTGCCATGTCTTTCACTTCTAGGTTTCTTCTCCCTCTGCCTTTGTTTTTTTAATAAGCATCAAACTCTCAGGAAGACATAACATTTGCTAAGGCACCCAGCCCTTCACACCTTCCATGCTGCCCTTCTCCCCAAGGGGCTTGAAGTCCCAGTCTAAAAATAATTTGGGAGAAATTGCAGAGGAGTTATACTCCATCTGTCTCTGGAAATGGTCTTTGTGCTCATATTACTTGCCAGTGACACTCCATCACCACAATTACCACTGCCATTTTCTCTCTCTGCCTGTAACGCTGACGATGGAGCAGCAGACAGTGCTGGTGTTTAAGCTGAATAAGTCACTTAAATACGTTTATATCCCCAGATCCCAACATACAGCATAAATCTAACCATCTATCATGCACCGACTTGATACTAATACTCACCAAAATATCAGGCAAAGCAATCACAAGAAAAATGCAGAATGATTTGAGCTGCAGCTGCCTGCAAGTCTTTGACAAGGGTAATAGATGAAAAAATTCAAAAAGGGGATAAAGCATCTCGCCTAGACATGGCTTTTGCTATGCTGACTCCATGGGGAAAGCAGGGACTTGAAAAACTCCTCAGTAGATTTGCAGCTACATTTGTAATACCCTAATCCATCAAGGGATTGCCCAAGGCTCGGTGGCGTTGGAACTGGGTTCTTTTCATGAGCAAATCAAAGAGGAAAAATGCCCGGGGCCAGGACACTCTGTATGGTGGACCTGGCTCAGGCCCTGACTGTGAAGCATCTCCCAGCTGCCCTGCCCAGCTCTGCTTTGCTGCCCCAGCTATGGTCCAGGGCTAGGAGGCCTGTCCCCATCGCTGCTGTGCCAGGCAGCAGTTAAAAATTAAGAGATGCTTGGGTCCTGACACAAACTGACACAACTTAAACACTTCTCCAAGGGATTCTGCCACAGACTTCATTGGAAAGAAAACATCTTATGCTTCCAGCTGCCTGAGGCGAGATGAGGGTATCTCTCCTGAGCAGGGTCGTTACAATGCAGTGAGTGTTGGCCCAGTTCCTTGTAGTCTTCAACTGGAATGTGCTAGAGAAAGTTGAAATACTATTACAGACCTCACCCTGTCTGCAGCCAGGTGTGTTCTGTGAATTCAACTACCACAGCACCACGGAAACAGAGCACAGTGGGGTGGGCAGGTTCCGCTGGGCACCCTGAGGGGCAGATAAAGCTCAGCAGAGCTCAAGTTCTCAATGGCCAGGTGAACAACTTGGTGGTAATGGCACGTTGTGATCCTAGGAAAGAGCCATTCTCCAGGCAGGTGATTTACCCACCACCTTTATTCCCAATTCCCTTCTCCTTCAACCTCAGCATGAGCCCAGGACAAGATCAGGGAAGACGTGAGCAGTGGTCTGGAAGCCTCTCACAGTAACACACCTTTGCCTTTCTCTGCCTTGCAGGTGCTTGGAGAGGAGAGGGATGAATGCACCAAACACTCAAATTAGGGACAACACTTTAGCCTCTCATCCACCCTGAGGATCTCTGCTCCCAACACTCACCTGCTCCCTGGGCAACTGCACCAGGCTGTGGGCAGAGGTGACAGGAGGGAATCAGGCAGGTTACAGCTTCATGAGCAGGAAAAAGCTGTTTCTTCTGATGCCAAGAGGCAGGGCTGTAACACAGGCCCCAATACTCCTCTGTGCTGTGCTCAGGTGAATTTTAGCTCCAGATTTGGCACTGAAAGTCTCACGTTCCCATCCTCAACTCCACAAAAAACTTCCCTGACATCTCTTGCCCATGGTGCCCACAGAGCACCAAAGGCAGCAGTGGCCACCGCCTCCTTTTTCTCTTCTTTCCTCAAATTCAGCTTCAACTCAGGCAGTGCAGGTGCCTGGGTGAAAGCAGAGGCCAGGCGCTGAAATTCAGCAGCAAGCACCACTGCTTCACGCCCCCCAAGCAATCCCTGGGCTGTTTGGATGTATCAGCTTATGGGGCTGGAAGGGCAAAGCAGGTAGAGTTCTGGGACATGGGATGGTGATGGGGAAACCAGAATTGCCAGCATATGGAATAAAAGAGACTGAAGAAAGTAAGGCTCCATCTGCAAAGCTTGATCAAAGCCCAGCAGAAATCTGCACGCTCTCAGTGGAGGAAAGAGGCAGGGGAGACATGCTGGCAGCAGGGGGTTTGGGTAGTTTGCTGCCAGCTTGCAGTAAAGCAGATGGGGGGGCCGGGGGACCAGTTATCCCTCAGCCTGAAGTCAATTACAAGACACATCCCTCGAGAGCGCAAGGTGAAGCTCTTGATCAGACAAGTGATGCTGGCATGTAATTCCCCTTGATATCAGCTGATTTGAATTTTAGTGCTTGTGAAGGGTACATGACTGACAGCTCAGGAAACTACATGCATCTGCTCCTGTGCAGAAGGAGCAGAGCGCACAGCCCCAGGCACGAGCATTCCCGTGCAGGCTCTGCTGCTGGCTGGTGCCACAGGGAGAGGCTGACAGAACTCGTGAAGGGGGACAGAGCTCATCCCCTGCTCCATCCAGCCCTTGCACACCCCACCCAGAGCTGGGCACACAGGGGCCAGCTGATGCCTTGCAGGGACAGTCATCTGCCCTATATTAGACAGGCAAAAATCAGGTTTGCCAGCAGAAATACAAAATCTCCCAGGGTTACGAATTGCATCCATCTGACACCTCCCCACCCTGCGAGAGCTCAGTAGGAGCTGTGGAGGTGAACATGGGTTTAAACATTGGCTCAGCACCTAAGAAGCATGCTCTTGGACATCCATCCTCCCTTAGCATCGACCCACTGCAGGATCCACCATGGGGTCTACCAGCAGCTAAACCCCCCCATCACCAGAGAGCCCATGCTCTTGTAAGACAGAAGCATCTCATTTTTGAGGATGACCTCCAATGTATCCATCCAGAGCACCAGGCTGCTTATCCTGTGTTACTGACCATGGGACAGCAATTGGCTCAGGTGCCATCAACATCAATGGAAAAAAGTATGAGGAAAAAAAACCCATCAGACTTGGATCCAGTAAGCACACATCATATTAAAAGCAAATAAGGAATTGTGCCTGATTAGATGCAAATGGAAATAGGCTAAACCCTCAGCTAATGTACTCAAGCGGAGATCTGTTGACTTGTGTAACCCAAGTTCACTTAATTGCTCACTTCTTGCAGTTAATACACACAGCTCTAACTCGTCTGCTGTGCCGCATACCAAATGAAGCACTCATTTCTGCAACAAGGACAACAGGATCCACTCCAAAACCCAAACCACAGCAGAGGCCGTTTTAAGGAATTTTGAAGGTAACTGGCAAGAAAAACTGACTATTGAAACTGCTCCAAATTCAGGACCGGTGCAAGCATCTGGACTTAGCAAACAGCTCACCACTAAGCAAATAAAGCAACGCAGGGCTGTTAAAAAAAGGCTGGTCTGAGACATTTCAAGCCTGCCTGTCTTTTTCCTCTACAGCATCTGAATCAGCAAGGGACTTGGTAATTTCTGGAAAACTTGTGTACACACCATTAAAATAAAACTCGAGTGATGAGTTTTCCTAACCTGCCAAGGGGGAATGCATCTGAATGATAACAGAAATTGCAGGGGATGAGGCAACTGCACCAGGGTCTTGGAAGTGAGAACATTTATTACCCAGCCAGACCCCCCTGTCAGCTCTGCTGTTCAGCCAGGCCACGTGCCTCTGCACACCCATCCAAGGGCCCTGCAGAGATGCACAGCTTCCGCAGAGCAAAACTGAGCAATTCTGAGGACATTCACAAATCTGAGCATTACCACTCTTCAGGCGAGATGCAGTAACCAAGCACGTGTTTGCTTGTAGCCTGCCCTGACTGCAAAATAAACCAGGCTTATTTAAACTGCTGCTTTGGGCAGCTTTTCATTTGAAGTGGCAAAGATGGTTTAAGCAAACACATTTTCCTCTGCAGTTGGGGCCAGCTAAGAACGTACCTGTGGTTGCTTCCTGCAGCTCAGCTGCCACAGGGTAGCTGCCGGCATGATCACTTGTGATCACAGGAACGTCAAAGCAGTCCTAGAAAATTGTGTTTTCCCACAGGAGCTGGGCACAACACTTGAATTTTGCCTATTTATTTTTAAAACAAAATGTGTTTTTCCTCCAGAAATACACTGGGTTCAGGATAAAATTTCAGGGTGTTCCTGGCAAGGGGAAACAGGACATGTTGACCAGTTTCTTTAACCATTCGTCCCTACAGAAAATATAATCACCTGCATTCCAGTGCTGATCCCAAATACACCACTCCCTTACTCTTTTTGCTTTTATCAGCTCTTAATGAGGCCGGGTGATCAGAGGGTTTTGCCACTACACAAACATACCATGTTTCTACGGGGACATTCAGAAAAATAAGAAGGATCAACAAAAGTTGCAAATACATACTTCACCTGAAGTGCATTCAAACCCCATGTAGAGATTCTCATTTCAGATTAAAATGGCTTTAAATTACTGCTTAGTCTTCTGCCAAGAAAGAGCCTTGAGAAATGGTTCTTGCTGTGAAGAACTGTGAAGTTTAAATAGTCAAGACTGGCTGAAAGTGTAGTTGTTATATCCACTTCACACCTGGGCAGATTAAAGTGCCCACCATCAGAAAGGGAGGCTCCTGGACCCTTGTAGGGAAACTCAGCTCTGCCAAGATCCAGCCTGCAAAAATAACATCCTTTGCACCTTTTTTTCTCTCTGGATGTTAGGCAAGCTGAAGAACTTAAAGAAAAAGAGAGAGAGAGAGAAAATACTGACAATATCTGCAAAATAACAAAGAATAGTAAAAATAAATAAAATGGTTGATCTGGGATTCACAGAAAAGGAGCAAGACTGCAAGCATAGGATGTGCATCTGGGAAATTTGGTGTTAGGAGAAAGCTCTGACCAGTCATGACAAGGTCAGCCTGGCCAGCCTTTCATCACCTCTGGAGGATGGAGTACCTCCTTGAAAACGATGGAGTCTGCTTGAAAGCACTCAGGCTGTAACACAAGAAGGATCTCAAACAGAAAATCCACAGGTATACCCTGGTTAAGAAACAGTTTCACAATTTTCCCATGCCTTACAGATTTGGTTCATTGTTGCCCTCTCAGAGGAGGCACCGCAGGGAGATGAGCTCCACACAAGCCAGCAGTGCCCCAGCAGCAAGCAGAGCAAGGGCTACTGGATGCACAAGGCACTGACAATACCAGTTTCTCTGGAAAACCAAGTTAAAGCCATCTCTGTGGAAGCATCCCCCCCATACTGCCGAAGCCTCAGCCAACAGCAGCCAACCTGCAGCTGGCCAGCGCTGACGCTGTGCCTCCCAGCCCTGCAATTAGATGCAACAGCCTACGAAACACGCTGCTTCTGGCTAAGGTAGAGCGCAGAGCAAAGCTTACCTTCACCTCTGTTTCAGAGCAGTCTGCAGATTTAGGCACTTGATTCTGGCCCCATAATAACACTCTCTGTACCTTCTTAAAGGTACAGATCAATGTCTCTTCCCCTCCTGGCCATCCTGCCTATGGTCACAATTAAGGCTCTGTGGGATGCCCACCTCCCGAGCTGCATCAGGAGATGGCCACAGCATAGCTCCAACCCTTGGGGTGGCCACTTCACAACAGCTGCTCAGGATTCAGAGACTCATACTCAGCCTCTTCACATCAAGGCAGAGGGCAAGGACACAGCTTCACCTTCTCCATACTGCCTTGCTCCTGCAGCTGCCTGCACAGGCCCAGTTGCGGAAGGCAGAGCCAGCCCCAAGAGAAAGCTCAGTACCCCGTGCTCCCCAGCAGGGAGTAAGCTAAGGGCTGGGAGGATCTAGGCAGGTTTAGGGCCTGTTACCAGCCTCAGAGCTGCATTCCCCCAGCCTCCCTCATACAGGCTCACCTGGGTGACTCTATGCACCTGTGATGAGCTATATAAACCCACTGAGGTCAGCAGAGGGATTAAAAAGTACATGGGTTCAAAAAACCTACATAAGTGCTCCAAATCGGGGGAGAAAAGAAGCTGAAGGGTAAGGCTGAGCAGAGGAGCAGGCAGCTGCTTTGACCTCAGCCACATGCAGCACATCCGATGGATCCTGCCCTGCTCCTTCACACCCCTGTGTGCCACAGGCCCAGCTCTACCTCCCCCTTGGAAAATGAGGCTCCTCAAGCCAGCCCATGGGGTGAGGTCCCGACAACTTTCTGTACACTAAACAGTGCAAGTAGTTGATCTGCATGGGGCTGCTTAAAGAGCACCCAAGCAGGGAACAGAAAGAGCATCCAATCAAGCTCCTGCTTTTAGAAACACAATAAAAATACGCTCTGCTAGAGGAGATGGCACAACAGCTAAACCACCTGCTAAGAAAATATTAATTGCAAAGTGCCAAAATACAAATGTACATGATTTAGAGACTCTCATTTGGGTAAAGATCACCAGGATGGGCCCACTTTCCAAAAGTGGCTTCAGAAATGGCAGACACGGGTTCTGCTGCCTGCCTTCTCGACTGTCCTGCCAACTGTACCCTCTGGTACCTTCACGTGGGGGACAGGGAATAAATCAAGGACCTACTTCTCCCTGCTCTTTCTTGCAACTTCCTTAGGGCACAACAGCGTCACCCAATACACAGATACGAAACAGCAGCCTGAGGCCTGGCACAGCGGACTCACGCAGTTACTGGCAACCCACCTGCAGACAGGGCTGTGGGTGCACCACTGAGCACCCCCGCAGCAGATCCGCATCCACAGGAGCCGGGAGGGAAACTCGTCCTCGTGTTCACCGGGGCTTTCCACACCCAGAGCCCCCTTTCCTGTCCGATCCACTCCTTGCCACCCTGTGACAGCTCGCTCTTAGGAAGTACTTAGAAGATGGCACTAGAGCTGCACTTCCATCCTGCTGTCCCGGCACAGCAAGCGCCAGCTGCTCCCTGAGGGCCGGCAGGCCGCAAACCACTCCCCTGAGGGGCTGGCTTTGTTAAATGGCGCCTGGGCCCAGGCGGAGCTGGGTGGGGCTGTTCAGGCCCATTGGTGTCGCCGGGCCTAGCACCAGCTGTTCCACTCAAGCAAAGCCTCTGGTGCTGGTAAAAGCTCTCTGTGGGTATCATACCCTTTATTTCTGCCCCCCCAAGCCTGCCCCGTTTGTAGCCCCAGCGCAGCAAAGCCTGAGCTCTGACCCGTTTTTCACTGCTGTTGACTCAGAGGGTTCCCAGATTCACAGCAGCGTGTGCTCCTGCCGCTCTGAATTCGCAGAGCGAGTGTAAATTAAGGGCTGGATTCTTGTGCCGTGTCTTTGGTAGCTGACAGGGGATCCCAGCAGGGTCGTGCCCCCGCCTTTGAAGTCGATAGCGCGGTGTGCTGTTTGAATCCGGCTGGTTCAGTGTGCTGAATACAGACCTGCTACGCAAGAGCAGGGCTTAAGCTGGATGGGAAGTTACTTAAAATATTATCTACCTATCGCAAGAGCTCTGAACGTGAACAATGTTGCATACTTCGCTGGCTGAAAAAGACTCCAGGATAAATTTGCTGTGCAAGCTACCCCAGCCCTAATCTGAACCAATTAAAGTGAAGAAAGATCTTGTCTAACTTAAGTGCCACGGATCATAGTCCTTCGCCTCCATCCTTTCACATATCTTTACAGGAACAAGGACTTAAAGGTACCCGTGCTCGTTCTAGGCTTACATCTTGCACAGACTGGAATTCAATTAACGTTATTCTGCAACAAAACTTGGAGAAGCACTTCAGAGCTGCTGTTCACAATGCAGAAGCGACTAAACAAATGATGCTCTCATTAACGCTCTGCCTTTCCCTGCTGCGCAAGCCAAATCCTTGAACACTAAAAGCACCTCAGCATCAGCTGGGTTCACAGGCATCCAGAGCGATTTTTCAAGCTCCCTGACTTTTATAGACTGTGGGGGGGAAGGGATTTGGTGTGCTTTAATCCATTCTATTATATGAACACAGAAATGGTTTTGACTCTCTGGCACTATAAATTAAGCTGGCTGCTGTTATTCTATTCCTGAGTATGCTGAAAGTTAGTGGCAATAATTTGATGACTATATTTTTTTGCCCTTTTGTCTTTTTTTTCTTTTCCAAATTAACCGATGAATTTAGTTTCCCTGGTAGTAAGTAAATAATGCAATAAAAGTAGAGCTAGTAGCCAACACATTCACATCTGGATGCCTGAATTTGTGGATGAACCCAGTAAAAACTCCTCTGCTTTGTAGGTGGAATTTATTACACCCACTTCCAAGCCCTTCAGACTGGAAGAACATGTTGTGTGAAAAAATCACAATTTTTTGCATTCCTCCATGCTTTTTAAATCAAGAAGACTAATTACCTGGTAGACATAAGCGATTTCAGCTTTGCAAGTCATTAGACAAATACTATCCCACCCATTTTAGAGACTGGGAAACTCATGTCAAGAATCATTTAAGGATAGAGCTTCTTACCCTAAAAATAGTCCAATCTATGCAATGCAAGCTACTATTAAGTACATCTAAAGATGGAAAAGAATCTGTTTCATTAGTGTGTTCATTAAAATATATGCAATTAAGGAACAGATTCCATCTGCTTGGCTTCCATTGCTCTGACCACTGTGGTGGTATTCTGGGAGTCTGTGCCTCTCATTCATGTGAATTAATAAATGTGACTTTGATGATTTATTTCAGTACAAATTACTTCCCACTATCAGTAAGCATAGCAGAGTCCAGCTCCAGGCTAGATACTCAGGACCTTAACAAATACCAGCTTTTAAAAGCTCCAGTAAAACCTACTTGGGATCCCATCAAACTCAAGTGCCCATGTCAGTTATTCTCAATTATTCTATCAGGACATGTCAGGTACACAAAAGACAGGATTCAGACAGCATGACTGCCCTGAAATGATAACTAGCATAATGCACTCGACAGAGAAAAAGCAATAATAGCTATTTTGGGAACAAAAGGAAAACACAATGGATCTGATGACTAAGTGTTCTGGTCCCCAGTGTAAGTGTGAAGTAGATCCCTGTCGTATTTAACTTGATTCCTTTGAATTAAACACTTCCATTAAAAGTTTCCCACAGTAGCTTTAATATTTAATTATGTATTCCACCAAAGGAAAGAACAAAATCTTTGCAAAGGGTTTTTTGTGCGTGTGAAATATTTATCAGCATATCTCTTTGGACAAGTATTTTTATCCCCCAGGCTGGGAAGAAGCTTCCATGTACAAATCCGTTTCAAAACATTTTATTTTACAGCTTGAAAGTTTTCTATACTTCAGCACCTCATGCCATGACTTTGTTTTTTCACTTGTTAATGAATGGTAATTAAATCTCTTTTGGCTGAAAAGGTTGGAGGGCTCCTGCTGTATTACAAAAACAATTTCTGAAAGTTACAAAAATGCCCAAGTGTTAGAAATTAAAGAGCGAAGTTTGCCATGTTTTCAGTTCAAGTTTGAATCGCTTGGAAGGGTTTATATGGGAGAACAGCATGTCCCAGTCAGTGTGTACAGTCTCTGCAGCTGAATAGACATAATTATGTCACTTTGCATCTACCAGAGTAAACAGAAACCCATTCCTAATAATGTACATTGTGGCCACAAACTTCCTTGATCTTGCTAACAACTGTAGCAAACACGGCATAAGCCCTATTATATACTACCTGCACAAAGAACTGCTACACGTGTACATCTAAGTGAAGACTTGTTAATTTTGCATTTGCTCAGCAGGGCTTGAAACAGCAGCCTATTAATTTTTTTTTTCTTTTTTGTTTCCTCATTTCTTTCAGGTGCTTTGACTCAAGATAAATTGAGTGAGTGCTTACAACACAGATAGATAAAGGGGAAATAAACACATATTAAGGCATTTTGTGGCGTTACAGTGCTAAATAAAAACAGTATTGAAGAATAAATACTTGCATGGTCTCTGCTATTCACTTATCATATGGCATCATATGGGGCAGATTCAGTCCACAGCTTGTAAACTAAAACTACATTAATTCTACTATAAAATACCTTACTTGAAGTCAATATAGTGATTTCAAACGGAAAGTTGATTTCGAAATTCTTGTAAAATTACAGTATCTCAAACAACCAAGTACAAATAGAGTTCAGCAAGAAACTGGGAACAGGTATCAGATGCGTCCATCCCTAAGCTCCAATTTTGGGAAGGGGTCTGCTGACAAGAAAGCCCCCTCTGACGAAGTGAGGAACATGAAACCTTTGGTGTTGAAAATCAGGCTTCGTGTCAGTCAAGGATCTCTCATTCTCCCTGTAAACAGAAACAAAGAAATAGAGAATACATATTTCGTTCTGCAGCCCAGTGATGCTTACAAACTTAGGCAATCACTGTCCTCCACAGTTTCTTTGATGCAACCATGTATCAAGAGATCATTAAAAAATTGTTGATTAAAGCCTGATAGACTAAATTGCCAAGACTAGGTGTTGGTTTGGATCTAATTACAAGCCTACTGATGGTTTTTGGAATTATTAAAAATTAGAAATAAATGAGCTCTCTTTGTGCTACTCCCCAAGATGGTCAGAGCACCTCATTAGAGCAAGTTTGTCCATGAGCTCCCTGACTTCAGATTTCTAATCACCCTCCCATTCTAGCAAGTATGTGCCTGTTTTCAAACAAGCAGCCACATTCATCAAAGGCAAAATGGGGAGATCCTTTTTCTTTGTTGAATTCTAATGAATAAATAGTGTTATTTGTCTTTGCATTTTAACAGAGGTCTAGTGATAATTACCCTGCCTGTGACATTTGCAGAAAACAGTGTCCTGTGGGGGCACTGAGAGCCCCAAGAAGTAGCTCGCTCTGAGGATCCAGGAGGGTTTGAATTTGACAGCCTTAGGAGGGAACAAGGCTTAACTGGTTCCATACTCTTAGGAGGTTGGGGAGGTAAGCACAGCAGAACAAATACGAAGGGCGGTATTTCAAACTTGCTGTAATACACCTGGAGGTTTCAGAGACAGGTCCTGAGATACTACAAATGAACCAAATGGAGCTTTGCAAAGTACTAGTTTATCATAATAGCAGAGGTTGAAGGCTTTACAAAGAAGGTCAGTTCCATTGCTTTCATTTTACAGTCCTTGAGACTGCGACACAAACACGAGTGCTACCAGGCTTTTGCAAGATGTTGTCACATTAGCACCCTTTCTCTGTTCCCCATAAGGGAAAAGAAAACATTTCCTGGAATTCTTTTTTCCTTGTCCCTAAATATCTGTGTCGGGAGAGGAGGAAATTCAGAGAAACCCTGTAGGATCACGAGTTATACTCCCTTTACCAAATGTAACGCATATGGAGGTGGGAGAATAGGCAAAAGATGGCACAGATGAACTTAACCATGACATTTATAAATGTTTTTAATTCTATCAATGTGACAGTAGTGGATGTGCCAGCTGACAGCACTAAAAACTAACATGCCACATTTAGATAGCTCATCCTGTCTCACTACTGGGCTTCCAAATTTGGGGAGAGAAAATGATACAGAGTCCATGCTCATTCTTTCTTCATGCTCCCATGGAGACAGCCAACAGATGTGCTCATCAGTATGGAAAATTCTATGCAGCTGAATACTGTAATATATTATGCAGAATTAATGTGCAAGCAACCACGTGCAAAAGCTCCAAGTGACTACTGACATCCCGCAGTGCAGTTATTTACATATATAGGACTGCAGGATCAGGTCTCTGGTGTGGATTTAAGCTTCAGATTTTCTCACCAATCCTCATTAAAATCAAACTGGTGCTAGAAGCAAGTAGGAAAAGTAGTGAAGAAGAAAAAGTGCAAGGAGCAGGAGAGGAGAATGGGAAAAGTGAGGAAAAGAAAGCCCAAAACATCTGGGAAATGCAACATTCAGAATCTGAGAGCAGAAAAAGAGGATTTGAGTTCACAACCAAAATCTTAAACATTGGATTTTTAGCTTGAACACAAAACAAAGCTAAATTCCCATTGTCACTCAATATATTCCTTCAGCATCTCATGGAAAGCTGCATTAGTTCAGTATCAAGACTTTAAATCACAAACCAGAACTGTCTTGTGCAAATCAATAAAAGCTTTAGATGATACCTTTGTGTGAGGTTATCTGAGAGTATTAATTCTCTTTCATACCAGGGTAGTCAATAATGCTATTAATGTTATTGTCCTGACAGGATCCTCTTTTTTATTAGCAAAACCAGCCACATTTATTTCAGACATGATGTTAACATTAGCCAGCACGATAGAGATCAAATCAGTGGTTTCATGTCAGCTGGGATTTAGAGCAACCTGAGACTATACGAATCAAACATCCCTGGCTCTTTGGCTAGCATCTACACAGCCAGCAGTGCCTGTCCAGCCCTGTCCAAGTATGGAATGGCTGTATGTCCCGGGTGAAGGACTCCTTGGGGAAGGATCTGGCTGCACAACAGGTTCTCTCTATTGCAGAAAACGAAAGGCATGTCATGCACAATGGGCAGTTTGGAGAAGGAAGGCTGCACAACAAGGTTCTTTGCTTTGCACTGCTGCTGGGCAATGCAAAGCACAGTCTAGAGATTACAGAAGCTGCAGTTACCCAGGACTGTTATGCCCAGTTATGCTTTGGGGTGTGCCTGTCCTTCAAAGCAGGATGTGGTCCAACAGGTTGGACTGGGCAAAAAAACAATGAGGGATGGAGGAGAGGAAAGCCCAGCACCTGGCCAGCTTTTGGCTGCCACAAAGACAAGGGAAGTGCAAATCAGGGCTGCCAGCACAGTGCTGGAAGCTTCTGAGCCTGAGGCAGGAGCAATGAGATGCTATTGTCCTGCAGAAGCATCACTAACAGCATCTGAATGTACTTCCAAAACACAGATGCCACAGAGATACCAGGCTCATCAGACCAGTCATGCCTGCCCACATGAACAACCACCTGACAAGCTGCACTAATTGCAGATATCAAATCCTGAAACCCATAAACAGTGTAATGAGTCCAGCACTAATTGACCTGCACCACGCAATTCCATTCACTGTGTATGATTAACAGACCCAAGTTCAGTCACCATCACCTCGCACAGTGTTTTTAGTTTACTTTAAAGCAGTTATGTCCCTAGCAAGTTGGATTTTTTCAATAGCTATGACAGGAATTAATTCTAGGTACAATGTAACAGCAAAACATGGGTGAATTTCTTCACATCTGATGAACAGAAAGAAACATGATGCCAGGGTCCAAAATGGAAACATTAAAACTATTGTGAAGAGGATACTTAGCTGCTGGAAATGGATTATCAGGCATTATGGTAGCCTCACATATTGATCCTGAAGCTCCAGGAAGGCCATTAGCACTGCACAATCGTTGCTAATTCCAAACATTAAGGTAACATTATACCATTTGCAGATGGACAAAAGTCACTGTTTATCACTGACTATTTTGCTAATTTAGTCATCAAAACTGTTTGCTGACTGAAATATGATTAAAGAAGAGATAGATACAGCCAGCTTTGAATTATATTCAGCAATGTAGAGAACGGTTGCCTTTGGGGTGTGAGGGACAGGCTGAGGATGGAAAGGGATGGAAAGACAAAAGAAATACACAGAAAAACTTGGTAACAGATCATGTCACCTGGCTGCAGAAATCTAAGATCCTGTCTTTGAAAGGAAAGTCCAAAGCTCCATTTTCAGAAGTGACTAATAGTTTTGATGTCCCAGCTTGGAGACTCATTATCAGAATAGTCCTATCGCTCAGCCTCTGCAAATTAGGTCACTTTAATGGGCCAGAACTTGGGCAACTAAGATCCTAGTCATTTTCTTTTAATCAAGAGGAGCAGCTGAATGCTCAGTTGTGGACTGAGAGTAGCAGGGAGGTGTTATCAAACTGCTATTGGTCAAGGAGAGATAACAACTACCTACAGGAAAGTTCTTAGGCCCTACTTGTCAAAAGGGTGAGACATCTGACGAAGCCAGACTCGGCATTGCTCACTTTCCTCTATCTGGATGTAGGAAGGAAACAAGAAGCAGATGAGGAATGCTCTTCCCTGCAACCACCAGCAATGATATCTGCTGCCAGAAGGGGACAGTCACCAGGCACAAGTACCACATTTTGGAAACAAAACCAACATTGTTCTTACACCAGGATTATGTAGTTGCCACCTGAAGAAAGGATGTCCCCCATTTATGAAGCTGTTTCACTATAAATAAAGCTTGTAAAATGCACTGAGCTCCTCAGAATGCTTGAGGATCTCTCATTCAACACGAGAGCAGACACTAATCTGTGTCCCCTGGGCACCACCTCATTGGCATGAATAATTTAACTGAACTGCAGAACATCTCTGCTGGATGTTCTTGTCCTGACCATAGATCATGGAAAATCTAGACCCGAGTTAAGTAATATGAAGGATAACATTCAGGAAAATTAGGCAACAATATTACATCACCTCAGTCAAATTTGGCCACATTCTGATCAAAAGGCTAAAGCAGGGTCTAAAAAAAATCTGGTTTATGCAGAAAGTTATGTAGACAAAACTGTTATTTTCCCATACTTGGCCTGTTGTTCCTTGCGTTTCTGAGCCAGAAGTTTCTTTTTCACATTCAGAAGCTCGTTGGCAAGTCTTTCCATTTCATGTTTGTATTCCTGTCTCTGTGATATATACACAGTCATTTCTGAGGACAAAAGCTAATGAACAAAAGGCAAAAAGCAGAAGATGTTAGTTTCATTTACAAATAAGTTAATACTTTTACTAGCACTTTTTCTTTTCACATTTGACCATATAAGACATCACCATTTTCTACAACATCTCATTTTCTGTCATGATGTTTCATTTGATCACCTATGCTCACCCAAGGACAATTTACAAAATTAAGGCTATGCCATTTGACCACAATAAAACATGTAAAATATGTCCTAAGCATTATGGGAATGGTATTAACACATACATCAGCTTTTTATGTTCTGGGACACAAATCCGTGTGAAAACCCAAAATGAAGATATTAAAAAACAGTGAAGCAGGGATTTGTTTAATAATAATGGGTTCTATTCACAGGGTTCCACTTAGTTACATGAAGTAATTAAATCCACACTGCCAAAATAGTACCAGGCAGTGTAAATATGAACACAATGCTGCTTTCCTGTGAATCACTAAACTTTAAAAATAATAGGAGCAGGCATAGTCTGTTTTTCTTCTGTAAGAAGGAGAATAGCTTGACCTGGCTCCACAAAATGGCATGCAAGCCAGTGTGCTGTAGCACACTGTGCCTGAAATACACAGTAGCAATTGTCTGCATTAAGGACAAATGGGAACCGTATGGAAAACTTCAAATCACATTCAGTTTAGCTAAACTTTGGCTTCTATTTTACATTTCGTACATTGTTTTTCTTCTCAGTGGAAAGCTAAGATTTGCATAACAGCCTCTTTGTTTCCTAAGGGCCCATCTGCTCCTGCATTTTTTTCCTCATGGTTAGTATAGACGTGATTATGATGCAGTGAACAGGAGATGATGACTTCAACAGGGAGAGAAGCTGTAGAAGTAGATGAACTCCTGGTGAGACTGATCTTTCATGCAGACAAGAACAAGGGAAGATCAGCTTATTCTATCAAAGAATCACTTTTTAGTATCTTGCTTTCAAAGTTTCCACAAGATCCCTTCAGAACCAGGTAATCCTTCCTTCTAGTGATAAGGGGTTAGGGCAGGTTACTCCTGTCAGCCCTATAAAAGTTGCAAGTGTAATATAAGTGTACGCATGGCAAGAGAAATAACAAGAATTTCTCGATATATTCCCACTACTTTGTTAAAAAGAAAACTAAATGGCTTTGACCTACTTATTACAGATCTTAACAGTTCAAGAAGAGGGAAGGAGAATAAGCTTAAAGAAAAGCTGATGGTGTCCCAGAATGCCAATGTACAAAAATAATTTACAGCATTGTGCTGCATGGTCATATTCTAATAAGACTTTTCCTCTGTTTTAATGGGACAAACTAGCATAATGTAAAACCCCCTCTGCTTCTGCTATTCCTTTTCCCTTGGGGCGATGCAGTATTAATCTTGTTTGTCTGATCTAATACACTAAGGTATGCACACTGATGATCGAAAATCTTCCTGAAGCCTCTCTCCCCAGGATCCCTTGTGAAGTTATTTTGCGATCCTGGCAGTCACTCAGCCAGAGATAAAGGGCATTTCTTACTTTCAGCTGTTTAGTCTTCTCTTGGAGAGCGCGTCGGTAGAGCCGCAACTGTTCAGCGGCTTCAGGCCCAGGCTGCCGGGCCAAGACATGCTGCAATTCCACATACAGCTTCTCCTTTTCCTAAGAAAAAGAGAAGAGGAAGAGCTCTTATAAAACCAATATAGCGACAGCACAACCTGTGATGAAATCAACCTCACTGAAAAATGCAACTCAATCAGGAAGATATTTGCAGAAACAAATCTGCCTGTGTGTCAGTCTTTCCTCACTAGCCATAAGGTATTTAAAGTTGTTGTGATAGCAGTGGGAGAGCTCATTAAGAGAAACATCCAGCTACTTTGAACCATGAATGAAATATTCTTAAGCACTGTCATCAGTGAGCTTGTTCTACCACAGAGAACGTAAAACAGTCCCTGGAAAAGTATCCAGGGATGGGAAATTAATTACTGTGCTTATTGCATACTTCTTATGAGACACACTGCCTTACGTTAAGGACCATAACTTCCCCCAAGTTATGTGAGCAGGCTATAGGAATGTCAGGGAAGGACTGTACAAAAGAATAACTTCTTCCAAAGAAGATCCTGCAAAGCACATGTATGTACAGGCACACACACAACCTTTCAGTGTAGTTGCTGGGACATTGGGAAAGTATAAACAGCAACAGCTATGACTAGCACAAATACCACCAAAAAATTTCACTTTGTCCTGTGTCTCCTCTTCCTTCATGCAGGAACAGTATACTTGTGGGAATCGGATATAGCCATGCCCGAACAGAAAACACACCACAGACCCACTCACAGCTTTCTGCACTGAAAGGTTGCTTTCTGCTGTGTTTTGAGGATGTACTTGGTTTTAGTCTGAGGAATAAAGCACTGAACAAAGCCACTACAAAGCTTTGCGTGTTACAGTGTTTTTAGTACCTACCCTGCCAGACTAAGATTGTTAATATTTAACATTATTTAGCAAGATCCCACCCTTGTCTGGTGCCTGGAGAGCTGGAATTAAAAAGGAGGGTTATTGGACTGGATGTCAGAGTAGCAGACAAAAGATTTAACTGAAGAAGACAAAAATGGTAACTGGGAGTTAGGATAGGTGATTATTTACACTGGTTTTGACAAGACCCCTTTTTGCTGTCGCTCTTAAAAGCTCTGTCTACAATTCCTACCATAGAATTCTTCCATTGATGTGGGAAACATCACATCACCCAGAATTGCTACATTTGGCGTTGTTCAGTGACTGACCCAGGATTTTCAAAAGTGGCTTGTTATTTTGAAGATGTAAAATTCTAGGTGTCCAGTCTTCAAAAGTGTAAATAGTCCAGAGATTTTAGACCTCACCATCTTCTGAAAACCATGCACTATAACGGGCACAAGTTGGGACCCAAAAACGGAAGCATTTCAAATCATAAATTACTTTGGCAAGCATTGCCCTTAAACCCTGAGTGTCACTGAGGAAGAGTTCATTATAAATGAAGTTGTTTACAGTTATCATCTCTGGAAAAATCAAAACCTCCCTAGACTGAGACTAAAGTTTGCATAGGTGCAAACATTAAATTGAGAATTTGTTCTCAGTAGAGAGTTGTTATGTCACTACAAGTGATTTCTACTACCACCTTTTCTTCACGAGGAAGCAAGATTTTACTGCAAGTTAAAAACAACAGCAAGAGAAAAATCTGCCTTGTCAAAATCTGGCCGGTCAGTATTAACATTCCACCCCTGAAGGTATCACAGATTTGTATTTTGGAAGAGTGTAACAGTAATTTGGATAAATATGGAGCAGTTGATGGATTGAAGGTCTTATGTGCAATTGTTTTCCAATTTATTTCTCTCCTAACCCTCTACAAGGGCCAACCAAGCTCTTCAAACATTGTGCAATGGTGTGTATAATAACCCCATTTAGAGACAAAGCGTGCAATTCTATTATAAGGAGAATCTATCTTATGCAACAGAGACTCGTTAGCTGTCCGATGTATATTGTCTCCATAACCCAACAGAGGCAGAACCAGCTGTTTTATAATGCATATCCTGTCCTTCATTGCTAAGTGCTGTCCATCTCTTTTACATCTAGTCAATTTATTTGTCACTGGGTTAGAAGCACCATATGTCAGCAAAACATTAAAAGAAAATCCTGGATAATTCTTTCCTCATCAGCAAAAGTTTATATTCACAGGTAGGCATTTCTATAATTTCTGATATTTTATCTCAGGATGGGAAGAAAAAAAATCAATTAATTTCAGTTAATTTGAAACCAGCAACCATTAGAGTAAATCTAATTCAGTCACAAGATGCTTGTGATACTACCACCAGAAATGCATTGCTTACAGCAGGTACTGTTATCTCTACACATAAGAAATCAGGAAAACTCAGGAAAAAAATCAGCACAGTAAACAATGATTTTGTCTTCTTCAATACTGGAGCTATATTCAAAGAACAGACAAGCTGTGCAATGTCTATTGCACACAGATATCTTATAAATAGCCAGATACAGCATAGAACATGTAGGGTTGGCCTATAGGCCCATGGGGCTGTTTGATGTATGAGTTGTATTGAAAGTAGCTTTCAGTTGTAGTGCATAAATTAATACCCCCAGAAGATGGATGTGTGTTGCTTTTTCTGTTTTGAAAACAAGTAAAATGCATGTGCATTCCTTAAAATGTCTGAGAACCCAATGGGGCCAGATGGAGAGAAGGTATCCTGGCACTGATGAGAAAATCGTAAGTCAGCAATGATGAATAAGCAATGTAGCAGTAATTCAAAAACAAGAGGATAAACTGATCTGTTTGGTGCCCATTGGAAGTCAGTTAACACTATTTTATCCAAAGTAGAAGTCAGTAAACTCCATTTATTTCTGTTGGTGTCTGCACAGATGATGTTGGAGACAAAGCTACCTGAAAACCTACACCCATTTGGCAGGAATAAGTCAACCACCATACCATGTATAAGATGGTTTTCTTTGGCTTGTCCCAAACTGCCTCCCTTCACACTCCCCTCCGTCCTCATGTCAGGCTGCAATCACAACACACAACTTGCCAGAGTTATGCGTTCTTGAGATGAGAAGAACTTAAGGTCACAAGCACACTGTGAAGCACTGCTCTTCTTGAGGAGGTGAAGGAAGATCCGTCAGATCTCACTGTTACGCCATGCTGTTAAGCCTTCACCAGAAAGAGGTGCATGTCTTCAGATCTGGTCTAGGACAGCACCAAAGCTTTTAATGTGATCCTTCCCATGGCCAAATTCCCATGGCCTTCAGCAGGTGTTTGACTGTAGGACTGAGCCCATAATATCAACCAGCTTCATTGGTTTATGGCATGAACTAAGCCAAGCCGCTGGTGGAGAGATGGGAGCACATTCATTTTGTGTATGTAGGGCACACTGGGAGACTCGGATTCAGGGTTACAGGCATTCTAAAGAGAATTTCAGCACCTCTGAGTACCTGCTGTAAAAATTGTGTAAATAAAACTCCACATTATTTTTAGAACAGCTCTTCCTGTGTTAGATTTGTTTTCCAGGGGAGCTCCAAGGAGCGCACAGATCTGCTTTTAGGCTCAACCATGACGATATGTTTCTGCATCCCTAAGTCTCTTGCCTATTAATTCAGAGGTGGGGGGATTGTTGCTTTCCCCTAAATTTAACTAGCTGCTGTCTCAGCCATAATCCAGAGTTCTCCTGGCCTGCTTCCTCTACAGCGAATTGAGAAAAAGTGATTTTCTTCTGCAGAAAATCTGCAGGTGGGTGTTTGGCAAATTTCAATTGATTCTTCAGGATTTGGTGGTCACGGGTTGGCTTGGTCTACAGCAAGAGGAATCATTTTGCCAGCACAATGCTACTTCAAAAGAAGCTATTGCTGCTGACGAGCAGAGCCCAATTTGCTCCTTGTGCCCTGCCAGGGAGACCTTCTGCCCCATCAGACACATTCCCAGAATGACACCAAGGCATTTCACTGCTTTGACAAGGAGTGGGAGGCAGTCAGCAACGCTGGGATAGACCAATACACCTGGTATTAACTCTAAAGATGAGACTCCACTTTATATGATCTTCTCCCTCACCATGACACTAGGAAACTCCTGAAATGGCCCATCTTGTTAAGTTAGCCCAGGGTACCATTCTGAGACAGAGACGATGGATAACCATACATTTAATGAAGATGTATACGCAGCAGAAATAGGCCATGAAGTCCCAGTTTGCTCGTTTTTATCAGCTTGTCTCTCTAAGTAGATAATTCAACAAATTTACCTGGCACAGCAGCACACCAACAGCCTTCTCCACCAGACCTGCAAAAATCCTGTTGTGCACCAAAAGCTTTCTATCACACAAATTATTGAACAACCTACACACAAAAAATCCCAAACCCTTTGACTCAGAGTAAATTTAATTTATGTCAGCTCCTGTCTCCAGGAATCAAACTAAAGACAAGAACCCAAGAAGCTAAAGATGTAGAGCAGAAGTGAGCAATGTAGCGTATGGTGGCAAACCTCAAAATATTTAACCTAGCTAAAAATCCTTATTTTAATTGGTAATGTGAAGAAAGTAACACAGTAACTCTGTAAGCACACTACAGCTCCTCATGGCGTTGGTGAGGAAAACAAGTCAGTCAACTTGCCACGGGGGGTTTCTTGTTTATTGGTATTATAACCAAAATGTCAGCGCTATGCTGAACTCCAGAGCCATTTTGTTTACGATGCCATGCAGCAGCAGAGCATCCTTAAGGGGCTGTGATCGTTTTCAGAAGCGTTAAACAGGACACTGAAATCTGAATTAAATACATACGTAGACATACACACCTAGTCATAGTAATTTTGCCTGTATAAGCTGCACCCTTATTTGTGTGTATGTGTGTGTCTAATACAGTAGCTGTTGGCTCAGGACATCTATGATTAAAAGTTTTATGAGGTGTAGAAAAAATTAGCATACAGTAACCTTCATGAATTTTATAACAATAGAAGAGAGTTGCCTCCAGCACTGTGAGAAATGTGCAGTATAAACTTTCTCAATAAACACTTTTCAAAAGCTGCTGCTCTTTCTTGTCTACTCCACATCCATCAGCTAACACCATTGCAAGCACGCAGTTCCCTACAAGAGCTTGTATTTTCATCATCAGCTAGGCCCTCCTTTCACTGGCCAATGTGAGGTTTCTTATTGGGCACATTGAGTCAGGTTTGAGACCGAAGTCCTTTCACAGTGCGGCAACACTAACACTGCGTGAGAGGCTGTGGGTTTTCTTGTTAAAATGCTGACATCAGCTTGAAGGAAAGGCTGGGATCATTTCCTTGTCTGTGGTGAAATTCGCACCACTCTAGATGGAGTTAAATTAAACCTGTCTTATGACTTATCCCTCCAGCTGATAATAATGCTTCTCAAAAGCAAATCTTTTTCCTTTAGCACAGAGCAGACTGCACCAAATTGACTGGCATTTTCAAAACAGCTTAATGAGAGAGGAAATAACACCTCAGAGCATCTTCTGAGGTCTTCACCCTTGACTCTTTTTTTGTAACAGCAAGAGCTGAATGCTGCATTATTACCATCTTCCAGGAACAACAAAGTACAAACATTTTCAGCTAAAGTGCAAGTGCAACTTATTATTATTTTTATTATTATTGCTAGGTACTGGCACTGTTGTATTTTTCTTAGTAAGTGTGTGGGAAAATGTGGGGTTTTTTCTAACGGACAAAGAAAGAGGTTACATATCCTCCTCTCTTTTCAGCTTCTGAACTCTGAGACACAAGGATAACAATCCATCAGAAGAAAATGGCATGGATGCCCCTTGTTGAAATAACAGCTGCAATTCCCTTTTTACTATTGATATTACACAAAAGTTTATAAAATCATTAACCAGAGTAGCTGATTTAATCACAGTGTTTATGCTTTACGTTGCAGAGGATGATCAATTAATTATTCCCTGATTTTCTTTATGTGTGAACAGGAACACACGTGCACATACATACACACAGAAGAAAAGTGAGCTGTTCCTTGAAGGCGAGAACTACCCTTGACACAGCATGGATTGATCTAAATATTCCAGCTATGTCCACAGTGCCTGCGGTTTGACAGTTGGACTGAAGAGAGCTCTAAACAAACCTTTGTTTCACATTCTAGCAGCAGCTTGTCTTAAAGTGTTCTAGAGGAGATTCAGAGGTTGATACAAATCTTATCAACAAGGCATCCAAATATACTAAGTGAATAGGTCTATAAAGCAAACAGTGGGACACCTTTTCCTGGCTAATAATTACTATATACAGGGTTTCAAGCAAAGAAAAAACTCTTCTTCAAACGTAGACTATTTGATTTAAAGCTTCTGTATTTTAATGTCAGTGGAACAGCGTGTATTTTAGCTATTCAATAGCCATTTAGATTATAAAAGTATTAGATAAATCAAAGAATTATCACAGCTCTGCTGTTAATGATTAGCTGTTCTTGCAGGCAAAGGCTTGGGATGAGGATTCCCAGCAGACCCAGCTTGTCCTCTCACTTCTGACTGGTCTGACAGATGACCTCAAAGGGTCAGAGAAACTGCAAGAGCTGCTTCTAGAAATACCTATCTGTAAGTTCGGCACCCACATCTCTTTAATCACCTGCTTGACTTAGATCTTTAGATTTCCCTGAAAGATGAGAGCACTTAGTTTCAAGTCCTTTGGTATTCTGGAATTGTTACCTCTGAACAGCTGTCTCAAAGTCAAGCCACCCCTTAAACCTACAAATACCTGTCTAACAAGGCAGTAAAGCCTACATATGTCTTTCCGACAGGATAGCAGAGTTTCCCTGCATACGCCAAGTACCTCAGGGAAGAGAGTGTGGTATCCTGTTACACTTTGAAACCTATTAAGAAATAACAGTGCATCTAAGAAAGACACATGGCAATTCTGAAATCATTAATGTATGGCTTCCTTCAGACACACTGTGATTAGGGCTGACCCTTTGCTATCCTTTGAGGAGTTCTGTTTCAGCTCCCCCTGCCTGTTTCTTCAAATTCAAAGAAACAGAAACAGGACTCAGGGAAGGGGAAAGAGAGTAAATCCTAACCTCCATGTAAAACCAACTGCTGCCATCCCCTATTTGAGATTACAGTTATATTTACTAAAACAGGAACGGGAAGACTTGAGCTCTCAGCATAAAGGATTTGGAGCAACTGGCTGACTGATGCACTCTACTTAGCCGTTTCCCCACACGGGGTGGATGGCTCCTGTTCACTCAGCAGTTTGTGTCTGGCTGTTTCCAAGTGAAAAATAAGGAACAGGGTTCTTTCTATACCTGTTTGTGTCCTCATGTGTCCAATTCTAAGCTACCTTTTTTCAAAAAAGCCAACACAGTGACTCTAACTGCTTGCCTTACCATTGCTGCATCTTTCTGCATGTGTTTTGTCAACAGCAGCACCATTCACACTCCTATGAGAATGAAAATAAGTGATCTGAAATAGATAAAACCTAATCTGTCCCTGTGGAATGTCTTGTTGTTGTTGCTGGGTTCTGTTGTTGTTGCAACTATCATACAAAGTGATAATCCATCACTGATGGAGTGCTGTAGACTGTCCATATCTTCCTGCTGAGGGAGGAGCAGAATACCCTTGCCTCAATACAAGAACGCTTGCCAAAGGATACGCCTGAAAAATAAAGATCTGCAGCTGGCTCTGGGCCACACTATGTAATATGGATTTGTGAATGTATTGCTACGCTGCTGTTGCACTCCTCCAGTATTTTAACTTCTCTAGCTGCTTCCGGATGGCTGACAGTCAGTATCGGATTGCTAACAGCACCGCAAAGTTTGTGCATTCCAACGTATTCAGTCAGCACAGCAAGCCATTTACTTTCCTTTAACAAGATAACTGGTTGATTAATATACTTTACCCTGGGGTGCACAGCAGATTTATTTCCTTCCTAGATACATGAATGAGGAGTAAACAAGTTTGTTTTCAGTTATTTGTTATTTACTGGAACAATTCCTGAACTTTTTACTCAAGTTTTATTCTAGTGAACTATTGTTGACGCTAATGGCAATTTTAACTGAGTAAGAACTTTAGGAATGGGTAATCTTACAAAATATTTTAATGCCTAATGACACAAGTATCCACGCTCAAGATTCCCGGGTTCAAACCAGATGCAGTACATATGAATAAAATACTTTGGTGATCACTGTTTCTGCTCTTCTGCTGCAGGTTACAGGCAACAGTGATGTACCTTGGCTACTTACATGGCCTCCTCCTTTCAGTATCTGACTGCTGTTAAATCTTTAAAGTACTTGTGATGAAGTACTGCTCCCAGACAGGACAGCGATCCTCTTCTCATTCCACAAATGAGTCTGGACTCAAAGAGTTGCTACATGTATTTCCAAAATCCACTAAAACTCTCGGAAGAAGCACAGAAATGAAACTCAAGTCTCAGGCTTCCAGGACACCATGCTGAGTAAGCCAATACATCTGCTCCTTGCTTTTCAGAAACACCAGGGCTAGATTACAGCAGCAGTTTAGAAGTGCGGAAGAAAAGTCACAACCATAAACCACAGTATACTTCAAGCCAACAATGTCTCCCTTGCATGCTAAAATTCATGGACTGGGAGAACATGTATTAGAACGCAGGAAACATCTATACTTCACATGTATCTATCAAGGACTGTATTTGTGTAATTAAATCAATCTTGCAAATGTGGAGGGATGGCATCTGATGACCCACTAGAGTTCGCTTCTGAGCTCTAACTCAAGTAAATATAACAATTCTCCTAAAAAACTTTCAAAACAGCTTATGCATTCATGTGCATTTGCCACCTGTAAGCCCTGAGAGATTTTTACTCCACCTGCAACTTCCTTGGCTTTGTAAATGGCATCTGAATATTTCTGACGAAAACATTAGTAGAACAGCTAAAAATGGTGCAGACCCCCAGAAGTTATTTTGATCTGTTTTCTTCTCATTTCTCAAATAAGTTTGCACCTTTCTACTGTCCAAAACCATTTATCATGGGAAATCTGTTTTGTTTATGAGGGCAGTGTAGTTCCACAAAGATTCAGTAAAAATTAAACTCTTCCACTAAGAAAATTCTTCACCAAAAACATTTTGTTTGATCACTAAGTAACATGATTTGCTTCCCATTTCCCAGTGCCAGAAATATTTGCACTATTTTTATTGAAAAATTATTTTCTTATTCTAAAGAGTAGATTGTTATCTTCACCTAATTAAATTGAAGTGATCAGCACCTTTCCTGCCTGCTTTTTTTTTTTTTTCAAAACCCTGTTTAAACAAATGGACTCTCAATTAAAAAAAAAAAAAAGTCTATTTTTCTGGGAAGACTATTCTCTTCCATTTGAATTACAACATATGTGGGAGGAGGGAATGAATGTAAATGTCAGTGTGTTTTTAAGAGCAGTTTATCATGCCGTAGGTTTCTATAGCATAGAACATCTTCTATTTCTAGATGGACTGAGATTAGATGGACTAAAATAAACTAATGCACCAAGAAGTGTATTCAAAATACGGAGAAATATAAGTCAACTCCTTTCTGAAGAGAGCTAGGGCAAGAGCTGAACATCCCACAAGTTCGTATTGAGTTCTTAAAGCTTACACAAAACTTCCAGGTAGATATGTAGACCCTCAATAGGTTTTCACACAGGTGACTCTTACCTGTTCATGAGATGTGGTTACTTACTACATCATGACAGGATTGTATACAAGCCAAGGTAAGTTGCACCGAGAATTAACAGTGCTGCTACAATGTGCTCAGTGTGAGTGGTTCTACCTTACTCACAGAACCACACTGGATACACAATCAGGGTAAAAAAGAAAAAAAAAATTAATTGGAAAAATAATATCAGTGGCAGAACAAAAGGCACTAGAGAAATTCTAACTGTATGGAGAAGTCATCATGCCAGGCATAGAATCACTAAAAGACACTAATCCTTTAACAACACCAATACTGAAACACAAAACGTTGCCACTTACCATCAAAGTTAAAATCCCCAGTCAAAGCCCTAGTTCAACAATGAACATTTCAAGCACAACGAAAGGAAAATAAAAGGATGGCACAAGAAGGAAAGAACCTGAAAAAGTAGTCCTGAAGGATGACACGATGCATTAAGTACCTCCATGTCACTACATACTGCATTGGAGACTCCAGTTCACATCAGATTCCAGGCACTGGACTGAAACTAATTTGATGGCACTACCTCAGTAGACTGTTGTGCATCAAAATATTGTGCTGACAATGAGATATTTTTTGTTCATCACTAGTTAGAACTTGCTCACAGCCAGACTTCATGGGAATACATTATTTTTTCATTTGAAAGAAGAACAGAGATTTTTTTGGAGTCCAATTCTAAATCATGGCGATTCTTACAGTGTGCCTTTGGACACACCAGTGCCTAATTCTGCACGGCACTGGAGAAGAAAACTTTTCTTTTATGATTCATACCCAGCTGAAAGCCAAAAAGTAAGTGTTGTGCCTGAGGCCTTACTGTATTTCTCATTTCTATATTTCAGTATAAATCCCTTTAAATTCTGGCCACCAATTTAGAACATAAACTCAGAAACCACACTCCACCAGGTACTGTTTTCTCTCTCTACTCTTCCTTAAGATAATAACAATGCTTAGGCTTTATAAGCACAGGAAAGCATTTTTCGGCTTTTTTTTCCCCATGTCAGGAACCGTTTGATCGATGGTTAGAAGTTTTGCCAGATTAGCTTTCTCAGTTAGTGGTGCAATTTCTTTGTGCTGATATGGCTATGCCAGCTACTGGCTATGCAATTAGATGCAATTATACTGGCAAGAAAGTCTTCTGCCATTCAAGAGCTGGTATAAGCTAAATCACAAAAGTGACTTTTTTGCCAGTAGGAATGTTACTTTTAAGCACAGAAAAGACCTAAAGCTCAATATACTCACCCCTTTAATTGAGGGCTGAGAGAACCGCTAGCTTCAGCCACAAGATAGGGCATTAATCCAGTGCTTCCAGAGGAAGTCAAATCCACCAGGAAATAGAGATAGAAAAGAGCCAAGTCCTAGTGAAGTATAAAAAAGCCGAAAAGAAAATGTCCCTTTTCATTTTCGTGTGGAAAAATCCCTTCAAAGGACTGACTTTACATATAAATGATAAAGGAGAAGTAACGAAAGGATTGTATTTTGGCAGTGGATTTGCAGTTCACCTGTAAGTTTCAGTGTGCACAAAGCCCTCTCCCAAACTACCTCTGCTAAAAGCTCTCTGAAGGCAAGATGTCAGAAAAACAATAATGGGCAGGTCAAAAGAGACTCTTAGAGATTCTACAGTCATTAGTTTCCTGTAGTGAATTGCAGTTATTTTTATTAAAATAGACAATTCTGCCAAAAATTCCCCAGCTCAGACTGTGTACTGAACATGTAACATGTGAGTAGGTTACACTCTCAAATCCAACTAGAATCTCAGCACCAAAAATATGTAATTGTCGAATTTGAGAGGGTGAAGTAAATCTCAGCCATTTTGAAGCTGTACACACAATATCTAAAATAAAACTGACCTGGGCTTTAAGAGTACCAAAATAAAGGCAGGTAAAAGGGATGTATTCTCCTATTTTCCCTAGCAGGCTGTCCGATGACAAAATGTGTTACTCAGCATTTGAGCACACCTTACTGCACTTCGTGCTGTATGTTGGAAGCTATGTGAGCAGTGTGAGAGCAATGAAGAACCTAGCAGAAGCATGCTTCATGAAACTGCCAATCAAGGGAAAGCAATGATTTTCAAGATGACCAGGCTGTCATGAACCGGGCTGAATAAAACATACAAAATGGAAAAGAACAATATTTGAGATTAAAAATGGGCAGAAAAATTTTTTATGACAAATACACGAAAGCAAATCCCATAGCTCCTCCATTAGCTGGGAGAAAACTTAGATTTCAGTAGCTGCCAGCCTGCATAAACCCACATGGTAACACACTGCTCTAAAGCAGATTTCTTTATGAAACTATAGTACTAGCTCTCAGAAGCAAAGATGATTATGTATATGTTCAGACGCTATAGCAACAAGAACCTCAAACTGGATAGAACGGCTCTACTACCAAGTTAGCACAAATGAAGTAAAACATCTGCCTATTTTGAGTGTTTAGCTAGCTGTTGATACAACTAAATGGAGTCGTGTCTCTAATACATTCATTCACACACCAGTATAAGAGTGGAAATGATTTTATTCCCTTTTTACTTGATGTGAGGCATGCAAAAGCTACGTAACCTGCCCAAGGTCACAGAGAAAGTCCTTTCTCTTTCTCCTCCCTGTATCTTACAGTACCTGAAATGAAACTCTGCTGATTTATACTGGAGCCAGCAGCATCTCCCCTGCTCCTCCTACTCTCTGTCAGTGGGACCATCAGTTCTTTGGGGGGATTGAAACTTAGCTCAAAACTTGGCTCAATACAAGGACATGTGGGTGTTATCTGGCTGTAATCTGTGAGTCAGATATATGAGCTAATCACGTCTTTTGCCCTTGCAGTCTTTGAAACTATGAGCTCAAGATGCATGCAGACTGGCAACATCATATTCTGACTGCCCAGTCCTGGTCTTTGATTGCTTACAACTTAAAGCAATAGCGATTAAAAATATATGTGTACAGAAGAACAACACTTTCACTACGACATGCGAGGCTTAAATGAGACATATTTGCTTTTGCCTCCCTCCACAAATAATCTTGGTTGCACATCTCATTTTTACATTTATGAACAATCTTCTAAGTTGACTGACGCTGGAGGTAACTGACATACAATGTGAATCTTTCCACTGTTATCCATTCTAAGATGTGCAGCTGAATAAAATTCCGCTCAGTCAGACATAAAATCAAATTAGATGAGTCCACTCGAAGAGAAAGAACTAGATTTGAAACAAATAAAGCAGTGCATAATTCACTTTTAATGGGATAAGTTCCTAAAAGCACACTAATCATAATCCTAACAAGGTAATCCATTACAGTGTGAGTTTACCCCCTCACTGTTCAGTATGCAGTAGAGCAGTAGAGCTTCAGTCACATGAGGGATTTGCCCCACATACAAAGTGAGCAAGTATATTTTTTTCAGTCGGGATTTGTTCAGCAGAGCACTTCTGCTTATTAATTATTATACCTTATGGCTATACAACACACTTTGCTCATACCACGTGTTCACGAAGACCTTCGCCCATCACTGAAATCCCTTAGTTAACGCACAACGTATTTCTCCACAAAGCCCTGCAGTGTTACTCAGCGGTTCAGAAAAGAACCTAAACATGCTGTATCTTTCAACTGCACAAATTCAGAAGGAAGGCAATGACTTAAACATGGAAGCTGGCTAACCCTGAAGTAACATTGCTTATGTTTGGCAGAAATGCTGTTGGATTTTGATTGACCATAAGTATTCAAGACTTTGGTTTGGGATCTGATTTTTTAAGACAGCATTTTTCATCAGCACAGCAGCTCACAACTGTGAGAATGCCTGAGTTAAAGGAGAAAGTATGACCATCTGCTTTGCCCACACTTATTTGGTGTATGAGAGCTAATATGTTATAACCCAAGGTGCTGTGGCTACACGGCACAGGTAAATCAGAAACAAGATATAATTTCTATAACATGGACATCTTTCTACACCTTTATTAAAGTGTTCAACTCTGAAAAGTCATTCTAAAAAAACCAACATTCATCACGTTGCATATTCAATACCTCTCAGTAAATGTCTGATACAAAAAATGTGCCCTGCTGACAGGTTAAGAAAGATATTTTTGTATAGGATTTTAGAGTCAAGCTGAGTTGTTCCTGTACTGTCAGCAATCACAATTTTCTGAGTGAAACGTGGCGAATCATTCTTTTAATCACATAGCATGGATTGTAGCATGCTTTTGCAGCTGCATCATTTTTAAAGAACTAACAGGTGAGATATAGTGAAAAAGCTAATAAAAAGGATCTGATCAAATACACACCAGGAGCAGGTGAAGTAAGCAGATGGTTTTCTACATGACTCTATACTGTGATCCTTACTTAGCAAAAATTTCCATTTATATATCCAGCTCATCCTGAAACATTGTTCCTTGCATAAACCAGCTTTTACTTAAAAGACCATTACAAAAAAAAGTAACAATCAGAAGACATAACTACAGTGCACACAGTACAAATGGAATGATTTTTTCCTTATACAAACATTATGGCTCTGCATGAGGATGCAGCAAGGTGCATACCCTACAAATCAAACTGCAGTACGCTGACACTGGGCTCAACCATTTCCAGACGTGGGTTATTTCTAAATTCTAAAGGTGTTTTCAACACTCAATATTCAATCCACATAGGTTTTTTACACTCTATTTTATTACTAAACTTTGATGTGAGGGAATTTAAGTTACATAATATGCACACACAGAAATCACAGACACAGATACTCACGAGCTTCACCTTCAAGAAATATCCTATCTGACAGCACGGTGGCCACACACACATAAAACCGGTTGTGTATGGCAAGCAAGAGATTAAGATCAACTTAAAGCAGATGCACACAATGGCTATGCCCTTGTCACAGGGCGAGTTGTGGATGAGGATAACAGGGAGTGAGGAGGTGTGACTTAGGCAAGCAAATACAACATGGGTAAAACTATTAGATTTGTATCCCTCAGCTCCTGCAGTCTCTGACCCTAAATATGGGGGAAGTTACACCAACTAGGCACACCCCAAACCATCAGCAATTCTCCTGATCTTGCATGAGTTCAGACTGAACTGAGCTGAGCTGATTTTCCGAAGAGACTCACAAAAGAAAGGTGTTGAATGCCTTTAAGCATGAGGGGATTTACCAGGATTTAAAAAAGGAAAAAAGAAAAAGGAACCATCAGACCCTGTGGGGGAGCAGTACCTTACACACACTGACCGTTACACTGACCAGACGGCAAACTCACTAAGCAAGATGCCTTATACTGAGGAGACAACGATTAAAAATTCTAGAAATGAAAGCTAAATTGCTGTTGTTTCTCATAATGGTAAATATCGGTCAGGATCAAACCCTGTACTCTCTACTGCATACACTGCCCAGAAGGGAACCTGGTGAGACAACCCTCCTGGTGCTTACAGCTCTGGTCCCTCCAGAGGGTAACATTACTCCTCTCCATTTCCTTCTGCTGGAGGTGTTCCTCAGGCTCGCTCCTTCATCAGAGGAGTTTGGAACATGACAGCATCAGTTTCGTAAGTTACTAGCGAGCATTTTGCTTTAGTATCAGAGCACTTCACAGCACACATCATACCACGTTACATGTATATAGGAAAACCAGTCCAAAGAACAATAAAATGCCTCGTACAAGGTTATCCAGACACAGCAGGAGCAGCTCAGCTGTACACTTAGCTTGAGAGCTCTACACCGATGAGCCCTTTGAGGGATGTGCTCCATCTCGGGCTGCCTCACCTTACCCCACACCCTGCTATGAAAGAGCCCTGTTTCAGTCATTGTGGGAGACTCAAAAACACTGTGGCAAACTAGAGAAGAGCTCAGAAATGTTGATGTGAAGCCCTAAATAGAATGTGGTATTTTAGGCTTTTTCTTTACCATCAGCCTCACTGAGGGAGACCTTCATTTCAGTATTGTTGCGAAGGAAATTGGTGTCTGAATTAAGGACACAAAGGGTCTCATTAACGATTCTATATATAATAGTTAAATTTCATATAGCCAAACTCTGACTTAAATCCAGGAAAATAATTTTCAAAATGTAGAATTGCCACAGAAGGACTGCTGCATAGACAGAAGGATTGTGCCAATGGCTAGTATAGTAACATAGGCTCAAATAACAGTTATTTCAAGGATTTTCTTAGGCAACTTAGTACCTCTACATCTCAGTTCTTCACTTCTAAATAAGGATAATAGCTAAATGGGAGCACACTAAAGATAAGGCAAGATATACTATAGAGACCACGTCAAAATCTAACAGAATTGGGTTTATGCGTGGGCAAAACACAGCAATTTTGAAGTCATTTTTGCTATATTTTGTTTAAGCTAACACACTATTTCACTGACAGAATTTCAGTGTGTTGTGGTTTAATCCCGGTCAGCAATCGAGCACCACACAGCTGCTTGCTCACCTCCCCCCCTCCCCGGTGGGATGGGGGAGACAATTGGAGGAAAAGGTAAGAAAAGTCATGGGTTGAGATAAGAACAGTTTAATAATTGAAAATAAACGAAATAAAATAATACTAATAATATTACTACTACTACAATGTAATGAAAATACTACTGCTAATAATAATAATGATAAGAATATGTAATGAGGGGGAAACAGTAATGGGAAAAAACCAAATTATACAACCACTCCCCGCCCACTGACAGATGCCCAGCCAGGCCCCAAGTAGCAAGAGCCAGAGAGAGAGACACAGACTGCCCCTGGTTGGCTCCCCCAACTTATATACTGAGCCTGACTTTCTATGACATAAACTATCCCCTTGATCAGCTTGAATCAGCTGTCCTAGCCACGTCCTGCCCCAGCTTCTTGTAGGGAAGAGGCTGGGAACACAGGTGCAGAATGAGAAACTGAAAAAGTCCTTGGCTTAATGTAGACATTGCTTGGCAACAACTAAAAAACATTAGCTTGTTGTCACTATTCTCAGCACAAATCCAAAACATAGCCTCACACCAGCTACTGTGAAGAAAATTAACTCCATCCCAATCTAAACCAGCCCACAGTGCTATGTAGCAAAAATTACATTTTTCCAAGCAAAGGCATAACACACCATACATGACCTTCAAATGAAATTGCAGATATATTTTTCCCTACAAAACAATAAAGAAAGAGAGACAAACCCTGGCTTGATTACATCTGCTGCCCTGCTTCTCAAAAGAGAAGGAGCTTCAGGGCACATTCAACTCTCCATTGAGTGATACCCAACATAGGTATCAAGACTATTAGGGTATTTAAGACCAAAATGTTAAAGTCATACCTAGAACTGGCAAACTGTAGCTAACCCTACAGTCACCAGACAGAAAGAGACAAATTTCCCAGTTTTACACCTCTGAAGCCCAGAGACAGTGTTTTTTTGTTATATTTGATGGCCATGTTTGCACCACAGGAATATAGTCTCTCCTTCATTCTACAACATAAATCTTGTTGGTAGCACCAGGGCTACGGGACATCTGTTAAAGTTTAAAAAAGATAAGCTATCACAAAAATTACTTTTTGGAAAAGTTCAGCAGAAAGACCTTGAGGTCAAACATGGCCCAGACAGCAAAATATCTAAATCACACAAACCCTGTAGGATTCCTTCTGCCAAAAGCCAAGCTAAGCACAAATGGAATCAAACAAGGTTTTTGCTTCATGTCCCGATTATAATAGGCATGTTTAAAAGGATTAAAAAAACCTTTCCAAAACTCTAACACTGTTTTGAAGACTAATCCTTGGCAAGAATAAACTAAAGTGAACCTTACATTTTATTTTCCAGAGTTGTCCAGGTGTCAGTAAACAGGCTATAAAAACCAACTAATCAGAGGCTATTTGTTCTCTTTCAGTGAGTCAGTGCTGCCACCTAAAGCTATCTAAGGGGCATGCAAAAGGAATTCGAAGTCCTGCATCTAAATCGCATTCAGGAAGCACATCAGAGCAGGGAGAGAACGCAGGGTATGTCAAACGTGTTAATAAGATAAAACGAAATAATGATGCTGCAGTACCTGAAGGAGCATTTCTTTCTCTATCACTTCATCTGTCTTGCTGATAAGACGCTTCTGTAGTCTCTGTATTTTCTGAATCAGCTCATAGGTACTTGGGTCACTGGCCTAGACAAGAACAAAGCAGTCTCAAAAATTATACATTCCAAGAAGTTAGTGTTTCTTTCTTGCAAATGAAAACCATAATATCTCAGAGTCCAAAAGGGACAAATATAAGGTTGGGGGAGTGGAACAGTGTTGGGTCTTTCTTCAAATGACATTTATACAAGCATTCCCCAAACTAGAATCTCTGCTTCTTCAACATCAGTTGGATCATGTTCATGTTTAACACTATTACCCTCATCAATCCTCAAAACCGCTAATGTAAATAGGAGTCCTTCAGAGCTTAATCCCCAAACCAACAAAGATTGGTAGAACAATGTGGCAGGGAAGGAAAAGCTTAGTACATCATTTTTAGCAGAAACCCAAACTGCCCACTAACATATGAAGAGCAATGCAAGTACTTCTCACTGGTTTAAGAACATCAGTGTCAACTGAGTTTTGAGGAAAGGAAGGTTTTTCACCTGAACAAAAGAAAGGGTAACTGCAACACAGTCTTTTGAAACAGGTTGAGAAGTTAAGACCATGAGCTGGTAAATGCCTCTCCTTCCCATTTCATTCTTTTGTCACAGATTTTATCTGGAGGAAGCTCTTAGGAGCAAACAACTCTGTGAGGAGCAGTTAGCAAAGCTTACTTTCCCACCACTCTGTACTGTCTTGTTGGATTCTTTAATGAGGAACAAACTCTGACTGGAGCTTTTCCCCACTCGGGGATTCACACCACCTCTCTCCCATGTGGCTTCTCCTCTCTAATGTGGTGTTTCTGGTGGCTCATAAGAATTAAACTCACACTGCAGTAAAGGCTCCAGATAAAGTCCTGCTCTGTGTATCAATGCTTGAGCTTATAAGGAACTTGGTATCTCATGGCTCTTAATTCTTTGTCTTATTTTATCTAAATCGACAAATCAATTCAAATGTAACTGGGACACTAACAGAGATATGCATGCAGTGCTCACAACACATCATTTCCTCAGAAACCAGGCTAAAATGTAGTTCACTCCCCATGACCCACTCAGTCCTTGATTTTTTATAGAACTGTCCAAACACGGTCCCTATTTGTGACACGTGTAATGGTGTGAGGGTGTTCATTAGGAACTGAACCAAAACCCCATCAGGTTTATTTGATATAGATCTTGCCATCTGCTGGCCTTTCTGTGTTCCAAATACAAACCAGTGACCTAGAATGGAAAAACATAATTTCCCATTATCAGTCTATTCATACGTTCATTTTCCCAACACTGGATGTTTTGACTGGCACAGTTTTACCTTGTTACAGGGTGCTGTAGGAGATTGTACCTAGATGTCTTTAACCAGTTCAGCATCCTGCATTTTATCTCTCTTACATGCAAAAAGCTAAGCGCATTGTTTAGCTTTAGATTCAGCATGGAAAGATCAGAAATTAACTATCATGCTAGTAAGCACAGCCAAAACATTCCATTCTGCTTCTGTAGGGACTAGCATGTTAGCACTCATTATTAGAGGAACTAAGCGATCTAGGCTGGCATCAGATCAGAGATCCACACAGCAGAGAAATCTCAGCTGGCTCTGACTTACTTCAAAAATATGCAGTGATGCCAATTGATGTTCATATATTTGGTCTGTGCTTGACAGATATTTTATATTTCCCCTTCATTCTGCAGGTTCAAATAATGTGAAGATTTAGATTTGCTGTTTACGTAACAGTTGAACTCGCATTACCTGGAATGGTTGTCTTTGGGAGCCCACCACTGTTTATGTGGAGGCCTCTTCCTTTTCTCACAGGTGTCATTTACCTTCTGACTTCATGTCTGTCCATCCCAGTCTACCTGTTCCATGACCCTTCCTAATTCTGACTTTCTTCCCATATACATCTTTCTAATTTGTGTAGGTAGGATTGTATCTTTCCTGTATCATCCTCTTTCTCATCATCCATGTTAAGGGATCACCTCTTTCTAAATTCACCTTACGCATTCTTATTCCCTTTAGCATTTGACTGGCTCTTTACAAATCCCTCTGCAATTTTTCATTGAGAAAGTGACACAAAAATAATGCTGATTGCATTGTGCAAGGAAACCATTCAGCAGTTAACCGTTCCACTGGTACTATGGAAATTGCAGTCTGCCTGCCCCTCCACATAATTTGCATAACAGTAAACTAAATAGGCTTTGTGCTGTGTCACTGATTTGGTAATATGGGCTTTGGGAACTTGAAATGCTGAGACATCACCTCTAATTTTCTCCATCTATGAACATTCATGGGATTCTCCAGTTCTTCTTTCAAAACTTTGCACCGAGTCTGTTCCCGTAATAGTTCCTTCCGCGTGTGATGAACCTCCAGTCTTAAAACCAGCATAAAACAAAAAAGAAGAAAACCACATCAAAACCACATCAGTGTGACCAAGGCGTTCCAATATTAACATTAACAAACCGTTCTCCCATGCACGACAGCACTGGCGAAGGGACACCAATACCACTGTACAGGTGGAGCCGTGGGGTACCGCAGTTAGACCTCTTCACTCACTTTAGTAAGAGCGGTTCAAAACAGGGACTTTTCATGAGTTCCTGGAGCACCTACTCCACAGCCTACTGGATCTCACTGCCCACATCTTCCCATGTACATTAAGGCCAGAAGGACAGTTAATTCCTCTAGAGTAACCTACAGATCAGTTATGGAGTCATAGCCAGTTACCTCTGTATTGAATCTGACAGCTTCTGTTCGAAAGAAGGTTTTAAATCTCCATGGCTCACACAGTCGAGTAAATAAAACACTCTAGGACCTACGTACAATGGGCATTGCTTTTTAGAGAACCCAAGTTTGATGTCTTTTACTACCTCTCCTCAGGGAATTTCAGGGGTGATTTGTTGCTGAATTTAAAATTAATTAAGTGCTCCCAAGATGCTTTGACAATCACACTTCTATGGTGGGGATGGTGGGGTCAAGGGGCAGGAAATAAAAGGCACATTCTGCAATGGTCCAACCTTTGTCACTTCGGTGGGTGGATCCTGAAGTTCTCCAAGGGGAAAGGAAGTGGAGGATCACCATGTGCTTGTTCCCTCACTGAATCTTTTCCTGCTAAGCTCAGAGTTGCATTTAGCTCAGTAGAGAGAAAAAGGCCTCTTTTTTTAACTGTGAGGTTGGACAAGGTTATGGAAGAGGAAAAAACCCACATCTCCAATTGGCAAATCAAAAAAGCTAATTAGCAGCACAAGTGATAAATGGAGTCTTTCGGCAGTTGGTTTTCATGATGGTTTTGGACTTCATTAAAGTATGTGATTGCTGCTGCAGTTAGCAAGAATTGATCCACCCATCATGGCATGCATCGCACTGCACTTCAATACCGTGCCTGAGTTTCAATACAGTACCAGACCTTCAGCTGAATGCATTTGGGCAGCAAGTTCAAATCCTATTCCTGTCTGCTGTCAGTCGATGAAAACTGCAATTGATAATGTTTTATGCCCAGTTCTCTTTTCTGTTACACCAAATCAAACTGGCATAATTCCACTGGAGTCAATGGGATTGACCATGGATTGAAGTTAATTTGCTCCAGGGAAAGCCATGGAATTACAATGACACAGTAAAGCTAAAGATCTCATCCAAAACTGTGGTAACTACATAGAATTAGTATGGCAGTTATCTGCTAAAAACATAGCTGCCTCTCCTTACAAACCAAAACTGATTCTATAAAAGATTACAAGTTTCCCATCAACAAAGAATACACCTCAAATACTGGAAGGTTAAAAAAAAGAAGGGAAGCATTAAGCTGGAGAAGGAGGAGATAAATCAGACTGAGGCCATTAAACTTCTGTTTTAAAGAAACACAACCTTCATTGAAAATTTAACTAAATCTTTCTCAGAGAGCAAGTCTACATATAAATCTGGAAGGAGAGCACTCTGGAAATGTGCAGGGGTTTGTTATAAACATGTCAAACATTCCCCATACTCTGTGGCTTGCCTAATAAAAAGCAGTCCCGCTAATCTGGGCCTTGAGTAAGTAGCTCACTGAACTATGAACACGTTTTCTGCTGCTGTCTGTCAAGTTCACTCTGTAGGCAGTAACTCATAGTATAAGGGAAATATGGAAACTATTTCAACTCTGGCCAAGATGTCTTTTTTCCTCCTTTCCTCCTTCTTGTATTTTAATTTGCTTGATTGCTGATAAGTTGTTTTGTGAATTTAATTCAGTCTGTGTTTAAGGTCAAAACAAACAATCCCCTTCTCCGAGGAATAATGTTTGTTGATACAAATCTTAACCATGCATAAAACATATTTTCCGTCTCAAACACAGGATCATGGATGCAGTCACTCTGAAAATGTATTTAGTCGGGTTTTTTACCTGAACTCCTCCACTTTAGCCACACTTTTGCCAAGTATTCCCTTCTCACGCCGAAGTTTTTTGATCTCCAGCTTGAGAAGTCGGATGTCTTCCATTCTCTGTCGGTATTGGTTTTCACCCTTGTTTAAGAGGGACTGATGAATTTTTGTCTTTTCATAGAGCAGAGTCACTTCAGCACTGCGCTGAACAAGCTGGGACGCTAGGGTATCTCTCTCGTGGATAACCTAAGGACGCAGGGCAAAGCAATAATCTCAGTTACAGTTTCTCAGTACAAGCCCAAGGTATTGTAACTATATTTGCATCAGTCAAAATCATGTGCATTAAGAGGTTTTACTGTTATTAGTGAAAGAAATATGGCAAGGGCCTAATAGTTTTGCCAGGGGTCAGTCATCTGAATAGTACAAACTATATATTCCGTTCTCTTCAGTCTTAACAATTTTGTTTCAATGGCACTATAAAGCTTTAGTAGTACTACAGGATCTTGATCTTAAAAATACACTGGACAAGTGAGGGAACAGAATGCAACGTGTTTGAAAAGCCAAATTAGCGATTCCTACCTGGTCATATTCCCTTTTCTGCTTCAGCCTCTCAGCATCAGCTTCAGCAATGATTTTTAGGAGTTTTCTCTCTTCTACCTCCTGATTTTCTATAATGTGTTTGGTTTCCAGAGCCTGTTGTCTCATCTTAAGCAGTTCAGCCTGATGGAGTCAAAGAATATAGGTAAACATCCTAAAAATCCCATTACATAAACCTGGGATTAAGATTTAGGATTTTAATAAAATCTCACACATTCTTTTTGTTTCCTGAGAGGTACATATTTTCTTAGTTTTTGAGAACAAATCACTAAGACAAGCAAGCATTACAACTCATAAAGAAATGTTGTAAAGAGTATTTTAATATTGTTGTGTTATACACAACAGCATTTTGGATGGATTTTTAATTATGACAATGGCTCAAATTGTATTTCAGAGGCACATTATTTAATAGTTTGGGTTTTTTTAATAAAGTAGGTCATATTTGAAAAGTTTTCTATGGAGTTCTTATGTTATGAAAATCTAGCAGACAGAAGTTCAAAGCCAGGCTGGGATGTGAGGAAAGGCAGCTCACCTTGCTGGAAAGAACAACAATCTGTGCTATGTAATACAACTTAGTATCAACTCAGGACAGACAGAATTCGTGGAAAAGATGGCAACTAGTCACGGAAGAACAAAATTAAAGAGCTTTAGCACTTTTTTAGTGGATGTGTAGATCAGGAAGACTAGGAAAAGAGGGACCGTCCCTAAGTGCCAGAGAAGTAATGCGTTGTTAGTGGAAGGTGTCCCTGCCCATGGCAGGGGGGTTGGAAGGAGATGATCTTTAAGGTCCCTTCCAACCCAAACCATTCTGTGATTCTGTGATTGTTACAGCAATTGCACACAACTAATAAACTAATGCTGGAATATGACCAGTAATTCTATCGTATTGTCATGAGCTCAATAGTTCAAGATGCGCATGTAGACACAAACTAATATGTTGGTCTTGCGCTACTAGAAATATCTGTCATTGCTAGGCAATGAGTTAGAGTCAAGCTGGAACTATCTGACTACAGCTCATTTTCACAGATATGAAAACTTTCAAGCCTTGACTGGAAGAGTGCCACAACCCTGACCCTTATAAAGGATGATGTTAAAGCTGCCTTTTCAGAAAGAGCATCATCCAGTGCTGAAAGAATGAGGCTGTGATGAAGGCTGCACCTGCAAAAACATTGATTTAAGATAGAAAGAGTTCCATCATCATAATAAAGTAGCCTGTTCCATTCTTATTTTCTTTAATAAAATTCTCATTTTCCCATATGTGCAACACTCATATCTCTCTTACTCAGTGTTGGACGTTCATCAGAATCCATCAGCTGAATAAAAATGCAAGCCACTTCATAGTGAAATGCAATCAACACTGTGCAAAAGCTGTCTACAAATGTAAAACTGCTCATGCATTTGGCATTGCTGGATAATATTTTTTTAATATATCAAAATTCTATGCTCTCCTTATGTCAGAAAAAATATGAGTTGTAAACAAGAAGAGGTATTAGATGTTGGCAGCAAACATTCATATAAACAAATCTCCTCACTGGAATGCACTAAGTTAAAATAAATCTGAAGTGCCTTGTACAGTAAAGAACATAAATACTTTGAGTCACACAAAGGGCCCACAAGCTAACAGGACTTTCAGTGAAATTAAATATGGTAAAAACTACAGTATGAGGGTCTGTGTGCATTGGGTAAGAGAAAAGGAAATTAATAACTACAGTCACTGTGCAAGCAGGAAAATGGTCAGGTCTGAAACTGCTGTAAATCAGCACAGCTCATTTGAAGTTGGTTCAGAGAGTTTGTAAGAATGGAAGAACAGATATCAAGAAAGAAGAATTTATATGGGACTTATGCTAACATCTCACACCAAATTCAAACCAAATTCTTGTTTAGATTCTGAAATATTAGGGTAACTGAAGACGGTTCTTTATTTATTCTAGAGGAAAATATGAATTTTATAAAAGGTATAACTACGGTTGGACACAATGCTGAAACAATAACAAGTCAGAGGTTTTACATCCAGATTTCTAGAAAATTAAAAAAATATATATATACATGCATGAACATCTACAGAAATACCCAGAAGCATTTGACAGCAGCACAAACCTGGAGGGCCATAGTTCTTACAGCTTTCAGATATGTATTTTTCAATATTTGGACGCTTTGTTAAACCAGTCTGATCCACAAGCCTGTATGAAGGCCAACTGAAATCAAAAGATGGCATTGTACTGGCTTTAATGAAGCTTGGATCAGGCGTCCTCTGTTTCATTTACCATGATTATACACTTTTAAGACCTTTATGCCAGCTGAGGCAAACATAAATCCAATATCTGTATAGTCTCATTCCTACCAATCTCAGTCCTCCATGCGATGTCCCAGAAACAGCTTGCTTCCTTCACATCAGCACAAACAGGACAAATTGAAGCTGGCTTGCTACACAAATAATTGGGTTCTTTTGTGCCTGTGTCAATCAGCTCCCTGTTTGAATTCTCCTCTGCTTTAGTATTCAGCAGAGACACACAGGTAGAAGACCACAATGCCCTGAAGCTAGTCAGTAATGTGATGTCAGCGTATGGACATACTTGCTAGTGAATAATTGAGTGAGTAAACCATGTAGCAATCATGTTTGTCAAATGGATGGCAGACAGTTCTGAGGTGATGAGACAGAGTTGGGGACTAGTTAAGGCAGAAAGCTGCACACAGGAAATGAGACGCTGTTTGACTTCTCCTGATAGAACAATTCCGAGACAGATCAGGTATAAGAACACAAATCCATCACCTTTTTACAAAGCTCTATCGACATCTTGTCATAACCGTAATGTGCTGAGAAGGGCTGAAAACTCAAGGAACCATTGCAGCACAGCAATAAACTGACAAAAGAAAACATTGTGCAAAGTGGCAGGGGACTTCTGGTTTTGGGGAGTGTTGGCTTTTTCCTGGGTTTGTTTTTTTGCTACTGCTTAGTGAAGGGAAAAAATAAGCTGCTGTGGACACTAACTCCTTAAATCTTTTGAGAGTGCAGCAAATTGGGTTGAGATATCACCACAAATCTAATAGCTTATCTAAGGATTGGCTGCAGCCAGAAGAAGAACCAGTGCTTCAAGCACAGATTTCCTTTGATTTAAAACATTTTCTTGCTGCTTCATACTACAATATTAAAATAACTTCCTGTGCAGAGGGACCTACTAAAAGGCTCTAACTCCCAGAAGACTAGTGCTTGCTAGTCACACAGAAATACAAGATTGTAAAGTGCAATAGAAATGGGATTTGCACTTAAAAACAACAGAGAGAAGGAAGTTTTTAAAAATAAAAACTTGAATTATAAGGGTCTATTTTTAAAAGTTTGCTAGAATTAACCTATCCCCAAAATTCACATTTCTGCAGGCAAAATGGAACTTCTTAGTAAAAATGTTCAGTCACCAAGAGATTTAAAGCTTCCAACAGACAATCCAGGACCTTCCTGATTATAACTACAGACAGAGATTAAATTTGTCAGATACACGGAAGATTTGTGTAACTAATACCTCTAAAGGGTACTGAGATCCTGTGCTTCAATTACAGGCTGGCTTACTAAAATACAGCAAAACAACTACCACAGACCAGGAACGTGGTACAGCCTGTGAAATCATGGAAACCATGCTTTGTAAGAAGGTGTATGTGTAAAGGCTCTTACTTTCAGTGATTCCTTCTCCTCCTCTGTTTGCTGATGTTCAAGATGTGCTTTCGCAAGGGCTGCTTCTTTTTCTGTGTTCCTCTCTTTCAGCTGATCCACCTCCTGTGTCAGACTCTTCACTTTCTTCTTAATTTGTACTATCGCACACTAATAGGACAGGAAGTGTGAGCACAAAGAGGGATCAGAAAAGAGCAAGTTTGTTCTTGGGAGTTCAGGCTATTTTGATGTTGGAAGATGTAACCATAATGCTTGAGAGGACATCTGTTGTACATACCACAAGACTTTATTTTCCAATCCAACAGAAAAGTTTCATTAAATGACAGGTTTTTTGTTTATGCCAGCATGACATTGTATTAAAAAAGCCTTTAAAAGACACATCGACAAAAGTAATGATCATCAATTATGAGTATAATAAGCTATTTAATTTAAAGTGCTGGACACAGGGTAAGAACTAGCAGTCAATCCAAATTGATAAGATTCTGATCCTACCCATCTGTTTTCATGCTTCTAGCAATGTGTTTTTCAATAAGGCTGTATGCAGTTGGGCACAAATGTTTGTAGAGAAGCTGGCTTTGTGCAAATGTACATACCCATGAGTAAGATACCTATGTGCCTGCAAGGAGTATGGGAAATGCTTATCTCCATTTTGCCTATGCACCAGCTTGCACAAAGGGGAAAAGAGCGTGCTCAGCGATTGAGAAGTCCCTCATATCACAATGTTTAGCATATATTTTAAGCTGAAAACACGTAACAAAAAGCCTGGTAGCACTGCGGAGAAATCAGGTCCCTAGGACTACTACTCACAGCACAGCAGTGCCTGCCCATGCAAAATTAAGAAACTGTTTGAACCCATTTCTGTGATGGCCGATGTTGTGACATGAAATGGAAGCTAACAATTTCAGTGCTTAAACAGTCATGATCCTCCAGATCTCATGAAAGTACTTTTAGAAACTATTACTCCTCTGCCAGAGGTTGTCACCTCACAGAGAAGACATCATAATCTTTCATGTGAACACATTCTGTTTCAGCACAAAACCAGGGTAGGTCAGAGCTCTTTGAGCACGCTCCACCATAGGGGGGGATTTACTTGACAAATGAGTGATGTTTTCTTCCATGAACTGCTTAACATAGTTAAATCTTGAGTTATGGAAGTCTTCACAAATGTAACTGAGAAAATACTGATTAATAGTCTGACAGACCTCAAAACCAAAATTTGTGGATTCCACACTTATTTGGCAAATTTAATGAACCAGAAATAAATATAGCAATATGTCACTAGGCCTACCTGTTTGCGTGTTCTGTCACTCCTGTGAATGCAAAAGTCAATCGCAATAGGATTTGTGTAGTATTTTGGGACTTTACATCAGAGTAACAGAGTGTAGCCTTAAGTGATCTGTTCTCTTCTTCTCATATTGTTAGTGAGATCCCCAAGAGATATGAATGGAGAGAATCATTATCTGAGGAAAATTACACTCCCTGAAAGGAACAAGCGAGGTGGAAGCATTGAGTTCTGTCAGAAAATTCCACTTCAGCTGGGAAAGTGCTCCTTCTGCTTTTGAAATCATGATTCACAGTAATGTGCATACACATTCAGGGCTAAGGGGGCAATCTTATTCCCCTTATACCCTATTTCCCATACAGGCAGACAACTCCTAAAGGGACAGAACAGAGTGGAGCCAGGATGGAAAGGGAAAAGTTTCTCCTCTGATACGGTTTTATGACTCTGTAGCTCCAGTGTACTGTGATTTTATGCATGGTTTGAAGCAGAGTCATCACCACATGATGACTGAATTCCTATGTCAAGTCCAAATACAAACTCTCCAGATAAATTGTCAGGGACCTAAAATGTTATTTCCCCAAAACACACAGGAATGAAGAAGCCACTTCTGCTATTTACCCACTGATCTTTCCTTTTAACAAATTAAAATTAGATCAGAAAAAAACAACAGCAAAGAGAAGCACAAGGAAAAACACATCCTTCTACCTTAGCTTCAATCAGATTTTTGCTGTACAGGTTCCTCTCTGTTCTCTCAGCAATGCAGTTGCTTTCTTCCTGCTTTAATTTAAACTCAGACTCCGCTATTTTCTTCTCATAGTCACAGATGTGCATTTCCTGTATTTCAATATCTTTCATGTGCTGGAGGACCTGGAGCAGAAAGAAGGACGTGAACACAATTAAACCATCATCGAAAGACTATAAGGATGGGGCAGAGTTTGTGATTTTCTTCTAAGATGACAAGATCAAATCCGTGTGATAAGAAGTTTTAGCTACAGCTAAAAATTGCTTCAGTCCAAGTACAAGTTTAACAGTTCTGGACTGCTTATATGGGAGAATATTTTATTTTAATCTGATATCTAGGTTTTGTCCAAGACTAAAACTTAGAGATGTGCACATATTTACTTTAAAAACAAGCTACTGAAAATATTGCCACTGAGTGGGGTTCAATAAAATCAACATAAACACCTTTTGTCAAGACTAGCCTTGGGTTATTTACAGAGCAAAGCTAGACTTTGTGCGTTGTTTTAGATGTCAGCTGTGTAAGATGAATAAAAGCACTTTTTCCCAAGAAGATCTGCATGTACTCCTGTATTCTAACAACCCAAGTTTTCTTTATTGAACATATGATCACAAACTGTTGATATATAATTACAATAATAACAAAGTCAGTCAGTGTAACTTACACTTGATCTAAATAAGCAGGTAATCACCATTAGTTGCTTCTATGAAGGATTAGAAATAAGGATGTGAGGATTACCTAGAGAGAATGGAGTACTGTAGAAAGAAGATGAACCCATGCAGTATCAATAAATGAAAATATAAAATTCTATAGATACCTTTATTAAACAGTTACCACCGTAACAATACATCAGAATGACTACATTAGATGAGCAAAAATACAAATAGTTGCTAATCATTATTATGGGCTTCATAACTATTTTTTTGAAATGTAAGAAATTTCCTCCTGCTGTGCAAAGCTGAAAACTGAGTATTCAAATGGAATCCAGCATTACAAAGAAAGAAGATCGAAAGAAATGAAAAAGAAAACTAAGAAGTGCACACATCAAGAATGCAATTTTTCAGGTTCATTGCCCAGCGGAGAAAACAATGCCACCCTTAAAGCTAGGAAAAAGATCAAGCATTAAAGAAAAAGCTGAGGAATCAGATGGACAAAATCCAGGAGAGAAGTCTATTTACAACGCATTTCATACCCAGTTCTCCTGACTGTTTTTGAAGGTAGCAGTTTGAGCTAAGATTTATCTTCATATGTCAAAGCAGAAGAATGAAAAAAGAATAAAAAATGTTTACATCAAATAGTTAATAACTGCCAAGTCTGCAGTTGGCAATGCTCTGCCTTGCTTAGCAGCAAAGCCTTGTGAGGTCTAACTATGGGGCAGGAGATGAATTAATTGACCATTCTGCCAGGTACCTCCAATCAACTTTGAAGATAAGGCATAGCAAAACATGGAAAATTTTATTACAGCATCAGGAATACAATTCCAGCAGATTTATAGCTGACTGCAGAGGATCCCCGAAACTGCTTACACTCCAATACAAAAACACAGTCCCTGTTTATAACCTACTCCTGCCTTTTCCTTTTCTGTTAAAACAACCTGCCAATAGTAATAGCAGGGAGATGAAACCAGTAAGGCATGTTTTCTATCTGCACTATGGTGATCATAGGCTGGGGCAAAATTTGAAAGTAGGTCACTGCATTTCTAAGTCTTTCACTTGGTTTTGATACATTGTAAGTGCAATAAGCTTGTGGACCAAGTTATCTGAGTTGTGCTCACAGGCTGGATGCTGACTCTGCTTTTTCAGGGATGATTAAACCCACATAAATCTCACTTATAAATACAGAAAAGATACATGAGATGTTTCCCAGCACAGTCCCGTGGGAGGCTGAGCATTCTCACTTCTGATTTAGTTGATAGCACACTATACCTCTCAGATTTGGCAATGAGGGGCCAAAGACAAGCAGAAAGTATTAGATATTCATAGTTTTCTTCTGTACCTTCACAGGTTTTCATCTGTATGCTTAACTATCATCTACTGCTGGTTACCTGTTTAGTTCAATGAACCTACTCAAGATCTCCGTAACGGTGCCGTCCTTATTTGCTTACCTTTATTTAAACATTGTGAGAAATGCTGTCAGGGTCTTCATGATGTGCCTGCTGAGCATCAGGTTTCCCAAAAGATTATGCAAATTTTTAAAAGGAAATACATTTTTAATTTTTCCTGGATATATTGTTGAACAGTAAACTTAACATCGTAAATGGCTGGTTTTGAAAAAAAATCTACATTAGAGACTGGTTTTGTGACCTCTCATAAGACCCAGTCTGGGAACACTTCAGGTGAGGCGTCACTGCTTCCTTTTCAGCAGCCTCAACCTTCCACAAGGAAACTAAGATTTCATAATCTAAGATCTTCAATTCAAAAAAGAAATATTCTACTAATATTTGTAGCTCAGTTTTATGGGCTACACAACAAAGAGCAAAGACCCAGATTTTTTTCTCATTTCTGCTGGCTAATTAAGTAGCAGACTATTCAACAAGTGACACCCACTGGAAAACAGTATAAATGAGCAGTCAGCCAGGCCAATAATTAGAAGAACAAGTCTAGCAGAAATTCTCACCACTAAAATCTTTTACTATGGTGGTTATGACTTTGCTGACTCTGTTCATCAGTTACTCAGTAGTAAATGATGATTTGGAAAGAGGAATTCTGCTGCTCTATAGATTCTGTCCTGCTGTAAATAACCAGACAGCTTTCAGAGCCAGCATGGCTCCATCTGCCTTGCAGGAGTTCCAAGAAGTCTTTGAACTTAGATGGGTTTGGCTCTTTACCAGCTCTTACACAATTCAGAAGGTGTGCAGTGAGCTCCTTCAGAGCCAGCTTGATGGTAAAAGGTGACAGAAGAGCATCGACCGGCTGTATGATTGCTGCCCATCAGTAGCTCCTTCCCCACCAGTTGAGAAATGGCTCCTTAGTTTTCCCACAGTTTCTCAAGTTACCCATCTGCATAGGTCCAACAGTGAACCTAAATATTACCTAGGGGATATAACAACTGTGATCCTATGTCGTCCTTTTACCCTCTGTTTTGCCCTGACATCCTTCCAAAATATGAGTAATCTCATGTAGGGAATCTCTGCAAGGACAAGACTATTGTCTCACATTTTCCTCTGATCAGAACAGCTCCTGCTGCTCTTCACCTGCAAGCTGAGTCGGGAATTGCCCCTTTAGTAAACCACAGAAGCGTGCAAGTCCTTCGGAAACTTGCAATCACAACGCAGGCATCATTATACAAACAGCTCAAGTGTCAAAACCCTTTTACTGAGGTTCTGCCTTACATGAAGTGACAGAAAAATTGCACCAGAAGTAGCAGAAGAAAAAAAAAAAAAAGGAAACAAGCAAACATTTGTCATTTTCACCCTCAAAATATTGTGAGCAACCCTAATCAGAATTGAAAGCATATCCTTGTAGTTCTGAGCGTTATGATTTACTCCCTGGCCCTATTTTGCAATGTTCTTAACTCATATCTATACTGTTACAAATGCACTATGAGGGAAAGATGCAAAATATGACTTTGCAACAGAGACAAATCTCACTTTCATGGAATACTATTCCAAGGAAATGACAAAAGGTATTCCAGACAAAGGAGCATATACCATTCAAACAATGATTTAAAAGCCCCTGGTCACATGAAGTTGGAAAGGATCATTTTAAAGTGAAAAGATAGGAAAAAACTTGTGGGTTGAAACAGCTCAAATGCCTATCACAGTAAATCAATGAGCTTCTTGGAGGGCCCTTCAGTGTGATCTTCAGCAATTAATGGAACATGTTACAACCATGTTCCTGAATATAGCATCAGGAATAAAGTTGTACATCATAATGGGCAGCAGGCAACACAAATTTTGTGCCATGTTTCTCTGCAGCTGTTCCTGGAAAACTTCTGTTTTGCAGACTAGCTCGAAGAGGCTCAGATGTTTTCACATACTGGGAGTAATCCTTCAAAATGCCAAGTCTCTTACAAAGATGCCCACAGCAGGGGGGTTGGAACTAGATGGTCTTTAAGGTCCCTTCCAACCCAAACCATTCTGTTTTTCTGTGTCGAGCACTGTCAGCTCTCACTGGCCCCGGTGTGAGGACACCAGTAGTATGCAAGATAAGGTCCTTTGCAGGTAAGACAGAACAATCAAAGCGTAATTTCCAACTGCATACAAGAGTTTCAATTGCGGGACTCAAGTATAAGAAGTCAGAGGCCTTGGTTTGAACTCCAGTCCTAGTTTTATTTCTCAAATAATTGCTGAATAAGAGAAATATATGGCTGTACTCAAGTCTCTCATAGAATACACACCCATTGATGAGGTTCCCCCAGAGAGACCTGAAAGAGTAGTGGGCACCAGCAAGAAGAAATCTTTGTGAATTGTGTGAAGAGCACTGATCCAAGCTTACTCCCACTGGTACGTTAGGAAATTAATGTATCATCTTTACAGTTTTGAGAGTAAGACAGGAAAGAACCATTTGCACACAAAGCTGTTCCTACCTTCTGTTTGAGCTCATTGGTTTCATTGATGAAACAATCTTTCTCCTTCTCCAGTTGGTAAATAATCTTCCTTTGTTTCTGAGCTTCAGTCTTATGATTTTGGATTTCTTCTTCCAAGTTCCTTTTCGACTGTTCATGGAGTTTCACCAAATTTATCTGCTTCTGAGTGGCGCTGGTAGCCTTGACCAAGTTCTACAGGGAACACAAAATAATGACTCTTGAGCTGAAAAGCAACACTGCCACCCCTGTGACAAAAAAAAATGCCATTATCTAAGTGGATTATGGGCTTCCCAATGTTATTACCCCTTATCTAATTTGTTCAGTTGAAATACTTGAGCCTCAAATCTGATTTTTAAAAAAATTCTAACAGAGGTGCTAAATAGTGCTTTTTCTTATTTGAAGGTAAAACATTAGTGTCTGCATTACAAAAAAATGGATAGGATTGTTTACAAGTGGGTATAACTAATGCATCGAAAAACCTTACCAACTTTAAGGCATTTAGTTTGTAAAGCATGACAATAGCCAGTAAAATAAATAACAAAGCCAAATACCCTTCCTTCTCATGTCCTAAATAGAAAGTTCAAACTGTAAATTAACCAAGCTTCATTTAAAATTATGCCTAATGATTAAATAGGAAACACCAAGATATCATCTTTACAAAATCAGCCTTCTGGTCCAACTTTGAAATTCCTTTCCCTATGCAAAACAGGTATTTGTTACCTGCAAAACCTGAGTCTCTGCTAGAATCAAGACACAGGATAGTGAATCTATGCCAAGTAAAGCACCACAGAAATCATCTTTTAGCACTGAATTTTCTAGATTACACTTCAGGGATGTCCATAAACATGAGATGCTATCCTGCAGTACAAGAACCTTGGGCTGATGAAAAGGGTATGAGTTTCTCAGTATGAGAAATGGACCTAAAAGCAAGCATTAGTATTAACACAGCCTGCCAAGCTGCTACAGCATTTTGGTTTGTTCTTTCAGTAGCAAAGACTTAGTTTGCCTAGATTCATATTAAACTTCATACGCTACAGAGTGTAAAAGCACAAATGTCATGAACTCTTCGGATATCAAATAAAGGGTTTGCAATAAAGGTGAATACACGTAGCATTTTTTTAACTCCCTGACAGTTTATATGTTAAAACTTAGAAATCTTTTGTGCATTTATGGGTACTATTTCAAAGCACAGAAAAGAATCAGTGTAAGCATCTGCTTAAGGAAATCTGAATTCTTTACTAAATGTTATTTATTCTGCAACATTTCTGTGTCACTGTGAGTGTTTAAACTACAGACATTTCATTCTCAAGCCATGAGACTCATTTATCAGTATTACCAGTGCAAGCTCACCTTGCTTAGCATATCCCTTTCCCTCACAAGCTCATCTATAGCTTTCTTGTCCATCTCTGCCTGCTTTTTGGCAGCCTCCAACTCTAGAGGAAAGAAGGAAAGATAATAAATCCTGGGTTCAAACCGTACAGCTGCTACAAATGCAGAAACAACTTCAGGGACTTTTTAAAAACCTTAAAATTACATGAACAGTTCAATTAGCTGAGACCAGGTATTTCAAACTCAGGTATCAGCTAATGATATGAATACTTATTTGGGCACTTAGAACAACTCGGGCACAGTAATTAATGGTATGAGGACTTACTGTATTTGGGTGTTCAGACCAAGATAACACAAAGAAGTTGTATTTTCAGAAATGCTTTCGTCTTTGTTTTGTCAAGGTCATCATGTTATTTTAGAAAAAAAAAAATTACTGAAAATCACTTTGAAAATGTGTCTATTTTAATAGTTTAAATGTTTTATTTTGAAATCTTATTGCATTTTAAAGTTTAAAAAAAGTGGGTTTAAATTCTAAAAAATAACCCAAAAGTTCAGGTTTTAAAGTTAAGTAAAATATTTTATTAGACCCAAGGCATTTTCTTCCAAAATTTCTATTTGGCAAAAATATTGAAAGCTCCTTCTTAAAGTTTTCCAGATCTGCTAGTAAGACAAAGTCAATACTTGGACAGTTCTAGTATCCATGGTGACCACTGAAGTCCGAAACATACCAGATCTAAGTTTTTCAGCTCACTTCCACACATCCATTTCCAGGCTGTAACTGCTCAGCAGAATCAAAGCAGGAAAAAAAGCATGTCCTAGCCGTGCCTGATTTCAGTAAGCTCTGAGATTGCTTCTCTCTCACAGGTCAGTGCAGGAGCAATGAGGGTGCACTGGGGATGACGCCCTGTGTGACACGGCACAAATTGGCACGCCACAGAGTTCTATTTTCACCACACATATGCTACATTATGAAAATTCTGTGAGACTATAAGGTTTTTAAAATGCTGCTGTAGATTCCAACTGACATTTTCAGGGTCACACACCAGACACTAAAGTAGAATGATCCTAACAGGAGGATGTACCCTGAATAAATAAATTAGGAGTCAGAAGACAGATCCATCTATCAGTTAGGCACCTACCTCTCTCCAGTCCAGATATTTCATTTTTTAGGGTGTTTCTCTCATGTCCTGCATCAGCTTTTTGCTCCTCTGCAACACGCAGCTTGTTCTGGAGAACACCTCTTACTTTGTTCAGCTTTGATATTTCAAGGCGCATCTGAGCCATTTCATCCTTTTTGGCCTACAGAACAGCAACAAGGAAAGGGGAGAGAAAGTACCTACAGAAAGAAGATGTCTCTGCACTTGGTGTATATTTATTCCATGAAATTCAGGAAGCAAAGCTCTAAGTGCTGTGGGTCAACTGAGAAAAGATAATTAGCTGATTGAACAATATTAGAAATAATTTAAACAAAGTGTACACTGCCAGCTCATACTGAGCTTCTCCTCAACCAACACCCCTACGTCCTTCTCCTCAGGGCTGCTCTCAATCCAATTTCCTTTGAAGTATTAGCGATAGTGACTATGTGAGAAAGGTATCTGTAGTGTGGTCTGGTTGCATGTCCCTAATAGCAGGTATCCGTTGTCCCTATCTCTTTTATAACCTATGACTATAAATTAAAAACAAAACGTAGGCTTTCTCTCGTTCGCTATTCAGAGGAGAAAATAATCAATCAAAACACTGCATAAAAATTAAGGCACTGGTTGCCAGGAAACACAACCAATAATGACAACAGAAAATTTTCTTTCCCTTTTAAGCAGCAAATATAACTCCCTCATATAATTCAGCACCACTGTTAGGTTTTACAGCCATCACAGATTATGGTGTTCCACTTACAGCCTCAGATAAAGGTTCTGTAAGATGGTGAATCCTGCTATGTGAGTATCCTCTGGGAGCGTATGAGTCTTCTCAGTTCTTACTGACAATAACCTTCAAGAGATTTATGAATACTTTCACAGTTCGGGTTGCCCAAGACCATAGTGGAGGCACTCAGCACACTGCAAGATGAAGTCGTGAGCCCAGTGCCTACAAAAAGGGCATCTCCAATCATAACTGGGGCTCCTAGAAGCTTTAACAATTAGCTTAATTACTAACTGGGCAGTATCTTCTATTTTTTGTTCCCAGAAGTCTGTGTGCATGACTCTACAAGTTTCAGTACTTTTTTTTTGGATCAGGACAGGATCACAGGATCAAAATCCTCCTTTTGGCACTCCAGAGTCCCAAATGTAAGTCACATTTGAACACATTGTAAAGTTTTAAATAATTATGATATTGCTAGAAGTAATGGTAAAATCAGAAAACCTCAAAAAGACAGTAATTTGTTTCTCAAATAGGTAAGCAAATATCTTCCAGACTGCCTAACAAAATACAACAGAAAACAAGCTCCTACCATACAGCCCATTTGGGATCCAAATCAGAATCTTCTGTGTTATATTAGTTATGAACTGAGCTTTTAATCTGTCAGTGGTTAGATTTATCATTCTGACTAGCAGTTCCCATTTAAAAATCCAAAAGCTCTCTATTGGCAAACAACCTTTTTATTCATGTGAATTGGTTATACTTGACTAAACCTTGATAAGATGATGATTTTGTACCTGAATTTTCTGATGTTTAGTGTTTTAACCCCAATGATGATACAAAATGCAAGATATGGTAAACAGAGTAATAACATCTAACACTTATACATTACCCTTTCTCACAAGTGCTCTCAAAGTACCCTGAAAAGCATATGCATGAATCATTTAGTTCTTTCTCAACTGAAACTCACCTGCTTCTGAGTGGTACAAAACAACTGTTAAGCAAGGTAAAGTCTAAATGTAAAACCATTTAGATCAGAAAGTAAATACCACCTTGGTTACTTATATTTAACTTCTCCAACCGATACTGTGGTGAAAAATTTTTAGTGTTGGAAGCAACTCCCTTCAGTGGAAGCTATTCAGGACATTGTCATTATAATTTATTAACATTTTTTCCGTGAATTTTGGCAACATTCTAATTATGTTAATCCCTGTAAGAAAGCTGTTGCTCTTATGTGAAGATCTCACCATCGAAGAAAGACCTTATGGTTGTCAGAAGTCCCATGCATCCTTTATGAACACAATGTGTTGAGCCTGTTGAGTTACATGTTTTATGAAACACAGCTCCTCCCGCAGGACAGGTGCTACACTGTCAGGTGATATGGTTGGAGACTGCACCACAGTACCGCAGAAAGAATGGCATCCAGTGACAGCCAGATTCCTGAAAACTCCTCAGATTTCCACCCAATCTACCCATGGAGAACTATTAGTACAAGAACTGAGGTCATCCCTGTCCCAAGTGGTAAGACTGCTGTCAGAGTGATAGGGCTAGTAGGATGGATGCACCTTCTGGTACTTACTTTCAGTTCTGCTGTCTTCTGCTGGACGTCCTGCATCACCCCGTCAAGCATCACACCGTGCTGCTCGCTCTCTTTCATGAGCTTATTATTTTTCATCTGAAATTGCTCAAGTTCCTTACTAGCTTTTTCATTCAAGATCTGTTAGATTAAAGACAATCCTATTAATTCTTTTTAATCTCATTATAATATCCACATATACATGAAGACAGAACCTTCCATCTCCCCAGAAGATAAAAGCTGCTATAGATTGTTGCCTGCTTAAAACCCACTCTTCATTGCTGAAGAAATTACTAATGTGAAATATGATGCATGTTCATATTGACTAGGGGAAATGATAATTTCTAATGAATAACACAGCCAATGTCATTTTTTTTCTGGGAGCTTAGCAGGTCTCTCTTGCAGGTGGTAGATAAATATTTGACTACTTGTTAGGCATTTGGCAAGCATCACATAACACAACAACTTGCTACGTATAATTACTGAAAATGAGTATGAGATTCAAATTACTTCAATCAGCAGAGGGCAGGGGAGCTCTGGTTCTTAGCAAGTAAATCCTACATTAATATGCTGATAACATTTCTCTGGGTACATGGTTTGCTGAGACCAGGACATGACCATTTTCCTCTCTGATTTGTCTTGAGTCAAAAGCCCGGAACTGTAGTTTCATGATTTCTATGGAGAACATATATTTCCATACTGGAGCTGCCAGTCTTCTGCTTGATGGGACTCCCCCTAATAGATATTACTCCATAAGTGAGTAAGAACAATCATCATATTTTTCACTTCAAGCAAGTGATAAACTGATGAAGCCAATATGTACTATGCCCTTAATAAACATTAAAGGAAGAGACATGGAATCTTCCTCTTCTGAATGTATGCAGAAGCAAAGACAATGTAAAAACAAGGAATACAGCTTCTTGTGTTGCAAATCTCAGGATAACACTGTGTTTCAGGAAATTCTTTACTGAAATTTGGACATGGGTGGGATGAAGCCTATAGTAGCTCTATCAGACTATTTTCAGTTATGTGAGCAAGGATATTTTATTAGAAATTTCAGTAGAATAAGAGCAGGCATCACAGCCAACTACAGTTCAGCTGGGAAACAATAACCTAATGACATGCAATAGCTGAGTCACCTTCTCTTGCAGTCTCTTGCACAGTTGGATAGCCTGTTTTAGACAGACTTTTTGCAAAAGACAGTGCAGAGTGTCTCCACCTTCAAGCCAGCACAGGCAACAAAGACAGTGCAGTAGTCTGATTGATTAGCCTGTGTACAGCACTTTATGTGAACTATACATCTCCAGGACAGTTTGGACAATTGAATGCTGCTAAAACCTGCACTTAAAAAGGTTGAGAGGAGGAAGAATGGAATGGAACCAGGAATTGTGGATATCCTATTTAAAAACAATGTGATTGTCCTGGCAGATCATGGAGCTGCCCTCAAAAGCTGCATCAAATCAGTGATATCCAGAGAAATCAAGTGTCCTCTGTATCTCTCTATGTGAATTATTTTACTAAGACTCTGTGTTGACAAAAAAATGTCACAGGCCTCCACCTTCACAAATTCAGGGACCTGAAGGGAAGAAAAAGCCATAGAAGTCATGAATTTACAGGATGCACACAACTCCCAAAGAAGTTTCCCTTGAGGTAGGACTGTTTTACAGTGATGAGATCTTCCCTGCCATTTACTGAAATTGCTTCTCTGAGAGTTTCTTGAAGTCAGGGGAAATGGACTGAAAACCTGAAAATTCAAACACTTGCAGAACACTGTATTAGGACATTTCCAGATAAAGTTTTTAGAAACAGAATGGGGAAAATCAATCAAAAAGGTTTACAAAGACAGTTCTCTGCCCTTTCACAGAAACTGTTACACAAGCTGGAGAGGTAGATTAAAATTATTGTGACAGAGAAGAAAGAAAGGGTTGGAAGTAAAACAACTTTACTAATGCCACTACAATGAATCAGTGGCAAAACTGGCGATACATGTCAGAAGTCCAACCTGGTGTTCTCCCCTTACTGTCATGAGATCATCCATGCTCTTCACAGACTGTCTCATTTGCTGTGACCTTTTCGAGATGATCTCTAACAATATCATTGTGATCCACTACTGATTTCTGTGAGGAAATCTATCTGAAATCTGTCAGCAATATTTGCTTATTTATTTATTATTAAAATAATATTTATATAAAAATATTTATCAAAATTTATTTGCTTACAATAATTTCTCTCCCTCTCCCTTCAGAAAAATCTATTTTCTTCTTATTTTGACATCGGACCCTAATCTTAGACCTGATGAACACGGTGCGCCATGTACCCTACCTTCTGCTCTTTCAGATGCTGTTCCATTTTCAGCTGTTCTTCCTTGTTCCTCTGTATATGTTGCTCTAAATTCTTGATCTCTGCTTGCTTGTTATCCATTTCATCTTGAAGACTTTTCAGCTCCTTCTCCGTTCTTTCCCTCTTTCGAGCCTCTCGTGATGCCTCATTCTGATGCAGCAGGATTTCTTGCTGAAGCTATAATATCAGAGGTAGACAAAAGTTTAAGTTCTGCTGCCTTTTATTCAGGAAAACAAGGCCTCTCACCTCTCCTTCTACTATCTTGATTTTGAAAACAATAGCTTGTATACTACCCTACCCACTACTGCTTGGAGTATGCCAGGTCTTCTCAGAACTAAGTATGTTCTCTAGTGGCTGAACAAAAAATCCTGCATGAGGGAACCTATTTATTGATGGCGAGAATTTGTTAAGTACCAGTCAGTTCACTCACACAGAAGGGCCTGATTGATAGAGTTCACACATTAAAGCATTCTTCTGGAGATGCTGTGGCACAAATGTACTTTCTGTTGTAAGCTACTTGTAAAGTGGAACTTTCTGAATGCAGCATTAAAACTAATTTGGGCTTGATGATGTATTGCAAATATTTTTATTTTGACTTTCTATCTCACCAGCAGAAACACATATTACACTGACAGTAAAGGAAAGAGAGAGATGTCAAAAGCAGTGTTCATTTTGACAAGTGCTCTCAATCTTCCTGCTCTCAAAGTTCCTTTGCAGGAACTTTGGAAGAGGAGCTTTCTCTCATATTTAATAGACTGTCATGTGACTTCTGCTTTCTCCCTCCCCAAAAATGTAATGGAGCAGAATCAGCAGAGAGGACACACAGGAGGGTGGTCCACATGGAAATATTCAGCCAGGGACCAGCAATTGAATCTCCATTTAAAGATTCCTTTCCCTCTGAGCCCACAGATGAAAAGTTGCCAGAACTGACTGGACCTTCAACAGCATCTTCAAAAAGACATTGTCATTTAAGCAGTCTGAAGTGGAAAATAACTTCATACTGGGAGAATAGGAGGTGGGTACAAACGCTGTAACAATCCTCTTAATTTAAGGGCTGATGAAATGAGTATCAGAAGAGTAAGGCTGGCAAAATTCAGTGAGTTTTGACAGGAGTTTCAATCCTCTCTCTTTTCTCCCAGACCCACAATGTTGTCAGAAAAACAAAGATATGTATTCTCTTGTAATTGATTCCGAACCATCTGTTTTAGAAACAGAAATGAGTTCTGTGCATGAAACAGGCTGATGATTACTTTCCTATTGGTGATTAATAAAAAACTGTAAGCTAAATGCTGCTTCCATCTATTCTCTGTTCTTTACGTGTTCTCTTCTGCTTTTCCTTTCTCCTGTTGCCTTGCTCCAGCCCCTATTTAATATTCTGCTTTAAATTCTTTTATTCCTCATCATTAGTATGTTTTTATATTTTGATGTATGAGAGTCCTGTATCACATCTCCCATCCTTTTCCACTTTCTCTCCATTCAGTGGGTATCCTATTGATCCTCAGTTTTCTGTATCTCTAGCTGCTATACACATTTAAAGGAAGCTATACATATTGATCAGTAAAGAAGAGCTGTCTGCTCAGATGGTCAGGAAACCAGGGAAGCTAGCTTAAAAAGGAGACAAGGAAACCAGAACTGAGATGGAATAGGACCGCTCCCTGCAGACAGTGGTGAGGTGCAAAACCATTTAAGCTGAAAAAATGTAGGCAGGAATCAGCGTGAAGAAGAAAGTAGGAGGTCTTTAATCATTAGAAAAGTGAGGTTCTTAAAAAGCTTCCCATAAGGAGTAGGGGAGAAAATAGCCTAATCAGCTTGTAGATTCTTAAAAACGATGGTATGGGATTTTATGACAACCACTGCCAACAGCAAGGGACCTAGGATCTCCATTCCAGGTCTATGTTCTAAGTGATTCTTTGGGGACGTAAGGATTTACAATGCAGAAAAAACCCCACATCTCCACTACGGAAGATAACTAATTCAGGAAAAGAAACCTTGGCCTCATTCACAGTTGGGAAGCTCTGGAAGCAGCTGGTACATGACAATACACTTTGTAAAGGACATAGTCTAGAGCAGAGACAAACACAAAAGTAGAGACAATTATAAAAATCATTCACAACAGACTCCTTTCTGAGCACTCCTGAAACTGTTTGAGACATGAAAGAACAGGTAGCAGTGTACTAGTCAACAGAGATCAATTGCAAGAGTGGAGAATGGTGCAGGACAAAGCCTAAAATCACCACCTGGTGATCTGTACAGACCTCTATAATGGATTGATCTGCCTCGTTTTTCGCCTTCTCCGTATCCTTCTGCTGCTCTGTGGCTTGAGTTAGACTTTGACGTAACTTCACGACCTCTGACAAGAGTTGGTCTCGCTCCTTTGTTACATCTTCTTTAAGTTTTAGCACATTCCAGATACTGGAAGCAAGGAAATAATAGTCAAAAAGTGTCACAGGCCCTTTCTGTTCTTCCCCCTATGCCAGAGCAAGATCTTTTGTGAGGAAAAGAAGTTTAAAAGTAATCTGTTTCATTTTAATCTCCTCTTGGATTAAGGCTCTGCTGGTCAATTGAAGTATATGCACTACCTACCGTGACAGTAGTCACCGTCACCACAGGCAGCTTTGAAAGCTAACCTAGCCCAATCAATCACTCTTGGTATATCACATCCTCACTGATCTGAAGAAACCTTCAGTTTCCCAAAAAGGTAACAAAGAAAAGAATTCCTTCTCTGCCCGTTGCAAAGTTATCGGGGAAAAAAAAAAAGTTATATTGTCACAACCAGTCTCTCTGCAGCTTACCTGACTGGGCACCTGACTGGGTTACGTCTCACGGTCATCTAATGTAAGAGTAACACAGACTCCCTGATTGGACACATTAACACTCTGAAATCAGTCCCATCAGTGCGGGTTCAAGCGCAACCTTAAAAACCAGCCTTATAGTTCTAAAGGACTATAGGGTCTCAGCTCTGGGCTGAAAGGCATACCCTTGTCTCTTCTGCAAAGGAGTTGTCTAGTCCCATGGCCTTGTTATGGGACCGAAGCATGGAACTGTAGGGCAATATACAGGGAAATTTAAGAAGAAATTGTAAGTAGGCAGGTCTCAGCAGCCTGGGCAGCAGCTGGAAATGGCAGGAGTGGGATCTTGGCAAAGTAATGGCTCCTGATTCTTACAGGAAGATGCAAAAAGCAGCCACAGAGAGCTGCCTCTAGGGAAAGTTATACTAGTGGAAGGCTTAATGACCAATTTCTACATCCAATGAAACCTGTTACACAAGTCCAGAATATTTCAGGGCCAAAAGGTGAAGGAGTGGATTTCTCATGCATACAGGTGGTTTATGTGCTGGCACATTCTTTGGAAGGGAAATGTTAGAGCACACTAAAGGCCTTGCTCACAGACACAAGACCTGTTTATGCAGCTTCATACACATACATATGCTGAATGCATAATGTAAATAAATTCCTTACACAGTGTGAAAATTTCAAGGCAGAACCAGCTGGACCATCTGTCAGCCAACTCGACAGAGTGCACAGGTCATAGGGTCAATATATTTAATCTCATTTTTGAGTTTACACTTAATCTTACAGCACAAGCACAGTCTGAGGACCTGATACAACAAACACTAGCTTCTGGAGGGCTTTTGAGCAGCTCCTGAAGATCATTATTATTTGCACATTAGCAGCTAGAGGCTCCACCTCAGACTAAGTCTCTCTATGCTAGTGGCTGCATAAGTGTTCAGTTAAAAAGACACAGTCTTGAAAATGTATAAATATAAAATACAAACAAGCATACAGCCAATGATAATGCCTAATAACAAAGCTGGGAACAGAAGAAAAATCAAGTCTCCTGCATCCTTGACTTATCTACTTGACACTGCTGCCATCATACATAAAAATGTTGATAGGATCCTATTCTCAAAGATAGAGTATGCTGAAACACTAGTCAGATAAAACAATAAATATGGAGAAAGTGCATAATATTGATTTTTTGTGATCTCTCAGCTTAATCCATGCTGAATAAACTCACTCAGAGCCTGATTCCGTACTTCCTCACTGCACAAACGCACAGGCCAATAAATGTGCACTCATGAGAAAAGTAAAAGGCAGAAAAGACCTCTCTCTGTTTTCCAGTGTCTTTGTAGTGTCTAAACGGCTAAACAAGGTGTAGAATGATGGCAAATCAGATCAGGCTTTCCCCTTCCCTGGGGAAAACTTACTTGTATTCCTGTCCCATGGTTGGTTCAGATTCTTGCTCCACTAAGTTATTTAGGCGTGCAATTTCCTCTTCCAGTGATTTAATAGTTTCCTTCCTTTCCTGTTCCTTTTCGTAGGCTGCATCCACCATTTTCCAGGCTTTTTCCATCTCCTAGGAACAAAATGGAAAACAATTATTTAAATTAAATTGGGATGAAAAGGAACAACAAATTAACAATTCATTGTCTTACATTTTGGTTAATTAAGAAAATAGATTTCCATGCCTCTTCATACTTAGATTCCCCACAGTTTTCTTCACCAGTTGTCTTTGCTTTTGGATGTGGGCACAGAAAACATCTTGAGCTAGTCAGGCTATGTCAAGTTACACCACAAAAGTTCTAACACTTTTTCCTTAACACATAGATCTGAACATAATCCAATCTCACTCTATGAGGTTTTGGTCATATGAGTCCCACCAACATCTCAAAATACACTGAAGATTCAGTGCCCATAAAGGTACCATCTACTTAACTAGCTCGCTCATGTCTGTAAGATATCTTATTAGCTGTTAGGACAATGAACATCCAATTTGATTTGGATAAGAAAAAGATGTTACTCTGGGCTTTTCTGCCCCTTTGTTCATTTTCATCTGTTTATTTATATTTTAACTATATTTTTAGACAAGCCATAATTCTCATGCCAAACTGTAGCACATAGAATTACTTAAATGACAGACTCGTGCCTCTCACAAGCCCAGGGTTTGATATCGACAAACAACATAGGGGAGGATGGCTCACTTGATATTTTAACTTCCTCTGCATCTCTCTCCCTTGAATCAGATCCTTAAGAATCACACAGCAGGCTTATTCCTAGCCAGGTTCAAGCCAAGCTCCTAGCAGTTCTAGAATCCTGTGCTAAAAAAATGCATAGATTCAGAAAGTGACTGCATTGGAAAAGTTCCCAAAGACTCAGTCAATAATGAAGACACTATTTTTGTCACTAGAAGTCTCTGAGCTACAAATCACAGCATGATGTCCTCTCTCTCATGGTCTTATCTCAGCTGGCTCCTGGTGGAGTTCTGGACTTGATGGACTTGCACAGATTTAGAGTACAAGTGTGGCTGTGCAGCTCTACATTAGCTCTAGGGTCTCCCCAAGCAAAACCAGACAGAAGCATCACTACATCAGGCCATAATATCCCTGTCAACTCCTACTTGCTTCATATGAAAATGGGGCAGGCAAAAAATTTTAAAAACACTCTACAATGAAGAGTAACAAGTAGTTTAATTTATATTAAATTGCTTCTAGCAGTTATTGAAATTAAAATCTCTGTGTCTGAAAAAAAATCTATCTAACATTAAACTCAAAATCATTACACCTATATTATGGTATATTGTTAATATATTTATTGAACCCTTCTAAATCAAATAAATGTAGTACTTAGCTGTTTACTGCCTAAATTAAAAATTCAAGCTGTCGAACTAGCAGAAGTAACAGGCTACCAGAATTTGTTGAAAAGCTAACACAAAATATAACATGTGTAGCCTCTTCAAAATGAGGAATGGATGTATTTTCATTTGATTTATTCAACTGGTTCAGCATATCCAAATGTGAGAAACCATCTGGAGCTTAAAGATCAGGAGAGTTTGCTCTTTCTTTTCCCCCAGCCTATTCATAAAGAGTTAAATGGTGGGCTTTACTTGTTCAGAAATTCTAAAGGAGATTATAGTCAATTAAATTTACTACCTATAAACAGTATTTTCATTACTTAATAAATTAGTTCAAAGTTTAGTTTAAAAAATTAGCTTTTCCACTTATGTATCAAGCATATTTAAACAGTTTTAAATATTAAAGTCAATTCTTATGGTTTATACATTTTGAGTTCTACATTCCATTCTAAAGCAGCAATGGTCACACATAAAGTATTAAGTATCATCTAGTAAATAGTATATTTTTCATTCATTATTATCTTACATAAAAATATTCCTTTATGAAATGTAAATAAATGTATGCTATAACGGTATTAAGACATAATGTATCATCTTGACTGGCAGAAAAGCATAAAATATAGCCGTAAATGTACACGTTTCAGATTTACCAACCAATAAGAGACAATCAACCTTTCTCTAGAAAAATGCAAACGAAAAATAAGATTAAAGATAATTACTTAAATTAAAGCTTCCTGCTGGATGATTAGACTGTGATTAAAATTGGTGAATTAAATCATTACTATTGGAGTTTTGGGGGATAGAACTGGTGAATAAAAGCAATATGCCCTCTGAGAGGTCTCACTGGTTTCAGTGAGTATTTTGTTGTGGTGAGTATCTGCAAGAGCAATCCCCTGAAGTCAATGGGGCCTTTCAGATAAGCAGTAATTTCAGGTCACCCTCAGCTGTGTCTTTTGAACTTTATCTTGCTTTCAATGTGCAAAACCAATTTTATTACATTTGTATCAATAAAACTGATTTTCAACAATAAGGTGAGCAGGCACAGATGATGGCCCCATTAATACAAAATATATAAATAAGAACTTGCTACAGACTTCAGCATCAGCAAAACTGGTCTTCACTGCAGTTTTTTCTTGGTTGTGTTTTTCACTTTGAATAGTGGATCAACAGATTGCTTCCTTGAACTTCAGAAGTAAAGAGGAGGACATTTGTGATGATGGAAGCCTTCACTGAAAAAATGTTCACCTTATTACTCAGCGGAGAGGGGAACTGAAAGAATGCAGTGTGTCAGCATCACTGGGTAACTGCAGCACATGGTTAGGTAGGTAACATGCATTGCAGCCTGTTGTACAATTAAAGATGGAAGTACAGTGAATGTTTGCGGTCAGAATAATTCAAACATTTTTGGAGAAGTACTGGAACTCTGGAAATTGTGAAGCAGAATTCATGAAGTGTGACTGCCTTACTTGATTTTCATTAAATACCCTAGAAGGTCACATCTGTTTCACTGCTCAGAAACGGAGAATTACTGAAATGCTTTCTTAGTATATTGGATTGGTATCCCTGGAAGTTGAAAACTTGGTAATTCCAAGCAGGGCAGTACAAGATCCTATAAATTCCCCTTCTAGCATTCTTCCAGCGCAGCCTTGTGGATCAGTATCCCTATCAATGAAAAAAAGAATTGTATTCCCTCGGTGTTCAGCTTGGTCCCTTGCTCCCTTGATATGGCTGTGAACAGCAGGCTGTTATGTCCAGTTTATTAAAACTACAGAACAGAACACTGAGCAACCATCAGAGAGTTAACAGCCATTGATTATTATTGGCCTGGGTCCTACCAGCCACTGATCTGTGTAGTTAACCCCTGCCCCTAAACAAATCCTACCAATTACAACCAGGCTTCACACAGAGAAAATTTTTGGTTCTGCAACTTTTATTTGTATCTGAAACAATGACTTAGAGGAGGAAAGCTGTGCACCTGCTACCCTGATGACCCATCAAGTCACCAAGATTTAGAGCCTTAATTTGAAGCAACTATACCATTTTTACAGGAACGGCCCCATCAGGATTCTCCTATCATTTGTAAATAATTAAACAGTGGAATAGACTGTTTGTTTAATTTAGTCCTGAAGAATATTATCTTTGCTGTTTTAGCACTCAAACTTTCCTCGACACTTACCTTGGGCACTCGCAAAACACGTTTTGAATGTCAGTAAAATTGTAGTGAGATACTACAGCTGTAATGGAACTTCCCCTCAGAAAGGAGAATAACGTGACATATGAAGGGTGTGCCAAAAAAACCCCACCAAAACACGACATGAACATTTTAAACAATATCCAAATAATTCCTAAACATTTAAGGGAAAGACTCATTGTCACAACCAAACTGGAAAAGTATCGCTGCCCTTGGCCCACAGCGCTACCACTAGAATCAAAATGTCACATGTTGTGCATTGCATGTCATTTCTAATAGGATCATATTGTCAAGCAGCTTTTCCACTACAAAATCTCTCCGCTGGTTCAGCAGTAGGTGGTGTTATTAAGCCGTACCTTGTCTGAGCTTTAAATTAGCTGCTGAAATTGGAAGGCTCTTAATTTTCCTACTCTTCCGCTCCTCAGTTTTGTGACACGACTAAGACAATGTCTCCTCAGCTTGGGAACACCTTGAAGGATTGCCTCTGCTACTCTTCACTCTCAGATCATTGCCATGGAACAGCAGCAAGAACGTTATAAGGATCGTTGCGGTTCCTGACACCCACCTACCAGGTTTGGATTAACAGGTTTTCTGTGCGGTTCTCCTCCTTGAGGATGCTTTGAGCAGTACCCTGGGCTTGCAAGCTGCAGCCATGGGATGACAGCACTGCTATTTATACTTACTCTGAGTGTATTTTCTTCATAATTCTAAGGACAAGAAACTTCATTTCAAAGAACTCTTACTTCTGTGGTGCTCGTAGATCACCCTGGATTGTTACACTGAATTTATTTTACTGGAACAAAACACTTCATTGTAAGGCATGGAGGTTTCTCAACCAAACGCTTAATTAAAGCCTGTTTAGGTACCACAGCCTAAGGTTTTAAACCATCAGTAGGAAAAATGTTCAAAGTACAGTCTTCTGATCATTTGACAGCTTTAGGTTTCTGGTAGTCAGACCTCACTGTACGGCTAAAAGCATCGACTGTTTTTAGTGAGTCAAGCACTTGGATTTGACAGAGTTCAAATCAATAATACAAAGAGCACATCAGAGTAAATTGGGAAAATCACACTGAAATACTATATAGGATTCCTTTTAAAAAACACTGTGAAACATGTATTTATATGCGTTGACGACACTTCCCTGGTCTACAATCCGTATTTCAATAAGTAGATTTTTTTAATGATCTGGCAATAGTAACATCCAAGCAGTCCTTAAAAATTATTAATGAATCAAAACCTGTGCGTTAAGTTGAAAGTGTGCTGTTCTATACAGATGGAAAGATTAAACAGAAACTATTAGTGAGCGGATGGAGTTGGTTTAGTGAAATAAACACCGAAATTGACTGGGGTGAGGACACAAAGCAATTAGTAGCAAAGCAGAGGTTAAAGAACCTGAGATGCCAGCTCTGTACTTAGTCCTCCGGCTAGTTCTCTACATTAAATGAAGTGTTTTTGTAGATGATTTTCTTATTACCATGTTTTTCATTAACAGTTTCAGATCATATTTAATTCTATTCAAAACTTTACCTTCTTCATTGATGATATAGTTCCCCGATCATCTCTAGAGAGCTTTGTGAGCGCAGCTACTTTAGATGAATTCACCACAAGATGAGCATTCAGCTCCCTGCATCTCTCCGTGAGACGCTTTTCATTTTCATGAGACTTCTTCAGAACAGCATGGAGCTTCTCATATGCTATTCGGAATTTTTCCAGAGTTTTATCTCCCTTAAGTAGATTGATGACATCTTGAAAGTCTTTTTCCAGTGCTTCAAATGCACTTTCTTCTAGATACGGTTTGTCAGACTTTTCCTGAATGAAATGAGATAGATAATCAACAAACAGGCAGAATTCAACATCTCACTTGTGACCCCAGAATATAAACCAGAAATATACGGAGTGTATAACAGCTACTATGAAATCACGGCAAAATTTTCTGAAATAACAGTTCTCTAGCTAGCATATGATATGCACATCACAGGCTATTTTTCAAACAGATCTTCCCTGATTTTACTGAAATAACTTGTGCTTTAACAGAGTTCTTGTAATTGAGCACCACAGCTACTTTAAAGATAGGTCTATAAAATATCACTGTGATGATAGTATTTAAGTAATACATCAACTATTCAGGAAGCCCAGTATTTTAGCCTCAATTCTTCCCAGTTCTCTACACTCTAAAGTCTGATTAGTTTACCCTTTCTATGCAGGTAGTGCCAGCAAATCACTTGCAGATAAGCATGTCTGAAAGCTCCAGTAATGCCAAGGCAAGCCAATCCTTCGTCTGCAGGAAATGCTATCGTTAAACCTTTCACAGGGGACAGTTTTGATCTAGTTCAGTTGCTGGGCACCACATTCCACCAATCTTTTTCAAAACAGCTTAAAATAAGCCTCCGTTATAGCCTTCAACAGGACACAACCTTACCAAGAAGAGGCAGTGTGGCCACTTCTGGGAGTTAGCTTGATCTGCTCAGCAGCAAGATAAATCAGCCCACAGGATGCATCGTGCCGTAACGGATACATTGCTGCCATTACTCAAGCTAGCTCAAACTGACTGCAACGTCTCTACGCTGCAACCTGAAGTCTAGGTAAGTCCTTATAACCACATCTCAAAGCTGGACTCGCTTGGATAGGAAAACTGCTCTCCTGCTAGCGCCGGTGATGTATGTGTGGTGAGCCCCCCCGCACCGAGGAGCGGCAATGAGTTGCATAGCTCCCACAACCTGAAAAATCTGCCCTCATATGTCCCCTCACAAACCAACGGATTGCTGTTTCAAAACTGCTTCAGGCCTCTATTCACTATTTGAACAGAAGCAGTTTAAAGGTGCGGATTTTCAAAACTGAAAAAAATAAAATTCTGAGAGCAAAATGACACGTTTCATTGTTTGGGGGGCACAGGGATAAGTACATACGTTCACACTACTTGGAAAACCTGAAGTTAAAAGGGTAAAACCAGACCCTTATGACCTGAAAGAAAGGTCAGGCCACTCGACACACTGAAGCAGAGGCACTGGCTCCAAATCACCCTCCTTTGCCAAGGATTCGGGGGGGGGTTCTGTGTCAGAAATTTCAATGGGAAAACAGCAAAGGCAACTGGAATATTAAAACCCACGCTCCTGTTGGCATGGAAGGCTGGACTGCGCGCCATGGCCGAAGTTTGGGGCGTAACCCCTTCAAACCTGCTCTGGCCCTCACGGCAGCCAACTTGGGTTTCTTCTCGTTCATCCTCCCCTCCAGCGTCAGACCTTCGGTTCTGATCTCATTTACATTTGTGATCATAAACAGAGTTAAAAGAACAGTAACGGCATACAGGGAAGGGAAAAAAAAATCACACCCATGGTCTTAAAAGTAGCAGGTGTTCATAAACTGAAGTGTTCTTACTGCCTGTGTGCACATTGCCCGACTGCTCCTACTTTCACCACAGGATCTAAGGGAGCTCAGCTCTCAGGAGTAACTCGATGCCCTACAGATGATACACAGACCATGTCCTTGGGCTTATTCTGCGGTACAGCGCTGGTCCTGTCCAAAACACGGGCGGGGAATGGAGGGTAAGGGGGAGCTCACCTCAGCCATGCTGCCGGCGAATGGCGGTGGTAGGGCCGGGCCTGAGGACGCTGCAGAGGCAGCAACGCCGTATCCTAGCAACGGAGGTGGGCGGGGCCAGAGGGCGGAGGCTTGTTTTGTCAAGCGGCCCCCTGTGCGGGCCCACGGCCTACAGGCCACCCTGGGGGACCGGTGGCGGCCGAGTCCCAGGCCCTGCTCGCCCCCAGTCCCTTCGGCCTCGGGGTTTTCTCCCAAAGCTGCCGAAATTCAGCCATCAGGGTTTCAATAAACGACGCTGCGGAGTGTTCCCCCTCGGACGGGAAAGGCCAGGAGCCGCGCGGTCAGCGAGGGGCAGCCCAGCAGGGAGCAGACCGACAGGGAGGGAAGCAGGCAGGATCCTGTGGAAGGCGATAAAAGGGGATTTGTGCGGTTTGGGGGCACAAAGTGACCCTCGGAGCCTGGCTCCTGCCATGTCGCAGGAGCTGGTCCACGCGCGGTTGGTCCCGCACAAACCGTGGTGTCGAGCAGGGGGGCGAGAGCTGTGCTCATCAGCTGCTGCTGTTGGCTCTGCCCCCAGCTAACCCTTGAAAGGGTTGGGTTTTATCTCTGTGGGGTCACAAATTGTTTCATCGGACAGCTCTTAAGGGCAGGGAGTGTATCGTACCGTGTGTACACTCCCGAGCAGAACGGATGTTGGTTATGACCTTAAAGTACCACTTGAAACTCATAATGACCGTAGAGAACTTTTCCTGGTTTAATGAAGCCTGAATTGTAGCGCTTCATTTTACTGATTGCATGGCAAAATAGGCAATTTCAAATGGATGTTTTCAAATGGTCTGATTTTACCATTAGAACTGGAGAATAATACATATTTCATAATGTATTCTCTGTGTGTATGACAATTTACAAAATATCCTACATGCTGAAATATAGTTCCAATCATACCAAAGCACACGTCTAATAAAAAAATTAATAAAGTTCCTTTTCTAAGTTTTGCTCTCTTCTTTTTCCTCATTTTCTTTTGTACTGATGTTTCTTACCTAATAAAATCACCAGGAGGATGATCATGATAAATTCCTTGATTCTAGGATTTCAGATTCTCAAAAGGACCACATTTTTAGACCTTTAAAACAAAACAGCTGCACGTGTAAAGAAATAACAAAAGACATGATTTTAATTTTGCTGGCAAAATACCACTGGAGGAAGGGGATATGCTCAGAATTTAAAAACAAACAAAAACCCAAACAACAACAAAAAAAATACACCAACAAAAACCCTTTTCAAATTTACATCTTAAATATATGACCTTGATATTTATTATACCCTTTCTTATGGCTTTAACAAAAACCAGGAGTGGAAACCTATGAAGCGAGGTAGTTACCTTTGCTGTAGGTTCATGTTTGCGTTTGTGGGTAAGAGCATGAATGTGCCCCAAAATTATACCCATTTTTCAAACGCCTGGTGAATTGTGTCCTGTAAGACCCCCTAAGGGTGACTGTATGGGCTGGTCTCTGTGGCAAGTGCCATTTAAGCTAAATTCGTTCAAAATTGGCGAGTTCCCCATCACGGTAGCTGCACCGCTGACTGCAGTGCAGACACAGCAGGGTGACTGTGTTAGGAGCCTGTGATAACACACCAAAGCTGGTGTTTGGGAAGCCAGCCACCACGCCCTAAAACACCACAGCTCACAGTGCATAGCTTTACATGCAAACAGAAGGCAAATCTGGGACAAGACTCAAATATTTACTTTGAATTAATTCTGCAACAAACCTACAGAATGCCTCAACAGGTTCATGACTGAGGAGCTGGACTGACACTCAAGAGGATATTTGGATTTCTGACCTTAGCAAGAATTTCCTGTAGCTTGGGACCAGCCACTTAAAATTCCCTGTGCTTTATATGCATCCTTAAAATGGAAATAACCACATCTGCAATAGTATTGTGACTGCCATGGCTATAAACGATGTGCTCACGTCAGAGAGTGAACCTCTAGACAAGATGGAGCTCCTGAAGTGGGATCACTTTTAATGCTCCCTTTTAAGCTGAGCCTACGTTCCCAACTCTGGGTAAAACCTTTCTGCCAGCGAGAGCAAAACACTCACACAGACACAGAAGGGGGGGTGTGAGGGGGATCACATTAAATAAAAATAAATAAATCTTCATTAACAGCAGGGACAAGACAGACCCAGAAAGTTTTAGTTCATTGAAAAGATTGTTATTTGTCTCCCTGGATATTTGACTGTTCAAGAGACACCTGTACTTTATGGTAAATAAGCGGAGTCACCTGTTTCACCAGCTGCATGAAAGAGAGCTTTGCAGCGGTGGGGTGTGTTTGTCTGTGTGCAGAAAGGGTTACTAGAGAAGAAATATTTTCTCACTGACTGATTCGAGGTCAGAACCCTCAGGCAGTTAATTTAACGCATGTTTTAAACTATAGCGGCATGAAAATGATAAGCCATCGCTTCCTGAGTGTAAGGATTTATGGGCTACTGCAGAGCTATAAATAATAGAGTAAAATCTCATCATAACATCACCCAGGAGAATGTAAGCAATTTGGGGCAGGGACCATGACAGTACATGTCTTCTGGAAAGTGTAAAATGAGCCTTGTGGACACTGGAAGGTAGAGATAAGAAGAATTGATAAAGGAAACCTGAGAGTGGAGGGGTGGGGAGGATGTGAAATGTGTCTCCTTTCACACCAGGCTGTTTTAAGGAAGAACATCACTAGGTGGCACTCCACCACCGCCGTGGGTTGATAAACTGCTTCCCCACCCCGCCCTGAACTGTTTCCAGACCTGACAAGCTTTTCTGGTTTAGTAATGACTTACACCTATTAATAAATACATGGAGACGTAATGGTTGGGTGAACATGTGTTCATGGATGAGGTCCTGTATTTGCATTCCAATTTGCTCAGTTTACTCAGATAACATAATCAATGGGAGATTACCACTAAGGAAAGCAAAATTTGTCTAACAGTTTGCTAATATTAAAATATTATTTTATATATATTATAAATACGTTACATAAGTATTACTTACCTAACTGCAAGTCTTGTAATTTCCCTTTGAAATCCATCAGAACCTCGTGGCCTCAAACGCCGTGACGCCCCAGACACTGTCACTGAGCTAACATCCTGGGATGTACCCTGGAAGCCAGTTTGCCTTCTCAGGGTTACATCAGTTTTGCAGTATTAAAAGGAAGGAGAGCTTACTAAAAATACTTACCTTTCTCTATTGGCAAGGAAACACTATGCAGTCCTCCATTACTTAATTATCCAACAGATATTTTTACTATATTCTTTCTGAATGTCCTCTCCTCCTGTTATTTTCAAGCTAAATGGTAGGGGTTTTTTAATGTTAACAGCTGTTCAGCTTAAATTTGATTGAGGCTTTCTACTTTGTTCATAAAGATCACCCAACAGATCTCAAACAGCAGTAACCTTTGAACATGTCTGGCACTAGAGTTAAGCCAATGATCTCAAAGAGGAAGAAACATTCCCATTTTCATAAAAAGTTAAATCATGGAAATGTTTTGACTAATAGAAATATCCAAATAAAGAGCTTGGCTAGTTCTGAGAAAGAAGCTAAAGCTGACAAGCAGTCTGCGTATAATGTACAATTACATACCCTACATAAAAAATAGAGATGATGATTAAGGAGAGCAACTAAAATTAAGTCAATAATCCTTGAACTAAGCTGAACTTCCATTCCCCAGCATGGTTTGAAACTGCGGAACAGTTTCCATCCCAGTTTTTCCTACCATTTTTTCAACTAGGATTACAATGGCCTGCAATGCTGGTTAGAAAATTCCTCTCTTCTACCCTTCTCCAAGCCAAACACAGGGATTCTCCAAGATTGCTGAGGGAAAGCAATGCTCTGCCAATCCTCGTCACCGTCGCTGCCCACTCCGGGCTCTTACCACCACCGGTGTTATGGTTTATGCTACCAACCTGACCTACAGCTTCAGATACTGACACAAGGGAACTCTTCCTCCTATGGATTTGGATAACAGTCTGGTAGAAGTGACCCCTCCCATCCTGGCCACCCAGCATAATGAATCCCTGGAGAGGCTATGAAGAAAAGCCTAGAAGGTACCAAACACACTTGGCCCTGCACAGCACTCAGGTTTCTTCAATGGATAGTTTCTGTTACCTGCTTACCAGTTCTGATCCCTGGCTGTCTTCCCAATCGTGAGCTTTGTGTATATTAAAAATGAGTTTCAAACACATCTAGAGTCAGCATGTATTCATTAGCAGAAGCAACTTCCTCCCATGCTTTCCAACAGCTTTTCTGTTCCAGCAGCAGAATCCAGGCCCTAATGTCTGATTCCTGTTCCTCTCATTCATATTTGATTCTTCAGCCTTTTAATTCTCAACCACCAAATCTTCCCCTAGCTGAAAATTTGTCTGGCGCCTTTCATTACTTGACACTGGGGTCCTCTGGGAGGAAGAGGCTATTTTAAAAAAACCAACTTGATACTGCTCAGGGAAGGCTACAGAAATCACAAAGATTTAAAATGTTTTAAGGTCAGGTGTAAGGGGGTAGATGAGGGCATGATCCCATGTCCCCGAACATTTCCTCACATGGTAGCTAGAAGGTGTGAGATATTCATGGGTGGAAGGGACTCCCCACACCCTCTCCCGTTGGTCTGCTGGGTCACACTGTGCTGTGCCTATTAAGATACTGTCCTGCTGCAGTCTCCCTTATGCTTACACACACACAGTATAAAAGGTAGGACCCCAGCAAGACCTGACTGGAAGAAGATTACCGTTCCAGCTTGCTCTGTGTTAGTGTGATCCCTCTGTGTGCTCCAGGTTGGCAGCCGTCTCCTGTGCTCTTCATGAGGGTGACAGCAGGAAGCTGTACTGAATAAAACCCGTTTCACTTTTGCCTACCCATGTCCTCTCTATCATTCCTTATTCTCTCTTTGTAGGTCTTGCAAGATTAATTTTTGTATTATTTACTGCCTGTATTAGCTTAAGGCAATAGTGCTAGTTTTGTAATAGATTAGAAATACTGGTGGAAAGAATAAGTTAATTCCTCAGTCTTCCAAGATGTCCGAAAGCAGGTGAGAAACATACCTAGAATTTAACTCTCAGCCCAAACCTTGCTCCTGTCCTGCTCCTGCTGATGGGATCTTAGAGTCCATTTTAGAAATAATATTATTATATCTAATTTCTGCTGCAGTAGCAGCCACATGACAGCCACAAGCTATGTTCCTGTGTGTGCGGGACTGTGGTACTGTTACTCCACTACTCACAGCTTCAGGTCCTGCCCAACATCTGAGTAAGGTTAGCAGAGCTTGGCTCATTGTTAAATAAATTACTACCTTTAGCAAGATAATGATCTTAAGCCTTCCGCAGTGCAGCGATGCTCAAACGGAATCATGTACTGGGGTTGTCAGGATATGTGCTTCTAGCTTTCCCTCCTCTTTCAAACTGCTGAACTGAATCAAAAAAACTGGTACAAATCAACGGAATGTGTCTTGGTTTGACTTTTCCATTTACATGTATTGTATTGTTATCATGATTTCATACCATCTTGGATGGCACAGAAAGTGGATCCTGAATGGGATGGTGGATGTGCAATATAATCTGTTGGGAGGTGAGCCTTCCTTTGAAAGATGTTCAGGCCTTTTCCCTGTTCATCTGCTTATGTCCCAGAAAGATTTTGCAGATGACTATAAATCAGTCACTGTAACCTACAGTGATCTGTATTGTCCAATGTGTGTATATATACACACATGGTCAGAATCAGTAATTACTACCTTCTCAGGCTTTATGCAGCCATTTTCCTTTGGCTTAGGTGATGAACGTCTCTGATCTTGGAAAAAGATCTGTTTTCTCTCCTGCTGCTGCTGTGAAGTTCCCAGGGGAAATAAATAATGCACCAAGACAGGCTGAGTCCTGCATCACAGAAGCAGGGAGATTTCCAGTCCTGCTCCTGCTAGAGATGATTTTCATAGATTATGGTATAGTGAGAAAGGAATGTACTAGCAACACCCAGGTTGCCAATAAGCCTGAATAAACTTGATTCAGACACTAAGGAAACAATACCCATACACATGTTTAGGAACACAAACCCTTTGAATAATATTAAAACTCTTACTTAATGCAATAAGCGCTTCAGAAAACTGAAAGAACAGGCTGACTTAACAGTCCCAGTTATCACTCACAAGCTAGAGAGCTTCAATGCAAAGCTGCACCACTGCATTCACCTAGTGCTCTCTTGATAGCACAGAATTTTAATGCAACATAACACAGATTGTCTCCCACCACAGCACATGTCCACCACCTGAGCTTAAGAAAAAAGTAAATCAAAGCAGCAGCGGAGAACACGCCATACCAGTGTTAATATAAGACATAAGGGGATCTGTAGTTCCCCTGTGGATAAGATGTTTGCTGTTGCTCACACCTGGTGCCCTTAAGCTTCTTTGTGGAAGTGCTGGTTGCTGAACAAACTTCTCTGCTCGATCCGTGAGAAGATGCCCTTTAACTGCAGAATGAGGGCAGTGCTGGGAAACACTTTTTAAATCCCTTACAGTGGCCTTAATCATTGGTTAAGTTAACCCTGCTGTGCCTCTGCTCCCCCACCCCACAAGGAAACTAGTGCCACTTCTCTGCCTGGGACGGACGCTGGGCAGATTCCCAAGTTCCTTCTTGTGGCAGCTTGGAGCAGGAGCACGGTTCAGCATCCTTGGCTTCGATAAGAACCGCAGGCGAGGTTACGCGTTCCAGCTGCTTTCCTGACTCTCAGGCACGACCACCAGGAGGTTGGGATACATCCGAGAAGCAAAATGAGCGCATTTCCTCCCCGGCCCCGGTGCCCTCGGCACAAACCCGCCTGGGAAGCTAATGGGGGAGCGGGGAGGGAGCTCCGGCAGCAGGCTGCCGCCCGCCGGAGAACGGCTCGGCTCCTAAAGCTGGCGGGGGTGGCTTGAAGGAGGAGAGCAAGGAAAAAAAAAAACCAAAACAAAGAGAAAAGGAAACCGGCTCTGGCCAGGCTGGGCGGACTCGCCTGCACCTCTCCGAGCGGAGCCGCCGCGCTGCGGGACGCGCCGCCGCCCCGCCCGCCGCCCGCCTGCGCCGGCCTCCCGCGGGCAGCCCCGGCCCGGTAAGTCTCGTCGGGGGTTGCGGGGACGCCGCGCACACGGGGTGGGGGGTAAGGGGTGTCCCGCTACCCCCCCCGCTTCCGAGGGAAGGGCTTTGCCGTGCCCGCCCCGACGGTTTCGGAGGGCGAAGCCGCGGGCCCAGGCGCGGCGGGTGCCGGGCGCTGCCCGCAACAGGTCGCGCCGGTGCGACTCCCCGCCGTTCCGGGGAGCGGAGTAACCCCCGCGTTACCCCGAGGCGGCTCCCCGCGTGGGCGTTCAGGCGTTGGGCCCCTGAGGCACCGAAGGTTCCACGGATCCTGCGGCTCCTCGCCCAGCAGCCGGGCAGGAGCAGGCAGCAGCCCGCGAGCCGCAGGACTGGCTGCGGGTCCCTTCAGCGGAGCACGGGGGGAACCTCCGCGGGATCCAGCCGGGCTGGGTGCAGACCCCCCGCCACCTCTTTTGGTGGTGCCGGTAGCACGCGGGGTCCTCGCGGCACCGGTGATCGAGGCATTACGGTCCGTGCAAAATGCGTCCTTGAGCTCTCTGCGTGTTCAGGGTTGCGTGCCTTGGGCTTGGCTTGTCACAGAACTCTTTAAACTCTCTACTGAGTTCGGAGAGAAGGAGCAATGGTTTTGGTAGAGCTGCTGTTCGTGTGTGTGGGCTTCGTTTTGAAGATGGCCGGTAGGTACTCCCGCTCAAATCTGAGCGGCTGGGATACTGGAAGTCACGAGCTGATGTGCAGAACCAGAGTCTTAGTGGCCTTTGCATCCTCAGCTTGGAGCGAAGGGAGCGTCTCCTGCTGAAGCGGTTCTCTTGGTAACTGCGGTACTAAAATCCCTCAGGAAAATAGGACACGTTGCTATTGGTGTCTGTTATGTGGTCAGGCAAGTTAAGAACCAGCAGTGTCTCTAAGCAAATGTTAATTACCATTAACCTGTAATTAATAGGCCTAAACCATAGCCAGCACATCTCTGTCAGGCAGGAGTGTTGGACCTGAGCTGCCAGGCAAGCAGCACTTGGACAGGAGAGCAGCTGCAGTGTGGTTTGTTTTGTGAGGTTTTTGAGTTTGGTGGTGATGATGCTCCGACTGAAGTGATTCTGTCTGTCTTCTTAGACATTTGCTCTTAAAGCTACTGGTGCCAGTTTTCTGTAACACATGAAAGAGGTTCCTTCAGTCCTTGAGGAAAAGCACAGTACAAAAGGTAGGAATGAAAACTTAAAGCCTTTTCTTCAACTTTGTTTTAAGCACAATATATGCTTCACACTGCTCCCACATGGGAAATGCACATACCAAGTGTGGTTGACACAGACAGGGAGAGAGGTGAATTGATTTGCCAAAGGTCAGGCACCGGGTGTCAGTACTGCCATCAGCCCTGAGGGCTGCCTGGCTCCCAGCTGGTAGGTGACACTTTTTTTTCCTTTTGCATGAGTGGAGCACGCATAACACAGTGCTCTGTGGCTGCACCAGCGTGATCTGTGTTTGCACCAGCGATGTCTGCAAGGGAGAAGCAACCTGTGCATGCCAACCTGTTTATCAAGAGCTCAGGCCGTGGCCCATCCCCACCTAACTGTCTTCCTCTTTGTGTTGCTAGGAGCATTACAATATAGTAACAACAGCCTTTCTTTTTTTTTCCCCTCCCACCCTACAAGTCAGATGAAATAACCCTGGACAGGGACTGGGGGACTTTGCTTTTCCTGAGTGACTGTTTCGGGCCATCAGACTGCTGTGGCCACCAAAGCTGTGTGTCCTGCTGCCCTTTTGCTTGTTGTTGTATCTCTCCATGGCAATAAAGGCTCCTGTGTGCCTCTGCTGCACAGCGGTCTCAGAGGGATGCCTGTACTTGTGATCCTCCTTACAGGGCAATGAGTAACATGGGGAGAGCATCTGACCCATGGAAAGCTAACACTGGTGTTCCATGGGCTGATCTAAATGATTTCTGAGTTTGTTTGTTTAAGCAAAAACTGTATGGTTTTCATAAGGGCAACTTTTAGGCTGGATTTTGTGACTGCCTACCTGTTGTCTGTTGCACCAGATTCCTGGAGTTTGCCTGCAAATGAATTAATGCAGATAGTGTGATATCAGGAAACGCACTTAGTACACCACAATACAATCCACTATGTGGTGGGGTTTTTTTCTGTAGCTTAAATCAGTGCCCTGAGTGCAATGGGCAAAATGGGTGGCTTATTTCTCTAGTTCTCCCTTTATCCCCTCTAAAACAACTGTCCTGGCAAAAATTAACTTAAATTCAGCCCTGTCAACAAGGTGAATGTTAAGAAGCAGTTGTTCTGGGAAGTGCTGGTAAAGTATGTGAACTCCATGAAGAGTCTGCACGAGTGTCCCTGCTATCCTGTGCGCTCTGCTCCGTAGAACTGAAATAACAATCCATAGCAATGGTGCAATGGAGAAGGAAGCTGGAAAAAACGCTCCTGGCTTGTTCCCTCAGATCCCCTTTAAAATGGGCTGTTGGGTGGGCCAGCTCTTTCTCTCCCAAGTGTTACGTATCCATTTGCATGGGGGAAAAAGCAGGTTTGCTGCCAGGCGGCATACTTTCCGTCAGCACATGTAATTGCTGGGTGGTGGAGAGAGGTAGCGACTCTGGTTTTCAGGCTGGAGGGAGGGAAGGAGTGTGGCCAGGGTATGCGCTGGGCAGCACTGTTGTATGCCCATCCATGAATTCCAGGTTTTGCAGGAATGTGGGCTCAGCTGTGTAAGCAAAACTTGCTGCCTGTTTGCCCCTCAGCCTGGGCAGTAGGAAGGGAGGCGGGTAGCCAAGTTTCAAGCAGCTTGAGGGACGGAGAGCTGGCCCAGAGGTACAGCTGCAACAGGGGTCTTTTTTTAGCTTGTTTTGGTTTCCACACACACATGGGCTGTGTGAAGTTGGCTGAGCCAAACTTGACCGGTGGTTCAGCAAAAACCCTGAGTTTTACTGCCATGACCTGAAGGCCAGACTGGCTGCCGAGCTTCAGTGGGGCTGGGTACGGTTTGATTTCTGGCATGGAGAGGAGGTTCTTCTATAGGGCTGACCCACAACAAACACTGCTGTGTGGTTCAGACTGCCTCCGAGGGAGTGAGAGGAAGCTTGTGATAGTGTGTGGGGATGCAGTGCAGATGCATCTAGTGCTGAGAGTGACCTTAGACCATCTCCTAAGGTTCAAGGTCTGTCCAACAACTATACACATATAGTAGAGGGAGGCCCTAACTTAAACTCTCCTTTTTGAGATTTAAGTAGTATTTTAACAAGTGAGAGTGTGTAAGTCCCATAGCAGCAGTTCCTACACTGCACTTCACAGCTCCTTTCCTCCAAGCAGAAGTGCCTGCAGAAGCCTAACTGGCCCTGAGCCATCGTGAGACCAGACACTGCAGGCCCTGAGGGCTAACAAACACCCACTGGGATATTACAGCGCAGATCCAGCCCTTTTGGGACTGGGGTGTCTTGCTCCTGTGCTCAGCAGTCTGTGCTGATGCTGGTAGTGCCGTGGTGCTGGTTGAGCAGAGGCACAAGCAGGCTGTGAGGGGCTGGGAGGTCAGGGCAGAGCCTGTTTGCCCAATTTGGCTTTACAGTTGAAGACGGAAACGGAGAAGTGAAACTGTACACACAGTCTGGTCAGAGCAGGTACGTGGGAGGAGGGAGGGTTGAGCCATCCCTGACGGCTGCCAAATTGAAGGGGTTCAGGAGAGCAAGGACGTGTCATCCTAATGCTGAGCCCTTAAAGGACCCAGCTCCAAAGCCCTGCTCAGCTCCCACTATTCATGATTTCATCAGGCTTTGGATGAAGACAGTTGGAGGGTTTGAAGTGGTGGTTTTGGCTGGTAACGAGGGCAGTGGATTCCTGTTCCCCAGCCCACTTGTGTGCAGCTGGGTAACATCTCCCTTCTCTGCTGGCAACCAGCTTGTCGGACCCATCCCCTTCCCCCCCCTGGTTGGGGGGCTTTGCTTTGTTTCCTGTTGCATCTAAAATTTCATAAACTGCCATATTTTAGGAGAGAGAAGTTATCTTTCATAGTTCTGTGTTTCACATCTTCCTGTATGCTCTTAGACCTATTTCCTGCCCCTTCTCCTGCATTTTCTGTTTCTCACATTAGCTCACTAAACCCAGCTCCCCAAGCAAGTATTTCTACCTCGCAAGCAGCTTACAGCAGCTAGATGACTTTTCTGAGACAAACCAATCCCAGACAGAACTGTCCCAGCCCTTGCATTTACACAGCTGCTAATTTGACCCTAATCCATTTTAAAAGGAGAGGGCTGGTGGGTGAGGAGGGAGGACCTCACTTGCCGGTATGTCTACAGCACTGACGGACCTGCTGTGTGAGTTGCACACTTTCCCACAGGAAAAGCAGTGTTTTAACTCATCCCTGATCACTTCAAAGCTGACTATTTCTGGTCTCTTGAGCTTTTATGATCACTTTATTAGGTAAGGGGGTGAGTTAATCTTTCTTTTAATCAATTCCTAATTTAGATAACTGCATTATGTACCCATCTTCTGCCTGAACTTCCTCATTCGCTCTCTTTGTGTTTTGCAGACTTCCTGGCTGTGCTTCAGCAGTGGGTGACTGAGTATCGTCTTCTCTGCGTTACGGTGATAGTAGTAATGTGAAGTTTAATGAGCACCTGCGAAGTCGTGTAGCAGGTAAGTGCTCCCGGGGGTCATTCTTCCCTCCAGATTTGATGTGATTTTAAAAGAAGCTTCTTGATGGGCTCTCGTTAGGAGATACTGAGCCCCGCAGCCGAAATGCCGGAAGGAAAGTGGTGTGGCTTGTGTTTTAGTAAACGTTCCCAGCAGCCAGGGTCAGGCAGCACTTGCAAAGCAAAAGTAGCAATACTGTGAAGGTTTAATTTGGAAGTGGCTTCAGTTTAGAAGATTAGCGTTAAAAGCCTCGCTCTTTTGACATTCAGTGTCAAATTGCTTTTATGTGACTGCTTGGGGTCTAGTCAGATAGTGATGGCAGAAGGGAACCAGCAGGTCCAAGCTTTGCTTGCACAGCAGCTACTGCTGCATTTGCTGCTATGCAGGAGAACTTGCCAGAGGTACCTTACGCAGGCTGGTAAAACACTGCACCCCCCTTTTCCAGGTGTAAGAGGGACAGGAAAGGCCTGGAAGTACCTTGACAAACCTCCTAATGATCAGAGGTGACAGCAGAGGCAGCCAGGTTGAAGGGGAATCGTGGCTTTTACATGCCACTTTTTCACTGCTGGGTGAAACCCAGGCTTCTGGCAGTGCTGTTCTGCAAGCGTGTGACAGGAGGCTCTGCGGGTAGCAGTGGTGGGAAGGGAAGAACTGTAGCTGATGGCAGAGGAAGCTGCCAGAGCAGAAGGCCTGGCTGCCACAATGTCCTGCTAAAGCTCAGGGTACCTGTTACTTCATATAAACCGTGTGGGTTTTTTTTTTTCTTATTTATTCTGTGTCTGTGTTGGGTGGTGTCTGTCCCCCTTTTCCCATCCCAGTCAGTTCAAACGGCTGCTCTGCTCTAGCAAAGCTCAGCTCGCAGCGTTCCCTGGCGTGCTCCTCCAGCCAGCCCTGATCAAAGCCGGGAGAGCTGGCCCATTGCCAGCCTCCTGTGTGTAAATGAAGCTTTTTCTCTTTTTCCTTTCCCTGTGCCGTCTTTCATGAGTATCCCTCTTCCAGGGCAGGTTTTTCTGGCTGATCTAGCACATTATTTGTATCGGTGATATTTGCTTCAAGGCTGAGGTGCTTTTTCAGCACTTGCAGGGAAAACATCAGATGCACCCCACTGCCATGCATGTGGCTTGGAAAAACCAAGCATGGTGTTGGCAAGGATGAGGACCATTGAGGCCAACTGTTGCAGGATTTAAGCCCTGTTAGGCACAGTCTCTGATTCATATGGTTATTTCTGTTGCCTGGCAAAGGAAAATGTACTGTTCCTTTGCTTTCGAAACCAGGAGGAAGAGCACGTAGAGAAGGTTCTTGCGCCTGAGCAGGAAAGTGACGTTAGCTGTAAGGTGTCAGCTGGGCCATCTGTGTAACCAGCTGTATCAGGGTTGCCTCAAGGGGTGGTGGGCATCATCCATTGAAAAAATAGTTTGTGGCCAAGCCCAAATGAAAACAATGAAAATCAGCTTCAGAGTGCCTTGCTTCCAGTTCTTCCAGCTTGCAGAGGATTTGGTGATGCTCAGTGAGCACCCGATGAGGAGTGGAAACAAACAGTTCCCACGCTGCCTGCAGAGATACTCCCTAAGACAAGATACTGCCTGTATGTGCCAGAAGCCCCAGCAGGGCTTACAGCCTGCTGTGCAGAAAGCACATGCAGTGAGTGGTAAGGAGACTTTCCTACAGGCAGAGGTAGTTAAGCAGTAGTCTAGACTGCCTCGGGAGACAGAGATGGAGATTTGCGGGGAGCTTTTCAGAACAAAGTAGGCTTGCCAGGAACCATCCAGGGGCAGTGTAGGCAGAGAGGGGACACTTGCTTTTTCAGACCTTTTTTTTCCTAATTTTTAAGCTCTTGTAGAATACTAATACATACCAGAGATGGAGTTAAGGAGACATTCTCAAGCTTAAATTGTGACACTTGATGTTCACAGTATAGTGCTTCCCTGAGGGGCTTGTGCTTGTGTGTGTGTCTGCTACCAAAATGCTTGTATCCTAAGCTATTTCCTCCTGGATTTTATTGTACCTGACTGCTGCTGGTTTCAGATGAGAATTTGATTTCTAAAGGCCTCTGGAGATTTAGCAAACAAATACCTTGGGACTATTTGAAACGTGAGAGAATACACCTGGATTTTTCTGCAGCACAGCCACTTCTGCACTGCAGATGGCAACCCATTCATGATAATTGAGGAAGACGCTTAGCTTTTTCTCCCAGGCTAGTAGGGGCAAGAATGAGATGGGTGTCTGTGTTTTGGGTAGCTGGAATCCACCATCTAGCCCTGTTACCCTCTGGTAACACACAGTGACATAAATTACCTGGCACACTAGGTGACTTAAGGATGTAGAGCTCTACTGCAGTCATACCTAGTGAGCTGGCTGTGCTCAGTCTGAGTATCATGGCCACACTCTTCTGCAGCCAGAGTCAAAAGATGGTCTGAAGGCACTTGGCTGACATCCATCCCACCTCCCTCTTGGGCCATAGCTTCTTCATGCTCTTGGAACGAGTGTGGGGTTACGATCTCAAGCTGTGAAGGAGTTACAGGAAGAAATGTCGACTGAATGGGACATGTTTACATCATCCGTCATCCACAACGTGCTCTCACTCAGCCTTGCTCTTGCAGCTAGTCCTGGACACTTCCAGTCTCCCATGCGGAGCTGGAAGCTCTTTGCTCCTTGCCTGCTGCAACAGAGGGGATTTTCGTGCCTGTGGGCCGGGGCCCCACAGCTCTGACTCACAGTTCCCATTACATTGTCACTTAGCCTTTAAGTGTGCGGAGAGGCTGCCCCTTGGCTTTCAAACAAAGCCTTTCTTTGTTGTGCTTCTGTTATAAAGGAAGCAAGCGTATGTGTTCACCCCACACATCCCAAATGAAAACCACGTGGCTTCGCAGCCCTAACGTGCGTTTGGTGCTTTTGCTACGGCAATGCATGTTGCATCACTCTTAGCCCATTGAGTCTTTTCAGAGTTTTTCTTCCCAGCATTCTGTTTACAAACTCTTGAGGGAAAGGAAGAGCTTAAAGTTGTTTTCTTTTGTTGCTAAGCAGAGGGGACTGAGCAAAGAGCACATTAAAATCATTAAATGTGGGTGTATGTGGCAATAGGCTGGCCTCTGTGTCTTCCCTTGGGTGAAAATGGCTCTGAGTTGGTGGCCACGGGTGCTGAAAGGATGAGCTCCGTGGAGATAGTGTACGGAAGTGGTGCGGTCCATTTTCTTTTCTGTCCTTGCTTTTTCCTTCTGACTTTTATTTATTCAAAGTCACTTTGAAAAGCAGGGTTAGCCAGCAGTAGGCAGCCAACATAGTTGTGTGCATGCGTGTCTCTTGGCAGTTTTTAGGTTTATGACTGGTGAGCCAAGTCTAAGCTTACTGCTTCCCGAAGCATTTGCGTTATTTCTCCTGCTCTTTCCTACAGCCCCCGGGTAATGAAGTCAGAGGGCCCGATTCTTCCTGCAGACACTGGCGTGCAATGCGGAGTGCTTCTGCTTGGATCAGGGAGTCATCCTGAGAGCCAAGGAAATGGGACGCTGCAGGAAAAGCGCTTTTTCTTGCTCTCTCCTCCTTCCACACCCTCTACCCATCCCTGCAGGGGCTTTCAGTCTGTTTTGTTTGGGGTTTTTTGAGGGTTTTTGGTGATTGTTTGCCTTTGTTTCCCACACACACACCCCTGTCCCCCCCTGTCCCTGTATTTAAGGAATACAACTCAGTGTTGTGTTTTATAAAAAAGCTGGGATTTCAGGCAATGGAATAAAGCATTGCTTTTCATTTCTGTGGTGACATTTTGGCTACAATAGCCAGCTGTTAAATACTGTTCCTCCCCAGCTGTTTGAATACAAACAGCTGTAACTAGTTAGTAAAACAATAGTCCAGTATCACACAAACCTCCAATCCCATCCAGTGTTTGAGTCCTGTTTCAGCAGTTACTTGGGCCTGGAGGTCTCCTGACATAGGAAAAGTGACTTTTTCACTGAGTCAAGACTGTGATGGAGTAGAAGATCTCAGATCAACCGAATTCCCAGCCTGCAATGACCATTTCTTTTTGCTGTGTTTTTGTTCAGTGTCTCAGTGTGGAAGTGTCTGGCAGCTATTGTGCTTGCTACTGTCTGTAATGTAAGTGCTCAGTTACACGACTTAAATGGGACTTCATAGTTTCTCAAGTAAAACATAATCACTCTGCAAGTCGTGTCTGAGCTGTGCCAATATCTGCGTGTGCTCTTAGATGGGCTGGAGTGGTGTATCCCAGAGGTGACTGCCAGATTGGGTCGGTGAGCTCTGGCTGCCCCCACGGGCAAGGGGAGGTTGTGTGGCGTAGAGGGTGACAGCCAGAGTGGGTCCCAGCATGAGCTCCAGGTGGGGGCCAGAGAGCATCTGTGCTCCACACGCTGTGGCTCACTATCAGGCTTTCGGTAAAGCAGCCGGGAGGTTGTGTCCATCTGTGCCGATGGGAGATTGTGCAAGGGCATGACCAGCTATTTATTGCCTGGGCTCCCACCATGCTGGGCTTGAGGGGTAAGGAGCTCTTTTCTCCTCCTTTAAAAAAACCAGACAACCCATGGCACCAAAAAACCAAACCCCACAAAAGTTCAGTCTGCTCCAATTGTTTTCCTCACAATTAACAGATACAATTTATTTGGCTTAAAAAGCCAAGCTGTTCCTGGCTGGGATCCTACCACACCAGCTCGGTACGTGGGTGGGAGCCACACGCACACTTCCTACCTTCCCCCTCCTGTCTCTCTCACGGCCCACACTGTGTTCCAGTTTGTAAAACCCCTTCTCAGCCATAGCAGGGGGAACCCGAAGCACTGCGCAGGCTGCCCACGTGCTGCTTGCTGACAAGAGCTGAGCTGGCTTGCAGAGTCAAAAGGCAAAACAACACACTCGGGCAACAGGCAGGATGCTGAGTAACACCCCTCACGCTGTTAGCTTTGCCTCCTGATCTCCATGGACACCCTTTCTTGGGTCCAGCCTTAGAGTGAGTAAACAGCGAGTGCTTTGGGAGCATGATGTGGTGCTGTATTTATTTAGCAGTTATTGCGGCTGTCCTTGATGGTGGCTGCCAGGAAGAGGGGGCAGAATCTGGTCAGTGCCGTGGTACCTGTATGCACTGCGAAACAGTGGCTTAGGAATATCCAGATAAATCCCCCGCTTGCTGATGAACTGAAGATCTAACGTGTGCCACATCTCTTTAGGTTTTGGAAAAGAGCCCTAGAAGGCAAGTAACTCTTTTTGAACCAGAAAGAAAACTTTGGACTGTCTGGGCTTTGGGGGAAGTGAGGCCATAGGATTTTATGGCAGCATCTTACGTATGCACCTGTGTGCAGAGAAGGCTGAGGCAGGAGCAGAAGACCTCTGAACGTCTTGAGTGCTACTGCAAGATGAAAAGAAACAATCTGTCCTACTTTTACCCACAGCGGGCACTGGAAATTCAGGGGGTCAGACTGCAGCAAGGGAGAGTTAATGAGGCATGAGAGATAGCTTCCTGGCGGCAAAAGTAGTCAATGACTGGAAGACATGAGAGAGACTCCCTGTCCTTCACAGTGCAAGTCAAGCACTCCTCTGCTTGGAGAGATGCTGGCAAAGTCTCTTCTCGCTTGGAGCTGGGGCCACACGGTAGCATTGCCTCCAGAGCAATGTCCATGCCAGTCACATGCTTATCCACCCTGAATCCGCCTGTCCATGGGAAGGGAGGGCTACCTAGTCCTGTACACAGGATGAGCATCAGCATTTCCTTGGAAATACCTGATCTGGTGACCTTGGGAGGAAAATATTGCTTCCGAAAGTCCACAGCAGACCTGTTGGGCAGGATGTCTGACTCTGGCTGTGCGATTGACTCCGTTGGCACTGCAGCAGGCTTGGGACAGGATGTCCACAGATGTTACAAAAGGCTAATGTGTTCTCAAGCAAACAGCAGAACAATAGTTATCAGTCAAGTGACCTTGTCCAACTGCTGTCCTATGGCCAAGCAGCTAAGCTGGGGTGGAGCTTCCAGGCATGCTTTGGGAGGCAGTTGCTCTGCCATACCTGTCTTGTGTAGTTCTGAGCAGGTCAGCTGGCTTGTTCCGGTTTTAATCATGGCTGTGGTACTGGTCTCAACATCCAGACATCTGCACCTCATGTGTTGGTGCATTTGGTCCTTTCCACCTGTGGCTTTGGTAGACAACCAAAGACAGCCTGATCCCACTGGTCCCTGCTGAACCAACTGCGACTGTGCTGGCAGCTGGAATTTGGTGCTTCGTCTTAGTACTAATTTAATGCTCAAGAAGACAAGTCAGAGCACGAGTGGCTGGAATTCTCCTGTCCCTGTCTGTAGCCCATCACACCAATGTCCTGTATGCATGTTTAATTCATAGAGGGTGAAAGAGCAGCACAACTTGGTGCTGCTCAGACCCTGTATTGTTTTTTGTGGCTCCCAGTTTTCCTGGCTGGGCTGTGTGTGCTGCAGCACTGTGCTCAAGAAATGGGAGAGCAGGAGCCTCTCCTGGCTGCATGATCTCTGGGTGGACTGTGCTGGGTGCTGTCAAAGCTGATGCTGGAGCAGGAAGTGGGGGGTTTTCATGGCTCTGGATGTGTCTGGGGACGTGTTCTCACTGCAGTAGTGGGGTCTCCATCCTGGAGAGTAGAAACCAGCCGACGATCCTCATCTGAGCCTTGGGGCTCTTGCTGCCTGTGCTAGGTGAAGCTAGGCAGGATCACATGTGCTAATCGCTCACAGTGGGGTGGGAAGGGTAGACTGGTGCAATAAACCCTTAGTCACACCGGGGTGTGTTTCAGTACGTGGGCTCTGAGCATTCACCTTGGCCCCCCTGAGGGTCCAGCACCTTGCCAGCCCCACCTTGCTGACTCAGGTGAGAATGGAAACCCTTGTTTGGAGATGCAGTGCTTTGGTATGATGTCTCCTAGGTGCTGGCTTAGCTGTCAAATCCATCACTCTGGAGTGCTGGATAACCTGCAGACCCCAACAAATGTGGTGCTGACCTGGGAGGAAACCTTACTCACTTCTGGGCTGAAATTCTTCACCAATACAGGACTTCTCCCCTGCCCACTCCCAAAAGTACTTTGTCAGTAAAAACGGTCTCAGGAACAAGTTTGAGTGAAGTCCTGCCAAAACCAATTCTTCGAGTGCTGTGAAAGTCCAGGTCAAACCTGCAGAGCATTGGCCTGAGAGCAGTGACCTCAGGGGCTGGTAAGAAGAGTAGAGCTTAGATTATGGTTAGTGCCTCCTGAGTTTGGAGGAGAGCCTTCAACAGAAGTTTCTGCCGTCCCAAGTAAATGATCATGTTATAAGGGCGTAGGTATGTGTGTTTTTTTAAAATATGTACATATAAAATTAAAACCTGAAAATTTTCTCATTCTTGTCGGTGCAAAAGAGGCAAAATTTGAACAACAAATTCCCATCAACTAATGGCAGAGACCAGCCTGATATCTTCACTCGGGTATTGCTCTCTCTATAGAGGTACCTTCATCTTTTTCGGTGAATATCCATCCAGCACCTGTTTATTCCTGAGGCTTTAGATGTAGCAACTGGAAGGAAAACTGCCTTCACCATCTGTCCTGAGCCAGCAACGTCCCTTCGACTGCTCTGTAAGCGTCGATGGGGAGATGGTTGAAAAACAGCAGCATGGGGTGGGGTTGATTAAATAAAGGTGTTTTTCCAAGTTTTTGGCAGGAGCAAGAATACTGACATGCATCTCTGTAATTCCCATTTCCATTGTATGTTTCTTACAGTTAAGAGACGTAGTACTCAGGAAGAGGAAACGTTTCTTTCTACTGCAGCTGGGCATGCTTCTGAATACCTGCAGAGGTGGCACGGTATTTGCAAAGTGCAGGACATAGTGCATTACAAAGGGCTTTCAGTAAACTTTTTGTCTTGCTTACATCTTCATAAATCCAGCGGAAGTATTTTCAGAGCATACACTCAAAGGCCAAAAGGCAATTTGTTTTCTGTTACAGCAAGGGGAAGAACCATGGCATCCCAGCAGCTCAGCTATGAGGGAGTGTGGCTGGGCCGGGCCTGAAACCCCTGGGCTTGAGATGCACAGCTTCCCAGTAAGAAAGTCCCAAAGCAGGTTAGTGGCTGTTCTGGGCTATTAACCTCTCCAGTCAAAACAAGCAGCAGAGTCCAGACCTCAAGGACCTTCCCAAAAAGAGTTTCAGAAATCATATTTGTTCCTATGAAAGCTCTGGTTTCAAAAACTTGGCAGCTTTCAATGAAAAAAGCTCCCAACCAGCTGTAGTTTCTATCATCTCTTCACATCACCTCTTTTCTTGTAGCCTACCAAAGCAAAACAGAGTGTGGCAGCCACCTATTCACTGCCTTTTGTGTCACCCAAATCACAGGAAGCGATCGAGTGCGTCGTAAGTGACGTCTTGGCGTAGTCCAGGGCGTTACTGAATGGCATTCAGCGGCTTGACTTGTGTTTTTCTCATTTAAGAATCAAAGCTCAGCTCACTCCTGTCTGGTTTATTGCTGAACACCAGCCAGAGCGTGGTTTGCTTCCCATGATCCAAAGTTTTAGGGAATAAAAAGGTGGAAAAAATACATCTGTATGAGGAACTCTTGAGGAAAGAAAGGGACTGTTAATGAAAGGGCAATATTCTCCTGTGTCTCTAGAGAAGGTGGAGGGTTAAGTGGGCTCAGAGCACAGGAGCAGCCTACAGAGGCAAGTTGCAAACTGCTGTTTAAATCTCTTCTTTGCCAGACTGAGCAGGGGTCTGAAGGGTTGTGAGTAAGGCTTGAGGCATCACAAGTTGAACACGTTTTAGCTGGCAGGGACAGGACATTGTTACAGCTTTGAGCATCACCATCTCTACAAAGGACTTTGCTGCTCGTGCAGGGAAATCGCCTGTGGCAGGGTGGCTGGTGGGAAGGGGGAGAGCGCCCACTGCCACAGGGTAGTGGCTGGCCCAAGTTGGACCACATGAACTCTGCCGGTGAGGAGGAGGTCTTTGAGGCAGGAGCTCTGCCCCCATGCCACATAAAGCACCACTAAGCAAATTTGCTTGCTCTAGTGTGCACTGCAAGCACTGTTCATCTTCAGGGCTGGTTACAGTCAGCAAACAGCGCGATGGCTATTTTTATATTGTCTTGCAATAGTCTCTGCAGATGATTTTCCTTCAAGGCCTTTCCTGCAGGGACCTGGGTAGCACAGGTGATGCAGAGAGTTACTGCAGAGATGCAGGCACAGCAAGTGCTGGTTTGCAGAGCTCAGCACCAGTTTTTTTGATTAGGGGGCTGCATTTGTGCTGATGCAGAGCTGCAGCTCTGCCTTTGCTCCATTGCCAAGGGGCTGAGCATGACTGGCAGGTCAGGTCTCACTTGAGGGACCATTTTCAGAGCTCCAGCCTTTGGGGTGGCTGAAACAGCCCAAACACAAAGGAGAAGAGGCCGTCCCCATGGCAGTTTTGGGGCAAGCCTTTCTGGCCGTACTTACCCCTTCGTTTTTATGATGTGCATGCAAGAGGATTCCAGCCAGCTCTCAAAGGCCCCATGCAGAGGGCTCTCTCCAGCCATCCCTTGACCTTAGGCAAGCTGCTGCCTGGCTGTGCGAAGGCTTTACGTGTTTGTGAGCTTCATGTGCTGCTTCCCTTTCCTTGCAACATGCTACAAGTAACCGTGCTTCAGGTGAGCCGGGGAACCAAACGTTTCTGACTTGTGCAGTGAAGGGCTTTAGATCAGCTCAGTGTGAGAGCTGGCCTCCTTCTGCATGCGTCTTCATGGCACCAACCTGAACTGCGTGATACCAGTGTCAGCTCTCCCCTTCCCCTCTTGGGGTTACCCACGTCATCCAGGGCCTGCTGTGGGGCTGATTGGCATTCTCCAGCCGGGGAGGCTGCTTCAGGCTTGAAAGGATGAGGCCCAACTTGCCTGGGAGCTGAGGGTGGAGGGCTGCAGGTGTTCCTGGTGAAGCCTTTGAACATACCAAGTGCTGCAGGAGGCAGATCATTGTTTCTAAGTGTGCAGCAGAGCAATTGGGTGCTTTTATCTGTCTGAGCCCTCGCTTCCCAGCTGGAGAGTGGGACAGTGCCTGCCCCCTCACTTCCCAGGGTTGTTCAGAGCGGTTGTTAACCTTAAATCAGTGAAGCGCCCAGTCACTGAGGCAGTGAGTGCCACAGAAAAGCCCAGAAGGAAGCTAGTTCTGGTGCCAGAGGCGGGCTTGAACAAGCAGCATCGTGCTGGGCAGTGAGCGGAGATGGAGCTTTGCGTGGAGATGTTGGGGCTCTCGGCCTCACTGCTCCTTTCCCCGCTTTGTGCTGTGGGATCTTGAGGTGGGGTCTCTGCTTTCTCACCCTGAGAATGTCCCAGAGCAGGGCAGGGGCAGGCTTGGCTGCTCATGGACCTGGCTTGCCTGCAGCGTGGTGAGGACCACAGTGCCCTCCCTCAGGGGGGTCTTTGGAGGCCTGGGACTGCCACAGGAGGGTCAGCAGGAGGTAGGTAGATGTAAACCTGTTACCAAGCCTGAACATTGTCTGTGTTTTGAATGGGAAAAAAACTGGCAGGGCCAGAAATTTGGAAAAGGTTGAAGATCACTTTAGGATCTTGCTGTTCAAAAACTCGTAATACTTTTTTTTTTTTTTCTTTTCCTCTCATGCTTGAAATGTTGCTGAATTGGATTCGTAGGTGAAACAATGATGTTTCTCGTTTTTTAGTCTCCAGCTTGGAAACATTTGGACTCTCCCTCTTCCCCACACGAAAGCTGTCTCAGCCAGAGCAGGCATAAATATTTTTATCAGACTTAAATTGCTTGAGCTGAACTTAAAAGCAAGGGAAAAGAAGAGCCTTTGTTATGGGCAAGGCTGGACTGCCCTAGCAGGCAGTGCTACTGGTTTCACCTGTATTATTTAGTTTTCCATATTATGCAGGAAAACTCTGTCTGATGAGATGTGGGAACGCTCTGCCCGTACCACCCTTGTTGCTGACAAGGCCAGGCTCCATTGACCTTGGTCACTGAGCATGATTAACCTTAAGCCTTAACTGGGGTTAATGTTTGGCTTCATTTTCTGGTGTGAATAACTACAGTAGCAAAAGGGCAATTTTGACCAGGAAAGCTGTCTCTGTTCAGGCTGAAAACAGACATGCCTCTTGCAAATTCATGTGATCTGAAGATGATGTCACTTCCAGTTTTCATCCCGACTCTCTTCCAGAGGTTGATGCCTGCAGAGTCTGCTGAGGGAAAAGGTTGTGTGCGTGCTTCCTAACCTACTCCTGCAAAATCAGCTGGGATAGCCTAGACCATCAGTGTGACTTAGAATTAAGTCAGCTGAGACAGCCGGTGATGGACTTGGGGATGTCTGGGCTAACCCCTTCTGCTAGCAGAGCTTTGGGGCAGGTAACCTCTGGAAGTGGTGTGCCTATGGGCAGCTGGGCATGGGGGAGTCTTGAAGGGTACAAGAAGATCCTAAGGAAGCTGACTTCTTTCAGCCTTACGCATCTAAGAAGTTATCCAGTAAAACATCTCATCCAAAGGGACAGAGGTCTAACAGGGCAGAGCAGTGATGTCATCCTGGTCAAGACTGCAAGAGGAGGCACCTGGCCCTTGGCCATGCTATTTTTAAGCCTGGAAAGCACACGTGGTCTGCAAGAGCGTAGTACTAAGGAAAGGAACTTGCCAGCGTTTCCTGCACTGCCCTGCCCCAGCAAACTGATAAAGCATTTTGCAATGCAGGGCGACCCTAGTTTATTTTTAAAATGTGGCCAGGCATGGAGCTCACAGAATAACTGGAACACCCAGCTTTGGGAATTAATTCAGCTTTAATTCATTGCTTGATGAATTAAAGAGTTAATGTAAATGTAAAAAGGACAAGAAAGGCCAGAAACCCAGTGCAACATCTGCATAAGGGCATACATATACGTAGGCTCAAAAAAAAAAGGGTAATTAATAATTGTTACACAGGGAGGGGCACCTAGCGTTATCCTGAACACCATAGGAATTTTCTTGCTGCTTGGACAATGTATCTCAGTCCTGTTCCCTTGTTATTCCAGTCCCAGCCCTCTTGTAAGAAAAGATAATTGCATGCTGAAGGACACAGTTCCCATGTGCAGCAAGTGCTCACATCAAGGAAATATAGGTTCCTGCAATCGAAAGCCAGTAGTTTGTTGTGCAGTAATGATAACAAGGCCCACTGGGATGGATCTGTCTTTACTGCATGCCCTGTGAAGGCATAAATGAGATTGCCAGAGATGTTCTCCTTCTTGCGCAGACACTGGGGCAGCAGGGTTGCTGTGGTACCAAGGCGTGATGGGTTCGGGCCAGGAAGGAGCTATCGCAGGGGGAGCAAATTACAGCCCTCAGCTCCCGGTGCACGCATAGTGCCCCACCATCTCTTGGTTCTCTGTGAAACAGGCCTCATTCCGGCAGGAGGATGAATTGGTTTATTAGGAATGAGATTACTCTTTCTGGCTTGATTGATTAGGTATTTTATGGATAGACCTGATTTCTGCAACAAAACCCCTTTTCTCTCTAACACTTCTGAGGCATTAAAGGGGCTGTGTTAAAATGTCCCAGCTGGAAGAATAAATGCCCCTGCTTGCTCATCTTGTCCTTTTGATCTCCTTGTGCTAGGACTGAGGGTTATGTTGCTAGAAAGAGGGACTGGTAAGCTTGCCACGTCTCAGCAGTGGGTGACAACCTTGGATTGTCCTGCCCTGAGCAGGCACTTGGGATCTTGGTGGCGATGCTAGCCCTCCAGAAACAGAGGTGACACCTAGGAGGAAACAGGCCCTCTGGCCCAGACCACTGGTAGGCCTCGTTCAGGCCAGGCAGATGCCCCATTAATGGGGCCGTGTCCTAAAAAGCTGAGAATTAAATTATTTTAGCATGAGCACCATGGCATAGAAAGCTTTATTAAGTGGGAGGTCCGAGCAGCAGAGCCAGTAACCAGACAAAGGAACTCCAAAACAGCATAGCAGTCTCGGTCATGCCAAGGGCCTGTGCTAGGGAGGATGTGGGCCTGTTGCTGTTAAGGGTGTGCTTGGGGAAGAGGGCTTAGATCAAAGCCATGGTGCTTACCAGTGCCTTCCACAGATGAATAGTGAAGTAAGCACCAAAAATAAACAACCCGATGCTTTTAAAACCACTGAGTTAAAGGAAACCCTTTCCAGTTTAGCAATCTTTCTGTCTCTGCCCTTTTTCTGGGGACCACAGTCATGAAGCATCCTGAGGACTGGGAGAGTTTGCCAGAACCTGATCCCGGTGGTGCTGAAAGGCAGGAAGAGCTTTGCCTGTAGTGCCTGCTGAGGAGCACCAAGTCATGCAGGCTTGTTCCCTCCCAGGCGTGCATAACCAGCTCTGGCAGTGAAGATTCCTCTGATCCAAGTAGGCTGTGTGTGTCCCCTGATGTGCTTAACATGGAAGGTGGCCAGGACAGCCCTGCCTGTGCCATTTCTATGTCTGCAACATTAGCCTTATGTTGAGGGACAGCAGTGGTCCTCTACAGCCCTGCCTTTTTACATCTGGGGAGGTCCTGCCTGCTTCTTTCCCCTTCTGTCCTGAGAACTTCAAAGGAGGGAGGAAGGACATGCCCTTCCACACTGCCCCAACAGCATGACAGAGGGTTGACAGTAGCAAGCACCTTCACAGTTCTGTTCTTCGAAGTTAATTTGATGAGAGGACGCTTTCATCCTCACTATCTGCTGATAAAGTCTCTTTGGGAAGCTTGGTTGATAACTTGCAGAAACAGGCATGTGCTTAGGAGTTTCTAGACTCAAACAGGTTTTTTTGGGACTAGAAAGGATGCCAAAGCTTTTTTCAAGTGAGGAGTTTCACTTTTCTTCTGAAGGGAATATATTCTGAATCGTGGGTCATTCTCCCTTTCTTTCTCTCCCAGGGAAGGAACTGCCATGCCCGTGGGAATCTTCCGGGTGTGCCTAGTGGTGATTACAGCCATTGTCAACCACCCGCTCCTCTTCCCTAAAGAGAATGTCACTGTCCCTGAGAACACGGAAGAAATCATCCAGAAAATGAAGGAGCGGGAGGAGAGCCTTCGGCTGGAACTGTTGCGTTTGGAGCAGGAAATCGCAGACCAGGAAGCCACACAGAAGGCTCTGGAAAAGGCTTCAGAGGTAGTGGAGGAAAGCAAAGAGGAAAAGGTCCGATGGGATATGTGGACTGCCCTTTCCATGGTCATCTTCCTGCTGATTGAGCTCTGGAGGCAGGATTTCCAGGAAGGGAATTGGCAGGACACAGGAGGAGAAGAGGATGACATGGCTGTCCTGGGGAAAGCATTTAAAGGAGTGGTCTTCCCTGACAAAGCTGTTTTGGCCAGCTTCTATGAGAAGCGCATCCTGGGTACCACCGGAGACATGGCCAGGATGCGGGAGATGGTGGAAGGCTTTGCAGATGACCTGCTGGAGGCCTTGAGGAGTGTTTGTAACCGGGATGCTGACATGGAAGTGGAGGACTGCATGGGTGTGGGGAGCATGTATGAGAATTGGAGAGTGCGTAAACCTTTTGTCTGTGATCTGATAGTGCCTTTTGCCCCCCCAGAGCCATACCGTTTTCGGTCCCAGACCTGGTGCTCTGGCGATTCTTTTCCCCCCGATGAACAAGGTTATGGCACTATCAAGGTATGCAGGGCAGATGAGGATGTGACAGGTTGCATCTGTGACAAGACTAAACTAGGAGAGGATATGCTGTGCCTCCTCCATAGCCAAGCCAATGCTACCAGGCCCAGCAGTGTGATGGAAGACCTCCTGTGCTTCAAAAATACTCAATACCTGGATGCCGACCAAGTCATGAAGTGGTTCCAGGTCGCGGTCACCAAGGCCTGGAACAGAATCTCCCACAAGTATGAATTTGACCTTTCCTTCAGCCTCCTGGACTCACCAGGAGCCCTGAAAATAAAATTTAGGTCAGGGAAATCAATTGCCTTCAACCTCACCCCTGTGGTGCAGTACGAGAACTCTGATGTTTACTTCATCTCTCATTTCCCCTGGAGCAGCCTGGCAGCAGACCTGCCCTCCAGCACTCACTGGTTTCTCACCTTTGCGGTGTATGAGAGGAGGTTCATCCAGCTGGTCTCCAAAACATTGCCTGCTAACGCCTGCCATGTCAGCTCCCTTCAGATCCTCTCCTTCCTCCATGGAAAGCAGTGCAGCCTCACAGGTCCAAGCGGGCTCACCAATTACCACCTGAAGACAGTGATGCTGCACCTCCTGCAAGCACGTCCCAGCCAGGACTGGGCCCCAGAGAAGTTGGAGGCCCGTCTACAGGACATGTTGAAATTCCTGGAGAAATGTTTGCATGAGAAGAAGCTCTACCACTTCTTCATTGGCAATGGGAAGGTACCAGCAGAGCTGGGCTTCCCCGTCATATTCCAGAGGGCTGAGCCTCTTAACCTTTTCCGTCCCTTTGTGCTACGCAGGGATGTTTACAGGAAGACAGTGGACACGTTCCACGAGATGCTCAGGAACATGTCTGCACTAATAAGTGAGTACACGGTGCACATTCCCCTTGCACACACCAATGGGATCCGTAAGGAATCCCTTTAACCAAAGCCAGCAGGAAAATACTTGTTCCTCTAAGCACAAGTCCAGAGGGCAGCTTTCCGAAGCCTCCTGGAGACAACAGACTTTTCCAGCACAGCTTCTGGTCTGCAGCTGAACCGGTTCTGGGCCGTGGTTTCTGCAGTAAGGGAGAGGGGATGAGGGGAGGATAGGGAGAAACTGGAAGACATTAAAAAAGTAAGTTTCTGCCTCACTGGTGTGCTGGCTGGGTTTTATGCAGCTAAGAATGTATTTTTCTATTGTGCCTCAGTCACGCTACAGTGGTGGTGAGCAACAAACATGACTAATTTATTCAGATGCCTGCAATGCAAACAGTGGTGGTGGCCAAATACTTCATTTCCTTTGGAAGGGGGAGATTAGAAAAAGGTGGAGGAATCAGAGACGGGATCTTGGGATCGCAGGAGCCTGCCTGCTTGCAGACAGCAGAAACTCTGCAACCGATGGGAAGCACGACAAGACATGGTGCTGATGTGGGGAGGAGGGCCATGCACAGGATCTGGGCTGGACGGAGATCCTTATATTAATCACAGCTCTTTAATCAAAAGGTAACTGTAGTTATAAAAAAAAAAAAAAAGCCTTCTTGCTAGGACTAGCAGCAGCAATTTAAATGGCTTGTCCTGTCCCTCAAAAGCACGCCATCACTCCGCACATTTCTTCTCCCTGGGAAGGATGTAGCAGAGCAGGCAGCCAGCTCTGTGTCTTCAGATCATTTCATTAGAATCTTCCATTTTCTTCACGGTAACACGACTGGTGGGTTATATGCCTGGTCATTTTCCATGGCTAAACAGACAGGAACCTATTTCAACTTAGATAAAAGAGAGAAACACCATTTCTGGGTTCTGGCGTTTTGGTTGGTTGGTTTGTTTTCCTGACCTCGGGGCAGTAAGGCTGAGAAGATCCAAGAGAGGAAAGACTGCTACAGGCTTTGCTTTCATAAAAGCAGCAGTTCCCCAAAATTGTCCTGTAATGAAGCCAATCTCAGCAATCTGGTAGCAGGAGGGAACAGTCGCCGTCCAAATGAGAGTGTGACTCTCCCAGCGTAGTTGTAATGAGGCCAAGGCCAGCAGGATGGCTCTGAGTTAGGAGGAGGGAATGAAGGAGTTGCACATGTAGCAGGGTTTGGCAGTGCTGCAGCTGCCTTCTGGTCTGTGTCACATCCCTTCTGCTCCCCAAAAGCTACCTGTTTGCCTCCATATAGGGTCTCCTGGGTCCTTGTAACGACTGCTGCTCTGTTGAGGCTCTGAGGAGCTGCTGCTAGCAGACTGTAATTTGCTGAGCCCGGAGTGTGATGGGGAAATGTCAGCTTCTGCAGGCTTTCAAGCCAGGGGAGAATCTCGTGCAAAAATGGAGGAGCCTGGACTCCCTCAGGAAGCAGCAAGTTAGTGCCCTGGCGGTGGGCTGCCCAGCCCCAGGGAGGCAGATTTGCAGGAGGAGGGGGCTCAGTAGCTCCTCACGCTCCTTTGTGTGCTTCATGCAGGATCCAAGCCAGGGCCTCAGTGCAGATCTGCTTCATGCTGGTCCCAGAGGCCTGGCCTCCAGGGCTAAGGGCCCATCACTTTCTTAAACTAGGATTTCCTGGAATGTTTTACACTAGGGCTTCTCTGAATCCTGTTTACAAGAGGGTAGTTGTTCTGGGTGGTGAGGCCCATCAGGGATGATATCACCATGACTCCACAGGTCCCTTTCTATCAATCCTCTCTGTCACATGCACCAGAGAAGATTTAACCCTGTATCACTACTAGGGACCGTGTACAGCTGAGGCTTGTTATCCAGCCTCTGTTGATAGGCAAACTCTCCACAGACATGTCCTCTCCTCCCTTTTCCTGGTAACATTTCACCACCTCCTTGATGTCTGCTCGTCTGCCCCTCCACCGGCGAGGGACATTTCATGCATAAAGGCAGAGAAAGCTGTAACTCCCATTCCCACACCTGGTTTGTAAGAAAGCACAGGTGGGGACAAGGAACTCCTTGTTCAAATCGCTGCTCCCCTTGGCTTTTATCATCACAGCCATGGGGTGGTTGAGTAATATTTCTGAGCAGAAGGTAGGGGGTAGGAAGCAAAATGGGAGAGAAGTGGCTGGTGGGTAGTGCCAGGAGGAGAGAGTCTTGGATCATCAGTGCTTACTTCAGCACCCTTGGCAACGAGTGCCTGGGAGGCTGCCAGAGCAACAGGGCAGGACTAATTGCTAACGCTAACGAGTGCTGTAAACCCCTGGCTTTCATTAGTAGAACCAAGCAAGCCTTCCCCAGTAGGGAAGAGGGCAGGAGCAATCTCAGGGGACACGACAAGCAGGTAGTGACAAGCAGAGGTACAGGGAGGGTGAATGAATACTGGAGCCTGGAGGCTACATTGGAAGCTGTTTGCAAACCCAAGCAATTTGCCATGTTTACCTGCCCAGGTTTACTGCACAGTGCCTGTAGCAGACCCAGCCTTGCCTGGGCTGCGGGCAGGCAGGTCATGCTGAAGCAGTTGTGGCTGGAGTTGCTTCTAAATGTGTTCCCGGCCCAGACAGGGAGAAATAAGAATTTCTCTGCTGTTTCCTGTCAGGGGTCTAAATTTAGACTGTCCAAAGAAGAGAAACAAATTTGTGACCCAGGTCTCTCAGGAAATGACGTTCAGGGTTGAAAAATAACTTTGATATAAGGTTGAGCAGGGGGAGGATGAGAAGAAAAGGCTGTTGAACAGCATAAGGTAACTAACTCCCCTGTTAAAATGTCAGAACAAAGCTTTGTAACGCCAGTCCTACGGGCTTGTAAACGTGCCTCAACTTGTCTTCGCACAGCTCCAAGCACTGCTGCTCAGACGCAAAGGGAACCTAAACGGATCTGAGGACTGAATCTTCTGCTCTTCATTTTCTGTATTTGTGTGCCCGTTCTCTCTTAAGCCCATACTGACCCTGAAGTGTTCCCATGGGGTTTAGTTGAACCCAAGCTGGAACTGAACCAAGGAATTTATGGATTTGATTCCCCTGAAAGCAAGTTGCTTGGCTTAATTTTCCTACATGCAATACGCTCATTTTGCCCTGAGCACCTTCTAAGTGGTCTGTTCTGTCCTTTTAGGCTGTGAGGAAACCCTTTCCAGGGGGAGAAGGGCTCTGTGATTATAAGCTGTGCTCCAGTAAGCCTCAGGGCAGCGATCTTCTTTGTAAGCCACATAGCAGTATATGTACCAGTAGATATAGGTGTCCCCTCAGAGGAGATGGTGGTACACAGCGGATCAGTAAAAGGCCATGCTCACCTTTCAGAAAGAGGGTTTATAAGACTGTTCAGCTCGCTCAGCTGTCAGCCAGTAGAAACATCCTACGTCTTTTTAATGCTGCCCAGGTTTAGTTCTGCCTTGACTGAAATCTGGTTCATAGGAAGCAGCTTTAAAGGGGGGGTGGAAGTGGAGTTTTGTGGTTTAACGTGAATAACATTCTTTTAAAACCAAACAGCGTATGACACGTGAGTAACAAACACCCAACACCTCTTTGGTAATGCCCTGTCTCCAGGAGAGATCCTAAGGAAGGGTGAACTGCCTGTCCTGGACCTCTTTCCTGTGTGTCAGTGCTGTTCTTGCTATGTGCTGACTGGGTGAATATAACAGATGAACTTACATTGCCTTCTGCTGGTTTCCAGCCACTGCCTCCACCCTCAACCTGTGGTTTTACTATTTTATTATTGGCTCTGTCAAAGCAATGGAGTTAGTGGTGGCTTGATAGCAGCCACTGATCTACAACACAGCCTCAGGAGCCGTTTGCCTTTGGGAAACATCTTGGTCTAAGGTTGTTATTGTTGTTCAGGAGCTGAATATCTTCTAAGGGGAGCTGTTGGTAGTTCGCTCTTTAGTATGAGGCAACCACAGAATATGGCTTCTCTCTCTCTAGGTTACTCAGTATACAGGTTTTCTGGGGGTATAAAAATGTATTCCAGCAAAGCGATCCAAAACTTTATCCAGTATTCAAGCAGCAGGGTTTGGTGGTTGTTCACCAGGTGTTTTTAATGCAAAGCCTTTGCAAGGTTTTCTCCATGGTTACCCACCTGTAACAGCTGCTGGTCACTGAGGCATTAGTTCTCATAGGATCCTACATAGTAAACAGCTTTATTTATTACTTGTCTTTTTTTAGGATTGGCAGTGTGTGTGTAATAGATTAGCTCCAAACCAAAACTGTAGTAGGAAGATCAATCTTGGCAATGCAGCTGAGATGGGCAATAACACCAAAACTCCAGACTAAGGTCTTGCTTGGTTGACAGTGCCATACCCAAACCGCTGCTTTTATAGCGGGACACTGATGAGTTTGTATAGATCTTCTCATGCAGCTTTATTTATAATAAAGGAAGTCTTGTACAAAAATCTGAAGTGTGAAGTCTGTTTTGTTTCTACTTGCCCCAAAAATGTTTCTGAGAGAGGAGAAGGAGGGAGTGGGGATATGCCCAGTGTGATCCTGTGAGCCCAATAGCAAGAATCCCTGCGATTCCTGACTGCCCGCAGTAATTGTTCCAGAATGAGATGCAAATTGAACATGAAGTGGAATAGCTATTCCAGAATAGCGCCAGGGGTGTCAGACTTCTTGAGTCTATGAATCCACAAAATAACTATTTTGAATTGGATGTCTCTGCTCAAAACCCACCCTTTTGTGGCAAGCCCTAAATATTGCTGGTAGATGTTGCCCTTACTGACTGAACCAGGATTTTCCTGAATTTCCAGTTCAGCTAGAGGAATCCTCTTTGCCTGCTTGTTTTACAGGTATCCACAGCCAAGTTCCAGCAATCACCCACCACCACCTACCCTCCTGCTTAATCTTTTCCCAGGTTTAAGGGAATGGCACCTCCTTGTTAATATTCTAATGTGCTCTGGCAGGAAATTCAAAGCTAGTTATGAATTCATATAGTAAAAACACCACCGTTTCCTTGGCAACGTGTCTTCCAGCCCCACAGAATGCTCTGCACACCTTTCACTAACAACTCTGCCTTCCAGTGATCACTGGGGATGAATCAGCATTGAAGAGGTCTGAAAAGCGGCTGGCTTCTACCCAGCCAGGAGTTAAAGTTTCCCAGGCTCAGCCACACGCTGCTGTGAATGGAACTTTTGAGTGCTGCGGCTCAGGATCATCATCAGTCTTAGTTGCTTTAGTGCAACGTTTAAAACAAAGGAAACTCACAATAGAAACCCACCATGCTTTAGTCTGACCACCTCAGCAACATTTTCTCCCTTGAGCTGTTGATTTCCTAGAGTATTTTTTACTGCTTCTCTGTTGCCATGTAACAGAAGGGGTAACATCAGTATAAAATCCTTTTTCAGGAGAGCAATTAGCAGATTTTTGGTCCATGCCATGGCCCTTCTTACAGTATTATCTGCCATAGAGTAGGCAAGCATACAAGTAACATTTATGTCCTTCTCCTTTATTGCCCAACATAACTCCTCTTTTGGTCATTAAAAGCTTCTCCTTGTAACAATTTCACTGAAGACTTTGCAGATTTACATCTGTGACTCTAGGACAAACTCAGAAGTCACAGTAGCTGCCTGTGGTCCCATAAGGTTTCTGTGACATTGTGCAGTGACTGCCACTTCATTTGACAACTTCAAACCAGCATTTTAAACGCTGTCAGTTTGGAAACAGATCAAATAGAAGAGCACAAGAATGGCAGCTATAATGTTAACTGTGAAACTTTTCATTTTCATGAAGGTTTTCAAACACAACTCAGAGTTCTTTCTGTTTCCCAAAATTTCCAAATCATCCAAGTTTGCTGAAGTCCATCATTAACACCCCTCTCAAACCGCACTAGGGGTACGCACGTCTCAGACCAGATCCTTCAGACTGGGTTGTGTCAGCTGCTCGCTCCCTACCAGAAGCTCTCTCGGGCAGACTGTGCTGCAACAAGGCCAAGCGGAGCCACAGCAGCATTTAGATAAATGTACAAGCACAGACGTCTGTAGCAGGTCTCTCCAGCATGGTAAACTGCTGCAGTTGCTACAGCCTGGTCCTCCTCTCTCCACGCAGGCTTCCCTATGACACTGAAGACTGAAATCAGGTTACTCCTCTGCGGTACCTGACTTCTGGAAAAAATCAGAAAGGTCACTAAGAGCTCATGAATGCAGGTCCGGTTTGCATCCCTGGTCCTCTAGCACAGTGACAGGCTTCACTGGACAGGGAACACGTGCAAATGCAGTAAGCAGTCCTTTCCACAAGCACGAAAGAACTTCTTTCCTGCACTGCTGGGATATGTACCAGTTATATTGGGCAGTTCTTAGGAATTTGACATGAAACCTCTCTTATCTCACACCCTTCTTTCTTGGTAATCAGATGCACAGTGAGCTCCCCACTCTGATATGTGGCTAATACTCAAGGTCTGCAGACCTCAGAAACGCTGTTTGTTCCACAGAGGAATGCAATTGTTTTGCTACTATGCAAATCAGGGTGATGTTTGTGTTGATCCAAATTAGCACTTTTCAAGCATTGAATCATCCAAAGAGGCAGGCAAGAGACTAACTGGCAGCTAATAATTTATCAAATGACTTTTTACCACTCGTGGAATATCCACAAGCAAGGACAGTATCTCCTTTATTTTAGGCAAGCAGGAATGTCTGTGCTATAAAATAACAAGAGCTACTTCAGAGGATACGGTGACCTACAGGCGTGCTAATATTAATTAGGTCAGGTCCCAGGAGCAGTAAAGCTGGGAGCCCTGGTCTCAGAATGAGATACTTAGGATTTGCTCACCCCCTGAGCACGTTTTGTCCACTCTGCTTAACTCTGTAACAGTTCTTTGCTTGCAGGTCTGAAAGCTAACTCAGGTCTGTCGTCAAGTGCCACTGCCACAGTATCATCAGATGTGTCTCTAGTATTTATCTGGACTGGGTTTGTTTGGGAAGAGGATTTCTCAAGGTATTGGTCCCGTGGCTCCAACAAAACATTTGAGCTGTTGTACCCCTGCCAAGTAAAGTTCCAGGCAGTCCTGCCTTTTCTAAAATGATGAATTCATTATGGCAACATAAACTGGGTTATTTTTAGCCAGTTTCCTATGCAGTCAGAGTGTATATGCATACGGATGAGAAGGAGGTGGGGAAGAAGAGGGTCTATCCCTTCATCTCCTGCCAAGTAACTTTTGAATCTATCAAACAACTTGAACCAAATCTGATAGATCTGTAGAGAGCTCAGAAATACTCAGCTCCAATGAATTTTAGGCAAACAGGCAGATGGAGAGAGGGCAGAGATTCTCAATGCTGAGAAAGCACACAAGCAATGTTTTAAATGTCCCCAGTGAGCTGGTATTCATGCCTTCCTAGACCTGCAGAAATAAGCTGTGAGGAAACAGGGTTGTGTTACTTCTCCTACTCTCAAAATGATCCACACAACTTTGTGGCTGAGCCTTGAGAGAAGAGGAAGGAGGCAGAGAGATATTACCATCACATCTATCGGACAAGTCTGGTCCTGAAACAGAAATCTGAACAAGCCCATGCTGTGGATCAATTAATCTGAGTGTTCTTCAAAAGAAGCTTCACTTTCTTGTTATGTTACACTCAGGAGTGTCATCTTGGACTCCTCAGCTGCTGGAAGCAAAATCCCTGGTTGCAGTGGCTCGAGGGACTTAAAGCTTTTCAGTCATTGCAGTGGCACTGTCTTTGAATGAGGCTCTGAGTTTTTAACTAATTATGAATCTGTCTAGGCAAAACCACAGTTTATCCAAAGTGTGAGAGGAAAAAAAAGAAAGGATCAGCAACTTTGGTCTTGAAGGTGGGTATCCCAGCTTAGATCTGCTCTGCGGTGGAAGTGCAGGAGGTGCTGAGATGATACATTTAAATAGAGCCCTCACTGGTCAGGCATTTGAGTGCTTGTGAAATGTCTGACTTGTGGACTGTTGTTTTAAAACATGTGCACATGAATGAAGATTAAAATCCCAGTAAAGTTCTTAAGTGCCTTAGGTGCTCTGCGGGGAAAGCAGTTGATTTTAGATGCGAAACAATCTTCAAATCCACCAACAGGCTGACAACCATTAACAGTCTCAATTCAGCAAAGACTTAATCATGTGTAGGGAGCCAAGATTAAATTTCTGTCTGTATTGTGCTGCTTTCCAGAAGTGCCACAACACTTATAGTGTCATTGGAAATCCAATTAAGCGCCTTCCTGCAGACAATCTAACATTCAGGTTCCAACACAGTGTAATACAGGCCCAGCAGGCAGAGCACAGCAGAGCTGGGATCAGTAAACCACATTGTTCACAGCCTGACTCATCAGTCATTTCACCTCCCCAGGTGTATCTGGGCAGAAATTCATTACCTTGCCTCTCACCTTCAGTCTTGCTCTCTAGTCCTCGCTGGGAATCAAACAGCACTGAGGGATTTCCCAAATCCACGGGGAGGTAGTACTAAGCTGGCTAACCTGTTCCAGGTCTCACCCTTGCCAGCTTGCACCGGGCAGGGCAGGGCAGCCCTGGACAGTTCTTGTGCCTGTAAGCACAAGTGATACACAGCATCTCTGCCAAGCGTTCCCACGGGACAGAGGCGTTCCATGCTGTCAGCACATATTCCTGTCAGTTCACCTTCAGGGTTATCACATTGTGTCAGTATTATGAAGCTCCTGTAGGCAAAACTAGAGACAAACTAGGCTTGTCCATATGCAGGTTTCTACCAATGGCCCCACACTGACTCTCTCCTGCCAGAGCCATTCCTGGCTTAGCTTTGGGGGTGAAAAGTTGGATCCAGAGTGGAGAGACACCAGCACAACACAACCAAGCTGCAGAAAGCATATGAAGGGGAATAGTGAGGCACCAATCCTGTGGGTTTGAAGGCATGGGTTATATCAGAGCTGTTTTCCCACAAGGAGAAATAGCTGATTAATCACCCTGCCTTAGCTATTACAAAGTAAGAGGAGAGAGACTCTGCTTCCAAGTCTAAATAGGCACAGAAAAGAGCTGTGTGATGACTGCAGAGGGGAAGAAACCCAGAGAAAACCAGCCACACTGACGTGTGGATTAGCTCAGAACTCATTCCTATTGAGAGATACTTCGAGGATGGTTTGAGTGACAGGAGGAAAGGCACAAAGTAATCCTTTGGGGAAATGGCAATGTATGCAGAGAGCTGCAGGAAAGACAGTATTAAGCCATTAATGTCTCACTGCTGGTCCTCATTGATTCTTCAGGTGGTCTGAAGTTGACAGCTTTTTTCTTCTTTCAACCCTATGCCTTTGCTGTGCAGCCACACAGGTGACTCATGCAAATGGTTTCCAGCTTACAGGAAACGCTGTCTGCTTCCCACTCAGCTTGTGGCTGTTCAGTGTCCCTTTTCTTGGCTCTCTTTCCCCTGGAGAGATGGCTTTTTCCATCAGCTTCGCCAAGAGTGGTGGTTCCAAGATGCAAACCTGCTGCACGTGCTGTAATTCTCACAGACTGCCTCCTGTGCATCTGAAGATGGCTGTGAACAGCACAGAACAGGCTTTGGCTCTTTAATAGGAGCTGCATTCTAACTTCCTCATGGTCTCAGACATGGTGTAACTGCTCACTGCTAAACAGCTCCACCCCAGGCACAGCTGCATCTCACCAACAAGTTTTAAAATTCCTGTTTTAGCAAATCAGCAGAGTGTTTTGGGAGGGAAAAGATCTTAACAACATCACATGGTATTACTAACTTACTCAACTAAATCAGCAATCGCCATCCCTGTTAGCTTTGGACCAGCAGTACAAAAGACTGTTTCCATTTTAAAGAAACTGGGGATCATTTAGTAAAATTGCATCTGATCTCAGGACTGTAAAGAAACTGCATTTTCATACGCCTTTCCCAAGTGAAACCAGTGTCCAAGCAACAGGATGGTGAAATAATTGGGCTACGAGCAGAGAGACAGGATAAGAAACAACCAGTTCTCAAACCTTTAGGATGCAGGGGAACATCACAGATGCCATGAGAGTGGAAAACTGGGGAAAGCAGGCCCAGGAGATGTAACACTGCTTAGTACATGCACGCACACACAGCCAGGCACCTCCGATGAGCAGAGCAGACAGCTGTTAAGTGAAAAATGGCAAGAAGCTGACTTTTCCCTTTTCTCTTCCTTTTTAATTGATTACAAAAAGCAACAAAGCCACAGGCATCCATCTAGAGTTCACACAAGTGTTTCAGGTGTCCCTAGTATGTGACACTGGAGATTTTTCCAGCCAGTACCTCCAGTTACTATCACTTCCAACACAAGAGCCACAGACTCTTCCAACACCTCCCTAAATAGACTCTTCTCAACAATTTTCCCAAGTGAGGACCTTCAATCATAGCCACAGTCCCACTCACTCAAGTTCCCACCCAACTCACCCCAGACTCAGGAAACCTGCCCAGGGCTGACAGACTCAGATCCCCACCCTCCCTCCACCTTGCTCTTTGCTTCAATATAAGGGATCCTAAAATGCTAATGAAGAACAAGAGGCTGGACCACATCTTGCATTATGGCACCAACCCCCATCTCAAGGACATCAGCAAAGATATAGGGACACGCTACGGCACAGTGCCTTGCGAATCTGAAGTATCCGTCATGCTCCTAAAGTCACTATTTTTACAAGACAGCCTCTGTCCTTTTTTGACTGACACCAAATTTTTGTTTATTTTAACCTGTGGTGAGAGCGGTTATACTTGGTGGCACAACAACAGGGAACAACAACAAAAAGTCACCACTGTTTTTGAAAGCAACAGCACCACCACCAATTTTTTGTGGAGTAGAAGGTGAGTAAATACAGTACTTGCTGTACAAACTGATCCATAGAAGATTTTAAAGAGAGCTCTTACTGAAGGGCAGAGCTGTTCATCTGCTTGCTCCTTTTATTATTAACCTCGGTTGACCAAAACAAAGGTACCTGTTTTCTTTTCTTGGTGTCTCTAAACTAACATGATGTAACCTTCACGCCCATCCACCATGAAAGGAGGGAGCCAGTCTGTTCCACGTAACTTTTCCTTTCCTTTGAAGGCTAGGTCAGTGTTGCATATTCATCACCACATCAAGAACAGTTTGCTGGAGGCCTGCATTTCTTGGTGTGCTTTAGTGAGTTCAGGACCCCAGCTGTCTGCCCAGGGATTTAGAAAACTGGTATTTAATACTAAATTATAAAGCAGAACATTTCATTTTACTGTTTTTGCTGAAGTAGCATATTTAGGTACACACTACAGCCACTAAATAAAGATAGGGAGAGCACATCGTCCGGTTCAGACAACACAGTCTCTGGGTTACCATGGTCTGGCCCCAGCCAGTTCAGTTTTCGGATGTCACTCTCTGCTCTTCGCCCATTATTGGAACTCCCACTAGCATCCAATAATACACCAGAGTAAACTGCAGCATATTCCTAGCATGTTTATAGAAGCCAACTTAGAGCCTACTACATCAACAGCTTTAACAAGCCCTATGCAAAGCAGCTAATAAAGATGTTCTGCAGTTAATCCTTGGAAGTTTGCCACTGAGATCCCACCACCAACATTTTGGGATAGTGGCTTCCATCAGGCTCAAACACAGCTTTAATCTAATGAGACGGGCTAGATCCATGTTCTGACAACACACCTCACAGCTTTGTGCTTCCTCTGGGTTCTCTAATGACGATCTACAAAACACGTACAGCATCAGATCTGGACTGGGAAATTTTTTACAGAACATGAGCATTCTGGAAGGAACAGCAGAGTAATTGGTATTTCTCTAAGTAGTGCCAGATGTGTTTAAAAGCCACAAACAAAAAGGAGGATAAAACCTGCACAGTTTGAATTAAAGCTAGTAAGAGCATAAACAATCCCCTCCAATAGCCACAAACTTACAGACCAAGTTCCTGCTAATTCTTTTTCCTCATCCAATCTTTCATACCTGCTTTCCTACTTGGAGTTACACAAGAGGTAGTGTGCTGGGACAGAACATGTTAAAGGTAAAAAAAGTTTAGTCTAGTTTTCTTCCAGAAAAGCTCCAAGATGCACAGTACCTCAAGTACCAGGAAAACTATGAACCACCACCTTCTGCCACGCTACCTTACCTCGTTGCAACTGGAGACAAATAATGGTCTTGTGCATCTCATGACAACTGCCTGAGCACCACAGGAACCACAGCCCTGGCCTTGAACATCCTGCTTTGCCTTATTTCTTTCTGCATGCTTATTTCCTGGAACTATGGCCGGTTTGGTTTGTAAGTGGTCTGTCAGAGAAAGACATACACAGCTGAGTGACATCAGAATGGGTCATAGTTCTTTCAGTCCCCTACGTGAGATAGAAGAGTATAAAAAAAGAAGTCTTTCCTGTGGCTACTTTGATTCACATAATCTTTATGTGAATATTAGCATATAGGATAGCTTCAGCAGATGTCCAACTGCAAAGCTCTGTTCCTGCAAGCAAACGGCAGGATCAGAACATACTAATTCTTCACCAGCACCAAGGCACCACAGTACATCATGCTCTGTTTAAACGCCTACTTCAGTTCCCTGATTTCACCTACATCTTCACATGTACAGCAGTGCTTTGAGTTCTGGAGCAGAACAGAACATAAATGTCCCTCTGCTCAGGATGTTGTTTCTGTTAGCTTTACTCCCTACTCCAGCTATTTAAGATAATTGAGGTTAGGACCTACACTAAACACATCCCTACTTCAAGATGACAGAGAAGGGTTATAACCACACACTCCCCTAGCACATCTAGCCCAAATCAGAAGCCATTGCTAGATGGGGTCCCTGCAAACATGACTTCAGCAGGGATGAGCAGGGTAGGATTGCAAGTTCAGTGGTTTGGCAGCAGCAGTGTCTGAAGAGTTTGTACTAGATAACTGCATCTTAACTTCAGAGACAAGGCTATCTGTTTTAGCCTTTACACTGCCTCACTCCTCTCTGCACAACCAGTCCACTGGCTAATAACTGCCTGGGAAGAGGAAGAAAAAACCCTGCATTTAGAGACAACTTTGTTTGCTTTTTATTTATTTTCAAGACACCAGTACTACAATTTTTAAAGGAAGTAACAGGATCAGTTCAGGGACTGCCCACCAGCAATGTCTGCAAAGAGGCCAGAGATTGAACAGAACATCACCTCTGAGTAAAGCCAACATTTTCCTTCACGAGATACACATGGCCAGCAATGACTTTCCATCTCCTGCCTGAAGCCAGCACATCCCCCTCCTGACAGGGAGGAGTGGAGTTCAAAGAAGGTTACTCGGCCTTTTCGGCACTGATTTATTCCCCATTATGAAATGCAATCACAGAAGAGTCCACACCAAATTACACTAGAGCCCCACAGGTCATACTGAAAAGAAGCACTGACACTTCAGCAAGCATGTGCCTACTGGCACCTCAGAGCCCATAGTCACATGCCTCATGGCTGTTCTTCATATAGAGCTGGAGGTAATCTTTGAATATCTGTGGGTCAGTCATCGTAGCCTTGACAGCAGGGTCCTCCTTCATGGCCGCCATCCAGCGTTGGAGCTTCGGGGTGTGATTCAAAGAGCTACAGGAAAAGGAAAGAGACTGAGTAGCACAGATGGGAAACTGGGAGGGCATCAAGGAAGCAAAACAGCTTGAGAGATTCTATTTTACTGCTTGTTTTGCTTTCTCTTTCCCAGTATAATATTCTGCTCAGTGCACATAACTGAAATACCTATCAGATCACAGAAGACAGACTACCATTTGGAAAGTGAGAGTTCTTACTGAGCTTGTGCGCTCTACAGGGCTGAGCAAAACTACAAAGGAGCACTTACCGTGCAAGATATCAGCGTGGTTTTGCCTACATTATCCCTGCTGCAAAAGGCACAGCTCTTACTTATCATGTAATCTGAGCTGAGGGCAGAGGCCTGTCCACCACTGCCTCCTTCTGGAATGCTTTCTTAATAGCGATACTTGAAGCAAATGCTGTCTGCAGTGGTCAAGTCCTCCTCCACAACTCATGAACCTCTTCTCTCTTGCATACCAAGACAAGCTGGACAGTTTGTACTCCCCTGCAACCCAGCAGCTCAAAACACAGACACAGTCTAGTGAGGAAACTGAGGATTCGACTCACAGACTAAATCCATAAACTCACTCAGACACATTTGAAGAAAAAAATAACTGTGTGGCAAATTGAAAGCTTAACAGGGTAAGTTGTTTTCATTCTCTTCTGGCAGACTGACCCATGTACTTTGCATTACAATTTCACACTCCCAAATTTAGCTAACACATAGCTGCTCCAGGTATCATCTTTTCTTAAGATGGCTCAATCCTCAATCATCCCAAAACCTTCATGATTCTAGACCTATACTCCTGTATTGCTTGTAATTTTTCCCCTTTCAATCAAGGACCCCACAGGAGAGAAAGTAGGTCAGGACCCCATCAGTGAAGCCCTCACCTTACAGTGTCAGAAGTTCCAGTGCTAAGGATTCCCTTCACCTTTCTTGTTCTTCAAGAATGCTTCAGGCACCAGGGTGAGACTAACTGTTCTGTACTCATCTTCCACTTTTATCACCTACTTCCTCACACAAGTTGACTCTTTAGTCCTGTTTTAAGCCAGCTATAAATCTGTTTCCCTTTGATACCACTTCCCTAAGTATTAACGCAATACCGTGGTAACTGGAGCTGTTGAAGGACATAACAGACCAAGACATTTATTTACATATTAAAAAATGCTATTATGACAGGGACAGATCTATAAGCTACAGCAAGATAGGATACAGTTTACCCATGTCAAACCAAAATCACCCTTCTTTGTCAGCCTAAGATTTCCAAAGAGGAGCAGAAGACTGTATTTTAAGGCTAATGTTTTAGACCAAGAAATTTGAACCTAGGCCTCCATGCCTCCATCCCCTTCAAATAAAGGACATTCTCATCTATGAGGCTTGGGATGGAGACAAAGTCATATATTTTGACCATTTTTTCCCCAAATCTGTCAAAATTACTTGGTGGGAAAACAGACCTGGTGAAAAAAAGCCCATTTACATAAGATCCCTGAACAACTCATCTCTTTTTTGAGAAGATGCTTCCCCCAAACTGTAACACAACACAAACTTTCTTAATCAGCCCCCAAGAGCGGCCCGCTGCTGCAGAGTGTAGGCAAAGAATATTTATGCTGAGGCACTTCAGTGCACACTAAAAGCAAGGCAAGATACTCACTCTTTCAGCTGGAATGGTTCCAGACGTTCAAACCACGGCCAGATCATGTAGTCAAGCATGGAGATTGAATCCCCACCGTAAAACACAGTGTTGCATTTGGCCAGAATCTGTGAGGGGCAAAAGATAACAATTGACCTCAGAAGGAAAATTGCCACAGCAGGACACTACAGTAACTAAACATTCCCACCTCGTAGTGGAATGTAGTCATACTGAAGGGATCAGACAGCAAATAATGCAGATACGGTATGTTTCTTCTGTGCATGCAGTATCTGGGGAGTCAGAGGTAACCAGTAAAGCAGCTGTAGTACCAAGCTTAACTATTTCATACACTGTCAGTCCAGCTTTTCTCCAGTGGTTCAAAAACTGTCATAAAATATGAATCACTAGCAAGCAGCAGCTTGTGCACAAAGAGAAAGGAATTTAGTGCTCAGAATCTGTCAGTTTTTGATTCCTTATTTGTCAAAAAGCGTTACTAGCACTGACTAATCGAACACAGCAATGCACATGCATTTCTTCAGCAATAAATCCAGTTAAATTTAACATCCAGGTAAAACAGAACACCAGTTTAGCCATGGGAAAAAAGTCTCAGCACTTGAGGCCAAGTGGTGTCAAGAAAGCATTTCCAACATTACATCTAAAACCGGATTTGATTCCAGGAGCAAAGGGAACAGGAAGCAAGTATAACATCCATATAAGCCAGAAAGAGATCCCCACAGGTCAGCAGAGAAAGCAAGACCACAAAGAATACAGCAAGATCTCCTGTTACATTTATGTTTCTGATACATTTCAAATGCCAGAGTCATCCAAGTTTAACATGCTTTAAGGAATTTCCAGAGTTTGGCCTTTTCTTTCGTAAGACTAGTCCCCCTGTTTTCAGGCACTTCGGCATTTTAAACACGGAACTCGAGAGACTTTACAAATCTTCAAGTCCGGGGCACAGCACTCCTAAGGCATTTACTCTCTGTGCTCCCATGATCCAGTAGAAATTTCAAAGCAGTCTTTCAGGAAGCAGCAAACTCTGAATTACGAGGTGTCTGGCAGATGTGACCAGGCAGTGGCAGTCCCAGAGACGGGCACACAGCCCCCTCTGCTGGGTAAGTAGCAGAGTAAACGCAGCAGTGTTAGAACACTTCCCGAGATAGGCTGCTTGAGGTTTGCATGGCTCTGCTCCTCCTTCCCATCCTCAGCTGACCTTCAGCTGCTGCTGCAAAATCCTTCAGGGTATAGTAAAATAGAAACACTGAAGGAGCAGTAAGTATTTCACAGCATTAATAAAGCAGGAGGAAGGTTAATTCTTCCTTAATGTTTAATAGATTTGTGTTTCAGGGAAGTGAAACACACATGGCTTCCCCCAAGAACTCATTTGTCATCTGCATTACTCCAGCATCAGCATGATCAGACAGACAAGACTACTCTGAAAACAACTTTACTTTGGCAGGTTAATGGGGTGAGGAAGCAGAAAGCACAGGACTGTTAGGAGAATTAGGAAGGTACTAGAAAGCTACTGGTAGTTTTGCACCAGAAGAGAAACAGGGTGGAGGAACGCTTCTTGATTGAGACAGGCAAACACTAGTCATGGCTGCTAAAAACACAGAAGGAATGGTTCATAATAAAGGCAAGTCTGACAGCTGTCCAGAGTAGCCAAGAACGACTGCTGACACTAAACCAGGACTGTGAAGTTGCCAATAAGCAAAGTCACCTGACACTGCCTGGTTCTCTGCTGAAGTTGCATTACACGACTATAGCAGAACACAGCCTAGGACTGGATTTCTGCAAGGGACAGATTATGTTTGGCTTCCCACCACCCCCCACAAAGATAAGCGCTTGAAGAGAAGACGACTTTATTTCATCACCAGTGCATCTGCACTGATTTCAGCAGAGCTATAGCACAGATGCTTTTCAGCAGCTCAGGCTCCTCAGCACTTGCTCTTAGAACATGCTGCAGTGTCTCCTTACATTTAAAGCCCAGTAAAGATATTTAAGACAACAGTAGTCAGCTAGTATTCAAAAATCCCTCCATAAATTCACACAGCCTTCATCATATAGATGAAGTTTAGTTTATCTACTTGGAATTTACTCTAATGGTGCTGTTGTGCATGCTAGGCAGGGGAAGTAAGTTGAAAGATTATTCAGCTGGTAGTTATAGCAATGAACAAGAGGTCTAGTTCCAAAAGCCAAGGCATGAAAGAAAAAAGGAATCATACAATAACTGGCAATGTGTTCATTATCATGAAACACTCTTACCTCTTCAAATTTGCCAAACTTCTCAGCAATCTCTGCTTTCAGTGCTGTGGTGTCCTGTCCATCTTTGACTGCCACAAAATGCTTGAAAACTACGGGTGTTATCTATACAAAGGAAAGGATAAAGTTTCTAATGTTCACATTGCAATAATACAAGTCACTCAGAGTTTAAGATGTTAAGACACCAGATGCAAGTTAAAGAGTTAAATAAAGTCCATTAATAAAAATCTTTTATACTTTAGAAAAGGTAAGCAAAGGCTTAAAGGAAGAATGAATGCAAATACAAATTGTGGCAACAAAGTGGCAACAAAGTGGCAACAAAGTGGCAACAAAGTGGCAACAAAGTGGCAACAAAGTGGCAACAAAGTGGCAACAAAGTGGCAACAAAGTGGCAACAAAGTGGCAACAAAGTGGCAACAAAGTGGCAACAAAAGTGGCAACAAAAGTGGCAACAAAAGTGGCAACAAAAGTGGCAACAAAAGTGGCAACAAAAGTGGCAACAAAAGTGGCAACAAAAGTGGCAACAAAAGTGGCAACAAAAGTGGCAACAAAGTTTGATTCTCCCCCACTGCTCCTCTCCTGTGAGACCCCACCTGGACCCCTCAACATAAGAAGGGTATCGATCGGTTGGAGCGAGCCCAGAGGAGGCCACGAAGACGCTCAGAGGGCTGGAGCCCCTCTGCTATGGGGACAGGCTGAGAGAGTTGGGGTTGTTCAGCCTGGAGAAAAGAAGGGTCTGGGGAGGAGAGGAGACCTTATAGCACCTTCCAGTACCTGAAGGGACTGACAAGAAAGCAGGGGAGGGAGTTTTTACAAAAGCCTGTAGTGACAGGACAAGGGGTAACGGGTTTCAACTGAAAGATTTGGACTGGATACAAGAAAGAAGTCTTTTACAATTAGGGTGGTGAGGTACTAGCACAGGTTGCCCAGAGAGGTGGTAGATGCCCTATCCCTTGAAACATTCAGGTCAGGTTGGAAGAGGCCCTGAGCAGCCTGATCTAGTTGAAGATAACCCTGCTCATTACAGGGGAGGTTGGACTAGATGACCTTGAAAGGTCCCTTCCAACCACACTATTCTACGATTCTATAAATACACCCTCCCTTCAATCCCCCTCCTTTGTCCACATCTCTTTGCATCTTCCCTTGCTTCCTCTCCTCTGCTGCCTCATGTCCAAGCTGAATTCTTTCACTTCCTAGAGCCTTCAAAGCACGTGCTTGTATTATCTATGTTTAGGGTAGAGAGAGGTTACTTCCAGTCAGCCACAGTGCCCACCTCCAGTCCCTACCAAGAGCCAAAACCAGTCTCCTAATACATGTCCCACATGTACAGCCACCTGCCATCTCTTGTCCATGGTTGTAGGCTCTCTGAGAGAGGTGTTCTTCACATTCTGCATTCATACAGTACTTCCTACACAAAGATTCAGATCAAAACACAGCAATTGACACTGCCTAGGTCTCAAGCATCCAGCTACTTTGGTCTACTAACCTTTCTTCTAATGTAGGATGCTCAAAATCCCACCCCCAGCCATACACACTGTCACTAGCTCAGCTGCCTTCCTTCATCCATCCCCACACATAAGTGCTGAGAGCAATTCAGATCCACAGTGGTTTGTATGTGCTCACAGAAGGAGACCCCAGATAACCCCTTTGGTTATTTAAATGCTTCCTCCAGACACAAGACCTCTCTCTCAAATGAGAAAAGCAGCACTGGCAACAGAGTTGCAGTTTTTGGTGCTACAGTAAAGTGAGAAACACAATCCCACCCTGATCAGGCAGTACCTTTGAGAAGTGTTCCAAGAGCATCTTCTGAAAAGCTCGCTCATATGGGTCTGAAGGCATCAACTTCTTCCCTGGAAATGCTTCATCCAAATATTCGCAAGTGATTGGGGACTCATAGATCAGCTGGCCCTTGCTCGTCTCCAGCACAGGAACCAGCCCAAAGGGGTTCTTCTCAAAGAACCAGTCAGGTTTGTTCTTCAGGTTGATGTTGATTACTTCATGGCTAAAAGAGAGAAAAAACCAAGACCTAAATAGGCTCAGTTCTGCTACAGTCCACAGCATACCGTGGTGAAATGCAGTCATTACACCTCAACAGCTACAGTGCTTGAGAGGCTGAATCCTCATTCCCCCATTCTCTTTAGTCTTCCCTGAAGTCCTTTGTAGAACTGACCATTTGACACAAAAATACTGCCAGGAAGCACTTCCCTTTGCTGGAGAAAATCAGCAAGGACCTACAACGAGTTATTTGTTAAACTAATAAAAGGCACATGAACAGTCTGCAAGCATGCTGAGACAGCCCTTCCAGTCATGCTAAAAACAAAGGTACAGCTCAGAACACAGCAGCACGCTTATCACGTGCAGGTTTAGGACCTTGCTAAGAAAGAAGCAGTTGATTGCAAATAAACTACACTTCAAGTAAGAAATGCAGTTGAACTTTAATCTGACCTTACACTAAATTACAAATCAGGAAAGCATCCTACCTACTTGTCTGCCCCACCTATGGCCTCACATAAAACAGGTGTGTAGGGTAAAAGCAAACCAGATATTGATAAAAAAGATACAGGAGAAATATGTTTATGTTATATTAAGAAAGCATGTTGTATGCTGTGTTATATGTGTGACCCCAGCAAATTCCTAGTAAGTCCAAAGGTCTGCTACACACACTGAACCTTCAAAACAACTAAAACGATTTCCAGAAGGCACCTACCATGTTTAGGTAGCAATAAAACCCTTCCAAAATCACTAAACCAAACCTCCCAACTCCAAAACTCAGACCAAAAACACTAAATAAATACAAAATTAAACTGACCTGGAAGTTTTAATGCACCTACTCTTTGGAAAAAGGACCCAAGAAAGAAAAAAACAAACCAACCCAAGTCTCATCTTGCTATCAGAAGAACTGAGTGGTAAGCATTCACTAGGTTAATGTGGGCTCCTAGCCCAGTGCTGGTTAACAAACCATTGGCAGGCCTGTGACTTGGTGGGAATCAGCAGGTGGAAAACTGTGAAGCTGTAAACTGAGAGAAGCATTAGTTCCCATTTAAAAACACTGAAATGATATCGCTATCTCGAAAAAGAAACAAACGCAAGTACTGAATTCCATTAACTTACTACAGCACAGGAATGAGAAGGCACTATAGGAACACAGCACCCTTCCTCTTTTAAAAAGGTCACACGCTCACCACTGTGTTTTGCTAAGCAGTAATATAATAGAAACACTTAATAGTCCTACCTCCCAGAACTTTCACTGCAGCTCACATCAAAACCAGACAGCAGCATACACGAGGGCCCTACTCACATTAACCCAGGACAAGCTCAGACGCTTTGGTGCAAACATTCAGGATGAGATGCGGCTTTACCTAACTGACTTCATGCACACCCTACCCATTCCCCACATCAGCAACACACCGCTCTCGAAAAGAGTCTTAAGAAGTTCCAGCTTTACAGCAAAATCGCCCACAGAAACCATTTTTCATGCAGTTCTTCCAGGGATGGTTCATTAAACCCCATTTAGGATGCCTTGGTAAGGGGGAAGCTCCAACCGCCCGAGGGACCGTCAGCGGCACCGGGGGAGGGGGACGACGGACAGCGGAGCAGGGCGGCCGGCGGGGAGTCCCCGCGCCACACCGGCCCGCCGGGAAGGCCTCACCTGATGCCCTTGGCGCGGAGGACGAGGCGCGTCCTCTGGGCGAAGGGGCAGAACCGCATGCTGTACAGCCGGATCACCCCCTCGGGCACAGGCCCCGGGGCCGCGCTGCCTGCGGAGAGAGGAGAACCGTCCCGACCGTTACAGCCGTTACTCGCCTCACGCCCCCTCCACAAGCCGCACAGACGAGGCGACACGGCAGCATGCCCGCAGGGGCCGCCGCTTACCCTTGCCCAGGCTGCGAGAGTGGTCGCCCGCCATCGTATGGTATCGTCCCGTGCCTCGCCTGGCTCTGCCGCTGCCCGCCCCGCCCCACCGCCGCCGCGGGGGGCGGCCGTGAGGAGGGCGGGAACCGGGCTGCGCGGGCGGCGAGCGAGGATTCAGGCCCGCCTCCCTGCCCCGGGGCTGGCCGCACCCTGCCTCAGGTGGCTGGCACCCGCGGAGAGGGGAAAGCTCGGGTTGGGGTGAGGAGCGCCGCGCAGCCAGGCGGTCCCTCCTTGGGCTGACCGTCCGCCACACCGGGGATGCTGGCCCGCTCACTGCCACCGACACCGTTAAACTGCTCCCAGTGCTCTCCTCTCTAACCGCAGCACAGCCCGCTCCGGCTGGCACTGCCATTCAAATGGGAAACTTAGGGCAGAACACCCCGTGTGCCTGTTTTCTTCCAAGCGGTGCCTCCAGCAGCCGGCGAGGCACCCGGCCTCCTTCCGCTTCCCTCCCTGGATGAGGCCTGCTGGGCCAGGCCTTCTCCCGCCACAGCAGCGCTGCAGCGCCTGTTGCCCTTCCGAATCCTATCCAATGCCACCTTGAGGGTAACAGGGACGGTTTCTCGCTCCTGCAGCTATTCTGCCTCATGATGAAAACAGGAGACAACAGATAACCTAACAGATACGGGGGGGCAGCAAATGCCAGATTTAATTACTACCTTGCAGTCATGGAGGGATTCATGCTTGATCCCACAAACATGACCTGTGACAGCATCAGGATGTGCACAGAGCAAAAGAGAGAGCCAAAGCATGGACTGAAGGCTTGCTTCTCCATCCCTTTTGCCCCCCACTTAGTTGAGGCACTAGGGCCTTCCTTGTACCAGTTTTTCCTGGAGTATAATAGTGGAAATGGAAGATCTTTCTTCCTAGTGCATTACACACAGTGTCCAAGTTGATCTGTGGTCCCAGAAGTAAAAGGCTTCCCTTGGGGCTCCACTTCCACCCAACCTTGAGATCAGAGCTGCACATTGCTAGGAAATGGCATGTTTCTAGGCACCAGAGAGCTGGGACAGCCATAGCCAAAGGGAGGGACAGTCCTGGCCCTCACGGTGATGGACATGTCTCTGTTAAACCCCCAAGGCTAATGGAGAAAGTAGAGCTTCTTCAGTCTCTTCAGTGGAACCATGCTTGCACAATGGGGAAATGCTGCCTGTGGAGAACTTTGGTTTTGTCACTGGAGTTGAGCTTCAGGCACCATGTCAAACACCAATATTTACTGTGGTGATCTCCCCTGCAGGCAAACACTGAGATGGCCACTAGTGAAGTGACCATGAACTTGACACCATTATACATTTGATTAGAACAACATGATTTTTTTGTTAAGTCATTGCTGTTTGATTACACAATTAATCAGCAGCTCAGCAGTGAAAGGGAGTGATAAGTCATTGCACAAGCCTGCCATGCCCTAGGCAAACAGAAGCTGTATGCAAGATGTCCTTTGTCAACAAAATATTTTCTCCTAGCATTACAAAAACCATGTTAGAGGACATTTCTCATGTGCCTGCCCTTCAAAAAGATTCAGCAACTTTTTTGGGTCATGCAAAAAAAAAAAAAAAAAGAAAATTTGAAGGGTTTTTTTTAGCAATTAAGACCACAGGCAGCCTACTAACAGCCCAGAGTCAGGCACACAGGAGCTCAAAGAGGCATTACAAAATCTGCATGCTACAATAGCCCCCTCAAAGGGGCTATGGAAAAAACAAGCCCATTTCCTTATCTTATCTTGGTTTTGTACAGCATACAGAGCTCTTGCTGAGAATAAGGTAAGGTACAGGCTTGTCCTGCTGCCTCTGGACAGGAGTGCCACCCTCCATCGTTGCTCCACGGTGCTGTGGGTGTGTAGCAGTATCAGGAAGCCACATGCTGCCACTGCACAGGTGATAACAACACGAGCAAGCCACTAAATAACAGAGAGCAGGCACAGCTGTCTCACTAAGTGAGAAGCCAAATGCCACTGGAACAGGAGCAGCGGGCATACAGCCACAGCAAGGACCAGCGTGGGGGCTGAGGGAAGGAACCCACGGGCGCTCCCCCAAGCCAGACCCACTTCTGCACTCGATCGAGCCACCTGCTTTCTAGGCACCGCAGCAACGGCTACAAACACCCACCCTCGGGCAGAGCTACCTCACTAACCACAGGCCGGTGCCGGTGCGACAGGCGCTGGACACGCTAGAGAAAGCGGCACGCATCACTCCGCGCACACACACCCCACCCAGGAAAAAGACCCTACACAGCCCTCCCTGCAGGGCTCCTGGCCCTTTAAATACCTACCCTGCTCGTTGGTTGGCTGGCGCACGGGCCCCGGCCGATCAGCTGTCCGTTTTAAGCCTGGCGGAAGGCCTTGTGCCCGCTAATAGCAGAAGCCGTTCTTGTCGCTAAGGGACTGCGGTAAACAGGTTGCTGGTGGTGTGAGGCGGATGGAGGCGGCCGGTGAGGAGCCTCATGACGCGGTGCTGGCGGGCTGCTGCTGCTCCTCGGCCGAGGAGACCGCGCTGGAAGTGAGGTGGGGGCCGGCTGGGACAGCCCGCGCCCTTCGGGCCTCCACACGCTGCTGAGCTCCCTGGCCCCGCTGGGGGGCCCTGTCCTGTGCCCCCGGGGCCCGGGTCAGCTCGGTGCAGCAGTCAAGAGATAGGGCTGGGCTAGCAGGGAAAGGAAGGGAGGCTGCTGTGCTGTGGCCCTGTGTCAGGGCAGCAGGTAGCTGCGGGGCGAGAGGAGGGAGCGCTTGCACTGCAGCGTGTAGCAGGGCCTGAGCCTCTGGTGGATTTGGGTGAAACTTAGGTTCTCTGCCCTTAGCACAGGCAGGCTGTGAAATGGGGAGTAAGCAACCCTAATCTTAAACTGGAGCTTGTTGAGTTGATGAGTGTGGCATGACTTGTTTTATGTTCCTTGTGTAGTGGGTATGGCAGCACGCAGTCACGATGAACTCAAGGGGTGTGCTTTTCTTCTCTGTCCCTCGCCATGTGAACCCATACTGGTCATTCAGTTCTGTTCATGGCCACATCTCTCCTATGTTTTACCCAGACTATTCAACCTCTTGAATTTCCTTGCCTGTTCTGTACCTCATAAACCAGACTGTCATCTCCTGCCATTGCTCTTAATTTTCCTGTTATTCTAAGTCCTTACTCCTGCCTTTTTTCTCAACATTGTAACCTGCATGTTAGAGACTTTCCAATTTCTGTTTCCCACAGACATTATCCACACTATATATAAAAACCACTTAACTTCCAGAGTTCTTGGCAATCCATCAACTTGCTTTTTGGTTCCACAAGTAGGATCTGTAGATGAATTAAGCCCTTCCTGAGACTTTCACAACAGTCTGAGATGTTTAGACTTTTTTTTTAATGTAATGGGACAGATGTTTAAATTTTCTTGCCCACTGTAAGAATTTCAGCTGTTTCATTGGTGCTTATGGGACACAGATCCATAATTACAGGTGCAGCACTCCTTAGTGGAAAGGGAATTTATTTGTTCTAGTAACAGGAGAAACAGGCTTCAGCCTTAACCATTCTGATACTTACAGAGTGAAAAAGATACTATCATCTAAAGCATGCCATTCCTATTCAGAGGAGGTTCCTTGTGCAAACTGGTGTTACTTGGAAGAGCTGACCCAGGTTTTCTGCTTTGTGAAAACACCATAATGAAATGAAAATATGTGGGGAAAAAAAAATAAAATTAAGCCCTTTAGAATGTAAAGCAAAGCCTATTTCCATAAAATAGAAAAGTTTAAGTTTTCCTTTCTTATCAGCTAATGTTAGCGAAAGTAGTATGCATATCAGTTTTAGAGGGAGGTGACAAAAGTTATTTTGCAGTGGGAAATTGGAATGCTGTGTTTTGCATCTTCAGAAAACACACAACTTTGACAAAACTCAGTTTCATATAATGTTTTGTATGAACTAGCATTTTTCTGTGGCAAAATGCTCTGTAAAGAAATTTCCAAGATACTCTAATTACTTTACCCCATCTACATTTTGCTAGCTGGCAAACTTTGACTGAAGTGCTTCTGACACAGTGTTTATACAGACCTGGAGACAGGGACAGCATGGAAAATGTGAGTGAGCCATGGCTAATTACCTGAACCAGGGTGTAGTGCACCAGTCATAGCTGACATCAGATAACAGCCTAAATCCTTGTCCCCTTAAGCCTTTGCAGGTTGTATAAGGATGATAAATTGTGCTGTCATCCCATTAATTTATTCCTGCATGCATATTTTCTAAATCTCATTTTCCCTTGTGTATGGAAGTTAAAAATACTTCATTTCCACTGATTCAGATAGTGTTGGAGAAAAGCACAGAGCTGGTCCTGTGAGTGTCTTCATAAAGGTCTGCTGTTGCTCCATGGCACTTCATACATTTAGTTCTTGTGTAAAAGGTCTGGAAAAACATTCATCATCTGAAATGTCAGCTTTGTTGCCATGGTATTCAGTTCCTCTGCACTAGCACGTGGTCAGTGTGTTCCCTCTCCCCTCTGCCTGCATACACTCCTCTGGTGTGGAGTGAAAGAGGCCAAGAGCAGAGCCTCTCAGAAAAGATAATGAGAAGTTATTGCTGGACATAAATACCTTAAGAACAGTAATTTAAAAATGTTCCTAACTGGGAGAGTGCTGAGGCTGGAGTACAGAGGATCAGCAGCTGAGCTGATCTTACTGATCTTCTTACTGATCTGACTTGTATTCATGACAAGACCATAAAAACACAGCTTGCAATTGCAAAGGACAAAGATCTCTCCTGGTCCAATGCTCTTATTTGGAAGAAGAGAAGAGCTGGGAAGCTTCTGAACAGAAATTAGAAGAGAATGTGCTAACAGCAGTGTTGTACACAGAGGGTATGTGTTACGCTGCTGAAACTTTTCCGCTGTGGTGCTAGCAGGCTAAGCTGTGGCTCAGACGTCTTCACTGAGTGGTAAATGCAAACCCCTTTGGTAAGAGGACCCTGATTTTATCTGCATGCTTTCTAAAAGTAACTGCAGGCAGTTATGGATTTGTTGATATCTTTTGAGTTCATAAGCTGACTCCTCTTCAGTAGTTTATTTCTGCCCTTGCATAACACATCGTGTTTACATTCCAAAGTTTTACCATGTTAAAGTAGTGGCATCTTCAAAGCAGAACAGTCCTCTGAGTTAGGTTCATGTAAACACAAGCCATGCCTTTGTATTTTTTATTTTATGGGAATGAGTTGAACTATGAAAGTGTGAAAAGGTTAAGCAAACACAATTGGATCCCCAGCACAGATTGTACCTCTGTAATTCTTTCAGAGCAAAGGTATACTCTGTTATAAATGAGTACAGAAACAGAGCCTGCGAACTGGCTAACTTTATTTTTAGTGAAAACTGTAAGAGATATAACCACCTCTCTATGTTCTTATGACAGGCCTTTGTGCTCCATCAGGGTAAGATTGACCCTATGTAACACTGGAGTGTGATTCATCATACTAGATCTTGAAATTATTGTGGTTTTGCAATACTGCTATGAGGATGAGTCTAACATCCCAAGCATCAGTTCAGTGTAACTTAGGCTACAACATTCTGTTTTTCACAGTATTTTTAGAGATGTACATCTTTGATTAATGTTTAACATTCAGTTGCTCTTTCTCCAGTTGGGTACAGGGATTCTCAAACAAGAACTTCGGCTTTATCAACAATCAAACTGTCTGCTACCCTTGTGGCAATTACATCCTCTTCCTGGACATTGAAACAAAGAAGACGATAGTGCTGCAGTGCCAGACTGGCCAGGTGGGAGCCTTTGCAACCAACGGGAACACTCAAGTACTGGCCTTTTCCGACCGGAAGCTGAATCCCACCATATATATCTACAATTTTCCAGAACTGAGTAAACTGACAGAATTAAAAGGTAGTGATGTGATAACTCTCCCTGTCACCTCTTCATTAAAACAATGCTTAAATCATCCAGTTTTTGAAGGATATGGTTTTGATAAGACTTGAAAAACAGTGACAGAAAACTGTCTCATGATGCATGGAAAGCAGTGGAAGGAATTTTCCATTGAACTCCTTTTAGTTAAGCTCAAGCTAGGGAGGAATATGACAATAGAAAATGGAGCTGTTTTAAAGGGAAAAGTAATGGAATAAAATTGAATTAACTAGGTAAATTTAATTAGAATAACAAATAAACCCCCTGCTGCAGCGGGCTCCCAAGCAGACTGCTGAAAGCCACGTTGAGAAATCTGAGATGTGAGAGGAATGAGGGTTCTTGCTGTTAAACTTTGAAGTCTGGGTTCTAATGTATGGTTTTCCCTGTCTCACAGCATTTCACTCCTCAGTTAAGCTGCTTACCCTATCCATAGATTAGTTTCCTTGCCATTTAAATAAGAATAATACTACTTTCTTATTTCATGTGTATGAATGAAATTATGGCTGCAAAGGATTTCAGGGTACTTGAGGAAAAATACTTGACAAATTCAAGGTATTATTGAAAAACATTGAAAAAATTCTAAGTAGTGATACACAGGGAACATTTTTATAATCAAATCAAAACCATAATCTAGGGTGAAGTAAAGGAATCGGGGGCCTGAAGAATGTCTTTGAAGAGTTAAAGGGGCTATAAAGGGGCTGAGAAGAGTACTCTGTGATATACTATACAGGAAACTCTAGGAAAATTAAAGACCGTGTTCTTTATTTTTATGTTTCAGGTGATGCTCAGTTGGACTACACCTTACTTGCATTTAGTTTCACAGGCCCGTATCTGGCCAGTTACTCTTCGGTCCCAGAGTTTGTTCTTTCAGTATGGTAAGAGTAAAACCCAAATTCTCTAATACCATTTACATTTAATTCATAATATTGTGTGTGTGCTGTTTTAACATAAATTGTTAATGAATGTGGAAGACACACTGGTTGCCTTCATCTCTTTTTTATTTTCTGATTGATCAATGTCTGCAAATTTTCTATCCCAAATTTGCCATTTATTTTCTAGCATTAGTAGCCACTAGTCAGAATGACTGTTACTTTGCTACATCTATCTTCTACCCTCTTCAAAATTATGTGTTTTGGAGTACTTCTGAACTCTTCAGCATCAGTTAATTATCTGTTCACCCTTGGAAGTTGAGTACCATGCTGTTTGTGAAAGAAAGTTGCCTGCTGAAAAGAGAAAAAGCATTCTAAAGTTGGTTTCTACTTTTTTATTTCCCTGGACTGTTCAGTGGTCCTCTCAATTACTTGTGCTTCATCTCAGTGCTGTCATACAGTTTTGCTCAGTGATTACACTACAATGGGCCACTGGGTTAGATGTTAATTTTCTGCTCATTGTCTTGAAAAGAAATATTGTGTAGCATGATGCAGATACAGAAAGTTAAAGTATTTAATTTTTTAACTGTTCTGTAAATATATAATCCTGCTGTTGCCTTCATTGCCAGCAAGCTTCCATTGATTGTGGAGTCTGAGCGCTTCTTCAGAGCAAATGAGGAGGGTGGAGTAGGGGGAAGGCAAGCAAGGACATGATACGAATATTCTGTATACTCCCAATTTAGTGATTTGTACAATGATAAGAGGCAGAAACTTCCGTAACTTTAGAATTTTAGTAACGATAGTAGATACTATTACAGATGCCTCTTCTTTATCTAAGAAGAATAATGTTTGTTGTGAACTCTGATCATAACAGTATTTCAGGAAGGCTGTCTCTGTGTGTATCATAGTAGAAATCGTCAGGACAGCATCACTGTCCTGAAGAGCTTACATGCCTGCACTTACAGCAGAAATTACACATGCGGTCTGATTTTTTCATTGTGTGCACTTAAACAAAAATCCACTGTCTTGAAAGACTTCTCTAGATTATTGTTGACAATGGAAATATCCAGAAATGTTTACATGCTTTTCCAAGTGGAAATTTCCAAGGCCAAGTAATTTAAACCTATTTGAATCAGTGTGATTATGACTATCAGCAGCTAATTGTCATAGAAGAACCATCCTAGACTCCAGCCAGAAAGAATTTAGTAAGAAAATAGAATTACCTTACAATATTAAACTTAGAATTTATAGTAACTTGAACAGAGGTGTGTGAATTTACTGTGAGATCAGGACCTTCATTTTTGCAATTGGATTATATTGTGCATTTGTTGTAGAAATGTGAGTGAACAGATTAAAGAAATGTCAGTGTTGAGCATTCTTCATGTGTGATTACAATATGATGATTGCACGGTTCCTGTATTTTAAGCAGACAGTTTGGAGTCAGAGATATAAGAGATGTTATGAAAGTTATGTCAGTCTCAAAATATAGAAAGCTTATGGATAGCTAAAAGGTGCCTTTCATCTGAGAGATTTTATCCCTAGATCTTTATTCTTTTCTGTTCAAAGGAGAGGCTTAATGCCAGATTCTTTTTCAGATACATATACCGCGTAGCTTCAGATCTTAGTAAATTATCTACCGTAAAAGAGCGTTGGTACTGTCTGTTAGTTATGAGATGAGAACATGCTGACAGATCTTTAGAGAGAGCTATGCTGATTTCTTTTAAAGTCAGAACTGCAGCCTATAGGTTTCTGTAATTTTGATGAGAGTTGCCGTGTATGTGTGAATACTTTTCATTGTTTGCATCCGCTGTCTGTATTAACCATTTTCTTGCATTTTGATTTGTTTGTGTCAGTGAACTTATTACAGGCCAGAACAACAGGATTGTACTAAATTCATTTACAGTGGTGTATGCATTTTAGTTTTTTTCCTCTCAGCAGTAAAGATGAATACTAAAGTTCTAAATGTTATTTAGATTGTCCAAGAAATTAAGAAAAAATTTTAACCGTTTTCTTCAAATGATGTTAATCAGTTCTTGGACAGCACCTGAAAGTGCAAATGCAGTGAAGAATTAATCTGGATAATGGAGAAATATGCTAATGAGATGGTGAGAATATAAAATGGGTTACACTGGACAAAAGAATAGTCAGTGGAAAGCAGACTCCTAGGCTTGTGTCAGCTATACATAATGGCCCCACACAAATTCTGCCCCTTATGTCTGCATTCACAACACAATTGCTGTATTACCTAAGTAATTCATCCATAGATAATCATGGGCTGACTCTGTTTGACTTCCTGATTATAATACCTTCCAACTGCATGCCTGCAAGCATTATAATAATTATTTTATGGATTGGAAAAGCAATGCTGAGGTCTGTGGTGCTGGAGAGTTATTTGTTTGGGCCCATTTAGGTTGTCACTGTTGGAACTGATGAAAAAAAATCCATGTGTCTTAACTCTGTTGGTCTTTTCACAAAAGGAAGTGCATGATAATGTTTCTAAAATGTCAGTTTTCAAAATTATTTTACTATTCAATCTCTTTGTAGCAGTACTAATTTTATGTGTGGTTAATTGACCACCTCCTTTTCATTCTCAAGAGGGCCTAACCTGTTTGATGATAGCAGAAATTTTTTGACTGTGACAAAGTATTTATTTTCCACTTTTGGTCTTGGATGTCAGTGATTATCCCATCCAGATCTTCGGCTTGAATATTTTTGACTTATTTAATGGATTTGATTTTCTTTTACTCTCCTTAATGAAGGAACTGGCAAGAAAATATCCTCCTGTGCAGTGAGTCTCAGCCAGGGGTAACAGCGACCTCTTTAAGTTTTAACCCTATGAATTGGCAGCAACTGTGTTTTGTTAATGAGAGTTCCATTACTATCTGGCACATTGAAAGGAATAACGATGAACATCACCTTAAGCGAAAGTAAGTGGAACATCCTTCAGGATAAGAGAAAAATCTAGAATTATACTTTAATAATTAAGACTAGCAATCTAGTTCTGTTTGCAAAGAACTTAATCCAATTTAGTTCACCTAGCAGTTGCAATCAATAATTGCTAAATCACAACCAGTGTGAACTTGTCTAGTCAATCAAGTGAATTGAATTTATGATTTCATTTCTTAGCACTCACATGTCCAGATTATGTACATCATTAAGCTAATACTAATCAGCTGCTTTGGCAGCCTCTATGAAAAGCTGCATGACTGAATTAAGGTGGCGCCTGGACTGTTTTTCTGCAAGTGGCTGTGTTAAGCATTGCTTTTGTAGCAGTGAAACCACCAAATTCAGATCAGGTTGCTTCGTTGTCAGCATAGTTAAACAATATGTTGTTGTAATCACAAATTGTACCACAAGCTGTATCAGTTGTTTGTGTGATTTCCAGCTTGTGTGACCAATTTACAGGTCCAGAGGGGATGGCTCTGCCAATGCAATTCCCTGAGCACAGCAAACCTAGAATTTATTTATTCTAACATGTTTTTTTGAGGCTGTGTATAAAAGTAGTATGTATTATTCAAGTTGAAGTCCTTGACGTATAACACCTACACTGTTTCAGTGGCAAGCTACTCTACAGTTCCCAAGTGTGTTTAATCTTGTTAACTATGAATACAACCAACATATTGCCACTGACACAATTATACTAGTGAAAGTATGGATGAGGCCTTAATTTGAGATCTGAAAAGTACACTGAAGAGTGTTTTGCCTTTTGTCATTATAGAGTACATCTGAAAATACATACATACTTTTTTCTCACTTTTCATTCCATTCAGTAGAGGTTAAACCTGCACCAAGAACTGTGTATTTCACATAATTCTTTTCCAAGTTTGTAAACTATAGAATCCTCAACTCCTGCATTGCAACAGCTGCTCATACGCTGATTACCAGAGTACAGGAGGCAAATACTACTAGTAATTTTTCATCATTGGGAAGCTTTCTCCAAATAAACATTAAGCATGCATCCTCGGACCATATGCAAGTTAGGTGTGTGACTTTATTAATCCTGGTTACTAAGGAAACAGCAACATAGAATGGTTTTTTTTATACAAGGCAACAAGAAAAGACTTAGAGCTAGAACATGGCAATCCATTTCTGCCAGCTAGGAACTTTCTTTTGTAGTAGAATCACTGTTACTTTTCAGTGAAACGGTATGTGCCATGTAGATTGATTGTCTACGACAATCTTCCATTACTCTTGCAGAAGTAAGCCCATTAACTGAGTTGGTGTCTCAAAAATTTGAAAACATGCTTCTCAGTTTTGTATCAGCATTTACTATTTGTAATATTTCTTCTCCTCAGACAGTGTCTCTTGCTTTTTCACAGCCCCGTGGAACTCCCTGGTGGACAAGGGTCTGTGAGTCCTCATAAGGATTTGTTTTTCCCAGTTTCTCATAATGAAGATCCATACCATGGCCCTGATTTGCCAGTTTCAGCCATTGCTGGACTGGTAGGAGATGAAGCAGAAACATTTCTGGTATTTACTGACTTTTTTACCTTTTTATTATTCCATATAATTGGTTTTTATTCAAATAGGTGTTAATAAATTAATAATTTTCATGACTCTCAAACAAGTACAGCCCAGTAAATAGAGCTGTTGTTTCCTTACTACTTTTGAAATCCATTTTGACAGGAGACTTACAAGACATGCTGCTACTGCACAGTGCAGCACGATGTAGAGATTTCTGACACAAGTCCTAGATCAGTAATGTATCTGTGCAGCACAGGTACTCATCCGTATCTCAGAAGCAGTATAAGCATGTTGGCATTTAGCCATGCCCAAGCTAACATGACCTGCTGAAACCTTGAAAACCCATTGCTGTGCCAAAATGACAGTAACCTTCAGGTATCCTTGCTTCCCTTTCCCTTTGGCTTTCTTTTTGACTCTGAAAATGTCTCAAGATATGGAAACATTGAAGGCTTTATTCCAGGCAGCAATCCCTGCTTCTGAAATACATTCCCGTATCACTGTCAGTGTTGGACCTGCCTATTTGTCTCATTTGTATTTCATCATTTACTTGGTAACCTCCCTTGAGATGCTTCTTTTTGAGAGGCTTCAAAAGTGTTCTCATTTTGTTGGAAATTTACTTTCACCTGACTCCCAACCAGAAGCATCTGGCAGCTTGAAAGCATTTCACTTGCAAATCTGGGATTCTCCAGTAAGATTAAGACCATCAATTTCTATTTGGTGGCTTGTGATATATATTAGACATCAAAACTACCGTGCATAAGATGATACTGTCATTGTGATACGTATTTTCAGTGGGCAAATGTGAGTTCTGTATTATCAGATTAGCATACTACAGGTTTCTGCCTTACACTTTTCTTATAAAGCAGAATAAAAAATAAAAATAGGGAATGGTGCTTTCCTGACCTCAGTCTCTTTTCATGGTTTCCAGGACAATTGATAACTGTAAACAAACATCCACTACTGATTCTGATTACACATGAGCTGCTTGTATTTCAGATCACTTAGAACAGTTAAAATGAAGATAATATATGCTCATCAGGGCCATTGCCTTCTTCTTCTGCCTTACTGCCTCTTACATTATGTGCAGAGGAAGAACTGCAAAACCCACTCTGTTCTTTAGCCTGTAAAGTGAATTACAGTAGGTACTGGGGAAAAAACCATCTGCCATATGAGGGCTGTGAGTCTTAGTAGAATTTGTCTGTCACTGAATGGATGTTATTGCATGCAGGAATGGTAAGGTTCTTATGCTTGAACTTGCAGCACCCTGTTGTGAACTTTCCCAAGTGGAAAATTTAGTGCTTTCAACCATCCTGGATACCACTACAGGGTCTTGGCATTCCCAACTGTTTTCAGAAAAATCTATTTCTTTTTAGCACCTTCAAGGCGACTATGTTCTCTTTATACATAGAAATATTTCTGAAGTAAAAGTAGATTGTTCTATTAGTCTTTGATGAAGATTTTCCTTTTCTTTCAAAGTACATGGTAAGTATTTTGATAGTTATTTACTGTTCAAGTTCCCTAGATGAATATATTTGGGTTGTGAATATTGACAAGGCAATGAACATCAGGTTACTTAGAAAGCTTTTTGCAGAAATACAAGCTGTTACTGTTCCTTCTGTTGTTGTGGTGGTATGTTGTCTACTGTGTACGAAATTGTCAGGAGCTACATGCACAGTTTAGCACTGGGAGGCACTGAATCAATTTCTGGCATGTTTTCACCTTGCTCCAGACTATATGTGAGTAATTTTTTGCAGGACTTGGATTTATTGTGCTTTACAGCACTAATTCTCCCTTCCGTGCATGCCTGTGCACATGTGTTCCATCTCTAACCAGCAGAAAAACTGAGCTACTGCTAGATCTTGTAACCCTCTGCACTGAGGGGGAGGAGTTGCACAGATATGTCTTGTCAGGGTAAGCACCTCTGTCCAGCACCCCAACATGGAACATCTGGCTTTGGTAAAGCAATTCCTGCATAAATTGATCAGAATATACTTGATGGAGAAGATACTTCTTTGAAATGTTCTTTTATCAAGATCTTTATGTTGAAAAGTATCTAATGCAGCAACTTTGAGAGAGATTGAAATGACTGCACTTGTGGAGTTCCTCAGATATCCAGATACCTTCAGACTACAGTGGCTGTAATGGACCAGGCTATCCGAAAGAGAGGTGCTATGACTACACTTCTTCACTGTCTTTATAAATCGACAGGCTGCTGCGGCAGATGTATCAATAGTTACTATCGCTGATGACTTGATACCATTACAAATGTCCATGAGCAGTTATCTGACTCTGGCCTAAAATCTGTGCCTGGACATTTGTAAATACCTTGGAGTTATTTTCCTCTCTGTTTTCCTCAATGCTTTTTCAGTTAGTAAGAGACAGCCTGCTTCTCCCGTGGTGGGTAATGAGGTTCATCCAGTCGAATGCAGTGGGAATAGTATGACAGCCCCACAAAGCTCTCCCTATCTCCACAGAACTTGACAGAAGGATTGTTTTCTTCATCACTACATCTGAGTCGGTTAAGATCAATGTTTTTCATGTTGATGTAAGCATCCAAAGTGGAGAATCTTTTCTTTAGACTATTATTTAAAGGAGTTGTCCTCAACCTGTAGCCCATGGTCCTTGGCAGCTGTAGCCCACTCCTAAGGAATGTGTGAGAGGCAAATAAGAAAAGTGAGTCCATCGCCAGTGCACTTGTTTGCTGCTTTAAAATGTGTCAGGGTTCCATACTCTAGAACAAGATACTGAGGCTGGGTGTGTTCCAAAGTGTAACCACAATGGGGCAGCAGAATGAAAGGAATTGAAATATCCTATGACTTTCAATCCTTATCTTTCTTGCATTAGATTGATTTAGTTTTGTTTTGGTATTTCTTACAGTTGGGACCTGAGTTTTCTAAATATCCTTTAGCATGGCAAGCCCACTTGACTGCACTTTGTCCCCAATACCAATTTTATTCCGCAGTCCTTTTATAAAACTTTTCATGACAGGGATCCATCATGGATTTTTTTCTCTGAAGGGGTGCTACTCAAAAGGGAGAGAAGTTCAAAAAAAGATGGCATTATTTCTATTCACCACTGTATCAATGCACGGTTCAGAAAGCACCCTGATTTGGGATTTACATAATCTCATCCTAGGATTAGCATATTTTATCTAGTTTATGTGTAAAGACAGTCATGACAAGAGGTACAAAGGAACATTACCGAAGTTATCTTTACACAGGAAGCTTCTGGTTCACAGCAGTTCAGTTACAACCTTCCCAAAGATTTGTGATGTTCAAGCCTTAGAAAATCAGTGAAAATGCTTATATTAAATGTTTCTCTGGATGATGTAAAGCCCCATTTGTTATAGAATTATTACTGTTAGTCCTATTTGATTTATAAAGTAAGTATTAATATACTTTATTTCTGTAATATTTTCCCCCAGAGAAATGCAAAATGCTTGGTAAGCATATGTAAGAGTAAGTTACTTACCCAGAACCATAGCAAGTCCTTGGCATATTTTATTAATGAAATGTAGGTACTTATGAATCTCTGTCCTATGTTTTCATCACAAGTCCATCCATATTTCCTCTTTTTATAGAACCTTTGGTGGGACAACAGGTGTTTTATAGAATTATGGATTCTTCCTTTTTTTCATCCATCATATTGTTTAGTGTTCCTCACCACTGCTGCTCACATGCAAGGCTCTTTGAATCTTCTCTTTTAAATGTTCTCCCAAGGTTTTCTTGTGTTTTGTTCCCTTCTTACTGTCCCCGAATTTTCAATCTGGTTCCTTCTATCATGGTATTTATATGACTCCTGTTACTGTTATATCTGAACAGGTCACCATCTTTAAGAATATTTGATGTAGAAGTTCTGTTCTTCCTGGTTTATGGATGATGGATTTATGAGACTGGTTTAGCAAAATGAAATTCAAGGCACATGGGAAGTCCGTGGCAGGGTATTTCTAGAACGAATTTGCAGATGACACAAAGGTTGACAGAGCTGTTTTACAGAGCAATTTGGATTATATGATAAGATAAACTATTCAAACAAAATGTGTTTTAGTACTGCCAAGTGTGCCAGATCACATGTGCAGGTTATGTCTACAGAGTGGAAGACTATTCTAAACAGCAGTTTGAAAAATATTTGTCAGAGTAAGGTCATAATGGGTAACTATTCCAATCTGGGCTTCCAGTGCTATTCTGACATTTAATAATAGTAATAATAATAAAAATTTCTGGGGCTTAATGTATTGAATTTTGTCATAACTTTATCATTCAAAAAACTGGGAGATGACCTGGTTATGATGCGTCAATATCTTTATGAGGGTGGAGAAGATACTGGAGGGATTTCCAAGCTAAAGGACAAAAATGTAACAGATGCAAGTGCTGGAGAAGAAATCCAGATAAATTAAAATTTAAAAATATATAATTTTTCAATGAAAATATAATTCATCATTTAAGCAAACTTCTGGGGAAAGAGGTGAGTTCACCACCACTATCTGCAGACATAGACTTTTCTGGACAGTGTTCTTGTTTCTCAAGTTACTAGCCTCAGTGAAGGGATGACTGAATAAAATAAGGCTGACGTTATTCAAGTGGTCAGACTATGAGGTAAAGATCTTTTTTTTTGCTTTGAAATGTATCTAACTGTAAAGATATTTGACACCTGTTGATTGTACATGTTTATTTTTGTGCTGAAGCCTAGAAATTACATTAAATCTTCAGTGCATCCTACTGCTCACTGCTGGACTGCAGCCTCAGAAATGTACGTGGGCTGCAAAGAAGGCTATGTTTTGGCAATTGATGCTGTGACAAGCAGTGTTTCTGTTCTTCAACAAAAACCTCTACCTGGTAAGATATAGCTGCGTTGTGTTTTATTGAAGTAGGGAGGAAAGGGGATAGGTGAAAGCTTTTTTTGCTTTCTTCTGTTCTCCTGTTGGGTACCTTGAAGGATTTGTAAAGCCATATTGTGGAGCCTTTTTTTTCTTTTATTAGTATGATAAACGTTTGAGAATGTCTTTTGAACATCTGCGTGGGTTTCTTGAGCACCCAATGATTGTCTTTCGTTTTTCTTTGGCAAAAAAAGAGAAAAAGATCTAAATACACAAAAACTAATAAAATGAACAATCATTCCAGAAGCCCAGATCTTATTAACCAGCCCTACTAGATTAACATTAAGCTATCAATATACCAGCTATACAAACTCTTTTTACTATTAAATACCACTAATTTGTTTTATTTTGATTGAAATATTTGATTGTCCTCATTTGGTATGTTAGATAATGTTAGAACAGATCTTTGAAGATTCATGAGAATTCTTCAAACAACAAAAATGAATTTAATGTAATCTCGCTTAATAGAATTTCTTAAGGTCAGCTCTTACATAAACTACTTTCTAATGAAAACAAGGCTGTGAAGACTATCAGACTTTACTGCAGAAGGTATGAAGCACAGAGAGTGAACAGAAGATGTCTGTGTCTTCAGTCAAATAAATCTGCTTTTAATTTATTCTAGAATGGGAGGATCCAGTACTGTATCTCTGTTCAATTTTGATAGTTAACATGGAAATGGAAGGCTGCTCTTAAAAAAATTCCAACAAACCAGCATTATTTCTCTTCTTTTGAAATTATCAGAGTTTTGAGTTTACTAAATCAGGAGTTGGTAATCATCAACAAATAAAAAGCCAAGGTTTGACCAGAGCTGTTTTGCCAGTTCAGTAGAAGGCAACAAGAATATTTGCCATTCGGGCTTTTCCTTGGCCTGTATATTCTTTGAGTCCCGTTCTAAAAATGTGTAACAAAACTGTCTGTATTCGTATTGTACTGAAGCTGCTGCTTAATTTAAAGCATACTGCAGTTTGTACCTATTTAGCAAAAGGCTTATGTACATGTCCAACGTTAAACATGTGCTAAATTCCTGATATCATGTTGCAAACAGGATCATTACCAGCCACAGCATTTGACTTGGACATTTTTTTCAGACTGGCTGAAGTTTCCTTGTAAGTAAATTGAATTAAAAAGTGATAGCTAGAAATAACAGGACCAGAACTGAGCACTAGAAGATAGAAAATTCTGTATCTGTACCACGCTCCATGCCAAGTAGCGCTATCTCCCTTTTACAGCTGTGAGCCGAACCACAGGAAGATTGTGCTCAGTTGCATAAATGACAGAAATGGTGGATATTGGGGAAGAACACACATTTTTATTTCACTATACTGAACCTGGCTTTTTGTTCAGTAGACTGGAATATAACTGATTTTTGTTGCAATATTGACTTATAAACAAGGCTGACATTATGAATTGTTTTCTTTTGTGCAGAATACATGCGTAAAATATCGGACGTGGTGTCATATGTTCGTAGAAGAGTACAGAAAAAGAAAGGTATTTCCGTGTTCAAATCAAGCTAATAGATCTTTAGGCAGCACCAGTTACGTCTGGGGATAATAATACATGAGTACAGCTGGAAGCCACGGGTTAGAAAAACACAGCTCACATTGGCCTCTGTAAGACACACTGATGGCAATCTTTTATATGTTTACATGACAAATGATTAATAGCTTTTGTGCTAATAGACAGCCAAATGAATAGCCTCAGGAGGAGCACTGGCAGTGAAATAATTTCTGTTCGTTCTCATTTAAACTGGAGTAAGTGATGCTAGAATATGTTCCCTACTGCTTAGTTTTAGTAACTTTGTTTTAGAACTGCAATCACTTGTAATTTACTTGAGTTAGAATTCGTGGGTTTGTTTCAAACACTTAATTTTGGGCTCCACAGTACAAAAAAGATACTCACATAATGGACAGGGTTCACCACAGGGCCACAAAGATTATTGCAGAGTCTGAGTACGTGACATACAAAGATGGGCTAAGAGAACTATGTTCAGCCTGGAGAAAAGGAACTTGGGGGGTCTATTATTGCTTCAGCTACCTAATAAAAGGTTACAGGGAAGATGGAACCAGACAGGCAAAGGACACAATTTGCTTCCATGGAAATTCTGGGTAGATATTAGGAAAAAAAGAATACTTTCACAGTGAGAGGAGTCAGATGTTGGGACAAGTTGCCCAGAAAAGCTATGGAATTTCCATTCTTGGGAATATTCAGACCCCAGCTGGATATGACTCTGGACAACATGATCTAACTTTGAAGTTGGTTCTGAGTTTGAAGTTTGCTCTGTATTGGAGATTGGATCAGAGGACTTCTAGGGTCCTTTCCAGCCTGAATGACCACAATTCTGTTACTGGCAATCATTAGTGTGGCTATGTAAAACCATTTACAAAATCAAATGATTTCTCAAATTAATTTCTAGTTCATCAGACCACAGTAGTACTGTCACTTCAGATTATGTATGCCAGCCTTCTTCATTATCACAGCTAAGAATCCAAAGAATGTATAGCCCATGGAGCCTTTTTACTCACAAATAGTAAATCATCCCAGATTTGAAGTTGAGACACATTGTTGCAATAAATTAAATTTGATATTTTATGTTGGTGTTGTGCTCTCAGGTGGCAAACCAAAGGATCTGCAAAACCCAGTTTTATTTGCCATGGTGTTCTGTAATGAGGGAGTGTACGCAGCTGGAAGTGTAAGGCATCCTTTATGCTTTTAACTTACTCTCATTGTGTGAAAATCAAAGCACATTCAAATGGAGTATATTTACGGAGACCACTGCAAAGACAGGAATTAAAAAAAGTGGAGGGCTGCAGAACCGTAAATCTCCTCTCTGGTGTTGTATATATTTCTTTAAGACTTGAGACAAGAAATCAGAAGGGAGTAGGGTGGGAAAAGATTCTGATTTTGTCATCAAAGAAGCAGCAAAAGAGGACAATCATATTTTTAACAAAAGACAGAGTATTCTAGAAGAACAGAAAAAAAAGGATGGACAAAAAATAGGAAAGAGGAGAAAATGGCCAAAAGAACTGCCAAATTGTTTTGTGAAAAAAATTCTTATACTGTCTCAAAAAACCCAATATAAAATCTGAAGTATTAACTGATGACAGTGTGTTGTTATCAAACATGGACTGTTACAAAGGCTTGTATTAAGGAGTACCTTCGTTTTTCAATAGCTTCATTATCCAGTGTAAGAATCCTCTGGATTAAACATACTAAAGGCAAATGAGAGCGTTAGTGATGGGATACAGTTAAACACTGTTACTTTAGGGATTTTCAGAAGTTCTTGCAGTTCACTTTGCCAGAGTGGGCTCAGATGAATGACCTAGACCTGATGTGGATTTGTACTTTTCTGCACAGGAGGGCATTTTATTCTTTTATCAAATCAAAGGTCTGCAGTACGAGATGAAAATCTGTGCCAATATCTTACAACCCATATCCAGCCTCATAGTCTCTCCTGATTACACCATGCTTCTGCTTGTCACTGACCAGGTACAGCATTTGAGATAACAGCATTATGTAATGGGGTGTTCCTGTGATTCTGTGTGTGTATGCTGATACTATTGTATGAAATGTCAGTAACGACATCACACAAGTCAACAAATTATATCAGAGGTGAACTTAGTCTGTCTTGTGTTTTTAATAAAAGATTGGAAATACTTTTAATGAAACACAGAACAATTGTCTCCTGCAGACAGTGGATTATAAAGTACCTAATTCTGAGATTTTCCAACAGATAGCTGTGTGTGTACAGTGGAGTACATATTCAGTCTCCAATGTGTCCAGTCACGTAGGACCTACTGAGCGTGAGCTCTAGGCTTGATGTGTGCCTGCACAGTAAGAAAAGTATAGCCTGGGTGCATCAGACCTACCCTGGCGATGGAGTAGAGTTGTTATATACGTGTACCTGAATTCGTCTGGCAACCCAATCCAAGATCCTTCTTTGACCAGCCTGATGTCCAGAAATCTTACACAAGGGTCCCAAGTCCCCAAATTCCTCTTGTTTTCCCAGACCTTTAATCATTTAAATTGGCATTTTTGAAGCTCTTCAAATGTTTTTGTGGTGTGTGTATCTGTGTCAGGAGGTTCTGGGTTCAGGACAGCTGTGCACTGGTGACTGGTCACACTGTCTCTCATTTCATTTTCCTTTTGTAAAATGAGTAGAGAGGTTCTAAAATATTTGTCAATGTATTGCTTCTAAGAGGCTTTGACATCTTTAGATAAAAACATTGCTTTGTTTTATGTTCTTTTAGAATATTTGTTTCCTGGAGAAACTTGAAGTAGGGTGTTTTTAAATTATCTTATTAGAGAAACAAGACTTCTTGAAAATGTGCCTAATTGGATCACTCTAAAATGAACTAACCTGATCTTCAGCGAGTGTAAATTAATGTAATCCACTAAATTCAGCTGAACTCTACTGGCCACCTTTTGTGTCAGTTTAGAGTGAAATATAAAGCTTTAAAGAGGGAAGCTCAGAAAGATAGGTATTTTTTGTTGAAGTCTTTGAAAGCTTATACTGACAAGTTTCATAGCCCAGTGATGGATTATTTCTCTTTATTTGTCAGGGGACAATCTATACTTACAAACCTGCCCACAGTGGAGAAGCTGTCAAACTCTTGGACACATGCAGCAGTTGTTTTCTGGCAGCTGATTTTCTTACTCCAGGGAACAAGTACTGTGTAGTAAGAAATTATATTCTTTCTTATATATAATAGTGGCTATTTGCAAGCAACCAGCATGTTGCTAAGGCACAAAATCAAACACCTTGCAGAGATTGGAACTCTTCTGCTATTTATTACAGTTGTGCAACTTCTCATTAAGGGAAGGAAATGGCATTAATTCAGGTACAGTCTCTAAAAGGGCCAGAACTTGCCCTAGAATGCAGGCTGGGTAATTCAGAGATTGCTAAAATGTCATATTGTTTCTGCTGTTGATTTGTGTGACTCACTGTCGTTCAAGAACATAGCTGAGCAAAAGGTGGATTCAGTTCAGGGAATAGATGTTGAAACAAGAAATTCCTACTGAGCTTTTCAGCCTTCAGCACACATTGGAACAGCCTGAGTGATGCCTCTGTCCTGGATCCAGGGACAAAGAAAGTCTTACTCATGGATCTGTCCATTCTGAGAAATTCCTTGCTTCCTCCTATGTCTTTGACTCCTGCAAGATGTATATTTTAGCCAGTATGTCTGATTCATCTCCAGGCCTATTCTTCAAGTAGCCAGCCTAGAAACCCTGGAGTCTTAATCAATTAGGTTTGCTGAATCTGTATATTTGCTGTTAGCATGGGAATGATAAATTTTACCTGAATCTGAATGATTAATGTGAGGATTGATTGACCTCTAGCCATACTTTACTGTGGAATTATAAAATTGCCTGGATATAAGAAGAACTCGAGCACCATTATGATATGCATCATTTTTCATGTGTGAAAACAAGAGCTCTCCTTAAGGCCATTCCTATGAAAAGAAAGTTATAAGAAGGTTTCTCTATTGCTGGCTGAGTGGTGGGAGTGCTAATAATGATCAAGCTTACATGTTTTGCCCTAGACTCTCTCATTTTGCTTAAAGACCATTCCTGTAGTTGCCGCAATTCACACAAAAATACAAAACGTTTTCCTTAGGCAGGTGTACCTTGCACCAACTGGACTTAATGGAAAAGCAAGAGAATTCCAAGCAAAACTAGTAACCTTTGATCTGCTGTGCTCAGACGTTAGTTGGATTTGTATTCCATAGAAGATCACTAGTCACTTCCAGACTATTTAATTATTCCACCCTCTTTTAACTATGTTTTTCTCTGTTCAACAGTCTGTAACAATTTCAGGTGAAGTACAAGTTTGGTTCCTGGAAGATGGAACTTGCCTCAGCAAGCTAAACCTTGATATTGAGGTACATATAACCAGAACCTTACATGGTGATGGATTTTTAAAGTTTCCTTTAATATTTTTCAATTTACAGCATAATATTCCACAGATTTGGATCAATCAGTGCTGAGTAAAGCTCTGTAGTGCCTTTAAAACACCCATGAAAGGTTTTAAAAATATTACCTTTCAGAATATTTCCTTGAAGTAATCATGTATTTAACTCGGCTGTAAAGCAGAGGAGACATTGCAACCTAATGTCCTAGTGATATGTCTTTAAGCATATATGTGTAAATAATGTTCTAAATTTTTATGTTATTACTTTATTAAATTTTTATTTTTAATGTTTATCAGAACTGAAAGGAAAAGTTTGAAGTGTATAGAAACTGAATGCTTTGACTGATCTGAAAAACAGGTTTTAGGAACTGAGTTGATAAAAGTATTATTTCACACTTAATGCTTTGTCCTGATTTTAGATGCATTCAGACACTGAAATTTGACATAGTAAGAAAAAAATCCCTTTCCATAACTGCTTTACACATAACAGTGTGCTCACTGTTTTATCTCGTTGGAACCCCTTTCACTTAAAAACTGGATAGTGGATGTAACGGGATTCTTTTCTGAGCAGTGCAGAATTAGCTTTCGATAGGTAGGTACAGAACATAGGTAAAAATGCTTATGTCTCTAAAATGCTTTGTTAAATAAAAAGTTTTTTATATAAACCACTGGGGATTTCTTGACCAAATTTGAGGGACTTTTAAATAGTAAAAAAATCTCGTACGAACATATAGCATAGTACATCAAATTGCATGAAACTGTTAAGTATCTTTTACTTCCCAACTAGGCAACTGCCATGGCTTGCTGTCCCTCCTCCAACAGTGTTGCTGTAGGGACCAAAAGGGGTCAAATCTATTTCCTTGATGTTACCAAAGTTGAAGCTGCACGGGTTGTTCACAGAATTTTTCTTTCCAAATTTCCAGTGCTGTCTTTGCAGTAAGTATGTAGCAACAAGGGCGGGAACATCATCAGTTTGGCTTGAGTAGTGCTGTTAATTGAACAAAAGATGACAAGTTTTTATTCTAAAAATAACAAAGTAAAATATTTTAACAGCTTCAGGGTTTTTCCCAACATATTCTGAATTGCTTGCAAGAGGAGTAGTAGCAGGATTTATATGAGAGAAATATAAGAAGCCTGTGTTTTAAGAAGGTTTAACTGAGCACTGAAGACACTGATGTAGAAGATCCTTTCTGATGGATCATCATATGCAGTAATTGCACAATTCTCTGTGTCTGATTTTAGAGGAATATTTCTCACTGAATATAAATTTGAGGATTTGTGAAATTAAATTTAAACCTTTTGGTCATCCCTTTTTATATAGTGGATTTTTATTACCATTGATAATTATTCATCTGCTTACAGTTCTGGAATTTACCAGCCCCCATGTAATTAGCTCTAGTGTCATTTTTTGTGTGGTGGAGGGTTTTTTCAATTATTGAAAAGTAGAGAAGTAAAAAGACTTCCACTCTTTAAAAAATCAAATAAATTTCAAACTGTTAAACTTTAATATAAATCTGCCTGTTATTTGGAGACTTTGATGTGATCTCTTTTCACAGATACCTTAGGAAAAAAAACCATTAAAAATAGATACAGAAAGCAACTTATTCAAAGTAAAATCAATGCAAAGTCATGTCTATTCAAATTAGTATCAATATCTTTAGGTTTTTTTTTTTTAAATGTGAATTTAAAGAAAGATTGAATAAAATTTTTGACGTAGACTGCTATGGAGTATCATTAGCTTTAGACTGACTACCTGTTCAATTAGAAATTGCACTCATAGCCCTGGGCTTTATATCAGGCCCTAACCCTGTAAACCTAGGAGCTGAAATTCCAGATGGGTTTTGTTCTCAACGGAGTCAGCAGAGTTATGAGAGTGCAATTATTTGACCCTTTCTATTGATTGTACTGAACTTTCTTCTACTTGGATTAATTTTTTCCTAGTTATGATCAGAGTGGCCAGTTCCTCATCGCTAGAGCTACAGAAGGACACATCTTTATTTTAGATGCTCGGCCTTCAAAATTATTCCAAGTTCTTGGATATGAAGGTAATAGATGTAACAACATTAATTACATTGTGTTTTTACTATTTGCTGTATTTTAGGTTTACTTGCTGGTCGGACTAAACCACTCTCCTTCATTCTACGTATGTTTTAGAAGAACTAAAGATATTCTTCCCACCTATTTCTGAACCGTATTTTGTCCTGGCCATTATGATTTTCCCCCTCTGTAATTTTAGTTAGCAAATACACCAATATTACTTTTCATCCAGGGCATGTGTAATTCACAGAGAAGAGAATGGGTTAGTTAACCAGCTGATCACGACTCCAGCACAGAAGTAATAATGCTGGCAAAGAACTTAAGACCTTTGTGGCTCACCGTATGAGAAGTTACACTAAAAAACTGTAGGCCATTATAGCTGGGTGCAACCTCCTGTTACAAATGTCTGCCCCAGACAGATGTCTTTAAGATGGGGGCTGTTGGAATTGTCAGCTTTAATAGTTTACACTGAAGAATAAAAAATGATGGAATCTTAACTCACAAAATAATTCTTCTGAAATCTGTAAATTTTTTTACATAGTTAATTCCACTAACATTAAACTTACAGATCCCACGTGTACATATAGCTCTTCATCATTTTAAGCATAAAGAATATTATTTTATAATTTTATCTGGTTTGACAAGTATAGAATTACATCTCCTTAGATAATTTTCAGAATTTGCCTGATCATGTTCTCATTGGCTGCCTGGCTTCTTAGAGGAGGCATTTTCTGTGCTTTATCTGGTGGTTATGAGCAGACAGCCTCAAAATTGCTACAATTCAAGATGGATGTAAACTCAGATTTGAATGTTTAATGTAATAATAACACTCTGGTGCTTAGCATTCTCAGCACCCGATGCCGCAAGCTGAAGTCGTGTGCATGCAACCCTTTCTGAAACCAGGTTGTGGCTTGTCTGACATTTTAATGTGAGTTCAGGACTGTGTGGTTAAGCTGAGGTGAGGGTACAGGGATGTCATTCTGTTTTACATGATATCTTAGTACAAACAATGTTACCATACTCAGTAACAATTTGCATTGGTGTTCCCTACCTGCTTCAGTGTTGTCAGATGAAGTGCTGGGTCTTTCGGTGGTGTCTGACTTTGAGAACAACCTAGTCGAGGTGGTGGTACTTCTTAATGTAGCAGAAACTCAGCGAGCAAGACTTGAGATTTTTTGTCTATCTGCAGCACTCACAACAGGTAAGAATTGAAAACTCACATCATGCTCGCTCCTTGCTGAGACTGGTTTTCATAATTACTTGATAGGTGAAGCACCTGCATTAGTGGTAGTGATGCCTCTTCTTCCCTGTTGCTTTTTACAATCTTCTAGATAATGATAAGTATGTTAATGAGCAAGGAATGCTTAATGCTAGTGCCATTAAAAAGGAGCAATATGATCTGGATTACCCTTTGAGCTCAGCGGTGAGATTGAAGGATAACATTGTTTATGGTTACTGTTCCTGTGCACCTTTCATCTGTGAATACCATCTCTCTAAAGAGGTAATTGTCTGAAGCTGCTTTATTTTGGGTAGTGGTTAAACACCAGCGAACAAAAGCTGTAGATGAACTGAATATAGCAGGATATTATCTTTTAAAAAATCCTCTCCACACTGAAATATCTACTCCATCCATAAACATCAGCTTTCAGCATCTTACCACCTGCTCAGAAACCTGGCAAAAGCAATCTCCTTGTTCTATTACAAAGGAAGCCAAATATTGGTCTTTAAAACTCATACAGCTTGCAGACAGTTCACTTGTAGCTTCTGTATTGGAGCTGTGCTTTTGTGCAGTCTGCTGAGTAACCTGAATATCCAGCTGTTGAAGGAACTGAGCCAGTGTGAGCCCATGACTGATATGACTGCAAATCCAGCCCAGCCCTGGCTCACAATGAAGTAGTGGTGGCTTCAGGAAGCCACCGTCATTGCCTGCTGATGCACTGGAGCTCTCTGCAGGTCATGGGTCTCCCTCAGTTTAAGAGTCAGGCCAAGCAAGGTGGTGAATTCCAATGGTGAGCATTCCTTCTTGACAAGTCCTGTACTTTCTAAGCCCTAGGCCAAGAAACTTGAGGCCCAAACATACTGCATACAGACCCTTTTGAAGAGATGAGAAGCAAATTAGCAGCAAAGCAATGGTACTGCTTCCTGAGCTCCATAATCCAACAATATTTTAAGTTGCAATGCATGTGATAACCCACAAAGCTATCATTAATTTTCTCAGAATGGCACAGATATTTCCATCACCTGAACTGCTGCTAACATTTTTTTTGATTGGCAGAATATTTTGGAAGATCTATCAGTATTTTTATCAGAAAAGAGGACTCCTAGCAATCAGTTTGGACCAGGGTTCCTATGTTTATCACCCAACAGCCGCTGGCTGGCGTCAGCAGCAAAGGATGGCGTTTTGTTCATCTATAATACTTCTACTATGGTAAGTAGGTATCCAGGCACAGGCTTTGTTTGGGTTACACAAGAAAGAAGAGTGAAAGCTACTTTCTTTCACTGTAAACTTTTCTTCACTTGAATATAAGGTGTTCCAGAAAAATGTGTTGAACATGAACTAACATAGCATTACACAGTACAGTTGTTTTCATAGTGAATGGGCATGTGATCATACAAACTACTTACTTTCTTCTCCAGTAAATGTTGTATAATTTTACTACTCTTCTTTATCTCCTTCAAAATCAATATACTAGAAACTTGCCCCACTGGTACTCAAAAATGATGAACTCATAAATCCTAGTCTTTCATGTACTTTGTATTGACATTTTAGATTGACTTTTATCTAAAAATAAAGAAGCATAATTTACATTTTCCATTAGAAAAAACATATTTGCTGATACTGCTTCTATGACTTTTCTAGGATATACTTGCTCAAAAGCATTGTCATTCATATCAAGGAGGTGGAATCAGATCCATGGTATTTTCACCGGATGGGAAATTCATCCTCATTAATGGGGAAAATGATGGTGCCCTGGTGTGTCTGAAATGGAAGTATGTATAAAGTGGCAGATCAATATTGGTTGTGCAAATTCTTGTATCCTGACAGACTAATTTTTGCATCCTTTTTATTAGTCTCAAATTAAGGAGGAGAATTGGATAGAGATAAAACCACTCCTCTTGCCTTCAGAGGTGGTCTCCCTACCTCATGGAAAGTCTTGTACTTGGGGTGTGGTTGCAATACAAGATATAGGAGTGTCTTCTTGATAAGTATTACCCATACTGAGCTTCTTATCACTCTCAAATAAACCATCTGGAAGGAGCTTTCTGGAGATGTAAGGGATGTAATCTCATAATGCACTATTTTAATTCAGCAATTAGGAGCCATCACAGCTTTAATGGGAACTCAACTGTGGCTATAGAGAGCTCTTAACAGACATTAGGAGTAAGAGACACTTGAAACTGCAGCTTTTCTCTGGTATACTAAATGTTCAGGTACATGCCTAGACTAAAGATGACTCTGCCAGAGCAATACTTCTAATCTGGGTAATCCATATTCAGAATTTCTAATTCTGTGGAAACTTCACTTAATTATGCAGTTCTAGAACTCAAACAATATTGAATCATAGGTAAAAAATATTGAATAGGCATTTTTAAACAACTTAATTGTGTTATAAAGAATCTTTAATATTTCACCCTTTTCCATAACACACAAAAACTACATCAGTTCCTTTTCTGTTTACTAGGAAGATAAACAAAATTGAAGTTAAGGAAGCTGTTTTTCACTGGCATTCTCTTCTTGCTATACTGAACAAGTCTACTTTGAATGAAAATGTCGCTTTAAAATCTATGGCAGAATGGCAGTTTGACCCAGAATCCACATCAGGATCACTTCCAGAAGAGAAATTCAAGGTGTTTTCTTTATTTTTGTGAGAGGAAAAAAGTTTGATCATTATCCTAAAATTATACATGATAAAAACTGTCCTCAAAACAAACTGATCCTTCTGTACAGGTAGAATAATACCCCGAGAATAGGCTGAATATGCTAGTATGATAGGCATAGTATTATCAAGGAAATGAAATAGTTATGGGAAGGTGACGCTCACATCTTCAATTCCTTTAGCCACAGAGAACTCTGTGAAACTGTTTCTTCTCATCTGCAGTTGTGTCGTTCCCAGTGTGACGTTACTGCTATGCACTGTGTGTTACTAGTTGTGTCTCTTTCTGTTGAAAAAGCAAAGTAGTGATTACAGAGATTAGTACAGTCAGCCTGTTTGAGTCAAAAGGATTTGCGTAGTAGCAAGAGTTTGAAGGGACAAATCTGGGGACCGGTTAAGCAATAATAATGTTGTAACACTCTCTGGAATTTGGTGATGTTGGTGGTGCTTCTAATGTGAATCCATTTTTACCTTTATTTCTGTCTTTCTTTCATTCTCTCTAAGTACCTGAGATAGATGTTTATATCCTTAATTTCAGGAGACACCACTTAAATCTTCTGATGTTGAGGTGACAGAAGAAGGAAATGTCACCAGTTTGTATTCAGCCAGTACCGATGAAATGACATGGATAGGTCAGAAAATAAAGAAGGTACTTACATAGCACAAATATTAATCAAAACCAAAGTTTTCAAGAGTCAGAAGTAATTTGGGATACCAAATTACATGCTGTAAAGAAATCTAGTTTCTAAAGATCTTCTGATATTTGGACTTCTCTTTAAGGCATTGTGATCTAGACTCTTAGAAATCATAGGTCAAGGGGATAAACACATCAGAGCAGGTACCTAGCTCTGTAGAGTTCTGAAGACCAAAAGAACACTTCTACACAAGGAGTAAACTAAAAAAAGAAAAATTGCCAGCAAAATTGGCTTCCTTTATAAATATATTTTCTTATAAATGTCAAAAAGCTGTACAGAAGATTATTACCAGAAACCAAGCAGGTGCTCTCTTCTTCCCAAGGGTCAGAATAACAAATTCTACAACACTGATAAATCAGTAGTCAACAATATGACAATAATTACAAACCCCTGAGGTTTATTCCAGGTTAAGGTTGTGTTATGTGTGTTCTATAACCAAAGGTTTTTGTAAGTAAAATTACATCAAAAACCTGTCTACAGAGAGAGGATTTAGCACTTTGTGAGCCTGGAATCTGCTATGTTAATGTTAGTATAGATTATTTTTTTCCCCAAAAAATATGAATTTATGGATGCTAGCAGGTTTTCTGATATGAGCCAGAGCTTGGTATTTTGTGTAGCTTTTGGAGTTCAGTGATAGGACAATGAAAATAAAATTGCTTTCTGGGTGATCTCAGGAGTGATTTTCTAAATTAAGATGCAGTTTCATCAGTGGCTCAAGTCAATCTAAGACATACTGCCACTGAAATTGTTTTCTCCATCCCTCTCCCAAACATGTATTCCTGTTTCTAATTGATGGTGGCACTCGTGCTTTGGTGTGTCTATTGGGATATTTTGGCAAATCCATGTGACTGTGCATACACGAGTACCACCTCACTGTTAGTATCAGCTAGAGACAGGTGATGAGAAGCAAAGGCTGAAGTGCAGCAGTGTGGTCCTAGATTGTCTTAACCTGGTCACTGATGTCCTAAGAGACTTGCATCTTACTTTAGGAGGATGAAATCCATCCAATGACAGAATGATACACGCCTTCTTTTAATCAACAGGCATCATCCTACTTAAAGTTACAAACTTTAGAAAGCAAATTCTAGAGATGCAGACTAATTGCAAAGTTTTCCCTAAGAGATGAATCAACAAGGCAGCAGGGGCAAAAGATATTTCACTGCTTCCAGAATGAGTAACAGCTAGCTTACGTGTGTCTTTAAATATCCCATGGAAATGCTTAGTGACAATGAAAAATCTGAGGAGTATAAAACACAACAAATTCTGGCAGTAGGCTTTACACAGTTCAATGTGTTTGTGTTCATTTCACTCATAATTACATCCTTCTTTAACATTTTCTTTCTTCTAAGCTTTATTGCTGTACAACCAGTTTACAATGTGACCTAGTTGTACAATCTTTTTTCTCTTGAGCAATTCTAAGAATCACCCTATTGAATTAGGATTATGTCTGTTTCTGTTACTAATCCCTTTGGAGTTTTATTTTCTGTACAGATAATATTCTTTTAGATTATTTCAATCTTTTTTTCTCTTTTTGTCTGTTTTTGTCTTTCAACAATATATTTGTTGTATGTCAGGTCATTAGAGAAGAGACTCAGAGGTTTGCTAACCAGAAGAAAGAGCTGCAAATGGGAATTAAAAAGCTGCGTAACGCTGTGAGTTTCTACAAGGGTAATGGCTTATTTTACCAGTATTGTTTGCACGTACACTTCCTTTATGGCTATCAGCTCTAGCGCTGTTACATTTTTGCAATGAACTGAGCAGACAGGTAATAAAGAGACATGCTTCTTAAGGGACTACATGCTGAACCTGTCAGGAACTAGTCTGGTTCTCAGTTTCCTTTCTCCAAATAAATATTTTGTGCCACCTTTATACCTTGAGCAATCTATCCCATCAGCAGGCTAGTTTCTGCTAAACAACCTTATGTTACAGAAACTACTGTCCACTCCTCCTGTTTCCTTCCATAAACACTGCTATCTGCAAGAGGAGAGGGCAGAGGGTCACCCAGAGCAGTCTGCCCCAGACAACATCCAGAGAGATTTTGATTATCGCCAAGGATGGAAAGCCCATGACCTCTTTGGGCAACCTGTTCCAGTACTCAGTCACCTTCACAGTAAAAAAGTGTTTCCTGATGTTTGGGTGAAACCTTTTGTCTTTGTGCTTGTTGCATCTGGTCCTGTCAGTGGGCACCACTGAAAAGAGCCTGGCTCTGCCCTCCTAGCACCCTCCCTTCAGGTATTTATATGCTTTGATGAAATTCCTCCCAAGCCACTTCTTTTTTAGGCTGAACAGTCTCAGTTCTCTCAGCCTTTCCTTGTATGAGAGGAGTTCCAGATCCATAATCACCTTCACTGGGCTCTCTCCAGTATTAGGTACGGGAATTTGTAGGTTTGTTTGTTGAACTGTGTGAGATACATAACAACTTCAAGTTCTCAGAACCAGGGAATAAAGAATTGTGTGCTACAGGTTCTTAGAAAGAGTATCCAACTTCACATGTAACATCCTAATCAGCTTTAAGAGAAAGTTGAAAATACATCCACATAGTACTCTCTGTCATTAGTTACAGGCAGTGTATTCTACCAATTATCATAAAGCGGTTAAAAATGGAGGCAATTAAAATCATTGTCTCTGATACCAAGTTCTGTATTGTTAAAAATAGCATTTCCTCTATTCACATTCAAATTACTTTTTATTCCTTATATTTGTTTTTTTTAAAAAAAAACAGATTCAGAAAATGATGCATGAAAATGAACAGGTACCAGACATTGAAAAACTGGAGCAGCAGGAGTTCAACCTGGACATAGAAGAACACAAAAGAGCACAAACAGAAGCTGAACAAGAAGTGGCCAGGGTATGATAGAATGGGGGGAGAACATTTGAAAGCTGGCAGTGAAAAAGAGAAAGAGGGATTGAAGAACAGAGGATGATTTCAAAGTTGCTGTTCACTGCTGAGAAGCAGGGAAACTTCCAAGAATTTAAAGTCACTTTTTGAAGCAAGAGAAGCTGCTGATGCAGACATTGCCAATTGGAATATGATCTATGCCAGAATATAAATCAGACACTGTGGCCTTGGGCGCATTGCTTAAGTTCTATAATGCTTTTCTTCACAAATAAAATGATGCCTTTTCATAGTATGCAATATAGTTTTTGGAGAAAGCAGCTGTGATAGACTGAGATGATGAAATATTGGTTATTTATTTCACTTGCTAAGTTTCTTTCAATAACTCTATAAAAATTGGCCATATCTTGTTATTTTTCTCCACATCTTGGTATTTTCTGTATCTTGAAAGGTGAGGAAGGAGATTGAGATGGAGAATTTAGCCAACTGCTATTTGCAGGATGTCATCAAACATGAGTGCTGGGATGCTGTGTGTGTAAAAGGACGTGCAGTTAAGGTAACCTCTGCTTTCTAACTCATTTTCTGCAGTATTTTATTGATTCCTTAAGGTACAGAGACAAAATAAATAGAAGTATAACACATTTCTCAGTTTCTTACCGTATCGGAAAAAACTTACTTCTTCCCAGGGCTCGTGCAAATCTTTAATTCTGTTAATTTGGCTAAGCCTGGCTGATTTTACCTTCTAAGGTGGATGAGAGTGCTGATAAGCAAATAAACAAAGCTTTAATTCCTTGATTTCAGAGAATATCTTCATGCAGTGTTGCTAAAAGGGGAGGTAAATATTATTTTTCTGTGTGCAGTCAGTATGACTTCTGCAATGCAGTACATAAAGGCAAAAATTTAAACCTGATTTTGCTTATTTTAAACAGAGGGAAATTAATCAAGCTGATGACATTGTGAATTATCTCAAGGGTGGTGAAAGATCAAGTCGTTTTACAAAAAAAAAAAAGATTTCCAGTTGAATTCTGTGGCTAAAGAAGGAAAAAGAAAAAAAGTACATTTTAAAGCAACCATTTTCACTACCTCTTTTGTCTTACCCCTGTATTTTTGCTATATTTGTATTAATTGATCCTCAACTTTATTCCTGATTTTAAGAAGTCTTTATAACTGTTTAGCATTCAGGTGTGGAACAAACTAATTGATAGATGCATTCTGATTAACATTTTACTTTTTTTTTCCTTTTAAATTTGAACAGTGCTTCCATATGGCTTGTGAAGTGAAGAATTATCCACTGAAAGAACACAGTGAAGAAGACGTGGAAACCTTGGAGAAAGTTCTAAGGTTAAAGAAGACTGAGACTGCTGGTCTTGAGGTACAATCTCTTTCAAATACCGCATAAAGGCATTTCAGATCAGGATGTTCTGAGTTGGCATCTTCATCCTTTACATAGATGCACTTCCAATGGCCTTTTTCTGGCTGTAGAAATTGTCAAAAAAAATTAAAAAGATAAATAAAAATGAAATGTTGATTTACTCAGAACAAATGTATGGGTGTTAAAGAACCACAAAATAGCTGAGGCTAGAAAAGCCCTTTGAAAGTCACCTAGTTCAACCCTCCCACGGCAATTTGCTCAGGACCGTGTGCAGTCAGGTTTGGAATATCTCCAAGGATTGAAGATTCCGTAGCCTCTCTGGTCTACCTCTTCCCATGTTTGAGAACCCTCACAGGAGGAGTGCTGTATTATGTTTAAGTTGGATGTCCTGTAGTTCAATGTATACCCATTTCTTCTCAATCTGTCACTGAGCACAACCGCAAAGAGTCTGGCTCTGTTGTCCTTACTCCCCACCATCAGGTTTTTATATGCACTAAGATCCCCCCAAGCGTTCTCCTTCTTGAGGCTAAACAATTCCAGCTCTCTCAGCCTGTCCTGACATGTTGGATGCTTCAAACTCTTAATTGTATTAGTGTCCTATCACTGGACTTGCTCCGGTATGCCCATGTCTTTCTTGTACTGGGAGACCTACAAATGGACCCAATATTCCAGATACAATAATTTCAACTTGTATTACTTTGATCACTGAGCTTAATTGCAGAATGTAACCTCTGAAGTTTTTTCATACACATGCCACTGGATTGTGTACAAAATTAACAGTTATGTTTGTGATATTTAGGTTCGGAAAACAAATCTGGATACTGAGTCTGAGATTGTATCGTCTAAGGAAGAAGGAGAGAAGGCAGAGGAAGTAATGGCTGATGATAGTGCATCTTGCTGCCTGACTGGGAGTCTGAGCTCTCAGTATGGTGGAGACACATCTGTCCTATACCACCAATGGGACTTGCACACCAGGGAGCAGAAAGTCAATCAGATAGTATTACTGAAGGTGATGTCTTCTTAAATGTGTATTACTGCAGTGATGCTGCTATATCTGTTGGTTCTCACGGCGATCACAGCCGCTGCTAGATTTTGGGCACACTGACACTATACAGTGGAGACTTGCACAGGTCTCAGAGTTGCAGAGATGAAAGCTGATAAATGCACATCATGCAGTAGAGCACCACGTGGATTTGCCACCTCAGGTCTGGAAGAAAAACATTTTTATGAAATTGGTTACCCAGTTTGAGGGTATCTGTGCACTGGTGCTTCAGTTTAAGGTCTTGTGTAGCCAAAGCTAGCTTGCACATCTCAGCATCCCCTGTGAAAACAGGACTTCTTTCCATATTATTTACTGCTGAATGAGAGTTCAGCTGGATTCTCACACCATTTCCTTTTTCTCCAGTCTTATCCTCCCTTCATTTGGAGTCTTCAATGTTTCCGTTATTCATTACTATCAGGCTCTTTTATGTCTCTTACCCTAGCTAGTTTATGAAGTGATAAACGTGCTACAGAATAGGCTTCTTATGAAGATGATCTGCAAGGGTAGAAGTGGTTAAACTACTATAAGGCATTGCCTCCTCAGAGCTCTTTAAGGCTGTAAATGGTAGCAGAGCTCAATGATCATGCATTGTAATACACAGTATCTAGTGTGTGTCAGATGGCAAATGTGTAGAAAAAAAGGAATAAAGTTTATAGGGGAAAAAAACCCTTGATAATTTGCCCACATCCATTTAAGAAAGCTTGAACTCTGCCTGCATGATTTTCACAAAAAGGCTTTACCAGTTTATCTCCCTGTCACACACATAAATACACACAGTTGTAATTCTGATGGCTTGAGGAGTGGTATAAAATCAGGAATGGATGTGACCTGTGCAGTATTGCTGTTTCCTTTATTATTGGTATTTCAGGACATCATTTACAAAGTCAAAACTGCTTTTAATAAGGAATTTGACATAGTTGCACAACAAAAGGAGCAGGAAATAGCACGAGTGAAAGAAAGAAACTTGAGGATCCGAGAAATCCTGGCACAACTTGACCTCGAGGTGGAAGTGTGGGAGCCAGCTCTTACAGACGAGGAGATACCAGACCGAGCGCTCACTGTTCAGGATTCAGAGGTGTCTGAAAAACAAATCTTTCTCTTTCTCCCACTCAAATACAGTTCTCTAATTCTTCTTATTTCCAGACATTGTGTCAGTACTGAAAATCCTTAAAACAGATGTGTCTGTGTAGTTAAAACCATCCTTTTGACTCTTCTGCTTCCTTTCCCTTTTTAGGTACAAAGCTCCTAATAAATCAATCTGAAATGAGTAAAATGTATACAATCTTCATGTATTGCTGTTAAAAGGTTTTAATTGCCCATAAATTAGGTAGAAATTCCCCCTGTTCCTGACTTCAAAATTCAAACCAGGCTTGCAGGGATTACGTCCACAGAAAAGGGTTTCTTTGTTTTCTCTGAGCACTGTTTTGAAACTCAGTAATTTCACACAAAGTATCTACATACTAAAACGTGCTTACTACCGTACTTATAAATTCAACTGCTGCTTTATAAAGCAACACCATAGTTCTCATGCAATACATCCCACTGATATCATTGGCTCTTTTGGTCAGCCTTTCCCTACTCCTCTCTGCTCTCCCACCAGTCCGTGTTATTCCACTGTCAGAAAAGGTATGCACAAACCACAAGTAATATCAGCAAAAATGATGGTAGTTTGTATTTTAGCATTTTTAAATATAGCTTTTGGAGCTGTTCAAAGGAACAATTTTCTTCTTGAGGAATATATACCATAGAGCAGAGACACAAAAATCATTACGGATTAGTATTACACCATCTTCCCCAATGTTCTTAGTCCACATGTGATCATGTTTGGAGAAAAGCAGCCTGATATGACCTTCATTTTCTTCCTTTAGATTAAAGCTGAAAAATACTTGACTCAACAAGAGAGAGAGAAAGCAGAAATGCTGGCTAAGCTTGAAATGGAAAGACGTCTTGCCGCTACGGTAATTAAAGTAGTATCCTTATTACTGAAGTGACCTTAGTCTCAGGTCAGGCTGCTTTAGGTAATGCTGCACTGGAACATGCCAGTAATGTAGTATGGGACAATACATTTAAAATGGTAGGTAATTATGGGGTGTGTGCCTTTTCTGTCTTATTATCAGTTACCATCAGAACTACACAGACCAGCTGGGGGAAGAAAAGATCTAGTGTTAGGCTCACAATTCTAAAAAATGTGCTTAGTGGCAATTAAAACCACCATATCAGGTGACTGGGGACTAGATAAATTTCTAAATGCATGCTACTGTTCAGTTGAGAGCTTTGTGCCTGGGGTGTGTTTGTTCACTGAGTGACCTCTGTTCTTCACAAACCAGACTAGAAAATCATAATGCTTTCCTCTGGCTTTAAAATGTATCTGTGAAAACCCTAAGATGGTTCTGGCCCCCAAAGATGCCTAATAAGACAGTGACACTACAACTTCCTTCATCCTAGCCTGCCAGCTGGCCAGAAGTAATCTATGCCTAGGTATGCTTTCCTAAACTGCTAGAATGGCAGTTTTTAGTAAGTTATTTGGTATATGATCAGTTGTCCACCAGAAAAAACTCCGAGACTTTTAGCACATTTCTTTAGCATCACTGAGGAGGAGCATTAACCTACTAGTGACACACAGTATAATTGTGTGGGTGACCTAAAGGTGAAGTACCTTGTTGTCATTCCTCAAACTTCCTATTACTACACTTTCTTTTGTACCCTAAAATATTTGTTGTGGTCCTTCCCAGGACAGTGAAAGACTACGTGCTCTCAATGACATGATGGGCGGGGTTCTAGAAGTCAAAAAGGAAGACATCTTGAAAATGGTGAGCTGTGTTTCTGCCAAATCATTTTGGTAGCTTGGGGGTTTTTAAGGAAATGGGAAATTCAACTAGCAAATATTTCCAACCGAAGTGATAGGAGAAAGTCCAATTGTAGAATTGCATTATGCCTAGATAGACTCTGTAAGAGACCATACACTGGACTCAGGTTGACTACAAGGTCCTATAGTGCCTGCATATGATTTACCTATCAACAGTTGTCTCTATCACAGTGGAATGCTATAGGAACATAATCTAGTGTTACCATTGCAACAGCTGTTGCTGGGAGGAGGGTCTGTTACCAATGTCTCTGATCTTACAGAAAAATACTGTCGTCTTCAATTTTACTCACCGAATATAGATAGTAGAGGAAGGAAAGAACGTGGAGTATCAAAGAAAAAGGACAGGGCAGACCCAAGTGCTTTCCTTGGAATTGATCTGTTTTGGAAAATTAGGACTCCATTTAGCAGTATACATTAGCATGGAGTTAGATTTGGGGGTCTCAAACAGAAAATGTGATATATCTTGTACTGACAGTAGTATGTTGGAGTACAAAATACTTGTATTTTACAAGATCCAGCAGTGAATTCCTGTAAGCAAGTGAGAGAGAATGGCACAATATATATATACACCAAAACTATTCGTGCAAGCAACAGATCAGAGAAACAGAATATAGGTGTTACTTAAACTTAACACTTGCACCTTACTTACCTCTAAGAAATACCTTTCTTTAAATTTGATGTGTGCTACAGTTAGTGTGCTGATGGAGATTTAATCTTGCTTTTGAAGCATATGTCTTTAATACTTCCAGGATATTCCTCCACCTCCTTTTATATCCAAGCCTGAGGATGTTTGGAATGATGAAGAAAAGGAAATATTTAGAGAACATGAGAAAAAAGTCAAGGAGCTGAATGAAGAAAAAGAAAAATATAGAAGGGTAAATTAAAATGAGAAAAGGAGTAATTTTGTTCATGCTGCTCATGACCAAAGCTTCTGATCTTTCTCAGAAGCTAATTCTAAAAATGCATGCGAATAAATAGAACAAATGAAGAACAAAGACCATGCGGCATATTAAATAAGTCCTAGCTTAGACAGTAAAATAAGACAGTCTCTACTTATACCAATTAATACATGCCCAAACTTGTGATATCTGACAAAAGGTGACTTTCCTTACAAATGTACCAGTATTCCTAAAATGTTTTTTCAGGTTCCATTCCCTGAGTTGCTGAAGCCATACAAAAGTAATACAATTATATTTATCCTTCAAAGTAGTGTTGGACAACATAACTTGTTAGCCTGGCAGCACTCTCCTTCCAGGCTATCTTCTGGGACCTTTTGGCTGAAGGACACAATTCCATATTGTGCATTCTCCAGCATCTGATATACTGTATCAGAGCTTTGTTCCTCCAGATGTCATATTGTTGCTCTTGTCTTTTCCTTCCCCAGACACTGGAAAATGAATTGAAGAAACTTGAAGCTTCCATCCAGGAAACAACGCAGAATTTTGATGAGACTGTGTGCAAACTCTCTGAAAGGAAAATGAAATTAGAGATGGTCATCTCTCAGGTATCACAGAGAACATTAAATTTTCATCTCTGCCTCTGTACAGCAGGAATGTTAACATTTTGTATTACAATCTTTTCACAGGAAGAACTCAAAATAGTCAATCTTGTTTATGCTTTACTGTTGGATGAAGAGTTGGACACTAGAAAAGCTGGACTTCATAATTTCCTTACGAAAAAGGAGAAAGAAAAAGTAAGTCATCATTTGGAATGCTGTTCTTAGGAAAAGTGCAATGTTTATAATATAGTTTCTTGTGAAAACTGCCCTTTCCAAATCAAAATTTTGCCATAAAAAATTTTCTGACTATTTTACAGGCTCAAGTTTTTAAATTGCACAGGTAATGTGTTTTATAAATACTTACTTTTTTTGTAATAAATACTCATCTTGGTTCATCTGGAGTTCTTCAGTAAAACACCATACATTCAAAAGGGCATGCTGCTATTTCTTTGCTATATATAATAGTTTTTAGTATCCAGTATCAAGCTGGAAGCACCAATTACAATGCTTTTATGACAGGAAGATGCACAGAAGAGTGTGCAATACCATCACATTTTTCACTGAGGTATCTAATGTAAGCCAGGGCCATGCTGACTTGCGTTTGCCAGTTCAAAGCACAGACAGATGTGGTGTGTATTTGACCATGGAAGCAGAACATAGCACAGAGTACAAAGTGTTCATAGTCTTGTTGACCGACTTAATCTGGAGAGTTTATCCATCCCTGTCAAACCATATGCAAGTCAACAAAAGACTGGACAGTACAAGCAGTAGATCTGGATTTCAAATGCTCACTGTAATAATTTCAAGTGTCAGTTCTGCTGCCTGTGTCCTGCCTATACCTGTATGACACAGGTAATCTAAGTGGTGGTAGTCTGCAGGTTGGTTCTGGCCCTTGGGACAGTATTATCCCAGTTGCCCATTTTGTCTTCATGGAGCTGTTCCTGAGTCCATGGAGAATACATTAATCCTTCCCTATGTCAGATCTCCTACTCAACCTGTACAGACCTCTGTGTTTGGAGCCGCCAGCGGCCATTTGTATGCCAGCTACCAGGAGAGGTTCCAGTGTAGGCAGCTAGCCCCTATCACTGAATAGGCTGAACTAGTTTGAAAATTATCTGAGGCCAAGTGTACAGCAGCTTACATTTTTCAAAATACATCTTTTTCTTGTTTTAATTTTCTAAATGTTTCCATGGGTATATCTTTTGGCCCATGTGAACTGCAAAATACAACAAAACCGTCTCCCCAGCAGAGTATAAGCATTTAACAGCCTTGATAAAACAGATGAACTCAGCATCCTAACACATAGCAGAACTGTATCACAACAACTGCATTCTAAAATGAAGAACCCTCCACTGAATAGCATTTGAGAATTTTTGACTGGTCTTACCTGTGATGATGTGAAAGGAAAAGTAAACCTCTGTGCAAGTGAAAACAAGAAGCAACATAGGTCCTGACATTCAAAGTATAAACAGAAGACTTGTAACATTTGTACATTTCTTACACAGATTTCTTACTTTCCTAAGCAGTAGGCTAGTTTAATTTTACACCTTCTCACCTTTTAGCAGTATCTACACGTAACCCCCTGAAGAAGTAACACACACACACACACACCACACACCCCCCGTATACTGTTAGTAAAAATAGCTCACAAGGTTTTCTCTAAAAATAAGAAAGTGTTGGCTTTATCAGTGTATATGAATGGCCATTCAGTGGTGTGAGTTTCATTCCAGAAATCTTTTGGTTTTGCCATAGGTCAAGACTGTGAGAATGATTCAGACTACAAAAAATAAAATTGAAGCTTACATAGACAGCTATGAAAATGCAATAGCTGAAGAGAAGGTGAGGCTCTCGAGAAACACAAGAGATTCAGAAATTAAAAAGTCAATGCTATGTCTTGATACTGAGAAGAACATACTTCACTGTAAGCATGGGCTGAGTTCTGGTCAACTCGCTGATCACTGAAATTAAGCACTAAAGGACAATATGTGCATAGAAGGTTTTATTAAATAGTCCACACTCCCATGATACTTGGGAATGCTTGGAAGAGCACCGTATTCTGGATTTCTAATATATGGGTAGGTTGATGATTTAGGAATAACATCACGGTAACAAGGAAGCTTTCTGTTTTCCTCGTAGAATCTGGAATGTGGTTTTAGAAAGGAGTTTGCTGACCTACCTGCCAACCTCCTTGATGAACTTTTCCAACTTTACAACCATCGACCAAAGTAAGATTCCACCTGTTTAAATACTAGTATTTCTTGTGTGTCAAGAATGAGAATGTTATTTATTTCAATAGTTTAAATAATTTTGATAAACAGTGGACTGCCTGCTTTTTATTGGATAGTTAACAGTGATTGATATCCTATCATACTAAGGATTGCTAATTTGAGTACTTACATTTCCTTACTCATCCTGCACAATCTATTTTAAATGCAATCTAAATAATCATCAGTTCTCAGAAAGATATATTCTTATTTTGTGTAACATGCAGCCTCACCTATTTGCTCTTTGCAAGAAATTGAGAGTATGAAAAGTTCTCAATTGTTTGTGAGTTTCTTTTATGCAAGAGAAAATAAAAGGCAACTACTGTATGTACTGTGTATGTGCACTAGGACACCAAAGACAGAAATGCTCCTTGACACTGCTAACCCTTATGGGGATTGCTCAGGCTCAGCTGAAGATTACCAAGGTGCATTTACCCTCTTAATGAAAGCCATGGATGAACTGGATAGTCCTGAGCACATGCCTAATGGCTTAGACCCGTCCATATGGGAACATTTTTGTCTAGCTAGAAGAAATAAAATCCAGAGTGAGGAGCTGGTATGTAAAACTTTTTATTTTGCCAGTATACTTCTTGATATTTTCAGGTCTCAAACTTCTGTGGAGTTCAAGTGTAGGGTCAAGCTAGTGGTGAAATGACAATGCAGCACACATAAGCTGCATTTGAGTTTGAAGGTTTCTTCTGGCCACATTCAATTCAGAATAATAGAAATGTCATCAAGGGAAACCAGCTTATTCTCTTTCAGAGGAAAAAATACCATATTAATGTGGACAGAATGATTATGACCTTGATATGGTTTCATCAAAAAAAAGATCATTTTCCTTTTATCCACCCATACCAAAACCACTATCGTCTGTTGGAGTCATTCTCTCCCATTAGCATTCTACATTTGCACCAGTGCATCCCCATATTTTTCTAGCACATCAGGAACAATTCTTAATGAAGGGTGTTGCTGGAAAGTTCTATTTGTTCAGTTTAAAAGCATGAAGACGTAAACCTGAGCTATCCAGAGACAGAGATACATGACCTTTGACCAAGAGAGAAGGAAATATGATTTCCCTTCATGTGAATAAACTATGCATAAATGAATAAATGAATTTCTGAGCACAGTGGAAGGATTGTAACCTCTATGTCTAATGTGCTCTACTGGGATTCTCAAAATACCAAGCTGCATATTTATATGTACATATGTCTTCTTAAGAACTTGTCATCTCTGTTCTGGAAGAGGCTTAGCCTGACATACTGACAAAGTTGAAAAAGTTCAGAGTATCACGATATTGCTTGCTCAGGTGAAATGGAAGGCCCTAAGACTGGCAGAGATGCAGGCCTTTCTCCAGAGAAGAATGGATGACAATGAGAAGATTAAGTCGGAAATAGAAGATATTTTCCTAGAACTCACTTGGTAATTTTGTTTCTTTTCCTATCTTCAACTACATTTTAATACTCCACCAACACAGAACCAAAACTTCCATACAGAATTACACAACTGTGTCCTCCAACACTCTTACCTAGGATTCATCAGAGACCTACAATATTTCTGAAATGAGGTGTTATTGCAGCACATGTGCCCAGGCCAAAACAGTCTTAATCTTAAGTAACAACATCAGTAAGGATGGTCTTCAGTGCAAACTGACTGCCCCAGAACTGATCATCATACAGTGAATCCCCCAAGGCCTTCGAGTTCATATGTGTGCTAGCTAGCTCTGTTAACTTTCGTGTAGGCCTAAGATCCAGTGATCTCTCCTAATAGCAATGTGCTGCTCAGTCACATGACACCTGGTTTCACTGAGCTGCTTGGACCTGCAATATTTCATTTTTTAATGTACATGACATAATTTTCACATTCGTTGTCACCCAGGAACAAATCCCAGGATAAATTACACGAGGGATGCTGCCCAGAAGCCTTCTCCATTTCCTTTTCAATTGTTGTTAACATTTCTGTTCAGTAAAGACACTTTCTCTCAGAACACCTGCTGGAATATGTTAAACTGAATCCAGTGGTGGAAAACTTCATGTATAGAAATAAGCTGCAAATTCTGTACTCACTGTGGGTGCAAACAGGAGACAGGCTGTCAAAGAGTAACCGCCACAGGAACATACTACTACTGCTACTACTATAAATCTAAATAATAAATAAAAACATTTTGAGAATCATGGGAAGTTTTATATAATCTTATTGGAATCACTAAACGCAGTTGTTTTCTGTCATTTTAGGCTGCAGGAGGAGAAGATGAAACTTCAGTCGAATCTGACTGTCCAGTTTTTGCTGAAACAAGGACAGGTGGAATTGGAAAGTACTAACATCCCAGACTACACTGATGCCATTCTCATTAATAAGAGTGTTATTGAAGAACTGAATGGCTCTATCATGGTAATTTACATTATCTGAAGGAAATTTAAGCTTTCTAAACAAATGTATTGTCCCTCAGGGACTCTGCTTTTTTTCTCCAGTTTGCAATGTAGTTTCAATTCATTACTGCATGCCAGTAGACTCAGTTGTAATCTAGAAGCTATGAAGAATTCTGTAATGTCTCTTATCATGTTGTAAAGATTGCAATTACAGCCTGTTTTCTTGATGTTTGATCAATACAATTCAGACCAATGAAACAGCAACAGTTTTTAGACACACCATCACTTATACACACGCTATAAATAGAAAATGCCAATATCCTGAGCACCAGTCTGAAAATTCTCTCAAGGCAAACTTATGATTAAGAGGAACTTGAACAGTAGCATACAGTAAGTTTTAAAAAAATTAATATATTGTTTTATGTATGGTAGAATTGGTGACCCTACTAAAAACATTTCTTCATGCTCTCATTAAAGGTTCTTTTCTTAGGCATTCCAAAAAGTGCTTGTTACTGCTGCTGCACAAAGCCTTCAGTAACAACTGCAGAATGCCGTACACAGAGCAGGTTTGTGTTCTGTAGAGTTAAAATGCCTTTGCATTCTTATAAAAGATAGAAAGGTTAGTTGTGATTTTCTTCATCTCCTTCTATAATCCAAGACTGTGGCACAGAGCATAAAAGGGAACAAAATTCCACAAAAGATAACCATCTGGAACAAAGTCTGGAAAGAGACTGCAGTATAGCATGTTTTCCTTACTAAAATTACAACTTTGGAAGCTTGCCCATCCTGTTAAAATAATTTTTCCATAATCCTTAAAGTGTGTTGTTAAAGATTAAACTATTTTTTCAGACTCAAGGAGAAAAAAAAATTGCTAGCATGGTGGAATGTAAGGACTTCTCTAAAGGGATATTTCAGCTGGAATGGGAGCACAAGAAAATGAGACTGCAGATAGAAGATCTGCAGCAGAAAGCGCAGGATATTGTGACACTACCTATTTCCAAAGATCGCCAGCTAGTGAGTTACTTTCTCTAATTTATATCTTGACCACAGGAAATTTTGCTGCTTATACCTTGCAAGTTGGCTTATAGCGCTTAAGTTTGTTACTACCATGGAGAAACCTGATACCTAATAGGGCAACAATTCAGCTTTCAAAGGGAAGTTTTACTCGAGATTGATCAGTGGTGAAGTTGATTGGGATGTTGAGGTGTAAACAGAGGCAAAATCAGCCCTAACGCGCAGTGTTCCGAAATAGGCACTGAGAGTAAGGAATCGGGATTTTGCAGCCTCGAGGAACAGATCTTTTAAATCAAGCACCGTAACTTGCTTTCATGTGAAAGGGCTGAGGTGCCCCCATCTGGCATCTCAGAGCAATACCCTAACTTTTGCTCAGCATACGAAGACTGAGCGTTCCTACAGGAGCCTCACTGAGCCCCACGCTGCCTCTTGCTGGCCCAGCAACAGTACGACAGGCTTGCCAAGCCTGGCCGGCAGGAGGCAGCAGCTGGCCCCAAGTCAGCGCCCACGCGGCTTTGAACAAGTCCAGCTGGCGGGCCAGGAAGCATAGGTAAAAGCTGTGGGAGAGAACCGAGGGTACCAGCAGGAGAGGAGGTAGAAGAGAGGTTGTAGGGGATGCCTGAGGGTATCGCAGTATGGGATGTAGAGGACTGCCGGGAAAGCTGATGGTATTGTGGCAATGAGGTGAGTGGCCTATAGGTTTGGAGTAAGGGATGTTGGAGAATGGTTAGGCTAGAGATACTGCAGTGGTGAGAACTCTAAAGCACAGAGGAAAGGAAGAATATTGAAGAGCAGGTAAGGATATTGCAATTCAATCAAAAGATTAAAGGAAAATCCAGAACACGTGTTTTGCTCAGGCTTCATTTGTTTTGCTGCTCTCCACACAGCTTGTTCACTTCAGAGTCACAGCCCAGGGACTTTGTAACAAACATCCACAAAACAGCTTTCCAGAGAGGTGATGTGACAACACACTGAAAAGTTCTTGTAGTAAATTTATCACCAGAGTGTTGCTGTTATATGTTAGGTCTTAAACTTCATTTAAACTGGTGAGCAGAACCGTTGGATGAACGGATGAGCAAGCTTGCCCTTAGCAAAAGCAGTTTAATCAAATCACTCGCATTCTGAGGGGCGTGACTTCACGTTTTGAGTGGAAATGTGGGGTTAGTAGGAAGGACAAGTCAACAGTAGGAACAGAAAGGTAGCTTAGATACACGTGTGGGGGCAAAGACCTAAGAACACCTGGAATGAGGGCTGCTAGTGAAGCAGTGAGTGAAAGCAGTTTGATGCTGCAGGCAGGAAGCCTGCTGTGTCTTTCCTGTTTCGCCTCTTCTAACTAGAGCAGTCCACAAAATTTTACGTGTTACTTTGGTGGGACGGCACCCTGGAAGGATTAATCTACATGTACAGAAACCATACACTGCCCAGTATGGATCACGTAGCCTGTTTTACCATTTGATAAGGAGAATTTTAGTAGCAGTGTGCCCAAGGAAAAATCTTTAATATCTTCTCTGAAACCTGAATTAATGTGCAGATATAAGAACAATAAAAGAAGTAAGAACTACTTGGAAGCTACTTGACAGAAAATAATCACTTTCACCAGACTGTAGAGCACTTTGGCGTCCAGCTGTGTTAGGTCAGACTACCTTATAAGCAAAAGTATAGCTTAGGTTTTTTGACAACCTCACAATGAATTGGCTTGGTCTTTGTTTCCATTAGCACATCATCAGTAACATTCTTTTTAACAGCTGTACAGTCAGTATTCACACAGCACCCAAGAATATCTTTGCAATGTCCATTTATCACTAGTAAGCATTTCCAATGTGCAGAATTTTGGGGTTTTGAGTTCCATGTAGTATGATTGTCTTTACAGAAGTGTGGAATTGTTGAGATCAAACAGGCTTAATAAGGTGGTTTATTTCTGCTTTCAATTCTTCAGTCCCTCACTGTGTTGAACTACGACAGCTGCATCACCCACCAGATTTCAATGAGGGAGCAGACTCTTGGCATCATGGATAAGGTAAATCCTAAGCAAGCCTCCCTGTTTGAGAGACACATACGTAATTTAAATGCAACTCCTTGCCTTCATTAGCAAGAGGTGTTTTTAAGGAATAAATGAAACTGATGTAGGCATGTTAACCCTTCAGCTAACTGAAGGATTGTTGGAGCATAGCCGTAACAGCACACACAGATGAATATATATATATATATATATATATTTATTCATATGGCTTTCAATAGTTTCTTCAACTTGCACCGAGTTGTCTACAGCAGCAGTTCTCTGAAGTCTTTGGAAGCAGCCATCATGCATTGATTGCTGCACAGATCAATCCTATGGAGAGAAATTTACTCGCTGTTACTGGAATTAAATGTGACTTAAGCAGATCTGTATTCAGATGTTCATCACTTCTTACACAGCATCGCCTATAAAAGTCACTCTTCCATTTCTAATGAAGCATTCTTCCAAATCTTCACTGCTTAATGTTTCTCTCCAGGAGTGCCAGCTGTTCATAACATCACTACCCCCTATTTTCCAAATAACACAAACACAACAATCTGATTTGCTGGCTCCCTCATCTATTGCAGCATTCCAGTTATGATTATCCTTGTTTAAGTGATTCCACTGGATTTTCTCCAGGTTGCTGTAGCTGGCATCAGCCTCTTCTTTGAGCTTTAGTACTTATCTTGTCCCTTCACAGCCCACCTGGCAGCTTCAGCACCACCCCTTCTTCAGCAGCTCCTGGCAGCCAAGTGTTCTCACCTCACTGATTTCCATTGACTTCCTTTCCTCCCTTTGCCTTTCAAGTTTGATCTTTAATAGATCTCTCTCCCTGACCCACACCTCTTTGTTCTTGTCTGCTACCTATGTCAGAGCAAACTGGAATACAGTATGTGTGGAAAACACCATAGGAAGTAAAGCCAGAATGTGCTACTACTCCAGTCGAAATAGATGGAGGTTTATTGAGGTACAATGCAGTGCTTAAGATTGTAAGTTTCCATAAAAAGCGTGTCTGAACAGCTTTTGTATAATCATCTCATATATTTGCTTTATTAATTGGGAAATGGGCAGCTGCACAAGAAGAATGTGAAGAACTGTCAGGAAAGAATTAAAGAGTTGGAGAAGTGCATCAGTTTGAAAGAGCGAGCAAACTACGAGCTCAGCCTGGAGCTGAAAGAAATGCTAGTCTCCGTTTCAGAAAGGAGGCATGTCTTGGAGGCAGCAGGTGAGTCACAGTAACGCACTGTAAGTCACAAGCAAAATCATTCCCAAAGTATCCCCAGGCTGGATGGTCCTGTTCTCCATCAGCATCAGCTAAGGGGCAAGGAGCGCCTGGTTAGTAGTGTACGAGCAATGAGCAGTGCCCTTTCCACCACAATTTAACATCATTTACCTAAGCACATACCTAGAGACTGTTGCTCTTGTAACCACACCTGACTAAATTCCTGAAACTATTTAAGTCAAAATATTATAGTCTTAAATACTTTCATCAGACAACATGCTTTCATTCTTGCTCAGAACTGTCCAACCCACTTTTTTCCACCCATTCAGGGGAACAGAGGAAGGAACGTGGAGCCGAGAAGGGTATTCACTGTTAGGAAAACTGGAGATCTTTCCACTAGTAAAACTGCTACAGAATTTCAAAACAGCGGGTACTTAGTAGAAACTAAAGGAAGCATGCCCAGTGTCTTTTTGAAATGTTTTGCTTTATTCAGTACTATAAAGACTCCTAGACCCAACTGTGAGCCTTTTTTAAAATGCTTGCCTATTTTATACTGATCTTGGAACAACCCCGGGGCAGGTCCAATATAAATGTAGACTGTGCAACCCCTGCAAGTACAGGCTAACCCTTCTCTTGTGTTCCACGCAGACACGCAGCATGTTGCTGAAAAGGTTGCAAAGCAGCGTTACCAAGAGATTCTGAAGCAGAAACACCTACGGGGCCTTGTAAAGGAACAGGAAGAACAGTTGGAAATTCTTCAGGCAGAAGTTGAAAGACTGAGATCAAGAACGTTTCCTATTCTTTAAAAATCAGTCTCCAGGTACATGTGTAATACCATGGTCTTGTCTAAGAAAACGAGCCTGGATATCTACCTTTTCTCCCTTAACTTTTCTTTCCACAAACTGTTCCTTCTGTCATTTCTTTTAAAATAACTTCCGTTTGAAAGATGCATGCTGTCTGCTTTGTACTTTTTTTTATACCTAGTCTTAGCCCCATTGTTTCCATTCACAAGGTGTATTTCTGCTGTTGCGATTATATAAACCACGTAGCGCACTACAGAAAACGAAGGGGACAAGGAAGTGTAGACTGACACAAGAGCAGGGGTAGTTGTACACCCTTGGTCTGCAATATGCAATTGTGAAGGTGAAGTGCTGCAAGAAATCCATGAATTGGCATCTGCTAGAATTCATGGCTGTGGCTTTGACTTCCATTTGGCTTTTTGAATTATATAATACTGTCTTAATACTCAAAATGTGATTAGCAATATTGTTCTTCATTGATTCTCCACAGACAGCAACATTCAGTATTCCTAAGAGCAAGTTGTGGGTACAGATTTAAGTCCAATGAGCCCTCTCACTGTTAAAAGGCTCCATGTGACCTTTGATTTTCTTTCCCTTGACATACATAACGAATTACTCTTTTATTAAGGAAATGGCACCTGTAAACAGAACAGTTGCGGTACAACCACTGAGGAATGTGATCACGTATAAACCAATATTCATTGCAGGGAGAGTTGTAGATTTATGTAACACTTGATAAGCAATGATTTCAGGGAGAATACAAGCAGACAGAAATCACCACACTGTATGTACAGGCCATGATGAGAAAATAAACAATTTCAGGTTAACATTAAAAAAAACCCCAAACGTTAAAGAGACAAGATTTATTGGAGGACAAATGAAATGCTGAAGTTTTATTCAGCTTCATGATGCTGTATTTGAAGCACTCCCATTGGACAAGTCCTTGTTTTTGTTATTTATTGGAAGAGAGAAGACACCTTGGCTCTCACATGAAGTAGTCATGTAGCCAGATGGTGCCTCAATTTTCTTGCCTTCCCTTGTATTTTCTCAGGCTGTCGCGGAATGCCGAAGAGACAGCTTCCCTGAGGGCAACTGTCTGGACCGGTATCTGAAAATGAGTGCAGTACAGCATATTTCCCTCAGTAATAATTACAGCTATTGAGAACATCTCATGGCAGCTTCCAAACATTAACATGAAAATCAGTTATATCTACATAACGTGCAAAATGCTGTCATTAACTGACTGGCAGCAGGAAGACGTGTAACATGGGGATGTGTCTACGAACAAAGAACTGAACTCTTCCCCATCTGAACATCAGCAGAAGTGACAATTAATTTGAGTTCATTACTTCAAGACAGGTAACCGTGCAAAGACTAGTCAAAGAACGGACTGCCTTCTACCTGAGGAAGTATGACTTAATTTCATTTTACTTTTATTAAATAACTATTTGCTGATCAAGTTATCAAGCCAGGGTTTTCCAAACAGCATGAGTTCAATCTTTTCCGTTAAGTGATGCCTTTTACAGTGCCGACTGTATCTAAGTACACAGCTTTACAGGCATCTCCTGAGAAAACCCCCAACCGTAAAGTCCACTGTCTGATCAACACTTGTTATGTGATCAGAATTTATTCAGTCTTTCCTGCTTTTGCGTGTGTGTAACTACAACCTTTGCACCTGTAGATCATACATCTACAAAATCTTCTTCTGTTCTGCTGTAGTGCAATAACTCATCTTCCAATCCAAAAGTGTCCATCAGCTGCGTGAGACTCACTTTCTTGCCATCTGCAGAAAAGGCTGACTGTAGTTCGTACAGCATCAGCTGGGTACTACTTCTCCATTTCGCTATCAACGCCTGCAGTTCCGACAGGTTGTTCTGAAATTGGGACAAAAAAAAACCCCAAAAGGTTTCATCATTGCTGAAATGTGTTTTGGTGTTTTTTTTCAATACCCTGCAGATCTATTTTTATAAAACACCTTTAACTGAGACAATACACAAACACCACACAAAACCAGTGAGTCAGTATTGTCCCTTAAATCAATAAATGAGGATTACACTATGAATTCCCCTTCACATAATTACTTAAAAGTGCTTTTTCTGAGGTTCACCTCACCTTAGATCGGTACATCTTAACCAGTTTGAGCCTTCGAAGTAGTTCTTCCTTCTCTTGCACTTGTTTCACCAGCCTTACTTTTTCTTCCAGGGCCTGCTGCTGACTAAGATCAGCCTGTAGCAGATGAGAATTCTCTCCTGATCTAGAGAGATCACTTTCCTGTAAGGGACTTCCAAAACATGTATGTCCACTGCCATCTCTTTCCAGGCTTTCAGAACCCTCTTGCAATCTGGAACAATCTGTAGCTGTCTTTGGCAGGCCCCCTGTGTCAGCATCACCACAGTCTTTTTCTGCAGCGTCTATTTTGAGACGCTTTGCCACTGTAAAATTAGCATTAAATGAACGTCTTGTTTTCCTTAATCGCTCCCTCAGAGCTGCACTCATTGGCTGGGGTGTGTGGGGAGGGGAAAGAGAGAAAAACAAACAGAAGGATGAGAATAATCTGATCTTTTGATCAAATTTCCAAGAACTGCTTACCCTGGTTATTATTTACACAGAACATGTCATATATGTAAAGATCCCTGTAAAGCCAGCCTTCCTAATTCTCATTACAGCTTCCCAACCTAACAAAGTTAACTCCTTCCTTTTACATGTATTTGCACACAGAGCTGCAAGATATGGGAAGATGTACCTCCACATTTTCTAGGAGCAAACCCCGTATTCCAGTGAGGCAAAGCTACTCAACTAGTCTGTGCAGAAGATACAGGGCATATTTTAACTTGGCTAATTGTATTCCAAATTCAATTTCCCCCTCTAGTTCAATGGAGGGTTTGGGATTTTTGCTGTTCCATCCCACCACACATACACACTTTCCATATCAGCACTAGTCTGTATTCTACTCCAGAGTATTAGACATTTTCTGTATAATTTTGACGTGTTCATGCTTTGAGATCCTTCAACATCTAAAAAGTGATTCTTTTTCTTCAAAAGAAGTGAATTTTTTTCATTTATAATCGGTGCCTAACATTTTTACCTGTAAAAAATATACTAAAATATAGACGAGAGGGATTAGTTAAGGAACGCTTGCAAACTAGCCCTATCCAGCATAGGTCCGGCTGCTGAGCACGACAGCATCCCCGTAGCGCACGCTAGGATGAACACACACCGAAGCAGAGCTCAGCATTATGGAGAACATACAAGCTGAAAGCAGTGTTCTTTGTTCAAATGGAAGCAGAAGTCACAGAAAGTCATTCTGTACACACCGCAACCCTAAATAGTTTTCAAATTTATTAGTATGACATCTGGGGTACACTACTCCATCACATTGTATCCTCAGCAAATATCTGCACACTCAGAGCAAAGTACACCGAGCACATTCCTTACCTGGACAACCTTGCAGCTGCGGATGTAAGCTACCTATCTTTAGCCTTCCAGTATCTCAGTCACTTCTGACTACTTGATGATTTCACAAGCATTTTTGTTACTATCAAGAGTCACATTACTGGAAATAAGTTTTCATACCTGTTTACCTGAACTAGTGCCCTGTGGAGCTGCTGTCCCAGAATCCTTTGGAGTATTGCACAAAGATGTCAATTTATCCTGCGCTGGTTCTTCCATCTCAGGAGGGGTAGCAGCTCCTGTTAAAAGAATGAATTACGTATGCTGCCATTTTCACCTGATTGTAATGAACCAGGTGGCTGTAGAAATGAGTAAAGAACTCCAATAAGAAATAGTAAGGCTTATTTTCTAATTGTTACATTCAAAGACATCTACATATGTTATACAACTGCTTCATGTGCTAAGTGGCATCTTGCTTTGTGAATGGCTTTTCTTCAAGAGGATGAATGACACTACTAGCTGCTGTAAAGTACCTTACCATGATTTTTGTATATTATTTTTCTCAAAACTCTATGGATTTTTTTTCTTAAAAAGATGAATAATATTGTAAAGAGTCTTACAGATATTCTCCATTATAATTTTGTTTTCTATCTGATATCCTCTTTCAAGTCTTAAGAAGGAGCAGGACAGCTTCTGAAGCAATCATACCCATTATAGTTGCCTATAAATCCAAGGTCAGATCCTGCAACATCAAACTCATCAAAAAAGCTTACTCCAAATAAACTGTATTTTCTTAACCTGAGTGACCTTTACTGCTTGTGTAACTCAAAGGAATAATCCTTACTGATACAGGTTGTGCAAGACCAGTCCTTTTATTTAACTGCATCACAAGTAGTGATAAAAGAATTTTTGGGAGCCACAAGACTTTTATTGTCCACAAATATAAATAACTAATCTTTTTTATAAAACAAAATAATTAGGTACCCAGGTCTGTGAAGAGAATCTAGTCTCATTTGATCATTCTGGGGAGGCTGCTTAAAAAGTAATTACTCACACAAGTAGAATTTTAGATTAAAAGTAAGCATCCCCACTTCACTCAGAAAAGCGCCTTCATTAAAATGGTAAGTCACACCGCCCAGCATGTGCCAACTTCCAATTTATTTGGCAATGTTTAACTTAGTTTAGCACTTGTGAACCACCTGCTAATGACCAAAAAGCAGCTGGAAGATCATCAGCTACATCTCTGCAAATTGCAATTAGGAGTTTCAAACCAGAAGCCCCTTAAAAATAAAGTCCTGCAAACAAGTCACTAGGCAGCATAAGACTGGCACAAGACCACAGCTTCAGTATGCCAACGCCCTAGCACCCCAGCAACCCTGGTCTTCCTGGCTCTATACCAAAGGACGCAGGTCCTCGTTTATCTTGCAAGTCAACACTCCCGCCCCCGTTGTTCAAAATTCAGCATACAGTATTCTATGGGGAAAAAAAATCCCAACATTTTAGTAGTCCAGTTAATTAGCTATTTTAGCAGCAAAACAATATCAAGCCTAAGAGACTTCAACAGGCTTCTTCAACCGTTGCATAATAAATCGCATGACTCCCTGCCTTTACTCTGTAATGCAGATTGTCTTCAAATGACCATGACTACAAGGAATATCGGTTCCAACGGGTCACTAATGCTGGTACTTAACTCTGTCTGGCAGCACGTTTGCACAGATCTCCTGTGCTCTTAAAATCTATCCCCAAGATCTCAGCCTCAGCATCACTGCTTGAAAATGGATTCTATTTATCACGCAGAATAACTGTCCCGCAAGGAAAACTTGGTCTAGAAGGGGAAAATACGATTCTGCACTTGAGTACGTACTTGATTTTGCACCTTGGGTAAGTCCCTGCTGGTACCCCGCTCTGTTTGCCTGCTCACAGCTGCGTGATGTAACCGCACTCGCACCTTTCGCGCTCTCCTCTCACCAGCCGAAGGCTCTATGACCGCTCAGCAGTTCTCCCCTAGCTACTCTGCCACCCTACCGAGAAGCAGAAAGAAGGCTGGGCAGCCCCTAGGCAGAGGCACAGACCCGAGGAGCTCGTTCCGAGACCACGCACCCTGGAGCGACAAGAGGCACCCCAGGAACGGAGGAGAGACCCGCAGCGCAATTGCGGCCCTCAGCCTAACGAGGCCTGGCCCGCCCCTCGGAGCCAGCTAGGCCAGGACCTGGGGAGCCAGGAAGGAGACAGCCCTGAGCGACCCTCTGCCCCAACATCGCCAGGCCGTGGGGAACCCACTGCCCTCAGACGCCACGGAAAGAACCCACCCCAGCCCCGCCGGCACCTCACCGGCCTCGCCGCTTCAATCTCCCGCTTCCGGGGAAAGGGGCGGGGCGAGCGGGGCGCCGGCAGCGCGCCTGCGCGCGCGGCGCTGCACCCGGCCGGCGCAGGCGGCTTTGCGCTTGCGCGCAGGGGAAGGCGGTGTGGACTCTGGTGCGGGCGGGCGCGCGAAGCTTGTTCCAGCGAGCGGGCGGGCGAGCGCAAGGCGCAGGGCAGAGCAGGGCTTGCGGAGCCTTCAGCGCACACTTCTGTCGCAGCAGGGCGTGCAGGGGCAGCCTGCTGTGCCCCTTAAGCCAGCGTGGGTTGCCACACCGTGGCTGGGGTCTTGCCCGAGGCCAGGTGCCATCTTCCTGCAAATGGCCCTGCACCAGGGAGGAGAGGTCCAGCCTCAACACAGAACGCTCCTCAGGACAGGCCCAGGCTGGGCCTGCTGGCACAGCCGAGGGAACCACAACTCTCCACCTCAAGCCACCCATCACCTCTGCCTCAGGCACTGCCTCCTCACAGAAGGGGGAAAACCATACCTGAGGGATGCATCGGGATGTGTGACCTGAACAGCGCTGCCCTGGTTGTGAGGGGAAGGAGAAAGAGGTGAAAATGAAGAACATTGACTGGAAAAACAGGCAGATAGATGATGATTGTGACAAGGAGCAGCCCCAGCTGCAGTCATGCAGTTTAGAGCAAGGCGGTCAAGAAGTAGGTGTGATTTCCAATCTTTCTCAGCAGATTTCCCTGCCACGCTGCAGACTGGTTTTCCCACATGGATTTACGTTTCTCCAAACTGTTGGTACGTAATGTTTTTCCAGTATAACTGTCAGGACTGAGAAAACGAGCTGGAAGCCGTAATGGCGACAGCTGCCAGCCCGCGGCGATGACGTATCTGTGGTTCCTCCAGCACTCCCCACAGCCACACTGCTCCATGCTGTGCATTGAGGCCTTACACAGCTGTGCCCAGTGTTGCACGTGGAACACACACACTCACATGCTCTTGCTAGATCATTCCCTTAATTGGTGTAGCAGAAATGCATTCATTTCCTGCCTGGTTCCTCCTCACAAGCACAGATGAGGATGCTCAGTTTTTGCCTTGTGAAGTTCCCATTGGTGTTGAGACAAGATGCACTCTTACAGGGAGAAGTGAGTAAGCACTGTCAGGTGCGATAATACGTTAGCAGTCGCTGTGCTCTTGACCACAGGTGTACCTAGATTCACTCACTTCAAACACAGTTTCACAGGGATGATAACTTTTTTTTTCTCCTACAGTAAAAGGTATCTGAGCATTCAGTGACCACCTAGAACAAATCACTTTTGGAAGTCTGAGAACTTGAAGCCTTTAGATTACTCCCTGTATAGGAGTTGACTGTGGGTGAAATAGATTTAGAAATAATACTCTCAGTAGCAAATGTGGGAAGTTCAATTGTCTAACTACGTTGTATGATCAGTTATAGCCATCTAGAGAAAAGCTCACACGATACCTCAACTGCTGAGGCAATTGGGAGGCATTTTTTAAATCCATCCCTTTGTTTAGTTTTGGTTGGTTTTATTTTGTGTTTTTCTTTTTTTTCTAATACCTGTAGCTGATGTAATGTCATAAATATTTTAGGTTTTAAATATGTTAAAAATGGACTCCTGAGTGCAACAGTAAAAGTACTAATAGAACTGCTGCAAATTTATCAAGTGGGTTTGATCTCAAATACATTGGAGCTTTGAGGTGGCAAGTCTCCAAGTTCACAGCTTATTTCCTTCAGTCTCAAGGATGGTCCCTGCTTTAAATTACTCATGCTCTGTTGTACCGACATGTTAACACTTGAGTTGCACAAGAGCAACAGAAAGTTTGAGAGTTTAGATCATTTGCCAGCTGAGATTCCAGTAAGAGTTTACAGGAACATAACACATTGAAAGTCATCCTGTGTATCGTCATTGGTACTTTATTAGAGCCACACCCACATCCCCCAGCCCAAGTGAGGATTACAGTCTGCTTGAGACCTTGAATGTAGAAAGATTGTTCTACACGGTGGGTTTATGAGTTTAATGTACTGCATATAGCTTAGAGAGAAGGAAATGTTATCATCAGTCTTCACTGGTGGGTAATCACTCTAGGAAGAGATCCGATTTCAGGTTGTTAGTAAGTGTTTAGCTGTGTTTACCACATATACCTGTTGGTTTACTTGGTGTTTACACATAGTACTGCAAAAACATGGCCTGACCAAGATCTGGCAGGAGGCCCCTGACCGAGCTGGGAACTACAGTGTCATCAGTCACTACCCAGTACTTTTATTGTAGAAACCCAATAGTGATGGATATTATTTTATCTGCAACTTCATGGTGGCAAACAGGAGTTGAAGTAAAACCTTCCTCTGAAAAGGTGTGCATCTGTTTCCCTTGAGGAAAAGAGGTTATCCGTGTGTTATCGATGCCAGCATGTTTATAGCACACTGTAGAGCGTTTCTCATACTGTTCAGTTAAGCTCACTGGTACGTGCACACAGCTAGCAGCTTCATTGCAATAGTCTTTATCAAGCACTACAACACTGTTGTTTGGGTTTTATTCTTTTCATTTTGTGATCAGAATAGTTTGGAGTAAGCAAAATAAAAGAAAAAAATACGTAGGAAATTGTGCACTGGGTAATAATATTACTGAGCTCTATTTGCTGAACATATTTCTTCAGGGAAACTTGTTTCCCCAAAGAATCAGAAGGAAAATGTGCTTCCTGGGTTTATTTTCTTTGGTGTTTCTGTGGTGACATTTTAGTGACTGGATTTTACTTTTTTTCAGTTTACACCATTTGTCTGCACAAATTCTCTATGTGTCATCTCTTTCGTTAATCTTACATTACCAGAAGACCACTAGGGCTCACCCATCAGCACCCACAGGACAAGGATATGCTATATTCCCTTATGGGTGTCATCTGTAGTAGCAAATCCGAAGTGGAGAGTAGCAGTAAAGGATACTGACTTTGGGTTTAGAGACTCCAGTTTGACCTTTATGGGTTCTTCTCTTCAGCAGTGCGAGAAGCATCACAAAACTTCCCATTTAACAGCTTGCTGGGCACTACGGCCAGACCTTTTCTCCTTGAACATTGCCAATGAGTAAGTGAGGTGTTAGTCAACACATTCAGTCTTAAGGCACATACGCATTACCCCCTTCTCTTGATTTTCTGAAATCTGTTGATCTCGTTTAAAGCCAGATGGTGTGTCCTGACGCATGAAGTACACTCTGCACTGTCTGCATATTCTCTCGCGCCTGAGGCAGGAGGGTGGAGTGTTGTTTTGTGCCTAACCACTAACTGCTGCAGAAATTTTTAAAATCCTACCCACTTCAGCACGGGCCTAGGGCTGTGTTTTTGCTGGCTGCAACTCACTCCTCAGAAAAATGTTCTGACTTGCTTATAGCCATGTAAATATATCAAGGGATGGGCTTTATAAACCAGATTCTTGGAGGAAAACCAGTTTGCTACAACAAAACCTGTCCTTGGGAGATAGATTCTGCTCTCATAATGGTGCAAATGACCAGTAATTACAGTGAAGTCCTTAGAGTGACATCAGCGTGAAGCTAAAGCAAAAGTCAATTTTTGTGGCCTTTTCTGCTTTACATCTGGGGCTTGCTTAGACTCTCCCTTACTTTTAACTTCAATTTTCAAGATACCCGTCTTGAAAAGAAAAACCGACGTAATTTATTGCAGCTGAGAGGCACTGCAATTTGCCGTTACCCAGGATCATGTAAGACCCAGCTGAGATGGGCTTCCTAGTTCTCGCTGCTACATGTGCAAATAGCCAAGTGGGCGAGGAGCAGTGCTGATGAAAGGGAACAGCCTAAGACTGCCTCATATTTTTGTGTCTGATTGTGGGATATTCTGACACAGCCATGCCAAAAATTACAGTTTGAAATCTTTACGAGGCTGTAGCAGACAAAGGAAACAATAAACAGGCCTTCAGTGTTCTTGTCTTTACTGGAGAACTGATTGATCATTACTTTAAGAAAATTTAAGCCTTTTAAATCTCAGCCCTTGCCCAAACTAGTTCCTGGCACAGCTTTTGCAATCTGCGATGGTCTCAGCCTTTTTTTGTGTTAAAGGTATTTGGATTGTACTGGAGCTTGAAGAGTTGTTTCATTTTCTCACATTCTTCATACAAAAGTTCAGTTCATGCTGTGTGCACGTAACTCTTAGGTTGCTCATGTTTATCTGTGCTACTGAAATTGGGGAAGCTGAAAAAGTGGATGTGGTATTGCTCGTGCAGATGAGTTAGTGTGAAGGCAGTTACCCATAGTCTGGGGGCCTCGGGTGAGCCCCGTGTCTTAAACCAAACAGTTCATCCCGTGAGCAGGTAAGCACACATGGAGATGCCCACCTTCCCTTCTTCCCAGATTCCTGGGGGTTTCACTTTTGCTCTGAGTGTAGACATGAGTGAGTAGTGTCCATCATCACATCAGCAGCATCACTGGTTATCGTTTTGGTTTACAATAAGTAACCATTCTATCAAGCACACCTCCTTCCTTACCAAACTGCAGCATCAGCAAGCGGGATTTAAAAATACACTTCCTCCCTGTTATTAAGAAGCAAATTTGGTCATTTACCTGAGGCTAGAGAAAGCCTTGTAAAGTAGAAATTTAGAGGTCTTTTCCTAAGGATGAAATACAAATGTGGTGTTCATGGGAGTTTTCCACCCCTGGATACTGCTGACATGTCTGGAGGGCTGAGATTCCAATGTGGCAACGTCGTCAGGCACTCACCATGCTTATGGTGCAAAGCAGGCTCACAGGTTAATACACGCGTGTATAAAGCTCTCTCCTGTTTCCCTGGTCATACAGTTCGTAACTCGCATAATGTTAGTGTGCCCAGTTGTTGTGATAAGGGGGATATGCCGGTGTATTATTTTGTTTGTTGTTGTGCAAACAAAATGGCATGTCTAGGGAGAGCTGCCTCAGGATTGTGAGGCAGGCAGTTCACCAAGAGTTGTGAACAGCTGTGAAACTCACTTCTTAATATAAAGGTTGAAGCAAGTTTTTTAAAAGTCAAAAGACATAAGGCACTCAGACAATAGGAACTCAAATACTTGCTTATCGTCCCTCCTCTCAAAATACTTAGCTACGGGGAAGGCAACAAGCATATCTTCTGTGCCATTTCCTTCAGCAAAATGTGCATCAGTGCTTTTTGACTTTGGTTTCTTGAGTAAAATATGCTGTTCCTGCCAGTTATGACTCATTGCAAACTGGATATTTTGGTGTTTGTGGGCTGTATTGCTTTTGCTCCAATTACTTCCAAAGTAATTTCAGTGTAAATTTTGTATTCATGTTCATATCTGAAATAACTGTATTTTGAGTCCCTTTACCTAGGCATGCACAAAGAGCTTCGCTGCTGAGTGTGTAATATTTTCTTACAACCTCAACGGGCTGAAGTGATAATCCTTACGTTATTTTTACCGCGGTTGTGTTGCCTTACTGCAGAAGGGCAGCTTAGCCCTTGTGACATTTGAAGTATTTGAGAAAGTTCCTACTGAACTGAAGGGAAGCAGAACTATGCTGTCCTGATGGAGCTTAGTAGGAGTTTGGCATATGGAGTGAGCTAATGGTATGGTTTCATGTGGTGCTGAGATACTGGAATTGCAGCTGACTGTATTAGCATGTGTGTTTCACACTGTGTTTAATGTGTGAGAAGGCAGAGAGTCTCCCTTTCAACACATTAAGGAAACTGTATTTTGAGTGAAGAACATTTGTCTTAATTGGAGTCCAGGAATGCTGAACTGATGCTAAGTGAAGAAAGAAAATTCTCAGGGGAACAAGTTAGCAAGTGCTACCCACTTTAACTGGGGATGTTTTTCCATCAGTAGCCCAGGTAGCTTCGAGATTGTGTCCTGGCATCAGTGACCTCCATCACACAGCTCTCTTCATCATCAACCTCTTCGATGACAGCCATGCCATACTGGTTCAAGTAGCACTCCTGCAACAGGAAATCTCCCAGTACACAGCTGAAAGAAGAGTTATTCTGGTTTTGATGCTTTAAAGTTTAGTGCATTTTTTCCTTGAGTTAATTAGAAGTGGGTTATGGGTAACATATGCCAGAATAAGCTATTTCATCATTGTTAAATGCTTGGTGGTAGCTCAACACACGGGTATGCATTGACAAGTTTTCTCTTGAAAGACTCCACAGGAGTTAGATCAGCAGATAGATCACCCTGGAATTTTAGCTAGCATATACCCTGCCTCTTCTTGAGTCTGTGGAACCAGGTGTGACTAACCTTAAAACTGTCCACACTGATGTCTGGGTAGGAAGTCCTATGTGGGATTCATTTTTCTAAGGTCAACAATGCACCTATGTGTGCACCCTACTTAATCATGTGTGATACACGGGTACAAAGAGTAATCAAGAATATCATCGTCTACTCCATGCAGTTTATTTTATTTGGTGGCAACTTTCTTATTCATTTCAGAGAGGAATTCTCTGTCAGAATTATTTTTTCCTTAGAGCAGGATTCTCGCTTTCTAAAATCAAGCTTTGAAGCTGTTAACCTGTTAAACCTAGAGACATGCTTTCTCACAAATAGTGCTGTAATGCAGGAACTATTACTTTGCATTACCAATTAGTGTACCTAGGTCTAACTGCTGATTTTCTAAAGATGTGTTTTTTAAAAAAAGGACAATAGGCAGAGGTTGGAAATGACGAAGAGGAGGATCTCTTCTCCAGACAGAATGTTTGCACCAGTATCTGCTCCTGGAAGGTCTTGGTGTTTTGCTCTTGCTTTCTCAAGGAGTTTCAGGTTCCACTTAGAACAAATAAATTGCTGTCCTCGTTGATCTCCAGCTTCTCAGTTAGACCATGGGTGCATCTGGCAGATGAGAAGTACCAATATGCCTCCAAACCCAGCGCTGGTGAGATGCTGGAAGTTGATGCTGGCCTGCAACATCATAGTCACTGCATAGCACTGCTGGGAAAACTGCAAATTAAGGTGCTACCTTTTCTGCTCAGTGGTGTAGGCAGTGTCCTCAGTTCTACCAGTCTCATTATTCCAGATGTAGTACGGATTTTTAGTGGTCAAGCCTGCAGTCTAGTTTTGAGACCGGCTAAGCAACCCGAGGTACAGATCTCCAGATAGTCCATCAGGCAGTGGAGAAGTTGAGAGGACCTCAAGAAGCTAAAGAATTCCTATGTTTTCCTTTTACTGTGACCTTGAGACCATCAGAGGTACATGGCCATGCATATTGCCAAATTTCAAAGCAGGCCAGTGTGGTGAAGTCATTCTGTGATGCACTTTTAAGACCTGGGTGTGTCACCAGGAGCATAGGAGCAACACCACCGAGGAAGAACAAAATAATAAGGACGTAGCTCATGTGAACACTGAACATCTTACACAGAAATATTTTCTGAGTAAACCTGTGTGCAAGAACCATCCTCACAGATGTGATGGAGAAGTTGCGATGACCGATCATCCAAAATGTGGAGGAGCAAACCCCACGCCCTGAAGTCACTGTGATAAATTGTGTTGCTGCTATTAATTATTGTTGCACTTGTTTCTGAAACAGCAAAACCACATAGGCCAATTTCATCTTTAGCTTAGCTGATTTCATGGGAATTGATGATTTTATATCAACAACAAAGTTCATTTGATTAATTTGTAAGCATTTTTTCATCTGCATAATTTGGGTAGAAGAAAGGTAGGAAAAGTGGGATAAGATTAAATGCTTCTCAAGTGCTTTCTTTGTGGGAAGCAGCTAAGTTGGGGATGCAGCCTTCTTCAGTGTTTTGGCCTGTTAAAGCTGTTACTAGAACGAACGCAACTGCAGTCTAAGATTCCCTTTACATTTATGCCCCACAGACGCAGCCATGCTCGATCTGAAGATGTAAGTGATTAAACTGTGACTTAATCTTCATCATCTCAGGCGGAGGAATCCCAAGAGGAGGTCACCAAATCAGGGAGCTATTTCATGAAGAGATGGGTACGTGTTCAAACCAGACCATCTTTAGAATATATTCCACAATGAATGTTAACTCTGTTTTCCCACTGATATTTAAGAAATGCTGATCCTTGGTAAAGTATTAAAAAATGCATTGAAGGGGCACTCATAGCATATTCTTTCTAATTCTGTAAAATACTGTTCACAGTTGTCCCCAACACTGCCTGAATACTTGACACAGAAATATTCTGTGAATATTTCACATGCACACAGGTATATGACACACAATTCCCTTGTATTTGATCGTATGCTTGTTTATTTCTTAGTTTCTAGATGCTGGTCTTTTTTTCATTAGTTTGTTACAGTTCAGTTGTGCAGACACTGTGCATGTGTTTAGGAAAAGCTGAAGGATTCCACTGGCACTGCAAATACCTACATAAACAGAACAGAAGTAGGAACATGTAATACTAACAGCCCCTTTCACACCAACCCAACCCGAGTTCACTGCTCTCCCTCCTCTAAGCTGATTGCTTTTCACTCTGTCAATTCCTTAGTCTCTGTTTCCATGCTGCCTTCTTCCCACTTGGTCTCTGTCTTCCTAAGGTGTCGTAATGTTTTATGTGCATGTATTGGCTTGTTGATTTCTTCGTGTTTTGCTTGACTGTGTGTGCCTGGTGTGCATTAGCTACTGCAGGTGCTGTTCGGTCTTCCACATTCTGTGTACTCAAATGGAGGGGATCGAACCTCTTTATTGGTGAGGATGGGGATATATGTGTGTAACAATGTCTCAGTAAGCATTAGGTATTGGTCGTGGCTGCGTATTGGCAAAAGAATTTGCTTCTACACATATTAAGAACACCAGTTTCCAGTACACACTGTTCACGCCTGCAGTCTTAAGGAAATTCCTTATGAAACTCCAAGATAAAGACAGCCTGCTGGTCAGGTAGACAAGGTTCACAACAATTTGACACTAATTTTCTAAGAGCAATTATGGTGAGATATGGACCAGATCACCTTGGGAGGCTCTAAAACCTCATGAAAATTTAAAGAAGTCTTTTAAAGAAAAAACTATGAAGAATAATTAAGATGGAGCTGGGTCTTGGGACAGAGAGATGGACAAGATACTTAATTCATACCTAAAAATAATACCTTTCAGCCTTGTTTTCTATACTTGTATAATTTTATGTGCTTAAAATTACACATGTACATCAAAATAAATGTACGAAGACTCACAGTTCCTCCTGATCAACTTAGGCAAATGTTATCCTGTCAGAAGGGGGAGCAGTGGGTCAGCGTTCTTTACTGGGCTCCCTGTCGGTACCTCATCTTTGCAGAAGAAACTGGATTCCGTCAACTCAATGTACCGAACTCCAAAAATGCACACACTTGCTAGTGAGGGTTCTTCACTTCAGATCATCACCTATGCCGTGTTTTATCCATTATTTTTATCTTGCCAGTACTGTTTTCTTAGTTCAGATTTTTAATATTTGGGAGGGGGGCTGTGTGTAAGTATTTTGTTCTGAATTCATTAATTTATGCTGAAAACGAATAACATCTTTAGGTATTGCGGTTACAAAGCCTTCAGCTGTCAACTTTAATCGTGGATGTTATTAAAGTAGAATACAAAGAGCAGTTCCTTTGCAGGCACTGGGTAAGGAAGGCAGCCACCATAATACGCATCTGGCAACCCTGTGATAACAATAAACGTACCCAGGAAGATCCATCCCAGCAGGAACATCTGAAATGCATAACATATGGAGGGAGGATGAGCCCAGGGTGCCTTGATTTTGAAAAGAGAAGGCTGTGTGTTATCACAGGTCTCACAAGCTGAACTTCTGTGGAAGCAAATTAATGACAACCTGAATCACTCTGAAATGAAAAGTTTACATAACAACTAAGTTTCCAGCCAGTCATCTTGCTGAGAAGTGGTAACACACAAAAGAGCTGGCTTTTGGGAAAGGGAATACTTTTGCGCTTTGGATAAGCAACAGGGGTTTTCAAGCAGAGACGTGAAAATAGAGATGGGCACAGTCAGAAGGTTCAGAGCCAAGTCAGAAAAACTGCCAGAAATTGGAAGCAGAGGCTACTTAAATAGCTTGGATCTAATTTTTGAGTGTTCACTCGCAAATGCCTTACTCAGAACTATTTAAAACATAATCTGCTAGTCTGAAGTCAGTGTTCAAGCCCTGGTACAAGCAATGCACAGAAAATAAAAGCTTCCTTTTTCCCTAGGATTCTGCCCTACCAGCTGAGCAGCCAGAGCGCAGTGTACTTGCCATCATGCCACCATTTCTCCTTTTACTCTTGATTTTAAAAACCTTGGCACTGGAGAAAAGGTTGTTTGTAAAATGAGATCCTCTTGCAGGCAACATTGTGGGAAGGAGGGATAGAATCACTGATGGCCATTACTGGGGAGAGCAAGGAGCGAGTTACCCTGAGCCTAGGAGGCAGATTATATAGAGGCTTTTCCAGTGAAGTCAGCTACTGCCCGTTATCTTTTTCTGAATTTTCCTTTTTCACATCTTTGTTGCTTTACTCATTGCAACTAAAATTGTAATACCTTTTGCAAACATGGGGAGCTATTCCAGGAGAACCCCCCATTGTGCAAGGCAGCGTGACCCCAGCCAGTTTAGGATCATCTTTTCCTTGTAACCATCAGGAGAAATGTGTGGAAGAAGTCAGCACTTCAAATGAAGATTTCCTGCCTACCTCTACAGAAATACGAGCCCTGCTGAAAATAACAACTTCCCGCTGAGCTCTGGCTTATTGGAGAGCTGGCCCTACAACTGTCACCTTACCACTGTCACTTTGATTGTAACAGTGAGTTGGTGTTGAATACAGTGTTTAACCCACATAAGAAGAAAGCTGCAAACCAAAAGGTGTTCTAGACTGAAGAACAGTGAGGGATCTTAAAACAGATTGAAAAACACCTGTTAATGAGCTTCAGCTTTGACTTTTGACTTCTTTAATATTGCTTAAATATTTACTCTCATCTAACTGTTGATAAATGGCGTGTCTCTAACTACTTGGTAACTCCAGCCACAGTTTCCAGCTTTTACGTATGTCTGTTCATAATTAACTCAGCGACAAGGCAAAAAAGAATGTGCGGGGACTGGCTTATTTTAACCCCTGCATCTGCTTTTTCCAAATGGTTTCTGAAGAGAAGTGCCGAGTCTGTGTTGTGATTGTTCCCTGTGGGTCTGGTCTGTTGTTCTGTCTATGTGGGAACATTTATACGGTCATGAAGTCTGTGCCAGGGTGTCAGATGTAAATGTGAAATTTGATCAAGATTGCTGAAGTGCTGGCATATCGAAATAGAAGGAAGCCCACACATGCTGTAATCAGCTTCAACAAAAGAAGATACAGATGAAAGGCACTGTGAAAGAGATAAATAGTGCGTAATTATAAAAATCCATATATATCAACCGAATTTGAGAAGATAGTCCTTGTACCTTTTGGCCAAGATATTAGGAAAACATCCCAGTGTGAAGCAAAATTGGATCCCAGTTTCAGTCTGTGCCACATAAACGGAGAGGATCTGTATTACCTCTAGGATAACCAGCACGGAGAGGGCAGCACGCTGTAGACACTTTCTCCAAACCTTTTCAGTGACCAGGTTGAACAAAGACAGACCACTGTGCTTTCTGCAAAGCTGATATAAACGTGTCTTTTTGTAAACAGCCAGTTCACCTTAGTCAGGATAAAAGTATATTGTAGACAAAGACACCTATAATTTCTGTATTGAAAGAGATCTTAGCAGACTCTGGCTCAGCTTCAGAGCTACTAAACAATATGATTCCTTTAATGCCTGGTTTTAATGTGTTCTTGTGGAGTCAAGGGTTGCTCATCATGCCCTGCTATGGCATTTGTAGCTCTTATTACTCATGACAGCGTCTAAAACTTGTTGACTTTGGTTGTTCTGTAGAATGCATCATCTATCATTGTCTTTGTTGAAGGATTGAAAGTCTGACACGGAATCATTTAGTCCATTCACCTTATTCCATTTCCTAAAAAATTGGTTGATGAATTTGAAAAGGCTTATGGTTTTAAACATATGAATTTAAGACACATAATTAGGAGGAGAAGGATACTGGAGGTATCCAAGGATCACGAGGTAGCCAAGTGATTTAGAACCTGTGACCAAATCCATCCCAGCCTATTTTGATGTCTTCCACCATGAGCCTTCCATACCTCTGTTGAGGACAAAAGCATTTGCCCTGCTTTCCGATCTGTAGATCAAAGCTTCTGTAGATGCAGTATTGCAACTGGGTTGTATTGCTTTAAAGAACAATGGTCAGAGTTCTCTTTTTATTCAAGGTGCAATAAAAATTAAGTGTTTTTCTTACCTTCTCACATAGAAAGTTAGAAAAAGTGTCCATAGTAGCCTACAAAACACTTATTTAAATTGAGACTGTAACCAGTGTCTTTCTGTGTAATACCTGACATTTCTGGATAAATAAATATTACTTCTATCATGAATAAATGCTTATCAAAACAAGTATTATACACAACTTACCCCTCAGTATAGATCTAATGGTGCATTCACTTGTCTTTAGGGAGTGAATGTCCTTCCAGCAGAACTCAGTAAGGATGGTGATTTTTTTGGAAAAAGCAGTCAGGAAAGCTAAAAATCGTAGCACTTGTAAATTAAAGCTTCAGGTATTAAATCAAGTAGTAGAAACAATGCACCATAAGTTAAATGAGTGCTTCCATTTTCTAAATAAAGGGTAGCTCAAAACACAGTTGAAGCGAATAGACCAGGGAAAGGCACTATATTTGGAAACTTCCGTACAACAGCTCAGACAACTGCTGCCAGTCATGAGTTGAAGTAACACTTTCCCTCCCATGACCACTAAATGTAGGAATGAATAAATTTCTGTATCTCTGTGCTAAGAAGAGAAGCGAGGAAAGTTTGTGAAAGGAGTAGAGAGAGGACAGTAAATATCCATTGTGAAGAGGGTACTTAACAGTTCTTGAAGAAGGGAAGAGAGAAAAAAGTGATTGATGCATAGTTTCAGTAACATAAGAGAATGTTTCCAAAGAAGAGGCAATTCTGAAGAAATATTATTAGCACTGCATGAGATTCACTTATTCTTTAGTTCACTAATTTTTACATTGTGAGAGAGAAGGGTCTCCAAAACAGCCTCCAACCTCGGTTTCAAGAACAAGTACGAAGCTTCCAGCTGCCACATGAGGTGCGTTCTAGAGAGCGATTTTTCCGAGAGTCTCATGTTCCGTCTTGTCCTTGGAGTCCTGCAGGAGATCAGCAGTCTTCTAGTCATGTGTATCAGATAATAATATTTTATGCCTCTGGAATGTATCTTCTAATAAAGGAGTGCCATTTAAACTGGGGCTTTGCAAGCTTGCACATGGCAGATGAGGCTGTGTGCCCCAGGAAAAGCAGGTGCAGCAAGACAGCAGCCAGGAAGGATTCAAGCCTTTCTGAGGACCAGTTCAGTAAATAAATAGAAGTAGAAATGGGAATAAAACCAGTTTCACACGCCTTCTTGCCACAAGCAGTTATGATGTCTCCTTCAGAACCCAAATAAGATCCAGATTGCTCCACTGTAGTGCGTGGTGTTAATCCAGATCTAAACAAATGCAACAGAAACAAGCACAATCCAGCTTTACGCTAATGGAAACCAGTCTCTTGATTTAAAACTGTTTTGCAATAAAATTGAAAATGCTTTTGCAATAAGAATATGTTTGGAAATTGATTTATGGCTGTGAAGCACCCAGGAGAACAAAAAGCTGCTGTAAGCTGAAATGCCCATCCCTGATAACAACAGTGATCTTTACTGCGATAAATGCCCGTCCGTGATAAATCCCTAATTATCAGTGGCAATAAACAGGGCTCACAGCAGAGAATGTTCCCTCAGAGGGAATGCCTTAGCGGCCCAGCAGGAACTTTTCATTCTGTTGTTTACTTTGGCAGTGAAAAGTGGGCACCACCCTGAAATGCTTGAGAGCCTAATCACAGGAAGTACCTTTCTGGCGAAGAAGAAGGACAATGATCATGTTGCTGTGTAAGTTGAGGGGGGCCATCTCTGGAACAAAACTCTTGTAGAACTCTGTAGTCTGCCATTCAAAGCCTGACTCAGGAAATTTGCTGAACAGCCTCAGTCTTCATCGAGCGTGGGCCCAAGGGTGTAGTCAGAACTTCCCAGGGTATAGAGAGCATAGCTGTTCTAACGTGTTTGAACAAACCTACTTTTTTCCCCATCCGAAACGTTGCTACCTAAACTTGACAATTCCCCCAGAAATTTTATTATTTTAAAGGAAACATTTTCTCAAAGCCCATTCAGCAGTGATCACAGAGTTAGAGAAGACAATGTGAAAATCACAGGCTTAAAGCACTATACAGGTGTTGGCGTGTTCCAAGTGAGTACATTCACCCCTGGTCTGGCCTTCTCTTGCTTCTCCACAAAAAAATTGGAATGCCTTGATTTCTGTTTGACACAGATTTGCACAGTGTTTAGTTTAATTCTCTGTGCCCAGGTACTTTAAGGAGATGTTCTTGCACTATGTACAAACGCACCTGAGTGACAGAGCATCAGTGGCACTTCTGTGCCTAAAGTCTCCTGAAAACCCTCACTGGGCTGTGAAATAAATTTTGATCCAAAAATGACCCTTTGAAACTTAGCAGGGCAAAGGACTTTTGTGACAGGAATATATAGGGCTGGAGAAGGGGAGAGCAAAAGAATGCTGCTCTGGAGAACTTTCAGTCATCCTCCCATGCATTTCCTGTCCAGCTAATGAGAATCCTTCTCTGGATAGGAGGTGAGTTGCTGCAAGCTGTAATTGAGCCTGGCAGAGATTTTCCATCAGGATTTTTTTGCAAATGTGTGTGTTGAGTTTTCTGTCAAGGCAGTAGAGAGAAATCAGGCTTATTTGCCAACACTCATCATTTCCTGAGGCAGATCTCCAAGATAAATGTTCTCTACAGCTTTTGTCCTGACTGCACTGTTGCATTGCAATTCTCCCTGTGTTGCTTTCTGTAGTGGTGCTTAAGCTTGCAGGCTTTGGGCTGGCAGCAGGTAGAACTGCTTGAATTGTTTGTTTGAAATACTAATTGCTTGGAATCTCGACCATGTATATGGCGGGTAAGCAGTTCACAAATCAAATGTTGTTTTCTTTAGGACAGCCAGAACGGTGTTTTTTTGTTTGCTTTGACTTTTGTCCATTATTTATATTGGCAGCACCACAGCCAGGTCATCTGGCATTCCATTATTTATATTGGCAGCACCACAGCCGGGTCATCTGGCATCAGTTGTGTCCCTTTGCTACCCGGCTGACTGAAACATTTGATGTGTGAGGTTAGCAAATAATGCATTTTCTGGTGCATGTTTTTCTGTAAGACACTGGTGCTAAAACTTTTTTATGGGTTCACAGGGAGGCTTACAAACTGTCAGTAGTTTTCTAAAACCTAGGGTATAGGAAATTATTTGATCCTGTGAATCAAACTTTGCATTCTCTTAAATGAGATACTCAAGGACTCATTTCCTTTGTCTTTGATGGAGCAGATTGGGCAGTGGGCTGATTGTGAGTAACTAGTGGCATCAAACAAGAGGCTTAGGCCAGCTCAGTGCTCTGCCGCTGTATGCAGCATGTGTTGCAGGCAACTCTCACCTACATGACAGAGTGAAAGGGATTATTCATCATGCCAGCACTGGGAGGGAGAGGAGTCTTACGGATCAGAGTTACATGGTTTATCTCACAGCAATACCCCTCAGGTGGTCGGGACCATCTGCTTCCCGGCTGTGATCCCTTGTAGATGCTGTGGTTTGCTGTACAGCTGGGGTAGGTCCCTAGATGCTATGGGTGAGGGAGGAGGTGGGGGAAGAGGGAGGAGAGGGAGAGATGACAGCAGGTCATCTTTGCAAACATCTCGGCCTTGATGCTATTAGTGGTGAGTCTGACATGGGTGTTATCTCCAGGCTCTGCCAGCCAACTCCTGCTGTACTGCCCAACAGTGCCAAGGTGTGAAATGTGCCCAAGCGTCAACACACATGAAAAGCTGCATGGAAGATAGGGACTTGAAGAGGTCACAGGTGTGTTTTGTTTGGATCTGTCACCAAACCTTACATCATCAAGAGCAGTCGCAGACGCAAGACAATGCACATGTCCATCCCCAGCCCTTGGACAGGACTGCTTGCTGGTAACTATTAGGCAGTTGTACTGCAGAGCACCAAGATGCATCAGGGCCCCAGTGTCTGTACAGGCTTTTCTCTGGGCAGAGGCAGGCAGCTGTCTGCAGCTGCCGAAAAGACCCACTCCTCCTGTCTACATGGTAATAGCAAGAGCAGCAAACCCTGTTTTTCAGCCACCTCCTCCCAGTCTGTCCACCACCAGAGCAGCCCAGGCCCTCCTCTCTGCATCAGTACAATTCAGTTTGTCCTGCACTGCTGACCATCAGTGGTTTGTAATGCTCCATATGCATATATATCTTTATTGTAACTATTGCTATTTATTATTTGTGTTGTGATGAACCTCAGAAGCTGTAGCAAGCCTCCTGTTGTGCGGAATACTATATAAAGCCAGAAGGAGAGAGGAAAGGCAGTCCTTAGCTGTACAGCTTTTATATTAATAGGTACAAACAGCCAAGGCATCTCTTGATCTCTGAAGTCTCTTGGGACCTGGGAGATAGAGTTAGCAATGTTTTATTGCATCCTGACATTACTCACCTACCGGTACCCCAAAAGCAATGCTCAGCTCCCCATAAGCCTTTTATTCATGCCCTAGGTTACTCATGGTGAATTTCTCAAGTGATGTGCAAACCATGGACTCAGGGCACTGAGTCAAGGGAGTGACTCAGGAGGCTCTGGTTGGTTCAGCAGCTGCCCAGCTCCATTGTGTAAAACCAAGGCACAGAGGGAACCATAGTTGCTACCCAGAAATAGGTGTGGTTTCTTCTTCCGTGTGCAAACCATCCTTGTGTGGGCCTGCACTATTCCAATTGCCTTATGTGATTCATTAGCCATGTAATTTGTGTGTCAATTGAGACAGAATTATCAGGCCAATGTGCACCTTATACCGTGCTCCACAGCTCCCTTTGAAGTTGGAGATAAGTTATCATCCCTTGGCTGTTTCTAAACCCTGAACACACCTTAAGCTGCTAGAGGACAGCCATGGCAAAACCAGCTGGTTCAGCTTTGAGGCTGTCTTTGGGCTCCATTGCAGAGTGAGATGTGATTCAGATGGTGCTGTAGCACAGCTCCCTTCCAGGCGCAGTGAATGTGCATTGTAGAGTTCTGCCTCATCTGCTCAACTTTTTCAGTGCCAGCATCGGCTGCTGTAAACTTTTGGAGCATCTTTCACCAGAGAAAACGGTGCTTTGACTATGATTTGGTCTCTGTAGCTGACAGACTGAGGCACCGATTGAAAGCTTAAAGTCTGTGCAGCCTTTTCCTGTGCTGGGAACAGGGAGAGCAGCAAACTGCATCTGGTAGAATATTCCCAGGTACACTCAGCAGCAGTTTGACTTCACCTTCTATAAGCAAAATTGAGCAGGACAGATGGGAAGTGGGAGGATGGCAATTGTTACCTCCAAGGAGAGCTCAAGTTGCTTCCCCTGCTTTAACCACCAGACCACACACTAGTTCCTGCAGAAGTGGCAGCTGATGGCTAGGTCTGCTGCAGTTCATTGTGCTGTGCCAGCTAGACCCCTCACCTTCAGTGGCTCTGAATACCTGAGGCAATCACTGCCTTCAGTAAAAGGTGAAGCAGCTCAGGACCTCTCTACATTATGTCCTTGATGTTGACACTTGCCCACTAGGAACCTGAGTGAACTAATCAGTGTGTTTCATTAGGCAGCATCCTTGACTTCATCTTCTCCTGAATTTACCCTTTTAAATGCAGAGTCAAGATGTGATTTATTTTCAATTTCCTTTTAAGTCAACTCTATGTCATAAACACCACCTCCCCTTTCCCCCTTTCTTTTTCTTTCCAGTAAGAAATTGGCAAAACGACTCATGAAGAGACACTCCATGAACACTTTGTTCTCAAGAAACATTAAACCAGTATCTTTGTCGCTGATGACATTGCAGGGATTAAAATAGTTATTTTCTTATTTTATCAAAACTGTGATGGCTACTTTTTGTTTATACATACATAAAAAACATGGGTATACAAAGGCAAAGGAGGGAGAAAATTCCCCCATTCCTGATGACATTATCTCAAAACATGAGGTCCCATCTCTTGCTCCAGTGAAGTCTATGTGCCATTCCAGTGTGTCTCCCTCATACTGGTGGGTCTTACAGGAGCTAGAATAGCCTTGTGCAATCAGTGCTGCCTTTCCTGAACAACTTCTGTCTGTGAGCAGTCTGAAGCACACAGCTGTGGGTTGTGCTGAAAGCAGGCATAAAATGAGATGACGAAAGTGCAGGTTTAAAGTGCAGTTGATAATAAGAAGGACAGTAATGTGTCATGTTCAAAAAGCTAGAGCCACTTTTATCCTTTTGGTCTAGGCTTAAGCAAAGTGCAGTTTGGCCAGGTCCCAGACTGAGCTCTGAACCTCTTAATGACTTAATTATCACATTTATCTTCGTTAGACAACTAATTATCCTTTGATTAGTGTTCAGAAGGCAGAATCATGGATGTTTCCTCCATGCAGGGAGAAAATTGTACTTCATAAATATATGACTAACAATAAACAAGTTCAGGGATTCATGAGGTGCACTGATGACTTCTGAAGAAGTCTTGATCCCCCTAAACAAACACAAGGCATATCCTTTGGAGTGGCAGAGTAGTGCTGTATAGGAGTTATGTTTGGAAATTTCCAGTATGGAACTTGAAAGAGCAGATTGTGTTCTTGACAGGGCATGGCTACAACTCCTCAGAAGATCTGTGCAAAAATACACACAAAGCATCAAGTTCTTTCCCATCCAGTGGTACGAATCTCTCAAAGTCGGCATAGGGTGAGAGAAGCCAGGATGAATTTGGATCCACCTTGCACAGGGCACCAAATGACACTGACATGTTCAGTTGGAGGAAGAATTGTGTATACAAGGTGTAGTTAGCTGCAAAATCTTTGCTGTAGGGCACTGTACATACCAAAATGTTGTACAGATTCAAAACCTAATTAGACAAATTAATGGAAAATATCTATCTTAATTGCAGTGATTGCAATGCTGCTGGTTTTGACTTAGGAGACTTCAGTGTACACCAGGAATATACCTGCAGAAGCTTGTCCTGTTCACACAGCCTTCCCACAGATGTTAAAATGGGCCATGGTGGAAGACAGGGTCACAAGCTGGAGGGAGGTTTGCTTTCACCCACCATGGCTGCTCTTCTGCTCCAGTGCCTGTGCAGTGAGAAGTCTGTAGGAGGTACACATGGGAGAAATTTTGTTCCTTACTCAGTTCGGTGTATATTTATTAATAGTGCTGCATTCTGAACAGAGCATAAATATCTATGGGGTTGGCAAGGCAGTTCTGATTACTAACTTGAGCGGTTTTCAGCCAGTTTCTACTAGCTGGGAGTTCAGCCCTTTGTATTGCAGGCAGCAAAATATCCTTAGCTTGCAGCCAGCTTTGCAGATACATCAGCAGGTGCTGTGTACCTTCCTGTAAGAAAACGCCAAAACAGATCTCGTGTATCCACGAAGTACTGCCATAACAGGTCATTTTCCCTGGCATAAGCCTTCACACCTTTGTCAGGGATCTAAATAGTTAATCTACCTGAGCAAATAAGTAGGAGCATTTTTTCTTTCGATAAAGTTTGACTCCTGGAGGCAGATCTTTTTTTCCAGTGAGTGTCAGATAATTGGAAGGGTAGGGTGAGGCAGGAAACCACGACACGCCTTTGTTGGGACTTGTTTAAGAACACGGGAATAGAAAAGCAGAAGAAGGGCGAGAATAAAACAGGTTAAATGAAGAAGAGGTGAACATTTTTGGATGATCACTCAGATTCCACACACCTTTGGAAGGACATGATATAAAGTGTAGGTGGCAAATTTTGGTAGAAACGGTTGAGGAGAAAAACAGATTTTCAGTTCAGTAACCAAAGCACTCCAGGTAAGTTACATTGCTGAAAAAAACCCAAAGAGAAGAAAAAAGTATCCTTTATTTTCTCTTTTCCAGATTCCTTGAAGAACAAGGCTGTATTCTCAGGCAAAATAGAGGAGGTGTTACATTTTCTGTGGGGAATAGAATGTAAAAATAAGATTGTATAAGTGCTGGGTAATTTTGGGTTTGTGTTTGTCAGTGAATACAACTCTTTTAAAGTGAGTTTCAAGTGAAAGGAGTATACCTGTGGGGAGATAAGAAGTGTGAAGCCAAGCTCTGGGTACATTTTAAATGCATTTTGTGAAACTCCCTTGCAAATAGATAGTTTATCTGCATGTTCTCTATTCATTCCGTAAGGGTAGCAGCATGGTGAAATGCAGATCATCTGTTGGCTGTTTTTAAAACTGTGCAGATCTGACATGGGATGGGGGAACAATGTTTGTAAATTGGAGCTTCGGATGGTGGGTGCAGGGTGTAGTATTAAGGAATTGGTCTCTTGCCCTGAGAATGTTTGAAAGTTTGTGTTGCCATGGGCAAGCTTTGCTTTCTCTCGGACAGGTGGGTTTATTTATCAGCAGTGACTTACTGATTATGGACTTTGGGCCACATTTTTGTAATAGAGGATTAGGAGGCACTGTAAGGTGGTTTTGAAGCTTTGTCACAATAAGTCAGAAAAGTCTAATTTGAGAATAGTGTTGAATCTCAGCATGTCTAGCAATTTGAACACAGTGGCATGAGGTAAAAGACCTGTCTTCTTTTCCTGTCTTTCGACTGATTTGTAGAGCGACTTTGGGGAAGTTACTTGTCCTTCTGTGACTAGTTTCTTCATCTGTGAAATGGTGACAGCAGCACTTTCCTGCTGTGAAAATGTGTTTTTATAATACTAGATTGTTTGTCTCCCTTTCTGTGTCAGAGGCAAGAAGCTTGTGCAGGTTAGAATGGCCTTGCTTTGGCCCATTTCTCTTTGGGCAGCACAAGTAGGGATGGTGAGGACCTATTTTTTAAGGAAGGCACTTGGCAGTGTGGAGTGAAGTCTGGGCAGTGCTCCTGCTTGTGCTCTGGGAAATGAGCACATACTGCTGTCAAAGAAGCCAGGACAGGTTATGGGCAGAGCAGAATTTGGTTCCTACAGCACATCCAAGCTCTGGTTGGGCATCCAACCTGCTTCCCTGGCATTATCATCATTTCAGTGAGTCTACAAAATGAGCAGATTTGGAAGCATGATTTGTTTGATTGGATTCTGACTGTGTTGGTTTTGGTAGAATACATGGAAAGGAACAGCTTTTCAAGCAGAATGAGAGGGTCAGATTCCTAGGCTGTGGGGTAAAAGATAAGGGGTCATTTTTTAACCACTTCTGTTAGTCCCAGGTCAGCATCACCTTAAAGGCTTGACTAAGAGGAAGAACCACCCTATGAGATATGATTTGATATGATGTGAGACATGGCATTTGCTTTTAAGATAGTCAGTGACATGGTTTGGAGGCACCTACTGAGTCTCAGAGTATTCGTGATCAAAGAGTTCCACTGACATCCAATATTATTCATCTCAGCACCTGCTGGTGCCTCTTGCTCCTAATGGAGTGTCTCACAGCAGGAGCCTTATTAATGGAGGGGAGAGAGAGCTGAAAGGATGTGCTGTGAGAGCGTAAGCATTCTGACATGAAAACTGGAAGGACATTGTAGAGGAATAAAAGAATCTGAAACAGGCCTGCTTTCATTTTTTCATTTAAATATGTCTTTGTGGCTATTCCCCTCCCCTTCGAAAAATGTCTGCAGTAAAGTTTATTACCATTGCACATAATACCTCAATTCTAAAATAGTAAGAGGGGTTTGAATGTCCCATCTCAGAACGGCTTAGCATCCTTGCCAGCGTGCTGCTCTGCAGTCAGCGGGAACGGGGGTGCTGGAGGCACCTTGCAGTGCCAGGCTTATGTGGAAAGCACAGATAAGCACGCCTTGCAAAGCTGGGCACCTATTACTACCTGCTTTTCCGTGCTGTCCAGAGGGGAAGCAGTGTGGCAGTGCTGGACACCTCCTGGCTTCTAGTGCCGTTAAGGTCTGCAAGTTCCCTGCTTTTGTGGGTGCCACAAGCGCACTACCACCCCGATGTTAAATCGGCCATAGGGTTGCCCTGTCTTCTGCTGCCTGCACTGTTCGAGCGTGATCCCGCTTCACAAGTTCCTGCTTGTTGCTCAGAAATGATTGCAGTTGGCTTCTCTGATTCAACAGCGCTGTTGCTTAGCCACAGACATAGCCCACAGCTGTGTCTTTGCGAAGGCAGATAGGAGCTGGTGAGATGAGTCAGGCCTGGCAGGTAATGGAAATCCAGCTCAGTCAGCCTGCTGGAGCCTGGGCTGGCTTTCAATTCATGTGGCAAACACGTATGCAACATTGATCAAAATGCAGCATGTGCTGGGGCTGGGCTGTGGCATGAGTAGTAGCAAAGATGTAGTTTAGCCTCTTGTTGGTTTTTTGGTTCTTTTTGTTTGATTGGTATCAGAGCAAGATATTCTCCTTTCCCAGGGGCAGGTGAAGATGCAGAAGATGAATTCACTCCATGGTGGCGCTGGCCTCTTCCAGCATCCATAACCAGCACTGCCTCCCAGTAGCAGAAGGGAATTGGAGTTCTGGGGCAACAAAGCAGTAGGAAGGCAGTTTCCAAATACAAGGCTGTTTTCCCTGCCAAAAACACTGGCATAGCCAACAGCGCTGATATCTAGATAACAGCACTGACATCCAGACAACAGCTTTCAGCATCTGTTTTTTAGGAAGGAGCTCGAAAGGTGCTTCCACTCTTGATGCAATAAGGAAGAGTAGCAGAGATACTGCCTTTCCTTGGAATGAGTGATCAGGAACCCTTCCATTGCAGTGGACTGTCATGCTGCTGCAGGAGGAACTCTCCTAATGCATACAGTTCTGTTCTTGCATATGCCTTGGAATCAACGTCCTGGATAATATCTTGGAAATCCCCAGTGATAGCAAGCACTGTAAGGATTGGGTAGTATCCTGCCGCCAATGACTCAGGAGCTCCATTTACAGGGCTGTTTAGCCAAGCTCAGGGTCAGGTGCAGAGAGTGAGGGCTGTGGGCACTGTGGGTGTTCTCTGCAAAGTTCAGCTGAGTCTGTGACAGGAGACTAAAATGTCTTGGCTGGTAGAGAGAGTGCTACACTCACACTGTTCCTGTCCAGCTCTGTGCACAGTGGGAGCTGCTGAAAGGCAGAACTGAAAATTCAGACATTCCTGGAGAATCTCTGCTGCATCCCGCCCTGTGTCGCTATTTATGCATGGGCAGTACCAGCGTTACATCAAGGGGGCTGCGGGGTAGGCACTTTGCAGGAGGGTAAGTGGAGTCATGAGGATCAGTCTCAAATGATAGCTGTATTGGAGGGCATGGTCTGGGTTCTGCCTCAAGTTGGGCTCTCAAACTTGGGAGGAACTTTGCCCAAAGCTTTTTACAGACTCAGCCTGTTAGGTGCGTAGTTTATGGTACAGCTGGGCCTTCAGTTTTAAGAAGGAGTCTTCAAATGCAGTGGACAGTTTTGGCCTATTATCTCCTTGTGCGTAAAGTAAAATCTCTTCTTTCTCGTTGTTAGCGGCTGTACAAGATGAAATGTTATCTTAGAGAGATTAGGGGTGAGCAACTGTGTATTTCCTTCTGACAGAAGTGTTTTCTCATCTAGCTCATGTTTCTTTTCCACAATCACAATGTTTCTTTGTGGTATCCCTGCCTTGGCAGACAGTCATACCTCTGTAATTTTGACTGGAGAGGGATCCAAGGCATGAAGAGCGTATACACAGCATTCACAGCAGTGATTCCAATACTGTGTAGACTGTTCTGAGCTGGCATTAAATTAGATCCCATTCCAAAGCCGCAGGCAGAGCCTCCAAACCATCTCTGCTCTGCCTGTAAAGCAAGATAAAGTGCTTCCTAGCTTAAGTTCCTTGCTGCCGAAAATAGCTAGTTTAAAGGTACCTCCAGTGTTTTGCTGCCTCACTGAAATCAGTGCTGTGTCTTTAACATTAATGTACCCTGAGAATGACTGTCAACAATATCTGCCTAAGTTGTTGTGGCAGTCCTGGCACGGTGTAGGTAGCTTGCTCCTGCAACTGCCTGCATTTCTAATCCTGTACTGTTGAGTCCTGCCCAGAGCAGATGTGTGGGAGTGGCATTTGGTTCCTGTGGTTTTGATCAAGCCTTTATAGGGCCATATCTGGAGACCATAGTGTAGTGCCACAAAGCCTGGATGTAAATCCAGGTCTAAGCTGCTCCAGCACTGTGTGGATTTGCTTCAATCACCCCTATCTCACCTGTTGCCTTTACAACTTCTCCTGCTGTTTCAGCTCTGCTACATTGTGCAGCATCCAGTTTTGTGGGCAAGTGGTGCTGTTCTATTAGTAAAACCCATATGGCTCTGGAAGGGCACTGTAAACTCCCTGGCACAGAGGTCTTCTAGGCAGTCTAGTCCACAGCTGAAGGGAGTAAAGTGGTGGGACTTGTGAGGAACTGTTGTCATCTCTAAGTAGTCACAGAGCTCTGAGTGCAGTCTCTCTGCTTTCCCCACAGGTGGCAATGGTATGGATTCTGTAACAAAGAAAACGAGGCAAGATGGATCAGAAGTTACTGAAAGACGTGAGGAGAATATTTTTTATTTTCATGACACATGCCAAAAATCCCAGAAGCAGTTGCCCAGTTTTGTAAGGGATGGAATGCTGACCAGAGATTCAGAACTCGATTCTGCTCCTGTCCCTGATCTCTCTGTTGAAGTCAGAATAAGGAATAGAATGGGCCAAGATCAGACATTTAGAGACATGTTGCATGGCCTGATTGTTTAATCACAGATGATTGCCCTGTGGTCATATTTCTAGCCAGTAATGCACACATTTGGATTCTCCTCCTACCTCTTATATCAATGTCCTGTGTGCCCTAGAAAATGTTCTTTAGGTATCTTTTTTGGTCCTGTGTAAAACAGAGGATAAGTTTCCTGCTGGCGTTATGGGAATTAGCCAGCAGGAAACTAGTAAGGGGTCTGCCCGTTTACTTTGCTGTTACATCAATGGCTGTGGTTCATAAGTGCCCAGAAAAAATAATATTTTTGTGTTTTACAGGGATCTTGTGAAGAAAAAAAGTCTGTCATGGCAGTGATGTTCTTAGTTACTGTAGAGTTAGAAAGGCCTGCAAACAAACACGCAGCATAGTGTTCTAATGAGACTGCAGACTCCAGGCAGTCTTAAGGGCCTTTTCTTTAAATGAGTTGATCTTCTTTGTAAGAGTCATGCTCTTCCATGGAAATCAAGTAGAACATTGATCATGTTTGGCTATATTAACATGCTGTTACTTCTGCACCCTTTTCTTTCCTCAGTTATTACAGAGACTGTAACTACAAGACTGACGTCCTTACCACCCAGTAAGTAATTGCCAGTCGTTACATTACTTCTGCTCAGTGTTCTGTGTTCTGTGCCCCTCCATGCTGTTTGCTTTATTTCCATAAATCCCTGGGTGCTGCAGGTCTCAGTGCAGAAAGACTTGCACCCAAAGAGAAGCTGTTTTCAGAAATGTCACTCCCAAAATACGTGTTAGTGGAGAGAAGGAGCATCTGGGTATCGTCTTTTTGGGTAATGTCAGATGTCACAGGTGATTTTTACCTCTGTAAGGAAGTACAAGTACCAAGTAGGGAAGAGTCCTCCATGCACTTTATACCAACATATTCTTGATTAGCTTGCTGCAGCTGGGTTGGAAAGGAATTGCGCTATCTCATTTATGATGAGGGTTAACAGGAGTATCCTTCAGTCCACATACAGAGCAAAACTTGAATGCACACCTGCTGGGTCTGCAGTGGCAATACTTATCTGCTCTGCAAGACATGAAGCTCTACTTGTAATTGAGTGTGAGGACGGCTTTGGGTACCTCTGCCACGTCTTTCAGTGTCCTTGCTCTTTGCATCTTTTACCCTGAGAGAATGTCTCATTTTGTGCTCATTTCTTCCAGAAGGAGGGAGCAGCAGTGCACTCAAAACATCATCCCACACTGGAGTGACTGGAGTGGAAAAGAGGTCTTACACCCATGGCAGCAGCTATATGACTTCAAGTAAGGAGTGAAGACTTCGCACAGTGAGAAACAGAGAGCAAATGCAGTAGAAATGGTCTGAGGAGAGATTCAGGGCAGGGAAGTAGGATGAGTCAGAGGTAGGGAAAACAGGGTTTATGAAAGTAGAAGTGGCAAATACTCAAAGCAAAGGTATTCCTTCCCTGAAGTTGGGTGTGAGGATGGGTGAATAAACAGCAAAATTCCCATATTCCACAGGGAAAATTTGATTTCAGGAGAACAAAAATTCTGTTCCCATTGTTGTTAAGTTATTCAGAAAGCAAATTTCCCTTCTTTCTGGATTTCCAAATCACAATCTTTCTGATCTTTGTTGTTCAAAAGACAGTTTTGATTAATCTTTTGTTGATGTTGCTGAGAATAGAATATTATTAAAGAATTTCCTAGAAAATATATTCTTGTATGTATGTGTCCATGGCTTTAGCACTTCACCAGATTTTCTGGACATGCTAAATCAGTATGTGTCTACTCCATAAAAGCAGGGTTCTTCTCTAACAGCATTCTTTACCCAGCTGTTAGATTGTCATAGTGAAGGTTTCTGAAGAATAAGCTTCCTCACCGGGTTTCTGTCCCCAGTGGGACAGACTGTCTAACAAGCCTTGTAGAAAACGTTCTCCATGCTCCGAAACAGCTGACAGACCAAAGGGAGTGAAATGCAGTTTGGAAGCTCAACAGGGCAATTAGCCATGTTCACTAGATCTGGCAGACACCTCCATACCAATAAAAGGCCAGAAAGTGGAACCACTGTGCCTCAAGGTAGATGAGAAGTAACTACAGGGAGGATGCTAGTCTAATCCTCTGGCCTGGCACCAGTGTGAGAACTGAACCCAGCCCTGTGCAGGATCACCGTCTTCCTTGTTATTGCCTTTCAGTGCGTGGAATGTATGAACGCATTAGTTATGGCTGCTCAGTTCTTTCTCCACAGCACTGATGTGAATAAGGAGGGAAATTCTTTCCTCTGTCTGAATCTAACAGCCACAAATAACCTCCAGGCTGCCTTGGGCCTGACGCACTCCTCAGTCACTTCTCCAGAAAATGGACTGACTAAGGGCATGACTAAGTGGGAGTGTGGATAGCTGCTTTGGAAGGGAAGTGGACTCATTTCTGCTTTTCCTTGTCTCATGAACTTCATCCTTCAGCACTTTGATTTTGGCTTAACAGTCTCCAGTTTTGTGTGGCCTGTGTCATGTAACACTTGAGTTTATAGGTGGATCGGTGTCCAAACCAAAACCCAGCACCATCCAGAGCCAGATTTATTCTTGCTCAGGGAGGTGGCTCATTCATCCCCCTAGCCCAAAAGCTGCTGTTACATATAGCATTGACAAGATTTGTTTGGAAACCACAAAGACAACCAATAAACCTCTCTGCACTGAATGCTGAGGACAGTCAGAGTTAGACCCAAATGTGGTTCTTTCCCATCACCGGTTGTGAGGTACCAATGCAAATTTGTCCAGCCCACAAGACAGTAACAAAAAGCACCCTGTACATCCAGGGCATTTTTTCAGTTTGCTGAGGTTGTTTTGTTTTACCTATAGGTGGAAGTGGTAGATTGAATTCGTCATCATCCACCGGCTACAGACAAACCCAGTCTCCCAGCTCTACTCTCACCAAATCACCTGGCTCAACATTTGAAAGAAAAACCTATGTCAACCGCCATGCCACCTATGAAGGTATCACAGAACATGCCATAGGAAGGAGGCAATGTGTAGTGCACTCTGAGGTTGCATTAATGCAGGATTGTCCCACATAGCACAAGAATCCCATTGTGGTTTTTCAAGGAAATAAGCCATCAGGGACACATTTGAATGATTAAGCCTAATTATAGTAATGTGCATTCCTAAAAAGACTTGTGGCATATGTCTGTTGAAAAACATTAGCTGCTCTTTCATGTAATCCTGAATAGCTCTGGGTTTTTAATGGAAATGTTTGTTACCCCCTGGGATTAGACAGGTACCAGGAAGACATGTTTTGAAAGCTTTTAATGATCTTGTGCAAAGTATTAATGAACACCTTTCTCTTCTTTGCAGGGAGCTCCAGTGCCAACTCTTCTCCTGAGTTTCCCAGAAAAGACTTTGGTATGTTCTCTTTAGAGTCGTTCCTCTGAACATTATGGGAAGGTCCTGTGAGCTGGTGACTACGGTGGTGTTTTGCACATTACTGAGTCTTGCTCTACCTGTGCTGCCTGTATGTTGGGCAGCCAGTGCACCCTCATGACTTTGGAGGAGTTTTTTGGGATTTGCATTAACAGCTGACAGCAGGGTCTCTAACTGATACATATTCAGAGGGTGCATACCATGTATCTGCTACCCTCAACTGCTTTTGTGATGCTCCCCACATGGTACAGGACATGGGCTGAAGAACACAGACATGGGGTGCTTCATAACATTTCCTCCCCCACCCCTGTAGCTAGGAGAACAGCTCCAATAAAGAAAGCCTAGACTCTTAGGATTTTGAGCCATTGCTGGATATACTTTTCCAGTCACTATTTCTGTGTTTATGCGGAAAGATGAACTGGATATCAAGTGATACATTTACACTGAACATTGTCAGCAGGTATGAGCTTGCCCTGTGCAAACTCTGAGCTGCTGATTTTACTCAGTGCAGGCAGTGAAACAATATGATCAGGCCATCTTTCTGGCTCAGAGAGGAGGCAGAGTTTCACAGTGTCCAGCCTTGGTTGGTGGGGTAAACAGGCCTTGTAGCTTCCTTCTGGCTAGTGAAATGTGAGATCACCATCTATGAACACTATTTGTGTGCACAAAAAGAAACAGCAAAGGTGCTGCTTATTCTTAAAGTTACCTTATGGTCTAAAGGTTCAATTCTCCCCACTGTACCCAAGTAGAGAAGGTTATTGACTGAATCTGAGCACTCTGAGCAAGAGCTGTGTGTTCATTTCCAGAGATGTAACAGGCTGTAAAGCCTAATACTGCTTTTCTCTCATTGCTGTTTACAGCATCTGCCTCCACAAGAGGGAGAAGCCAAAGTCGAGGTGAGTCATACTGTTCTTTTAGAAGCCTTCTTTGTTTTCTTTGGTATGATTCAGGGTGGGTTAAATGGACCTATCCTTAGCTGGAATTATCCAGTTTAAGTGCACAGAGTCAGATGAGGTATGTGGATTTACACCACTGCAGGTATGAACCATTTATCTGTAAGCAGTTGCTTAAACAAGCTCAGTGTAAAAATCAACCTTAGTACAGGTTATAGTTGTTTGGACTGTGTCAGAAAGCAGGACCTACTTGGGGACCTGGACATCTGGAAGCATAGGACGTAGTCTTCCACCTTGTCTCTTATCTACCACAAACTCAGTCCATCGCTGCTCTGTGACCCACCTCTGACATATTTACAGTAATTGTATTCATTTTCCTCCTACTGCTGTCTGCCTTACACACCGTAAGGCCATACCCTGAAATGATCTCATGCTGCTAGTAAGGAGATGGTGAGGAAATTATGGACTTACTGTGATCTGTGTAGACAGCTCACTGTAAAGCTCTGCATTGTTTAAATCATTCAGCTCTTCTAATAATTTATTAACAGCGTTGGGGAAAGCAGGATTATATTGCTCTGTAAGAGTGTAATATCTGTTTGCAGATATTGCTTGAAGGGGAAACTATAATGTCCCTTTATCCAAGTTAATTTTAGCAGTGGCTATAAATCAGAGTGTGCTCTTGCACACTCCTTCTGGAAAGTGTCATAGTTACCAATTATTCTACCTCAGATCTTCACAGTCTCCTCTAGCACACTGCATACCTGAGCTCCCAGCAGAACTAGGCCATACATAATAAAACCGACACCAGAGAATCAGCTCCAGCTTCTCATATTACTTCAGAAAATAATTCCAATCCATCAGCTTCTCCACATGAATGCCAAAGCCAGTGTTTCTTTTATAGTGCATACACTGTCAGATTTCGTCGTAAGGAGCATGTATCACATGTCCTGGCTGGCCAGTTTGCTTGTGGGTGGCAAGCTGAAAGGCTGGCCCCACCCAAATCACATTAACTCTATCGTCTCTTGTGCTGGACAGTGAAAGTCAGTAATAAAATCGAGTGTTGGCTTAAATCTGGCCTGGTTACATTCAGTGAGACAAAGGAGAAGTAAGCAGGTTGTAAGAGAGTAAATCATACAGACGATTGTGGAGATGGCTGTGAATTCTACACCGGTAAAAGCAGTAAGGAATTTGTGTATTTAGTAAGCTTCTTTTGGCTCTCCCGGTTTTGTCCATTAATAATAATTGTGACGAGTGGGAGTATCAGTGCGATTGAGGACTGCATAATTCTGTATGTCCAGCACTAACAATGCTGTTGACTTCAACAGAGGCCCTCAGTGAGTAAAATATAGCTCTCTGGAATTAAAAGAAGCAAAATGTGATCCTAAAACAAAAAGTCACCCAGACCAATTTACAACCAATTCACTTGGGTGATGACTGCTGCTCAGATCAAGCAGCAAGACAGCAAGATGGAATATAGACAGCAAGAGGGAAGGAATTCACTTCAGCCTAAGGATTCATTCCCAGCCCAGGGCTTGAATGCATCCCACTCCATATTCATGATCTGCTTTTTCTCTTCACAGAGAGTGAAATACGAGTCCGACTTCAGAGCGCATCTCCCTCTGGCAGATGTAAGTGCCATGGCTTTTATTCCAGTGGGATCAGGTATAAGATAAAGGGTGTTGCTGCTCTGGGTATGCCTACAGTGTCTCTGGGAGTCAATGTTCATGACAGATAGCAGCATGTCATTCTGTTCTTCCGTTTGTCTCCCTTTTCTGAACATGGAAGCATGTTGTGTGTTAGATGGTGGTCTTGCAAGGAAGTAGTTGTATTTAGTCCCAGAAATGAGGCCCGGAAGCTTTGTTATTAAGTAAATGGCACCCCCAGAAGGCACTCCCAGAAAGTGCAACTTCATAGACAGGTAAATGCCACTGAATGCTTTAGCCAGGGCAAGATTACAGATCCATGAAACAATGGCTTTTGGGTGAGTTTAGACACTTTCTTTTCCTGCCAGGGACAGAATTGGATGATGTGAAACGTTTGCTGAAAGGAAGTCGATCAGCCAGCTGCAGCCCCACTCGATCACCATCAAGTACGCTCCCGATTCCAAAAAAGGCCGTGGTGGAGACCAAGGTGGTTACTGAGAGCTCTCAGTCAGGTACTTGGCAGGGGATGGTTATCAATGCTAGAGCTGTTCCAAACATTATTTGCCATAAAAATACCCAGTGGCTAAGAATGCAAGGTGTCTATCCCAGACAGTGGTGGCAATACAGAAAAAGCATCAGAATGCTGGAGGGCTGTCCAGATGTCGCACTAATAAGAACCATCTTGGGTAGCTTTCTAGTGACTTGTCTAATTTCTCTGAGTGATGAAATCTCTTCAGAGTGTTTTGTGATTGATCATGCTATCAGGTCAACCTTTATTTCTATGGTTAAAATTCAGGTGGGCTGTAATCAGTTGGCATTTGATGTCAGTTCTACCATGTTAACCTGGAGTCAGTGTGTTGACTCCACAAGGCTAATTGAAATGTAAGGCAGATGAAGTTGTTTGCTGTGTAAACCTGCAATGCATGCTAAGCCACATGCCCAGTCTCATTGAAAACCACTTCTGTTTGGTTTTTTTTATAGTGTCAGGGACCTATGATACAACCATACTGAATACCGCCCTCCCTTCTTACGTGTGGTCCTCCACTCTGCCCGCCGGGTCTTCCCTTGGTGGATACCATAACAGCGCTTCCTTGGTCAATGCTATGTCTCACTCTACAGGATCAGGTATGCTCCCTGGACTGCCCATGCTTGAAGGATGTAACTCCATGCTGAAACTAGGTCAATAGCAATGCTTTTTTTTGCACAGTGAGAAGAACTTAAATGATGGAAGAATTAAGATAGCAGGGGATATGCTTGAATTTTCTCTGGTTTTCTGTCACTTGGTGCTCTCTGCTTCCACACTGACTGTATTTGAACATCCTTCTTTGTGAGGACCTATTGTACTGACTGTCTGATCCTTTGCTAAACTTTGATGATAGCTTTACCAATGAGATCAGGCTCACATTCCCTGTCAAAACTAGGTTTAGACTCTAGTTAAGGTTGGATTAGCCTAACCTATTGGAAGAACAACTGGGACTAACCCTTCACTCCTCATACACTAAAGATGCAATCTACAAGTGTTATACCTCGTAAGGCCAACTTCTAAAGGTCAGGGATGCTGCATTTCCCCGCTGCAGAAAAAGAACACAGCAAGCTTTATGAAAGCATAACATTAAAAGCTTTGCTTTCTCACACTGTCTCATGATTGCAACTTTTCTGATGCAGTATTTCCTCCCCTTTGTCAGTTCAGTATGAGTTGGTGTCACAATTTTCATGATTTTTCTTCTGTGCAATTATTGTGCATTTTCACTAACTGCATTTCCAAGTGACTCTGACTCTTAATTTTTGTGACTGTGCCACTGATCTTTGGATGCTGGATTTCTGATTCCAGAGAAGTAATAATATTTCATTTCCTCTTTTTGCAGTTTTTGGTGTTCCAAATAACCTGGCTCCCAGCAATCACACTCTGAATGCAGGCCTAAGCACTTCCTCTACAGGTCAGATTTTTCTCTTCTTCCCTTCGCACTTCACAACACTACAGTCCTGGCAGACATGTACAATGAAATAACACCTATATCACTGTTTCTCTTCTGTTTCTCATCTCAGTGTCAGCAGCTTCTCTGCACACCCCAGTTATTCTTTGGTTACAGTGGATTTATTCTGAGTTGACCCTGTATAGCTGGTGTTAACTCCTAACTTTTTTTGCCTGGAAGGCAGGGAACACTAGAGATTTTCCAAGGAGAATCATTTGTGTTTTGAAAGACACCTGTTAGGCCAGCCTGTTTCTTCCCTAGAACAATGGTAATGCCTTGAAAAATAAACTCATGTGTCCTAATCCATAAAGGCCCACTGCTCCTCTGTCAGTTTTCCCTGTAATTTCTCTTTGCTTCACCTGGCTCATGGCTTCTGGCAGGCTCTCTTCAGTGTCACTAAACCACTTCCCTTCCTTTCACACTCACCCATCCTATACCTACGCAGCACAGTGCCGTCATGCAGGGTATCTGGCTGGGCCTGCAAAGAGAGCAGGGTGTATGAGAGCATCCTGTACACTGCACTAATACTGCCACACTGATTCTGGCACCAAAGCTGCCCCCTTCCAAGCCGTTTGCTTCTCTCTGGACGGTACTTTGACACATACTGTGTGCAGTTATCTCCTTAAATTTCCCTTAGTCAGATCAAGCCAGTTTTCTGAATGTACCTTTTTCACAAGTGCCAGACCTGCAGGAATGTCCGTGCAACCCTGAGAGTGGCCTCGCAATCTAACTTAAGATAATGTTTTAAAGTCATCACCATTATTGTCCTGGGCCAACAATAACCTATACAGCAAATGATCTAGAGAAAAAAATATTTTGTAAGGAAGATCTTAGAACAGAAATGCTCAGGCCTGTAATGCCTCCAGCTAGCTGGCAAAATTTCTTGGGAGAGGTCGTCATTATTGTGTTTTGGTGTTAGCCATAATACCACCTGCACTGCAGGACTCCTATAACCCCATTGCAATGTTTTTCTTTGCAGTGTTTGGAGTCCAAAACAACCTGTCTCCAAGCGCTTCGACCCTGACCCAGAATGCTACTGCAGCCTCCGCAGGTCAGCAACAGTTTAAGCTTAGAGAAGGTGTGAGGGTCAGCAATGTGTGCTGCTTTCTCCCACCTTTTCTGAGTGACTAGAAAGTTCATACTGACAGAGGCTCCTTCATTACCATCTTCTTGTGTGGAGTAGTGTGGTATGAGGGGATATTGAGGCACATTTCTTCTGCTTTGCGTGTGCAGGAACAGGTCCTGGTGCCCATGAAAGCACTAGAGATTTGCTCACTGCGGAAGCCCTCGCTTCTTTGAGTTGTCCTAGGTACCCTGAATGAGAAAAGATTTTTTAAATGGTGTGCAGCCCAAAGCTGGTGCGTGTACATACCTTGTTATCCTTAATCTCTCTCATTCTTCATTGCAGCCTATGGGATGAAGAACACTTCTCAGAGCAACACCATGGCAAGTACTGGTGTGTCTGCCTCAGCAGGTGAGCGTGTCATTCGCGGTTGTTTAGGCATGGTCTTGTACAAGCATATCATGACAAAAAGGACTTAGAGATTCAGCCAGCTGAGTGACACGAACACCTGGCTCCTCAGTAGCATGACTTGTCACTAGCCAAGTCTCCCGCCAGTACCTTTCTGGAAAGAAAGCACATGAGCCAGAAGCTAAGAATGAGCAAATGAGTTGGTCTGATTCCGATCTCCTCCACTTTGTGGTAAATTGGATGAGTTAATTGCAGCTATTTCTACTCAATAGGCAGGTAAGTGGATAGAGGATCACACATGTGAAATTGTGCTTCATTTGTAGCCAAAACATTTGCAAGTTTATTCTTAAACATCATTTTGCAGTAGTTCCAGCCTCAAGGACTCAAAAATTAAGGGATTGTCTAACACATTATCAGATTTTTTTTGTTTTAATGAGAGAAGTTGAGGTCTTTCTACTGGCTTTCCATCACTGAACAGTTGGGATTCACCTTTTCCAGCTTTTTTCTGCATCTCTGAGAGCTATAAATTAGTCTTTTGTGTGTGCATGTAAGGGAAGACAAGTTTCTTTTGTAATCCAAGGACTCCCACAGATGAGGCTTAATAATAGATGTGAATACAACAGAAGTTATGGTAACATTTCTAGTACAGGTTTACTCCAGGTTTATGCTAGACTAATGGAATAATACCATTCTATTGAGCTCATTTTTCAATGTGGTGTTGATTTGTGTGCAAGTTCAGGTTTGTACACCATTCCAGGCATATATGATACTGTCTGATGGCAGAAGGGTGACAACACCAATGTTTTTGAGCCTTGTGCTCAACCTCAGTAAGCTCCAGTGCAACGCCTCATAACCAAGGATATGGAGTACTGTGTGCTTGACAGAGTAGGTCTGCTAAAGGTGCTCCTCAGCTTGAAATGTGTCGCCTGGATGTTGCTTGAATGTCTCTCTCAGACTGAGCTTCTATGAGTCTATAGTAAGTGTGTTTGAGAAGCAAAGAGGTCATTGTGCAGATCATTTCTGTGTGTAACTGATTTCCAGATGTGCTCCATTTCTGGTAGCAGTTGCTCCCCTGCTAGTGAAACACACATCTCTAGATAAATCTAACGACACACACAGCTCTCCTCTTAGCTTCAGTGGCCAGTGTGTCTTTTACTGGGGCTTTATAGTAGTGGAAATCCCAGTCACAACGAGACTAACCTATTTTAATGAAGAAAAGTGTGCAGCTTGTAGTTATGACTCATTGGCCTCTTATCTCCTCCTTTTTCCCATCCTTTGCCATTTTTCCAGGGGGAACTGTTCTGAGCTCCGAGGGAGATGACATCCTGCGCAAAGACTGCAAGTTCCTGCTGCTGGAGAAGGAGACTGTCCCAGCAAAGAAGGAGACGGAGCTTTTGGTCATGACAAAGGACTCTGGCAAAGTCTTTAGTGCCTCTACCACTGGGCTTAATGGAGGTATCATCTCTTTTCCGGGACGTGTGGGTATGCTAAGGGCAGAGAAATGGAAACTGATCATAGGGGGAAATGTGGACACTGCACCTGACTCAAACCCCTGCAAGCCAGACAGGAAGCTCTGGCAGGCAGTTAGCCTTTAACCATGCCAGCTGCAATCTAGGTCTAGGTTTTGCACACCACAGTGTGCCTTGGAACATTTCACAAATCTCAGGAGCTTTGAAAGCAAACCTGAGATGTAGTTTAAACAGGCAGAGCTATTGTGGCTTCCCAGTAAAAAACATGACTTTTGCCAATAAAAGAAGATAGGTGTGGTTGAACTTCAGGGGCAAAGTCTCTAATTATATTTGGTTCCTCTTAAGGATCTTTTGTAGAAGACACCTTGAAGAAAGAGAAGCAGGGATTTTCCTCTTCTTATGCTACAGATACTGGCCTAAAATCGGATGCAAATGGTAAGCTTGTCTGTGTGGCAGTGCAATAGAAATCTTTCCTTCTGCCTCCCTTACTACCTCCCTGTTGCAAGACCATGCTCTAAATTCGATCATGCATAGAAAAACTGTTAAAATCTCTTTTACTGCTGTTAAAACAGGAGGACTGAAATCTATGCCAACAAGGGACAAGGCAACTTACGCAGGTAAGTAAGCGCTGCAATTCCTACTTTCATTGGAGGGAGCACCAAAGCACAGTATACAGAAAAGCAATCATCCTTGAATGACGTGAATGACCGCTGTGCAATGCCATCAGAGGAAAGGCAAGTTCAGGAGGCTACTATGTAATGAGAACACACACGAGAGAAATTGGTACCTGTGATTTGATTGTGGGTGAGTGGGCAGTTGGGGTATTTTATTGCTGGAGAAAATCAGAGACCTGACAGTACAGCTGCATCCTGCTGCCAGGACAGGTGTATGGGGAGGAGGAGGTTCAGACAGGCTGCTGGCTATTGCTGTCATTTATGGCTCAAAACTGTATAAAAAATTGACCCCATGGGGATCACGTTTTTCAGCTGTTACTTTAAAAAGCGCTGAGTGTTGTCCCCTGTTGGAATCCTCATTGGGAATTCTGTTCCCAGCTTCTGCAGGGACTAAAATTAAACCCTCCATGTGCAGAGTGGGGTGTAAAGATTTTTCTCCATAGCCCTTTGTATAATGGATCAGAGCTTGGTGTCCTTATTTTCAAGAGATTATTGACCTTGAAGTCAAGAAACTCTTCATTAACCCGGAGACTGCCCCTTCTCTCTTCCAGAAATCCGAAATGGCGATGCAGGGGGTGCAGTCGGATCAGCACCATCCTGGTGTCCCTGTGGTTCCTGCTGTAGCTGGTGGAAATGGCTCCTGGGTTTGCTTCTGGCCTGGTTGTTTCTCCTTGGATTGCTTTTTGGACTCATTGCTCTGGGTAAGAAATAACTGAGGAACAAAATGTTCAATGGGATAGAAGGACAAGCAGAGGGTGTAAGATGGCAAAGAGGCCAAGTACCAGAGATACCAAGGCAGAGAACTGAGAAGGAGCGCATTTGGCTTGGTGGTGACTGTCACTAGGATATTACAAATGGACAGAAAGAATGGATAAGGAATATGAAACTTTGGTGAGATGTTATATAGTCTTGGGGAGAGTAGGATAGGAAAACTCCTGAGATCTGAGGTCTTACTTCTCAGAGACTAACAGATTCCAAAGTTGTCATTTAAGCTGCAGATATCACTGGTAGAAAACCAGATACAAAGGATAATCTTGCAAAACTCAGTCACCATAGCTGTCTGACACAGCGTTGCGTTGTCCCTGCTATTACAAGTTGGTGTTTCAGGCATGCGCCTGTAGCAGCATATTCCCTGGCATTTTACTTTAACCTTCCAGCTGAAGAAGTGAGAAAGCTGAAATCTCGTGTGGAAAACCTGGAGAAATTCAATGGCGGCTTCCTGACAATTAACCCAGGAAATTCAAAAATAGAAAAGGATGTTTCAAGAGTCGACTATCTTCATGGTATTTCACCCTCCTCAACCTTCCCTTATGAAAACGAAGAGTCAGTTTGGTTGATGGTGAAGAGCAGACTGAACAAGGAAATAGAACGAGGTGAGCAGAGTCAATGTCTGTGATGCTGCATGAGACCAGATTGCTTAAAGGGCAGTGGGAGGATTTGATTGCTTAAGGGCCTAAAGACCAGGACTTTTAGAGCGTAATGAGGTCTGTCAAAAACAGTGCCCTCACCTGTCCTCACAGACAGGCTGTGCTGGAGCTCAGGTTGCTGCCACTTACACTGGTGGCTGTCATCCCAAGATAGGTTATCATCCCACAAATCCAGCAGAAAAGGGAGAAGAAAGGAGGTTGTGGACATGCCATCCTGTGTCAGGATGTATCATGTGAAAAATGAACCCACACCTTATTTCTCACACTACTTTTGTCAGCAAGGGAAAGATGATTTACTTCTGTTTAGCAGATGATGGAAGTAGGTTAAGAACAGAGGAGCCTACATTCTCCCGGCTTTAGAAGTTTCATGGATTTGCAAAAGCAAACACGCTGAGGAAACTCTACTTACAAAACCATGCTGTGCTTGACAGCCCTGCTGCCTGCAGCTTCAAAATCCAAATAGAATCCCAATGAAGTGAGTAGCTATTCTGTTGTGTAACGTACTCTGACAGCCCCTTCACTTTCTGTTACAGGCTACTTCCGAGGGGAGAGAGGAGAACCTGGTGAGAAAGGTACAGCCATATAGTCCTTTTCTTCCCTTGTCCTATTCCTCGGCTCTGGCAATGCACAGGTTTGGGATGGATGTTGCCACAACAGACAACTGGCAGTGAGAAGGAGGAAGCTGGTTTATACTAGAATAAACAGAGTGTAATGCTAGTTTGGCACTTAAAGTGTAGAAGGCCTGATCCCGTGCAGACCTCACACAGGAAGCTCAATCTGGCATTGTGCCAGTGTGGAAGGCTGGATCCTGTTTGCCACTAGTGGGGTGGGTCTGACCTTGTACTATTCAAGTGTGGTGTCCCTGTTCACCCCTAACTCCTTCATGTGTCATTGAAGGTGGGAAAGCAACTAGAAAAACAAAAGGAATGAGTAATCATTGGAAATATCTCCAGGATCTCTCCTGATTTTTTTTTCCTTATTTTCTTAGGTGACATGGGAATGCAAGGTCCCAAAGGTGAGTCTGGAGTTACCTGCCTTCTCAGGTAGATTGACAGCCTGCCACAGGGCCTGGGTAGCAAATGGATTTTGTTACTCCAGAAGTTAGAGAAACTGATGCATTCTGTAGTTCAGAGGTTGTTGTGATGGTTGGGGTTGTTTTGCTCTTCTTCTGGGCCAAGACAATTTTAGAGTTCACAGTAGAAACAGATCTCAGTTTGAATCTAGACACTTCTTTCACTGGGATGAAAGTCATTCCTGAAGCCAAGCTCCACCTGATTTAATCACAGAGGGCTTCAGCGGATCTTGCATGGTACGAAGGATTCAGTCCATTGCATAAATACAAGGGGGACAATGTGGCATAGCTGGGGACGGTAGAACTTGTAAACATGCCACAAATATAAACTCCTTTTTATGGGGGTTGAGGGTCAGCCACAGTGACAAAGAGGGAAGACCTATTCCCCACTGACTGTCTATTTCTTTCTCCCTACAGGAGAGCGAGGACTTCCTGGTGTTCCAGGTGGGCAGTAGTACAATCCCCCTTAGAGGAAGGACATTTAGTGACATCACTGTAGGCAAGAGCAAATTTTGCACTGCAAACCTAGCTCAAGGTGCTTCTCTAAAGAGCCACTATTTAGCATAGACCTAGTCACTTGGGTAATACCTTGGTGCTGAGCTACAGACACAGCTCAGAGATTTGGTTACAAGGAAGGCCTCTGCCTGACTTCCACTTAGTTGAACACAGCTAATTTGGAGGTGCGACGATCCCAGTCTACCTCTGAAAGACTCCCACAGCTTCCCAAGTTCCTTGTGCTCTTACATGTACTGTGTTCTGCTGGGGAGTTCCCTGTTCAGGTACCCACCTTCCAAGTAATATATTCTTTAGCCCAGCTGATGAGTCCCTCCAGGCTTCACGTCCCCCTAATTTGCCTGTTATCATTTCATGGTACGCAGACAAGGACCCTAACCATTTGTTACTTTTTACTTTCTAGGCATTCCTGGTCCTATGGGGCACCAAGGACCAGAAGGGCCAAAAGGACAGAAGGGCAGCATGGGTAAGCATCTCTGTCAGTTCTGTGAGTCTCTCACAACTAATTGACACATGGCATGGGAATACAGGCATCAGGTCGCTCTGATTGTTGCTTTCCTCCGTGGAAGTGGCCATGGATCCTCTTGCCCAAGGCCTCCCATAGAGACACCTTTTCTTATAAGGCATTTGTTTCCTATAGGTGAACCTGGAATGGAAGGTCCCATGGGACAAAGAGGTCGAGAAGGGCTACCAGGGCCTCGAGGGGAGCCTGGACCACCGGGATTTGGAGAAAAAGGAGACAGAGGTAGTAACTAGGTGTCCCATTCTTGGATAAAGCAGAGATGGACAAAAGCTAGAGTTTATAAAACGCCTCAGTGATAGGATTTGATTTGATTATTCAAACCAAGATTTCACTTTAGACATTTCTCAGCAGACAATTCTGGCCTAAGGGATTTCTTTTGCTAAACTTACGGTGGGTAAACAAGGCTTATTTTGTTTTGCCAGGTCTGACACTCAGGTTGGAGTTTGGCAAAACCAAAAGCTCTTAGCATCAGGGTCATCTTCTTCCCTGTTATCCAAATCACCAAAGCTGGAGGATTTGTCTTGCTCATCCTAAAGCCCAGTGAAATGGGATTTTTTTGCTTGGACAATGCATGCTTATTTGGGTGCTTTGAACTGACCAGCAGATTATTCGTGACACGTGCCAGATGAAAAATAACAGGAGATGGGATAATGGGAAAATAGGATTGCAATTGTATTCTACAGTATCTATCCATGCTCTTATTCTTCAGGTGCTGTTGGTGAGCCAGGTCCTTCAGGGCCACCTGGTCCCCCAGGTTCTACTGGACTTAAAGGTAAGTAAGAAGATGGAGAGAGAGAGCCTAGGAGACTGATTAGGAGTAAATGAGTACTCCAGCCTTCCTGTTTCACTTGTGTTGCACTGCAGTAATCAGAAAAGTTAACTAATGGTCCTCATTTTAGATAGAATTTGCTTCAGTAGGTACACATAACCGTTAGAGCAATAGATGCTTGGAGGTTTTTAGTGAGAGTGTGAATTGGCAGGGAGGTTTCTCAAAACACCAATCTTTAAGATGTGTGGTGTTTCCAGCTGTTTTTTCTCTGCTTTCAGAAATAATAAGGTAAACTCGGTACCCCTAACAGGCTTCTAACAGAGTTACAGCTTTGCAGTCCATCTAACTGGGATAAAATTTGCACTATAAAAAAGGGGTCCCACCTCAAGCACAGATCCCAGTGTCTCAGCCAAGATGGAAGGCTTGAGTCACCCTACTTTAGAGAAAACCACTTCCTCTGTGTCACAAGAACTAAGTTGTGTAGCTTTGTTGTCCTGGTTTTGAGGATGCCAGTGATGCAAATTCTTCTAGTGGCTGGGAGAATTCTGATCTGCTAAACACCTATTGGGTTGTGGATGCTGTTGGGAAAATCAAGAGAGATTTGTTTGTTTTCTGATTGTGGTGTTACTGAAATAAAATCCATGTTCCTTACTTGCAGGTCTGATGGGTTCTCCAGGCCCACAAGGTCCTCCAGGTGAGTGCTGGGTTCCTTTGCTATGGCATCTAGAGACTAGAGAAAACAAAAAAAGAGTGACAGCTTCTCATAGTTTTAATTCTTCAATGATGCATAAGGGTGAGGGGGATGGATTAAACCCCCCACCTCATTTTTCTGCAGGTCCTCCTGGCCTACAGGGATTTAGAGGAGAAGCAGGTCTCCCAGGTGCTAAAGGTAAGCTGCTCTTCCCCTCGGCAGTTACCGCAGCACTAGCTGATGTGCTTCTCTAGCACGGCTCAGAGAAGCAGACCTGGTCTGGTCACGTAGCATTTTCATGCTAGCAGCAAAAAAAGCATGAGACTGAGGAAAGGAGAGGAGGAACCAGATTTAGTCAGTGATTGCAAGCAGGTATTGAGAAATACAAGAGACAGAGGTAATAGAGCAGTCTAAGTGAGGAAACATGGTTGCATGGCTGGAGCTGTGTTGAAGGAAAGAAATTTCCAGTTTGAGTTTGATAATCAGAGTACCTGTATGTCCCCTATGGTTTTTCTTGATGCATGAAATGCCTTTCCCTTCTGACTTGTTATTACTATTCTTCAATCATCCATATATCTTTTAGGTGAGAAAGGAGCTACTGGAGCCCCTGGACCCAAAGGTGCGTTGATTAATTAAATATCTTTTGGGAATATTTTCTCTAAATTCCTTTAGACATGGGCACTGCCCACGTGTATTAACCCTATCCTTCTTTGGCTTTTCCTTATGTGCTCTTGTCAGAAGGCAGACTTTATTTTCTCTGGTGGAAACATTTTACAAATAAACAGTCTCACAGACTCCTTCCCTTGTTTCTACCACAGGTGATCAGGGTGAGAAGGGTTCTCGTGGAATGACAGGTCAGTGGATTGTTTTTCTGGAGTAACAGCCTGTCTAATACACACATGCATTATCTGAGTTTTCAAACAACAATATAACCCAGCCAATCCCAGTTAGCTTTCTGAAAAAGTAGAATGATGTTATTGGCTGTAGGAATTTTATTTTTACATCCACGTTTTAAACAAATAGATCTCATTCTTGATTCCAGTAATCTTGGTAGCAATCTTTGTATTTAGCTTTAAGGAAATTCTCCCTCACTTGCCCTGTATTCATGTCACTTGGGCTTTTCTAATGAATCATGAGACCTGAGCATCCCGTCAATGCTGGTTTCCAATTGCAAAGCACCAAATATCGCTGACAGTCATAAATTTTATCTTCACCAAGATTTGTATGTTTTGTTTTCGTACCATTCCGCTACAGGTGAACAAGGCTCAAGAGGAATGCCTGGTCCTCCAGGAGAGCCAGGGGCTAAAGGACCTGCAGGTGGGTAACAGGAAACAGCTGTGTTTACATGCGGGGCAATGTCATTTCCACCCAGCACAGACAAGGAAACATCTTGGAAGCAGAATCACACTGGTTGTGATCCTAGGTGTTTTCTCTCGATGGCTAACGTTAGTCTGCATACTCAGAAAGATGTCCTGCAGTGAAGTTTCGAGTGGCTGTTTTCTGGATCTTCAGTAACTGCAGCCAAGGTTTCTCTCAGGTGCAATATGATGGAAAGCCACTCTCTTCTGTTTAGGGCTGTGCTCTGCTTAGGAGGAGGACAGGGCAACTCTGGTACTATTCCAGCAGTCCCTAACAGTCTCTTTTCTTTGGACAGGGCAAGCTGGCCGTGATGGACAGCCAGGTGCAAAAGGTAAGGAATTCCTTTGAGGTAGAAGTGCAGGTACTTTCTGATTTGGCAGGAGGTTGATTTGTAAAAGGGGTGGGAGAAGATGGCAGCAGACTTGCGTTCTGGGATCTTGCTGTCTCAGAACTGTAGAGCCAACCATGGAAGCATGTAACTGAGGCATATGATGGAGCTGGCGGTGAACTTGTGACAGAGTTCTCCCTACAGAACTCTTTCTGTCACTGAAGTCGACCTCCCAGACACTGATACTGAAAATGGCCAGTTGGGGATACAGTAGGTAGAAAGTGCTGCTGGTGGCCAAGCTTGAATGGATCGGTGGATTGTAAATCAGTGACTTCTGGCTTGTTAACGGTGATTATACCCCTAGGTGAACCGGGTTTTATAGGAATGCCAGGAGTCCGAGGCCCTCCAGGACCCTCTGGAGATGCAGGACAGCCAGGTAAAAGCATACAGAGAACAAAACTACTTTTTGCTTAGTCAGGAACACAATTTCCAGTTTTAATTTGAAGTTAAGGCTAGCAGAGGATCTCTGTACTGTCAGATGGTGATGAAAAGAAAACACACAGGGATGCTGGACCCTCTGTGATCTCAGGACTGCACGTGCTGCAAACACAAGCATTAGCTGCTATGAGCTAACATTGTTTACATAACAGGTGCTAGACCAATTTAAACCACTTGTGGACTGTGTGCTATAAATTTAAGTAAATGTAATCTATTTCTCTCTGTCTATCCTTTCCCCACCTGAAATTTGTTAGAAATATTAGAATTTTTGCCTTTTTCTGCCAGGTCTCACAGGACCCCAAGGACCACCAGGTAGGACTTTCCACCATTTTCCATTTTATCAATGACATACTTTGATATGGATTCCAGAAACCCTTGTAACTTTCCCTCTTTGCCGCTCGGGGCTTCCAAAGTGATATCCCAAGGTTGCTGTATCTCCTTTCACTTTTGAGACGGATTTTGTGGTTGGTGTGTAATTCTTGAGCAATGCAGGGCCTTGGAGTGTTGAAAACTTTCCTCTCCCCAAAACACATAACATGTTTCAGTTCCCTGTGCATTGCTGAAAAGTCCTTCTAATCAGCAGCAGAAACAGAGGGGAGAGGATGTAGCAATAGGGGTGGAAATAGAGGATGTGACATCTGCAAGTAAAGGTGCTTGGGGGAGCAAGTCACCAGGGAATTTATCCAGGAGCCTCAGGACAGGGAGCAGTACCTGGAAGAAGTTACAGGTAAATCTAGGGAGCAATGGGAGAAGGGAAGCCCTTAATTGTGCCCAGGGACACTGTCACCTCAGTCTGCAGTCCACTATGATCCTCCACTTGCTGACAGGGACCTGCTTATGAATGCTGAAAGCCACAGTCTTGAGTAGGGAGCTCCTTCTGTAAACCTACAAGTGAAACTCAACTGGGGTACCTGGAAAAAATAAAGGAAACAATATTTGCACTAACAGTTTTAAATTGTTCATTTGCCTTATATCAGGACTTCCAGGCAACCCAGGCCGACAAGGGGCTAAAGGTGAGTTTTGTTTCTTCCCTAATACTCATTTTCTCTTTAAGCACTTCATTTTAGGGAGGATTGTCTGCTCTGCTGACCAGTCCCTGAATCAACAGTGGCATCTAGTGGCTTTAGGAAGGGAAGGTTTGAGAAACATGGTAGCCAAAGCCTCCCTGAAAGCCTCGGGAAAGGCATCTGCTGAGGCACTCGGCATGACAGCTCTCCACTGGGACAGCCTTAGCAGACCTGGTTCTGCGCTGAGCATCAGTATGGTGCCTGGTGACTGTGATGGAGCTGTGCGCCTGCCTCGGATAAAACAAGGCCTGTTACCTTTCTGGCGGGTGTAGTGCTTGGAAAGCTGATCAGAGGATATCTCTGGATTAGCTGAGCTCCGTTGCTTCCCCCATGACCTTCTAGTGCTGTGCCTTCTCAGACAAGAGATCAAGGGCAAAGAGAACAGAAATCACACGTTCAGTAAGACAATGCCATTGGGCTAGTGACAGGTTTTCCCTGAAAAGAAGTTCATCTTTTGTCTCTTTCTTTTTTAGGAGAGCCTGGAGCTCCAGGAAAAGTCATAAGTGCTGGTATGTAGTGCTGTGAGCATTCAAACACTTGTGCTTTTGGAGGATTTTCTCTGGTTTTTGTTATGCCACCTGAATTCATCTCAGCTATGTGTCAGACCTGTACTGGGGCTCCCTGTACATACGCTATAGCGTGTGATTCCTTCAGGATAGATCTGTTACACATTCATTGGATGTGTGTATATTGGTGTATGTGTGCAAGTGCATGTGCTTCTGTTTCAGAGGGCTCGTCGACTATTGCTCTGCCAGGCCCGCCAGGTCCCCCAGGCCCAGCTGGCCCCACTGGACCCCCAGGTGTTCCAGGTGAGGAAGCTGCTCCTCTGCTGTGGTTTTTGCAGGTGGCTTACACTGTTGTGTATCCAGTTCTTCATTTAACGTGTGATATTTAGTGTCTCTGCCAGGCTGCCCTGTCTGGGAGGCAAGATTGCTCAGGCAGGGCTTGTGGTCCTCACCCTTCCCTGAAGAAAGACCAAGATCTCAGACTAAGTTAGGAAGGCAGCAGCCCCAAGGGGGAAATGGGATACAATCACAGGGTAGAAGGACAGAAGGGAGGGCTGAGAAGATGAAGAAACTGGGAACAGTTGCCCTTTGATCTGACGAGTACAAAGTAATGGCAGGTCAAACCCAGTGATTGGAATCGAGCTCTTTTGCCTCTCAGGAAAGCAGGCTTGTGTCTAATCCCCTTCCCGGCACTGTTACTGAAATCTGGAAGCGCTTGTGTTCCAGTCTTGGCTTTGAACTCAGCAGGCATCCCACATGAGCATCTACAAATCTTTCACAAAAACACACACAGACAGACTCTGACCAGGCGTGAGCTCGGTCCTCAGACTCCTCTGTCCCAGCTCAGGCACGGCCCTCCAGCACGGTGGTATCTGGCGGCAGAGTTCCTGAGCACTGGTTCTCCTGGCACTTCTGTGCCTCTGGCGGCGGTGTGGCTGGAGCTGGTTTGGTAGAGCTAACCTCAATTTGCAGCAGGGAATACAAGGAGGGTTAGGCCTGTTGCATTGCTGTTGTGGTCAGTGGCATTCTGGTTGTTTCCCCAGTCTATGAGACACCAAGCATTTTAATTGCCACGTGATGGAAAATAAGCCTTTTCTCTGGAGCTACATTGATGAGTTCATACCCCATAGCAATTCCATTTACTTGTGCAGACAAATAGATTATTTGATAGTCTCAGTTCTTATGAAAGACCTGTTGATTCTCTCCTGTTACTGTAAAATGCAACCAGGAAAATCTGATGTGATGGTGGTTTTTTCCTCTTAAACCAGGTCCTGTTGGACCCGCTGGTCTCCCTGGACAGCAAGGTACCATTCTCAATCAGCTTTGATTCTGCTTCTTAAGAGAACTGAATTCATTAGTTTTCCTTTGTTTCTAATTCTCTCAGCCCTTGGCACAATCTCTCGCCCTTTTGTTTGCAGATTTCTTCCCTTCAGTTCATTTTGCTGCATTATTTGGCTTAATTAATCTTGTAAAGAATTTCTATTCTTTCTTTCTTTCCCAGAGGAAGGAATGGGGTGGTAGGAGCCAGTGTGATGTGGGAGCTGCAGATGTGGGGGTGTTTTCTTACACTGGTTTTTTGGAAGGCTAGTATTTCTAAGGCACTTCTGAAGTGCAGTTGCTGCTGTGTGGTAGGGGATGTAGCCCAGCTGGACGCCTCCTGCCATTTTGAAGGGCGGGAGAATAAACTAGAGCCAAACTGGGAAAAACGTCACTGGGAAACCACTGCCAATTGGGCAGATATCTGGAAGGGCCTGAACAGTGAACAGAGCTGACTCTGAATAACCTTTCTTAGCTGGTTTTCTATGATCCTGATAGAGCAAACTGTGCAGTAGTTTCCACAGTTGGATACGGTGTTCCTAGAGCCGGGGACTGAGCTCACGCTCCCAGTTCACGTAAGCAAAGTGTGAACCTGTTGTCAGAGAGGTGAGGAGTGGGTACAAAATGTCACCCTCTCCCAGTTACATAATTCACTTTCTCTTTTTTCTTGTGTTCTGAAACAGGTCCCCGGGGCGAGAAGGGATCCCCAGGTGAAGCTGTGATAGAAACTATCAAAACAGAAGTCTCATCATTAACATCTCAAAGTAAGTGGGCCTGCCTTTCCACTCCTTTGCTTGGAGAGGTGCCAGAGGCCTCAAGGCCTGCTCACAGCTAACAGGAGATGTCTTTACCTCTTTCCCCTCAACATGACGTAGGGCAAATGTGCGTGTCCGTTTGGTGGTGGGACTGCACTACCAGCTACGTCTCTGCACTCCTTCTCATCTGCACATCCCAAAGTGCTTTCAAAAGGAGGTAGATGGCATCAGGCCCGTGTCGCAGAGAGGAAAGCTAAGGAGTGGTGACTGGTGGACAGTCCCTGACAGCGGAGATGGTCACAGAGCTGTGAGGTTTCAGCCTGGCCTTTTAGCCACTGAGTTAGCACAGGGCAGTTCCCTACATAATATGAACACAGAGCCGTCTGAGAGGAGAGCCAGTTTGAGAAGGCTTGCTAATCTCAGCAACAGAAGTCCAAATCTTTGTGAATTAGAGGACGAATTCACAGGGGAGCAGATGCTATTTTAAGGCAAAAATAAGTGGAGCAGAACAAAATGGTTTAGCAGCATCCTTAGAAAAGTGCTCTGTGCAATACTAGGTGTGTGGTGCACTTAGAGTCAGTGTTCCTAGGGTCTGGGACCTCTGCGGGTGTGCAGTAGGGGCAAGGTAGAGGAGGGCATGAAATCATAAGTGGCCCTTGCTGGATCACCATCTGAATGGGGTCATGTAGATCCAGACTGTGCTTTAGTACTGCCTCAAGTACTCCAGTACTCAGGATCTTGGCATCACTGAACTTTGAGTTTGGGCCTCAGCTTGGAAATGAGGATACATCTCCAATCAAGATAACACAGTGCAGCTACTTGTTAAATAAAGGCTGTGTAATGTTTTCCTCCCAAAGCTTGCCCCTCTTTCCTCTTCTTGAAAGTTCTTTCCCTCCTCCTGTAGCCTTTGAGTCCTTAGGTCTTTCCCTCAGCAACTGTTACTCCCTAGAGAGATCTCCTCCCTGTTTCCTGCTCAGCACTGTACTTGGCTTCATGTCTAACTGCATGCTGGCAACCGACACATCTCTCCTCTCCCCTCTCTGCCTCAACTCTGGCTTAGGTCACCCAGGTCCTTAGTCCTCCTTTGACGGCAAGAACTTCTAACCGCAGCATAAGGACAGTGTTTCCATAGCAGCAGTAGCACCACAGCAACAATTTTCCCTTTTTTGTGTGTGTTTCATTTGCACAGTGCTGGCAGATTTACAAGGGCGAGCAGGACCACCAGGTCCCCCTGGACCACCAGGTACGTAGTATAGCAGAGCTTGGTACGTAAGCAGGGGGATGCTAACACGCGGCACGTTTCTGGGCCGTGCGGTTTGCTGAGTGAATGTTCTGCAATACCTCTGTTTCTTTTGTCATCAGGTGAATCTGTGCAGGGACCCCCTGGACCTCGTGGCCCCCCAGGTAAGCACTTGTTTCTCTGAAACAAACCACTCTGTACCGCAAAGAAAGGAGTGTCTCTGTCCTACGTCTGCTCTGGTGGCAAATGATAAAAATAGCTAACGGGGATAGGCGTGTGTGGAGAAAACAATGATACTAGCCTACACTTTGGCAATATTTGAGCTATGGCCATGGCTGGAGATGTAGCAGCCCTGACATGCATTTACTGACATTGCTGAGGCTCATCCTTCCTGAAGCCTTTTTTGTGTCCCTTTTGCCTAGGAGAAGGATTGCCAGGACCTCCAGGCCCACCAGGGAGGCCAGGATCTTCCATGTCCACCTCAGGTAGGTTTTTCCCACTCGTTCCCTTGCCTGTGCCCTGGGAATGTCCTGACTGTTGGGGTTCCAGAGAGCACATCCTTGGCTAGGAAACCAGAGGAAACTTGTGTCATGATCTGTTGGATGTCATGAAGAAACCTTTTTGATTTTAATTACAGAAGCATTCTTCACGGGCCCGCCAGGTCCACCAGGCCCACCAGGCCCAAAGGGAGACCGAGGTGGGTACATCCTGCTGCCTTTCCAAAATACTAGATAGATCTCAGCACCTCAGACTGAAAAGAAGAAAGAAAGGGCTTGGAAGCAGAAAGTGTCCTGCCTTTCTGTGGCTCTGAGAAAGCTATCTAGGACCCCTGTCTGCTGCTGTAAAACAAGTCAGTCTTTGTCAGAAAAGTTTATTAGCCTCTAGTACTGGTATGAAGGCAATTGCTGTAGCCAGGTCCCAGCTTTGCAAGCCCATTAGATTCAGGAGCATTCAGGTTTGCCATTAAAGGGAAACAATCTTTTTGCAAAATGCTGTGTGGACTTGGCTAAGTCAGTGTAAGGAGGTGGCTGAGCTCTCAGCTGGCAGGAAAACATGGGACCTACTCCCTTTGTTCCTTTCTGCCCTGCAGATTGAAGGCCATGACAATAATCTGCAGTGTGGGCTGGGGTGTTGCAGATTAGAGCAAAGCAAATGCTAACACTGTACCTCTGCTCCCTTGTTCACAGGTGAACAAGGTCCACGAGGACTCACGGGTAAGGAGGCTTCCAGGAGGTAGTAGTGGGATGCAGGGTAGCTTACCTATGTATGACTGCTCTTCCATTTCTGTGTCCCATGCAGGAGAACCGGGTGAGCCTGGCCTTTCAGCATTCTCCCATGGTCAGTGTCCCCTTTCCCCCTTTGAATTCATTGTCCTGAATGAATTAGGCTGAAACTAGGGGGCAAAATCCTGCTCTACTGATTCTAGCTTAGTTTTAGCGGAGCCAGGATTTTGGCCACACGTTTTATTCCTGTGAATCTCTGACTCCTTCTGCAATTGGCAGGTGACAGAATCACTATGCAGGGACCCCCAGGAGTTCCAGGACCACCAGGCCCACCTGGACCCAAAGGTGAAGTTAAAAATCTTTTTTTGCTTTGCTGATGGCCTCACACAGCTAAGAGTGGTTGAGACTAAAGGATGGAGCAACCTGATCCTCTGGGAACTACAGCTGTGCCCACCCTTGCCTTTTCGGGCAGAGGAGGATCATGGCAATAGCTCTGAGCACAAGGCACCTGGGCAGGTCACAGGAGACTCAGGAAAGCTGCCATGGTCTCTTCATTCTGCTCTTCCCCAGCAAGCTGCTAATTCAGGATAGTCGTTTCAAGGGCTGGGTAGTTTCTCCTCTGGCAACATGTAGCTCAGCTGTTTTACAAGTATGCAACATGCAGTGACACCCATTACAATTGTCTGTCTCCCTCTGGTTTCCAGGAGATGCAGGCATCCCAGGTGCTCCAGGCATCCCAGGAACGTCTCGAGGTAAGAGGCTGGGCCATCATTGCTCTGTTAGTGTCAAGAAATGCTGACTTTGAAAAAGCTCCTTTGGGTTTTCCAAGTGTGGGTGCCACCCTAATACTGGTGGGAAGGGTTTAGGGAAGTTGGCCCTCTAGTGGAAAAACTTCTGATGGGAACAAAAGTGCCTTCAGTCAGTTTTTTTCATGGCAATTAGGCTGCTTTCATTCTGAGTAAGAGCATCTCCATATGCAGGTTATTAATGCAGTTTCACAAAAAGTGCATATGGATTAACTTAAGTGTCCCTCCGTGTGAAGAAGCCCTCTGCTTCTCCACATCGTGTCCTAGGTACGCTACCTCAGGGTGCTGGGAAGACAGGCACTTTAAAGGGCATGAGGTGTCACTCGACACCAAGGTGACAGGTGTCATGCAGGGCCCACCTCTATCTTGCAAGGGAGAGGAGCGAGGAGGTTCTTGAGCTGGTGCTGCCCATGCTGGCTGGGATGGAGCAGTGAGGTTATCCTAATGAGCTTGAGTGCTTCATGGATCCCCATCTGCATTTCTGCACAGCCTTGCACTCTGGTGCACAAACTGGCCAGGTCTGGCAGTACAAAGCCAGGGAGGTCTCTGGACTTAGCCCTGCAGAGCTGCAGAGGCAGAATTATAACATGCCAAATTAATTGAACATGTTATACTGCCTAACAGCCCATGCTCAGACTGTGGGGAGCCCCTCCATAGTCCATTCCTGGAGTTATTTCCAGACCCATAGGAAGGGCTCAGTGCAAGCACACTTTAGCATCGCTTGGTGTAGTGCAACCATGTCAAAACCACTCCTCCTTACAATGCTTTCTGTAGGTGGATCCAGGCAAATTCAGGGACCCCCAGGACCTCCTGGGCCACCCGGTCCACCTGGCCCAGGTGGAAGTTCCATTCAAGAGGTTCAGCAGTATGTCACTGACTACCTCAAGAGTGAGTACGATCAGATTTTGCCGTGGGGCAGCAGATGCATGCCAATCTCTCTCTTGCGCTCTGAGCCCCTTGTCTCTCTTTGGAAGCAGCACTCCTACTGCACTGGCTTTACTGTTGTTGAATACTGTGAAGTGCTGTTGCCCACTGTGGCCTCTGCAGAACCATCCTTCTCTTGGCCTGCTTTTTACCAGGGGAAGAGGGTCCAGTAATTGTGCATATGGCCATTGTTTTCTCTCTGGTGATATGGACATATTTTGGGCTTCCTACCTAGGTGACAACGTAAGGCATTATTTGACTGGTGCCCAAGGCCCTCCAGGCCCTCCAGGCCCACCTGGACTCATCACCACTGCGGATGGGACAAGCTTGGACTATGCGGAGCTGGCTACCCGTGTTATGAGCTATATGACAAGTAAGCACCATGTTGGTAAGCCCTGTACTGCATCACACTCCTGGCTGAGCTTGTGGAACACCTGGGAGGTGAGAACCAGAGGAGAAACAACAGTCTCAATAGCAGCACCCCATCCCAGATACTAATCTTCTGCAGTCTTGGCCCAGGACTCCACACAGCTGAGGTGGCCTCTGAGCTGTGTCCCATTTTAACGGTTAGATTAACTCACAGTTGCTGCTGTTGGAGAAGTCTCACATTAAACATTAGCTGTTAGACCCTGTAATGCCCCCCGGACCCAAACAGAGGTGGTTCTATTTGGTCTTGTGGTCTCAAGTATTCTGGGGCTGTCTCGTATGCTTGGGGCTCTCCTGAAGTAGATGAAATGCCTGGAGCTTTTGGAGGTAGCCTGGAGTCTCAATCAGAAAAGCACAGACCACATGGCTGTGGAGATGACCAGGATGTGTGAGACAGCAACTGATTCATGGCTGGAGGCACGGGAAGCACATTCCACCTGTTAAACTGGATTAATTCACCTTTCCTTTGTCCCTGCCTGGCCCCTCTTCACATTCTGTCTCATCCTGTGGGATGTAAAACCTCCTCATTCCCACAGGCTCTTCAGATCGCTACCAGTCATTTGCCAGTTCGGTATCAACTACGTCTGCTCTGTACCAAGAACTTCTGGACATGTTGCAGAGTAAGTGACCCTCAGGGGAAATGTGGGGGTCGGGGGTAAAGCATTCCAGCAGCCTGAAGACCTGCCCTTCGCTTCCAATCTTCTGTCTCCAACCGGAGTTACCAGCCGCTGCTTCGGCAGGCAAAGGCCTGCTGTAGGTGCTGCTGGGTGACCCGTGATGTCTCCTTCCAAGCCCTTCGGAGACGGGTTTATGCCTGGGACTGGAGAGCTTGCATGCTCTCCAGAAGCCATGCTTTCTTGCCTGTTGGCTCTTCATACCCACTGTTGTAACTGCAGTTTCCCACTCACTCCCTTCCCTTTCCCTCCTTGGCTCTCTAGGTGACATCTACCTACGTCCCTCCTTTCCAGGGGTTCCCCCAGTCTCCTACTAAACCTTGGGCTTCCACTTTCCAGCTCTCCCACTCTCTTAGGGTTCCCGCTGTTCCTTCTTGCCCATGGCAAAGCCTTGCTGCGCCTTTGTTCTTAGGGCGAGGAGGATACCCAGCTCTGCGTTCTGTGTTGCACTACACACACTGGTAGAGAAGTCACCAGGATGTCATTGTGCTGCGCCTGAAGTTTCACTGGCCAACACTGCGCTCCTCCTGTGCGATCCAGTGGGGACTCAATCCCATTCCACAGTCCAAGCAGACAAATGGCTGCTGAAGTGCCACAGAGCTCAGCATGGTCTTTCCCAGCTGAGCCACTTTTTGTTCCCTTTACCCAGGGTGTTGTCCAGGGTGTCCTGAACAAACAGAGCACAAGGAGTTCCCTTTAGCAATCCAGATTTTCATCCTCCTCAAACGCTGGGTTGTAGGAGGTTCCCTGCCCTGTCACAAATGTTACTGACACCGTACACAGGGCAGTTCACACTCAGAAAAACAGGAGAAGGGCGAAGGAGCTTTGCAACTGTGGCTTTTGATGGTCTCCCTAGTGGCGGGGGGGCTCAGCTTACAGGCTGGGAGCTCCTCACACTTGGTGTCTTTGCAGCAGCTGGACAGTCTTAAAAGATGCACTTTTTCATTTCCAGGAGAAGAAATCCGTCAGTATCTAATTGGACCTCGGGGCCCACCAGGACCTCCTGGACCAGGGGGAGATGGCATGTCTCTGTCGCTGGATTATGACGAGCTGACCAGGCGGTTTATCAGCTACCTGACAAGTAATGCTCTTCGTTAGTGTGCTGAGCAGAAAGCTCACGCTGTCAGTGAAAACCCTTCCAGTGTCAGCTGTGAGTCCCTACGTGCAGAGACCCCGCACAGTGAGCGATGGAAGAGAACAGAGATACCCAGTAGCTAAGATACCACGTACAGACTCCAGTGATGAGTTTGTGCTTTGGCAAAAACTGAGCTTAGGAACCCCATTTCATCTTAGCCATCTTACATGTCCCATCAACGCCTTCCAGTGCATTTATAATCCTTTTCTCACTGGCTCTGTGGCCAGAATATATCTTCCTGTGGAACAGTGGATCTGTGCCCACTCTGTGTTGAGACAGTGCAGGCAACAAACATCAGTTTAAGGTTAGCTGAAACACTTCTCCGCTTCATTTTCCCATCTGTAAAGGGGGGAGGCGGCATGTAAGAACTGTTGGGCAGAGAGGACTGGAGCACCCCCGACAGTAGTGTGAAAATGCCTAATCCTGGTAGGTGCAACCGTCTGCTTAAAAGCACAGCCTGGTCCGTGCTCACCGTCTGAACTGCTGCTGGAGATCAGAGCTCACTAATGGGCTGCTCCAAAGATGGGGGGAATTTCCCCCTTGGCTCTGGAAGCGGGAAACTGCTGTCTAACAGCAGGACCCCAACAGCTCAAGCAGGACAGCTGCATTTTATCAGCAAGGACATTTCATTACAGCAATTTCTAAAGGTGCAGAGTGTTGCACCAGCACAGGGACAGCTGTACATGCATCGGCCAGTGTGTCAGAGCTGAGCTGCACGTCTGGGGGTGCCCCCCTGTGTCAGCGGGTCACGAGGTGTGCAGAGCTTTTGCCAAGAAGAGGCGTGGTGCCTGCCTGTCTGCAGGTGCCCTTGGGGTGGGGTCAGCAGAGCAAGCTGTAATCCCACGGCCACAACAAGGCTTGAGCCCCGTTTCCCAGCACGATGCTGATGGGAACCCTCGTGCATTGCCCGTGAACAAGCCTGCAGCCTGCCTGCTCATGCTGTAACAGCCTGGTTTGATAACGTGCTGCTCTCGGATCTCTGATTTGCAGGTTCTGGGATGAGCATTGGGCTCCCTGGACCACCTGGGCCTCCTGGGACACCTGGTATCTCTTACAGTGACCTGACAGCGTACCTGCGAAGTAAGCCAGCTTCTCTACTCCCCTGCCATAGGTCCCTACACACCCCAGGATCTTTTTTTTTTACAGGCTTAGTCACAGAATTTCCCCTTTTGCCCATCACAACAAACAACTCTCTAGAGACTGTGATGGTCCCTCTGCCTTTGCAGCACTGCGGGCCTCCTGGGCTCTGCCAGGACCCGCGCAGACTGTGAGGGGCTGCGGGCAGATCACTGTGCCACTGGGGAGAGCAGCAGCGAGGTGCTGTCTTGGGGACTGGGGTGGAGGAGCCCTTTGTCTCCTCCAAACTCTGCAGCATAAAGGAATTTCTTATGCCACTTGTTGAAAGTATATTTAAAAATTAGGGGCTTCTACCCTCTTTGAGATCTCCTGACTTCCCAGTGTGACGTCTACATGCAGGGAAGTGAGGTGCACCAGGGAGGCTGCACCAGAAGGTGCCAGGGGAAAAACAAAAAGTGCCTTTTATGTTGCTGTAGCTGGCATTGCTTGTATTTTTGGGGAAAGTTCCTCAGGATTGTGGCGGTCTGAGTGACTCCTTTTTCCCCCTTGTGTCTTACAGACTCTGAATTCAGTGGTCTCGTTGGGCCCCCTGGTCCTCCAGGGCCCCAAGGACCTCCAGGGATCCCTGGATCATCAGGCACCTCTCTGGAGGACATCTCTGCTTACCTACAAAGTAAAGCACTTTGTGTTTCTCACAGCTGGCAGGGAGATTCTGTTTGTGGGTGCTTGGGGTGGGGGGATGAGGCTGAGATTCAGCTTACCAGAGGCATGGCTGCCCACTGAGAACAAGGTCACATCAGCATCAGCTGGAAAGGGATGGAAGTTGGGTTTGGAGCCCTTAAACGTTCAAGATCCCCAGACGTGTGTGATTTCCTTGTCCTCTCACTGCTGGAAAATAATTCTTCCTCTCTTTCTCAAGGTGTGGGATACTCCTCCCTCTCTGGAGTCCAGGGTCCACCTGGCCCTCCTGGCCCTCCAGGACCACCAGGCTTCTCCGGAACTGGCCTCCTGTCATACGGTGACATCACCCACAGTGATGAGTTCAGGAGCGAGCTGATCCAGTACCTGAAGAGTAAGGAGATGCCACCCGCCCTCCCCGCACGCACCCTGAGCCGTGCTTGGCCTTGCGTAGGCTGCAGGCTCTGCCATGGCTCCGGCAGTCCTGTAGGAGCCTTCCCTGAGTCCGGGCTGCAGCAACGCCTGCTCGCCACAGCCCGGTCTGTGCCACAGCCCACAGGCTGTCTCCTCTGAGTGCTCCCTTCTGCAGAATCACTGGGCATGTGTCCAGGCTTGGGCACCCAAAACTGTGGGAGAGATGGGAAGGAGGAGGGTGTCTGTAGAGATCACGGTTGACATAGGTGCCAGCTCCACTGGGTGAGGGTTACTGCGATGACTGCCGGGACAGGATTTCACAGCCACTCAGGTGGTAGCACAGGCCCTCTGCCAAGCCTGCGGGACCCAGGCACCCCGGTGTCCCTGAAGTCCCCCCTTCTTGTGTTTTGCAGGCGATGAAGTTCGAAGCTACATCTCGGGGCCTCCTGGTCCCCCTGGGCCACGGGGACCTCCAGGACCCAAAGGAGATAGTGGCTTGGTGGCTGGGTCTATGTCTTCATCATACCACGGCTTACGGAGTTCCGAGCGGTTGCATGGAGGGTCCCTTGGTGCCGAGGGATCCCGCGGGGGATCACTGGACACAGGCAGCTCATACGGCAGCTCCGTGAGCAGCGTGTCGTCTTACAGTGCCTCCTTGGGCAGCGATGGCTCTTACGATGCCGCCGTGGGCAGTGACAGGTCTTTCGATGGGTTGCTGACAGAGGAGGAGTCGCACAGGAGAGCGGGAGGTTCAAGCAGATCCTACAGCACCTCCTTCACTGGTTCCCTGGATTACAACGAGCTGGCACTCCGTGTGTCAGAGAGCCTACAGAGTGAGTAAAGTGCCTCCCAGCCCCAGCCCACAACTCCTAACCCTGTTCCTAAGTTCACGCTGTTCACTTCCCTCACCTTTCCTGCTGTCTACAGCTCTCCCACCGGCATTCCCCGTAACTCCCTTACGCCTTCCGGCCTCAGCATCCAGACACTTTTCCCTGAGCTCCTTTCAAATGACATCTTTAATTCCCCAGGCCAAGGTATTCTCCAGGACCTGATGTCTTACACTGCACAGGGACCCGCAGGTCCCCCAGGCCCTCCTGGTCCCCCTGGCATCAGCAGGGTCTTTGCAGCCTACGGCAACGTCACCGCGGACCTCATGGACTTCTTCAGAAGTAAGCGCCGTGTTTATTGACTTGGTGTTTCTGGCTCACGTGTGTGAGATCTCTCCAGCCTCTCACAGACCCAGCAAGCTTTTTGCCTTTGCGTGCTGCAGAAATACAGTCCAGACGCAAAGCTGGAGGCAGATAGTCCTTCCATCCTCTTCCTCCTGTGCTGGGGAGGCACAGTCTCATCATCAGGAAGGAGATCAGGTTTTCCCACTACTTGTAGGAAACCCCTCCCAAACCCTGAAGGCCGCTGTGCTTCCTAGCCCTGTCGCCCATTCCCACGTGGCCGGGCTGGGAAGAGAGACTCCTGCTCGCCCTGTTCTCAAATTCCCCGCCTGCGCTCGGCTGCTCCAGCCCTGGTGACAGCCAGGACGCCCAGCGAGGGGGGCAGAGCAGTGCTGGTGACACGCGATCGCAGCATTGGCTGGGGCAAACCCGCTGTTGAGAATCTTGCCCTCAGTCAGTCAAATCCCATCCACCCTGGAGAGGTCCTTCCCATGGGACTCGCTGTGTCCCTAAGGGAGCACCGAGCCTTTGCAAGTGGTTTGTCCCAACTCCTCTATCTTCTTCATTTCCCTCTCCAGCATACGGTGCCATCCAGGGGCCACCCGGTGAAAAGGGGGAGAGGGGTTATCCTGGACCCAAAGGTAAGGCTTCCCATCCTTTCCCTCCCAAGCCCTGGGATGCAGCGCTGTGTCCAGGAGTGAGTTGGCACAGGGCTGCTCGAGGTCGTGGCCTCCCTCTCCCCGTCCGTGGGCCAGTCGTGCTCAAGGACAAACTCGGTCTTCTCCTCCCTTCAGGTGACCCCGGGCCCATGGGCCCCCCAGGACGCCACGGACAAAGGGGACCGAAAGGAGAGAAAGGAGAGAAAGGTAAGAGGATCCGCCATCCCCGGGAGAGCAGGGATTGCCTGGCGGGGTGTGGAGGATTCCCCAGGCACCAGCCCATCTCTGGGAACCCCTGGAAAACACACATGGCCCCGTTTTTTTGTTTGGTTTGGGTCTTTCGTCTTTTTTACCCCACGTGAACTCTTCAAATAACCCTCCTTTTGACTTTCTTGTCCCCAGGTGAACAAGTGTACGTTGGCAGAAGAAAAAGAAGAAGCGTTGGGGTTTAAAGGAGGCGGCAGCTCGGTTCCGCACGGAGCAGCGTTCCCAGCAGGCTATGGAGAATCAGCTTGAATCTTCGCTGCCCTGCCGCTACACCATCCTTGCCCATCAGTAACCACTTAGGCTTGGTAGTTCCGTGTCGCTGCTGAGATTTGAATGGCTCTTTTGCGCGTCCAGCCTGGCCCCGACGGGTGTTTGTTTGCTCCTGCTGCTCGTGTTTGGCTTTCCCAGGCTTGTACCTCTTTGGGCTGAGACGGGCTTCCTGCCTCGCCCAGTCCGGGCTTCTTGTGTTACTCCCAGCTCTGCCAAACCTCCTGTTTTGCCAGCTGTCCAGCCAAAAGAAAAAGGGAAACCAGTCCCCCCCCAGCCCCACGCAGGATTTTTCAGAGATCAGGTTCAGGGCGCAGTCCCCGTAAGAAACCCTGGGACTCGGCTTGCTCGCCGTGCTGGGATTTCCTCTCCGCAAGCTCTGCTGTCCTGGCCCTCGGCGGGAGGACGCGCTGGAGCGGGCGCTGGTGGTACGGAGCGGGACTGGGGCGTGAGGGTCTCTGGGAAAGGGCACCCTGCAGCGAGGCACCCAAACGGTGACCCGCCCGGGGCACCGAGCCTGGCCCTGCCGGTGCCCGGCTGCTGTGGGAGCCCTGGGGCCAGCACCCCCTACCCCCTGCCCCGCTTTGGAAAGCGCTGCCCCCCCCTCCCCGGATGCTCTAGCGCTCCGTGTGCGTCAACCCTGCGCCCAGCTCCTGGGCCCAGCGGTCGCCGGAGGGGCTGGGACAGGAGGGGGCGCGGCACACGCCAGCGCTTCGCGGGGGGCTCGGGTTGGCACGTGCGTCGCGATGCCCCTTTCTAGCGGCACAGCGAGACGTGACCGAACTGAAGCACTTTTAAACGTGATTTGTTGATCCTTTCAATATTTTTGTATGTTTTGGGGTTTTTAAATGTGGTGGGGGGGAATTTTTACTGTAAACTGCCCCATTAAAGTGTGTTTTTCAGCCCAAGCTTGCCTGATCAGCCCTCCGTTGGGCCGTCGGTACCAGTGTCGCTGTGACCCGGTGCAGATGCTCCTCGCGGTGTTGGCGGCCGTTCCGCGTCTCATCGCTGGTTCGTCACCTGAGCCGGGGCCGCGCTGCCGCTCGGGCTCGGCGGGATTAGCAGGAGCCGCTGCACCTTGTCGCAGGGCGCCAGCATCCTCCTGCCGGTGTGGCAGCGCTCACGGGGGGGGGTTAGTGCCGAGGGCGGGGGCAGCCTGGCAGCCGTGTGAGGGGCCGGGGCCGCATCAGCCTTACGGTGTTCCCGGGGCCACGCAGCCGCCCTGAGGGGCTCCTTTAGTTCCAGGTATTGGGCAGAGCAGGCCCGTGGCTCGTGTCTATGGACAAAACGTGCTTGAATTGCTTGGTTTCAGTCCAGGTTTAAATACCCGCTGCCCGTTCCTACTGGCAGCATTAGCCAGGTCGAATTTTTCTGTTCTTCCCCCCCTTATTCCTTCGGACGGCTCAGAGCAGAGGCCCGCGTGCAGCAGGGCCGCTGGGGAGCGCAGCACCTTCCCCTGTTTGCCGATAAAGCCGGTGTCCCGGGTGCTTCGCGCTCCCGCCTGGCTCTGCCAAGACAAGGCGTTCCTCTCTCAGTCTTTCCATGCGCGAAGCCGTCCCCGAACCCCTCGGCCCGCCAGGTGTGCCGCGGGGCGGGGTGAGGCAGCCCTGCCCCTCTCCTTTGCCTCGGACCGCCGCTCGCTCGGGGGCTGCGGCACCCAGCAGCACCCCCTTCCCTTTGCCTGGAGCGGAGCGGGAAGGGCTGTCACCAAGGGGGACCCGTGGACTGGGGGGGGAGGGGGCAGGGACCCAGCTGCATTCCCGGTGACGGGGCGTCCCTGCGGCTCTGTGCTAAACCTGCGCTCCCGCCCCGGCTGCTGCCGTCAGGGCCCGCACGTCGCGCAGCGGGGAGTACCTCGGGCACTCGGTTACAGGCTGAGTCGTCCCCTTCTCCAACCGTCACTTGTATTTCAGCAACACGCCCCAGGCCAGCTCAGCAAACTGTGATTTTATTGTATTTACAGCAGAATTATTACAATATTCTACAGAAAGCCATGAAATCAGATTAATTTGAAAAACAAGACACAAACAAAAACCCTGTTGTACGGCCGCTACGGCGGGTTCGCTTCCACGAGCCGCACGGACAGAGACCCTCAGCCGATTACCCTCCCTCCGGGGATTTTGGGTTGCTTTCTGGAAGGCGGGGATAACTTGGTTTGCGGCGAACGGGAACACGCGCCGGGCCGGCAGGGCTTGGGGGCGCCTCAGGTGGGCCTGCGCCAGCGCGGAAAGACCGGTGGACGCACCACCCCACGGATGTTTCCGAGATCCAGAAGTACGGAGCCCGGAGTAAAACGACTGAACCGTCGACGCAAAATCAGCAAGTAGCAACGCAGCGAGCGTGCCCCGCGCTCCTCCCTGCCCTCCCCTCCAGCGGCCGTACAGTCGCCGCCCTGCAGAGCTCGCCCCGCTCCCCCGTGCCAGGGGAACCCAGGCGCAGCGGCGGCTCCGGGGACGCGCGGAGCAGCCCCTTCCCCGGTTTACAGCGGGGTGTTTCCGAGGCCCGCAGCGCCACAGCAGCTCTGAAAATCAGGCCGCCTAGAAGGGAACTCGAGTGCCTGAGTTTAAAAAATGAGCTTATTCAAACCTTTCCTAGATCAAAACATCCTTGGAATACTCCAAGACAGACACTGTTCGGGTGGCGAATCCACTCACCCTTCCTACGCCACCAGCCATCGTGGTGCGAGGGACGCGGTCCCGGTGCGGTGCTCAGCATCCCGTTTGGCAAGATTCCGTAGCACGGAGTTAATGCGGAGCAAGTCCTCTGGGACAGAGGAACCGTTTAAAGCAGGCGCGCGACGAGCTGCTGCGCACGCAGGAGCGTGATCTTAGAAGGAACTTAGCTCAGAACTTGGAAAGACAGGGGGCGGCCCAGAATGAAGACCAGGATTGGAAAAGCGAGGTGGAAACTCGCTCGGAGTGAGGATGGCGGGTACCGCCACCTCCGAACCCGGACGCAGGCGTCGGTGCGCGAGAGGTTTGCCTTTCGGGGGTGTCAGTAACTCGGGAGCGGGCTAATCACTCGGAAGAACGACCACCTCAGGGTCGTCTCTCTGCACGCCGTACACGCTCCTCCGCAGAGACAGCGGGGGGCTGGGGAGAAGAAAGGTGGTTGATGGGATGCCAAGAGGAAGAAATGCCAGAGTACCCCCCCCTTCTCCCCGGCAACCAGCAAAGCCCCGCCGGGAGCTGCGGAGGCCGAGGGCTGGGATGCAGCCCGTCTCCTCCACGTGTGGTCACCCCTCCCAGCCAGCCCCGTGCGGGGGCTGAACCGCCCCGTAGAGGCAGACAAGGAACTCTGGGCAGCTCAGCTGCGGCGGGACTCTCTCAGAGAGGCACCGGCTCCTGGACGTAGAAGGCCCCATCCCAGGAACGCTGCGTTAGGAGGTGCCGGAATCTGCTCTCAGAGCTCAGGAAGAACAGGTGGTGAGAACAAGGGGTGAGGTCTGACCGTGCGCGAGGCCGTGGGCCCGCGGGCCGGCTTTTTGTGAGGCTCAGCCGTAGGTTCAGGAGGACGGCCAGCACAGCGCGCCGCAACCCAGGCGGCTTAGCGCCTCTGCTCGTTTTCCTGCCGACGCAGTAAAACACGACGGGGAGCAAATACTGATTTGGGCTCGTCTGCTGAAGGGCAGCTGGGAAAATGGGATCTGCCAAACACTCAGCAAGGAAGTGGGCTGTTCTGGGTAAGGAAGACGCACCTACCTACCCCGGAGATGGAGCCTCCGACACCTACTGAAGGGGGTGACGCGATAGCAGAGAGACTGGATTTAGGATCTCAGGGATCTCTCCCGGGCCTGCGTGAGGATCGGTACGCTACTGTACACCTCCTGCTCGTTCTGCAGTACTTAAACCCGGTTCTAGCGGTCTAAACGCGTAAGCGCCCACACCAGTTCCCGTCGCCCCAGAAAAAGGCGTTTTCACGCTTGCTGTCAACTCTCAGAACAGCGCGCAGGGCCGAGTGCCTGACCGAACGCGTGCCGAGGCTTCCGTCCCCGCATCCCACCCCTGCCCTCACCACGGAGCGCGGGCAGTCACTGTGCGACGTACGGTCAGGCGACTGCGGGGCTGGGGTGGAAGGGTCTTCAAGGGCGAGGCGTGGCCAGGTGCCTCCAAAGACGGGCCAAGGAGCAGATGCGGACGGAGGGTGCCGACACACGCCACCAAGCTCTCGCTGAAACCGCCAACAGCGTAGGGGGAAGATGACCGTTTCCCTCCGAGGATGGAAGGTGGATGCAGGCAGAGATGACGGCGAAGGGGGGACCTGCCCGCCCTGTCTGCTCCCCGAGTAAAGCCCTCGGCCTCCTTCATACCAAAGTGCAAACAAGTTCTGTTCGATACAGGGATGAGGATGGTTTAATGTGATTTGAGCCAGTTTACGATGGTGGAGCATGGAAAGCAAAAGGCCTTCGAAGACGTCCCTCACCCTACTGAAGAAACCATTTGAAGGACTTTGCATTTAGGAACAGATAACGTTACCTAGAGATAGGGGTTGGGCTCTACACCAGTACACCATACACAGTTGTATAATAAAAGACCAGCAATTAAGGCTAGCTATGAAAGTAAGTACGCTACCAAAAAGTTACCAAATTTAAATTAAAACATGCATTTTCCAATTTGCCTTTTTTTTTACTGTGCTGTAAATTTTAAGTATCTTCACTGAGAGGGTTCAACGTCCAAGGATTCCAGCATCCAAGACTGCAACGCCACCCGACTCAAGTCCTACGGCCGCGCCTGCGTTCATTCCCCTGCACAGGTACTGCTCCCACGAGACGAACTCCACGTAACGGCCGCCGGTCGCACACCTAACGCGGGCTGGCGAAGCAACGCGTGGACAGCTGCTGCCCAGAGAGACTAGAAAAGTCAGGCCTCGAACGACAGAAAGCAACCGCTGTTTCACCAGCCCAACCCCAGCACACCAAAGTACAGCTCGCAACCCCGGATGCGTCCCGCTCCCACTCCGGCCCCCAGGAGCGCAGTAAAAGTGGCCCAGCCCCGCTGCCTTTCCCTACCTGCTGGATGAGGAACAGGTCAGAGCCTCCACGGCAGATCAGTCAGGTAAATAACTTATTGTACATCTACTTGAAAAACAGAAACTGCCTATGTTAGTAGGTGGCGACATGAAAGCAAAAAACCCAGCTTCGTAAAGCAGTTCGTCTATATATTTAACTTAAATCTTTCTATAAAAGAAAATGACTAAAATAAAAAAAAAAATCAAATCTAACACTTCAGCCACGGTTATTTATAAATATGACCACCCACCTCCACTTTTCTGATGGGGTCTCAACGAACAGGCTTTGGTAAGAAGAGGGAAGTGGCTCCACCCGCCCCAGGTACAGCCAGAGGAACCACGCGCGCGTTGCACACCGCTCTCTATCAAGTACATCCCACGGTTCTTCCGTCTGTAGAACCACCCAGCTGTAGTAGCGAAGGAAGGTAACAAACTGCGCGCTGGACAGTTAGCATTTCTTTCACCTTTACATATTTTAGTGCAAAATATTTTAGGGTGAGGATTTACAACAAAAAAATGGCAGTAGCAGCAAGAAATCTTCTGGTCTGTACAGTAACAACAACGCGAAGGAGTTCTGTTTCGTTAAACGAGCGACGCCGTCCTGCTGCCAGGACGGGCGTCTCTACGCGCTTCAGGCACTGTGTTAGTTCAACTAGCACCCCAGTTCGTTACGGAACTAATGGACAGAACACGGCGTGGAGATCGGCTCGGTTTAATTTATGCCAGAGGTTTCTTTTCAAAGAAGTTGCAAAGGGCTTTTGCTCCTACCAACCGTGTTTAAACATAAGCGTTTATTTTCCCCATTATCGGCGTGTTCTGGGTCATTAGTTTCAGTCCTTGCTATGAAGACACCGCTCAACGTTAGGAAATGTTAAACCTCTCACGGCAGTTTCAGTTGTGGAATTCTCTCGTGGAGAAATCAGACACAAACACGCAGCAGCAGAACGAGTATTACATCGTTTAAGGGTTCACAGGAGAAACCATTTTTCTGCGACCAGGAAGAGTATAACGAATATTTTAGGCTTAAAGTCAAACCCATAGGGAACGTACTTTTTGAGACTGAGATAACCCCCCCGCTCGCTCTCGCCACATCTGAAGGACAGAACGTTACCGTTACACACCCACACCTTGTTCGCTTTTCTTCCGTTCCGAGAAGCAGCTCCTCGTGACGCTGATTGTCTCCACTGAAAACCGACGCGCGAGGTCCCGTGACGTACACCGCAGATCAAGTCAGGTTAGATGGTGAGGGTGGACAATTCCAAACACGGAAAAAACCCACAGCAGTTCCCAGAGTTAGGACCCAGTGGAGTGAAGGCTGGGGATCTGGTAGAATTTGGAAATCCGGCTTTGTGTCGAAGGGTTAAGGCATTCGGATTCTCCAGTCATTTTAAAGAAAACTTCCTGTTCCTGCAGTTTTCTGGCAAACTCCTCTTCCAGCATCTAAAACCAAAGTCGGATTGTCACAGGATTACAAGGCACAGTACAAGAAACCCATCGTTCTGGTGACAATGCCCGTCACCTCACACACCATCTCCCAAAGAGGAGCTCACCCTCAGCTCTGAAACTGCCGGCCAGCCAGCACGCAGCAAGCCCAGAGCGTCAGCTGCCTGGAGGATGCTCCCTGAACTGCCTGAAAATGGAGTACTTTCCCTCTTAAGACACAATACAGACCCCAAACCAACCTCCCCCACCCTCCGCCTGTTACGTAGCACTCAACGTTTGCGGTGCCTACGGCCCTCTGAACTCCGGTCCCAAACCCAGGCTCCCCTCCAGCAAGGAAGCTCAGTGCACACGCGTGCCCCGCGGAGGGAGCGCCGTGACAGGCTGGTTCCACGCCCGCCCCTTTGCTCCGCGTCTGCACGTGTTTTTGGCATCTTCCACTGCTGCGCCAACGACAGCAGTTTTGTGCGGCAGCTTGATTCTCCTCCTCCGCGGTGCGTGGTCTGGAGTTGCTCCACCCAACTCCTGAAACTTTGTGACTGACCAACCGCTCCCCTTTACCTTTTTTCTTGGCCTCAGTTTCTCTCTCCATTCCTTCAGTTCCTGGCTGTGCTCTTCATCCAGCTCCTTCAGCTTCTGAGTCTCATGCTCCACCAGCAGATGGCATTTTTCATTCTTAAAACAAGATAATCCTCATGTAAAACTAATTCAGATTAGGCAACTCAACATTTGCCTGGTGACATACGCTGTCCTAATTCTTTTTAATTAGCTTATTCCGTGTAAATAGTGACGTGAATAATTACAAGATAAAAGTATATTACGAGGCTGCATTACCAAAAGCTGATCTTTGCATCAGAACCAGCTGAGATAAGGCATACTTGTAAATCCAGGTACACAGCTGGGTACCGCTACGGCAGCAGCCGACAGCGTTCCCCAGAGCTGTTTCACTGCCCAGGAAGGCTTTGCGAGGTCACGCAGCATTCCTGCTGAGCTGTCTGAAGCCACTCCGTATCATTTATCAATGACATTCCGAAAGAGGTCGTTTTGGGGAAACGTTTCAAGTCCAGGTGCCAAGGAGCTGAGGCTAACAAAAGGGGCTGAGGGAGGGGCGAGACGTGCTTGCAGAAGCAGCCGCGGAATCGCCCTGCGAGAAGGACCATCAAAGCACACGTCAGCTTCGTGTTCCTCCCAGTAACATACATCTGCCTCATTTCAGAGGAATTCTGCCGCGTGGTTGGAAAAAAATTAAGTATGTGGCTACATCCAACCTTCGATTTTTAAGAGCAGCAGGCAACGGCAGCCTCTAAACACCGTGGGTTTGTTTCCAGGGTTCCGGGCCCAGCTGGGCCTGATGCAGAGGACAAAACTACAGGACGACCAATAAGCGGCGCTTGGCTAGACCGGAGTGCGGGTAGGGCCGATTTTTCTTGGTGAAGCTCCAAGTAGCCCTAATCTGCTCGATTTTACTCGAGCTGAAAGTCTCACAAGACTCCCACGGTACTTCTTGGGGATTTACCGGGGGTATTAGTGGCACCGCCAGGGACTGTTTTCACCGGCTGTAGGAAAGTGAACAGAGGGGAACAAGCTTCGCTGGCCCTGCAAGACTTCTCTACACAAAGGTTATCAGCAGGCCGTCATTTAATGCTGTTAAACCCCCCTGTGTCCCTGAAACAGGGAAAAGCCGATTTAATGGAACAGGAGGTCTGGCCTCTGGCATGCAGCAGCAACTTTTACAAAATGCATCCCAAAAGAGACAAACTAGAGTTCCTTGTCGTGGAAAAGAATCCCTTCTAAGTACCTGCCAGAAGCCCATGTACACACGGCAGCCTGCGCTTGGTCAAGCCCCCCTCACCCCGCGTACTGCTACAGCCGCCCTGCGGGCCATGCCTGGTGCTGCCCACCTCTGGTCCCCTTAACGACCTTCCACCAAAATCAGGATAGAAGGAGATGCTGCCTACGGAAACTAGCGCTGGGAACTCGCCAGATATTCCAGAAGGGATCATCTGCTTCTGGTTCGTGCTCTTCTGGCACTGAAAATGGTTTCTCATTAATCGATGTAAGTAAAGGACTCCGGTTAAGCAGTCAGTATGCTGCAGGGCTCTGAAAGCACAGCTGGAAAAAACCCTGCACCCAGCAGGAAAAACAAAGGAAAAGCTGTTTCTGCTTTGCCTGCGCCTGTTGTTAACCCCAGCCTTCCCACTGGATGCTTCTCACCTGTAACTGATGCAGTTCTCTGATGTTGGCTTCGCACTGCAGCTGAAGGTCCCGCATTTGGTTCTCGTGTTTCTGATGCTGAGCCAGTCTCTCGTTCTTCTGTCTTTTTTCTTCTTGAACAGCAAACTAAAATTAAAAATAGGAAGGTGGTTTATGTGGTGCCTCTAGATACAACAGTTCGCACCAGTCGAAAACCCGCACGTAACAGAATGAATACATCCAGCATGACTGGAAAGAATGGGTTTACAAGATTTAAACAATAACTGCATGTCCCTTATTCCTTCTTTTTTGAAAACTCTTGCAAAGGGAATGCCCTCACAGTTCTGCCAATCGTTCCACTTCTCTGTGTGCACTTTTCCTTAAAACGCAGCGTGTTTCACTTCCAGACTTCTGACATTATCTCCCCCCGATGCCAAGCGACACAGCAGTGTTGTCACAAGGGTCGCTAAGGCTGGTGTTCCCCAGCCCCGGGAGACGGTATTTTCCAGAGTTTTCATCCTTCCAGCGCTCACCCTGTGAAACCCCGACTGTGATGCCCTGTTGTGCATCACGAACTCTCAACATTCCCTTTTAAAGCACGAGGGAATACCTACAGTTTCAGCTCCAAGGTTCACATAAACCAAGTGTTCTCAAAAACACGGCCCAGGCTCACAGACCAGCGGAGGTTGGAAGGGACGCGCCCTTCCACCCAAAGATCAGCCCCCCCACCCAAAGCAGGGTCGGCCAGAGCCAGTTGCGCAGCACTGTGTCCAGTTGGGTGCGGAGTACCCCCACACGCTCTCTGGGCAACCTGTTCCAGCGTCTGACCGTCCTCACACCAACAGTGTTCTCTGGCGCTTAAGCTGGATTTTCCATACCTCAGCTGTGCCCGCTGCCACTCATGCTGTCACCAGCACCGCTCAGCAGGGTGCCTCCACCTTCTCCACTCCCTCCCTACGCTGGGTGCACAGGGATGAGAACCTCCCGAGCCTTCTCTTCTCCAGGCTCAGGTGTCCCAGGCATTCAGCCCCTCCTCCTCTGGCAAGACCCACCAGCCAGTCCCTCGGTCACCTTCACGGCCCTTTGCTGGACTCGCCCCAGTAGATCCGTGTCTGCCTTGTACCGGGAGCCCAGGACTGGTCGCAGCGCTCCAGCTGTCTCCCCAGCGCAGAGGGGACGGATAACTTCCTCTGACCCCACCCAGTGCATCAACCCAGCACGTACCACCCGTGCTGCCGTGCACTCCCTCCCATCCTCACGTGTACAGCACGCTAATCCTTCGCACTATTAGAACTGGTTTGATTAATTACCTGCTTAATTTTTTCACGATCCTGGTCTGGAGAGGCTAATGAATTGATTCTTAAACTCTTCTTAAACATGGCCATTCGGGTCTTTGCCTCGCTTCGCTGGATTTTGGGCAGCCTCGCTCTTTCCTGAGTTTGCTTGTTCTTTAACTCCTCGATGAGGCGCTGATTGTATCTCTGCATTTGTTCCGTTTCCTACAACGTTAACCATACGGAGACGTTACAGGGTAACCATTAGGTTAGAATATTTGCAGCTCGTCTCATCAGCGAGCATGCTGCTCGAGTCCGCTTCGGTCAACAGAAACACCCCCAGCCCCAGGGATACCAACGGGGAGGCGGGGGTCCTCCCGTACTGCAGCGAGCTCTGGATCGCGCCCAAGCCGGATGAAATCCCTGGTGCTGTGGTGAACGTGAACACGCAAAGAGCTTACGGGTGGTGTTCCGCTCCTGAGCTGCACGTTACAAAGCCTGTGTTACTCAGAAGGAGAGACTTCCGCGGGACTTCTGCGGAACGGGGCTTCCAGCACCGCAGCGGCGAAACGTCCGGCTGTCGCAAAAGCTGGTGACAGCAACGGCCATCGCGGGGACCGACCGACCCCACAGAAACAAGCCTCGGGGGAGGCTGCTCGCGCTCCCGTCACCAGGGAGATCTTGTAACCGCTCTCTTTGGGTTACGTTTTCAAAAACTGAATGTTTAGTGTGTTCTATAAAAACCAAAATGCCTTGTGAAAAGCATCTCCTTCCGGGCTTTTACAGGATTCGGCTAGAGAGAGACGGTGGTCAGCTACTTGCCCAAAAGCTAATCCAGTTCCTTCTGCCCCCTGAATTCCGGGATGATTTACTACGGAGTAGATGTATGTGAACACAAGGCAAAACTGGCTTTGGAGTATAAGAAGAGTTTGGTATTTTTCACAGAGACGGGTTGATGGTGTGGCCGATGTTCTATTTAAGAATCAAATGACCACACTTTACTTCAACCTAATACTGAGTTACTGAAGTAAACCCATCAAGATTCTGTTTTATCTCAACAGAACACGTTGAGCTTCCAAACACGCGTGTGGGTCTTTCCCGTGCAAGCCAACAGCCGCCCGTCGCGATCACAAACGACCCGATAAACCCCCAGCCACTACAGTGCACGAAAGACAGCGTCAGTCAGCACTAACCTTCTCGTGCCTCTTCAGCAGCTGGTGCCTCTGCATGAAGTACTGATCCTTGAGCTGCTGCTTGAAGAGCTGGTGTTTCTCTTGCAGGTGTCGTTCTTCCAGCTCCCAGATCGCAGCCTCGCGAGCTGGGAAAAAGAGGAAGGCTGGTTCAGCAGGCAGGACAGAATGCTTTCTGACCTACCTGCTGGCGTACGGCGAGAAGCGGCCAACAGCGCATTTTAAGAGCAATGCTACTCCACAGCGAGTGTTTTTATTACAGCTCTGGATTAGTCGTCGATTTCATAAATCTAAGACTATTGTTTTATTAAAAAGCAAGGCAAACGTCTGTCTGTAAAGAGCTGCTGGATACCTCTCATGAGCTGCTGTTTGTTGTTGAGGCAATCTCGTTCGATAGTGGCGAGTTCTGTTTTCTGCTGCTGGATAATTTTCTTCAGAGACGCATCCAGTTCTTGTTGCTGCTTCTGCACAAATTCCTGCTCCTGGTAAAAACCAACAGAAGCAAATGAAATCGTGTTCTTCTGAGCACATTACATTCCAACGACACAGTTCTCTCAGCACCAGCTATGTATGAAAACAAAGGCACCTGTGAAAACCTGAGCTAACGTGCCTCGGCTATGGAATGATGCGTCTCTTGTGTTTTCCACGTAGAGAGCAGGTACAAGGGTATTTAATGTTTAACACCTTCAGAAACAAGGCCAAAGGCAACAACCCAGCCAACCATCTGCAATTCACTCGATCTCCTGTCCCCCCTCAGAACAACCTGCGGTTCAAAGCTAGAGGACAAGCACTCAGTATAAAATTGGTCTCATCATCCCAAGGGTTAATTACTCACGGATGTAAGAAACACAAGTATTTATGGCTCTTTCGCTCTGGATGATTAGCTAAAGCCTATTTATTACACAGTTGGTTTCAGACTCGCGTCTGTCTGGAGTGGTTTATGCTGTCCCCAACGCTCAGACACCGAGGCCGGGAGCACTGCAAGGCTGCAGACGCCCAAAGGCTCTGGCAGGAAGGCATTCTGCAGGACTTGCAGGCTTGTCACACGGGAGCGGAGCTGGCTCCCCGCAGACCGGCCGTCTGCCTGATGCAGTCCCCACGTCACTGCATCTGCCCCTTGTCCAGGACGCATCCCTGCTGCATCGCACCCCGAGAAGCGGGCAGCAGTCAGAACCCCTCCCCCCGGCGCGCCCCACTGCCTGCCGCCTGCGCTACACGAAGCGTCCCCAAGCATGCAAGCATGCACACACACGCTCCGAGAACAAGGAATTCAAGTCGGTGTTTCTACCATGATACAAAGGTCAAACAGGGGGTGATGGCAGTGTCCCATCAGAGCCAAGGCGGGCAGCCGAAGCATCTGCTGTTACACATAACAAAGCAACGTTACAGGCGGGCTATCCGACGGGGACGGGACGAGGCAGGAGAACAGCGCGGGGCTACAGGCGCTCAGGGAAGGGTCTCCCAGGCTATGTGTTGTCATCTTATTACTGAACCTGTGCTACCTGCTGAAAGGGTTGTCAGCAACGTGGGGAATTAGGTGCTCACTAAAAGCCTTTTTTCCTACGACCAGGAGAATCCTGGGTTTCATCCTCACGAGGTCACTAGCAGACGAGGCGCTCGTCTCCCCAGGGGACAGCCGTTACAGTCAGACAGGTAACGGAACAGCAGAGGTGGGGTTAGTTGGCGGAAAGTTCTGAGGGGCAGACCTGAGGGTACCAAACGGACCAGAAGGCCACATCTGTACCCTGTCAGATACCCCGAATCAAACATACCGACTGATGAAACATGCTGCTCTGATTCCCCTTCTAGATGAAAAGGACACAGACACTGCAAGTTCATTATCCTGAGGGTGCAGACACGTCATCACTGTGTTTAATCTGACAGGAATTTTCTGATTTGGAGGGAATGGGGAAAGCTGTTCTGACCTAGCCATGGTCAAAAAGCAATTACACTTGAGCTTCACTCAGTCATTTAAATATCACCGCTGCTCTCTCTCCGCGGTAAACCTTCCCAAGCTTGGCACTTGCTAGCTCTGCAAGATAACCCAGGCAACCTCAGAAAACACCCTGGCCTTGCCATTTCCCACATCTACTCACCTATCACCTGAAATAAAGATCACACACTTCACTAAAGAACATGCTGGAGGGTTTAAAGGGAGACAGTGCAAGGTACTCCACTTTTTTGAAAATTACCACTTGGTTTTGCCCAATAAGTATCTTAAAACAAACCCAGCTGATCTTCACAACGCATGGTTTCACGGCACACACAGCACAGAAGTCACGCATTCTCACTCAGATGTGCTGAACCAGTAACACCAGAGAAGAGTATTACGTTGCGTTGGTGTGAAACGTCAGCGTCTTGCCCGGAGTTAGTAACTCCGCTCATTTTGCTCTCTTTCCTATGAATAGTGCGCAACGACGTAAATTTGTGCTAACTGGTTTGGAGGCAGCAGTGACAGCGGCCAGCACATATGAGCAGAACGAGGAAACACACATCTGGGAAACTAGGGAAACCACACTTGGTTTGGTTTGCATTCGAAGACTTACATCCTGCATTTGTGCGTTGAAAAGTGTGCATGAAGACAACTGAAAAGACTGAATCATAACCTGAGCAACGCCCTGTGGGACAAAGGTACTGCCCATGTCAGAATATAATGGAATATCGTTCTTAAAAACATAAAGAAATGAGATCTGCTGTACGTTAGCAATACACACGTAAACGTCACGGCTAATCACACAGAGGTGGGCACTGAGAGAAGGGCTGGGTATTCTAAAACATCTGCACCCTGCCTAGTGCTTCTTATTCCAAGTAAGGACATTTTACCTTTAGAATTGTCTCTTTCAGCTCTCTTACTTACTTCAACAAACTGAAACCAGCAAAGGAAACAAGCCCAGTCACTACAAACACGATGAAAATTTAGGTTTTTAACAGTTTCCTTAAAAAGTTCAGGGACACATACCCTTGGCGTGGGGAGAGCACTGCAACTCCATCGTATTCTATCCTGGGAAATCCCCTCTTGAATTAGAGACGTAATCGAATAAAGTTGCTATTATTTTCTACTAGGTCACTCACATCAACATTTAATCTTCAAGTTACTCAATCCAAGCGTGCCCTGTTGCGGTGCAAACTCACCCTGTACAAGCTGTGGCCATCACAGAGCCCACATTTTTCCGAAACACCAGCCCCCTTCCTAGGGGGGGTCAGATAAAAGCAGCAAGTCCCAAGGCGTGAAACGAGAGATGAGGTCTGGTAAAGCCTCCGAGCACCTACACCTGACACGTAAATAACTTCACCTGTGTCTATGAACAAGATGCCCCATGCTTACGTATCGTATTGACTTCCCCCCCCCACGCTTATACTGCTCAAACCTTACAGTTCTGACTGTAACTTTTATAACTGGACGCCCCTATGGGTACTTACCACTCATAAAAGCACTTTACATAAACCTGCCGTAGAAAAATACCCTTCTTTTTCGGTCCAGCACACAAGCCGTTACCCTCAAGAGCACAAACCTGGACATGGCTGCTCCTGCATGCCTACACAGCGTGCTCTGTGGGACGTGGCATGGGAGCACTCGAAGAGAGCGAGCAGTACGTAGGGTTAGTTTGACTTAGGTTCCATATTCACTCAACAACAACAAGAAGTGAAACCATCAAGCTGTGTGAACACTGCTGCCTGTCATATTTTAGTAGCTGGAAGCTGCCGTGGTTACCTGAGCATGCTGGCTTTGTGCAAGCTCCTCTTTCTTGCGTTTCATGAGCTCTTTTCTCAGCTCTTTTGGTGCTTTCTCCACTTCACATAAAACCTACAGTGTATATAAGCATGCAGAAGGTGGCGAAAAGAACACTTTTTCTCCACGGCAAGCATTACTGTGAACACAGGACATGCAGGCCAAGCGCTAGAGGTACTGGGAAGCGTGCGTTACTTCAGTGGCAGGGCTGTTAGATCAGTGAAAGGAGAAGGAACAACAGGTGCTTTGGGCATGCCAGCGCAGCGAGGGGGTGTAGGCCAGCCTCTTTTCGCATGCAACTGCTGCCCAGCGCTCTCAGGACCGGCAGCCTCTCGCGTACGCCTTCATGCAGCAGCTAGGAGAGTCAGTAGTTCAGAAACCCACCGCGTGCAAAAGTGGTATTTTCCTGAAGCGCTATGGCCCAAGGACTACAGAGTACGTTTACCTCCCGGAGAGCTGTGGAAAACGGTTGGAAGTTTGAAATAACTTCCACAGAAACCCAGCTATTTCTGACACTGTCTCAAACGTGGATTTCTAAGATGCCATTATCAGTGTCTCCAACCACAAATGACACCTACACAGGGCACATCTTCAGAATAATCATACGAGCAAATAAAATAGTGTTGGCTTCTGAGGAATTTAAAAGCAAAACCCGCCAGTAACTAGGTTTTCGAGACACTTTTCATGACACGTATGCTGGAACGGAACGTGTTTCAGTCCAAGGTCAATTAGACTAGATTAGTAGGAAGATTCTAAATATAACCTGGCTAAATCAACTGACTATTAACCTGTTAATTTGCTGATGTGTTATTTTTTTAGGAATTACAAAGATGTAACGTTGCCCTCTCCAGCATAGCATGGGTAGTTTTAGAGCACCAGCTGCGTTTTCCTTCAAACTGTAAATCGCCTCCTTGAGCTTTAAATACAAAACTGCGCGCCCCAAAACAAATGCCTGTTTGTTTAATAGTGGAAGCATCATTGGAAAAGAGAGTCCAAATCACCACATGCTATTCCTGTTTCCATGAAAGAACTGCTTTTAGCTCTTCCCGCTTTCCCATGTAGGACCCAATCACCAGTAAATAGAGAGAGACTCAAAAATGCAAGAGGTACCGCAAAGAAGAAGAAAAATTGTTATTTACACATGAGCAAACTGAACACAACTCACATTTTTTAATGCACTTTTGTACTACAGGATCATTCTATGCAAAAGCATGGCCACTACAGATTTCTAAAGAAACCTCCGTGAGTCTAGTAACTATTAGAGCGAACACTAGAGCTGTTTATTGACAAGCAAGCGCTACGCAATTGATCAGAAAATGAAATAAAACAGCTTTTAAGATGCCAAATCCATGTGGAAACACATCACCTTCTCTTACTCTAATGCAAGCAAATCGATAGCATCAGGTGCCAGTGTCGAATGTCATTAATTTTGCCTTCACTGTATAACACAGACGGAATGAACTGTAAAATATTTCAGGTTGTCCAGACTTTCCTCTTCTGGCTCTCCTTTTTGAGTTAAAAAACTAAATCCATATAACTGCTGTCACTTCCTATTAAGGAATTCTAAACAACAACAGCCCACATTCAATAAAAATCTAACAAATTAACAAAAAAAACCCCAAAACCTAGCCCATGTCTGGAATTTAAGTGGTTCTCAGTAATAATAAGACCATATTCTTTTCTTTGCAATTCTGATTTGGTAAGTATTTACTAAGCAGCTATAGCTGGATCTGTTTAAAGTAGAAATCTTTAAAGGTGCAAAAACCCAGCTTTCTCTTAATATTTGAGAAGAAGTATTTTATTAAAGATCCTGTGACAAATAAAAGTCTTCTGATTTGGTGATGTTTTCTAGATGAAGTCAATGCCTAAATCTTCCAGGCAGCTGTTTGTATTTCACTTTAGGCAGTAAACCAAAAGAAACGATACTGACTGTTAGTAACCCTTCCCAGCTCAGTACAGCACATCAGCTTGACAAGGCTTCTGGGAGACCTGATCTCAACCGTTTGCTATGCCCGCACTCCGTATTTTCTACATTATCATCGCTCTCCCTTACCTCCTTTTTTTTGTTCTTCAGCACATTCTGGAATTTGGACAATTCCTTCTCCTGTTCCGCTTTGATGCGTTTCGCTTCATCTCGTAAACGGTTTGTGTGCTCCTGTTCCAAGCGCTCTATTGTCTGTTTCTGCTGCTTTTCTAGATTTTCTATTTCTTGATCGTATTGTCGCTTTTTACCCTGTAAAAATAATTTGGCGTTTGTTTAGGAAACGAAATGCTGTTCGGTGAAGCGCCGTGCCGCAGCGGAGGATGGCCGTGACGAACCGCGCGGGCAGGCGAGTTCTAGCGCACAAACTGGGCACCCCACAACGGAAAATACTGCCATTTGCTAACAAGAACGGAAACGCCATCGAAGGAAACACCTGATGACAAGATGCCATGTGTTAAGAGCACCAAAATCCAGAAACTCACGGTCATTTCCTGTTCAAAACGTCTGTACATCTGTTCTCGCTGTTGCAAAAGCTTGTTGCTGAGTTGCTGTTGGGCCCTCTGCTCCTCTTTCTGAAGAAGCCTCAGCTCTCTTAGCTCTTGACGTCTAAGAACGACAAAGAACACTTCACATTGATGGGAAACCAAAAGAAGTGGGAAATTACAACAGACGCAAAAGGCATCTACAACTTGGATCCAGTAAAACTAGTTTGGAATCGTCTCATGGAGGAACACTTTGCATTTCTTTCTAGTAATGAAATAATTGAAATTAATCCCCAAACATGACAGAAATAAGATCATTAACCTCCTTCTTTTATTCAAAAAGAATAAGATTAGCTGCCAACCTCTTGTAAATTTTACTTTTAAAAACACTTACCGCAGAAATCTCATTTCTTCACTTTTCGAGTCATTTTCAGTAACTATTTTTGATGTGGTTACACTCACTTCTACTCCATCAACAACAAACTTCCGAGTTTTCTTTAAAGTTTTCTTCTGTCTTCTCGTTTCCTGAATAAAGCATCAGTAAGTTGTTCTGTATACAAATTATATCTTTAGTTTCCCCCCTTTTTTCTTAATATTGAATGACTTCAAAAATTTCTGTGGAGGCCCACCGTACAGTAGCCAGGAGTTCTCGCTTCTCAGGTACCTCACTAATTAAGTGAGAACTTGAAACATTCTAATACACTGCAACCTCCTCTGGGCAGCAAAGGAAACCTAATTACTGATCATCTTAACTGCCAGAATGAAAACCCATCTAGGTAAACCCTGAACAGAACGGATGCAGTTTTAGTTTCGAGAGCTGAAGGCAGTTGCAATTACTGTTTGCTTCTGACCATAACTTTCCCGGTCACCACACGAGATACTCATCCGTTTCATCACAAGAGACAGGAGACCCCAGCTGAAACCACGTCTCCGCTGTGTTCGGGCTACTGCAAACCCCTCCGAGTCACGCTTAGCGCAGCTATGCCAAGCTGAGGTTTTTGTTTGGGGTTTGTTTGGTTTTTTGGTTTGTTTTTTCCCTTGCAAACCCGTGGTTACAGTTACTATCCTAGGACAGCTGTATTCGTATAGAGACATAAATAAAGCGCATAATCTGGAATGTGCTTCCTCTGAACAAGCTCATTCATACTGGCATGATTGCATCAATACGGTCCAACTAAAGAACAGTGTTCGGCACAAACAAACCTGGGAGACTGCCTGCCTTAGATCTTCTAAATCTAAACACGGAGACAGAAGATGGAAGTGGCAGGAATTCAAGATAAGACTAGACGTTGTAAGAGATTTGTCTTGTTAAAAGGGGATTCTGTGCAGTGTAAGGCACTGAACTGTCTTCTCGAGCATCAGCTTTGAAGTACAACCATTCACTAATCGTCACCTTCAATACATTTAGACTTCCTGTTGTATGTTAGTCTACATTTTAAGATACAATTATGCAACAAAAAGAAGAAAACAATCAGCAGCTCCGTAGCTTCTAGCCTTGCTGCGTAACGACACCGTCCAGACGTTGTCAGAGCATGCAATTTCAAATACTTTGGCTTCTACAAAGTTTTCTATTCCACGTTGTCAGACTAGTTTCTCACTCAATTTTCTCTGTTGTAAAGTTCAAACTTGGGAGATAATTTTAGGGTCACACTCACACAGAATTTATATAAAAATAGACGATTGGTTAGCCTTACCTGTAAAGATATTGATCCTGTCTCTTTGTTTTTACTAAGAAAACTAGAAATAGACAAGTTCAAATCAATGCTGCTATTGTCGGCCGTAGAACCAGTGCCTGAATCTGCATCGTTTTCCTTCAAATTCTCCGCTTCTAGCTGCTGTAAGGTTTCAGGGCTGTCTTGATTATCTGCTTTGACTTTCTCCTCATTTTCTTCAGCGCTGACACTAATACTGGGGACCGGAGTGACCTCAGAGTCATCAGCTTGTTCATCGGCAGCATCTTGAAGCTTCTCCTTCATGATGTCATCAGAAGTGAGTTCCGAATGTTCTTTGTCTACCTGAATATTGTTCTCAGGTCTGTGCTCTTCTGCATTTTGGCCCACATCGGTCAGCTTATCCACCACTTCACTAGGAATCTCCTCAGGCTTGCTCTGTATTGCCTTCTGGTCCACCTCATCTTTTCCAGAGTCTTTGATCTCCGTTTCCTCCACGCTGCTTACATTGCAAGTATCCTCATTTTCACTTTCTGCCAGTTTCTTGTCTACTTTGATCGCTTTACCTTGGCTTTCTGATAGAGTTTCTTCAGAGCTGATTATCCCTTGGACCTGCTTAGCCTGACTTTCCACTGGCTTATCCTCTGTCTCAGGTATTTTATCCCCATCGCTGATCTGTGTTTCAGCAACACCACCTATCTCCTTAATGCTGTCAATTCCATGCTTCGTTAGTTCCTTTTCTTCATCAACCACTTTATCTGCAGCATTAGGTAGAACTTCTGTAGTGGCGTCTATTATTGCCTCTTTCTGAGCTTCATCTTTATCTTCCTTTTGCTGTGTAGTATTTTCTGCAGGCACCTTTTCTTCCTTACTTTCTGAGAGATCTCTCCTGTTCTCTTCTTTTCCACCAGATTCCTTAGAAACGGCTTCTTCAGTTTCGACACTATTTTCAGTTCTAGGTACCATTTTCAGTTTATCATCTTCTGTCTGTTCATTCCCTTTGGCATTTTCTTGGTCTGGTTTTAGGCTGGGCTCATCCTTTGTTTCTGGCTCTGTTACCACATCAAGTTCCTTCCCTCCTTTCTGGGGTCCCGTATCTTCACGTGGTTTTTCCAGGGTTTCCGTATTCTTTTCAGCTGGCAATATTTTGCCTTGCTCGTCTTCGCCAGTTGGCACAGAACCATTCTGCACTTTCATATCACCAAGAGTAGTATCACATGTGTTATCAGCTGTTTTCCTAAATTTAACGTGCTCAGATTCATCTCCAGTTGTTTTGTCATCTGGAAATACAGTGCTGGCTTTGTCCTCAGTTGCGTTACTTTCCGTTTTCTCAGAAAGAGATTCCAGAACTGAGGCATTCTGTGACAGTTTATCCTCTTCAGAGCTGGCAATACTAAGGTCAGAGGATGCACGCTTGTCTGCAGGTAACTGCTAAAAAATTAAAGGAAGAAAAATATGTAACCGTTTTCTAACTTCGTGACCGCACACTTGTGCTGAAGCACACCTGAAGAGAGATGAATAGTGCACTTACAGGCAGGGTGAAATGCATTTGATAATCTCAGAGTACTTCAGCTGGTATTACCACACAACAAGTGCGTGACAGGCTCTGAACAGGACAGTTTCACAAGAACCCTCTTCCACCTCTCATAATTCAATAAAATGTACCGTGGCTGACGGAAAGGGATCATGGTCAGCCCTCCGCCTCACGCTTAACAGCGCCTTCAAGAGCCTTTTTCCAATCACGTTGCCTGCTTTTTATGAGGAGTTCGGTTCCCCGGCACTCCCAGCTACAGCTGGGTTTGAAAGACACGTGTCTTTGTGCCACTTTGGCTAGGCAGACGCTTGTAGCTTCAGTTAGTGCAAATGCAGTGACAAAATGCAGTATGAAGACCTTCATCTGCTTCATCTTTGTTAAAAACGCCTGAAAAATTTTTAGCCTGGATTTTAATCCTTGTGAAACTCCACTAAAAGAGCGAGAAGCTCCAGCAGATTTGATTAAGTGGCGACACGGAACTAGAATAGAAACAGTTACACAACTGAGGAGCCTGCTGCTGCCAGAGACGGACGCATGTGATCAGATTACACAGGCACACAAAAGAATATACTAATAAAGTATCATTTTAACCGTAATTGCCCTTTCACTGTTCCAAGTGACTGCAATATCTCTCTGTCTATAATTACTGTTAGTACCCTGTAATTTGCAGATCAGGATTCCGATTTGCCATTGGGAACATTCCGGGTGAGCTATTGTAACAAGCGTGGGTTTGAGCACACATTTCCTACCTCACGGTTTTCCTAAGCACACAGAACACAATTCCTTTTAAGCTAAAAGTGCACTTAAAAGATTCCTGCATGTTGTTCTAGAAGCTCAGCGCTGAGCTCCAAGCAGTAACGTAATCACGTAAACGCATCTACCTCGCGGTTCCCCAACCTGCGGCTCCCCACGCGGAGGCACTTGAGTGACAGGGTGGGCTTCAGCCCAGCCCACCGGGGGTTCGTGGCAGCTGATCAGCACAGGGAGGAGGTGGGCGATGCCTTAGGAGACGGACAGTAAGTCCTGGAGGAAGTTGACGGGAATGCATGCTTGGAGGTCGGCTGGGGTGGACAGGGTATGAGGGAGAGGGGACGGGGTATGAGGGAGAGGGGACGGGGTATGAGGGAGAGGGGACGGGGTATGAGGGAGAGGGGACGGGGTATGAGGGAGAGGGGACGGGGTATGAGGGAGAGGGGACGTGACTAGTTTGGTGAGGGGTGAGGAGGGAATAGAATACCTGTGCTTCTTGTGCCCAGGTATTTGGCTCTGTTACCATGGCTGGTAATAGCAGCTACTGGAAGTACTGGTCACTGTCCATGCTGGAACCAGTTAATGAGAGAGTGCACTACCTGCATACTCTGCAACCTACTGCCAAATAATTCAACTTCACAGTTTTGCCCTTTGAGGAAGTGAATTTGTGCCATAAGATTCTGAAGCACCTTTAGAAATACACTCATAAATGCAACCTTGTCTTGGTAAAATATAGGGGTTTTTTCTTTAGTTTTTTTTTCCTTTGACAGCTACACTGTAAAATCACAAATGTAGTTTATAGGATAATGGTCACATGCTTCCCTTAATGTTTTAAGCATCTTATGCAATAAAAAGATACAGTTACTTGTTCATCTAACCATTTTAACTTAAAACAACTTAGGTAAAAATCGTTATCTAATTTTGAAAATTCTATACTACACATGCACGTAAAAATAAATGAGGATAATATTCTTTAATATTAGTTCTTAAGGAGTCTGAGAACATGCTAATTTTTAAAACACTAACCAGTTATTCTGTAATAAGGTTACGGTATGTTTATGCTGTCATTCATAGAAGACTTGATGCACAAGTTGAGTAGTGCATTAGAAACTGAGTTCTCCTCAGGAAACTGGTGACTGAAACTAGGTGCATATTTAAAAAAGTGAGTATTAAACTGACCAGAGAATTTTCTGTTTCTTCTTCTTCATCCTCATCTTTACCATCCTCAACTTCTTCTGTAACTTCAGCCTTAGCTTCTGCAATCAATTCTCTTATCGGTTTATTGGAAGTAACAGTAACAAATGGATGCTTGTGAAAATAAAAAATAAGCACAATATTAAGTGCTGACTTCACTGTACACAGTGGGAAAATCATAACTTATAAGAAACAAAACTTCAGAGAAACATTACTTTGGTTCTCTTAGACTCGAAGAAGCACAGCTAACATTAATCATATCAGTCTAAAATCAAAACATTTGTATCAAATATACTGTGTAATTAGTTTAACTAACTTGCTAAAAATACAAATAATTAATTTATACTGACCTGTTTCACAGTCCAAAGAATAAAAGTAGAAAGATTTTTTAAAAGATTACTTTTCCTGGAAACGGGTTTCATTTCAGTTCCACAGTAAAACTGTTTCCTGATAAGCTTTATCTAGAATTATTTTACCTAGAAAAAGCCTGCTTTGTCTTTAGAAGAATTTTTCCCAACGCGAAGACAGAATTCTGAATTCTTCGTTAAGAAGAAACCGCTACCTGCTCTTCTCCTACCGCTTGAATCTTCTTTCTCTGCTTGGCCCTGCGGCTTAAATCTATTCAACACATGCCGGATGCATTCTGGATAAAGCAAATGCGTGCTGACGTTAAAGAGAATCAAATGCACCTCGGCACATCTACTCCTGTTTAGCTATCCTGCAGTGACAGCATTACAGAGGGAAGCTGAGCACTAAAGCTGTTAAAACACCTGTCAGCAACTGACTGCTTATGCAAATATCTCCTTCATCCATTATACGTATCAAAGTATAAATTAGATTTTTATGCAAAGGATTTACTTATATTGCGTCAAAATACATAAGCAAAGAATTTGATCTGAACTTGGTATCAGTTAATCAGATTCTTACCAAGTAAGGATCAATGAACAACATTAAAAACAGATTGTGCACCAACACTTAACCTGAAATCATTTCAACAGTTACTATAACACTGATCTGCTTTAAAAAAACCCCAAAATATGCTTGCCTTTGACCAACAGCTGTGAACAATTAACTCCCCCTACCTGCAGAAGCTGAGTGGCGCTCCACCTTGCATCTACATTCTTCTCCAAACATTTCTTCAGAAAATCTTTAAAATCCGATGACCTACACAGAAAGGGAACAGGGAGCGGTTTTTCTTTTGCCTTGACACCAGACTGGTGTACGGCGAAACGTTCTTCCGCTTTCACCTGCATCTCCGCTGTGACTCCAGGTCCTGCTGCTGATTTGGAAAGTCACAAAGGTAGGACAAGAATGCCTACACACACCATGACCCGTGTGGCACAAATACAACCTTTAAACTGTCCTTCCACCTACAGAAAGAGGTTACGTGTGGCTCTGGATTTGTAATACACCACATCTGCTACAGCACTAACTGAATAGATAATAAAATGACCACGTAAGAAAACATTTTAAAACGCTGTTATCTGTTATAAAAATACTTTAGTCTCACCCCTTTTTCTTTTTCAGACGATCTTCAGATCTTCATTTCTAAAAAGCTATTTTACATCTTTTAGTGCATTTCTAAAAAGCTATTTTGCATCTTTTATTGCATTTCTAAAAAGCTATTTTGCATGCATTTGAATGTTCCAGCATAAGAGCTTCTACACAGAACTATGACAAGGAGCCCACGTTCCCAGCTGTACCAGGAGAGACATACACACCCGACACACCTACAAACATACAGGGCGTGTGCCTGACGTTGTGCAGAAAGAGATTCCCATAAAGTTCCACAGGCCCGTGCCCACGACCGGAAGTTTAGCAAACATGCGACCTGGCATGCCTCGTACTCAAACCCTGTAACTTGGGTTGGGAAAGTTGTAAATACAACACTAACCATTTTGAAGGCTGCGCCAGTGTAGGAGGGTCGGATTTTGCTATTTTCAGGAGCACTCGCATGGGATTTAATTCATGATGAGGTGGCTCTATTTGAGCCATTTCTATTAAAGTAATGCCAAGAGACCAAATATCGGCCTTGTAATCGTACGGCCTGTCTTTAGAGGTCTCGCACATCACCACTTCTGGAGCCATCCTGCAAAGAGAATGATGAAGTACCAGGTTAGAAAATGCCCTCTTATCTGTTCTGAAAGAGGTTCTGAAGAGATGAATTCACTGAAGCATTTTAAGAAGCACACTGTACACTCAATAAATCTACACGATCGTGTATCAAGACTGTACTATTAACAACAAAGGTAACGTTAAGATACTAGTTCACACTAAGAAGTCAGCAAAACACGGCACTTACCAATATGGTGTGCCAATAAACGAATCTCTTCTTTGTATTGTTCTTGTGTTTTTAGCCGAGACTCCAAAATCCGCTTAAAGCAAACAGTAAAAAGCTATTAACTGGGTGGCAGAAAACATATTTCCATATTTTACAACTGTCCCTTCAAAGGTTGCTCCTTCCAGAGCAAACATTCTGCAGCATTGAAACTTCAGAGTGAGGTAAAGTATCAGTGTTCTGTTAACTGAGCGCCAAGGTTCTACGGCATTTTGAAGGATGCCGGCTAAGCGTACTTCTCCATTGCTAACAAATGTAATGCCACTGTTGAGTTGTGTGGGACCAGACCGATGCATGCATTGACTGTAGGAATAAGTGGGTTAAATTATTTTAATGAGAAAATAATTTCTTTAGCCTGTGAAGGCTGTATTCCTCAGACATGGCATATTAGCGCTCTCGTTAATTCAACAACTCATTCAATTATTAGTTTCAGGATTTAAATTCTCATAAAGCTAGATTTTCCCTTCCTCTTACGGGTTTCCTTCCGCACGACTTTTCACTTTCTATGAAACGCCTGAAAGCTCGCACACGCACCTCTGATGTAACTTCCAACCAAAAATCACCTCATCTTTGCAATTAATACTGCCTGTCTGTAAAGCACTGCATTCTCACTTAGCAGAAGAAGATGACATTTAAGTAAGTGTTACATGCTTATTATAGATGTAACTTTCTTAATGAAGATCTGGAGAGTGGAGCAAAGGGACACAACAGCCATATGTTGCCATCTTTAATCTGCACAAAATTACTTGATGGGCTCAACACTTGAGAAGCCTAATTTTGCGCTGTGCCAAAGAGAGGATTAAGAGAGCTATTTGTTCAAATGCAAAATCTGAAACCTTCAGGGACTACAGAAACCGAAATAACAAAACTCAAGTTCTTATTAAAAGAAATGCAATGAAGCAAATTTATTTGCCGTTCACGTATTTGCAAAACAAGGAATTACCCACTCCTTTGTGTACCAGGAGCAACGTACCAAGTTTAAAAGGAGCAAAACGTTCTTTCAAGGGATGCTGCACACTGTTCAAAACTAAAGGAAATTTTTCTCATTTGAAATCTTAATTAGCAAAGCAGAATACATCACTAAATGTGTGTGTGGAAGAAATCTCCCTGTCGTCTGAGCAGTAGTGTCTTGACAGCCTGCACAGTTCTGTGCATCTGCTAAGCTTGACAAAAGCTTAAAATAGTTCGAGTCCGTGTGAGGAGGAGCCAGGTCACGTGAAGCAAATAAAAAGAACAGAAACAAACGGTTCTCTCTCTGCCCATGAGACTCCTGCTATGATCTGCAATTTCTTTTACAGTAGTACTAAGACAGCGGTTCTATTACGTTTATAAATGAGGCCTGTGAGACCGAGTCCATCACTAAATCTCCAAGCTTCAAGAAGAGCCAAAATATTAGTCACCCGTACGTTGCAGACGCAGAGAAAGGCACGTGCGAGTATATGCACAAGTAATAACCTTGTGCAAGGGAATCCACGCAAAACGCACAGACCCCCTTAACTCTTCAGTCTAGCAAAGCAGGTTCTTAAACATTCCCAGCTAACTCCGAAGTTGCACTCCACCTTGCAGAGACACCGCCATCAATCCGAGGCAGATAGCAGGTATATTTGTGAATTTGGACACATCTTGCTTATGTTTAAGAGGAACAGCGGTAGCAAGGCTGGCAATTTAGAGCCCCAGTTCACTGTGGGGATCTTCTGATTCTCCGTACCTTTATCCCCCGTGCACCCTGCGTCCAAAGTGCAACTAGTCACGCGTGTCGTTTAGAGAGAAGCTTCTGAAACCTGAAGGCAGCTGCTACGTCATGGGACTACGACATCGGTAGGGCCACTGTAGAGGCTGACAGCTTATACACATTTGCCTCTGGTGAAACCCTGAACAAAGCGGATCCAGACAACTTCTATCTTTCCCTGGCTGAAAGAAGGGATGCTATTCACCACCAGCAGTCCTTCGTCACTTCTGCATGAAGGAATCCTCATGGATTCCCTACCACATCCAAGGTAAAATGTGGATGACTGCTTAAATTCAGATAAAATAATTGGGATCAACAATAGAAAGCTTGTATTAATTTTCTTTCAGGCTGTTCTATCTTGATTTCAGTGAAACAAATAATTAAAAAAGGCATGGAAAAACTAAGTTGACTAATTAAGATTATTAATTCTCAATTCAATAATGAAGAGACAACCGCACTAGATACTTTTTTTGGTGATAGTGAAGGATATTTACTTTCTGAACTAACAACTTCAAAGGGAAGTTCTGATGTCATCACAGTAAAGGTTATGAACATTATACTAAGAAACAGTAAGACCTGTGTCTGGCTTTAGACAACTTGGTACAGATACTGATACGGCTCCCATCCCATCTGAAAGATGGGCCAAGTACGGTTAGGACATGTACTCAAGATTCATTTTTTCCTTTCTTCATAGTAGCAAACCTTTTGTATCTGAACAAACTCTCATTCTTAGCATGACATTTAAATAAGTACTGAACTCTGGCAAACCACAGCCTAAGAAAAATACAATTAGAAGACCATGCCAAGTTCTGGGAAAGACCTTTATATGCAGCATGCTTACCTAGCTTAATGTCTCCATCTAATGTGAAAAGAATATTGCCAGCTTTTAGATCTCTGTGGATGATCTTATTTTCATGCAAGTAGTTCAGTGCTTCCAGTGTCTGCCGGCACACCACTTTGATCTGGGGCTCTGTTAATGGCCTTTCAAGCTCTACGAGAGAAAGAGACAGAAATAAACACATTTCTGCATCTTTTGTTGTTGTGTGTTCATAGCAATCAGTATAGAAGTCTATCTGACAGATTCTGAACACAGTATGTCAGAAAAACTTCCACCTTAAAATATTTGCTCTTTTCAGTAAAAATGTCATCCCTTGTATCCAAACCCCTCCTCATCATGAACTATGTTTACGTACCTATCTGAGCTGTAAAAAAAGCTATACAGTTTAGAGATTGGTTCTTTTGTATGGTGCACTGAGATGTTAAAGACTAGATCCTTTACTTACTAGCATGACCATTCACCTAATTTGTGGAATAAGCACAGAAAAATCTAAGGAGGATGCAATATAAAAAAATCATCATGACATAATCTGAAAAATGGCAGGGGATGGGGAAGAAAAGGGCTCAAACAGACTACGGTATAACAACAGAGAACGGCATAAGCATATGAGAACAACTCACATTCACTTAAAGAATCAAGACAAAAACATGTTTTGAAAAGTAAATAAACACTTTCAAAATGACAGAAAATTAATCTAACTTAAGAAGTTATAATGTCCATACATACAGGTGCGAATGCTAATTAAAAACCCCAGCATTCAACACATATAGCACACCAATTACATAAATATTTGCATTGCAAAACAATATGCATGTGAAACAAGTCTTTATGTATATATAAAATAATTTTAAGATGTTATTAAGTTTATTATTTGAAACAACTTATTTACCCAACATTACTGCATCTACTGCTCCACCTGCACAAAATTCGATCAGGATCTGTGTATAAAAAAAGAATACAGAAATTACAAATTAAATAGTTCTGCTGAACTGAACCATTGATTAAGGCAGCATTACTGGGACACCTGAGGTTCACACTCTTTGCCCTTGACAAATTACTTCCCTCACCTCTGCAAAATGCTGGTACTGTTACCCAGCTAAAAGTAGGGCTGTGCTGCTTAAACAAATGATTTGAAAAATGCTCGGAGAACCTCCGATAAAAGTGTTAATCCAAAGATAAAACTGCATAATAAAACTCAAAAATCATAATAAAACAGTCAGCTTGAATCTGACTCGTTGTAATGTGATTTCCATAATCCCTGCAAACTCATTTCTCGATTATTAAACTGTACTTCCATAGCATAATCTTTCTGACTAAAAAGTCCAAGCACAAGAGCTACATGGTTTTCCAGCAGCAGATGTTATCTCCTCTATTGTTTCAGATGAGATGAAAAGATGGAAAAAAACCTCTTAAAAGTTACAGAAAATTAGTAAATTGAGATATTTACATTCCATTTTCACTGAGGCCTACAATCCATCAAGGCTTTTAACCCAGAATCTAATAATACTAGAAGAACTCCATCTCCATTTCTCAGTTTCATTTGAAACAAAAATAATCTGCAACTATTTTGGGGCACAAACCAGGCTGACAGGTAGGACAAAAAACATACACAAAGGAGGAAAAGGGTAGACAAAGGGAATGAGGTGGACAAGAAAGAGGAAAGTTCATCCAAGATTGACACCCTTCCCCCTTCCTTACGGTTTTTCTTCTTGATTTTGAACTTTAAAGATGAAATTACAATTTTCAGTGTGACAGCTAACAAGTATTTCTCATTAGAATTCTAACAGTCAAAATTCTGGGAAATAGTATCTTATTTTTTTCCTTTAGAGCACTTTTAAAATCAAGACAATTGCCCACAAAAGAGGAAAATTCAAATTATAGCTTACACCGTAACACCCATATATACACCAGATATGTTACGTATTACTTCCAATTCCTGTTATAATTAATCCTCACAGCAACGGCACTAACAAATGCATTATGTAATGTAACTCTCTAAATCTTTCAAACCATTGTTCCATTTACACGCTTCTGCATACCTACTGCCAAGTAACTGAAGTGTTGGAAATCGTAAATAAAGAATTTCTTTCTCTAAAATGCGCTGTTTGATCTGACAATCTGTCAAGGGCTTCTCTGGTAGAGAAACTGTGTTTCTAAACCTAGAAAGCAAAACCACATTTTGTGTCCAACTACCATTCTTTTCTTTCATCCACTATTGCACGGGATCACCTCGAAGGAAAATGTGTATTTGCACAGCCAAAGCTATTCAGTGAACATACAGTCATGTGTGCCCACTATACTTCTAGGTACAAATATCTAGATTTTAAGTAAATTAATTATGGTGCAAGTCCTGGTAAACTGTCATTCCTGGAAGTACCAATTAATTCACTCGTTTCTAAAATACATACTTCACAGGCTGAGCTTTCCAGCACATTATTTATTTTTCAGCTGTGGATTCTGAGCCTTGCTCTAAATGGTGCTCATGTAATCAAAATCTGAGTCCTGCTGTTACAAATAAGCACCCACTAAGAACTCCCCAAACACCAAAATGAACCGCTAATTTCCAAATTTTCAGGATTCAAACTCCTGACCAAATGACTCAGTGTAGCTCAAATTTACAGTCACGATTTTCTAAGTCATATTCACAATTTACAAATTAGTTTTGAAATTGAATGGTTATCACAACAGTGACAACCCTGAAGAAATGTGATTGACAAATACTCTTTCAATAAAGCCAAGAAAAAAAATGTAATTTCAATAAGCATCTGAAATAAGCAAAAGCATTTAGAGAAGAAAAAATACCTACCCACAGATTGTTTTCGTAGTAGAAAGCATCTAGGAGCTTAACAATATTAGGATGATCACAGGATGCTAAAATATCAATCTCGACCATGTAATCTTCAAGTTCTTCTTCTGATTTAGTATCAATCACCTTTGCAGCAGCCAGGACTTTCGTTTCTTTGTTCTGAGCCTGTAAAAGAAAAGTCACAGCTAATGTATATATGTGAATTCCACCAGAAACCAGCAAAAAACCCACTCCTCTTGACACTTCTGTACTACTTTCCTGCCTTTAGTTTTCTTCTCTAGAAGAGAAAAAGGGCATATTAAAGATTAGATAAATTCTAGCAGAAAAATGATTTAATAACTTTTCTCAAGGTCAGGAAACAACAAAAGTCAGGAATATAAAAATACTTAATCCTTGTCACGTTCCTTAAATCACTAAGCAGTCAGTAGCACAGGGTCGTTACCATTTTGTACTCCTAAACTGAGGTTCTGCGCTGCTCCTCAAACAACTACTACCACTTGGCAAGGACTACTAAGGACCCTCCACCCTCTCATACCTGACTGCACGCTCTTGCCCTTCTGGCACTGCCCACGTTGTGGCAGCACAACTGTTCGCAAAGCCATGGAGAAAAGCAGATCCTCTACCAGTGATCGGTAGATTTACTCTCTTCTTCAGCCAGAATGCAAGCTGCCATGGCCACCAGGGATTTCTCTGGGCATTTCCCTCTCGTTGCTTCAGCAGCCTAGGCGCCAGCCCACAGACGGCTGCTCACCGACGTTGGCCACGCTGCAAATGCTGCCAGCCTCTACCTCATGGCTCTGCAGCCTACGACCGGGGAGCTAGAACTGCTGTCCTGGTAAGGTCAACTGCAGGACAGGTAAGATTCTGACTTGGGAAACAAAAGGAAAACAAGACCTGGGGTACCCAAGTGAAAAAAAAAAAAAAAAAAAAAGGCATTTCTGCTGTGTATTTAAACATTCTTTGGCTTTTTATAAACATAAGGAATTGCAAGCAATTAGGGTGACTGTTATTTAAATAGCAGAAAATTTCAGAAACCAGTTGCTGTAAATACTTATTCACACGATACTGCTGAGAAAGTAATCCAGCAAATTAGGCAAGGTGAGATTTATTTTTTTAACGTGGGGAATAAAGCAAATATTAAACACACAGCCTGTATATGTGTGTGTACATATACACACACTTCATATTATACACACTTTCCGATAATTCCCTTGCAAGTCATGTTTGAAGGAATACTGTAACTTGGAATTTATTAAAGAAGAAGGTATAGTTTCTCAAGCAGTTCTAAAAGCACTAGTTTGTCAAGTCATTTCCAATGGTTACCTTTTGCCTCTGAATAGAAGAAGTTGTAGGACTGAGGTCTACTTCACCAATTGTACGTAAAGACCATAAAGAAAAGGCCTGTATTTACCCCACCTAGCTTCCGACATTCCAGGGAAATCAAACAAGAAGTAGGGACAGAGGCTCTCTCCAAAGCAGAAAAGACAAGAACCTGCAGGGGCACTTCCGAGCGGCGGTGGGAAGCGCCACAAGGCGCTTTGTCCGTCCTGCCGCGGGTGCAGCATCCGGGCCCCAGACCTAGTGGAGATGAGCCCAGGACAGGACACAGCAAGAATCCCCAAACCTGACTTTGGACACCTAATCTCGTTATACTAGTATCAGGCAAAGGCTGTAAAAATAGCGTGTAAGAATTCTTAAGAATGACTTCCAAGGTCTAAATATTATTACCTTTGCAGTCATAAATAATTCTCTCAATGTGGCAGAAGAGAATAAAAGATGTAAAGATAATCATTTGTGATAACGTTCAATAGAATAGCAGTAGCAGAACAGGCTTACAAGCCTAGTCCTAGCTGATTCAGCATATGCTGAGGGTAAAAGTTTTGTGTAACACTTATTTTTATCTCAGTATTTCCAAACCAAACCAACCCAACAAAAAACACCCCACACCCAAAACCCCCTAATCTTCCCAAGCCCAATATTTGCCCTCCCATTTTCAACAACAAAGATAAGGGATTCCTATAACATTATTCAAAAACAAACTACTGAGTTTTCCAAAGCACATTCTATAATAAAAACTAGAAGGCCTGCTTAATAACACAAACATCATTTGTTTTGGTTCCTGTTTCACAGCAAGAATGAAAGACTAACGTTCCGATTCCAGAGCCACACTGTAAATTAAACATGAATGGTCAAACAGATGTCTGACTCCACAACAGAATTAGAATTGGTAACTTTACCTGTGCAGAAGAATGGTTGTTAAAGCGCCTTTCTAAAGAATTCAAATACTAATTGTAAATTTACTTTTTTGAAACATGCATGGCCACACGCTCTCCTCTGTACCTTACAAGGATAGTTCGAAAAAAATCTTTTAAAAAAATTCTGAAATCCACTTTTACACAGATGTGCACGTAAACTAGATAATGATAATAATAGTTCGTTTGCATAAAACCAATTTAAACTTCTGCATCAGGTAAGAACAGCAGATGTTGCTGTTTTCAGATTCAGTTTCACCTTAGGGGGGAGGGGAGGGCATGACTACATGCTAGGGGGTTTGCTGAATTTATAGCATATATTGCCTTTTTTTTCTCTTGACAGTTTTTTTATTTTGATTTTCCCCAAATCCTTTTGCTTGAAGTAATTTGAAATCTGCTCTGAATAAGCTTCTTTTATTTCCTCCTTCTGGTAGCTCTATTAAAACATCTCATTAAAAAACAGAAGTGATCACACAGACAGTATGGTTATCTTTATGAGCATCTTACAATTATAAACAAAACAAATGTTCATCTTTATTCTGACGAGATAGTAAAATTTTGTAGGTCTAGATCCAGACTTATTTTCCAGTTCTTAAAAGAAAAAGGCTTTAGAATTAGTGTATTTCCATCGGGTATTTCTGAGGTCTGATACAACATTTTAAGTATACATCAAGTTATTATTGATGACAATTAAAAAAATAATCTTTATATATTTTAAAACATGATTTTAAAAGTTCTTTTTTGAGTAAGACATTCTCGGTCTCCACCCCACAAGGCACTCTATAACATATACCCATCTGTGTGACTTGCTGGAAGAAGCACGCCAGAAATATGCACTCAACTGTGTAGGACAGGATTTTACTGTTTGTGCATAGGATTTGTTTAGCACTGTATTGCAAAAGAAAAAAATCCCCCTCTGGATTAAGAGGAACAAAAAGCATTTACAGCCTTGTGTGGGCATGTTTGTTTTTTCTAGACTTGGGCTGAAGTCTTTCTTCTGCCACATAACATTCTCCAAAGGTCAGAGCAGGAGCAGAAATGTTTGTGTACATGCAGCCTCGATTTGCATACACTCATTTGAGATTTGAGTACATGAACATTTGAAGTCAAATAACCATTCCTGGCACTCAGAGGTTCTGCCCTTTCAAAACACATCCTCTATCAGTAGCCCAGCAATTTCTTCCTACAATTTTGCCCTCAACTACCAATTTGAGTTACGCCAAGCGCTCTGCTTAAACACAGGTTGTGGAGCAGAATCACGGGTGATTTAAGCCTCTGTCCTATGTTAAGAAATCCAAACTGGCATCTTGAATGGTTATGGTTCAATCCTGCCTTATGTGGAGATGAGGGAGGAAGGAAGGGGGAGAAAGATTTTTCTCTCTTTGCATTAACAAAAATTGATCTTTTCAAAATGGCTGAAAACTGAATTGGAATAACTCATTCTCCCAAGATCTGACTACTGCAGTATGCCGTAGATATTATTAACTATATTACAGAATCACAGAATGGTTTGGGTTGGAAGGGACCTTAAAGACCATCCAGTTCCAATCCCTCTGCCATGGGCAGGGACACCCTCCACTAGACCAGGTTACTCCAAGCCTCATCCAGCCTGGCCTTGAACACTTCCAGGGATGGGGCACCCACAGCTTCTCTGGGCAACCTGTCCCAGTGCCTCATCACCCTCTCTGGGAAGAATTTCTTCCTGGTATCTAATCTAAATCTCCCCGCTTTCAGTTTAAACCCATTACCCCTTGTCCAGTCACTACAGGCCCTTGTAAAAGGTTCCCCCCAGCTTTCTAGTAGGTCCCCTTCAGGTATGGGAAGGTGCTATAAGGTCTCCGCGGAGCCTTCTCTTCTCCAGGCTGACCAAGCCCCACTCTCTCAGCAATCCTTCTCTGCAATCCTTCCACCAAAACATCCATTTGGTTTATACATATTTAAGGTTACTGCAGCAAACATTAACTTACAGAGAAATAGTGTGCACGAGGGAATAGCAAACCGTATGTCACAGCATGGTTCTTGCAACGGATGGCAGAGTCTCATTAGCAGAAAACACACAGAAAAATACTCTTATTCTCCTAATTCTAAGAAAAATTACTTTTAGGAAGAGGAATTGCAGGTTTGCACTGAATAAACAGGATGTTGTGAATTAGAACCTGGAAATTACTTTCTCTCTGAACCTAAACCCCTCCCATCTAAATGGCAGTGACATGTCATGCAGAGAAACACTGTCATTTGAAAACTTAGCACCACAAGAAAGAAGAATAACCATTCTACACGCAACTAGGATCCACAAGTATGAAATCAATCCTGGGTTTTCATACAGTATCATATATCCAAATATAAGTTCTGGAGCCAGAAGCTTTGTGAGAGACTGATAGTGGAATATTAAAAGGCAGCTTTACTGTCTGGGCACCCAGCCAAGAAGTTGCATATTGCCAGCCACGGACAGCAGGGAGAGCAGAGCCACCCTTCCAGAGTAATAGGATTACAGCTCCGAGATAACTTTCATCTTTAGATGACCAACATGAAGTTTCAGCCTGGGTTGTGAGAAGCTGTTTCAGTTTCCTATCACCAGCAGCTCCTCTCCTGCGACATAGCATGTAGACGTGTAAAAATTAAACACTACTTACAACCCAAACAAGTGAAGTACGTCCTTCATCTCCTCTTCAGCCAGCCGGAAACAAAGCTGAGATAGGAGATAGAAAATTGCCCATCACCTTTTCTTCCTGCTGCCTGATCTCTTGTGAGATGTTACGTAACCGCCTGCTCTGCAGGCAGCAAAACAAATCAATTAAGCAGCTTTTCCTTTCTGACTCATTCTTCCCAACAAAGCTATAGTCATACTCATAGATCATCAACGTTGCCAAAAAGTGAAAAATACACGCAACCCTATTCAGCGAAAGATGGGTTTGGACGTAAAAAGCTACACTTCTGTGTAAAGCTGGGGTTGTCTGCTCTAGCTCTCGTGCTTCCTGATGATGTTTGAATAATCAGTACTGGAAAATTGTCCTTGTACCACACAAAGGCAAAAGCTGTTTCTCAGAGCTATCAGCAAGCAGTGGATCTCAGGCTTCCTAAAACACATGAACCAAGGGAAAAAACTGCTCTAAGTTCAGATTTTAATGGCCTGATCAAATAAATCTGTAAGCAATAGCATGGCCTACTCGAAAAACTACACTGAACCTTTCTTTGGTATAAATTTGCTGTACGTTATTTAACATTGACCTGTGCATTTTAAAATAAATTAAACTAAAAAAACCCACCAAACCCTGCATGACTGACCAGTATCAATTGTTGGAGCTTCTGCTCAAATCACGGAAAGGTGTTCTTTATTAGTGAATTAAAAAAAAAAAAAATTACCTTAATCAGATAAAAGGAAGGATTAATTTTAACACCGGATGTTGAGAAATTTAATTAAAAGTATCATTTTGAGCTGAAGAGCAAATAGCTACCTCTGCAATATTAAACCACAGTTTCTACAACAAAGCACAAGTTAGGCCAAGGAAGGAGATGGTAACCTCCACAGCCTCGGCACATTAAGAGAAGCCGGTCATTTCAAAAAAGCTACGTTATTTTGCACCAGTCTTCACCAGACAATGTTTTGAGAATGCAGAAGCAATAAAAAAAACCCCAATAGGGAATTTCAATTTTTTGTTTAATTATTGCACTGGTTTTGTTCGGGGTGGAGTTAATTTTCTTCACAGGAGCTGGTATGGGGCTGTTTCGGATTTGTGCTGAAAACGGTGTTGATAACACAGGGATGTTCTCGCTACTGCTGAACGGTGCTTACATGGAGCCAAGGCCTTTTCTGCCTGTCACTCCATCCCACCAATGAGTAGGCTGGGGATGCACAAGGAGCTGTGAGGGGACACAGCCGGGACAGCTGACCCCAACTGACCAAAGGGATATTCCACATCCCATGATGTCATGCTCAGCATGTAGAGCTGGGGGAAGGAGGGGGAAACAGGGACCATCGGGATTACGGCATTTGTCTTCCAACCATTAAATGATGGAGCCCTGCTTTCCTGGAGATGGCTGAACACCTGCCTGCCCACGGGAAGCGGGGAATGAACTCCTTGTTTTGGTTTGCTTAAGTGCAGGGCTTTTGCTTTGCCTATTAAACTGTCTTTATGTCAGCCCACAAGTTTTCTCATTTTTACCTTCCTGGTTCTCTCCCCCATCCCACTGGAGGGGACTGAGCAAGCAGCTGTGTGGGGCTTAGCTGCCAGCTGGGGTTACACCACAGCAACTATACATATGGTTGGTCCAAGGAATTAAAAACCAGCCAACTTCAGTCATACCTGCTAAAACTTGTTGAAATGACTATTACAAAAGAACTATTCAGAAGATAATGAAAGGACTGTATCTACCAAAGAAGATGATACACCCTTAAACTACAGATGATCAGGCAAAACTTTTCCCTGCCTGCGCAATGTATCATAACTACCTGCTATACAGTTTTTTCTATTTAAGAAATGTTTAATGTTAGGGAAAAAATACTGAAATAGAAGCGCAGATAAAACCATCTCTGTTTCCTAAAAGCAAATAGGATTACTAACAAAGTGGAGTCCTGGGTTCAATCCAGACTACTGAAGTACAGCTTTATGATCCTGTAGTCTGGTGCCGCTTTCGTGGCTACACTCATTTTGGAGCGGTTTCCATGACAACATCACTCTTCTAACATTATCCTTGTACCTCATACTTATTGTGGTTCTTTTGCTTCCTCCATAGTTGGTTTCTGAGGATTCCACAAGTTATTTTGGGGAATGGTATGGAATATAATTTACATTTATGTTTCATCATGTTTAACCTCATGATTCCCTTTATGCATTTTCATTAATGCTGTGGTATGTTGCATACCAGCTAAGCAGAGTTCCCATCCTGATTCACACGTTGTGTCACTGAAATCAGAAGGAATATTTACATGCATATTTGAAAAGTACTAGGGCTGAACTGGCAAATCTGGGCAAAATAACTGAAATACTCTTTTAGAATAAACTTAACAGAGGAGATTATATCAGATTTTAGCATCATTCTTCTTATTTCAGCAAAACTATATCAAAAACCAGGGTAAAAATGAGAAAAAAAAAAAAACAAAAAAACACCACCCCCTAAACTTGGCAAGAAAATCTCCAAAATATGTTATGATATTTAATAACACGTTATTGTTTTCCTCTCTCTGGTTGCATGACAGCTCACATAAAAGCAACAGGGAAAACCAGCTGACAATATTGGGAAAACATTTGTAACTGAAGCACTACGTGGTGTCAGAGGTGTAAGTGCAAAGGACTGGTGTTTTCTCCCCTAAATTCAGCTCTGACAACTGTACATACTACTTGCAAAAGCAGTATTAAAGCACACAATTCTCCATGACAATCAACTCCTCTACTTGAGAAGGGGGAGGTGTGACAAATTAAGATTTATCCCTGCAGTGCTAAGCTGCTTTGCCAGTATCTTTCATCTGCAGAGGACACTAACAGAGGCCAGCAGAGGTTTTCTCCACTTTACCCAGCACCAGACAATGTCAGCCCCAAACTGACTTACAGCTTCCCAGGAAAGAGAGTAGCCCAGTGTAGCTTCACCTTGGATTACAGATATCCTACAGTTACTCATTCAGCCGTGTGTCATTAGAAAAAAAACAACCAACCCATAATAATGTTTACTGCTTATTAATTTATCAGTTTAGTTTAGTCTCTAAAATTTTGTTTAAAATTAAGTCTTTATTCCAGCAATAAATACACCTTTACTCCATATGTCAAAAATTAATAATGCTTCCAAGAAACAATGCTATCAAGAAGTAATTTTTAATCAAACAACAATTGCTAATTCTAGCTGTACACTAGAAGTAAGAAAACCAACAAACCAGAGCTGAAACTGCTGTTTTTACAGAATGGTGTCATGCTGACAGTTGAGCATTTTATTATTTGTTCTTGATAATTTTAGGATTTGAACACCAGACTTAAGAAACCTCCGATTCCTTTACCTGGGAGGATTCTATGCTATAATCTTGCTTCTGGTCATTTAACATCTGTAACAATGCTTCAGCTGACCTGAGATGAGATTTCTTCCAATAGCACTGGAGCTCAGAAAGCCAGTGTACTCCTCCTAACATCTTCTCCCAAGAGCACATTTGGAATTGTAAAAGCTAACCCTGCAAACAGATATACCACAAAGCGTTTTGGCTACATACAGCACTGTCACTTTATTTACTAGCCCTTTACAGACTGCGTAGGGTGCATTCCCACATGTATCAACCTAGCCTTGTTTATTTTAAATAAAGCGGCTAGGCCAACCCACCGGTCCTCCTTACCCTGTTCCTTGGACTTGGGTTACAGAACAAAACTGGGACCTCCCCTGCCCAGAGCCTCTGGCCAGGTCAGATGCAAGACAGCTACAGCCGTTTGCTGAGCCTGCACAGCTATCGATGTAGAACAAAATAACCAAAAAGCGCATCTGACTCGAGCAGAGAAAATTCTTTCAAAACTGGGAATGAACAAGTCAACAAAGTAACAAATAAAGAAAAATGGCAATTTCTTTGGACTTTAAGATCCCTTCAACAAAGGCCTTCTGACACGTTACTAGGGAAACTACATAGGCACAGAAATGAAATGTGGCATAGTCATTAAGTTAATAAAAACCTTCTGTCAAAAGTAAAGAATATTATTAAAAGCTCTACATTTCATGGAACAAAAGAAAGGCATTTAAAAGGCCTGTACCAGGACAATTTATTTTATGTATTTATTGTGGAGGACGATGGGATATAAGAGACCTAACTTAACTGTCATTTGAAGTGTATACATCTTACTAGCTCAAAAGTATTGGCAGTTTGGGAAAAGGTTCTGTATAATTTGATACTGCAATGTGAACCACATCCAAGGCTTGCAATGAGCACAGCTAAACAGCCAGAGGGGAAAGATTAAAGAAAACAAGAGCATTATCACCCTGCTTCATCTTCGTCTTTCCAAAATGAACAATTAATAAAGTATACATCATATATTTTAAGGGAACAATATAAACTATATAGGCAGTTTATGATACAGCGCTTCACAAAAAGACACAGTTGTAACAGTGGGAAATGAAATGTGACTACATCAATACCACATTAAAACTGGCAACAGCTCTTGCAAAACTATCAAAGCTTATATTCTGTTGCTCCACACAGGCACTCATCTGTTGAGATGAAACTTCCCCTATTTCCGAAGAAACAAAAAAGGAAGTAGAGTAGCTTTTGACAGCTTTTGTGAAAAAAGCTGTACAACACTGTCCCTGTTTTTTAAGAAAAGTTGTTATAGAAACCAATATTATTTTTAATTATTATTCTTTTAATATTATTTTTATTCTTTTTCTAAAAAACATGGGAAATCTAACATTAGAGGAGTTATTGCTTCCTTATGTACATATCTTTAAAACAATTCAACAGAAAGCAACAACAGAAAAAGATATCAATATAGTTAAGCCAGTGTCAGCTCTCTTTAATGTAAACAAGTCATTTTCAAGTCACTTACACAATGAACTTTATTAATTACAAAAATTCACCATGATGATACAAGCTACTTAATGCTTATACAGCCTGTGACTTGCCAATAGTTTTCTTGTGAGCCTTAAGCAACGACCCCAAAGCTACAGACCATCTCACGAAAACAAAGTGAAATCTTCTGACGTGCAAGCTGGAAAGGTGCCTCACATACAGTTTATAAGGATCCCGCTGTCTTTGAGCTGCAAGTCTGACATCTCAGGAGACAAGAAAGAGCCACCTGAATAAATATTCGGTATTCCTTGAAAATTGGCTATTCAAGTGCCACAAAAATAGCATCTTGGGCTCTGCAACTAAACTTCATTCATATTCACCACAGTAGGGGAACATGTTGCTTCTGATGCTGCCTTCAGATTAACTGGTTTGTTGAGGTTTTTTAATTGGTGAATTGAAACAACTAAACAATTAAGAAAACTGACTACTCTGAGAAACGACATGAATTCCAATCCTATTATTTATCAGCTCATTTCAAATGAAACTTTAATGTAGAAGCATCCTGCTGATAATATTTTTCAAATTCTGGTGTGGTTTTTGCACTTGCTTGCCATTTTACTGATGAGTGTAATTCATTCAGAATTTACCTAATATGCTTATATCTTTAATAAATACAAATGACCATAGGGATAATTGCATTACTTGATAAAATAATTAAAACCAAATCCAAATAAAAATAAATAAATCAAGATAAAATATTTCAACTCTCTCTGCAGAGCCTGACGCACAAAATATGCAAAGGGAAAACAGTTGCTTTACGCAGACTTTTGCAGCTAATGAACTTGTGAGCCTCTGTTGGTAAAAGATTTTCATGCAGTGTAGGAGTTCTTCCTCCAACAGAACTGCTGAGTATCACGATAAACACTGCAAACAGTTTAACACACAAGATGGTCGAGGGGAAGTAGTGTTCTTGTCTCTTAATAGTGTGGCAATGTTACTTTTCATGGAATTATGAAAGCTTTTTTGCCCCGGTCCTCAAGAACAGTGATGAGGATGCACCAGCATAGCTGTCAGAGATGAAGTTGTTTTCGCTTTGGCAAGACTTCTCCTTTCTCCTGCTCCTCCTTTTCTCTCGTTTATTTTTTTTTTCGTACTTTCAGAAGGCTGAAAGCTTTCTGAAGCAGAGGGCTTTTGTTGTATATTTGTACAGTGAGAGGGAATGCAGAATTCCATTCCTTTTGGAAAGTTATCTAAGCCATTTCTTGCTTCAGAACACTCAGCTCACTCTGAAATTCAATTCAGTTTTTGTACTTTCCTCACAGAGCTAAATCTATTGCCAAATAAGAAGATTTATAAAGTTTTCATATTTTTCTAGCAGTTATGTAGCATACCTAAAGTACATGAGAGAATCACCACCTGAAACAAAACTGGGAACACAGGCTTTCAGTAAATGTCCAGTTAAAGATCTGTCTACATTACGAAACTCTCGCAGCATGGATGTCAGTGATGGAAAGGGACAGAACTACCAGCTGGTAACACTACCAACAGCAGCGTTTAGCAAAACCGCCTTTTTATCAGTACCGTTACTAACGGCAGATGATTTACGTAACAGAAATACGACTATTCTTTCTTTTGTCCTGACAAAACCCATTCCTTTGACATGTCTTAACAACTTCAGAATATTGATATGCCACCTTAATGGTTTCCTTTTATAGCTATTTAAGCCAATGGTGACATTGTCCTGTTATTTTTCCCTTACATCAGCACTGTCACTTGTCTGGCCCTCCCGTGAGCTGGTCTGGGGAGCCAAGAAGATTACATGTACAATCAGCTTTTGGGTGGTTTAGTTCCTTGAACCAGATCATCACAGGGTTGGCAAGCACCAGACCTGTCACAAGGAAGGAGGTGGGAATGGGAATACACTGCCAGAAGTCTGGCTGCACTGACTCGCATTGCTGGAAACTGTTGCAGAAAACAGTCATGGCAAAGACTCTACCACTCATCATTCATAGGTTGCTTCTGCACTCACCAGGGCTATTGAAATGCCCCTCGCTGAGATGTGTTACTGTTTCACTTTGTGTCACAGTTCCATACTAGTTTAGTGCTTTTCAGAGATTCAAAAGAAACTTCTTCATATTGCACTGCCTCAAAGGTAAGATCCCACGATGGGCCACTAAAGCCCAGGAAGTTACAACGGCAACAATAAACACTGAAAGGGACATCACACATAGGAGACTTAACATGTCTGTACACTAGCTCATTTTTATGTTTAACTTCAAAATGCTAGGGAAGGTGTCCGGTTTTCTGCTGTTTTTACTGAAGTGTAACATACTAAATTAACAAACAACTTCTAGGGTTAAGCTGGCCAGAACACCCACATTTGCTACTAAGAGCCAGCTTAAATTTCTTGGTACGACCAAAAGCAAAGGAGGCATTTTCAGGTACACCAGCTATCCCTGTCAATCAATAGGAAACACTTGCCTATTCTTGTTTATATGGTGATCCTTAAGCTTTTAGACTTCCCACCCCAGAGAGATGAATAATAGCAGTGCTTGCTTGTTCGGGTTCCTTATGAACTCAGTTAGTGCACCTTCACTAGTGGGAAAGGGTGAAAGAATGAAACCAAGCTTGGCTTAACTCTAAGATTACCCATTTCTCTGCATTACTGGAACGATTCGAGTTCATTTGGGGATAATTTCTGCTCAAACTCTCCTCAGCGTATTTCCCAGTGGTGATCACAGTGTTCACAGTGTAATGCAGTTGCCACAGCCCTATGGTTCTGACCCACGATTATCCAGCACTGAAAGCCAGAACAGTTCACCTGAATGGTGAACTGAAAGATCTCTGGCACCCACAGAAGCTGAGCAGGTAAGAGAATGAGAGAAGAACAATTAAAATCATTAAAGGGTCAAGGCTAAAAAGGTTGGGCCTCCTCAATTCAAATAGGAAAAGCTGAAGGTGGGGCAGGAACATGACTGAACTTTACAAAATAAAAAAGCCAGCATATGAATTGAGTAAAGCCCAAAGGCTGGGAAGGAGATGAGGGTTTACTGCAACACGCTAATTCTTGCTGAAGCACTGAATTGACATTTCTCCACTAAGGTTTTACTGCCTTCTAATTACAAAGTATTAAGTCTTTCCCTGGTGAAGTAGAATCATAGAATGGTTTGGGTTGGAAGCGACCTTAACGATCATCCAGTTCCAACCCCCCTGCCATGGGCAGGGACACCCTCCACTAGACCAGGTTGCTCAAAGCCTCATTTATAAGTACTGCTTAGAAATACAAGTGAAAAGTCATCTTCTGTAATGTGAAATCTAGACAGGCGCGAGAGAAAAGCTTTGGTTTTACAGCATAAATCTGTGACAGGAGAACCATTACCTGCGTGATGAAGAAATAATAAATTGCAGTGAAAAACTCTTGCCAAGTTATTACTGTATCGTTAACAAAGTTGCAGTAACTTCCCTCAGAACACTGCTTTCTGAGTCATGGTTATGACTAAACATTTCTAGAGATAAAACCCAGTTCCCTAAAGTCCTCCTTAAACAAATAATTCTGACAGATCCAAAATGCTGCTCAACAAGATATGAAAAAAATCAAGGGACAGTTTTCTCCAATTCATTACCAATCTTGATGGATTAAAAAACAATTCTGCTTTAGCATGCGGATTCACCATTGCTTTTGGACTAAGTAAATCAATTTTGATGTAGGCACAACTTAAATTCTAGGGCAATGGTTCCTAAAAAAACTTCAGCAGATTGTACAGTTGCCCTTCCACTCTATGCTCACCCACTCATTTTGAATAACTGCATGAATGCAACTTTAAAAAATTATTTATGAAAATAATAAAGTCCCTTTATTTGTCAGGACCTCCTGCAGTTTCAGATTTTCCAAAACAAGAACCAACAGATTAATTTTTAAGACAGATGCTTTAAGGTAGCAGTCACTTAGTCCTCTGCAGGAAGGAGAGATTCAGCAACTTTTAAATAACAATCAATAAATTGATCTAGTTATTGTAGTACTTTTTTCACTTTTTCATATTCTTCTCCATAAAGAAAGCAGTAAAAATTGAAAATACTATCATAGAACAGCATGCTTCAGGTAATCAGAACCTTCTTAAAGCCAGATTTTGGATGGAACTTGATCCAAGCGTGAATCTATGCTTGAGCAATTTTTTGCTCTAGGCTATAGGTAATTAACTAAACAGAAAATGGCTCAAAAATATAAACATGGCTACATAAAGGGGAAAGAGGCTGTGTCTCTCTCTTAGCTTCCAAATCACCATTCCTGCTGTTGCACATGAAACTCTATATAAACACATGCCATCCCACAGAATACTATAAACCAGTCTTAATCCAGAAGAGTAAAACCAAACAAGAACAATCTTTAATATTCCAACTTGTGTTTACATACAAGTAGAACTGCTTTAAGAAACAGTCCTCCTAAAACCAAACACGATCCTTTAAGTAGGTGCAAAAAACATACAAATAATCTTCCCTTACAATTTTATTGTCAACTGGTTGTTTCAGGTAAATATTCTGCTGCACATACTTCAGTTGGTTTGTATCATGACTGTAGAGCGTATTCAACAGAAAATGTGAAATGCCAATGGAAAATTAACATTCACAGTAAAGTCTTATGGTTTTGTTGAAGTATGAGTACCACTGCAGGGTGGTTTGAGGTAGCTTACTAGATCTTATTGAATATTCCTTAGCCTTTTTTTATTGCCTGACATCCTTCAAACATATTCTGCAAGTACTAGGTCTTCTCCCTCCCTAAAAAGATTATTTCCCACTTCTAAGTGGAAGCAGCGTGTGACACATTTGACAGTTAAAATTTCTTTCAAGCATCCCATACTGTAATCATGTTATAAAGCCATTAAAAATTAGAGGGATGTATTTTACATGGGTTTGGAGAAAAATTATAAAAACCCAATAATTTTTTTTTCCACCCCGTGCTGTTAATTCAGCCTGCTTTGTTTTCTGACTGCAAATTTCATGGCTTTTCCATCACTAAACATTGAAAACTGGAACAATCCAAACAGTATCGAATGAAAAGATAGCACAAGCATTGTGTTCCAGTAATTTGGCAGCTACTGTAAAATAAGACAATGGGCAAAAAAGGTGAGATGATAGGAATTTGTCAATTCCGTGTATAATCTGAATATAATTAAAGGTTATTGGGGGAGCACAAAGAAGCAAAGACCAAAAAAAAGTGTTCAGAAATGACACTTCAGGCAACAGGGTCTCAAGGAATGCATTTAAGATCTCAAACCAGAGAGTTTAATTGCATGCTGTCTCTTTTACACAGACACAACTGTCATTGAAGAAGAATGATGTTTATAATTTTACAAGATTCTCAAAACGTGGGTCATGGCCCATGAACTACGTAAGGCTCATTCATAACTGCACTCAGTTAAAAAAACCCCAAAATCCCAAACTGGGGATTGTGACATTTGCAAATAGGGATCCAACAAATTATGTCTTCAATGCTGGCTATGGGGTGCTCAAAACTAGAATTTGGGTCACCACCAACAGAAACTTGGGAACTACAGCCCTGCAGCAATAGCATGCACCCACCACTGCTTGGAGGATTGTATTACTGAAGTACTATTTCTCTGCCAAAGATTAAGCTCAAAAGGTTTAACCAATTTCTCTACAAAATCTGTTAAAGAAAACCAAAACAGTACTGCAACCTTTTTTTAGCTCCTGTATCTGATTTAATTGAATAGACTGCACCTGTTATAGACAAGAAGAATTATTTCACCAACATTACATGGTTACATTTAGCTTATGCCTGAAATCTAGTTTTACTCTCCAGACAAGAAACCAACAGTCCAAGCACTTACACAAATAGTTAGCTAAGAAACATGAATATCAGGTGACATGAAAAAAAAAAAAAGTAACTTTTATAAACATAGACACATAAAATCAAATAAAGATTTCCTATTTCCTTAAAGTATTAAACAGTTTACTCAACGGTGTTCACACCTTGGAAAAGATGACTGCCTTACCAAGAAGTCACCATGAGCATTCTATATTTATCCTCCACAAACTTGCCCCAGTCTTAATTCTGAATGCAAAAGACAGACAACACATTACTCACAAGTTAAGTATTGTAACGCCGATTCTAAGCCTGGTGACTTAAAGATATGCAAAAAGTGAGACAGGAAACATGCGCTGTACTTCTAACTTCTTTAGAATATTTCCTTGCTACAGACAAAATAGAGATATTACCTCCTGCACATAGCCATTTAAAAGAGGAAAGTCGTCTGTGGACTGCGAACAGAGGTAACTTTCTTGCACCACCCATTTCCTCAGAAAACTCAGGGAGAGTGACAATCGGTGTGTAAAGAACCCTGTAAAACTTCTCCCCTGACACATTTCCCATTAAAAACAGTGATCCTGCCTTTTCCTTATCTGCTATCTTCAACACACTAAAACCGCAGCAGTGTGAAAATAAAGATAACGTTATAGCGCAACTCACCAAGGTGATCAGGAAGACTAAAATCGTTTGCCTTCTATGAACGGTCACACATCTCGTTTTATTTAGCTCATACACTGCAGCCCTAAAATACTCAGGCTACTCTTACGACAGTAACTGTTCTTAGCCAGCTTTAGGTAAAGTTTTAGCTCTACTTTACTCAGACTAAATATTTTAAATTGAACATTGCCATCTTATACATTAGTCTCTTGAGAGCACATCAACTCTCTTCTCTCCCTCCCCTATCTCCTAATGCCTCTACGTCTAAACAAAGCAGCACGGCATTTAAGTGAATATTATTAATTCACATCTCCTGAGGACAACTGTACTATTTTACTGCTCCAGGTTAATCAGAGGTCAACTTACATGGTCAATTATGAATGAAAATACATCAGAACCAAACATATTAAGTATAGCAAACAATTTTAATCAAAATGGCCAAAAATTCTGCACTGGTTCATTCTTATGTATTGAAATTCAACTAAGGACATTTTCCCCTGACTTTTCTTTCCAGGTCTAGGCTTACAGCAGAGCCACACATGAAACTTCAGGTTCACAAAACACAGTACTTGACTGGAAGTTTTCAAATATGAATTTATCTTCCAACTAGTACCAAACATACAGGATTCCAGACAAACTCTAGCAATCTCCTTCCACAAGGAACCGTATCCTTTATGCGGGAATGTTTGCGAGTTCTAGCAGCTCTAGCAAATTCTTCTACAGAATTAGTGGAACTAATGACACCAGGTAAGTCAAAAGATAAAGAGCAAACAAAAACCAGCATATCAGTGCTTCAGTTTAGATATTAAGTGGTCAAAATCTACTCCTATGAGTGTTAAGTTCCAGATGTGAAAGACAGCCATCCTGGCAAGCAGCATGATACGTTAGTATCATAACAATAACTTCAAGTTGCAATATGCAGCTCTAGGAAACATTTAGATTCGTGTGTTGCAAGGCCACAGAAAGTAGGCAATATAAATTCTCCTTGCTCTGCCCTGATTTTGTTTTTAGGTCAGACTAATTAAAGTATTTTCTAGGATTAAAAAATAAGTTATGATGTCAGTGGTACGCAAAAAAGTACTTCCAAGCAGCCACCAACTGCCAGTTCATTTTTTAGCATTAAAAGGAGTTAAGACCGCACTATCATTAAATGATAGAAGTAAATTGGCCCAGTCATTAAATCACTATTTAAAAATCGGTTTTGTTTATACCTGCTTTAGAAGACATTTAGGCTAAACCAAGCACTCCTGTAAGTTATATAGGTACATTACAGGTAAGATTGTTTTAAATACACAAATAAAAGCTTAACTTAAACGAAGCAACTTCATGAGTGCATTGGACTTGAAGAAACTAGTATCCAAGACCACTATCATTAGCCAGAGATAAGTTGGTACTGGCAACTATTACAAACACAAGTATGTAAGAATACTTCATGTAGCTGTAATTTTCAGAAGATAATGCACATGGGTAATGCTGTTCACCATGATTATGGCTATCCGCTTCCATGACATTTCTTCTCTGACCTTAAGGAGAAAGCAGAGTAGGTTTTTTCACCAAGCACCAGTTAATTGCTGAGTTGGAAAACTTGTATATTATTTAAAGTTACTAAAACAAATATTTGATTTTCCAAATTCCTGTGAGGATCTTGTATACACAATGCTTCCAACATCTTAGATTCTGAGCAATAAATGTAATACTATAAATGGGTAGAATATTCCAATTGAAACTAAGAAGCATGAATGCAATTCAAAACCAGACAAGTGCAAAGGATTCTCTAATAACTTCTCAATTTCTATTAAAATATATATACACTATATTCTCTTTACAGACACATACCGTATATAGATATCCTATATCTTTTATAGGATACTGCTACATCTATTCTACCACCACAGCATCTCTTCCCATAGAAAGCTTAAAATTAGTATATCTGTACAGATGGTACCCATAATTACCGTAATGATGGCTGGAAGACCATGGATTTCTTGGAGGAGTATCCTCTAGTGAAGGGTTCAGAGATGACATCAGCTAAAGACTAGGAAAATGCCATTATGGAATAAGTGTTCTTATATTAATGTACAGTGTTCTTACTACCAAGAACAGGCTGGCAAATTTTACTGAAATACAGTGCCAGCACTTTGTTTCATTCAAAAGGTTAACTTAGGAAGATAGCTGCAATTAATTAGTTATGTGCATCTGTATGATAAAGATTCTCAATCAGTAACTTCAGCAAGAAAGAGCCAAAGAACACATTAGGCATTTTAAAAGTCTGTTCTCACACCATCTGAGCATTAACTTCTGTGAATTTAGAAAGTAGCTGAAAGCTGATGAAGGTCTTTAACACTTATACTCATCTACCTCAAAGCATTTACTATGAGCACTGAACCCACATTTGATGCAATAGGGCAATATAACACAAAGTAACATGATATAATAATGAAAGCAAGCTGATTAAACTTTAACAGTAAGAGTCTAAGACTTTTTAGGGGACTTAACCTGATCAAATCAAGAAGTTTCAAACTTTCTTGTTTTTACTTTTTTTTTTTAAGGCTCTAACTGCCAAATTTCAAAGTTGAAATCAGCCTCCAATGCTAATATTATGCTTCTTCAGTGGTTGTCAGAAACCTGGCAGTCCATTCAATAATTCTAAATAATCCATGAAAGGCAATTAAAAGAGATTGGGAAAAAAGTCTATCATCAACCTTGATATTCTCTTTGCAAGGGCCATCACCTGATACTATAAATTGAAAGAGGATAGAAAATTACACCATTATTCATTAGCCAAGAGCAAAAGAAAACAGCCTAAAAGTGGCGTCTGTGATTCTAGGCTGAACAGCTCTAGAATGAAAAGTCCTATACAGTCACAGGCCTTTGCCATCAGCACTTTGCAGTTACATAGCTCCTCCGATCACAAGAGATTTGCAACAGCAGTCAAAACACTTAGAAACAGAGTATTTCTAAACACTACTCAGGAGTTAGTGAATACAAATATATGAATTGTCAGAACTAAGAAAGCTTTAGAAAACTACAACAAACAGCTTTAAAGAAAATAAACTATTCTAGTAATTTGGCTAAGTTATGAAATAAGCAAAACTCCTGTACTTGATTGGGAAGAAGGGAATGAAATTGCGAGTTTTCAATACCCTTAAACTTCTGTATACAAAACTAGTTATCATTAGATATAGCATTTTTTATGCAAATAATTTAATCAGCTAAGCTTCATAATACTGTCAGAATAATTTAAGAGTTACTTTTGAGGGTTTATTTAAATATTTGATACTTTGTAGAGACAATGAGTTACACAACTAAACCAAATGCTTCTCTATGGGAAAACACAGTGTGCCACCCATCTAACTTATTTTCTATTAAATGCCCAAAGCATACAGGGCCTTATTTATCCGGCAATTCCATTTAATCATGGATCTGCCAAAACCATGTCACACACTGACTGCTAGGATCTCAAACAAAGGCCCAAGTAGCTTTAGCAAATGTAACTGACACTGGGGTGTTAGGGTTTTTTGTAAAAAAAAAAAAAACCAACCAAAAAACCAAAACAAAACAGCCACCACACAAACAAAATTACCCTCCACCCCAACCCCTCACACTTACACTACTTAAAGACAAAGTCTTCAAACGTTGACAGTTCAGTTTATAGTATATTTTCATTCCAAAATCTGAGGTTTTGAATGGCTTTTCCTGCAGTTTCTCATCTGAGGTGTACATCCAAGCAAGAACAACTTAACACGCCCTTGCTTTCGCAACAGTTTCTTGCCAAGCACGCTCAGATGCAGGAACACAAGTACAGTTAGTATCTGTGCGTAATCCTCCTTCCCAAACTAGGTGGAAACAAAATGAATGCTGCTGAAGACGCGCAGAAGGAGACTTTTTGTTGTTAACGCGATTTTTCTTCCAGGAATACTAGCACCTGTTCATTCTCACACGTGCTATGTTCACCAAGTTTACAAGTGTAACTGCATGTGTAATCCTGACCACTATCATTTTTAAAATAGGGATTAATCTTGAAAAATTCTATTTCAGCAGTTTACACTGTCATTTCACAGTCAGAAATAAATCTCAAAGTGAAAAATCATAGCCAACTGGGAAAAACTCTCTTCTTCTACACAAAGTACACTGAAATGTAGAATTTACCAGTTGTCTTGCTCAGACACCTTCCTTCACAGACTGCTGCTAATACAGACATGCCTACAGGTAAACGTGAAGCGAGAAGAGGTTTGAGGATGGCGGGAGAAATGCATGTGGGGGAGGAGAACACCACATTTGGTATTGTGCCTTTGAGGCTTCCCTAGTCATCTCTACGGGACAAAGCATTATATTCACGAAAAGGGAATCAAAACTCCACTGTGAAGTTTTTCTTTAAACTTCAATTGCAAATCCTGTTAGAGACAGCATTGTGTTTTATAGTCAACACGCTTTATGTTACAGCAACTTCAGACATATTTCCCAGTCATTTTAGTCAAAAACAACACCCTCTCATCTTCCACCCTGACATGAGAGCCACCATCTAGACTATGTATTACACCAACCTCAAAATAAACTAGATGCTTTTAAAATAGAACATTGACACAAATTCCTAGGGTGAAAAAAAAAACCCCAACTAGCATTCTGAATAATCTGTGGCACTTCTGCCCAAGTTTAGAAACAGGTAACACCACAGCACAAAAAAATTAAAATAATTTCTACCAAAAATAGCATAGGTTTCATGAGTACCCAGATTTCATAAACTCTCAAATACAGTACTTGAAATATAAATGTTTCTTGACCAAAATAGCTTTCAGAAACACCGCAAATGCTATTCTTGCTCACACTATTTTTTTCCTCTGGTCTCAAGAACCTGCTCCAGAGTCTCAATTCACATCATTTCCCCAATTCTCTCATGCTTATCCTCCATGATGTTTTTCCCACACTATCCCTAAACCAAACGTGGAGCATTAATGCCCTTTTAGAAGGGTGAAAAATAGCTAAATACTTGCTTGAAAGCTACAGTCCTGTCAAACCCTAGCAGCATTATAACCATGCCATTGTACCTTACTTTGCTTGATAAATTCTAGATCAGCATCCTTAAAAAACGCCATTTATCGCAGTATACTTAAAGACCAAACAACTGAGAGAAGTTAGCAAAGCCAACACAGGAGCTCTACCACGTTAAGAAAGCCAAGATAACAAAACTAATTCAATTCCACCCAGAACAAGACAGGAGATGCCCATGAAAAGTGACGTGAGCTTGGCCCTACGAACTACGCACGAGGCACACAAGTCAGTTCATGGGCTTCCTGCCGCAGGGAAGCTATAAAAAAAGAAAAGTATGAACTTCACACTAAGAAAATAGTTCTGTAGGATCAGAAGCCATACTGTACACGAGTCCAAAATAGCAAAACCCCGGAGAAGCGAGCGATTCAGCAAGGGGCAGGGTGGAGCACAAGGCGGGACAATGACCTAATAGGTCTTTTCTATCTTTAGTTTCATGAGGCTCCGTGAGCAAGAGGCGCCTGGATCCCAGGCTCCGCTCCCCGCCGGCACAGCCGGGACCCGTCCGTCCCGCGGGGCGCAGGTGGGCGCAGCGCTACCGGCCGAGCCGAGCCGAACTCCCCGCGAACCGGGGGGTTACAACAGGTACCCCGAGGTGACAGCTTACAGACGGGCAAGCGCCAGGCAGCGCTGAACTCGGAAGCAGTCCTCCGAGTCGTTCTTTCGCCACGAACAATGCTGCGAGTGCCTGCCCTTACCTTGAACACTTTCCCGAAAGCCCCATCGCCCAGCTCTCCGATGATTTCCCAGAACTCCTCAGGGTTCAAATCCCTCTTGACGTGCTCGTATTGTTTCTTCTTTTTCTCGCCACCCAGCTTGAAGATCTTCCGAAAGTTGAAGAAGGACATTTTTCCTCCTGCCGAGGGAGGCCGGGCTCCAGGCGAGCAGGCGGAGGGAGGGGGCGGGCGGCGTCTGGCGGTGTCCCCTCCGCCGCCGTGACCATGCGGGGCGGGCGGTCCTGCCGGGCGCGATCCCCACGAGGGCCGAGGGAAGTGCTCACGCCGCCTGGGAAGCCGTCGCCGCCGGGCGCTGGAACAACACCCCGAGGTGCCCCCAGGAGTGCCCCAGAGGGGTCGGGCCCTCGACGCCGCGGTCCCCTCCCGCGCCGGGCTCGGCGGTCGCTGCCTATTCGGCCGGGCCGGCGACCATCGCGTCAGCAACAAGTGCCGGGCGCCCTCCCGGGACGGGCGGCTCGGCAGCGGGCGGGGCGGCGGCTGGAGCCTGAGGAGAAGAGAGGCGGCGAAGGGCTCACGGCTCCTGCTGGAAGCGGGCAGCGGTCACGCCGGTGCCCGCCGAGGGCGCTCCCGCCTCGGAGGACGGCTCGGATATAGGGTCCAGACTCCCAGCCGGTGCCCTCAGGGAGCGGCGCCCAGCGGCATCCCAGCCTGGCAGAGCTGAGGAAGACGACGGGCCCCTCCCGGTCCCTCCCCCGCCCTCTCGCAGAGCGGGGCCCGGGCGGCACCGTTTCCTGCGGGGCGGAGTGGCACCAGCACCACCTCCCTCCACCCGCCGCCGGCGCGTGCGCGCGCCCCCTACCCCCGCCCCTCTTCCCGCGCTCCCGGAACCGCCACGGCCACCGAGCCAGCGCACGCGCGCCGCCACCTCCCTCCGGCGCATGCGCACACCCCAACTGACAGCTTTCGCCCACCCCCCCCCGCACCCAATAGTTCGTCGACCGCAAAGGGGGAAGAGGCGGGGTTTCCTCTTCCCACGTGACGCGGTGGCGACGGCGCGAGCCAATAGGAGCGCGCGGAGGCCTCCGGCGGGTAAGTCAGTGTCTGGTCCCAAGATGGAGGGGGGTGTCCCCTCCTCCGGGCTCGGGCGGCAGCGCTGGGGGCGGACGGGTTCTCGTCCTTTCCTCCTGTTTCCCCTCGGGGGTAGGCCGCGTACTAGGCGTTGGGGGCAGAGGGAGGTTGTTTTTCCCTCTCGTCTGCTGGTAGCCGTCAGGGGAGGGGCTGCGTGGAAGGGGGAACCTTTATCCTTTGCCGAGTTGCGTATCCAGAAGGCCGCCCTGCTGCCGCCGCCTTACTTCTCGACTGCCCCGTGTAGGGAAGGCCTCCCCCGTGCTGTGGCAGAGGGCGATGTTTCCTGGGTATGGGGCAGCTTCCTTTCAGGCCTGGTTGGGCCCCCTCTTTTCAGCACAGGTAGACTCCCTCCTCCCCCCAGGTCTGGTTGCGAGGGCTGAAGGGGGTGTGAGGGCCCTCTTCATCTGCCAGGAGTGTTGTGATGGCAGGTGGTGCCTTCTTGAGGGTTTGAGCTTGGGAGTGGCTGTTGGAGGAAGGTGTCTGTAGAAAAAGGCCGTTTTGGAAGACCTTTTGTTCGCAGGCCAGTGGCGTTCCCAGTCCTGCTGCTGGTTTGTCACAGCAGGTGTGATGTTAATGTGCTGCACACTCTTGATGTTTTGTGAGATTTAATCAGTGGGACAGACCTGAATTTCTTTATCTCACAGCCTTCACTTCCAACAAGTGATTCCTTCATCAGCCTGAAGCGTGATTGTGTTTTTATAGTCGTGTTGTTTATATGCCACCAAACATGGGGCATTTCTTCACATGAAAACAAGAGGTGTTCCCGTTGCCTGGATCAGGGGCAATTAGCAGGCATCTTGGGGGCAAAGTTCAGGCTGTGACGGGAGGCAGGAAGTCGATCTTGCAGTTAAGGCCGTGACTTGAGACCTAAGAGAGATCCGACAATGAGACAAACACCCAGTGCAAATCATGTAAAGCCTTATCCTTACGTGAACCTGAATGCCTGCAGTTACCATTAATTTCAACTGCATTATAAGCTTCTAAAGATCAAGCCTCTGGTGTGTGTCATTCCTCAGACCATTTTATTAGCATGACAGTAGTTTGCTATCTAAGGAGAGTAGTCTGTGTGTAAACTCAGCAATAACACTGAGTCATGGAGATGCACTGGCTTTGGGGTTCATATCGCTACCTCAACAGTCTCCTTGAAAGAAACGTGACTTTAAGGAATAGAAAGTGCTGGGCTGAGTCATGAAAGGGATTGCAGCAAAGGAGTTTTCCAATAGTAGAGGTGTTTGTAGCAATTAAGATGTTGTTCAGAAGGAAGGAAGTAGCCTGGATCTGAACTTTGCATCATGTGTGAACAATGTTTTTGATGGCTGAAGCATGCTGGGGTAGAAGCCTTTAAAGAGTATTAGGTGTTACAATTTGATTGATTAGTGGTGTTAATAGTATTTGTAGCGTACACTGTGCTAGGCACTGTCCTGCCACAGACCAAGGAGATGGCCTCTGCGACAGAGTTTATGAATCAAACAGTGTTGTGTCATGAGTTAATTCTGTAATCTGTGTAAAGGCAGTTTTAAGGGCAGTGTTACGCTATGAACAGAGAACGTTTCAAGTACTCTTGCTAACCTGACAGCAGTCCTGTTTTGTTGTAATAATTGGCATTTGTTGTCCAAAAATGGTCTTGGGTTTTGTGGTTTCTTTATGCTGAGAGCTTGGCCACAGAATGCAACACTCTTGAGAAGGCTGTTAGCACTGAGACTGTTTACGTGTGTAAGGGTAATGCCAAGAAACAACTGCAATCCAGATGAGCTGTTTTCCTTTCTCCTCTCTGATCTGTCTGGCTGCACCTATTAACATAATTTGCAAGTTGCATGCAGATAGTTTGGATTAAATACTATAGTGAAGAGTGATTGATAAGGCTTCTCCAGTGTTACCAGCAGCAGTTTAGCTTCTGCATTCTTAATTCTTAAAATTCAATTTATTTTTCCTCTCTATAATAACCTTTTCTTATGTGCGTGTGTTCCTTCAGGTAGGATGATAGCTTTGATTTGGATGTAAAAATAGCTTTAATAATAATTTTAATTATTTTCAAAAATTGAATAGTTTTATGCAAGAGAAAGGAAGCTAAAATCAAACATTCTTTATGGCTAATTTGCATACCTTTATTTGAGCTGACTAATTGATAGAGGATGGAGGGGAAAAAAAGGAACCCCAAGCCATAGGATGAAATCCTTGTATCTAGGCAAGATTAGCTTGTCTTTAACCTCAGAGTTAATGTCATAGGGCAGGGCGGGGGTATATGGCTGTATGTCAGAGACTGTGATAACTGGAAGTAAATGCAAAATTAAACCATTTTTGCATTCTATGTGAACAAATGTAGTTGAGCTTGCTGCATTAAAAAGGCTGGCAGTTATGGGCTTTGGGATACCAGGGTCCTGTTCTTTCTTGGCTGTATCGATAAATGAACTTTTGACTGTAAGTAGTTCATGTACAGTATCTATATAATGCATCAGTTTGCTTTGAACATGTGTGTGATAAAACAGGTTCACTCGGCTGAACAGGGACGGGAGTGTCATCCTACCAATGACTAAATGTTAGTAGGTACTACAGATGGGTTGCTTAGACTTATAAAGATAGTCTTCCTGTTCCAGAGAGCTTTTAAGTCATATAATGCTGAAAATATAAGGTGAAAGGCCGGCACAAGAAAGGATCAATTAATCTAGCGATCAGGTTTTGCTTTTAACTTCTATGTCTTGTTTTGCTTGCTCTTTAACAAGTAATTCAAGATGAAAAGTCTGAAACAGGAAACTGTGTCTCAGTCTCAATCTCAATTTTTCCCTTATTCTTTCACTCCAGAGTTACAGCTTGCCATGCAGTCCTAAAAATAAACTCTGTAAGGTGAAGGTTAAGTGCTGGTAGCAAATCCTTCCCAATTTGCACTGACTTTCTGGTATGGAGGTGTCTGTATGAAGCCTTTTTTTTGGCGAGGCGGTTGGTTTTGTTTGGGGTTTTGTTCCTGGTAGCAGGAGTTTTTAGCAACTGTAAATGTTTCCAGATGGTAAGGATAAGAAGGTAAAAGTGAGTTATAAGGATATTAAAGTTTCTTCTTCAGGAATTTAATGCAATGCATTTTGAAAATTCAATGCTTCCTTAAAATGTCCGAGTAAAGATGCTGAAGAACTATCTCGGTTGCATATCAAATACACAGGCTTAAAAATAGCTGTAAATCTTTCTGCAGTCTTTTTCATTTCTTTTTGAGATTTAGAAGTCTCGTTTATACTTTCTGCTGCTTAATATCACCATCCTTTCCCATTGGCTTCATCGCTTACACTTGCTACTGTTCCTAACTCCCTCTTGTAAGTTCCACTTCTGTTTCATTTAAACTGCTCTGCTTCACTTTCTCTTCACTTGCTTCGGAAATTTCATGTGAAATGTGTTCTTCACAGCATATATTGCCCTTTCGCTGCAGCCCTACATCCTGTCTTCAGTTCTTTCAAAATATTTAATGGTATATTTTTATATTGCCTTGACTTTCTGTCCACCCACGCTTTCACTGATCTCCTCCAATCTTCTTTCTGATGTTTGAGTTCATTGAACTGCTGTAAGGTCACAGGTGGCTTGTTTGTGTGTAAATCTGGGGCATAATTCTCGTTTCATCCGTCTTAATCTGTCTGTCACCTTTGGCACTGAACGCTGTCCCGTCTGTTTTCTTTACTTGATGTGTTTGGTATTTTCATTGATATTTTCCAATTATATGGCTGTGTTTTTCCAGAGACTACCACTTCTACTCTGTTCTGTTCCTGAAGTTAATGTCGGCTGTATTGAACTGCCATTTCAGTTCTAAGGGCTACTGTAACTTCTAGATCCTTCTAGTTAACCCCCACCTTCATTTTTAACCTACTTTTATTGCATTTTTGGTTTTTGCTAAGACCTTGTGTGTCCAGCCTCTGTATCTGAAGTTGTTTCCAAAAGCTGCCTTGCTTTCCTCTGAATCTGACTCCTTTTTCCTTGGAGTTTGGGTTTTTATGGAATTACGTTCTGATACTTCACCTTGTACCACCATAGCTTTCCTCAGTCCAGCAGGGATTATGAGAAATATTTTGTGACTCTCCCAAATCTGACCTTTTTCTCCCTTCTCCTGTTCATCATTGGTCATTTTCCTTTCCTGCTTTGCTGAATGTGCTGCCTTCTCATAGGGGCACCTCAGTTCAGTGCATGTTAAATACCGTGGTGTTTTCAGTCTCCTTCCACCTTGTATATTGACCTTAAAGGTATTTATTCTCTTCCCTCCGTGACATTTCCACCTTCTTGTGCATGTGCCAAGTGTTTAACTTTTTGTCCTTTTTCTATGACCCCTCTACACGTACTGTGCTGTATGTGTGTCCTGACTCTGTGTCCTAATGCTCTAATCGATGGTGGTAAGTATAGAGGGGCTAAAAAATTCTTTTTATTTCTTCATGATGTAAGAGGGTGGCCTAAAAAGCTGTATGTTTTCTTCCAAGGAGCATCAAGTCATGTTACCCATTTATTGGAAGCCTTGAGAGGGGAGGGTGTATTATATATGGCAATAGACTTGCATTTCTGTTCTGCATTTAAAGCTCCCTTCATAAAGGAACAAAAAAGAGGGTCTCTTGTACTCTGTATTTTATGAGCCTTTCTGATATGAGTAACAGGAATAATTCAGTCATATATAATACAGACAGGAAAAAATTATAATACCAGAGGTTAGATGCTCAAGAGCTTGCCCATATCTCCTTAGCCAGACTCAATGCTCAGGCTCCCATCAATAACTTGGAAGCTATACATTACATCACCACTTTTTTTTTTTTTTTAATGCACTATCGTAGGACCAGTTACTCTAAGGATTGCCATAGAAACGTGGTGTTTGGAAGCTTCACCGTGTAAAGGTATTCATGTTTGCAGTTTAAAACCAAAAAGTGTTAAAGTGTTTAGGAATAGGATTGATCTAATTTTGGCTTCGGAAAAATCTGTGTGTTTAGTTTAAGTTGGCCTAGCTTTTTCAGTAGTCAGTGGAGAAAGGTGTCTTCAGAGAGCAATTCACCCTTTCCCTTTTTAGATACTTACCATTATCACACAGTATTTAACTGTGTTAGGTGCGTTCTCCTGGTAATGTGTGATGGGGGAGGTTCTTCCTACCTATGGAGATACCGCTGCCAGCAGGACTCCCGGGGTGCAGTTCTCTTGGTATCAGGCAACACCTCTGGGAATGATGACAGAGCAAATATAAAAGTTGCCAAATTACCTGAATGTTTCCAAGAAAACTGTTGATGTTTTATTAAATAGACTTTATCTGAAATCAATGTCAGAAGAAAAAACAATAATATAAATACAAAAATCTTGAATATGGAGCAGATATTTCAACAAATAGTACAAAAATGTTTCTTGGAAACAGATTGGGTCAAAGGCTTTAATATGTTAACTTGATTGAAGTTATTGCAAAAAAAAAAAAAAAGTTTTTCTTATTGCTTCCAGTTGGTCTGCATGAAAACCACCTTCAAGACTGATGTTTGGAAACACAGCCATATATAATTGGAAGCGTAAGTTGCACTTTTATCCTTATTTGCATGAGAAGCAAACCTCAGATTTAATGGAAAATGTCAACACCTCGTAACTTACTCTAAAGAGCTGGTCCTCTTTATTGGTGAACTGACTCATGCAATTGAAAACTTCAGGTCCTCTTTCATGATACAATTTTTCAAGAAGGCGGGACACTTTGATTTGTATTTAACTAAAAAAAGATATCTTTTTGTAGGAATTTCCAGGTAATGCTGAAATACTGAGCTGCCTTGGTGGATAGCTGAATTTTTTGTAGTAGAGTAGTCGGTCTAGTAAAAATGCTTTCCCTCTATGTCTTGATGACTAACAACCTTTTACAGAACCACACATGAGGAAGTCTGTCTACAGTGTTGTTTTCTTTAAAATAATACACAGTTGAAATACTACTACTCTTAGCTATAATGCTGTGTTCTTTCTAACCATTTTAATCATCTGAGAGTATATTTCATTTAAAGCAAAATCTATTTGATCAAAACTCTACATGAACACAAGGCAAAGTATTTAAAACTTGCAGAGCCCCCTCCATCTGATGGATATTAGAAGCTTTAGTTAAGTCACATGAAAGCATGTGTTGCAAATGCTTCACCATGTTTGTCTTTCCTCCAGATGGGAATTAGACCTTTTTGTCTTGCATAGGAGTCACGAGCTGATTTGTACTTTTTGTTTGTGGCTTTCAAATTTGCATTAGTTCACATAGCAGCTAGGATTAGAAATTTATTAAGGGATAAGGATAGCTTTGCATCTCAGTATTGCTTTCAGTCAATACTGGCACAAAAACCCACATGTATTACTGCTTTTCCTTCTGCAAATCCTGAGTTTCTTCTTCCGTTTCCCAGGAACCCTTTTTTCCAGAATGGGCATTGCGTTCTCTTGTGATCCCAAGCAGCTCTGGAAACTTGGGACTGAATAACTTGTTCTGTAATATGAAAATGAGCTATTTTTAAATCCGTTTTTTATTATGGCTGGCCAGCCATCCAGCAAACCCAATCCTGGTTATGTTGGAAGCATAAGCAAGAAGTTTATTATGCCTTCTTCAACTATTATTAAAAATATACCACACTGAAAAGTAGGGAACACTTCACACATACACAGAAAAGGACAATCTGTCAAAAAGATGGCACTGAAAACTGCTGATTCTTTAGTAATGTCCCACAGAGAGACATTGCGGTGGGATAATACTGGAGGCTTGTCTACTAGCAAAAAGGGGAAATAACATTTAGAATGTGAGATACCAACTGTTTATTACTGCAAAGATACATTTGAAAATATTAACTGGTTTTACTGAGAAAACAGTATAGTTTTTAATTGAAACATGTTATTTTTATATTACAAACGTGTTTAAAATAGTTTCTGTATGTTCTTTTTTTTCTAGATTTTTATAACTATTGTGTAATTCTCATTTCTGAGGCCAAAAAGAGTTTACTGTGTATTGTGGAGTTTGCTTTTATGTAGGATCTCTTCTTGGTACAGCTGCAATGTGTGTAGCTGTAATAATGTGTCGCTTGTTAAAGCAAACAGTGGCTATTGTGTGTTCAACAATAGTAGATGCAAACTTTGGGCACTAGGACCTGCTTGTAAGAAAACAGAGTACTGTGAGGTGCTTTTCAAGTGGCCTGGGTTTTTTTGTTTTTTTTTTTTTTTAGAAAGGGACATTTAATCTAATCTCTCATCCACAAAATTATGTATTATAGCATGCCATGCAATAATTATGGATTAAGCCAAAAAAGCCCATTATATTAATTGGATTGAATTTTCTGTAGCAGAAAATAAAATTTCCTATAGAAAAAAGAATTCCTGTGGCTCTGTCTGGGCTATAATATATTGTTCTGGGTGCAGTATATGGGAGTGATTAAATTTGAGAAGCAGGAGCTAGGGAGTGGCATCTATTCAAATGCAATTAAGGAGATACTTAAATCTGTTTATAAAAGGCTGTTTGGTTTTTTTTACATATCAAGAAGTTGGAAATAGTAGTGACTTTATCATGTTAGCTGTGACAGTGATTCATGTAGCGAATGTAAAAAGCTGTAGCCACAGTTGTCAGTGAGGTATTTTGTTTCAAGGATCTTCATAGCGTTATGTCTGTTGGGTGCCTTCCTGTTGGATTCGGAAAAAGTTTTTAAAGGTGGGCAAAAACAATCGCTAGCAAAGTCATCTAGCCACCTTTGCTCCTTAGGGAGGAAAGCTATTAAGAAGGTGCTCATGTTTCAGGACAGGTATTCCCGAACAGTTTTCGTTCAGGACAGACCTCAGAGGGAGCATCTGTAAGATATTAATTATTTCAGAATATCCTCAGAGAATTACCAAAATTGCTACCCCAAAAGTTAGAGGACAAAGTCTCTGGATTTTAACAGGCCCTAATAGAGTTTAGTAGTTGAAGATGAGGGATGATGAGCCAGATTTCCTTAGCGGAGAAGAAACTACTCTTCAGATCAATCAGAGTTCATAGAATGCAGTGTAAGAGATTGTGCAGAACAATTTGTCTTACAGAATCAAGAAAAATCTGTACACCTTTGGCATTTCTAAAACTTTTTGGTTTTGTAGGTCAGAGCAGCCTGGGTGTGACTACGAAATCCTGTGCTTGATTTCAGCTATAAAAGTTCCAGTCCTCAGGAAGGAGGCACAGTTAGAAAAGAAATTCAGTGGAGAGCAGTCTGGGAATTGTACCATTTTTCGCTACAAAACCCCACCCTGCTGATACTTTTCCTAGATGTTGGTTGAGAGGACCTCTGTGAGGAGCATTAGAGAAGCTTAACAAAGGCTTTGTTCTTATGGGGGATGATAGTTCAAACTTCCCCCAGTAAAAGGGAGAATACTGTAACATATAGTCTCAATGCTTTTAATTTTTTTTCTTCTCCCCTGCTGCCTTTTCATTTTGCACAGGTTTGTCTTTTGGAATGACTAAACATTTTTCTAGAAGAAGTGCCTTCAGACAGGAAGCATTATGAGTCTTCATTTGGAGGAGAAAAGAATAGTTTTGTGGAATAGCATAAAAAACCCAACCAAACGAAGAACAAGTGCAGCCAGTCCAGAAAGAGATCAGTGTCAAATTAAATGTATTAATCTTTGTAAGAAGAGCTAACAGTTAGGTCTCAGTCTTCTACAAGAGCTCCAAATGAGTAATCTCAGTCTCTAGTTACGCTCACAAAAATATATGATGGTCCTAGTTGGACTTCAGAATTTTTCTGATTTCAATTATTTTGTATATATGACAGCAGTGCTATTTGGACACCATGTTTCAAGCACAGCGTTCTGATATAATGAAAAGATTCACTTGGATAGCCAAGAAAAACTGAAATTGATTTCAGAACATTAAACAGGTCTGATGTAATGTAATGCTTTTGTATGTACTGGGAATATTTTGAAAACTTTATCACAACTGTGCACCTACACCAAATGGTAGGTTAATTATTTAAAAGTCTCTGGTTGTAATACAGTGCTCTGTTGTGCTATGGATGTTCATATAAATTCTGATCTGATTCCAGAGGCTGTTTTAATTTACACCAGATGCATAAACTAATTTTAAAAGGCAGGGAGGGGAAACGGGCAGGAAAACTTGCCTCTAGGAATTGAGTCAACACTGTCATGGAGTTCACAGGCCCCGTAGCTTCAGAGAGCGATTAACCAGGGCTTGCCACTTCTACCCAAATTCTGAAATTTGAAAATGTTTATTCAAGAAGTAGCACTAAATCCATTTTACACTGTTATACCAACGTAGGAAAGCTAACTGTGTTACCTTAAAACGGGGTGAATTAGATTTTATTCTCTTTGCTCTGTTAGTTAACATGAATGAGTTAATATTCCTTTCTGCTGAATCAGTAAATTACATGTATCTGTCAAAAAAATTTCCTTTGCCAAGAGCCTATTTGGAATCCTCTTGCTATGAAAGCTTCCATACTGCTGTTTTTCCAAGCAACAAACTTATTATTTATAAAAGTAATTTAGTTTTAGTTTTGTTTGTTTTTGTTTCACACTAATAACCGAGAACCTTCACTCCCAGTGAAAGAATGTCTTTTCAGCTCAGCTCATTCTGGCAGCACTGTGGGTGATTAAGAGCTTTCAGAGAGTGTTAATCATCTTCATAGACTTCCTCCTGCCCTCACTTGAGACAGGTTAGAGAATTAGTTGAAGAAGGTACTTCAGCATGATTATCCAATAGGTTTAAAATACAAATAGCAAAGGAAGTTTCCTGACTATCAGTAGTGACTACTACTACCTTATTTGTGGTAAGCTTACAGCTGTCTATGACAAATAAACATAGAGATTATTGGTCTTTTAGGTGATTCGCTGAATTCTTGATACATAGGAAAATATCTTGTGACTAATACATGGGACAGGGATCTGAAGGAGCTACTTCTACTGTGTATTTTATTGCACACTTCCTTGTTGGTTTTCCAGAATCATGCTTTTGGAAAATTGGATGCTGAAGCTTTGTTAGAAGATTCACATTGCACATGAAACAAATGTTTATGCCAAAGAAGACAGTCCAGAACTGCAAGCTTTGTCCTCCTTCTTTTCAGGACTGTTGACGTTGGAGGAGCCAATCTGTCTGGTCTCCTGCAGCCACATGTGCCTTGTCCAGAAGGTTTTCTCAGCAGTGCTGTGGGAAGGAAAAAACAGAGAGAGGGAAATACACTACAGGTTATGGCATGGAGTTATTAACTCTACTGGAAAACTATTACACGATAGCGGTGTCAGTTTAATGATAAAATAAGGCTTTCTTGTGCCTATCTATATCCTGATTATTGTAGGCATTGTGGGCAATACCTTTGCGTGTTGTTGATAGACTCTGTACTGGGTTTTTTTGTCTTGCACCATTTTCTCTTGCCAGGGAAGTGTGTTGTAACATGATCTAATGTAATTAAAACCCATAGGATGTTTAAAATTTCAAGCAGTATCTGTAAGAAAAGTTCTGTAATTCTTTCTTTTTGGTAAATTTGTTATCTCAGGAGGTTACACATATTAACACTTGTACAAGTAACGTTTCAGGAACCGCTAAACTTAAAATTTAGGAGGAGTTCTAGTTCTCTTAATGTTGTTTTAAAACCATTTTTTAATATTGGAATTACTTGCCTTGTTTACAAGACCTACAGGACATACATACCCTTACTGACTTTCACTGAAATATGTAGCATCTAAGCTTCCAGGACTTCACCTGAGCAGCAGCAGAAGGTAGTTTATTAGGAAAGACTGAAAGTGCTTCCAAACTGACCGTATCTTACTGTTTGATAGTTTTCTAACAGCTGTAAAGTTACTATTGATACACATTTTTTCAAGAGCCTTTTTAATCTTTTGGTGATGTGTTTTGGTCTCAGTGATGGTTTTTGTCATGTTACTGGTGTTGAAAACTTTCTTCTAACTGCATATTTGCAAAAGGTCTATGGGTGAGTTTCATTTTTAGAATCTTTACTCCGTATTATCTGTAACCATAGGCTTGGCTTTTACAGCTTACTAAGATCTACTTGTATAATAAGATCCGGGTTTTGTTTGTTTTTAATTTAAAATGCTGTATGTGGCCTTGGATAATACAAACCATTTATTGAAATACGGCATTTCTAACTGTATCATACTGGAATTGCCTCTGCTGATCATGAAGAATTGAATAATACTCATTTGTCACGTAGAGTGTTGACTCCAACACAGCTGAGTTCAATTCAGATGACAGAGGTGGTTACTAAATCCATCTGTTGACTGTGTTCCTCTTTCCACAAGTTGCTCTCCGCAGCAGGGATGGCTGACCCATGAAGCAATTCTTCAGCAGCCACAGTTCGTAGTCTGGAAACCCATGGTGGCTTTGAGTTGCTCAGATGCACTGGGTTGGCAGCTCTCACAGCTCAAGAGCTGCTTCCTGTGTAAACCATTGGTGCTGGTGTAGTAATGTCAGTCTTTGGAGGAGTGAATGCCTGGTAGGATGTTTAAGTTGCCTGCATTGGTGGGTAAATATGCTCTGCTTCTGATTCACAGCTAACTTGAGAAAGAATCTTTGCAGTGGTCTGCCAGCAGTTGCAGAGTAGTTTCAGAAACTGCTGGCAAGATACCTTTACTGTGGGTTCACATGGCTCCAAACAGTTCATCTCAAACAAAGGCAGTTTTCTCTAAGACCTTCGGCTCTTAACCGCATTTGGAAAACATGCTACGAGAAACATTAATGCAGATTCTCTTCCTTGGGGTTCCCGTTTCACTGGGATTGGATGAAGACTGCTTTTTAATTATGTGCTGTTTTTGAAAAAGGTACATAGTGAACACAGGAATAGGAACCAAGGTATTTATTGGCCAGGGCTGGTTCCATGGAACAAATCACTCGTCTGTTAAATGGGGAGCTATTTCTAACAAGGCTACAAAGTAGGCCGCTTGGGAGGGAAGAAAGAAAATGGGCTTGGTTTTGGGTGGTGGCGTTGTTGGGAAGGCTGCCAGTTTTCGTTGGTTTCCTTTCATTCCTTTTTAGGATAATACCTTGCTGAGCTCACAAGATAACCCTGTGGATTATAGACTTGGTTTAATTCTCACTAGAGTCAGGAAAGCTAACATTGATAGCAGTAGGTGAAAGAGCTTTATTTTAATAGGTTAGTGTCTAGAATAATCTCAAATTAGGGCTTTTTGTTTATTTGTATTATATAGCCGCTGTGTAAACTGTAGAGTTTTGCCTTTGAAACAGAACTGTTTTCCTGAGAAGTGGCACAAATAGCAGAACTTAATTCTATTTTTGTTTTTGAGCGTGCCTTTATAGCCTGCCTTTGCAGTTATTTTATAGAGAGCTAAAAATAGCATATGGACATCTTCTATCTGATAAACTTGTGAACCAGATGCCTCTCTTGCCTTCTTTTTCTCCTGTAGCAGGAATGAATCCCTTGCACTAGGGAGACCATAAAGTCATTACACTGCATTTAAAACCAATTGCAGAAAGGGATGACCTTTTGCTAGGACTCTGTATTGTTTGTATTGCTAAGCCTTATCACTGTCTTTCAGCAGGAGTCAGTTTAATCCTTAAACACTTGTGCACAGAGTACTGAATTGTCTATTGTTCGCTATCTGTGTTCTCATTGATTATGATGCTGTGCCTCTCCACAATGCCTGCTATTTGCCCTTTGGATCTTCGTTGTACAGGGTGGCTGTTATATTCCTGGCTGATAGCATATCACCAATGGTACCAGTTAAGAGCCAAAAACACTTCCAGCATTATGGGAAGTTCCACTTTTGCCAGCATGACTCACTAATTAATTGACCCCTGGGATTCTCTGCCTGGGCTGGAGAGGTTTCCTGTGCCAACTTAAGAAAATGTTATGGAAAGATACTATTATATAGCAAAAGAGAAATTATTTGAAAGAATTTTATCAGCCTTGTAAGAATTATGTTTTCTAGCACTATCAAACTGCCTGAAACAAGCTTGGAAACTAGCTGAGAAACGGATACTCTGGAAAGGATTGCTTCTGTGACTTAACACCTTCCTCTGCTATAGGAGCAAAAAGGCAACCGCTGTTAACAGCATGAGAAGAATGGACTTGTAATGGGAGTGTGTGGAGGCAAGCAGTACAGGAGGTAGTAAATATCTTTTCCTCCCAGCAGGCCACAAGGTTTTGGCTTTAAATAGGTCGCTGTTCAATTGTAGTTACCAAGTGGCCACCTGGGAGGGAAGAAAGAAAACGGGCTTGGTTTTGGGTGGTGGCAGGGGTTAGGAGGGCTGTTGGGACCGTGAAGAGGCATGGGGAGACTGCCCTGCAGAATGCTCTTTGTGTGCTTGTCAGTGAGAGTGAGTGAGTGCCTGGAGTATGGTTTCACTGTCCTGGTGTGGATGGAGTGTCCATAACTCATGATTTCAGCACACTTGTCCTGTGGCCTTCAAGAAACTTTGTGATGCTTTCATAGCACTGGGGCTGTGATTTACTTTTTGTCCAGGAATCTTTGCCAGATCTGTGAGAATAACTTGGTGCCTGTAGCAGACATGAACCAAGCAGAGTAGTTCTGTACATGAAGATAGATGTGGTGGGTGCAAATCTCTCCAGTGAGGAGCTGTAGCAAGGCCTGGGAGCTAGAGGGAAGTGCCAGAATATGCGATTTAACTCCCAGTAATTTCTGATAGAGAGAAAGAACTTTGCTGCAGAAATCCTTCTCCCTTTAGGACCCTGAAGCAGTAAAAGATTTGGGGCGATGCTTCATTTTGGCTAGAAGTGTTGTTTGGACTTGTGGCTAGTGGTCTGTTAACGTTTGGGCATTTCAGTCTTGACAACTGTTTAGTGAAATACCAAAATGCAGACAGGGATTTTTCATCTCCAGTGGTGCTGCTTCATTGATTTCCCCTCAGATGTACACGTGCAGGGGTGACTTCTGCATTTGACTCCAGTGAGTGGCTCTTCATGCAAAATACAACAAGTTAGACAGGCTTGTTGCCTGATTCTCTCCGTTTGGCTGTTAGCTCAGTCTGCCGTCTGTCTGAGGGAAGCAAGGGGTGCTGAGCTATGACAGACTGTGTAACCACACACAGTAACTTGGGGCGTGGTGGAAAGGACCATTACTTTGTATATCACAGATGATCTTGGAGAACAAGGCTGTGATTGTATCCGTGTTTCTCGTCAGAGGAGAAGTGCCACTAAAAGTGACATTCAGGACAAAATTGTATCCTAAATGTTCCTGTTTGTGGGTGGGAGGCAGGATGACACTGCCCAGTAGTGCTTCTCTTTATTCCAGCTCGGGTGTTCGCCTTGATTGACTACAGTGTATGTTTATCCATTGATGTGTGAACTCTTCTCATTTGCCATAACCTTTTGTCAGGCTAAATTTATTTTTAATTTTCTATTTCCATCTCCACACACACACCCCCCCCCCCCCCCCTTTCTTTTTAGAGGAGCTATAAAAGCACAGTAGCATAGGAAGAATAGGCAACTTTGTATTAGAGACTGCAAGCAAAAGTGAGGGATGAGAAAGACTAATTTTGTTATGAAAATGAGCATGCTAAGCAAAATCCAGGTTCAAACCATGTGTTTGCTTGGGAAGGTTTGTGGTCTAAATTTGACATTGACTGTAGCAAGCAACTGGAGAACTGCCACATGGAGGAACAGCAACTTTGCATTGATAAGATCATACAGTTAACAGCTTAGTTTAGAAATTTCTACTGAGCAGTGTCTGCGGTTCAGCAGCAGAAAGTGTGCTTCATGGGGAGGCTGGAGTGAGAAAAGGATGGTGAGATGTTTTTGAGTGGATATTGCAGGTGCAAAAGGTACAGGTTGGGAAAAGCTGCCTGTAGTGGGGAGAGACTTAAATCCAGGTGTAAACAAAACTGTTTAGTGTGTTACTCAGAGGTGAAGTGACTGGTGGAACTGACTAAATCAAATACTTTCAATATCTCACAAAACAAATGCCCACTCTAAGGAAGGTCGAAGCATCACTAACCTTTTGTTGTTTTTTAAAAAAAGAGGTGAATACAATTGTCATCTGCAGTTCTTTGCACGGTGCAGAGTAGGTGTCAGCAGTGCTCTAGCATGTTGTGCTACGCTCTGTTTTTCTGTCCCAAATTGAAATGTGAAAACAGAAATCATGCAGAATCCCAGCTCTGTTGTTTCTTAAAGAAGCAAGATGCTATCATGATCTGTGGCATTGTGCCTTTACATTAGCAGTTAGAACTGTCTCCTGTGGACTACGGAGATCCCTGGCAACCCGTAGCAGGGAACTGCCCCTTTTCAGGAGACTACTTGCCAAATCTCAGCCCTATTACTCACTATTCAAAATGAGTCCACTTACCGTGTTTGCCCTACAGCTCTTACGTGGCTGACACCCATTCGAGGGTGACCTGGAAAGCTTTATGGGAACAATTTAGCTATCCATACAGGAGAAGCCAATAAAAAGTACATTCAGCTTCCAGATCTCTACAAGGATCCTTCCTAAACTGAGTGCTGGTTTTTTTTGACATCAGCTCTGTGAGAAGGAGGGAATTGGCTCTGATAATGGCAGAAGACAGCAGGCATTGAACAGGGAAATCTGAAGAGGTGAAAGTAACAATTACAAAGTTATTGGAGACTGTACGCCCAAAATAAAGAAGGGCCGGTTGCTTTGGGTTTACATAAAATAAGCCCCCCTCCAGCCAAGGCAATAAAGCACAGGGTGAACAAGGAGTACTTCCACACTGTGGAAGGGAAAGAGAATGATAGCGGGGGGAAATAATCAAGTGTACAGAAAGGAACAAATTAGTATCTGACAATCCTGCTTCTTTAAAGAAGAAACTATATTTCATTTGAAGGAGCTGGGCAAAATCCTGTTGCTGTCAGGTCTCAGTACTTCAAGTAAATAGTCGGTATTGATACTTTGAACGTTTCGTGTGACGACACAAAAGTCACATTGTATTAGATAAATTCCTGTGCCTCTTCATCAGCTCTGCTCTGTTATTGTGTCATTATCACAAGCTATTTTTTCATCCAGTTGGAACATAAGTGAACAGCGCTTTACCTGTGCAGAAAATAATTGCAAGTTCTTCTGTGTTCACAGGATTTGAATGCAGTCTGAGTCCAAGAAGTATGAAGAAGAGACACCTTCTCTGCACTGGGGGATGGATCCTATATTTTCTGCATTTGCAAGACTCTATATTAAAGATATAAAAGAAATGAGAGAATCTAAGCAAGTGCCAGGTATGTACTTACGTGTGCTGATGCACGCAGTATTAGAATTGATTTATGTTGTGCTCTTTATCCAGGGATTACAGAATGCTTTATGAACACCAGTAATTTTCCATGCCCCTAAGCTAAGTAACATTAGTATCTTTACCAGTTCTAAGAACAACAGGTTGCATGTGAAATATATGTGAAAAATTTGTTTTTTCTAACAGCTTTTCTTCCTGTCATATATATATACATATAGATAGATAGATAAAGTACTTCTTTTAAATTAAGGTAATATTATGTTTCCTCCGTGTGGTATTGCTTGTTATTTTTCTGATAAAGTTAATTCTAAAAATGCTGGTCCTTTCTGGCCATATGTGTTCTATCTTTCCACTCCCTACAACATTTGAGAAGGATTTTATGCCTCTTCCCTTTGTTGCAAAATTTTGACAGTTGATGACATTGCTGGGTGTGTGTGTTCTGCTTTTTCCTCTGGATATTAATATCTTATAAAACAGGAGCAGGTTTTAAGGTTTTGCATATGACATTCTTCATACATTTGAACAACCTTATTGTAAATTCTGACGTCTGTGCTGGATCTTATACCACACCTTTTATTTCCTAACCATGGCTGGAAACTGTATGCTTCGCAGTCTGTTTCCTGCTGGTCTTCAGCCAATATCACCCACATGTGTACGTTGTCTAAAGCAACGTGCGTCTGACCTTGAAGTTCTCTTTTTCACTACAAAGATGTTAAATGGACTGCAGGGTGTTTTCTGCTGGAGAGGGGTTCATTACTCCAGACTGAAGCTTGACGAGGTGTGACATTATCAGACATGAACCCAAGGAACTTAGAATTAATGAGGAAAAGCAGCAAACCCTAAGCAAATTGTGGGGGGTTTTGCGTGGTTGTGGCATTTCGTTTGGGTTTTGTCTTTTTTTTTTTTTTTTTCCTCCACACAGACAAGTTACATCTGTTTGGCTCTTTTAACACACCGTGTCTTGTAGGTTTTGTTATTCTTATTTATTTTTCTTTAACAGCAAGGGTAACAGCAGTGCTGTTCTTGCAGTAATGAAAGACTGGTGGTTTTGTTTTGCTCTTCTCGCAACCATTTTTACGTACGTAGGGACCTTGCAAACTGCAAAGCTCAGTATTTATACTTCTTAGTTATTTAACATGATGGGAGACATTTTTGTCTTAAATCATTGCAGGAATTAGGACACAGTTTGTTGATGTTTGTACTGGAGGGAGTAGGACTTACAGACAGTGTTAAGGCGTGCAGTCTTATACTAGTACTGAGTTGGAAACACATCTGGTAAACAAAATACAAAATGATTCAGTGTCAGCAGAATAGGATTGTGACTTGGACTTGGACATTAGTACACACACTGCAGAAATATATTCAGAAGATTAAACTTACAAACATCAACAAGTATTTCATGAGCGCAGACAGTCCTAGAAAGAACAATACTGCTGTCTTCTTTTTTCCACTTCTAAATTACCTGAATTTCCTTTTTCCCTTCCCTTCCTTTCCTGTTCTTTTGCTTAAGTGAGTTGTCTTCTGCTTCAGGAACTCTTTCAGTTTTGTTACTTTTTCTTTTTTCTAAGATGATCCTAAGGAAGTGGTATCTGTCATGTCAAGATATCAGGCTTTAAAACTGGTGCATGCGAGCTTTCCCCACTTCCTGTGCATCTGGTGTTTTGCACAATTAAGCTTGCTTGCAATCCTGTATCTTTTTCTAAAGCAAACTTTAAAAAATAAAATTATTTGGATTTTGTTCATCTCCTGGTGCTACGTATATACCAAACCAGACATCTTTCAGTCCATCGTATTTATTGGCAACAAATGACAGCACAACAGAAACACACAGAAAAAAAGGTTTGCTGTCAATATTTCCTGCCTTTAATGTTTTTGTTAAAGACCAGCTGAAGCTAAGTATATGATTGGCTATAAATCAGTCATTAAATAATGGTAATTAAGAGTGAATGAGTGCAAAACAAAGAATTGTAACTAGGAGGAATGGAAAGAAACACAGACTGAACGGAATGTCAGGAAAAACATCCTTAGAATGACATCTGCTAAACTGTGGAGAAAGGGAAAAAGGTGGGATGCCCTTTACTGGGATTGTTTATATCCTGACTGTACAGATTGCCAGGAATTTACTGTACAGAATGGTCTTGCATTGGCCCCGAGGAAATGGACCGAATGACCTAATAAGTGTTTTATTTCCATTTTTAAGCATTAGGATTTGATGCCACAGTGACTAATCCCTTAAAACAGCACAGAGGAAAGCAGTAAACCTAGCCAATTACTCTCCTGCTATAAATGGTGACAAGAAGGATGGAAACCTCCCAGATAAAACCAGCAATTGTATTGTCTTAGAGGCCTTGACATTAGAGTGGGTGCCAAACTCGGTTGTAACACATAATCACATCACAGAAATGAGCTTTTCTCAGATTTATCATGCACCACTGCATTGTGACAGCTTATCAACAAGCGAGGGAAGCTACAAATGGCGTAAAAAGAGGTAATAGTAACGAAAGCAATGGTAAACAGCTCAGTGCTCAGTACTGCTGGTAAAAACATGACCAGAACTTGCCCGAGGGAGCTCGGTATAGCCCCCTATACCGCTGCTGTGGCTTCCTGTTGTGGTAACGACATATTAATGTATGTGTTAGTTACTGGGTTACGAGGAGCTTGGCTGAGTGTGCTTGCACATAGCTCCAAATGTTTAACACATTTTTACTGCTGCCAATACGAACATAAATTGAACAAATAAGCTGGCAGGAGAAACAAATGACACCTTGAAGTCATCAAGTTCAACAACTTCTAATAGTGTAAATATAATTGTATCTTTCAAATGAACTCGGGTAGTTTCTCAGAGAGTAAAGGTTGTGTTCTATGTGAGTTTATGGGGATGGAAAGAACCGGTTCTATCTGGTCTGTCATTTGCCAAAACTCAGCTTACTAACCTGGAAATGAACATAATAACATCTTGCTTGTTTGTACAGTCCAGAGCGTGGGGTCTCTGCTCCACAGACTTGCCCTGACACTGATCCCAGACCACCTCTCATAGGAGGTAAATGTAAGAGAGCAAAGTGGACAGATTCTGTACGCCAGACCTGACCAGTGCCTGCGTGATTAGTATAGCCAGCTCTGAGATAACAGCAACGCATGCATCCTCAGAACATTGCAGTGGGATTCTGTGAGCAGACCTTCTGTTTACGAGCTGCTTGGCTGATCACCTGTGATTCCTTCCGAAACTGGGGTTTTTTGTCTGTCTTATATGAAGAAAGTTAATTCTGGGCGCACTTAAGACTGCTAGCTATGTAGGACAAGTTATTTTTGGATTTTGGGTTTGATTTTCTTTTTTTTTTTTTAATGCAGAACGTTTTTCTGACTCCTTCATTGCAATGTTTCTCTTTCCCTTTGTAAGAACAAGATTTGCCAGACTGTATGGAGCCAAATGTTCCCTTCTGAGTCCCTTGAGTTACCTAGTTTTTAGAAGACAGTTGTACGTCCCAGATGGCATATTTCAGTAAAGAAATGGTATCAAAACTTAGAGAAAACGCATTGACTGAAAATTAGCCAGCTCAGGACGTATCTGGAGCTTATCAGTCACCCTGTTATCCTCCTGCTAGTGGACTGTGACGCTTCAGTGTATACTGTTTACATTGGTGTTTGTTAACAACGTTTGTCACCCTCTTGAAAGGGATTGCAGCATGTGGCAACGTCAGTGCTGTCAGTGTGCACTGGGCTCTGACTCCTCATGGCTTCTGGGACCCATTTTTACATGTTATTCTTATTCCAAGTCATCTTTATAGATGCACAAAAATAGCTTTGTAGGGATGTTTTTAGAATGTGTTATTTCAGAAGCTGAAAATCAGGATGCTGTCCAGGATGACTGCATAACTTCTGGTTTTAGTTGGGATCGAGTTAGTTTACCTCACAGTAGCTAGTATGGGGCTGTGTTTTGGTTGTGCTGTGAATAATATTGATAACATACTAATGTTTGTAGTTGTTACTAAGGAATGTTTATGTCAAGCCAAGGACTTCTTCAGTTTCTCATACTACACCTGTGTTCCCAGCTTCTTCTCTACAAGAAGCTGGGAGGGGACACAGCCAGGACAGCTGACCCAAACTGGCCAAAGGGATATTTCTTCCCATAAAACGCCGTACTCAGTATATAAGTTGGGGATAGTGGGCCGGGGGTGGGTGGGTGGGTGTCTGTCTCACTCTTGGGCTTGGTCTGGCTGTCTGGCTCTCACTGCTCAGGAACTGGCTAGGCGTTTGTTGGCAAGTGCTGAGCAGTCGTATCATCATTTATTCTATTTTCCTGTATTTTTGTTACATATTATTAGCAGTAGTGGTAGTATTATTTTCGTTACATATGATTAGTAGCAATATTCGTGTTATTAGTATTGCTAGTATTACTGGTATTGTTAATATTATTTCTTTTATTTTCCATTATTAAATTGTTCTTATCTCAACCCATGACTTTTTTTCTCTTTTCCACTGATTGTCCTCCCCATCCCACTTGGGGAGGAGGGAGATGAGCGAGCAGCTGCATGGTAGCTGTGGTTAAACCACGTCAGTAATGTACTCTGCAGTCTAAGGGGGTTGTTTCCCTCCTCCTGCCCCCAGTGGCTCCTGTTCTTTTAGAAATGAAAGATAGAATTATGTTAGTTTTCCTTTTGGAGGTTCTGCCTTAATCAGTAACAGCTGCATTGTGAGAAGCTCAAACTGCTTCCATTGTGTCTTATTATTTATTCTGAAGCCTGATGAAGATGTATTAAAAAAAAAACCAACACCCAAAACCAAAAAAAAACCTGAAACCAAACCAAAAGGAAACAACAAAACAACAAAAAATCCACCTAAAAAAAAAAAAATCCCCTAATGCCTGTAGCGAACAAACTGTGTGTCAGATCTAAATGTGCAAGGAAACAAGAGGTTAAAGTCCTGACACTATGAAAGCAAGCTTTGGTATCCTAAGTAGAGCTGATAGTTATTCCTTCTAGTGTTCCCAGACCTCACTGATCCAAGGGATGTTTTCATATGAGCAGGCCTAGATATAATTTAGATACATTAAATATTTAAGAAAGTATGTGTTTTCCTGACAAATGTGACTATATAGGGCAGGATGTTGAAATAAGTATGTATTTACACTTACCAAGAATATTCTATGTCTAGGTATATTCTTTTATAATGGCCATCCAGTAAGACAGGTGGATGTTGTTGGGATAGTGGTTCAAATGAAAGAGCGGGATGCCTTTTATAATTATGGAGGTAAGAAAAGTTTCTTTCATTCTTGAACTTATTAGCCTTCTAATCTTAGTTACCGTTGGAACTTAAAGGTTGTCTTATTTGAACATTGTCTGTTCTTGAAACCACTGTGCTCTTACCCTAATATGATGTATATCTGCAGCTCAGGTGACTTAGCAAACCTAGGGAAGCTACTGTTTATCTCCACGAAAGTAGAGAAACAGTTAAAGCAGACTAACATTCATTTGGGGTCATCTAGCAAACCTTCCTTTTGGTTATTGCTTTGCCACTGGACTCTACCATCTTCCTCTCATATATATTCAGTTTCTTTGGTCAGACATAAACAGATTTAACGGTGCCTGCAAATGGGAAGTCACTTCTTCCTTTTTTGAACCTTAGAAATCCCTTCTGACTTTTTGTATGTTTTGTCATATCTTGGAGCCAGCTTTTAATAGCAGGCAGGAGCGTGTTTATATTTAGATGTGTTAGCGCCCTAGCAAATCTAGCATCATAGTACCAGTCCTTGCCAGCACCAGCTGGGAGTGGTCTCCTCCCTGTTGGTTTTCCCAATACTAAGCCTATTTTATTAACATGAAAACATCTGATTGTCATTTTGTTCAGCTGTCTTTTTCATCTCAAGATAAAACAGAGTGGAGTAGTGGTGATGTGGCAAGTTTCAAAAGATGGGGGAGGTCATCTCACAGTAGGAAGGGGGAGCCAAATGTGTAGATCCTCTTGAAGGGCTCATGTCCAGTGTCTTCCTCTGCCATGGGTTTCCACCTGATGAAGGTAAGTTGCGGAGCGCCTCTTCTTACCCAATTTCCTCACTTAGGAAATTGAGACAGCAGCAATTCCCTGACTCACAGGAGTATTGTGAAGACACAATTGACAACTTAGTTAAGTCCCAGCTTCCACAACACCTGTAGTTGCATCATATTGCTGCAGAGTAGCATTAACTGCTGGTGCGTATAGCATACTCTGCGCTGGGTGCGGCTGCTGGGAGTTGACTCTGCTCTATAGAAATGGCCCTGCAAGTTTCTTAGAGTGGATGTTTTCTAGATTATGGGGTTTTTTAAGTCTAATTTCTGGATGCTTGTTATTACCCTGCCATTATGCTAAATAATGAGTTGACAGTAAATATTTTGAAGCACATGTTTCTCTGGCACTTGAAGTAGCACAGACTAAACAAGCACCTAAGTTAAGAGGCGGAGAGGTAATTGATGATGTCATCAAGTGTTGAAACACAAATTGAACATCAGCTATCTTTGTTTTCTTGCACTAATATGCAAATGCAGTTATCACTTCATGAGAACAGAGGAAGACAGAATCAAAATGACCAAGGCAAAAACAATTCTGTGGGCAAGGGTTTCTCATGCTGTTCTCAGCATTAATCTGGATGTAAAGTTGTTGGAAATGTTTGATTAGGGCAGAAAATGGAACAATAGAAATAAAAAGAAACTGCAGAGTAGGGGAACTAAGGCCTTGGTGTAAGATCAGCTGACCTCTAAGTACAGCTGTCGGTGAGCCTGGCTTCCTGCTGTCCTTTCACATCCAACTTCACTCTTTGTTCCAGCAGTTCCTGGTTTGAGCTTCCAGGCTACCTGCCAGGGTGCCCCTCCCCAGCCTGCCCTCCCTTTCAGGCAGGCTGACTCCACCAGTGTAAAATCGTGACTTCTTAGGCTTGTAACTTCTTGCATCTCTGGGTTCAGCAGACCCTGGTGGGTGAGTCACAGGGCAGGCGTTGCATCAGTTGGAGTGCCACACACTGCTTAGTACTTGCTCACTTTCCATCTGCTTAAAAGTGCAATTCCCCTTTTGTACTTTTTCTCTGATAGAGAACTGAGATGTCTTTGTGTCACTGCCGCTGTCTCCCCCCCTCGTTTCCTATCTGTCTGTGTCAGAATACACACTGCGCATTTTAAGAGAATCTTAGGCCCTCGGTGTGCTGAAATTCATGCAGCCAGAACTAGTGACAAAATAATTATATAAAAAAGAGAGACCTGACTCTTTTCTGGTTAAAAAAAAAAAAAAACCAAAACAAAATAAAAAGAACACCCACCCACCCCCCCCAACATACAAACAAACCAACAAATCCCTGTGCTGTGTAAAACCTGATTTTGACTTTTTTTCTGATTGTCTTTTTGCTGCTATTATGATCAATTAGGAGAAGAATATCTAATTAAAGAGTAGCTAATATTTTAGCTAATGCACCTTTCTGACCTCTTTTTTTAACAAACCCAAACAGTATCAGATGTGGCTTGCCTTATACTCCAGAAGTGTTCTGAAAGGCTGAAAAGCACTTGTCCTAAAAACCAACACACACAAAATCTCACTGGGATCCCAGCAGGCTCACACAGGCCCTACAGGAATGATCCCCTTTTTGTTGTGAAGAAACAAAGATGAACACAATTCACCAGGTAACTTTGAGAATGCTACTCCTCAAATAGTTGATGCAAGAGTCCAAAAAACCCAAATGCAAACAAATAAAACAGAAAAACCTCAAAAACAAACGCACAAAAAACCCAAACAAACAAAGGTTTAAAACCTAAGGAGATGAGGAAGGGAGGCACAGGGAGCACAGGAAGTTTTCAAAGCTTGTAGAGCCTTTGAATGCACTTAAAATAGACTAACAGTCTCCTGTCTAATTAGAATACAATTGCAAGAGTTTTCATTCATCTGTGCTTCAGGAGTTACTTGCCTTCTGCTCAAAGCTTTTAATTGTGAACTGGGAAAACTCTTTCAGAGCCTTGCTCTGCTGCCAGATTCTCGGTGTGGTCAAGACCAGGTCAGTTTCTCCATTTTCAACCCTTGCATTGGTGAGGAGTCTCTGGCCTAATCCTTAAATCTTGTTTGTTGTGTTCCTAAGCCCTTCTTAGGAAGCGTATCTGTCACAGCTGGTGCCCCAGAGCCAGTCACAAGCTGGAACATCTCGAAGCTGGAGTAGCGTAATAGTGAAAAGTCATCTGCTGTGTCTCGTATTGCCACTGCTGGCTTGCATTAATGGCTTGGCATGGTGTAACTGGGGTCCGACTCCTACTAAAGCAGTTGCTTTTTGTCTACACCAAGAAGAGGAAGCCCTACCAGCTAGATAATTATCAGTGCTCTTGTACAAAATTAAAGCTGCTGAAAGGGTTGCAGACACAGCAGTGGAAAAGGGAGAGAGCATTGGGACAAGCATGCTTTTGCGATGGAATTTGGAATTGTCTGCGTCTTATAAATGCTGTATGCTCGTTATCAGGAACGTGCAACTAAGCTACTGGGAAACAGGAAGGCAAGACAATGATTTGAAATTGACCCCCCAAACAGGGAGATGGTTTCAAATTGTGTTGAGACAGTACAAAGGCATTTTGCTTTGATGCTCTGGTTCCCAGCGGAAACGACTGCAGGTATCAATCAGTACCTTCCTGGTAAACACTGGTGTGACTTTTGTAGTCATGGATCCGGTTTAAGGAGCAGAAGAAAATTGCAGGTTCCAATTCGTGAAGAGTGAAAGCTCAGTCTTTGAGATGGTTACATTCGAGGAGTAAGGTGCTTGGAGCGTTAGCTGGACATGAAATGTGATCCTGGCTGTGGTTTGACAGTCGTTTAGTGCCTTTTTATTTAGAGAGTGTTTGTTGGACGTGCTATCTCTATACAGTCTCTCGATCTGTAGAACAGTTGGTTCTACTGACAGCTTTTAGATTTTCTTTGGCTTCTGTCTTTTTCTGGTGTCCTTGTGGCAATGCAGTGCCTGGAGCAAAACGTGTTTTTATTGGGTACTAGCAAAACAGAAATGCCATGCCATGCCCAGGAGAAGGTGTTAAGCTTTTTCAGAAAGGAAGTGACTTGTGTGCCACCCATATGTGTGCTTTAAGTTGGGAGTTCTTGGCCTAGAGCAGAACCACAAGCATGTGCTGTCCTCTGTCTGTCCTGGCTAGAGGGGCTGCCTTTCTGCTCTCCAGAACATCTGCTCATGCGGGAGAGGCCAGCAGACTTTGTGTACAGTGTTAGTGTGAGAAGCGATGCAGCTGGAGGTAGCACCGCTGCTAGTCTGGTCACGTGGCCGTAGTCCCCAGTGCTGAAGTGTGGTGTTCTCACTGTTATGTTCCTGTGTGTTGTGCCTGGTTTCCTATTTTAATTTGTCTGGCTTCAGCTTTCAACACTGATTCTTCTTCTGACCTTGTCAATGAGATTAAACCTCTTCAGTATCCAATACATATACTGAGGCCTCATAGTTTAAATTAGTGCTTGATGTTTTTCTGAGCATGTGCCTGTTACTTTGCTGGCCATGTGCATAGGCATGATATCTGGTGCTGAGCTACTTCCATGACTGAAGCGACTGTGGAGATTTTTTTCAGAGGTATACACAGGGGTTGAACGGCCACTTTCCCTTTCAGACTGGTTGGAATGAGATATCCTTGGCAAGTCACTTCCTTACATATCTATGTATATTCATTTCTTGCAACTTTGTTTTTTTACAGTGGATGATAGTACTGGAGTTATAAATTGCATCTGCTGGAAAAATCCCATGGTTACAGAAACATCTTTATCAGGTAATCTATCAAATAATTCCTCTTGACTGTAGTTTTGCTTACGTTTTTCTTACATAATTTAGTAAACGATCAAACTTGCAAAATAGCAAATTTTAATTTTAAACTATCACTTCCTACAGCCTGGGCCATTTGAGGAGTTTTATGTCACTTTGTTGTGTATCCAGTGGTGATGCCACTAAAACCATCACTTTGTGACCTATCATGCCTTTTCTTTATCTGAGTAATACCCTACTTCAGTTCCATGCTGTGACACTGTTCAAAGAATCCTCTTCTTGAGGCTCTTTTTGTGACTTCATCTCTTGAGGAACTAGGCTGGAAACCTGCCGCATTCCACAGCTGCTGTTTCCAAAGTCAATCCATTGACCAGCAACCTGGTCCACGTTCCCCACCCTTGGGATACAGGTTCTAGGATTCATCTTTTCTCTGTTTGCATTCATGTTCTTCTCCTGCTCATGCATTTACTGTCAGTGATGAACTCAAAAGTAGCTTGAAATACAGTGGGAGGATGCCAGCAGTCTTTTACTATTTGGAAAAGTTCTAAATGTGCAGAAATTGCACATTTAGAGTGACTCTGTTATTGCACTCAATAACAGAAGAACTCGCTTCTTTCTCTTTGCTTTTTTCCCCACCATTTCCCATCAATCAAAGCATGGAATACTTCCTACTTTGGACCTTCTTGACTGCTCATATTGTAGATTGACAACCCTGATCTGGAGGTGATCAAATCCCACTGAAATAGGTGTTACTAGAATCATCTGCCAGTGTTAGGGTTACATACGTGCAGAATGGGGGGAAAAAAAGCTTGATATCAAAGTTAAAACCTCTGATGTCTGTGGAACAAGCCTGTATATACAGACAGATAATTCTTGCTTGCTTACGTTTAACAATGATATAACGAGTATAAATGGTCACAACTGGAATCTAGAAGACACCTCTCTCTTATAGAGAGGTGATGTGGCACAGCTTTCCAAAAAAACAATGAGGACCCACAATCAAGTCAGTTTTTTATGAGAAACTTTAATTCATTGAAGGAGTTGCATGAAATACTGCTTGAAATAGAATGAGGACACAGAACGCTTGTTTCATCATTGTATTCTTATTTCACTTGTACGTCAGGAGTGCTTGAATGGACACTATGCTATTAATGGAAATGAATTTGTACCTGCTAAAGAAAACAGCTCCTGGCGGGCACAGGAAACCTTCCAGCCTTTCGTAACTGTGATCAGAGATACTCGCGTCATTAATCAGGTTTTAAGTTATGAAGGATTTACTCTCCTGCAGAGGTGTGTTAGGTAAATGCGAAGTTCTGTCAAGTTGCATTCACTTCAGCATGGACATCAAATTGCATCACAAGAATACTTCTGCCCCACCTCAGATTACTCGTTCTTCTTTTATGTAAAAAGCTCAGCTGACCTTTCTTTTCCCCTCTCATCCATCTTAGCATGACAAAGCCAGTTTCAAATTGATGTTTCAATTTTGCAACCCATCTATGACATTTTCAGTGGTAAATCGGTATCTCCTCTCTTTTACGCTTTCCCCAGTGAGCTGTTTAAATAAATGTAATACTGTAAACTAACTTTGTCACCCAAAAGTTTGGCTACCCAGGATACCTGGTGCCTGGGACCTTACCCTGTGTTTTTAGCAGTATGGCTCCTGTGATGCTTAGGTGTTTGGATGAATGCAAAAGGAAAGTCCTCTTGGCCTTAATGCACGATCTCCTTTCCCCCACTTCTAGCAGGCCGTCCAAGCACACCCAGCAGTCTTACTGTGCTTGAGCAGATGAAGAAACTCCAAGAAAAGGTGACCCAGAAAACCAAGCTGGAGATCGGGGATGTTGTCAGGGTCAGAGGTCACATCCGAACCTACAGGCAACAAAGAGAAATTCAGGCTTCATGTTTTTGTGAGTGTTACGCATCTGTGACTGATGTGACTTAGTTGTCTGCCTTTGTGAGAAGACCTAAGCTGCACATACTCCACTGAATGATTTCTACTTTGTTTTCTGGCATTTCATTTCTCTAAAGAGATTTTCATCTGTACGTCTTCATTTCAGTTTTAGCAGTGTAAGGTTAGAAAACGCACTTCTGCATGGCTGGGGTTAGATTGCCTGTAAATGGGGCGTTCCTGGAAGACCTGTAAAAGATGACTAGCATGCATACACAAGAATGCTGTGCAGATGCTGTGGTTGGGTGGCTGTGAGAGTGACTTGTTCTTCAGTTTTCTTTTTGCTGAAGTAGAACACCCAAAGCCCTTGGAAGGGAGTTGGCGACCTTTATGTCACACTTCATCAAGGGCATTAGCTGCTTTGGAGAAAAGGTTGCTGTTTGTCGCAGCCTGTATAACCCATTCCACGGGCACACAGCAGCCTACGGGCACTTTGTAGCTCTGAAGCCCAAGTTCTAAACTTTCTGACCCCACAGAATGACTGCGAAGTGTTCCTCATCTTCAGTCGCTCAGTCACAGCTCTGCATGCAGGTGCTGCCTGGCTATCTGACAGCTCTTTGGGCAGAGCTGCAGGCCGCTGTTTACACCCTAGGAGCTTCGCGTTACATAACTTCTCTGTGTCTGTGCTGTTGTGTAAGAGTTAGTTTTCCCCAGTGAAATCTTTCAGAGACAATACTGAAATGATTCCTTTGGTGGGGGAAGACCCTCTTTTATAAACGCTGTGTTTCTCAGATAGAAAGTCCATGGATTTTTTAGCTCTGCCTAAAATCTGAGCAGAGATTCAACCCTCCTTCCAAACAGAAGATTTATGAATACATAACCCACTCAAGGGTTGGTAATAATACCATTGTTTTGTTAAAGGAGAGCCATGCAATTCAAATAGCCTCTAAACTGCTTTCACTTTGGCCCAAATAAAGCTTCTTACTATGTTAACTTCATCTAATGGATAATCTGCTGAAAGGTAAAATAGAGATCATAAATTCCAGTTAAATAAGTTGTCAGACAAAGACAACAGCTGCAATGCAGCACAGCAGGTCATTTACCTTCCTGTAAACTGTAAAAGCAGGAGTGGCCTTTGTGGTTTTGTTTCTAAGAAAACAACAGTGAACAAAAATTGCCAATTTAATACTGGCATGTGAAGCTCTGTTGTGCTGCCTCAGGTGCACTTGCTTAAAAGATTGGTATGGCAAGTCTGGCTATGTGTGTTCTCTCTGCTGCTCCAGATAAAGTGGATGATCCTGTGTGTGATGTGCAGATTTCAAGGATGCTGGAGCTCCCCTGCCTGTATAGAGAAGTTTACGATAAACCTTTCCAAGGCCTTGACGAGGGACAGAGGTAAATGCAGTATCCAGACTGGTCCTGGGGCAAAATGTGGGATCTTATTGTTCATTTGTTATTGTAATAACTGTGGAGAAAGACAGAACAGGGGTCTGCTCTGATTTAGACTCTGCACAAGCATACAGTAGCAGCCTGCTTTTCTCCAAAATAGTTGATGGTCCATACAGATGAGGTACCTGTCCATAAACTGAGGGAAAAAATATAATGCTGAACCAAAGTGAATGTTAGGTAGGTAACAAAATACCGTCTACAGACCTCTTGCATCTAGTAAAGAAAGCTGGGGTTTGGAGCAAGATTTGGGGGTGAGGTCAACAGATTAGATGGAGTATCCTCACATGATTTTGGTTTATGTTTAAGGACAAGGAGCTATTCCATCAAAATTCTCTCAACTTCTGCTGCCCATGTCACTGTCAAACCACAAATACATAACCTTGATAAAGGAACCCAAACACCCATTCCTGAATTCGGTTCTAGGGTAGCCGGATGCTTATTGGCAGGTCTGATGCCTGCAGTGTGGTTGCAGAGATTGCAGATCTTAAAATCACAACACTGTTAAAGCAAGTGATTGAAGAGCAAGGGTTGGATGTTTATTGCACATAAAAATGGTCTGGTGTAAGTAAGGGTTTAAATTCAGATTTTTTAAGGACAGTAAAACACCTTTTGACCTCTGAAAACCAGTCTAGCAGGCTACCTTTAGGTAATTGTTCTAAAAAATGTTAGTAATATATTTCTTGCCTTTTGACATGATCTATATTTCCTTGTAGTGGCCTGGAGGGTCAGAATTTCTACAGGAATATGCTGCATGAGAAAGTGAAAGGCTTTCTATTAGAAAACAAAATTCCGACCTTTTACCAACAGGAGTTGGAAACAATTGATACTCTGTTGTCTCTGGCTACTGTGCATCTACCCAGTCCCAGCTGTCAGGAGGTGAGTGAATGGAACTGGTTCAAGGTGGGGTTTTTTTGGTGGAGGGGTGGAAATAAAGAGAGTACATGACATTATTAAGCATAAGCCACCAGAGAAGAGACTGGTACCTTCAGAGGATTAAAAAAACACAAGTGCTTTAGCTTTATGCATGAATTATTTGCAGAGCTTGAGGAAACCTTGAGGAGACATAAAACTGGACTGAAGAAAGCCACATGAAAGTTCTGTTAAGGGTGATCTTGCATTAGGGCTGAGCAACGTCACAGTCTGCAACAGGCGCTAACTCACCTAGCTCTTTAAATAGTGGCAGTATGGGAAAAGGAGATCCCTTTAAGGTGCTTGAGCTGTTTTGGGACAGGTATTTGAGATCCTGAATCTGATCAGGAGAAGGGAGCACCAAGGCTTTGTCTTGTTTCTCACTTGAAGCTCAGTGTATTAACTGAGATGTAGCTTTCTAAAGTAGATGGTAACAAGTGGATGGACTGTCCTTTCTGCTAGTGTTTCTCTTGTTGGAAATCCCTAGCTGTGAAAGGCCATGACTGAAAGGAGCAGAAGGTGGGTTGTAAATGAAATCAGTTTACATACAGCTGCATGTAACCAAACTGTTAAACTTTCCAGCGAGCTAGTATGCTCTTGATCAACTGCAGGATGGGAAATAGAACAAAAAAAAAAAAATTTTATAAAATGGCTTTATGTTACTCTGTGTTATTTGGATAAATTACAAACCAGATTCTCAACTGGTGTGAAGTGGTAAATTTCTGCAAAATAACAGTTATGGCTTTTACCATGTTACCAGTGGCAACTGAAACGTAAACTAGTGTGTTGTGACTCACTTGTTTACTTTTTGGGTTTCTGCAGAGACATAAATCTATGGCTGTCATTGTCACTGCCTGATTCTGAGATGAACTGTAAAGTTAAGTGCTATGTTATATTAACAGCTGATGTTTGTTTAATTCTTAAAAACCAACCAACCACACAAACAAAACCAAAAAAACCCCCACAAAACCCAGTTTCTTGTGGGTGAGGTCAAATAATAGCAAAAAGTAACCCTGTTCTTGTTAGCCTCATTCATCTGCTTCTGCTAGCTGCTTCTTGATAGCTGTTTCTTCTATTTTTGTTACAGTCATTTTTGTTTGCTTTAAAGGATGGCTATAAACCGTAACATGAGCTACTGTCATTTCTGACAGAGAAGTTTAATACTAAAATATCGAATGTGGGACAGGGTATTTTTTCCTGAACTAGCCGGAACAGTATTAGAAGTTCCCAAACACTTTATATTAAAGGAAGTAGTGGTCATTGTGACTAATACTGGAAACTTCCATCTCTGAAGTTTCAGCATTTATAGAAAGATCAAGATGAATAACTTGCAAAGCCATTTTAAGTAGGAACTGGTGCAGAACAAAACATAAACACACTAAAAGAAAGAAACCCCAACCAAACCAACAAAAGCAATGTGACATCAGTGTTGTTAGCAAGCATGAAGAGCTACCATAATAATTAATAGTTGCTCCTGACCGTGGTGCAAGGGTGTGAGTATATGTCCCAGGAATTTGGGCACACATGCTTATTTAGAAATTGCAGTTCTCCCTATTGCCCTTTGGTATTAATTCCTTGCAAAGAGGCTTATGTATCTTTGCATAAGAAATAACCTGCAGTTGTCAAGTGACCTGAATGCCTTAGGAAGAGCACCTGAGTAATGCTCTGGAAATGCATTTCATTGGTTCTCTGTCTCTCGAAGGTGTCAATTCTCATAATTGGCAAAGGGTCAAGTACCCAGTTTGATCCACAAAAATAAGGGTAATAGATCTGATTTCTGCTCCTCTTCCTTTCTTTTCCCATCTGTAGTCTTCTGTTTTGCATCACCCTCAAACCAGAAGGATAAAGGAAGCTGCTAATGTGGAACAATGTTATTTCATGCCTATTTGGCAATGCAGGAGCTAGAGGAGGGGACCAAACTAATGAGGCCACACCGCAACGTACACACTTGTTCACTTCTTGCACTTTTTCTGGATGTGAAAGGATGAGTTATTTTGATGTGTAACTTAGGTTTTTATGCGGATTTCAGTGTTCTAAAGCACAATTGCTGTTAAACTCTTTTTCTTGCCTCTCTCTTCCTTTCCCTGTGATCCTAGGAGATGTGCTGCACCCCCTTCATGTCTTTCCCAACTTCTAAAGTACTTGCACAGTGTTCATCATAGTGGGAGGGTATCTACCCATGCAATATTGCTATGGAGTAGTGACTGCTATGGAGTCACTAGCAGAGGAGCAGAGCAGGGAGTGAAGATGGAAGGAGGTAGCTGGGATAGCTTGAGGTAGGCAGCATCTCTCTGTTCCTTTTCAGCATTGCTGTACATAGTCCCTGCCCACATCCCGTACACGTCCCACATACCTAGTGCCAGTCCTAATGCTCCCCAGCAGTGCAGTCTTCCGCTTCTCCAGAATAAATTTCTCTGTAGAAGACGCACATGGCAGATCTCAGATCATGTCTTTCTGCTCTGATATATACTGGGGAACACTTAGTTTTATAGTCTACAGAGGATGCGTAAGAGAATTGGAAGGCTTGGTGTTTAAAAAATTAATTAAAAATTAGCAAATCTGTTATGATTTTTAAAACCAGCGGAGCTTTATTTCACATAACCAGTGCCCCCTCTAAGCCGTAGCCTTTCTCTTGGCCCTTAAGACGTATGACTTTTGAGACTGGAGGGGTGGGTACCACAGGAAAGACTACAAGTGAAAAACAGAACAAGTAATCTTGTGCTTAGAAAACCCAAAAAGTTTACTTGCTGGGCTTAGGCAATTATGTTTGGCAAAGGCACAAACCTTTGGTTCCTTTTTTTCTTAAGAAAACTACATGTGAACTTGATCCATCCAGTTTCTCAACTGGATTACATATGACTTGCAACCAGCCAGTCTGGATTAACCATTTTTATGCACTTCTTCCATGCATAACCTGTGTAGTCTGTGCTATTTTAGTATTACCATTCCAGTTTGTGTATGTCACTAGCTTGGACACATAACTCAGGTTGTGCTTTTCGGGCTCTGCTGTTTGTACTTCTCTTGATTTGAATATTATCTCAAGGTCAGCAATGACAGGTAGTTAAAGCAGGGAGTTTTACAGTGTTGTTCATACTTACTGTGTATATTGTACTAAAGGTGCATTACACATTCTTGATGCTATGTGCTTGTCTTCCTGCCTCTTGAGGAAGCTTCACTGCTACTTTAAATATGTATATTGCAAAGCTTATTATAGGACTTCAGGACTGACATGTCCAGAATCACTATTGCCAAAATTGTCACCTGTCTAAGCAAGGATTAAACATTACATGAGAAATTGCAGAGGGCAATTCCGTGAGTAGAATCACGTGTGTGGTCATACCAGGAAACTTTAACACCGTCAGGGTGTGTAGTGATTCATAATGAGCCAAAGGTTACATACTTTCAGGGTTTGGAACAGACTAATTCCTGTACCACTTCATTCTTTGTCCTATTATTGGTTGTATAGAGTTTGTCTTGTTTTAAAGATCTGACAATAACCGGTTGCGCAGCACCAGCCCACTGAGCTGTGTGAGACCCACCAGATGGAATATATTAATATACCAACTGAATTCTGGAGACACGGATTCTTCTGTTGGCTTCGCTACAGAGTCCTTGGCTGGCCTTGGGAAGGAGGGTAGTGGTGGTATAATCGTTATTTAATAGCTGCTTCTCTGGGGGGTGAAACGTGTTTTGTAAAAGTGATGAATGATTTTTGGATGCTCCTGCATTTGGATGTACAGCTTCCTTTATTTGAAAAGGACCTAATTTGGGAGAGGGGGGGGGGACCCTGCTGTCAGCACTTCAGGAAACCTGAAATTATGCACCCAAACTAAGGCATGCCGAAGGGGGGCACTTTGCAAAACGAGGTGTCAACATGGTGAGAAGTAAATTTAAAATCCAGATTCAAATCTTGCTGGTGCTTTGGATCGGCAGTTAAAGTACTTAATGTCTGCATTTCTTGGATGAAAAGCTGTGTAGAAGTGAAGCGATGGCTAATAAGCTGTGACTCGGAAGGAACTACGTTTACAGCTACCGTACTTCTTTATAACTGTTGAAATGCAAGCGTTTTTCAATCTCCTCCTTTCAGTAAAGCAGGGATGTGAAATCATGTGGGATTTCATACTCCTAGATTCCTTCTCTTTCTGTGTAGGCCCATGTTAGCCTCCTGTAGGTTCCTGCTCCGTAGAAATCACAAACTTAGGTGTACATAGGCTTGGAGGGGAGATCCAAGTCCAGAGGAAAGGAGGGCCTGGTTTGGCATAAAAGAAAGCGATAAGGTATTGGGAAAGAAGTACGATTGACTTCTGAATTAGCAGGATGGATGCTGGAGATGTTTTGGGTGGACCAAAAGAACAGATTAAGTTATTTTAGGTTGTGTTCACAAAGAAACTCCTCAATTGTTGCTTTACTCAGTGGGATAGAGAGGAGGGAACATGTTCTAGAGCACATTAGGAGAAAACCCAAACTTTCCCTTCAGGGTAATATTGAAGGCCCTGAGGAGGGCAGGAGCCCTCGTTTGTTCTTCGGGAACAGTCCTTCTGTCATGGAGCCCTTTCCCTTGGACTTTGCAGCACGGATGAAGGGGTGCTGATACGTAGCAGCTGCTGACTTATTTTCTCGCTCCCAGGCCTGCCTCTCTGCAAGTCAAGGGGCTGACAGAGCGAAGGCATTCTCAGTGATTCTGTTTCAGCATCCATCCAGGCTGAGCTGTGTGTCAGTTCACAGAGTCTGTTTTTAATTATCTCCCTTTTCTGACAGGATCTCAGTATTAAGCCAAACTGAATAATTATCATGCTTCTTTGGAGATATTTTTATCTTTTTTTCTTCCCAAATGTTTGCATTCACATTAAAAATTGATCAGAGTCTTGAGGTGGCTGCTTTGCTAGCAGTTTCTTAGATTCTTGAGGATTTATTACTGCCTTTGAGTGAGAGGCAAAGTTTCTTCCTTTTACATATGGCTATGAGAATGTGCTTTTCTGTGAGAAAATACTCACTCTTCACTTAACCCTTCCTGCTACATTTTTTGTTTCTTTCTTCACTTCATCAGCAGAGGCAGTATGAAAAGAAATGTGATAGTGGTATGAACGCTGTGACCAGACTGGTGTCCAGATGTGTGGTCACGTTTGTAGTTAGAAGCAGTGTCTGTTGTTATCCAAGCTGATACAGCTGCGGTAGATAGAGAGAGGCAAACATTCAGGCACTGAAGTCCTTCAGTCTGGAGCAGGAGGAGAAAACTGCCCTGAGAATAATAGCCATTGTTCTGTGTTAATTGTTTTGAACTATTAGGCAATTATTTCTGAGTGTCGATTTGAGAGGAAAAAGACAGTTAGCTGTTGTGGGGCAGAGAAAGGGAGAGATGTGATTATGGCCTACTGAAATATTGAGGATTAGCTGGAGGAAAAGGGATGGAGAAACACGCTAGCACTAATATCTCTATTGGATCTCTGAACTGTTCCCAGTTAGGCACATCAGCTTCCAGCCTTAGAAACAGTCAGAGATTCACTTGAGGCTTGCAAAGGCACCGAATGAATGTTTTGTGAAAAGATATTCTTCCATTGCTGTTGTAGTGTCTGTTTCACGTCTTCGTGTGAATTCATTCTGGTATGTGGTGGTTGCCTGGTTTACTCCCAAGTCTGCTGTGGGTGCATCTGGTGAGTGAAGTCGAGTTCATGAAGTCTGATACTTCCGTTGAGGGGCATTTACAGGGATAGCTGGAGAAATGGCTTGGCAAATCTTGCTTTTGTTGCTCTGGTGTGGTTCTAGTTATCGCATGTTGGTTTGTGGGAAGCAGTTTAGCTCTGTTCTCAAAGAAAACCACAGGGAGGACAGTGTGCTCCCAACGGACGAGGAAACAACAATTAGGGAATTTAAACAGTCTGTGTAGATAAATGGGAGGATAAAGGATATAGCAGGACAGATAAAGATGGAGAAGAATAAGTTGTGCTCTGGCTCTTATCTACCCATACTTTATCCTCTCCACAACTGATTCTTTATTTCCTTCCATTTCCCTAGCTGCCATTCCACTGTCTTAGCTCTGCTCTACTTCCAAACAAACTCTGCTTTTCCTGATTTTTTTTTTCTCCCTTTCCTTCCTTCCTACTCTGTTAAATGTGTCCCAAACACAGACCCTTTGTTCTAAATAACCTCCTCTGTTACAGACTTCCAGGCATATTGTTCTCCTTTCACAAGAGACTCATTTCCCACCTGCCCTCAAAACTGAATCCCTTGTTCCCTTATCTCGTATAGCTCTCTTAATTTCTTGCATGCTCTTTCTCCTTTCATTTCATTAGGCTGTGGAGAAACTCTCGAGAGCATGACCAAAATGTGTGAAAATTTGGAAGCTAAAGGGACAGCAAATAGTGTTCTTGCCAGTTTCTTCCTTTTCCTTGGACGCTGCCTCAGTTTCAAATCAGGAGATGGGAATTCAATCCCCAGCACTCGGATTCCTTGAATTACTAAATGAAGAAAAATGTGCCACAAAATCCCCTCAAGTCCTTTTGCTCTTGAAAGCATCTGTAGCTTTTGCTGCTAACTTCAGTTGAGCTGAGATTTCTCACCATCTGCTTCATTCCTTTCTTCCCATCCAGGTGAAGCCGAAAAGTGACTCCAGTTCCAAAAGGATTCACAGTGTTTTTAAGGAAGCAATAAGGAAGCTACAAGAAAAAGGGGTGGTTTTCCAGAAACCTGGTAGCTCCAAGGACTTATACCATGTAAGGAACTGAGCTGTGGTTGCGGATAAGTTCAGGGGCATGACTTTCACCGTCAGTAGAAACAGTAGGAATGTGTTAGAAACAGAAGCTGGACATCCAAGTGCTGTCTGTTTGCTCAAAATCTTATCTGCAGCTTACTTCACTGTTGCTTTTACCTCTGTATCACCCACTGAATTGTTCTTTGTGTAACTCAGCACCAGACTGAAGCACTGCCGCTGTTCCAAGCGCAGTCTGTGTTCACTAGGTTGCCAAACTGAGTGTCGGTGCAGCTGAGCACACTGAAGCCTGGGGCTTGGGACAGTTCTCTTTATCAAAGTGGGTTGAAACTTGGTGGTTTGCCGAGTCGGTCGCCCTTCTCTGGGTTGAGTTCTGGCATATTGTGGATGCTGCTAATGGTACTAAAAATAACAGCTGAAGATGTAACATTCATTATTATTATTCTCAGAGGCAGTATATAGTGCAGGCCACTGTTATGACAGTGTTAGTTTAGAATACTTCATGGCCTTGAATTGTATTTGGGCAGTCATGCCATCTGCTGTGAAATGCTGTAAATTGCCTGTTTCTTCTGTTTTCTCCAGGTGACTGACCATGATAAGGAGCTGCTTAAAGTGACTCTTGATGTGATTAAAGAAGACTGTCGAAAACCCAGGCGTAAGTAACAGTGTGATCAGGGCTCTGATGAGCTGGTGCTGATAGACTGATGACAATATCTCCTCCTGCTGCTGGATTAGATGTGCTTCTTGTCCTTACCCTTGAACTCGGAGCTAAGTTGCTGGTGTGGCTAATCAGTATAGCTAAAAGCAGGAGTGCAAGAGCAGCTTCCTGTGAGCATGGAGAGAGAAACAGCAGGTGTGCCCAGCAGGAAGCAAACCTCTCGGATCTGAAATAAGCAGCCATTGTCTTAGATCTATATCTTTTGAGATTTTTGGGAGGAACCAAATGTAATGAAGTTAGGTCAGCACCTAGCAGCTGTTGCTTTGCACTTGGGGTAAGTAGCAAATCTTGCTAGTTCAGTTTCTACAGGGGAGTTGACACAAAAGTGACCGTACAGAAAGGTGAATTCCCCGCCTCCATTAACTCAACAGTAAAACTTACTTAGGTCAGTAGGTTTTTAAGTTCAGGTAGAGCTCAGGTGGTTGCTCTTTGCAGGCAGGGATTTCAGCCTGACAAAATCCACTTGTTTTCAGATAATGTACCTCATATGGCTTCTGGGCTATCCCTGTCCCTCAAGCCTATTGTGTCCTATTACCATAGTGACAGCTTCTGCTTGACTTGAATGGCTGCTAATTACACAGGTAGGTTGCTGCAGAGTTCCTTTCAATTCACTGGGCAGAATGTGTCAGCAGTGATCACTTGCTGCTGGAGTGCAGCTATTTGTGGGGCAGAATGTGCTTTAGTACAGAATAAATGACTAACTAGAACATAAGGCATATAATCTTAAATCGCTCCTATCCTTATTCTATCATAATAGTGCTTGTAGAAGCTGGTGTATGATGGTTATCCTGCAGTGAAAAAAAGGCTAAGTGAAGTGGTGGTATTTCTGAGTTTTCAACTGGCTACCTTAAGCAGTGGTACAATTGCAGCCAAGGTTTGTAGGTGGAGGTAAAAGTTCTGTCCCTTTGGGGGATGGAGGGAGTAGGAGTTACTCAGCATGCAGGTGAAGATGGGCCTGAGGCTGTTTCCTTGTGCGTTACCACAGCACATTGTTTTACTGTCTTTTATCCAATTAGAAAATACAAATCTCTGTAAAAGACAAATCATTCATCTGCCTATCTTATACATCAGGAAGTTCTCCTGGGAATCCCGTTTTCTAGTATAATTGTGCCGCTATAAAGGCCAGAACCTGCATGCAGTTGATACGGGGCAATGAGTGACTGACTGACTGCCTGGTGTTTAACTCCCCTCTTGTGCATTATCATACTGGTAAGGCGCTCTGTGCTCCATGAGAGGTTGGGAAGTTCTTTCTCCCAGCCAGGAGGAGTCGACAGCAGAGAGAAACTCATAGATCAGTCACAGAAAGGACTTTGAAAAGTCCTGATTCCTCAAAGCCATGTTTTTCCACACTAAGCAGGTTAAAAATAGCAACTGCTTTACAGAGCCTCTTGTTCTTCTTGAAACTTTCCACCCACTTAGTTTCCTGTTGTAAAGAGGACAACTTCCAGGTCAGTGTCTCTTTCTCTGCTAGTTTTCAGAAGGGCCATTTCGATGCCCTGGACACTGGTAGTAGTAGATGTTGAGAAGGAAAGGAAGAAGCTTCAGTCAAAGCCAACAGGGTGCTGTGGATATTGTACTGTCACCTCATGATGCAAGAGCACAGAGCACGCTGTAACTGTCGGCCCCCCTCTGCTGGTGGGACGGGCACTCTCAGCCACCCGCTGGGCCTTGGCTAGCGAGCACTCTCCTAGTGAGAAAATAAGAACTAATACCTAAAGGGCTTTTGCTTGCTTGTTGCAAGAAATCCCTACCTGTTTTCCTTTAAGAGTGTTATTAATTTTCCATGACAGGAAGATTGATTTATGATAAACTGAACTCTTCTCTCCAATGAGTTACCTCTCTGCCAGTTCTCAAGGCAATGTCTCACCTCGTTGCTTTAGTTATGACACATTCTCAGGCCCAACCCAGCAGTCTGGAACTATTGTACAAATAAATCTTCAGCGTGCCCAGTCAGAGCTCCACAAAGGCTGATCTGTGATGTGCCTACGTGGCAGTCCTAGTCCTTGGCTCCAATTATTCTGAACAGACTGATCTTAAATGCCCCTATGCGAGGCCACTGGGGGTCTATCTCGATAGCCAGAAAGTATGACTGTTTTTTGGCTCCAGTCTGAACTGTAAAATGGTAGATTTACTCCAGATTAGTTTATTTCTTGTTTGTTTGTTTGCTTTGACAAATTGCTCTGGTTTTAGTCTTAGATGAGGCTAACACTTGAAGTTAAATTTAATATGTCAAAATGGACACGGTGTGAGATGTCCACAGCGGGCAAATGGCAGTTGTTCCGTAACTGTCCTCTGTGATACTGGTAGTCAGGCAAGGCGGTTAGTCGTAGCCTGGCTTAGCTCAGCTGGCGGGCAAAAGCTAGAACCCAGTATGTCCATGAAAGAGGGACAGCATCACTCCACTGCAGGGAGCGTACTGCCTCAAAGCTGGGTTATTGGGAGTGTTTCTGGCTTACTTAATGGTTGTACACACCTGCAGCTACCCCAAAATGCCATTTTCTACCAGCATCTGGGAGGAAAGTATATATTGTACTGTAGGGTAACATGTGAGTCACTAACGTAGTTCATTGAGACGTAAGCTAAGTTGCTGTAGATCGGGGATGGGCACTTTGACCTTCTTATGACAAACCTACGACTAATGCAAAATGCAGCTACTCACTTTGTTTGCAACAACAGTCACTGTGGCCAGGTGGAGGCATTGTTCCGTTCTCTGCACTTATCCATCCTTGGGTGGTAGATGCATTTTTGGCTACCAGCCACAAAGGTCTTTCATCATACTGGATCATTGACTTCTAAAGAGATACCTTTGCCCAAATCACAGCCTAATAGGCTGGACTGTTTATTTGCCAGTACTCAGCACTGCCTCCTATCTACCAGTGACTTTTCTCAGCAGCTTTTAAGTCAGTTCTGGGGCTCAGTTGATTCTAGAGTAGGGATTGGCAAAAATAACACCAAAGGCAGGAACAACAAAACATAGGGTTCTCCTTGGCACATGGAAATTTCTCAGTACCCTTCTCAAACTTGCACCATGTGAGCTGAGGAGGAAGAAAGTAATTTCTGCTGATGTCTCGTTTATGCTAGTTTTCCTTTGTTAGCCATGGAGAAGAAAGAAATCTGTTGTGTTCAGTACTTGGTGAGACTGGGAGCCCACAGCTCTTATGTTTAGTGGGTTTGGAGGGTCTGTCAGGGGGAAACGTTTAGTGGGACAGCTGACCTTCAAACGGTGCTTCCACCAGGCACACAGTAGCTGCGTGCAATACTGCAGCGATTAAGGACCTTTGTCTATGGCTAGCCCTCCAGGAAAGCGGATTATTTTTACACTTTTGTCCTCTTGTACATTTTCAGGGTTAATTCCTCTTAAAAGAAGATAATATTTGATACTGAAGTTCTGTGGCTTTCTACTCCCAGAATTGTCATCCCCAGTGCAGGGATGGGATTGCATTGCTGGGTGACTGAAAACTGCACTGTAACAGTTTTTCCACAAGATGCCAGCATTGGGCAAGCAGTTGCAGGTCCTGGCCACGGATTTTCCTTCTGCCCTAGACGGTTTTGAAGTTGAGTGTGAGCAAAAGGATCTTCACATGGTTTATTCTGCAGCTGCAGAAACTGGATGGCTTGCATAGGTGGACAGTGGAGGTACCCTTAAATTGTTAACCTCATCATCAGCTTGTACTGAGTAAGCCTTGTCTATTGGAGTTTGCAAGACTGATCATCTTTCACCTTCATTACTAGTGTTACAGCATAGAAAAGGCTGTGGGAACAGTTAATTGGAGAACTCTAAGCACAGACTGGATCTCTTCCCTCTGAATACATACATCTCTTGCTTTATTACCTAGGGCCTTCGTCTCTGACGGCTGTGGGTTTGTCAGGACTAATCTGGATTATGATAGTTAAAAAGTGGCAGTTAGACTGAAGCCTTTCCTCTGTGCCTGGCTGCATTTTCCTTTTTTTTTTTTTTTTGCAGATGCTGAAAAAGGCTGTCATTTCCTTCATGTCCTGAGTTGTGTTCGGCAGAGCTACAACCCCTCTCTGGCTGAAGGGGTGATGCACCGTGTCTTGGAACTGCTGGAGAGTAACAGTGATGTTGTCAGCACTATGGAAGGATATTATATGGCATTTTAGAGAGAGAAGATAAGAAACTTTCATTCTACTTCATTCAGGATAAAGGAGGGAAGGACGAGATGTTGAGTGACCCTGAAAATCTGCTATTGTCTGGTCTGATCTAGATGGGCGGAAAAAAGAGTATTCTGATTCTCCAAATGCTGTTATTGTCCAGCTCCAGAGAAGTTGTCCAAATACTTATTTTAATATTTTTGCTGACTTCCTCGCTATTCCTAGTGAAAGTTGTATCAAACTGATTCTGGACATCCTAATGCAGCAGGGGAGCTGGAAAAGAAGCTGGGCTCTTTCCCTGCAGTGAGCTTTGACATGCCATCCTCACATTTACATCCAGTGAGCCCTAAAGAAAAGTCACTCCTGACGAGCACTGTTCACAGCAGTGGTCATGCCAGGACTTGTTTTTCTGGCTTAGAGACTGATTGTGTGATTCTTCCATACGGTAATAGCTGTGGATCTTTCTTTTTATGTATTCTTTATAATTGCTAGGGAAAAGACATGCAAGCAAACAAAAGATTTGCCTGTACTTCCTGGCAGTGTTGGTGTACCCATGTCTGTAAAGACTCCTGAATGTGTACAGCTTTCCCACTCCTAAAGCAGTCCTAAGTTTTCTCTGAAAAGTAATATTCAGGAATGGGGTCCTGCATCCCTTCCCCACCCTGCAGCCTTGCCTGCGGCTTGTCAAGCATGCCTGGATTTCCCTGGCTACCATGTGCACTACTGAGGGTGGTGTTGTGGATTCTGTTCTGAACAGAATTCCAAAATCGACCACCGTTTTGCTGTTTATTTTTAAATAGCTCCCTAGATCACAAATGCTAAATCAGGTGCTTTAGGAAAGAAAATACAAAAGCCGGCAAGACCCACTGTAATCTCCGTGCTTCTTGTTGCTTTTTGTGTCTTCTGTGCCTTGTCAGCTTTGGAGAAGAATACTATCCATATCTGTGCTTGTAGAGGAATACAAGACATTGATGAAGTAACACTGGCCTGAAGAAGGTTACCATGCAGGGTGTTTAATTGGGAATAATCAGAACTCTCTTATATCCTACAGTTCAAAGCCCGGAGCTGTTCAGTATTAAACCTTAGAGAGGGCTTGCTGCTGCTGGGGCTTGACTAATTAATCTGTTTAATTAATGGTGTGGAGGTGAGACCTTTAACTTGAAAAGAGTAGAAGGGATTGCATGTATCCTTCCTCTTTCCTCAGCCCCTTCCCTGTCACAGTTGAAATAGCAGACTCCCGGGAGGCCAATGTAGTGGAAAAGCCCTATAAGGATTGACATAGCAGGGAAGAATAAACCATGTGCATGAGGAAAGCCAGTGAGTAGCCCCACGTGTGCCAGGTCTCTGCTTTGTTGTTACGTTACATGCCTCATTCCAAGCCCTGGCTGCAGTGAGATATAGGCTAAGAGAAAGGCATGACAAAGTATTTGGCATTTGCATTCAGAGGCCTGTGGAAAATTCTGGCCTTCAAGAGATGGTGCGTTCGTCCATAGTGGAAAACTATGTATGAATCATTCTTTTGCTGTAAATTCTCTACTTGCTGCAGGGCTCCATAGTTGGTTTCCCTGCAGGCTGCCCTGCTCCTACCATTGCTGCTCTCTTTTGAGATGGGTGCCTTCTATTCAGATCCTTATATGGGCCTGAACAGGTGTTGAAAGGATATACCTGTGCAGAAGGGGATAAAAGAGGATTAGGAAAGAATAGTCAAAGTTGTCTCCATCCCTTGAACATCTCTGGAAAGTAGGGAAAGAAATCCAGGTTCTGAGGGGAACTGCAGCTTTTAATTTACACCTACAGAAAGGTCTGGTTGGCCATGGGGGAGATCTGCTTCTCGGATTCCTGCTCTGATTACTGATCTGTTTGAAGTGATGCTTAAAAACCAGGGCTGTCTATGGAAGAAATAGTTTGGAAGAGTGATTGCGAAACTCAGACTCACTTCAGGAGTTGACCATATGTTACTGCTTGATTATGGAGGAGCTGCCTACTTGGCCTGAATTTGAGGATATTTTAAGGGAAGTATGTGGTGCTTTGGACCGTATGGAGGAGCACGGCATCTAATTTAAAAGACTGACTTGGCCATTTTCCTGCCAAGTCCTATGTTAGCAGACTCTGATTTTTCTGGGAAAGGGTTAAAAGAACACTGCTAGCTCAGTGGGAAAGGTGATCTCTTCAGCTACAAGGGAGAAAGACTCTGGTTCTCCTGAGGGTGTCAGCCAAGTGTGTGGGCTGGAGGAGTTTGGGAGGAGCGCTGTGCAGCTGAATCTGGGTGGAAAGTCTGGCTGGATTGCTCTTTAGGGTCTCTTCAGTATAAATTTGTACCAAAATCGGCTTATGTCTTTGTCCTTTGCAGCTTGGATAGCTGTACACGTAGCGTATAATGTGTTCTGTTGCCGCCACCTTTGATAGCGCACTTCCTGTGGTTTAGATGCGTTCCCCTGTGTAAAGTCTGCCCAAAACCCCTGGCCACCTCTTTTCTGCGCACTGGAGGGTGATGCAGACAGAAAGCGTCTTCCCTCTCTGTTCTGCCCCCGTTGCACTTTGAAAGCACTCATCAACTGTGAGGCAGTGGAGATGAGGTGGGAAGAACTCATGGCAGGAAAGATGGATAAATTACTCTAGAAAGAACCTGTCCGTGGAAGTTTTTAAGCTGCTCCTTGCTGGCGACGCTGGACTCTTGTGATTGAGGGTATGTTCTGTTGGAGATTGCTCCCCAACAACAGGAAAAAGGGATTTTTCTCACTTGAGTTAGCGCAGGGAAATAGGAACACAAGGGAGCCTACAGTTTTTATAGGAGTGAAAGTTCAAAGTAAAACTACCGGAGAAGCCTAGATTTCAGTTACAGATTCTAATTCCGAATAACTCTATGGAATAGTTGTGCCTTTAGCTTGCACGCTATATTTCTTCCACGGCAGCCGCCCAGCACAGACTAAGACTTACCCTGAGTGCATTCCCCCTCGTGTACCTACGGGGAATACGGCATGCACACGCCTGCACAGAAGTACCCCAGCTAGCTGTGGGAGCACAGAGCTCACTGTGGGTTGATTTACCCGTTTACGCGGTATCTCTACAGTATGCTTCTGTGACAGCAGTCTAGACATACCCATGTTGGTATAAGTCACCTTTATGTAAGTCTAACTACACACACTAGCGCTTTTACTGCTAATAAACTGTCTCTCTGTTTACAGATCATAGCCCTAACCAGGAGAGTCGTATCATGCACACTTGTTAAAATTCTTAGACTCGGACCACACCTACAGAATATTGTGCAGAACGCTCACTGAAAGCACGCTTTCTTGTTTTGTTTAATTTGGAAACTCATTAGGCAACACAATTATTACTGGTTTATTAAAGGACTTTGAAGGTGGCGCTTTAATGTCAAACTGACAAGTGAGAATTCATGCTGTAGGACTGCTTCATGGCCAGTTCCAGTTTCCATAGAAACAGTTATGTCAGTAAAAGGCAGGTAAGTAAAATGGGGTTTTTAAAAGCAGTCAGCATTTTTGTTGCCTTAAACAGGTATGTTTCCATAGAAATGCCTGAGAACGAAAATTACCAAAGAAACTTAGTATTCTATGCTAGTGAAATGTAAGGTGATTGCTTTTCTGGTGAGGAAACGAAGGAACAACTTTACCTTGAGTCCCTGCCATCTGCTTAGGTGAGAGAAGAGATGAGGTTGTTTCATGCCTCAGTTTCCCTCTTTTGTAAATTGGGGATAATGCAGCTCCTAAGCCTCAATTTTTCTTCTTGTCGGTCATTAAAAGCTCTTGAGATCTATTGGTTGGAGCTGCTGGAGAACAACTCCGGGGGGGGGTGTGTGTGGATGAATGGGTAGATGCTGGGGTGGGACTTAATTCTAGTCTGAGCCCCACTTTTGCTAACAGCTTTATCTTTCTTTGCCTCTCCTTCCATACATATTGCTTTGCCTGTCTTCTTGTTTTGCTCTCCAGGTCCTGAGAGGCAATGATGGTCTCCCCTGTTTTATTTGTACCAAATACTTTTTTTTTTTTTTCTGGAATTCTGTTTCCTCTTTCAACTTTTTAAATGATTATTTAAAAATAGAAATCCAGGTGAATGAGTTCTGAGTGTTCTTGTTCTCAGATATTTGAATTGTAAGTTTGTACCCATGGAGGTCTGTATTTTACACAACCTACCTGGGAAATGAAGCTTTTCAAAGTAATAAATGAAAAATTTAAAGAATGGCTACGTGACTGAAAGCTGTTACTTTTGTGGATCTGTCCGTACTTGCGTAATCCAGTGATGAACACCATAAAAAGGAGCTGCTAATTCATTATTCAGGATGAGAAGTCATCAACGAGCAGCCAGTGAGGCATGGAGCCACATGGAGAATTCTGAGACAGCCCTGAAATCTCCTTGTCAGAGAAATGCAGTTCGGTTTACTTTGGGAGTAAGCCGATCCCGTGGGGAAAAGATGTGCCTAGCAAAGATTTGTATCTTCACACTTGCCTCTAAATGGGAAGGGAGCAAGTTCAGATCCCATGGGCTACAGGAATTTTGCCGTCAGTGCGGCACTACCTTCTTTGTTGCCGTCTTTCTTGGCGGTCTCAGCCCTCCTGCCCCGGTGCTACAGGCTAGCGAGCAAACAAAGGTTCAGCCGCAGAGATAATAGTTCCAGCGCTTGGTCACCATTCTCCAGGAGCCCCAGTGTTAGAGACACTTGTGTGGATGTCTGTTGGCAGCAGGGCAATGTGGAGTTGGGGGTCTTGGGTTTCATTCCTAGCAATATGCGCTGTGTCAAGCACAGAGGGTTTCCCCTTGGTTTTCCACTTATTTCTGCTCTCCACTCTCTTCTCTGTCATTTCTCAGGCCCTTCATTTCATTCACAGTCTTGTGGTTCATGTCTGCACCGTGGATCCTGCCCAAACCTCCTTCCTCTCTGCTTTGTTCCCTTTTTCTTTCCTAACTCAAATATCCTTGTCAGCATCTGGCAAGGGAAAGTTTCGGTGTAATCCCCCTGCCGAACTGACCTGGCATTGTTTGTGGCCCGTTCCCATTCCAGCAGGCTGTGCTTCCCTCCTTGTCTAGGCACCAGAAGAGCCAGAGAGCACCCACTTCAGTCTCAAGCTTGCTTCCCCGTGTAGTTTGCAGCAGGGAAGAGCTGCAGTTTCAGAAAGACGACACTTTCCACCCTCCCAAAGACCCAGTAGCACCCTCAAAGATTCTACTGGTGGTTTTCTTACAGGTAACCAAGTGCAAAATAAATATAATTCAAAAATAAACGACTTGTGTCTTGTCCAAACATGAGTGAGCACAAGTCATGCAGACAGAAACCCTCTGCCTCTTCCTGCCAGCTCCCCTCCTTGCAGATTTCGTTGCAGGTGTGATCAGTAAAGCTCATGTGGACTTTCAGGCTGTGTGTCTGCTAGTTAGCGCGTCTCCTTTTAGCCTGTTTTTTCTGAGGAGGTGTGATTGCACTCTGCTGTGATTATGCTGTGTGTCACCCCTTCTGTCCCACCACCCCAAGTGACTGTGATCTGTTGGCTAGTTAAGAGGGGGGGAAGGACCCTCAGCTGTTAAGGTCTGGCATGTTTTTAGAACATGGAGGCACTGATAGAAGAGGGAACCCCAACACAGTGCCTCCACTAAGGGGAAGGAAGAAACTCAGTCATGCAGCACTAGAGAAACCACACACGAGACAGTCCAAGGAACCTGTTCCTGTGACTTCAGCTGCCAAGAGCAGAACTCATTCTGCAGTGCCCTTTTACGAAATGACTAGAGTGTTTGTACTGAAGTTGCTCGTAGGGATTACCCTAAGGCAGACGTTCGTGATGGGAAACTGCAAATCAAACTCTTAAAATCGGGTAAAGTCACAGCATCTACTTCAGGGTACAAAGCCGAGCTGCCACCAGCCCATTCCCACTGATAACTTTTAAATGTGCAATGGAGCCTATATTACTCTAGTCACAGTAACCCACAAGTTGAAACCAGCCCAGATTAACAAGATTGACTGAACATAATATAACCAGGAATTCGCTAGAGAAAGAAATAACCTAGAGGAACGATTTTCAGCAAATGTTGAACAACTAAACAGTGTGGTGCCAATTAACCTGGCACAACATGTCCTGCAGCTCTTGTTTTAGCTTGCTTTTTGTTATTGATTGGGAGAGTGAACGCTCCTTCCCTACCAGCTAGAACTGGAGTGCTCTGCCACCTTGGGCTGGGGTGAGCGGGCTGGGAGTCTGCAAGCATGTAGAAGCCAAAACATCTGCTCGTCTGGCTTTAAAACTGGTGGAGTGGCTGCAGCTATGCCACTGCTTCCATAGGAGATTTAGGCTGAGCCATCTAGTTCTCTGTTCTTTTTAGTTTTCCCGAACCAAAAGTAAAGCAGAGGGGAAAGTTGTCCCACCTCTACTGTGAACGAGTAAGGTAAATTGCAAGTCTGTGTCGCTGCCTAACAGCCAACGTGATTAAACGAAGCGTGTGCCGAGTCTGTCACTGGTCTGAGTCCATGGTTCCCCCCAGGAGCAGAGACCTCATCCAAATACTAGAGCCACATTTGGAAACGGGAGGGAGGAACTGGGTCCCTCAGACGTCTTCCCCAACCACAGAGTCACGCAAGCCCTGCAGGCCTACCGGATTCTAACACGTGCTTCTCCTGGCCAGGGACGAAGGTGGTAGGGAAACGAAAAGGGTGCTTGGAGGGGTTCTTCTCCTGTTGCCAAAACTTAAGTCATTCCCATTGAGAGTGTAGGAGTTGTCCTCACGTGCCTGTGAACTCTTCTTTGCTGTAACGTCTGCAGAAAAAAGAGCTGTAAGAAGCCAGCTGGTGTTCCGAAACTACTGCTGACTCGTACTCCCTCAGTGTTTTCTTCCCTCACCTTGTCCTTGTTCCCCCAGTAAAGTCTCTTGAACTTAATTCCTGGTTCAAAGTAGTTACAGTTTCTCTCCGTCCTACAGTGATCCAGGACAAACATAATGGGAGCGAACCCATACAGAGAGGAGTTTTTGTTGGAACTCTGAACATAGGAAAGGATGAGAAGTACGGAGGAAGCTGAGGGAGGAGGATATTGCACAAAGATGTCTGAAATTAGTCCCACTGAAAAAGGCTAAGAAATAATTGCCTAATGATGCTGTAGACATCTGTTCCAGAACAGGCAGCAGGTGTTGCATGTAATGAAAGCAAGGACTTGTACTATTTTATTTTCTGCAATTAGACAGCAAGGGAGAAAACAAGGTCAGGAAAAAATGGAGTAAGAGAACATTTACCATGAACAGCTGGACAAATTTATGTAAAGCACAGTAAAATTTATATGCGCTTCCTCTGCCTTCCTTACACTGTCCTTTAACAGCTCCTCTGTTCTGCAACGTGTTCGGTCCTTTCTGAAAGACCAATACCTTGGGTGCTCGGAGTTAGATGCTAAAGTAAGAGCTGGCCACCAAAATGCCTTTGAGGATCAAAATGCTCAGGACACTGTTATTGTCACTTACCCAGATGCTGTTGCTGGACTGATGGGAGCAGTCCTGGAGGAGAAGCTGCCCTTGGCTCATCGGTGGCCTCTGAGTGTCTCAGTCCCTTTACTAGTGGCTGAGAAAGACTCTGGTAGTGAAATGGTCTTTAGGGTTGCATCCCGGGGGCTGCCTGGCCATAGCTTAACACATGGCCAGATCCAAATAAATGCCAGGAATTCCGTGGATGGTGGGTCCGCTCCTCCAAGCTGAACAGCACACCTACACCAGGCCCTGCTAGAGAAACCATAGCTCCGCTTTCCATAATAAATTCTCCATTTTTTGGAAAATCTTATTCCTTTTTCCAAGCAACAAACATCCTACACGGCATTTGGTTTTCCAAGCATCTCCATTGGTGCCCTAGAATGTCTAACCTGGGAATGATCAGGGAAAAAACCATATTATTTGTGTCTGCCCATGGGATGATGTTGCTGCTGAGGAGGCCTAGAAGTGCTCCTCCTCCAGTCCGTCTGCTGGGAAAAGCACTTTTCTTTTGCATGAAGGTAGCTTAAAAATGAAAAAATCAATGTGCTCCACTGCAGAGGGCTAGAGGTTGCCTGTTACAGATTTCTCCTTATAGTGTCAAGCTTGTGCTTTTGTCACCTATGGTCTAACTGCACTTGCATGACCAACTTTTCGGAGGGTTTTATTGATATGTTTTTATAATTCACAGTCCATCAGTCAAATGTTTTCTGGGTTGGATATTGGCAGACAAACTCTTCTGCTTTCTGTAGACAATGTGCAGACAAATAAAATTACTGTTTGGTTTCAGAAGGGGTTGAATGAGTATAAATAGTGAAGAAGGAAATTCACGTTTTCAAAGGACTTGGTGGAATTTTTAAATCTGTTAATATGGAGGATTCGGGTTCCCTGCGTGTACTTGGAGGTGATGTGGGAAGAAAATGCAAAGACTACTTCTTCCTAGGTTGACTCTGTTTGTAACAAGCCTGCATTTCAATAATGGATTGCCAAGTTTGAGGGTTTTTTTCTGAGAATGAGGCAGAAGCCAGTCTCAAAATGTGCTCTTTTGTCAAGGACAGCATCTGGGAAGAAACCTGGGGAATCCCAATCCAACACGGGGATCGGTTTGACAAACTTCAGCTGTCTCAAACCTAAGCCTGACGTGTATATAATACATAAAGAAAGAAAAGTGTGGTTTGGACTTGCTTTGTTTTATTTTTTTAAGCATGTCAACAGATCTCTACAAAGCCGCTGTAAGAATGGAAAAGCACAAGGTGTATGTGGATGAAAACCAGTCTGCAATTTGCTGCTGCTACCCTAAACAAAGAGTGCAACGCACTGCGGTTGGAAATCCTTCATCCACAGCTGCGGTAAGCGAGGACTGAAAAATAACATCAGTCATGAAAAGGTTAAATTGTAAGATAGCTGCTTCGAGAAAAGGATAATCTATAATTTAAGTCAAGAGGGTGAAGCGGCCCTTCCATAATGCACGTAAAAGCTGTTACGCCGTTGGGAAAGCATGTACACTGCTAGCAGGGGGATGGTTATTTTGGGTTTTCCATTATGCTCGACTGCACACAGGGGCTGATAAAGCAGCACTCTGGTGAGGAGGCTGGGAGGGGAAAAGGCACGCTGCTGTGCTCAGGGTGGGGGGCTGCTCTGCCAGGAGTGCAGCTGGTTTCTTGGCCTTCCTTCTACCACATTAGCTGGGCCTATTTATCTCTGGAGTGAATTTCATTTGGAGAGCAGTAGTCTCCCAAGAGGATGAAATGCGATTGGCTTTTAAAAAATAGGAAAAAAAGATCGCAGCTTGCTTTGTGTTTCAGAGGTTGAGATTTGAATGCCAGACGGGCTCTGCTATTCTGGTCGCTCCTATCAAAAGACACGCGTTTTGAAACCCTGAAGTGGCAGGATGGCATGGAAAGCAGTCCTTTCAAGAAGCTGAGGTTTTCTGAGTACAGAAGCTTCGATGGGAGTGTAACAAAGGCTCTGTGTTGTGCTGTTGCACATCAGAGCCAAAAAAACCCCTGAGGGGCACATCTCCAGTACCATGTCTAGCAGATTATGCATGCAACTCCAGTTGCCAGTAATGAGTTGTGTGGCTAATCTGTCATGCACAGCACTGAAACGCTCCCCTTCCCCTGGGGGCTGAGCTTACGGGTGCTTGCCTTCCCCCCAGGGTGCTGAGCACCGTTAGAGCCTCTCCTAGCTAGTGGGACAGGGAAACACTAGTGGGACAGGGAAAGACTGCGTTGGACCTGGCTTCCCAGCCCCGGCACACAGACAAGCCAAAACAAGGCAGAAAAGCCATCCTTAACAGCCATCTGAACCACCCCAGGCAGGGCTGTCAGGCCACAGTATGGTTAATATTCAGGGGGGGGTTGCTTATCTACGGTGATACACCATGAATTAAAGAGAGGCATTAGAAATGGCCCTAATGCAGCACAACAAAGCCTGTCCCTTGCTTTATTTTCTCACTGATTTCACGATCCAAGTGTTTTCAATTTACAACTCAAATGCTTATTTACAAAAAAAAAAAATTGCCAGCATGACCAAGTCCTCTTGAAATATGAAAACTCCAAGTCATGCTCCAGCTCTGAGACCGTCACAAGCACATTCTGCCACGCATCAGCTTTTGCTGTAATCGGCGCAGCGTCTAGGTTGCCGGGCTGTAGAGATCTGTGAGGCTAACGTGATTACCTGTCCGGGCAAGCAAAAAAAAGTCTTTGCCCAAACACCCCCCTAGCAAATGAGTAGGAAAAAGCTTTTAAAATAGCGGGTTTATCTCAGTTGTCCGAAGTCTGAATTTCCCAGGGTGTTCCTCAGGTGAATTTTATTGGAAGCATGAGCTTATAAAGGTGAATTATTAAATCAGCTGTTGATATTAATACATGTAGTGAAATTGTTAATAATAGTGATATTCCCATGTAATGATAGGACTTCAGTAATGGAGACTTGAAGAAAAAAATATAAATGCTAGGAGATTTAGGGTTAAAATCCCTAGAGTTAGTTGTTTTCCTACAAATTCACAGTGCCCAGGCCCATGTGTTCATGGTCCTAGTCAGGTACAGGCTGTTCTGCAGCAGGGTGGGTCATCCAACACGCCTGCCGTGCTCTTCGCTGCGTACTCAGTTTTTAATGAAGGGGGGACCTTTTATTTATTTATCCTGACAGGGTAATGGGAGAAGGGGTTGGAGTATGTGATACATGTTGATAGCAGCTCACTGGAAGGAGGCATCCAAGGCCCAAAAGATGGGCCACGCGGGCATTTTTTTATCAACAGGTTATTTGAACATTTACATTTTCAAGGAAGAATCTTTGTTTGCTCTGCACACCAGGGGCTTCTTGGCCAGTCTAAACAGTAAAGGTTTCTAATGTAAATAATTGCTGTGCTGCCTTGTGTCATGCAGGAGGATCAGAGGTGGGAAGGCCCCCAAAGAAGAGAAGGGAAGAGGGTGGTCTGAAGGAGAAAAGGCAAGGCTGGAAGGTAACAGCAGAGGTGGGCACATCAGCTCTGCCCCTCTGTCACCCTCCCCATCTCCAAAAGCTGGCCTCGGGCATGGCTGTGCACGTCCCAGGTGAGACGCCGAGATTTTGGCATTGTATGTTTCTGTAAAGCGCGTGTAGTGGCTGAGGAGGGAGGAGAAGGCTGGCTGGGAGCATCCTTCCCTGGCATTATAGCAGGTCCCTGTTTCCAACTGGGCAGCAGCTCCTGCGTTTTCTTCTTTTTTTAAATTGCTCATGGAAACCAGCTACGGTTTGAAACCAACCACTTTCACACCTCCAGGCTCAAGTGCCTAAGGCTTTGTGACTCGGGTGTCCCTCTCATGACGTTCGTTGCAGGGCTGATAACGCTTGTAGGAGTTGTGATTCAGAAACGGTGCCTATAGCTCGTATGATGAAACCCCATTGAGACTGGCCGTTCTCACTGTAAACACCGGGCTTTTTTTGCCAGGAGCTGGGACCTTTTCCCGCACTCCAAGCAGGTCTGGAGCTGTCAGCAGCACGCTGGAAGCTTCCTGGAAAATCTGCATGGGCTGCTGAAGAAGCTTCAGAGGAATGAGAGATCCTAGTGACTTTGGTTAATTTGGTGAATAGCTAATGATGTCACGAAACCAGCCGAAGGCTGGAAGATCACAAGGAAATTCTCATTTCTGATTAATTTTCAAATAATTGCATGCAGAGTAACGATGTGTTATTGATGAAAAACCCCCAAAATGAAGTTTCTAGGGCAAACTCTTCTGGAAGTGTGACTGGGGAGGACGGTATCTGTGCACAAAGAGCCGAAAAGGGCGTGTGGCGCCAACAGCCCCCAGATAGTCTGCGCGGCCTCCCCCGGCTCTGACCCGGCTCGGGCCGGGGCAGGGTGGGCCTGCTCGGGCGGTGGCGGCGCTGAGCTCCGGGGGAGCCAGGTGCGCTGCGGGCCGGTCGCGGAGGGGATGGCGGGGCCGCAGTGCCCGGCGGGCATCCTGCCCTTCCTCTGCCTCGGGAGGTCCCATCCGCGGGTCTGCGGGAGGCCGCGCCGGGCTGAGGCAGAGGGTGTGGGCCCGGCCGGGTTGGGGGGCGGCTCCGTGCGGGAGAGGTTTCCCCGGGCTTCGCCACTGCCCCGCGGGGCGTGAGGGGAAGCCGCGGGCGGCCGCCATCTCAGAGCAGGCCGCGTCCCCCCGGTCCCCTCAGTCCCGTCCCGTCCCGCCGGCGCCCCCCGGGGCCGCCCGGGGGCGGGGCGGAGCTGGAGGCCGGGCCCTGCCCCTCCCGCCGCGCAGCTTGAGGCAGCGGGGCAGGGCGCGGAGTCGGGCCGCCGCGTCCGTGAGGGGGGAGCCGCTGCGGCGGCACGGGGCGGAGCCGACACCGGGGCATCCTCCCGCCCGCTCGCCGCGCCGGCCGGCATCGCCGCGGCGGGCAGCGCGGCGGAGGGTGCTGCCAGCGGCGGAGCCCGCGAAGATGCTGTCCTACAGCGTGCTGGACGCCAACGTGGTGGACGTGGAGAAGCGGAGGAACCCCTCGAAGCACTACGTGAGTGGCGGCGGGGCCCGGCCGAGCCCCCCGCGGGGGTGGGGGGGCGGCCCACGCGTGCGGGCGGCGGGACGGGACGGGGCCCGGTGCGGTGCCCGGTGCGGTGCCCCGCCGGGCGGGAGGCGCTGCCGGGGGGCGCCGTGCCCCGCCTGACCTTGGCCAGGCACCCGCTCCCGGGCAGCCCCGGCGCGCCAGCCCCGTTTGCCCTGCGGGGACGCAGGTGAGGCGGCCGCGGGGCTGCGGCGGGGACCCGCACGGCGTGCGGGAAGGGAGGACGTGCAGCTCTTTCCCTTACCCTTCTTCATCCCGGCTTGGCTGTTGCCTTTCCTTTATTTATTTATTTTTTTTTAACGCTATCAGTGTGAAGTTTTCTTCCCTTCTGAAGGTGGATCTTCCCTTCTTGCTCGGCGAGATCCAGCACAGGATGGGACAGGTCTCTCGGCTCCCCGGTTTGGCTCCATCCCGGCCACGGCTCTACGGAGTGCCCGGTGGGGAGCGGGGCAAGCCTTTGCTGCTTGTAGGGTCGGTGTCTGCATCTTCACTCAACCCATAAGTTACCTTGAGACCTTTTTTTTCAGGGGCTGGCTGGTTTGCGTGGTTATCAAGGCAGAATCAGCGTTTGGGATGTCTTTCATCTTTCTGTGCCTTTCTCTTCTTACACCTTGCTGCCAACGGAGCAGCATCAGGGGAGCATTTTTAACAGACTCCGGTATTGCAGGGTGTCATGTGGAAGTGTCTTTGCCTGCAGGAGTTTGCAGCATCCAGTGGAGTAGATTTTGCCCATCCATGTGAGTGGGAAAGGCATCTCTTCTTCCCTCTCTGGCTGTTTGTGGGTTTAAGTTGCACCAAACATTTTAACTCTTTCCTCCAAATACAACCTATGTTTTAATGAAGGCTGGGTTTTGTGTATAGAGAAGGTAAATTGTCCTGCTCTGGAAAGGAAAAGCCCGAGGGGGTGTTGTATCTAGTGTGAAATCGCTCTGAGTATACTGTGTTTCCTGGCATTGCGTGTCTGCCAGATTTCTTCAGAGCTGGTCAGCATTTGCATGGGTTGCCTGAAAGATAAGGCCAAAGATTATACATAAAGCTTTGTATTAGTATTTCATATCGCTGAGCTTTTTTCTCTGAGGCTTAAACCATAACCCAGTTTAAGGCTAGAGGGCACTATGTTGCTGAGAGATCTAAAGCTGAAGCTCTTACCTACCCTGGAATTAAACATCTTGTGTCCAATTCATAGGAGTGGAAGTTTCAGGTTCTTGTCCTCTCAGGTTGCCAGCTGGGCCTGTGGGTTCAGACTATTGCTCATTCACCACTTCCAGGTGGGAAATGCTTCTTTAGCTTTTGCAAGGTGCTGCTGTGAATTGTGGCTGACACAGCTGCAGGCTGTTATCTCACCTGAAAGGTGGTGGCAATTGAGCATCAGAGATGCCTGCCAAGCACAGAGATATACAAAAGAACCAGTAACAAGACCTTCCCTGTTGCCAAGAGATCAACATTGTTATTTCTTATTTGTTGGAAAATAACTGGAAAACAAGTGTTTAAATCCTGTATTTACAGTTTTGAAAGAAAACTTGCCTTGTTTTTCTGCAGAAACACATCTGTATTTCTTGATGGTCAGTCATTGCATTTTGGTAACAGTAACCTAAACTGTAACAAGAAGCTCTCTTTAATGCTTCTAATGGCAAACCTATTTCTTCCCCTTACTCTCTGCACACTGCTTCTAATATGCCTTCAGAACAACAGTTCCACTTCCCTCTGTCCTGTTCTTGGTCAGAAAAATCCCAGAGTAAATGGCTTGTTGTGTCTGCCTTCCACTTTGGCTGTACAGTATTCAGCACAGTAGGGCCTTAGTTCACAAACAAGCATTGGAGCAATTAAATTAAAAGTAACAGTCATCCATGCCCTTGTGAATCTCTTTGTTTTAGATGAGTGAATTAGCCCAAAGGTCCAAAAGTCTCTGGCTGTTCTTCATTTCCTAGATTGCAGTTTGCTGCGGATGAATGTGCTGCGGCCTTTCATCTGGTTTTGGCTGGAGTAACTCACTCAGGGTGAATCCACACTGTCAAAGAATTTAATCCCTGAGTCTGATCCACTGATCACTGTTAGTTTGGTTCTGTGCTTGTTTAACAATATTTTCCTCTGAAATGAACATAAATGTGACTTGGGATGTAGTTACCTCTGTTGCCTGTGGATAGTTTGGAGAGTGCAAAGCTTGGTGCTCTCTGCCTTATGTGGCTCTGTAATACCAAAAAGCCTTTCTGCCTCCAACATCTGTTAACACCTTCATGTCGTGCCTTAAGGCCACGCGATGCGTGTCTCGGCATCAGATTAACGATGTGTTTCTCTGGTGGATGGTGACACAGGTATTGCAGGCATTTTAACCTGACTCCCTTTCCTTTTACCTGTGATCTTCTAGAGCCACGGTGGAACGTGGAGAGATGAAGGCAAGTCTTAGGCATCGTGGGCATGCAGGGAGGGTTAAATGTGAGTAGCACATAAGCCCCTGCACTGCTCAGCCTAGATGCCAGGAATCATTCTCTGGAGCAAATGTTTTTGATGATGAGTGCATAGCTTTTGTGGCCTTGACTCGAGAAAGTACAAGAAAGAAGGTGGCTATGCATATCCTCTGCTATGATCCATGTGTGTGAAACTTCTGAAGAGATTGATATCCTCACTGGAAGATTTGTAGGGCTCTGCCCATGGGAAGAGACTAAAATCTCAGAGCCAGTGCTGTTTGACAGGAACCCAGCTAGCTCTCTCCCTGCCTTGGAAACTGCTTCTAGGGAAGGAATCTGCAATGCCTCCCTCTGCATCCCTGTCAGCGACTGGGTAGCATGCTGCCACACGGTTGGCTGGGGGCCCTAGATAGCAGCATGCGAAAGGATTAATAGAAGGTTGGATCAATAACCACATACCTCCTGTATGGTTTATCCCTAGTATAAGCTGCTGCTGCACTTAGAGCTTTTGACTTTCCAAATTAATTTCCTATTCTTTCTCCATATCGATGGTCTTTTAAAAATTGATTTGTGCTTGATAATACTTAAAGAATGTTAAATCTTCTTGCTTTACCCCTTCCCTTTTCTTTTAACAAGAACAGTGTCAGGAAGGTCAAGTCTGGGTTTGTTGCAGAGACCCTTGGTGCCCCAGGGGTCATATGTGGCTGAGCGATGCTGTGGTGAAGCTGGGTGGATTAGGACACTGCAGTTAGTGGTTGAAGGTGTCAGTTAATCATTGTGAAGAGAAAAAGCTGGTTACAAGATCCAAATCCCTTTTCTGGCCTCTGCTGGGTCTTCAACAGTCTGAAAGTCTCTCAGTTGTTGAAGTTTGATTTGTTTGAGGTAGCATCTCTAGCTTTTAGTCTGAAACTGTGATTGTCTGAATTAAATGTTAAATGACCTTGAACCCGAAAGGCATATTCTCTGTTTTAAAAAGACCCACTGTTGTTGCTTGTCTGCTTTAACCATCTGTTGGGGATCTTAAATGGGATGTGTTCCCCTCTCTCTGTTTCCAGGTTATCTTTAAGCTAAATAGCTTACTCTTTACCCAAATGTCTGATTCCTTAAACAGCCCCACAGGGTGCCTCTGCCTAGTAGATTTGCTTGATTCTGCTCTCAGGGAGGTGAGAGGAATGCTATCATCTTCACTTGTTCACATCTCTGCAGGACTTGGGTGATGGCAAACATTCATTAGAAGCCACATGAGTGGCATCCTCCAGCCCTCTCTCTGACCACTTGGTCTTCTGCAGAGGACGGAGTAGTTACTGATCTGCATTATCACACTACACAGTTATATGCTTGAGGTCATTTCTGAGGTCTCTAAGTGTGCCTGTGTTATCCCAAGGGTGGGGATGGATACAACAGTACAGATTTCCTCTTCCACCACTACTCTGCTCCCGTTGCAGTTGGGCTTTGAGTGTTTTTCAGCTTTGTACAGTGTGGAGGGAAGGTAAAATGCTTTACAAGTGGCTGCCCTGCCTCTTTCCAGTTAATCAGCAAGGTGCGTTGCTGGTTTTAGTAATTTGAGATGCCTGCGTACTCTCCCAATTCCTCCCCAGGGTAATTGTTTCCTAATGCCATCTCTGAATGTCTCGTAAGAATCTCTCTGCCCCCCGGATATGGTTGCTAACCTCCTTGGGGCACTGGCACTGCTGAATTGTAAGGGGTTGAGTCCTGCTGTGTTGGGCTTTAGGAGGATATGACTGTGCCTGCCACAAATGGCCTGTTGTAAAATGTCGGCATGGCTTGAAGAAAACACTTGCACTGTTAGGGTCAGTCTTTGTTCCCTGTGTTTTAGCTGCTCCTGCTTTGGCTGAAGAGCAACTCAGGTGCGATCAGGTGTCTTGGTGGCTTCATTTCTCTTGGTTGCAAGCTGCTGGTTGTAAAAAGGCCCACACTGATGAGGAAGGTCTGGGTATGTCATGGGTTTAGTGGCAAGAATCTTTGCCCATGTGTTGGTCCCTCATTGCTGCCGTGGGAGAAGGAGCTGGATTCCCTCTGCTTGGCTCATCAAATGGGGTTCTGGTGTGGCCCTGCCAGGTCTGAATTGAGGAGAACCCTGTGGCACTTGTGCTGGGAGTACCAGCAGCTCATGGGTCAAGGAAGGCTCAGCCTGCCTTTTTTTACCTTTTTAATTAGCAGAGCCAGAAATGGTGAACAAGATCTCTTTCAGAGTGAACAGGATGTGACATGGTGACCTGCAGGTAGAGCTCAGTGAGGGAGGGACCTGATGTGAATCAGGAGGCAGTGTTAGATGAGTAGATGGAGTATCTGTTGGGACTTACACTCTGTTTACTGCTCTTCCCCTTCCCCGCACCAAGACACTCTGTGTGGCTTTCCTTCCAGGGGCCATGATCCATCTTGACTCACTGCTCTGAATCGTTATTACTATTATCTTTGCCTGGGGTGCTGGGAGAGAGCCAGGAAATTAGCAGGCTGCTTTGTGACTTCATCATTCCTCAGAACTGAGCTTCTGTGCATTGGCAAGGGTTATGTCAAAGGTGGCTGTGATTCCCTGTGTGCAGAGCAGGGGAGAGCTCAGGAGAAAGCCAGGGTAGAACATTCCCTCTCCCTTGCAGTGGCTTTCTCTGTAAGTAGATCACCACCCTGCTGGGGTAGACATAAGTCTTTAAGGATGATTTCCACTGCTCTGCCTGTTTCACGTGCAGTTGTTATGCTTTTGCTGTTTTTTAGTGTCTGATGAAATGTGTCAGGAAGGAAAGAAGTCAGTATTTCTGAAATATCTGAAAGATGTGGGTAGACAGTTCTTTGCAGGCTGGTTCAACTCCTTGCCCCTGCTCCCAAATGGCCAGAGGAGCAGGGATGGCAAGAGAGAGAGATCAAACCTTGTGAGTCCAAAGCTGCCTCCCCGGTGCTCAGAGGGCTTCTCTCATCCTTATCACTGCAACCAGGTCTTGATGGAAGTGTTGTTTATTGAAGTGAAATTTTTTCCTAACAGCAGAGGTTTTTGTTTCCATGTTGTGGGGTTTTTTTTGGGTTTTTTTGGGTTTTTTTTTTTTTACTTTTTGGGCATCATTGTTTTATGAAGGGAACACAACATACAGGGTTTTCCTGTTCACTGCCTTGAAAGACTCACTTTCTTTCCTTTCTTAGCATCCTCTTAGCCTTCCAGTGCCATACCTGTGTGCAGTTCTCTCTTGGAGATCTTTTCCATGTTACCTTATCTTAGGAAGTGCCCGAGAGAGGCACAGTCCTTTGAGCTTGTTCAAGGCAGGTTTGCAAAGCAGCTCAGACGCTTTAGGTATCTACCTGCTTTTCATCATGCACTGTCTGGCAGCTCTTGCCTCACTAACTCAGGGTTTCTTCACAGGGCAGTAGGGTAGCCCAGCAGATTAAGGAGCACTCAGTCCTTTCAGCAGAGCTGTGGGTTGGTCACATTCAGCCAAGAGACAGTAGTATCTCAGTTCAACAGTTTGCGGAATAAATGGCTGTCTCCAGCCTTAGGAGTAGAATAAAAAACAACAGAGTCAAGGTGGGTGTCCCGATTTATTCTCGGGGCAGAATGAAGTAGTGCAGGAGGCTTTAAATCCCGGCAGGTTGCCTGGACTGGCGCTCTGGTGGTTGGGCCTGCAGTGTGCTGGGAGGGCAGCCAAAAGGGAACTCGGCAAAAAGCTTTTAGCAAGCCTGTGAGCTGGGGGCAACAGCTCCGAGCTCCAAAAGCCTTCAAGTTCCCTTTTAAAAGTGCCTAAGATGCCACTATTGACTTTAACTGGGCCTTGGTTGCCAGGGAGATGTTGACCTGGGAGATGGCACAAGTGCTTTCAGCTGCTGCTAGGTGCGGTGGCCTCTGGCTTCTTCAGAGCACGAGGCGGGGTGATGGGTGGCAGGGTGTACTTGAAATTCAGCCAGTTTTGCCCCTTTGAGCTAAAAAGGAGAGGAATGGAGAGAGACCAAACCATGCCCTTTTCCCGGAAGGGGTGACTGGAGAGTGAGTTGAACAGACATCCTAAGGAAGCAAGTGGTGGAATGGGAAATGGAGCCCAGACTTCCTGCATCCCAGAGCAGCCCCTCTGGTCATCCCACACACGCGACCAGCCTTCAGAGAGATGGGCAGCTCAGAGGTGTTGCCCCCCTGGGGAGGTAGGGTATATGCTGATACCGTCATTGGGAAGGTGAGGCCAAGAGCGGTGAAGTGGTTGGCCCAAGGCCACCCATGAAGAGTGTGGCAGCGTTTTCTATTCGTTAGCTTCTAAAGCAGTCTTGCAATTTGTCTGATAAAAGTACACAGCCTGAAAAAATACTACCCTCTTACTGTGTCATTGTCTTCCTCAAAACCCATTTCCCATTTTATATGGATTAAACAGGAAGAGGGATTCAATGTGAACCTACCTGAAGCAGGAGGTGACGTACAAGCTCTCTAATTTAGTCATCTGGGAGGAAACAGCTGGGCCTTCTAATGTGAGATGGTTTTCTTTTTTTTGATCTTCCTTTTTCATGCCGTGTCCTCTTAATCCGTCCTGCTCACGCAAAGGGAATTGGTCCCCAGTAACCACAGCGAGGAGCAGGATCATTAGAGGGGGCTGACAGCACCGTGCGTCGTTTGGCATTGTGAAGATGAATGCTTTCTTGTAGCTAGAGCTGACGCCCCCTCGCCTGCAGCGTGCTGTGTAAATATTACATGAAGAAGGCAGGGAGCTGCACAGTAGCATACTGTTTGAAATTGGTGGTGTCTGCTGCTTAATCAGGTAGTGTCAAAACCAAATACAGTCAAGTCAACGGAAAAAAACGCCCCTCCCAGTAGCTTCCCTGGGCCTTGGCTCACACCTTTAGAGAGAAGCTTTATTGAAATTTTTATGGAGAAGTTTCTAATTACTATGTGTTTTAATATAGGGCATCTCCCTTTGTCTTTACTGTAAAACAAAAAAATATATTGTCCAGGATCTCTTTGTTATCCTCTTCTAGGCAGGGACATCATCACATCTGAGGGTGGGGTGGGGGTGGGAAGGCAAAAGGCAAAAAGAAACCAGAAGGATTTCTTCATCTGAAAGGATTTTAAAGTGGAAAATCTTGCAACCTAGTTAGGACCTTCCCACTGTAGTCTGCTTGCTCGCTCTTTGCACCACCTTCTCGGTGAATATATCATAATAATCTAGTCAGTCTTTCAAAGTCGCATTCACTAAATGTCAGTGATATGTTACACTCGTGTGAATTTATAAATATGGGTGGTGTGTTTCTTTCTGAATACGTAAGAGCCTTTGTTACAAAGCAAGGATGCTTTTGCAGTAAAACATGCACACAGACCTGAAAGATGGTCTCTGCTGGGTTGTTAAGACCAGTGATAACACACAGATACAGGTAGGTGGGGGCAGTGAGACAATATCAACTACCTGAGCAGGTGATGGTCTCAGCATGATGGTAACCCAAGCTATCATCTGCTGGTCATTTAGGCATCCTTGCAAAGGACAGGCATGAAGAAGGGCAAGGTAATAACACTTGAAATTGCCCTGGGGTGAAGGTAGAGCAGAGAGCTAGTCGATTTGTTGTAAGACCTGTAAGTGCTTCAGCGTGGTGGCGTTAACTTGTGCTGTCATGCTTAGGGTGGCCTTTGTGACAATCGTAAAGGTTCTCCTCTTGATTTTATTGAGTTGTTGATTTTGGCAAAGCTACTCCTTATTCCAGTTTTTGGAAGAGGAGCTCAATGTGTATGTGACGAACCAAGTCCTTAGACTGGAAGCATTCTACCTCTGTGGGTATGTATTTCACATACTGCACTGGCATGCTGCAGTGTGTTCTTAGTTGGTTTTAACAGACTGAACCCTGACAGAACCCAGCACATCACTGACTGCTCTAGCACAGGATCTAGGTGTACCATGGTTTCACAGTAAGGCTGTAATGCTGTATAGCAATATTCGCTATTAGAATGCAACTTCTGTGGCTTGTGATGATTGACCCGTTGGATGGAATAAAATATTTATTCCCTTTCTGCGTTCATCAGGAGAAACGTTCCTAACCATTGCTGACCATAGCTGTGTTTAAACAGGAGCTCCACACTGACATTCTCTCTCCTTTACAGAAATATTCCATAGCTGTCCCTGAAATACTGCAAGTGTGGTTCTCCGCTGTCTAGGACATGCCTTTAAGTGCAGAATTTAATGTGTGAAGTTCATAAATCATCCAGAAAGGTTTGAACTGCTGTCGCGTGTGATACACGCAAGACATAGTGCAGTGTTGCAGAAGAGCTTGCAACGTCCTTCCTCTTCACTGGTGGTGTGGCCGTGGAGCGTTTGTTTAACTTCTCTGTATCTCGGTGTGCTCTGCTGCAAAGCCACTCACCTTCTTTAGTTACCTGCGGGCTGACTGCCAGTGTAGGCTTTGAAACCCACAAGTCTGGGTCATATTCCTCTACCAGCAGGTTCAGCGCCGGGAGCAGCGGTTGCAGAATGCCATGTTGTTACTGGAGATGGGAGGATGACCACTGTTTCCCTGTTAGCATTCAGCACACACAGTAATGAGTGGGATGGTATAAAAGCCATGTTTCCCTCTGAGGAAATGTATATTTAGGATGCCAGCCATGAGCCTGTACCTCTAGGGCATTCCTCCTGTCTTGGAGCCCCAGGGTCTGTGAAGGTATTAGAGGGGAAGCATGGAGCATGCTCTTCCTGGGAGAAGCCCTTGGCAGCAGGCTACTAGCTGCTGCTGTCTGATCTCCCTCCGGTCTCTGTATTCCCTGTCAGGAAAGCTCACTGGCAGAGGTGAAATCTTGCCAGACTTTCTTGTACCCTCAGGGGTTTGATGCAACAGAAAGCGTCTGAATTACCGTTCTCCTAACTCTGTGGATATGACGTTTGTAATTGCTTCCTCAGCATGCCATGAGATTTTCCTACTCTTTAGCTCAGACTGTTCTATTGTTATTTATAAATTAACCCATGTGTGTATTTTTTGTGGGTAGAAGGTTATTCCTTATTTTCCCCTCTCCAGTGGGTGCAAGTCCATGGTAGACCCCTGTGACCTCAAACAAAAGTCTCTGTATATCAGTTTTAAATGTTTTTCCATTCCACTGCCCTGCAGGTGCTTTGCTGTACTATCTCAGTGTATTTCCTTTGCCTGAACATTTGGCACACTCTGACACCTGCCTGATCTTGAGCAGCCTGAGCCAAGGGATGGTTATTCTTGGGACAGAGGTTGGAAGAGGCAGCTGAGCTCCCAGTCTTCAGCAGAAGCAGGGCAGCTGGCACAGTGCATAAGGGGGAGGCCTGCAGTTTCCCAGGACTGTTACTCCAGCAACTTTCACTGGCATTAAAATCACTTAGAATTTAAAAACAAACAAACAAGGATATGTGAAGTATTTTCCTGGAAGAGGGCCACGGAGAGCAGATTAAGTGCATCTTCCTCCTCCCATCTCCCAAACGTGTCACAGGAAGAAAGACTGGAGTTCAGCATTTTCCTTAAGTGGGATTAAAACAAGCTCTGGAGCTGGCTTCTGGGACGGGACAGAGGAAAACTGGGAGTAGGAGGGAAGCTCTGTGTGTGTTATATGTCAGGTGAAACTGTCAGAATCCCTGAACCAGCACTGGTGGTAATCTCGCTTTTTATTGAAAAAAGAGCTGCTTATTTTCTGATAATAACAAGGGATTAGGGCTGCTGGCTGAAGCAGAGAAGAATGGAAAGTGACTGATTATAGAGGAACATCCATGCTGGTTTTTGATGTACTAGGGGCTAGCAATTCTGTATTTTCTGCGTTTTACAAGCCCTGGACATCCTTAACAAGTTGTTTCCTTTGTCTGAATCCAGATAAGTTTTCCGCTACACCTCAGCAGATGGTGCTTTATAAAGACAACACAGGATGCTTTATTGGAAGGGGGTCTAGTGCAGTAGCTAGCACTGAAATCCTCTCACTGGAGGCATACGGAAGAGTCTTCTGGCTGTTACTGCTCAAGAAGAGATTTTCTGTTTAATCTTTTGCTGGTGTCTTTGTGATTGTTACACTCTGTGTCAAAACTTCGGACTGTTTTGGGGAAGCAGCTTTCCACCTGTTTCTGAGCTAGGCAGCTGTATTTCATCCTTTAATACAGGCATCCTCAATTTGTAAAGATAATTTAAATCAAGCTATTTATACTTAAAAACATTCCAAGTGGATTTGTCCTGGGTAGCAACCCGTGGAGACCGTAGTACTTGTGATCCAGGCAAGAGAGTCCATCAGTCTGTCTTTAAACCTCCCTCTGTCATCCTGGCATAGGGACTGGTGACTTTTCGTGTAGCAGTGACATTTTGCTAGTGGCACCAGATAGTGACAGTGTCCTGGTGTGCGAGAAGCGCCTCTGTCTCGGAGGGAGAGGCCTTTTTTGAAAGAACTGCGTGAGTTATCTCACTCATTTGTGGGATGTACATCCCAGGGAAGGGAGCAAGGCACTGCCAAGAAGGCCCTTGGCCTCACCGCTGAAGGTGTTGGCCAGACTGCTTGGCTATGACAGTGGCTGGGTTTTCTACCAGTCCTTTCAGCTGTGAGTAATGCTGTGTCTGTGTGTAACCCTGTTGTTGGCCAGGATGAACACTGTGAGTCCTGTCTACATAATTCTTCTCTTCTTGTGTTGGAGGGGTGCAGGTGTTTGGTAGGAATTGGGGTTTTGATCTGAGACTTTGTCTGTGTGCGTATGCATGTGGTTACTTCTGGTTTAAGATCTGTGTTGCTCTGCATTTGTGGAAGAAGAGTGAATTGGTCAACGAAGTGGGCTGGAAAGCAGAGGTTTGCAAAGGATCATTAGGTCTCATTGGAGCTGACATCACAGTCCTGGTCAGACCTTAGGAATACCTTCTTCTGGAAAGCTCTAACCTTGCCCACAGCATGGCGTTATTTCCCATTGTCTTAATTCTGGAGTTCTAGGTGATCTTCCAAATGTAGTAGGGCTGGACTGTGGAGAAGATCTTGTGAGCAAGCACCAGGGCCTTCCCCTGGGTTTTAAGGGTCTCTAGAAGGTCTGAGTGTATAGCACTGATATAGGTGCTGCACCCTTTATGCCTGAGGAGAGGTGACACAAAGCTTTCCCTGTATGATGAGTGCTTTATGGGGCTCTGCCCACCATGTTCTCAGATGGTGATGCTGAGCCATCAGGGCTTTAACTCATCTGATGAGTAGAGTGAGATTGTTCTCTACAGGGCACTGGCATCTGTGGGAGTCTGGGTGTTCTTGTGTTAGAATCTTGTTCATGAGGAGCTGAAACTTCTTGACTGTTGTCTTGCAGTGTGAGAGGTGCTGACTGGGCCATGATAAAGACCTTGACTCAGACCAAGTTGAGGGTGCAAATGGCCATGTGATTTGGGTCATGGGGGACTTTGAAGCATCCTAAGGAGTCAAATGAGGAAATGATGCCCACTGTTTCTGTTTGTCGAAAGGTAGAGACTGTAGTTAATACTAACACAGGACTGACAGTCCAAACCTGGTTGAACATGTTTTATCTGCCAGCACCCTGTTCTGCCTGGTCCATTATCAGTCTGCATCTGGTTAACGTGAGCTGTAGCAGACCGAGGTCAAACCCCTATTGCCAAGACCAATGCATTCTCTTTGCTGCATGTTGTGACAGAAAGGGTTAAACAGAAAGTGGTGGTGGCTAATAGCTTTTTGCGGTGGTATTGCAGCAGTAAATGCTGAGATGACATGAGAACACTCTTTAGCTGACGTCCTTGCGAGCCTCCCAGTGACATCAAACTCCTGGACCTTTTCCAGCTGTGCTTGGCCTTGCCCCAGTGACAATAGATGTTAATCTGTTGGCTTGTCAAAAAAACGTGTTAGTGGTTTTTTTACAGACCCATTTCCAACCCTCAGATTTCCCTGCTAGTAAACACAGCATTATGTCATTGTTTTACCAGGAGCCAAGCACCAAAGCCAACTTTACAGTGCTGTCGTCAGCAAAGGTCCATTCACGTTGGGGCTTTATCTGTGTTCCCAGGCTCTTTCTTCCCACTGTTGCTTGTGCTCTGGTCTCTGTGTCCATCAAAAGCCTATGGATGCTTTATAGGAAACGCGTAGGGTCTAGCAGTTGTGGCTAATGCTTTCCTACCTATTTGTCTTAGATGGGGCTCCTGTACCTGTTTAGCAAAGGTGCCTTGGTTTGTAAAGCTTTGTCTTCTGGTGACTTTAGCCAAGACAAACTCTTGGATTCATGTGTTCCTGCATGCAAACCAAGATGAAGGGAATTGCAGCCCAGCCTTGCTCCTAATTGATAAAATAATAGCCAAGTCATAGCCACGGGCAGTACCTTGCCCATGCTGGCTCCTGTTTGTTTCAAAACACAATAGCTGAGTTCCTATTAAAAAGACTGGTTGTCAAATTGCTAAAGTTATAAATTAACTTCCTTAGTTTTCAGAAACAACACTCACCACAGATGAAATGAAACCAGTTATAACATTCTTGTAACTGTTGTTCCTTGTTTTGCTTCGAGACTCATTCCCAGCTGTCTCTGCAAAGGATATGAAAGTTATGAAAGATATGTCTAAAGTTACCTTTGGTGGTTGGGAGCTAATCTGTTGAAAACAAGCAGCCTACCATCCCTAGCTCTAGCTGGTCTTTCTAGGGTTGGCAACAGTCCAACCCTTCACATACTAAGACCTGTCTGAAATGATATCCCAAATCACCTGAATTTGTCTAGAAGCAAAAGAAAGGCAAGAGATGCTCATTTGAATGCAGGTCCTGATTTCTTCTGATACAGGCACAGGGAGATGATGGAGAGGAACAGGTTTAGCCTCTTGGCAATGGTACAGGAATTACAGCATTCTTGGGTATGAGGTGGAATAAAGTTAAATGGTTTTTTTTTCTCCACTGTGTAATTAAGCTGTGCAACACCTTGCTGAAAGTTGATATGAAGGCTGAAAGTACAGATGGTTCAAAAAAACAATTGACAGATTTCTGGGGACAGTGCTGTTAAGCAAAGCAGTCAAGATATGTGGTTGGGTCAGAAAGTTTGTACTCTACCCATTGCTAAAGACTAAACACACAGTATTCTTTCTGTTCCCATTAAGCATTTACCATGTAGCTTCATTAACAAGAGTGCTGAGCTTAGATAAAACTTCATTTTTGCCCAGCCTGGGTCTTCTGAAGCTTTCCCAGGTGCCAGTTAACTATATGGCACTAGCTTAGGCTTCAGAGACTTGCTGCATATTGCTGGTGTGAGTGAGGGCTGTTGAGTCGTGACCAGATGAAGTTGGGAAGCACAGTGTACACCGTGAAGAAGTGAGTCTCCCATCATCACTTCCAGCTCCCTTGTCCCCTCCATACGCTTTTTTTTTTGATCCCATCATGCGTTTATGGACTAGTGTCACACATCTGGGCCTTGGCAAATCATTCTGCTTCCCAGCCTTGGGTCAAGTGGCAATTTATTTTTGTAGAGATATCATGTCTGGTATTACTATTAATATATATTCAAGCTTTGTACTTACCGAATGCCTTTCATCCAGAGATCCCTCAACACTCTGAGCATCAGCACCTCTTTGCAAGGTGGGCAGATTGGACAGGGAGAGCAGTGTATCTCCTGGCAGAAGTGCCTTTTTCAGAGCTGTCACTAATGGATAATTTGGGATGATGGAAAAAAGTTTCTTTTATGGCTGAAAGTGCTGTGGGTCATGTGACTGTAGAACATAGAGCTAGGTCATTAATTGTGTGCAAGCATATTGCATTCCTATGGATGGATCTTTAAGGTGGTTGGTTTGGCTTGATTGGAAGCTTCAAACTTCTTGTGATGATTGACTTTCGGTGAAGACTTTTTTATTCGCAACCATCCTGTTTGTTCTCACACCAGTGTTGTCCTTTTTGCATATACAGGTCTCTTCACTTGTGCTTTGACCTCCATTCCACTTCCCTCCACTCTTTCGTAGTGATGGTGTCCCTTCTTAGCTGTCATTCTGCTGAGGTGCTCTAGCCTACTCTTATAGAAAAGGCCACCCTCAAAGGTGCATAGCAAACAGATTTCCCTGCCCCACACTTGTCACAGTTGTTACAGACTGAATACAAGTGAGCTGTTTAGCCCCAGCGCTGACAACAATTCAGTCTGGGCAACTCCGAGCAAGTAGTGGGTTAATTTTCACGGCTGAGGATAGCCTTGTCCATGTTGGCAGGGGCCAGATGCAGCCACCTGGGAATAAGGTTGACCTCGATGGGGTTATTTGCCAGATGTAGTCAAGTGCGATTTGGAGGAGATGGGCTCCTGGGTCTGTCCTATCCCTGAGCTGTGCACTGCGCCAGCGTGAAGGAAGATGCTTGTTGGAGAGTAACTTGCGGTTCTTTCATGGTTTAATTTTCTTCCCCTCAGGGAGTTTCAAAGCTAGTCCCAAAGCCTTGGAAGTGACACTCTGCTTGCAGAAGCAGAGAAGAGAAAATGTGGCTGATTATGTTCCCATGTTAGCTTTAATGAGGGTAATCTTAAGCAGATGGTGTCTATTTAGTGTTCTAAAAGCACAGATAAACTAGTTTTCAGCAGGTCTCGGGAACAGAGCGGGAGAGATTAAGGGCATCATTTTAGCAGGCTGCAACTGGCCCGATGAGCTGCTTGGCAGGATTGCGAGTGCACATGTGCAAGCGCTGGGGTGAAGCCCTCTCGTTTGGGCAACCTCTGCTCCTGGAGAGAACGTGCAGTGAGTGCGTCCCGCTTGGGTGAGAGAGGTGGCCTGCGGTTTCTGTCGGAGCTTGAACAACAGTAAATAATTCCAGATTGATGTTGTGGAAGCATGCTGGTTTTGCGAAGGGAGGACAAGGGGGGAGCCAAACATAACAAGAGTTTCTTCGTGCTTGGGGAAGACAGCCAGGGTCGCATTCGGAGACTGTAGTGTTGGCAGGCACAGAAATGACGTGCCACATTGCGTGTACTGGAGGAGATAGCTGGGGCGGTTATCAGCAAGCTTCTGTGTAGGTTGGTTGGTGATACTGATGCTGGGATGTTTCAGACAAACACTCTCTTTTTTCAGCTTCCATATCTGCTCTTTTTTAATGTGTTTGGCATTTACTTTTGGGGCAAGGGAGAGGCCATAGCAACCACTGGGATTTCAATCCCCATGGGTCCAAGCTGTGTAGTTACAGATCTGCTGCCATTAAAATCAGCATCTCTTGAAGTTTGCAAAGCTGGGTGCTGACTCTGCTCCAAAGTACTGAGTTCCTTGTCCAAAGCCGTCCTTGACCCTGGCTATTTGGCCGGCTATCCTCCTGGGTGGTGTTGCTTTATCTTCCTTTGCTGGGGAGCATTCCCAGGACCCGTTGTGATTTTTCAGTGTCTTCACTGTCACGGTCAGTGCCAGGTTTTTACACATTTTGTAGGACTGTGTGTTATCAGTGGACCAAGAGGGCCTTGGGGTGATACTGACTTCATCAAAGCAGACAGACTCATTCTCCCTTCAGATGTTTAACTCTTAGAGACTGATTTCTTTGGGAAAGCCAAGGGGGGAACACGTTGCCTTATGTTGTAAGGCAGTGGTTTTCACACCCAGGCTTGTGGTCTGTTTCGGAAGCTCTGGTAAAAGTAACAACCGGCAGTAGCTTTGCCTTAAGCTTAAATTCGCTGTTGAGTGAATGAAAACTGTGCAGAGACCACTTGTTACAATTCTGTTTGGTATCTTTGCACTTCTCCAAAAGCATCAGTGAAACTACAGAAGCACCTTGGTGCATGTGCGTACTGTGGAAGTGTCACCAGTAGGTGGGGGGGTCATGAGGGAAAGCCTTACAAGTCTTTCATTTGCTAGAGGTAAAGCCCAAAGGCAGCAAGCCATCTTTCTGGAGGGGGCAAGATGTTTGTGCAGGGATAGTGATTGGTGTTCAGTGGCAGCTCCTTTGTAAAGCTTCTGTCTAAATGGCTCGTGTAGGGATGCTAAAAAATGCGTGATGTGGAGGAACCAGCGCTTGACTGCTAATGAGAGTGCAGTGATGCTTCACGCTTCCAGCTTGCTGCTGCTCCAGGACCCGTGAAAACCTCAGACACTGTTGGTTAAACCTCTGTGCAGCCCTGCAAGGAAAACAATACAAATCTGTCTGAGGGTGTTTTTGTTTTCCTGAAAGACCTGGCACGACTTGCCTGTTGTTGCTGAGCAGATCAGTGGTGAAATTAGGGAAGAGTGGTGCTAAGAGAATGGATCTGAGGTTTCTATTAGGGATTTGGGAGGTCTGTCAGAGACCGTTTTCTCAGGGGATGCCCATGTGCTGGAAGCTGGACTGTTCCTAGGGATTCTTGAGCTGCCCATCCCAACATCCCTTCTGCTAGTCTTGGCCAGTATCTGGTGACTCTGGTTTTCCACCCCTGCTCCAACCACCCGAATATGTTCTGGGGTGAGGACAAGGATCAGTACTCTCTTAGGTTATTGCTAGACACTTTAAGAAGCACATCATTTTAACTCCTAGCCTGAGGGACTGGAGTCAGCACTCCTGACTGACCAGGCAGGAGATGAGAAAAGACATCTCCTGGGTGGCTGTGGAGGTGGGACCTTTAGGTGTAAAATGAGCCATGTGACACCAGATATGATTACAAGCACACGGGTCAAACAGCTGATGCCAGCTCCCTCTCCAGACACCCCAGGGATGTTGTGCCCAGGAAGGTGTGGAAACAAAGTTTAAAGGGTCAAGGTGGGACAGCATTAATGATGACGTGCCCATTTCCTGAGGCCATGTTACCTCATTGGCAGATGGGGATTAACAGAAGGAGTTGGGCTGGGGGGATTGCCAACAGCTGTCACCTTTTCTTAGAAAAAGAGAGGTTAACATTCAGCAGTGTAACTCTAGCTATAAAATATTTACTAGGCTTGTTGTTACTGTAATGCTTAATTTTAACCTGCTTTGTATAATATTTAGGAACACTTATTGCCAACCTGTTCCCTCTGCAGCCTTTTTTCCCAGGTGATTCTCCCATAATTGGTTAGTTCTCTTGCACTGGGAGTGCGCAGCTGAGGAAAAAACCGGATTGACTATTGCCAATTAACTCTGCTGCAGCTGGATTCCTGCTTGTGTCCATGGGGGTTTGCTGGGCAGTGGAATCGAGGTTCCTCATGCTTGAGCAGTGAGCTATAATAATGATTTTTGACTCCACACGCTCAACACGGATCTTACATAGAGATGATGTTGCCAGAATTACAGGGATGGGATTTCATCTCCCTTTGATCTCAGTTTAAATTGCATGGGCAATTTACTGCAACTTAATAAGTAACCGTGTGAGTAGTGGGGTGCTCACTCTGCCTACAAATTCAATGTGCTCAGATATGTGGTAGAGTGGACGCTCTTTCTTTGCAGCTAAGCTGAGTCAAATTGTCTTGCAATGCAAGTCAAGGTTTATCCAAAGCTACCATGAATTAGCTAATGCATGTAATAAGGAAGATTGCAGCGCTTTGGTGATGTATCTGATCAATGTGTTGATTTAGTGAGCTGTCTGAAATGGCTTCAAGCATTGGTTGTGTCTCTGCAGTGTGGTTTGGTGTTTGTTCAACATGAAATGATTCATTTGGTGAATTCAGGGTGAATCACAGGTCTCTTGCAATTCCCACTGCTTCACTGGGTTTCCTTGGAAGATATTTTAATTTCTGCCCCGATTTAATTGATCTTAGTAAAGAAGCATGCTAATGATGACTCTGGCCATGGAGTGCTATGGATTTGCCAGCGAAAGAGTCTTATCACAACTTAAGATGCCTCCCTCTCTCAAATTACAACTCCTGATTTGATTTGAGTGTGCTTGTGTTGCAACAATCTGTGGTTTTATTATCCAGTGTTCTTGCTGCCCTCTTAGGCTGTGTGCAAGAGCATTCCTTCCTGCTGGAAGGAGGTGGAACAGGATATAAATACTATTATCATTACTGTTGCTGAAATTGGCTACATTTCTGACATGCTGTGTCTCTTTCAGTCTTATTTAGAGTTACAGTAGTATTCCAAAGGATACCCCAAAACTCCTTTGTGAAATCCTCTTCTCTAGCAATTCACTACAACAGTAATTTTCTAATAAACAAGAATTTTTAAGTCAGAATTCAGCTGCATGCTTGGCAATCCCCAGGCAGCACAAGCTGGTGCTGGTAAAAATGCCATGGGCTGTCCGGTGCTGGGGGAGAGGTATGCATGTAGGGGGCAAGAAACTAAAGTCGCTGAAGCAACTGTTCCACAGGATTTTGCAGAATGCAGTGGCTGGATTTGTCCCGGGCTCTCAGCTGGCCCTGCAGCTGCGATGGCTCCTGCAGCACATCCCAACTTCTCAGCAGCTCAGCTGTTGGGGGACAGCACCCAGGCAGAGACAAGCCCCTGGCTGGCTCTGTGAGTGTGGGGGGCTGTCCCAGCAACAGCATGCAGTCTATTTTTACGTTTGGAGGGTGGCTGGACAGGCTTCTGCTCTGTGCAGGCTAAATTAGAGGATGAAACTGTGGCTGAGGGGTGTGTTTCTTTTCTGCTCCATGCAAGGAAGATTATGGGGGCCACTGGCCTTGTCTTCCCACTATTCCTGTGAGGACGGGATCAATGTTGCTTACACTCAGGCAGTACCTTCCTCTGCCTCCCACAGGCTTGGCTGGCATGTGTTAATGCTGCTCCCAGCCCTTCTCTGCTCTTTGGAGCTCGATGGAGAAGGGATGAGTAGACCATGGGGGGTTGGTGTCACCAGGGCAGGACCCTGGGCTGGCTTTTGGGTTGCCTCTTGTCTGGGTCTGTCTCTGCAGCATCCTTATGGGGATGGGAAGTGTTTTTGAAGGTGAAAGTGAGCAAGTTTTGGAAGCTGCTCTGCAGTGAGGCAAATAGCAGGGCAAGGAAGAAGGTATGAGTGACTTCAGGTAGATGCTGCCTATCCAGGAGCATGGTATATGTCCCTTTGCTAATACCCCACGCCGCTCCTGCCAGAGGACTGCATAGGTTGACAGTGCTGCTGATGCAGGGGCAGCTGCCACCAAAGGCAGCCTTGGGTCCTTCTCCCTGCACCCGCTTTGTCTTGGCTCTTCTCTGAGACTGTGGTTAGCCAATTCAGGGAGCAAAAATGTCCCAGATTATTTCCTTTTTTGGAAGAGCAGCTTTCCTGCCAGTCTGTGGAAGCCTGGGGCTGTGCTCAGGGATGCTATCCTGTGCCGGAGTAAAGTGTCATCACTTCCACCTACTCCCAGCCAGAGGTCACATCCTCCCATAGATCCTATCCCCGGTGCCCTCCCTTCTCCCCAGAGAGCAGGGATTAACTACAGCCTCTTTCCTAGTAGGATTTTTCTCATCAGGGTTTTCAAGGGACGGCACACCTGGTCCTGGTCCTTCTGGCAGATGTGAGGTGGTGGTAACCGCTGGAGGGAAGGGGCAGCAACAGACGATGCTGAACGGTGGCCAGCTGCCTCCTACATCTGCTCAGCTGCAGCTCAAAGCACGTCTGACCTCAGCTGGGCAGCGGGTTGTGCCTCTGACTCGCCAGCCTCCGTGACACACACGATGTTCAAGGCGCCTTCGCATGTAGGAAGTAGTTTAATCATGGTTTTGTTCCCTGTTTCAGCAAATCCGACCAGAGTCTGCATTGTTAAGTGTAAATGTCACACACAAATATAACAACATCTGGTTTGAAGTGAAAAGAGTGAGGAAATGGGTGTTATGGTTAAAATAAAGTCTGCATCCTGAAGTCACTCCTCCGCAGCTAGGTTTTGTTTAGATAGAGGGAATATATAACCTGTAATATCAAGGCTCAGCTTGTATGTGGAGGGTTGGAGTAAAGGCTGTGCTGGCCAGAGCCCTAAACTTTCTGCCCAGGTTATAAACATTCAGGAGACACTTTTTCTGTCTCTGGACATCCTTTTAGCAAGTTCTTCTCCACAATTTGCTACCCTTTACTCTGGTGTGCAGCCTGACAGGGATATCCTCATTGACTTCAGATGACAATTTACACCATTCTGATCAATTGGGTCACAGCCCATCTTTAATGGGACCCATTTATCAAGAAAAGAGCTTCTAACTCCAGGCAGCTGTAGGGAGCTGCCATCCCAGAATGTGTGGCCAGGTGCCTCTGGGGGAATGTAGTTGGGATGTCCTCCTGCTTTTCCTGTTACTTTGGCATAGTGTGAAGGAGCACACAATTTATATTTTCTATAGATTGCCGCGATTCTCACAAAACCCCACTCTGTTATCAGCAGTTTTCATAGCTGCGTGCTTGCTCCAGATTGTTGGCTGTCCCTGGTGTCTGTGGGAAGTGAAGAGTGTTTGATTTTGTGTGGTGTATGACGGTAGATATGTCACGCTGTGCAAAGGTTTAACATAATTTTCGTACAGCCTAGAAATTTAAATTTTTAAAACTAAAATGGGAAACAAGTGAACTTCCTTCTTATGCCTTTAGGACAAGAAAATTTTGGGTGCTGCTATCTTGCTTATTAGAAACCTTTTCATGTCATTTTAAGGGATGCTAGACACGTACACCGATTACAGATTTATCATTTAGATAGATGTCTTGCACTACCCGGCAGGCCTCTCTTAAACTCGGCGTTAGCTTGAAAACACAATATATGAAGCCCTATCAATGCAGCCTATCAGGGTAACAAAATATTATGCATGGAGCAAAATATTTCCCTTTCATTATGAAAATAAGTCTTCTCTGCAGTGTTAAGCTTCGAGCATGTTGTTCAAAAGATGTGATCTAGACATCAAAGCGAGAAAAATTATTAAGATAGCAGGAACTGAACCAGCTGCCTTTCCTTTGGTAATTAAGAGGCAATCTCACGCATTGTCCTGCTGAAATTGCAAACTTTCTTTTTCCCCCCCTGAGAGCTGTGTTCTGAAGTGGGAGTCGTTTTACCCCTTTTAAAATGAGCTGTTTAATTTTACAGTCATAGTAAGACTTAGCAAGAGACAGCACTCCACTTCAGCACTGTGCTGTGATGTGACTCACCAGTCCTCAGAACAACTTAAAACAATTTTCTCCTCTGTTTTGGATGGGAGGAGACAACAAGTTGACGGGTGTCCTCCGCCCATCTGACCTGGCCGAGGTGTGCATATTGGATGGTCTGAGGGAAGGTTTCCCTAGTGGCAAAATCATGATTGCACATCTTATGTGGGCGTCCTCACAGACTCCCTGGTTAGGAGAGGAGGGTGTCAGCAGTCTGAGGCTCTGACTGGCTCCGTGGTGATGCTCAGCATAGACAAAGTGCAAAGGTGTCTGTCAGGGAGCAACTTCTTTATAAATTGGCATCTTGAGTTGCTCCTGCTACACACTCCAGAGCCATGGTCTGCGAGACAAGGTAGGAAAGTAAATGCAAGCCCTGCATGGGCAGTAATTCATTGCATCTCTCAAATCTGGGAAAGCCTGCCTTGGCATACCTCTGGGGTGCCCTGGAACAGCTCTTTAGACCCTCGCATGTCTGACTTCATGAATGCTGAGCATGAAAAATCATGAGCAACTTCTGAGAAAAGACCAAAGTCTTTCGTCTTTGTTCTCGGCAAATGAAGTGGCTCTTGGCTGTGACAGCACTGGGCAGGTGTGTCTGAGCTGGGTTTGCATAGCTGGGACAGCATGGAACTTGGTGTATTCATTTCGTTTCTCACTTGGGTGTTAGAGGTTGCATTGCAGTATCTTTTGGCCCCTTTGAGGCCAGCTTGGGCCTGTCTCTGAACTGTGTCAGGGCTGCCTGTCCCCATGTCAGGTCATTAATGGTGTTAATGGTCCTCCTGTCTCTGGGATTCACAAGCTGGTTCACAGGAGCAAACTTCTGTGCTCAAAGCCTTCAGTTGGACTGGCAACCTGAAATACATTGGCTTTTCATTCTCTGGCATTTGGTCTGCGGTGGGGACTTGAAACTGTCTCAAATCCCATCTCTTTGGTTTGTTAATGTCCCCCTTTAAGATAGAAGCAGCAGCATCTCCTCCAGGCAGCAAGAACAATCTGAGGGTGAGTTTGCATGGAAGGGCTCATCTCCTTTGAAATTTCAGCCCCTTGAACTGGGGATTTCAATGAGAGCAGTTTCTGAGGAGGAAAAGCTATGGTGAAACATCTCTTGCCCTGACTCGAGTGTCAGGAGGCATGGCCGCTGCCCTTGCCGCAGACTGCCATGTGACTGTTGGCAAAGCCTTGTGGTTTGATTGCTTTTCTTTCTTTTTTTGAACCAGTTGCCAAATTAGTTTGCTGAAGGCTGCTGGTGTTTATTAGATTGACACATGCTACTGCCTTTTCTGTGTCTTTTCCCTGCTTTGGTTTTGGGGGATGTGGTGGTGTTTTTCCAACAGTGTCAGGTGCTTTCAGCTTAGCAAACGAACGTGCCTTCATGGGATCGTACAAAGGATCACAAGGAGACAGTACTTACAGGTTTGGATTTGATCCCTGCCCACTGACCTTGACTGGGATGTCACAGCAGTGACACGGAAATTCTGGAGCCACATGTTGCAGCAGCCTTGGGATTTACTAGATGTGAAGTATATTCTGGGGTAAGCCCACACCTCCTTTTTGCTGGGTGGTCAGACCTGTGCTCTTCCTGCTGATAGGAGCTGAAGTTTCAGATAAGGGAGCAGGTCAGAACCACCCTATAAACCTACTTTTTTTAATTGCTCCATCAGACAAGCAATAGAGAAGCAATTGCATATGCTGTTTCTGGCAGGTTGTGAATTAATTCCTGGAAAAGTTCATCTTTGTGTTTTCTTCCCCAAAATTGCTTTCCTCTGTTGTGCAAAGCCACGGTATAATCCCAGCATCTCTCACAGGGACACGTTGCATCAGAGGTGGCACAATATTGTGTGATGTGCCTCGAGTCTAGCCCTGGCTAAGCCCTCTGGGTCAGATGATGCCAGGGTGGAAGGAAGAAGACGACACTGTTAGCTGTTTAAAAATCTAAGTGGTGCGGATGGATCAAAAGAAAAATTCGAGTGGGTGCTGAGGCTGCTTGGGAGCTGGAAGTTTTGCATCTTTAATCAGAATTACAGCTTGCCCAGGGCAATCTAGAGGTGATGTGTGGTGCCATCTCGCTGTGTTTTTGGGGCTGAGCCGCCGCCCCATATCCACCAAGCCTTGGTGGGGGAGAGAGGTGTGTGGGAGTAGAGCGTGCTCAGCGCCTTGCAGGATGAGAGCTTTTAGGCAGCTTGTGTGAAATAAGTTCAGAGCTGAGGGACATGAGTGGTGGGTGGTAGACAGCTCGAACAAGGGGACCAGGCTTTTTTCTTTCAATTCATAGTCGTTCCCTCCCTCAGTGCTTTTTTCCAACTGTAATTTTGTCATTATGTGCAAACTGGTCATGGTGGCCTGTCCGTATCGAAAACCTCCGTTGTGTGTAACGTAGTGCCCAAATTGTCCTTAATTCCTGTTGTGAGAGCGCTGCCGTCTGCAGTTAAAACAACTATGGCTAAAAAAATGTGCATTTTAAACTTTCAGTGAAATGACACAAACTGAAGGGTTGTTGCAGATCATGTTCAATAAACACTAATACATTTTAAAAAGGACATTTTGCCTGCTGAAAGTCAAGTGGAAAGAGGCCTTTATTTGAATCCACATTCTCTGGAATGAAACACTGCATCTTGTGCAGAAACTAAAAGCACTGTTGAAACATACTGAATGTGATAAATAAGGCATTTTATTTAGTTTAAAAAAAAAACTTTTGGAAGGAGATCCCTCCCAGTTTTGATCAGCCTTGCCATACAGATAATTTCTTCTTTTCTGTGTGTAACATAAAAGGAAGCTTAACCAACGGCCAAAATAACCAACCCAAGGGAACATCCAGTGTTTAAAACAAACAACCCAAGCTTTAAGCTTCTCTCTGATCTCTTCCATTAAAATTCACTCTTGGAGACTATTTGATAGGGAAGGCACTGGTCTCCTTAGATAAAAGAGAAATAGAGCTGAAAGTCAGGTTTGCATTGGTTGCCCTGGCTCTGTGGCCGTGCAGAAGGGGACTGTGGTGGCAGGAGGTGACACTGTCCTGCTGGGCAGCAGGGATGTTCCCAATCCTTCTCCCTGGCTCACATGCCTGTCATTGCTGCCTCCTGTCTTGTCACCTTCGTTCTGATAGAGGCATGGAGTGCTGATACTGACGTGTGAGAAGGTGTCTCTGGTGGTTTCTCGTTCCAGGCATTTCAACTTGGAACTACTGCAAACCCTCTGTGCTCTGGGCTGCACCAGTGGCAGTGAGTAGCGTCCCATCCCATCTTGTAACCATGCAGTGACTGCTGGCTTTGGGGAAACCAGCCACAGCCTGAAGGGGGGCTTCCAGGTGGCTTGCATGGGTATCCCTGCTACCAGCCTTCACCAAGGCACTTTCCATGGGCAGGAGCTCCTCTGCCATGGGTGCCCTTTCTTAACAGACAGGTTCTGAAGGACAACAAAATGATGCCTTGGTCTCTCTCAATCTCTACTGCTTCAGCTAAATCCATTGGCACAAGCTGACTTATACTGAATTCCATATACTGAATAAATTAAAAATATGTCTTTAGCCCTCTTGGTAAGAACCTGAAGCCTACCCAGAAGGAAACCCTTCTCTTCTGGTGCTTGCAGGCTCCAACCTGCAAACATGTCGTACCTTGGATAGTGCCTAACACAGGGATGCTTGGGAATACTCTGCTGTGGTGGGGAGCAGCCCTGGCAGTGGCAGCGTCTGCAGCAGGGGACCGAAATCGCGATGCGGGGAGGGCTTGGACGGTGTACTCCTCTGGGCGATGTACGTGACTCCAGTCAGTTGTGGGCTGTTGGTACTTGTTGGTGGAGAAGGTTTGCACAAAGCCCTCCCCACCTGAAAGGGCTGAAGGAGGAATCTGGCACACGGGTTTCAGGCAGGAGTGCTCTCTGTGTGAAAAAACAAACGGGTTCTAAGGGCCTGTGGTCAGAGGATCCTGTTCAGACCCGGTTTCATGCTATTCACTTCAGCCTTGTTACTAATCCCAGCACTGAGTTTGACCCTTAAGCTTTTTGTTTTTATCATGTGCTTTGATACGGTCGTAAAAATACTGACTGGCTGGCAGAGCTCCAGGGCTTGGCTTCATATTCTAGCAACTGCGAAACGAATGTGCTTAAAGTGCTTTTATGCTCCAGGATATTGTCCTTTTTTTCCCTCCCGTAAGATTATTTTAAAGCTCACGTTCCCTGTTCTGGGGACATCTCTGTTGCCCTCCGCACGTTGCACAGAGCAGGTTTGTCCCAGGATTGCCTTTGCCCTGGGCCTCAAACCTGGACGTATGGCAGTGGAAATACTGCCTCAGGCTCCATGGGAGAGGAGATGGAGTAGGGGATGGATTGGGACCTTGGAGGCCCTCCTTCCCCCATGATGCTGAAGCTGCTGCTCTCCCGGTCAGACGTGACTAGCATTTGAACTTTCTGAAGCATTTGATCCAGGGATATCCCATCCCCGTTGGGCTGGGACCGTGTGTGTCCATATGCCTGCACATGGAGGGAGACGAGAAGCATTGTAAGAGAAAATCCCTGCATGTGACTGAGCTGCCGGGCGAGTCAACGGGCTTTTTATATCCCGTAGGATTTGAGTGTGCCACAAAGAGGCTCTGGCAACTTTATTCTGCTGCTTGGAGGGGCAGCTTTGGTTGTGGGGTGCACTGCTATGTTGCTGTGTTCAGCAACATGCCGTCTTAACACTGGTCTGCATTAGTTTTTTTCAGTGTTATCAGAAAGGTTGGTAATTTACGTATGAATGTGCCCTTGATACTCACTTCACAAAGCCGTTTGCCCTTCATTTCTGTGAATAACTGTCCTCGACTCCTGAATTTTAATCTCTGCTCTAAGGCATCCCTAGAATGGATTTTATCTGGGTTTAACTAGACCTTACATGCTGCTTCCATATGGGCCGGACAGCAGGTCAGTCTCTGGGTTACCGTATCCGGATTATACCTCCAGTTGCTGCTGGAGAAATGCAGGGAACGTACTTTGTTTGCTTTGTGTAGAGAAATTCCAGCTACTGCTCTGCCTTGTTCCTGCCAAAGAGCAACTTCACTGCAGGGGGGTCATTGCACCCCATAAGAGTGTACTTACCGATGTTGAAGTGGATTGGCAGGACTTAGGGCTCCCTCGAAGGCAAGTACCCAAAGACAGCACCTTTTCTAGGCCAGTAGGACATAGAATTTGAGTCAGTTGTTATTAACCTTGGGAATACATCATGCCCTACAGCAGGAGCTCCCCAGCACGCTCACAGTAGCCTTCTGCTTGTTCTGCTGCTCAGCCTCAGCACGAGAAGCTGAGCTGGAGACCTCAGTCCTGGTCCTTCTTAGAGCAGTGTATGAACAGCTGCTGGGCAGGGGCTGAACCCAGTTGGATTCTGCTTGTGGTGTCTAATTTGTTCCAAGTGCTCCTAATAATTAGGCAAATAAAATGATTAGTTAGAAAAAGAATTCAGTTTATTGGGAGCATGTTCCAGGAGGGTTTTATAGCTCTGAAAAAGCATCTTGCCAATCAAGGAAGTATTGTGAGAGGAACACAGTAGCCAGCTTGGCAGCCAGAGGAGAGCACTGTCTGCAGCCCAAGGCTCAAAATAAACTTGGTATGAAAATGCACTATTTTATAGCCATGTTGCTCTTTTTTTCCTGGAAAAAAAATCTTTCTTCCAAAACACTTTGGTCTTCTGTCTTGTGCCTGGCACTGTCAAGTCTACCTGTCCTAGCTGTGTGTGCTGATGTTCCCAAGGGAAGTCTGCTTGTAAATTCCCTCAGCATTTCACCTCTTTGTTTCATGGGTCTTTAAGACCCAAGCTTTTCCTGAAGTGTGTTTCTTCCCTGCTTGGAAAAGCCTCTCCCACCCCTCTCACCTCCAGATGCCATCCCCTCAGCTTTAAGCCAATGACATGGTTATCTTGGTTCTTGGACTGGGCTTCCAATGTGGCTCCATCGCAGGGGTGTAACTTCAATTCACTTTTCCTCTGGAAATGCTGTGGTTCTTTTCAAGGCCGTGCTCTCATGTCTGGGAAACAGCTCTGTAATGTTTCACAGTTATAGTTCAGGTTGGGCCTCTCACGGTATTCATCCCACTGGCATCAGAGACCCTTGGCCTGTGCTCACTTGAGGGCATGAGTTGAAGTCTAGGGGATGCTTGCTTTATTCTGAGTCCTACCTGGTTTTGTGGTGAGGAGTTTAAGTTTGCTGGAGCTGTCTTAGATATCCAAGCCTATTTCCACTTGGGAAAAGATGGCTTCTTGGCAGCTGGAAAAATCACAAGAACACAGAGTTGGAAGAGAATGTCAGCTTGTGTCAACCTAAGAACACTACTCAACAAAGGCTAGGAGAATGAGAGCTGCATCTGAAGTACCACACAACTGAAATCAGTGTTTGCTTTACCAGACCAGTCTTGAAATTACCCTTCTAAAGGCATTACAACCATTCGTACAAGAGCACAGGCATGGACGAGGCTCTGGTTAAGTTTAGGAACAGATCTACAGACTGTTTCTATAGCTAGATATGTCCAGACTGAGACACTGGTTCCTGGAGGGTTTTTGTATGTGAGATGGGGGAGATGCTTTTACCTTCCTGAAGAAGGTTGTAGGTTCATTGTAGTCTGCTGCTGTCAGCCGCTGATTTTAGAGCAGCAGTGACAGGAGTGGCATTTCCTTCCCCTCTCCAGCTACAGGCTGATTGTAGCAACTGTGTTTCCCCACAGGAGAGGGGAGAAGGGAATGGGAGTCCAGCTGGTTGGAAAAATGTTAGGAGCCATGCATGAACTGACTGCATCCCTTCCACTCCCTGGTAGGGAAAATGTTGCTGATGGTTTCCTTGGGATGAGGGAAAACCCAAGCCTTGCATGCCAGATGCCCTTTCAAGGGGGGAAAAAGAATGAAGTGACATGGCTGGGATATTATTTGGATTGGTTTTTAATGTCACACCTCAGTGGAGTCTGAGGTTATTAACTGGGGGATTGACTCTCAATATTGTGGCCAGATGCAGCAGTTGGCTGAGCTCCCTGGCTTCAGAGCTCCTTTTAAATCATGCTTCGACAACTTACCCTGCCAAGGAGATTTGCAGTTCAGTGTTGTTTTGGAGTCAGTTTTTGAGCTAAGGAGGGTTCCCGTGTCAGTGAGAAGGTCGTTGGGTCTCCAGTTGGCCTGGCAGGTGTTTTCAAATAGGCTGGTGGACCTGTTGAGTGGCCAGGTCTACAGATGGGGATTGGTGCTCCTCTCCCATAGATGGGATTTTTCTGAACTTGAAAAGACTTCCAGCCTCTTTCTCCTGTCCTGCTCCTTAAACCTGTGGGACAGAAATGGAGCTAGTCAGCTAGAAGAGGTGTGACGTTTTTGTTTTCTGTGGTTTTGCATGCATGATTTTTTGCTGCGGTAGTGAGTTGCTGACTTGTAGAGTCAGTGATACGCTCACTGGCTGTGACACTGTGTGGTTGCAAGCTAAGAGGCGGTGCAGTTGACAGACCAAAGCCACGTGGCAGCCTCTCCAAAGAGTTCTGGGGGCTGAGTGACTGCAATAATGACCTGGCTTTCTTGCCACCGTGGAGGAGCTGATCTCCCTGGGCTGCATGACTGGCAATGTGGCATCCACAGCTAGGGTGGTTTAGCAATGGTTGGAATTGTGTGTAGACTGCAGCAGCTGTGGCAGGAAGTGAGCCAATCTGGAGAGAATTCAGTCATCTCCAGCTGAAATTTGGCAGGACATAACTGATGTGTGAAATGAGGGTATTGGGGCAATTAATGTGTGCTGGAGTTGGGGAGATGTCGGGCTGGATGGTTCCTGCTCGTCTGGAAGAACGTCGCAATGCTCGGTCAGGGTTGTAGACCAACTACACGGGCCTGGTTTTGGCAAAGCCCAGAATTATGTTGGAAGAACAATAGTCACCAAGAGGTAAGATTTTCAGCAGAACCTGCAAACCAATAGTTGTACAAATCCAGAGGGTGTGCTTTGGACAGTGACAAAGAGGAAGGCCTTGGCAGTCACAGGCTACAAGTCAGCAATGAAGTTAAGAGTAGACTTAAGTCCCATTGAAATCCTTTAAGCCCTTTCTTGAAGTGTAGCGTGTCCTTCAGTGCCTTGGCAGGCTGAGCCTCCAAGGGATCACTGTTGTGATCTCCACAGACTGGTCAGTCTCTGCCCTACACTTGCCAGGAAGATTTCCTCTTCTGAGGAGATAACATTTATCCATCGTACCAAAGCAAAACACACTCTTCATCTCAGTGTTCAGAAGATGGGTGGTTACTGGGGAAATCTCTTTTGTGACCATGAAGATCTGGAAACATCAGGCCACCAGCTCACCATCAGGTGAGACTGATCTCCGTGTTTACAACCACAAGAAACTTTTTGGCTGTATTTCGTATTGTTGGAGAAGCAGCCCCACAGGCAGCTTGGGGAAGCAGAAATCCCTTTCTCTCAACGTGGGTCCCAGGGATGCAGACCCAGGTTTCACTCTTGCTTATCCCATCCAGGGTGATCCTGGGCTTCTTGAGATGCTCCTAGAGAATGCTGATGGGAGCAGTGGTTTTGCCTTGTGGTCAGCTGTGTCTCAGGGCTTGTGGTTATTCTCTGCTACAACTACCGGTCAGTTCTCCAGCTGGCCTCCTTCACTTACCGTCAAAAGCAATTTGGATGGTTAACAGAGGAGGGACTGTGGGAGCCTAATGGTGTGTCTCTGGCACCCGAGCCTGTGGCTTTCTCGTCTGGAAGAGCTCCTGCCGTTGTTTTGTCTGACTGACTCTTCCCTCAGATGAAAGCAGCCATGGTGGCTGTGTCAGGCAGGGTTTGGCATGTCTTGTGGGAGACTTCCTCCCTGCTTGCCCCTTCCAGTGGGGTTTGGTTGACCTGGGAGCAGATCCCTGCTCCAGACTTAATTTCTTACTTTTTTGCCTTGGAAGCCATCCCACTGGCCTGGAGAGCAATGAATCGCACTGTCACTGCGCTCAGGAGATGTCCAGCATGTCCATTCCTTCTACCTGAGGCAGCCCAGGCCAAATCCTGGAGCAAGTGGCCCAGTGGCATTGCTGAAGGCAGCCCCTTTTGTTTAACAGTCTGCATTTGCTGGTGTGTGAGCGAGGGTTTATTTTTGCCTGGGAACTCCCGATGGGAGAGCCAGCTCATATCAGTGGGCTGCAAGCAGAGTTGGGCCCATGGAGGCTGTGGGGCTTGAACCCAGAGACCTTCCTTTGCACCTCACCTCGATTTTTGTGGCAACCCATCTGCTCCTGGCACAGAGCAGTGCATGGAGGCTGATGGAAGGGGAAGCACCCTGCTCTTACAGAGCCCACTGATAGCACCTGTCCATGAATCAGATGATTTTTCATCTGTCTTCGTGTTGTTTCGAGGCAGTGACTGATTTATATTTGAAGAGTGTTTATTTAATGTTATTGAAGTCTAAAGAAAAGGCATAGTGGGCCAAGCCCTGCTAGTTTTCCTCGCATTTCACAGGGATGAAGGATGGTGAGATTTGATCCTCTTTGAACATATCTCTACTCAGAGGGCAGTTGCAGGGGAGAGAAAAGATGCAGGGGAATTACAGCACTGAAAAAACATCCCAGCTCTGCCCTGAGCCGTGTTGCAATAAGACATGTCAGGGCATGAGTTATGATGCTGTAATTCACACCTCATGCGTTTCGTGGTGGTCAGCCCGCTGCTTTGTGCCCTGCACGTGGCTTGCCCCCGGGCCAGCTCAGCCCTCAAGCGGAGATGGCTGCAGGGCTTGGCTCTCCCTCCACTGCTATTTATTCCATCCTTCCCTTTGGCAGCCAAAGCTGTGGCTCTTTGGGTCTGTCCTGGCATCTCCCTAACCCAAGCTGACTTTGGTGTATCCTTACCTGATAAGGGGATCCCTGGTCCTAGCAAAAAGCCAAGGGTGTTTTAGGTACTGCAGAAGCTGCACATCCGCTCTGTTGTGTCTGCACTGCTCCTGTTACCTGCTGGAAACATTTGGGGCAGTGAGGTGGGTGCCTGGGAGCAGCGAGCAAGGTTTGAAGTCTGACACGGGTCAAGAAGCTGTTGAGCACATCCATCTTTTGTCTGAGTCTTCTGCTTCAAATCTGCTGTGTGAGAGCAAACGCTTAGGGAAAGGATTTTTGGATCAGATCACTATTAACAAAATGCTTGGCAGGAGATGCGTTCATCCTGCAGCTCACTTCAGGGCTGGAGCAAGCCATTTGCTGCCCTTGGATGGGACAAAAGTTGTTGCTTGTTTATCTGTCTGTCAGAACACCTGTGGGGTGGCAGAATGTTTCTGTGCCCTGCAGCCAAACTGACTGTCCAACCCATCAGCCCATTGTATTCCTGAGCCTGGGGGTGCGTTGGCAAAGCAGTTTCATGGCAAGAGCACCGCTCTGAAGCTGGCAGCCCAGCCAAGTCAAAGAGGAAGCGTCTCTTAAAAAGTGTGTGCCCTCTTCCCAGGGAGTTACTGCCTGTCCAAGGTCACTAAACACACGAGCTGACTTTGATCCATGCTGTGCCTGCACAGGCCATCGGTGTGCTGGCAGTCTGGCCTGGCCTGCTGTCAGGATTATTATCTTTGCATATCTGCTTCATGGTAAATTATAGTGGTGCCTCCAGCTCCCTCCTGTGTTAGCACTTCATAAATTGGAATTTAAAATCGCTCTGGGGACCCAGATTGAAAGCTTTGAATCCTCTGAATGAGGGCTGGAGTCAAATCCTCATTTTTAAAAGGAGCTGGCACTTGGAAGCATGACATTGCTAGCAGTGAGCGTAGAGTGGAGCTGGTCCAGAGGTCCCATCGAGCAGAGCAGCCACATCCCAGTGATGCTGTGCTGGGGCTAACATGCCCTGCAAAGATGTGGGGCTGACCCTGCCACGCTGCTTCGTGGACCACCATGGGTTGGCTGGTGGTGCTGCATTGTGGAGGAGACACAGGTCAGTGCTGATTTGAGCATTTTTACACCACAGATACCTTTCCTTACTGTACATCTACCTTAACTGCAGCCTTGTAGACGTTGGATGTCTGTCTCGCATAGGATCCTCCTGCGGGCCGAGGAGGAGGCAGCTCCAGAGATGCCTACCTACCCTAGCCACGCACCTGGAGCCTGATCTGGGATGAGTAGCTTTGACTAGTTCAAGATGCTGACTTCAGGATGTGTAAAACTAGGACATTTTCCTCAAATCCTGCTGTCTCCAGGTGCTGTATGTGTCGAGTGCAGCTGTATTAGTTCTCGAAATCCTGCTGTTACAGGCAGTAATTTTGTTGCTTTGGGTGGCCATCACTTAAGCAGGCTTAATAGAGTTTCTCTTTGTGGAACATTAATAATTCCCTTTAAGTGGCTAAGACTGGGAGAATATTCAGGCTTGGGGATTGAAAGGAAGAGGTTTGTTTATTGTTCCAAGGCACTGTAAACCCTGAATTTGACAGAAATGTACAGGCATACAGTCATTTTGCTGATTCATATTTTATTACTGGTTTCGATAGAACATATAATATAGGCATGGCCCTAAAAGGCTTATTTCTAAGGTGACACATGCTGACTTGCAGCCGCACACTTTTCTGCCACAAAATGAGTAACTCCCGGGGTATGTGTGGCTTGCGGCTGGGTTGGGGTAGGTAGACGAGAAGGAATTACTGTGGTTGCCGTCGCTGCCGCCCCTGGCAGGTCCGACAAAGTGCGTTACCAAACAGCAGCGCGTGTCTCCAGAGGAGACGTGGAGTTTGTTACAGAGGGAAGCTGTGCCAAAGGAAGGAGTGACAGTGTGATTGAAAATCCCTGAGGACTCTCCCTGCACCAAGGGTCCAGGCTTATGGCAGGGTGCTGTGCTATGGCATGGGCTGGTGGCAATGGCAGTGAAGGAGCCAGGCGTGGGGGCTGATCTGGGCATCGCGTCCTTTGGCAGCTGGGTTACAACTACTGATGATAACCTCATCCCCAGATTTTACATCCTTTCGGAGGCCTGTTTTCTTTGCACCCTCTGTCCGGTCTGGGGAGAAGCAGGCTGGTTTGGTGGGCAGTGCGGGTCAGTAGCGCAACTTGGGGACTTTTTCCTCTGGCAGCAGTACAGTCTGGAGACTCATCTCCCAAATCCTCAGCTGGGGACACAAAGTTAGACAGTGTGACTCTCCTGTCCAGCAGCTATCCCTGTGCCCAGTAGATTTTCTTAGTGTAAGATCCTTATATTTGCACATTTTAAAGGGGGAGCGATGTTTTGAGCAGAAATGCCCAAAGCACAGTATTGCTCTGGGCTGAAGAAGAATCTCTTCCGTATCCCTGTATCCCGGAAGGGGAGAGCAAAGCTCACCCATCGGCAGAACCCGCAGCCCGGTGTGCCGAACAAACACGATCCGGAAAGTGGTGAGGATGGCTGCATGTGTCTCTGCCTGTGCGTGGCCCAGGCTGCAAATTGCAGAGTTGGAGAGCGATGGGTTTACGATGTCTGTGATAGTCCTGTGCATCTGGGGCAGGAGAGGGTGTTCCTGCAAGTGGAAAGGCAGGAAGCCAAGCGTGGGAAAAGGAGGGAAAGTAGGATGATTGTGAGAAGAGTAGGAGGGAAGGAAAGGGCAGAGACAATAGTTCAACTTAGCAAAGAGGCAGTGATTGAGGGTGCAAGGATTTGGCAGAGTGTGTTCCTGAAAACCCTGAAGGTCCACAGGAAGAAGGTAATTTTGTGTTTTATTCAGTGCTGTGCCCTGACTGGGGGGGACAGAGTCCCCCCTGTCCTCTTGCATCAGTTTTGGGCAGCTTGCCTTGGGCAGAAGCACTGAGGGAAATAAGGAGACAGTCCATGTGTGCCTCCTCTTTGGCATTTCACGGTGAAATTCTAGGACACAAAGTCATGTTCTTCTTTCACTCTTCTCCCCACAAGAAACTTGGATTTCTCCTAAGCCTGAAATCAAAGGGCACTGCAGCAAAAAAAAAAAAAAAAGTCTTTCCAGTGACTTCAGCATTGCACCTTTCCGCGGTTGTGGAGGTTTGTTCTCTTCTTTCCTGAAGTTGGTTTTGCACTGTTAATATTGTCCTGCAGAGAACAACTGCATTCGGTCTTATGGATGGATGTATGGTCATGCAGACAGTGTAATCGAACGTCTACATGCATTGCGTGCTTGTTGAATGCTATTTATGTTTTGGGGGTAAGTCCGTTTTTCAGTCACTTCTAGCATTTCGCAATTCAAATGCTAATGTTCAAGTGTCAGCGTGCCACGCTGACAGTGCTGTGATGCTTTGCTGGTTCATCCAGTTGGTTTCACCTCAAGTTTTATCCTTCAGTCGTGCACAAAAAATGTAGTTGCACAAACTGTATAGAAATTAGAAGAGTTGTAGTGGGGTGTTTTCCCAGGGATTTTAGATAACACTTAAAGTACTGTACCCCTCAGGTCTGGCTTTGTGAATCTGAGGGTCTCTTGGTTTACATGAACTTTTTGTTTCTCTCTAGTCAAAATGAGAAGGAAAAAATAAAAGATCCCACTATTCTATGGCAAAATCCCAGGAGAATTTCCATTATTTGGACTAAGAATGTCCCAGAGCTTTGTCATTGTTCTGGAAGGGCCTGGAGGAGTTTTGCTCCCTTTCCCAGGCCCTTGCTTTGCTTTTCCAACGCTGCATCTGGGGGTCATATGTAAGGTTACAAATCAAAGCCGGAAGATTTGCATGCTAATATAAACTGCATGCAAGTCTTGGTGCAGACCAGTCCCTAACATGAGAAGCCGAACGGGAGGTTGGGTTTGAGCAACGCCTCTTCGCAATTACGAGGCTGACTGCGCAGGGAGTTTGTCACTGGTGTAAGTAAATCTGCTCTGTGCCCGTGTGTGAAACAGGGTCAGTGCTATTATGGTGTGCTCTGTCTTGGCATGCCCATGGGCTGTGTAGCTCTAGCACTGCATACGTGCTCTGTAGCTGGGGAAACACATCGGTACAACCTTGCTGTCGTGATGTAGATGGGCCCTCGTTCTCAGAGCGGGAAGGTGTTTGGGGAGATCTCCCACAGGCATAAATAACTGTGCAAAGGTGTGTGAGATTTGGTGTTAACTGGAAAACAGGGATTTCCAGACCAGATTTTCTGTCTCATGTCAATCTTGATGCATTTAACACAGTAGCAAGCAGGTTCTTGTTGGTTCTCTTTGCCCAAGCTATTCCTGTATCCCAGGCCCCAGGGCACTCGATGGCAAGAATTCCCTTGCCTTAAATGTGTGCAGAGCTTTACTCATCCTATTTTGAACACCCCCCAAGTCAATTCCTCTTGTGCCAGAATAGGTTCAGCTGCTTCTCTCTTGAGTCTCTCTGATTTGTCAGCATCCTTCTGGTGTATTAGCAATCCCACTTTCATGTGAGGTTTGATTCAGTACCATGAAGGGAATGAAACTCTTCCTGTTGGCTTCCATGGGTCTGATGACTGGCAGTCAAAATCAGATGCAGGTTGTGCCCGTTTGGACCAGGGCTGGACTTAGTTCACAGACATTGCTTTTGTCTGAACGATGCCAGCACCGACCGGATGGCAGCGTGATCTCTTGTAGCTGAAGCTAGAAAGATGTATTATAAAGGAAGGAGGGGTTTTAAAGGAACTCGTAGCTGGCCTTAGCACTTCTGGATTAAAATTAATTTCAGTGGAAGCAGCCAGTTTTGAGTCAATTTTAAAGATCTGTTCCTGTGGAGAGAATAGGGGCAGGGGAATGAAATTATGTTCATTTTTGAAAATAATTAAGAAGTGTCATTTCCCCTTTGTGTCTGTCCTTTACCCTGTGACTGACACGATGGCTGTAAGAGGTGAGAAGTGCCTGGCTAGAGGGACTTCCACCTCTGGCACTGGAACCGAGGGCTGCTATGTTGAGCCATAGTCCCAGAGTTTACATTTCAGAACAACTTCAACTACAACTCAGTTTCTAAAATCAATTTAGTGAAATGGATGCAATTTCTGTATTCAAAATCTTTCACTGAAGCTTACTTGAAGGACTTGAAATTCAAGGGTCTACTTTGTCTTTTGATTGTTACTTTCCACAATTTTTTTTTTTTTTTTGATATGAGTTTCTCTTGTTTCACCAGGACCTTTCCATATTTTGGGGTCCTCATGAAATACCAACTACTGGCTGGGAAGAAAGACATGCACTGAGCTAAATTAGTTTATAATTAGAATGGGATCCAGGTCTAAGAGACAACAAGCTGAAAACTCTTTAATTTCAAGTGCAGCTGGATTATTTTCTTTTACTTGCCATAGACAGCCCCTTTCAGGCCCAGGTAGGGTATTTGAGAAGGCCCCGAGGCAGCCAGCTTTCACAGAGAGCCTGCACATTCTTATTTCCATTTTCTGTTTGTCATTCTAGTATTCTAATGCTTTGTGGGCTTAGATGTGTTTTCTAATTGTCTGTCAAGTCTTAAATGGCAGAAACTCTGTCCTGTGGTTATTCTGCTTCACAAATCGTTCCATCACACGTGGGAAGTAAATGCAGGTGGATAGAAATGGCCTGGAAACAGAAACATGGGTCTGTGGTGTACTCTGCACGGATGCTCTCCCCCTCTCATGCACGTGTGTAAATCTGATGGGTGGAGGATGTCCACTCTCTTGCCTGCGAGTTCCTTGCAGGGAAGCTGCTGTTCTGCTTTCTGAAGCAGGGAGGTGGTAGCAGGGAAGCGACCAGTCTTTACTAGTTCTGTTTCTTATTCTCTTTCTGTAAGCTCCCGTTACTGGATGCGTAGGAGATAAGATAGGAGGCTTGACAGGTCTTTGACGTGACCCAGGATATCAGTTGAAAAACAAACAAAGCCCTGCTAACGCAACACAGATATTGCATGTCTGCGAGAATTAGACACCTCATATTCTGCTCACACACCCCTAAGAATGAAGGTAAATGAAGTAATCAAACGAGCCTGGCAAGAGGCTCGGAGGCGGTTTCTAACCAAGCTGCTGGGCTCCTAGCCGTCCCCACTCTGCAGCTCTCTGGTCAAGTTATTGTCACAGATCATTGGTGCAAATTCCACTTTCTACCTTCTTATGCCTCTCATGGCCATGCCAGTGACCATGCAAAGAAATGCAGCTAAAGCAACTCTTTTGGCTTTTGGCTCTGTTTGCGTGGGACTTCGTAGCATCTTCATAGCAGAAAGGTTCTGTGAAGGCATGGTGAAGTCGGTGCTTAAAAACCCAAATTGGCAAATGCCAAAAACTTGGGGGGAAAGATGAGACTAATAAAACTTGAACCATGGACTTTGAAACCTCATCAATGTACGAGGAAAAGAAATATGGGAGGCCAAGTATTGTCTTACTCTGCCTATGTAAACACGATGAGCTGGATTCAGACCCAACACTGTAACTTGTCTGGTCCATGCCCCCGAAGCTAGGAAACCAGCAAAGTCATCTAGCCAGGTGTCTCCTTTCTCAAATGAGCTCCTCTTCCTGTGTTCCCAGGGACGTCTGCTGGCTAGCTCAAGGCAGTTGTTTGCTATTCTCGTTTGTGTTTAAGTACCAGGATTTGGCAAAGAGAAATGGATTTCATCCTGGCTAATTCTCCACCAGGAGGAAGGTCAATGTAGGATGCAGTAGTGATGGGGTTTTTTAAACCAGAAAGGTCCCAGCTTGAGTCTCAGCCTATGGCTGGATTCAGAGGGAGAAATGAGCTTATTTTTCCTGTACACAAAACAGATTTGAGGTGACATGGCTGAACAGAGAAGCAGCATTAATGCTCTTGTACTGCTGTTCAGAGCTGAAACAAGATCCATAAAACAGTGAAGGCAGGAGAACTCTCCTATCCCTCCTCCCTGCCACCCCCCATGTGTTTAATTAAACTGCAAATTAGCTTGCAAATTGTGATGCAAACTGCAATTGCTGTGGCCTGCTTAAATTGCCCCTGTGGTGGCTGCTCACAGATGAGAACTGTCAAACGCCGGGGCTGTCTGATATGTTCCCTCCCACCATACTGTAACTCTGCTTTGCCTCCAAAACTTAGGTACGTGCAACATTTGTCCGAGACCCGTGGGTCGCCTTGGCTTTTTCTCAGTTACATTTCCCCCCTTGGTAATGGAAACACGAGCCGGGTGGAGTGATGTCTGTGAAACCACATATGCTTCATGAAAAAGCCAGATGCCCCACACCTGCGAGCAGGCAGTGTGCTCAGGGCTGCTCCAAGGCACCCTGCCATGGCAGCAAACACCCCTCAAGAAGCTGTCCTTCCTGCGGCTGATTGGGTTTTGTGTTTCTTCTGAGCCGAGCCTCTGTTTCTCAGCCCAGTCTTCACATTCCCAGGGTGAGAACAGCTCCAGACAGGGGCTGAAAATATCTCTTCGCTTGACCTTGCCCCGGCTGAGTTGTGGTCCCTCAGAGACTGTTGTGCTGAAAGGTGACATCACTGCGTGGCACTGGTGGTGGACTCGCCATGGGCTTGGGGCTGAGGGTTTGACTTCATCTCTGTGGGAATTTCCCAGGTCTCTCCCTGCTTTTCAGAGCCTTTTGGATGCTGGTGAGCTGGGCAGGGAGCCCACACTGTGCTCTCTGTATCCAGTCTCCAATGCAAACTTTCCAAAAGTCTGAATGCGATCCAAGCCAAGGGAAGGCGTAGGTGATGTGTGCGGGAAAAGGGCTTACATTCTCCGTGCTTATTCTTAGGCAATTTACTCTTCCTGCTGCCACCCTGGCTCTTGCATAGGGCAGGAACTGAGGATACTGAGTGCTTTTACCCTGGGGAAACCCTGGCTACTGGTGCCAATGTATTGTGGGGTGGAAGAAAGTACCTAAATTCAACCATGCCAATCCTGAAAGGCGAGCAGCTTTGCTTTTCATCCTCACAGGTACCAAAAGTGCTGTCTCTGGGCTGTTACCACTCCGAACCTGGGTCTGGGTCAGCACTGATTTGTGCTTGTCGTAACGTCTTTGACGTTAAAAGGGTTATGCAAGCAGTGAGTCGGTGCAGTGCCCGTACTCCAGTAACTTGGGGCACAGATGTGTGTTGACTTTGTAGAGGGTTGCTGGAGCTTGAGCTGTTTTAATGCGAACTCCCTCAGCTAAAGGAACCAGCTGAAATTGCCGCAAGCCTTGCGGGAGTCGGGCTGACTTTGCGCGGAAGCGGAGTAGGGAGAGTTTGCATGCTGTGCTGGGCTGGTGGAAAGTTTCCAGCTCACAGGCAGTGATAGCATCGGAATACTGGGGAGAAGGAGTATCTTTTCCAACTCAGTCATGATTCATTGGAGGCCAAACATCCAACATGTTAATATGAGACTTTGAAGAAGCTGACATTCTCCAGGATTAAAGGAGCTATCGTGATGGTATCTGCGTACAAATTGCACCATAGCGTTGGTTTTTTTGCATTCATAAAACTTTCTTAATAGCTGGTATTTACTGTAATTACTTATTAAAGGTTAACAGCACCCTTTCTTATGGATGCAGGCATATTGTTAGTCTCTGCTCTGCAATCTAGTCTTTGCCAATAGCTCATGTATTTGTGGATGTTCTTATCGTGGTCTCATCAGACTGCTCATTTCAGGCATTTATCTTCCACTCTAGTTCATCTGGCTGTAGAAAACAAAACATTAGTCTCTAAAAAGCCAATTGAAAAATCAGTCACATGAGAATAACCTGAGTTCTTTACCTCTGGCTTTTGTGCGAGCTGGAACTGGATATTTTCCATGGAAAACAAGACATTCAATGATAGTGTCATGCCCAATGACATTTGAATGAATGTTTTTTGGAGTAGGAAGTCATCTCTCCTCATTGCTTCGTGTAGACAGGAAAGGGAGAGCAATAACTTCAGTTTGCAATGAATTTTCTGCTCTGAGGTGGGTAAAATGGAAATTTCCCAGAGCTAGAATTAAACAATAATTAGCAGCTGATAAAATCCCCCCTGACATCCTGCACCTTCTTTCATGCAGCTGAAATATTAAGAGCTGCTTATCAAGCTTGGTTCCTGATTAACATTCTCCAGTTTGTATAGGCCTGCTTCTTGTTTCTCTGAAGAAGGATTTATTTTCAAATATATAGCAGACTAAAAAGAGACTGGATTTGTGAAATGACAAATTGAACATCCTTAGTGCCTGGAGCATCCACTGAGTGTGCAGTAAGTTGTTTGTAATTTGTACTTCAATTATTATTTATTGCTAAGAACTGGGTTTTTGTTAAGGATTTTTAAGGTGAAGCATTTGCAGCTGTATTTTGCCTTCTTTCAGGTCATAAATGTGACAGATAGGTTAAGCAAGTCTCTTTACTACAGTAATTAACTACTTAAGGTAATTCTTAATTTGCAAACATGATTGAAGTTTACTTCTGTGCACGTAGGGACTGTAGAACACTGGACTCAGAGAAGAGCTTGCTCCAAGACGCGTAGGATACGATAAAATCAAAGCATTGAGAAGCAGCGTGCTGAAGGCCTGGGACTCTCCCATGGGCAGGACCAGGCTCGTGTGGCCCAGTTTTAGGGAGCTGTTGGATGCCACGGAAAGCCCTCCCCTGGCTCTGCAAGCAGCGTGATGCCGAGCCTGCTGGGCTTTCGAGCGTGGGACGGCTCTCTATATTTATCTGATATTTCCTGCTGCCTGCTTGTCCTCTTGCATTTGCATGACCTCGGGCTCCCCCAGGACTGCTTTTTCTCATTCTCCCCAGGGATGTTGTTGATTGCTTCTACAGCGACAGTTTTAAGATCTGAGCAAAATAATGACGAGGTAAGCTGATGCTGATGTAATGTTTGCTGCTCATGAAAAGGTTATGGGTCCGGCCAAGGCAGCAGAAGTGAACAATCGCTCAGCTCTGATCTCTGAGGGAGAGACGTGATATCTAAGGCTTTCGAAACCTCTACACCTTGCTTTTAAAACCTGGTGTTTTACAGATATTTCCTGACTTCAAGCAAACAGCTATTCCCCATGATTTTAAATGGTGGTTTTCAAGAAGCTGTTTGATTTACAGAAACAAGCAAAGAAAATCAATAGCCATTCAGATTTGGCACCTGCATCCCACCACGCAAATTTTCAGCCCGTTTGTTTCTTGCTTCACAGAGCTCTGGGTTATGATAAGAAGCTTTTCTTGCTCCTGCTGTGATCTTTCCATGAGATTGAAGTTGGTGCATCTGCGTGGTCTCCGATATGTCAGTTGCTGAGCTTGAAGAGACCTAAGGCTCAGGAGGATTTAATTGCTGGTTTAAATGTCCAGCAAAATCGTGGCTTTACTGAACTCAGTAGCAGCCTTATTCCCAGAGAGCCTGGATTTCAGAGTTGGGACCATATCTGCAGCATGCAGTGGTGTCCTGCTCCCACAGCTGCTCCCAGCATCAAACTTAACCAACCTCTTGCCCAGGGTATCCCCTCGCAGCCAGCTCAGCCCTCTCTTTTGTGACTGAACAATGCTGGACTCTTAGAACAGGATTAACTCCTCTCCAGACTAGATCTTGATCAAGCAGACTTGCGGGCTGTTAAAATTTCACAGATGCACAGGTTTTGTGGATTCTGCAGAGTAGCATGGAGAAGCCTGAAATGCCATGAAATTCAAAAAGCCTGGATGTCTGTGGCATGGGTGTTTTCCTAGCTTCTGGAGAAAGGATGCATAATTAAAGAAAAAGTATAATCTTTGCATGTACAATATGTTTCTCTTATCTCTCATCTCCTTTGTGAGAACCCAGGGCCAGAATTACAGTATCTGAAGTTGCTTTTGGATCCCAGTCAGCTCCCATCTGTCATGATCTGTTTTTAATCGAATGGGTTTTCCATCTGAAAGTAGCTGTTGGATAGCGAACGAGTAGAAATATGTGTTGTGAATTAGCTCAGAGTGAAGCTACAAACTTTTTTTTTCTTTCCACAACAAACACATGGAAAAATATTCTTCAGTGTAGTGTGGTTGGCCTGAAAATTGGCAACAGCAGCTTCCTTCCCAGGCTCTGACTCTGCCGGTTTGTCTGCGTGGGTAAGGTCTTTAAAGGGGGCCTGAAACCTTCACGTTATGCAGTCTTGTCCCCCCTTCATGAAGCAGGGCAGTGCTGGTGTCCCCTCCCTGCTGGGGGGAGGTTGTGTGGCTTGGTTTTCTGGGACAAATATGAGATGCAGCAGAGGAATAATCCAGGTTTGCTGGGAGTCATACTCTCACTCCAGGGCAGTCTTTCCTTTGCAAGCCTTGATGGTCTCTGCTCTGGTGGGAGCAGCAGATAGGTTTGGTACAATAAATGAGTCAAATTCAGGCTCTTAGTCCTTACCTGCAGCGCTCTATGAAAGGCCCAGTCTGTGCTCAGCATGCCCAGTTCTCAAATGCCATGAAACTTGGATGTGAGAGTCAGGGAGCAAACTTCCTTGGAGACTAAACGTCATCATAAGCAGAGAGGGATGTGAGGCTGCAGGACCTCCGTGGTTTGCAGCACATCTCTCCTACCAGGAAAGAAGGGAAAAATCCATCCCACAGTGGTGCTTGGAAAATCATCGTTAAGCCTGTTCAACATCTCTCCAGGGGTTTTCATGCACTACCTTTTATTGTTGAAAGCATAGAAGCAATTACCCTGCATCAGCACCTTGGAAGGTGGACTAGTGTCTTGGGGGAGATGCTTATTCATCCCCCATCGCTGGAGACAGCTTCACTTCTGCATCCATGGCAAAAGGGAGAGTTCCTGCTGCAGTGCTGGGGCTGAGGGAGGAGGGATGCGTTACTGTTTCCTCTGCCAGATCCTTATCTCACTCCATATGTGAAACCTGGAAATTGCTTTAAAGACCCAGGAGCTGGCCTAGCTGTGATTTCCATCACACTGGCTTTGTGTGGTCACCCTTGATGGCTCCATCCTGTGTTTGCTGAAGTCTTTTGTATCCTGTCATCAAGGTAGCAGGACCAGCATTTGGCCTGAAGGCAAATGTATGAGAGAGCAGAATGTGAATCACCTTTTCCTTTATTTTTTAAAATGTTTTGGAGGTACTAGGGTCAAAAGGAAGCATTTGTGTGTTTTATACACACATATATATACACATGTATGTGTGTGCGGATAACTTTTTTTATCATGGCTTCTGGCAAAACAGTGTTTCTGTAAGATGATTGTTTTGGGGATGGACTAGGGCTGGACAAGGGAAATCCTGGGCTTGTATTGCTGTTTGCACCAATATAAGAAAACAGTGTCACTTCCAGTGACCTGCTTTACATCACCTTTGGATCAGTCTGATAGGTTCCAGAGGTGCTGAGTGGTATGGTGTGTCTCGCCAAGGGCTGCGTGCTGCAAGGTTGAGCTGTTGTCGTGTGTATGGGTGTATGTAAACAGCTGTGTTACATGGCTGTAATCCCACCAACCCCTGAAGCTGAGTTCCCTTTGAATTCCCTTGTTTAACTAGAGCCATGTCTCTGCTGGGTAGGGCCACAGTTGCATCTCTACGTACAAGGAAAACCTGGAGCATGGGGTTGGAGAACTGCAGCTCACAGTGAGCTGTTGCTTCAGGGGTGGAACAGCTCTCCCAGCTGTGCTTGCAACAGGCCCAGGGACCCTCCAAACAGGCAGAGGTAGAGGGCAGGGTGTGCTACCACAGGCCAGAAAATGTGCCATCACTCCATTAAAGCTTTCATCCCAGGGAGAGCAAAATCAGTGAGAGCTGGTGATGGGGACAAGTGGGAGAACACTGGGCATGTCCCTGAGACCTCTGCTAAGGGCTGCAGGAGGGCAGTGGCTTTACATTAGGTTAGCCCTGCACCCACGGACAGTTCCTTGCTGTGTGCAGGAGTTGCCAGTGAGATGCAGAATTTGCCTGTCCTGACTGTGCAGCCTTTGGAGATATCCTGTGCCTCAGAGCCCACCTTAAACTGTGTTTTCTTTTCCCTGAACAGGTCTATATCATCAACGTAACATGGTCTGACCTGACTTCCCAGACAATCTACCGGAGATACAGCAAGTTCTTTGACCTGCAGGTAAGTCTGTCGTGTTTAACATATTATTTCTACTCACGCTTCTTGTCGCGCTCCCAGCTGGGTTAATCGTGCCTTTAAATAAGGCTTTGTGCTTGTTTGGTCTGTTACATGTCATGATCTTGAAACTTTTCAGACTCTGTCGTTGTAGGGTCTGAGATAAGTGGGTGGTATGCTCACAGTGAGCAACTTTTACTGTGAAGACGTTTAAAGCTGGCATTTTCATGAATGGCTCCTATTGAAAAATGGATCTAATTTTAAATACTTCAGATGCACTTAGAACAGAAAGGGAGCTACATTTTGGGCCCCCAGAAACTACTTACCCAAATTGCTGAGAACAACAGAGCTTTTGCACACTCCCACAGCAGTTCAGTAATGGACATGGTAGTGGAAGCCTTCCCGACCCTCCTCCTAACCATCTACCCAGCCAGCCGGTGTCCTGGCTCCTGCTGTACTGTACAGCTCCTTTGCCGTATTACATGCCTGTGGATTTAGGTTTCTTCCAAAGCTTTCTTGCCCAGTAGCTGCTGGCTGAAGTCTGAAGCTGGGAAACTAGAAATGTCTAAATTACAAAGTTTCAGTATGGCATCAGCTACTTAATTTCTGGTGCTTCTCTGTGACACCTGCATGGGCAGGGAGAGCTTTCAGATGGGTGTCCTATTTAGCGATAATCCAGATCCATTGATACCTTTGTAGGCAGTGAAAGTCTAAATGCCTGGGGTTACAAAATCTCTGTTTGGAGATAGGTGAAAACAAAACCTGTGGTTTGACAGACTCCTGAACTTTGGGGTAAATGTTAAAAATTTGGGTTGGGGCATGTGCTTAGAACATCAAGTGAGTTGTCACAGCCAGTGGTAAGGATGTGCACAGCTGTCTGGGCTGTGTGCTGGGAAATAACATTGGGCAGGTTTGCCATAATAAATAAGGGAAAACTTGAGTATTTGGTATCCTCCCTTTGGGCACTTGATCTGAGATACCTTGAAGAGTTCTAGTTTCATCATTGCTCCCTCTTTATGTGCTGTTTCTGGTACTTTGACATATGAAGTCTGTAGCCTGTTTTGCAAACTGTATTTGGTATGGCCTCCTGTCTTTTTTGAGGGAAAACTGGACCATATCTGTAGCCAGTTCTGATTGGCGTGTGGCAGGAAGACAAAAGAAGAATGTTCTTAAGCTTCCTCTTGTGCCTCTCTCCACTTCTTACTGGCCTGAAGCACCAGGGCTGCCAGTCCCACTGCTGTGAAGAGTATGTCAGTGGCTTCTGTGTGTCTGATGTACCTGCCAGAGATGCACAGCTCTGTAATCTCAAACACTTGTTGTCAGCATGCGGCTTATGGCCAAATCTGTTTCTTTCTCTCGTCTTTTTCTTTTCTCCCCAGTTCTGTTTTCATGTATATGTTTTTCGGGGTCTCCTGGCCTTTCCTGGTAGGTTTGTAAAGTTCCCATCAAGTGTGGAGCCGTCAATGGGGTTAGTGTGTTGGACAGGAAATGATGTCTCAATCAGGGAGCAAGTCCTGAAAGGTCCCATTGATAAGTGCAAGGGGGCCTAGTGCCGGTGGAAAACTCCCGCTTGCACAACGCTTCTCCCCCCACGAGAAAATATGACAAGAAAGTAACAAAATTCCCTTCCTTAACCCTTTTCCTTCCCAGGGATCTCTGTCAGGGCCACCACTGCGTGAGCAGTGACAGTCCTCTGCAACAGCCCCTTTAGTTCCTGCAGCGTGAGGTGCACAGTTACCAAAACTGAGGTCTTCACCTGGGCTTTGCATGGTCTCGTCGTGTCTCTGGAAGCATGTTACTGTTCTGATCTGTGCCTCAGTTTCCCAGCTATAAGATGGGGACAAGGTGCTGTGTGCCCATGCTGGCCATAAGGTTATTTTAGATTCCCAGAAGTGATTGATTCTTTCAGGGCTCTCCATGCTGCAGAGCATCTCCTAGGTGAGGCAAGGAAAATGGGCACTGGGTCTTGATTTGCAACTTGTATTGCAACTCTGAAGTCAGAAAAGGGAGTTGGTAAAGCAGAGGAAAGGGTAGGACAGTTTGGGGAAACCGTTGCGTTTTGTTTGGGAAACTCATGGCTTGATGCGCAGTGATTCTTGCTCAACAACAAATGTTGCTTTACCACAACACACAGGTAAGCAGGAGAAGCAAGTTTCATGTGGAAGCTCTGCAGCCCCTTTTCCAGCTGCTTGCAAGTGTCCAGGCTTAATGCTTGGTTAATGGTTCCCTGTGTCTAATGGACCTGCTTCTAGTGTGTCTCTACCCTCAGGCAGCTGCAACAGGGAGACCTTCATAGCATTTACAGGAGGATCCTCCTGGTGTTGCAAAGCAGCTGTTTCAGGGTTTAGCACTGGAGGATTCCCCATGTTTGCTGTCTGAACCGTGGGACTCCAGGCTGGGCTGCACCTTGCCTTGCAGGCAGCGATTCCCATCATGCTAAGATTGCCTGAATGCAGGAGCGATGTTTCCAACAGGCAGCCCAGAGCAGACCTTTTAGTGATGACAGTTGTAGTAATGTGGGAGTGTCAGCCCACATTCCCCAAACCCTTGAGAGGCTGAACCTGGCTCTTGGATCACATGGTAGGTGTTGGGGGTGCCATCTGCTTCTTAAGGATCAAGGTAGTCTCCTTAGATCCCTCTCACTTTGCACCAGAGTGGGAGAGAAATCTGATTTCCAGAGTTTTGGTGGACGCTTGAACTTCTGACCTAGCACTGCTTGGCGCTGTGTTTCATGACCTAATGGTATTGTGGCCTTAGCATAATTAATTGACTTTGGTAATGTCCCTGCTTATCCCCAATGACCCTTTCAGCAGGAAATCAAGCAAACGCTCAGTGAGTAGTGCTCAGCTGATTTGCGGGCATCGCTCGTGTCCAAAACAGCTGGAGTCTGCAGGTCTCTGCCAGCTCCACTCGTCCCACTGTGTCCATGACAGAGCCGCACTTTAGAGCTTCCTAAACCTGCGTGTGGTTTGCTCCTCCACTTCCAGTCAAGAGCAAACAAGGGCTGACTTGTAATGACTTAAACAGGGCTGCAATGGCTGGTCTTGACAGTGACACTGGAGAGGACCCAGTGGGGAAACCCTGGGGCTGCCAGGGGGCAAGGAGGGGGGAATACAGATAATTAATTTCACTACTGCAATGCCGTGTTTCTTTAAAAAGAGCCCACCCTTCTGTGTCTCTGTGGGAAGTGGCTCAGTGGTTTTGAGAGCCCTTGCATTACTAGATACTGAGTTTTTGAAACACTTCCTAGCGAATCCTCTCAGGCACTGCCAGCAGTAAGAGGCTGCTCTATACCAAGGATTCAAACCCCTTCAGTGTTTGGTCATGTTGTTTCAGCAGCGCATACGCTTGAACTGGGAGTTGGACTGTTTTCAAAATGAGTAATAGGACAGTGAGACTGGACATGCAATGGGATTTGGAAGCTGGAGTTTGCCCATGAAGGTGTCAGAAGTACAGCAAACAGAACCCAGTGCAGCAAGCCAAGTGTCAGCCCTGTGCTGCTTCAGTGAGGGCTAGAGATCTATAAATACAGGCTTAAATTAAATTAGGGCGTTGCTGCATCATTTAATTGTGCAACCAAGTCACATCTGCTGCTGAATGTGGGTCAAATGATGGCAGCAGAATACATGTGGGTGCCAATGTTTCAGTAAATAGGATTGAAAGTATTGAATTAACTTTGCATAGATGAAAGCATTACGATAAATTGCTTGTCAAGTCCAATTATCTGTTGCCTTTCACCCTGGGGAGGCATTTGCACCTGAGCATCACATGGGTCACAGCCAACTCCTAATGTAATACTCTAAGTGCTGCTTTTTCATGCGCTCTGCACCTGGGTGCTTGGCTCTTGCCCCTGATGTGGAATGGGTGAGCGTGTGGTGCCCTTCACTGGGAGAGCGCCGTGAACATCGCCTGTAGCTGGTGCTGACCCTCACAGCAGGCTGGTGGCTTCTTCGGGCATGTTGCCTGGATGCTGTTTGAGGTCTCCCACCATTGCTGATGGATGTACTGCTGGTGGTGGTAGCAGAATCCTCTCCTGAGGTGGTAGTTGAGGTTGGCTATTCTCTTCTTGCCCCCAAGGATGCTGAGAAAGGGCACTGTTTTATTGGGATAGCAGGTATAACTCCTGGCATTTCTACTCTGCAGTAAAAGACATCAAAGGCTCGTGTTTTTTTGGTGGAAAGTGCTTTTGGAGGCTGTTAGCAGGATAGGGATTTGCAGTTGAGTGTGTGCATAAATAATTACCCAAAACAGGAGATGAAATGTGGGGATTCAGCTAGCTCATCCTCTCAGTGGCCATACTCGGCTGGGAAGCAGCGGCAGTGTTTGCAGCTGGCGAGTATGAAGGGTGGCTCTTACCCCATTCCTCACTTCACCTTGCCAGTTGCTCAGTACCACCTTCGGCTTTTTGTAGGTGTTATGACCCCAGCTAGGTGCTGCCCCGCACTGCTGAGAAACCCTCTTCCCAGCAAAGCAAGCAGGGAAAATGTGACCATGCTTCTGTGCCGTCTTAGCTTAAATCACCAGTGGCTCATCTTCTGCGCTTCATCCAGTGACTCCAAATGTTCTGGTTGGATTTCATGCCTGTCTTACTCCATGCCTGGAGTCAGTTATGAACAGGACCAGAGCCTCAGCAGAGGGACCAAACCCTACATTCAGATACCTTCCTCTCCGTCGCTGCCATGAGAATGGCTGGGTCTCCATGCGTGTAGCTGGGGGAGGATGCTTTCTCACAATAGCAGAATGCAGCTTTCTTTAAGGCAAAACACAGCAGCTGGCTTTAGCAGCATGCCATAATCCTACGTGGTGTTTCTGCTGTGTGAGAGGCGAGCAACACTGGAGCCGTGGCAGGAATGTTAGGTAGGCAGATTGCCGTCTCTCTGCACAATGACCCACACAGATGTTTTGGCTGCAAAGAGACATCTGAAATGTCACAATTTTGAAAAGGGAAACAAACAAGGCTCTCTTCAAGCATTTGCTTTTTGTATCAGCTAGCAAAAAATTATCTGCCTGATGTGGTCTGCTGATCTAAGCAGGTTTTCTTCAAAGTGTCGCAGAAAGAGGAACTCACTAGCAGCCAATTAGAACATTAAAAAAATAAAGAATATCAAGAATTTTATTAGGGAACGGAAAGAGATGTAAGTTGTTTCTAGGCTGATGATAAAACATCAAGAGCTTCATTTGTTATTGCTAGGGTCATCCTGATTGTTTATAGTGCTGTAATGGAGTAACTGAGCATTGAAGAGGATGTTAAACGAAAATGTACTATAAAAAAAAAGTAACTGCAGTCTGCTTTTCCTAGACTGAAGTTCATCTGAATGCTACTGCTATTGATCGTTCTTCTGTTTTGTGCTCTTCTGTACAAACATCCCTTTCTCTGTTACCCCAAGCTCTATTGAATATTGTAAAGTCCGCTCTCATTTCCAGTTAGGTGATTGTAACTGTGCCACGTGCCTGAGCACCCGGCATTTCACCGGGTCACTGTGATTCGAAACAGGACATCAGTTAACTTGGTTAAGTGCCCAAGTGGGGACCAACAGTCCCTAAACCTGGTGTTTCAGTGCAGTCTCACTCAGTCAGGACTGTTTTTGTAGGACCTATGATGTTTTGTGTTACAGCGTTCGTGCTTTAGGCTCTGCAGGAGTGGTGAATGGACAAGCTCTAGCATGCACTAAGTGTATCAGTGGTGAAGAGTATGGGTAAGAATGCAAAGGGGCAAGCCTGCTCCCGCGTTCGCCAATGCCAACTCCTGACTTTCAACCTGCCAGGCCTTTCCAGCAGGACGAGTAGTGTCACCCCCTGGTCTTCTCAGCCATCCGCAGCAGCAGGGTCACTGCAATGCGTGATGCTCTCTTGCATAGGTGCCACCCCGCATGTAGCTCCTGGCACTGTGGGAAGGGAAGGAGGGTTGTTGATGTAGTTCCATGCATGATGCAGCTTGCCCCTCTTGCAGCGTGGGAGGTTTGCGTTAGAAAGATTCCCAGCCTCTGACTTGCTCAGGGAGTGTTTCTGTTGGGCTACGTGCGTTCGTCTCAGCGTGCGTATGGAGACGGGCTGGAAAGCTGGAGGAGAAGGTGGGGTTGAATAGGACAGGGGAGAAGGTGGGGAGGACCAGCATGGCAGAGGGTTGTTGAATCAAGCTGTGGTGCGAGTGCTGCACAGTGACGCATAAGGCACAGGGGGAGAAGGGGAAGGTTGTGTACTTACTGGTGTTACTCCTGCTGGTCTGCATGCACAGCAGGAGATCTGGGCTCTGCAGTGGAAGGATGCGCTGGCCTTGGCCAAGATGGTCTGGGCTGCAAGGATCACGTTTCTGCTGCTCCTGCTCCCTCGGTGTGGGATGCTGGGCCTCAGCATCCTGGCCCTGCTGTAGACGGTGAGAGCTGCTGTAAAATCCTCCTCCAGACCAGGGGCCTGGCTCCATACCTGACCTGTGAGGTTCAGGCCCAGGGCTTGTCTTCAGGGCTATCCCCGATAGGAACAGGGCTGCGGGGATGGAGTTACTCCAGCAGTTGGGATGTAGGGCTTGGTTTGAAATCGGCTTCCTTAAGAGCAAGATTGAAACTGAAATAAGCCTGGGAAAATTCAGAGGAAATCTGAACGTGGCTCTGTCAGCATGTCAGTTCCCAAAGGTCAGCACCAGCTCCTTGGGGAGAAATGGCACGTCCTTTCTTCCGAGTAGACGTGGGCTGGTTTTCTGCCGCTGTCCCGCACAGTGTGTGGAGAGGCCGGCAGTGGCAAGGTTTGCAGGTGATGCATAAACCCAGATTTCCAGGAGCCCTGAGCTGCTGGCTGTGAGGGGTGACCGTGACCATGTTTCAGCAGCAGTGCTGGAGCTCCCAATGCAGCCGTGCTTGCAAGCCTTGGCTCACAGTAGCAGAAACCCCCTGATGCTGCCCTCAGAAAAATAGCCCCGTGGCGAGCTTGCCAGTAACAGGGCTTGCTGGGGGAATTGAGATGCCCCTGGAAAAAAACCAAATGAATAGTTCAGATGGTTTTTGAGCTGGGAATGGTTGTCTCAGCTGATCTAAAGGCTGTTTAAATACCATGTGTCCTTCTAGCCCTCAGTCGGTGCCTTAGGATAACAGCTGGCTTGGCAGTATCTTTGTCTTCAGTGAATAAATGGAGTTGTTTATAATTCTTATTTCCATCATTATTTAAATGTTTGCTTGGCAAAACAATCTTTTCAGCTTCCAGTATTTGTTTCTAAAGAGACTTTACACGTCAGACAAAGATGAGGGCCATGATGGGGAAGTGGCAGAGTGCCTGCCAAGCTACAATAGAGGCCACGTTCAATGAACACGGCAAGTAACCTGCGGTTAAGGAAGCAACCCAGCCCATGGGAACCCTCCCTTCATAATTCTGCACTTGGGTGCTGTTGAGGCATAAAGCTGATGCTTGAATATTGCCTGTACGCTGCAGCGTGGGAACCTTCTGCATGGCGGCTGTAGGGTGATGTTTGCTTCTCCGTGCCAATTTAATAGACTCCCCTGCCTGCCCCATGTGCAGGTCTGGCCAGGACACAGGTGAGATTAGAAAGTGAGGTGGTGCCTTAGACAACTTTTCGGAGTGTGAGGGCAGCAAGGCAAGAACAGATGTGATACCCATGCTACCTCGTCTCAGTGGTCTGAGGATTCCATAGAGATGCCCCTCTGTAATGATAGGGAATGGATTTTGCTATCAGGATTAAAGTTTTTATTTTCTCTAGGGGCTGCCGCGGGTCAGAGCTGAGTCTCCCAGTGGTGCCGTCTTGACCACCCACTGTGCACAAAAGGTATTGCAGTACCAGAAACAACCACGAGTCATACACATTCTGGATGTGGTGGCAGTGAGGTTTTGGAGCTCAGTTTCTGTTGGGTGGTTGTCCTGACCCCACTGTGGGATGTGACTCTCTGGAAGCTGCATCTCTGGGGGTTGTGCCCTCCTCCATTCCCTTACTGCATGAGACCAGGGGCCTGGACCCCACCATGGCATGATGGGTGCTGTTTGGGGTCATTGCACCACATGGGCATTGTTCCGTCTGATGCTGATACGTCCTGGATGTCAACAAGTCCTTTTTTCCCTGGTGTTCATGTCCTCTGTGTGGAATCAGTAGTACTGAAACAGCAGATTGAGGGAGGTGAGTCTCCCCCTCTACTCAGCTCTCAGGAGACCCCACCTGCAGTACTGTGTCCAGCTTTGGGGCCCCCAACATAAGAAGGACATGGACCTGTTGGAGTGAGTACAGAGAGAGGCCGTGAAGAAAATCAGAGGGTTGGAGCACCTCTCCTATGGGGACAGGCTGAGAGAGTTGTTGGTCAACCTGGAGAAGGTGGCTCTGGGGAGACCTTGTAGCACCTTCCAGTACCTGAAGGGGGCTACAAGAAAGCTGTGAGGGGACTTTTATAAGGGCATGTAATGATATGATATGGGATAATGGCTTTCAACTGAAAGTGGGGAGATTTAGATTAGATATAAGGAAGACATTTTTCATTGAGAGGGTGGTGAGGCACTGGAACAGGTTGCCCAGAGAAGTTGTGGATGCCTCATTCCTGGACGTGTTCAAGGCCAGAGTTTTGCTCTGCAGGGTTTCATGGGGCCTGGATCCCACACTGAGTGCCCTGTTAATCTCATCAGCCTGGGGAGAGCGTGAAGCGCATCTCCAAGGTGTGTGATCCTGCTCTCATGGTGATGACTGCCAGCTCCACTTCATGGAGGAAGGCCTTGGGGTGTTCAGAGGGGAATGTGGAGTTAGAAAGTGGCTCCAATTTCAGGTGAAGAGTGAGGGGCCATAAAGCAGAGTTCCCGTGGGAGACCTAATCTCTGAAACAGCATCTGTGTGAAGCCTCCTGGTTAGGAGCCCCCAGCAAGCGCTCTGAGCCTGGACTGCTGGACCAGAGCTTCCCCTGGCTGCAGACTTACAGGTACAGTCAGAGAAATCTTAGAAATTAAATGAATGGCAGAGCTCAGCAATGATGAACTCTCACTGCTTATTAAGAGCCCAGTAGAGTAGGTTTTTTAGCAGGTGTACAGACTTTGAGAGAAGCCTGCACTGAAGGTGCTTGACCTAAAGCTGTGTAAGCTTTGGCAAAGATTGGGGAAAGTTCAGCTGTGATGCCAGTTCCTGGTTCAGCTTCTCTCTCCAGTTCGGATCTGACGGCTGTGAAGTAATGCCACATTACCAGACACTTGCATATTCATGAGATTGTCTTGTTCTAAAAATACGAAGACTGAAAATGTCTCTGCGGATATCATTGGGAACGTATAAACAGATTGCTTTACCTGCTTTTTGCGTGCATGCATTTTTTTATGAATTGTCTAGGAAGAGTTTAACTTGAGTAGGTTTGTCCAACCCAAGACTCTCAAGGGAGTGCTGCGGGACGATAATGGGTAGCAGATTTCTCAGTGGATGATTTTACATTGTCTGGAGTGGGAACCTGACTTACAAAGGATTAAAGGCACTCTGCTGGGGAACGGGAATATCCTTATATCCTACTGTCAGGTACTCTGCATCCACCGTTTGAACTACACAAACTTGTTACCTGCAAAGATCCGTCAAGAAATGCCTGAGGAGTATCGAACTCCACTTACAGGCTTGTAGCAAACACAGAAAGCAGTGAAATCAGTTCAAAGGGTATTTGATGGGAATTATTTTCTTGCTTTCTAGAGGTTTGGGTTGTGTAAGTTATCAGTACCTACACCTATCACTGACCTGGAGTCTGTGAGGAGCGTGGGCACCCTGTGGTGTGGGAAGGGGTCTCCTGGGTACGGCCACAGAGAGGAAAAGCAGCAAGTTCTCTCAAAGGAACTGAGCTGGCTTACGCCAGCTGAGGAGGATTCAGACCTATTTCATAGCTGTTGGTCGCTTTTTGCATAAAAAGTCAAACTCATCAGGATGCACGAGTCCCTGCAAGGTTGCGGTGCTAATGGAAAGCACATGTTTAGAAAAACATGCGTGAAATTGCCAAAATTCTGAACCATGATAGAAAACTTTGGTACTGGGCCCATGCCTCCTGGTTTTTGTCCCTGGATGATATGTTTTACGAGGGGTTATGCAGAATCATGGCAAAACTGGGCTGCAAGTCTTTGTTCAGCAGAGCACATCAAGGCTCAGTGTATACTTCCCATGTTATCCTACCTCCATCTCCATTATTCTGGTGTTGGAAGGTGGTCTCATAGCCCATTGGGTCTCCACAGCAGGATTTAAAGCTCAGCCTTGGGAGGAGCCCACTTGTTTGTTAACCTTGTTCCAGGTTTTGTTTGCTGGAACAATAAAACACAGGAGAGCAGTTTGGCTGTGGGACTGGCCCCAGCCAAAGCTACAGCTCTGGGGCTGCTCTCACAGGGGCAGTGAATTCTCCAAGTGCCGCTTTATTAGCACATTTCCTCTTTTACCACAGATCAAGATCAGATTTTTTTTTTTTTTGGAATCTGTGTGAAAATTAAGTTCCTCAGCAGGATTTTTCTGTGGCCTTTCTTCCCTGAAGCACCCAAACCCAAGAAGTTCAGGCATGACAATTCCACCCCCTCCACTGCTTCGCTGCTCTCCCCCAGTCGTACTCAACTTTCAATTATTTATACTGCCGGAAAATCGTGCGGAGTTCACACCCCCAGCCCTGAAACACAATTCCGCTTTTGTGCAGGGAATACAATCCTTCACTTTCATTAAGTGTGCAGAGACCGAGATGAGAAGTGCCTGTTGTGTTCGCATCCCTTGGCTCGCGATGAGAGGAGCTGGTTGTTTTCGCAAACGTCCTAAATAGCCCTGCAAGGGTTATGGGGAGTTTATTTACATTATTGCATTTAAGTGCAAATAGAAAATTGCCCAGCCATAATGGAAAGGTTATGCAGGACTCTGTCAGGGCTCTTTTCCCTGCCACCTCGCCCCTCCCGGCTCTCTGCTCCTACAGGCTCAGATGTGGGAAGGCTGTGTCTGGAAGGAGCCGTAGCTCTTGGTCCTGTTACACCAGGGTTTGCTTACAGGACAAACAAAAGCATCAACTGGCGTCTCTTCTGCTGTGAACTGCACGCCGTAGGAAAGGCTTCTGGTCAGGCTCGCCCCAGCCTGATTTATGAGTGTTGGGTGCTATTTGCTTCTTCCCTGTAGCACCCTAATAACTGACCTTTCCTGCAGAAGCAGCGTACGAAGGATGAAGTCTGAAGGGTTTTTTCCACCTTATTCCTTTCCCGCTGGCCTACAGTCGCAGCATGCTGCTTTTCTGCAGCCAGAGCAGTTTCACGTCTCGTGCAAGCACAAGTATTCCCACTGCAGAACCGTCTTTTGCAATTTCCCCTTTCCCTCTTCAGGGGAAGCATCGATGAGCCTCCAGTGGAGTGGTCAGGGCAGGAAAACCCACAGAGCAGCCACTCTGCTGAGCAAATGAGCGGTGAAGTCATGCAAAAAGCAAGAATACTGATGCTCTGGGGGAAGCACAGTTTTGTGCACACTTGCTCCTGGGTGCCCTGTTTGAACAACACCCGCCTGAGCTGGGGGCTTTGCTCTCCGCCTTTGGCCTTTCATTTAAAGGGGGAGATCTGGTCTGCAGGATCCATGCAGGAAAGGGAGGACTTGAACTCTTACAGCACGTCAGATCCTTTGGCACTGCCCTGGCTGGTAGCTCACTGACTCCACACCCTTCACTGAGTATTTAGCTGCGCAAGTGCCCGCAACCGTAGTTTTCTGAATCTACCCATTCAACTGTTGGGTTAGCATTTGCTCTTCCCTGCCCGTGTCCAGGAAAAGCACGGCAGGCTTGATGGTCCCTTGGTACGTGTGTGAGAGGACGGTCTCCTGGGAGCGTGCCGTGTGAGTGTTTTGGTCCCACAGCCTTCCCCGGTCCAAACCCCGAGAGCTTCGTTCTGGGTAACTGCAGGAGTATAGCAGTGGGTCGCACCGTACAGGCCTGCGGCAGGGTTGGCGTGAGCTGCTGCCATCCCTCATGGTGCAAGTGAGTCCTTGCCCACGTTGGAGTGCAGCTGGGATGCTGTGAGGGTGCAGAGCCCCAGAGCAGAGTGAGGAGCCGCACTCCAGCGAGAAAGTCCACGCTTTGGGGTGGAGCGAGTTGCTGACAAATTCTTGATTGGCAGAAGATGTGAACAAGCTCACGAAGGACTGAGCAGAGACTCAGAAAACATCCCTGTGTCTAAGATGATTCATGTAAATCTGCAGTACGAGCAGGGGCTTTGTACCAAAGCCATTGGTGAGGCATCAGTGCCCATGCAGGGGCGTCTCTGATTCACAAGGTGCAGTCAAGGGCAGATCCTAATCGATGTAGTGGTGTTTTTGCAAACGGAGTTAACATTGGAGCTGTGTGCCTGGGTCGTGATGCATCTGCTTTTTTTAAGGGTGTGTTAAGAAAACCAGTGGGACTTGCTGAGCTGCTGTCTTCAGCCAGGTGTTTTGCGAGGGGTGATGGACAAACCACGGAAACACTGTGAGAGGAAAATGCCAAATGGGGAGGAATTACAAAGCAAAACAGAAAAGGACTAAGTAAAATGGTAACAGGGAAAAAGATTCTTTCGAAGGGCTAAGGTGAGTTTAATGATCAAAGTTTTGTCTTACAAGGAGCATCTCTTATCTGTGTGGAACAAAAACTGTTTCACAGGCTTTTCTTTTTATCTGGCTAATCTCTGGCTTTTTACAGTCCAGCGAGCTGGGACGTTTGGACCTCTTCGTAGTCTGGGGAGATTTGAAATCCAAGTCCAGGTTTGTCCTGATCACTGCAGTGATGTGCTGCTGCCACCTGAGCAAAGCTGTGTCCCCCTGATGAAGAAAATACGTTGTGGGGTGGTACGTGAACACCTGTATCCCTCTGACAAGTCTGGGCAGTCTTGTAGTTTTGGTGCATCGGTGGCTCTTAGTGCAGCTTTGCCAAGACCCACGCAGTTGTCGGTGATGCTCGTTGTGTTACTGTGCTGAGGGTTAGAGGGTGCCGGTCTCTGACACATCTCACTTTGCATGTAAGGGTAGAATTTAGCATTTGGTGTTTTGGGATGTGGCAGAAATCTGGTTGCTGTTGGGAGCTGGGAATAAGGCAGACTCAGCAGTGAAGAGTGGTGTGCTCTACGAAGGTGGTCCCTGGCTATCCTTAAGCAAAGGGAGGAGTTTACAAAAAGAATTTCCAAGGTGGTGAGAAGCCCTGCGAAGTTTTGGGGTGGCTAAGGGTGTGGGGCAGCCCTGGATTATACAGCTGAGCTGTGGGTGTGCTGTGGGCTGGAGGAGCACTAGGGCTGTAGTTTCCTGCCTGATGCTGTTAAGAAACCTCATGTCAAATCCTGTTCCACTCTTAGGTCAAAATATATTTCACTGTCTTAACGTGGGGATGTTTTTTGTGTAATTAGGAGCCGGGAGTCTGTGGTGTGGAACGGGGAGCAGGGAACCGCTGGTGTGGAAGGGAGGTTATCTGGAAATACCCACCCATAAAACGGGGGCTATAATCAGCCCTCCTGGAGAAAGTTTGTTCATTAATGTCTGTAAAATGCTTTGAAGTCTTTGGCTCTGTCAAAAAGAATCCCAGCCGAATGTTAGCTGTATTACAGTAGCTAAGCCAGACCTTAATGACCACGTTCCCTCTCCTCCCCACAAGCCCCCAGCCATTTCTAACAAGGTTTGGTGAAGAAGTGAAACGTCAGCAGAGTGAGCAAGGAGAACTGAACTGCTCAGCAGAAATATAAACAGTGCTTTTCTTTCTTGGGATTATGTCCTGGTCCCATGAACTTTTGCTGCTAGGAATGGAATTTGTAGAAGGGATGAGGAGTTTCTTTCCAGGCTTGTATCATGTTATCCCAGCTGGTAACTGGTTTAGGGTCCCCTTGCGTTAGTGCCTGGTGCCCTTTAGGTGATTAAAGTCATCGCAGCTTGTCTTGATGGGAAGTCACCACAGTGAGACTGGCATGGTGGGATGGGAAGGAGCCATGGCTGTCAGTAGGGTACATGGCAAGCAGGGGAGAGACTTTGCTGGGGCAAAACAAGGAAGCCGCAAAGCAGGATGCAGGGGAGAACTGGTTTGATGGGGCACTCAGCTCTGGCTGCCCGTAAGTGCCCCTTGCTCCATGCCTATCCATTTCTTACAGGAATGCCCATCCCCTATCCATAGCAGAATAACATTTGCCTTTTGATTTGTTTGATTTCTGGTGTTAGACAGTGAGGCTTTGTGATGGTGTTGGTGTCAGCAAGGGCCATTTTCTTTCATATGAAGGAAGTGGAGCAGGCTCAGTCCATGCAGAATGGTGCCTGTGGATGGAATCGCAGCGTGGAGCTGGGCAGGTAACCGGCTGCACCAGGAGTCGTGGTGTGAGAACGTGTCCCATAGCATGAGCTACTGTTACAAAACTGATCTCTGGGCTTGCACCCATTTGATCTGGGTGGCAACTAGGAACATCTTATTAGTGTGGCCTGATGTGTCATGTGTTTGGACATGGCTGATATCCTTCCTGGCCGGTTCCGACACCCCAGCTCATTGTGCATCCATTCCCTTGCCTCGCCCAGGGTTAGGCTGGGATGGCTGCCACCTCAGGGACTGTGTTGCTAAGGATTGCTTGAAGATCCGAGTTGCCCACACATGCCTTGGTGTGGGGGAGGCTGCTCTGCCTTGGGTTGATGGGTCTCAACCAGGCGAGAAGGATGCCTCCAGCCTAGAGGCAGAGCATGCTGTGTTGCATGCACCCTGTGCCAGGAAGGTGGCTTGGCAAAACAGAGGAGCCAGCATCTTCCCCACAAACCTGGTGTTTTCCAGTGACCTGTCCTTCGAAAGCGCCCTCTGATCATGGAACTCGCAGCCAAAGACCCACCCAGCCCTCACCTCTAATCTCATCTTTCCTCTTTGAGTCTGGTCCCTGGAAAGATGCAGCTCTCCAAGAAGGCATTCCAGGGGGCTTTAATCACTGCGCTGGCTGCAGCCCTGCTGCGCTTGTGGTCTAAGCACCTGCTGTTTCATTTAATTAGCAACAAATGGGAGGCGTGGGTTGGGGGGAAGAGAGCAGCACCCTGGTGAAGTATTTGCTGCGATGTGATGTATTTTATTTTGGGTTCGGAATGGAGGCCATGAGGAACATTTTCCAGAGGGCTCCATAAACCACCTCTGTTCACAGGGTGATTATTTGAGGAGGGAGGGGAGTGTGTGGATTTAAATCGGTGCCGCTAATTTCTCCAAACAACCACATTATTTTTAATTCATACTCCAGACTCCCTCCGCCCATGGCTTGATGTTAGGAGCTGTGAATTTTCCACGTCATAACAAAGTCCCTCTATAAAAGAGAGTCCTTTAAATATATTTTTAAAGATTGATTTCAGATACATCAGGCTCGCAAGTAAACTGGAAAACTCTTTCCTTCCCTCATGGTGACCTCTGAATTTATTTGTATTTCAGTAGCACGTACCAGCTCTGAGCAGAGGCAGGTCTCTGGTGTTAGGGGCTGGAAGATGCATGAGAAGCTGCAAGCCCTAATGAATATAAGTCAAAAGAAATAATCCCTTTGTTCACCATGATTAATTAAGCTGGGGAGTGCTCTGTTGAGATAAAAGCATTACATTGCCAGCAGCCTTTTACCAGTGCTGGGAAGGAAGATCAGGACAACTGGGCTGAGACTTCAGGACTGAGCTACTTGTGCTGGACACTGGCCGTGTCCCTGCTCTTGAGAGATCAGCAGCCAGAGCTTTGTGCAGGGAAGGCTACGGTCGCAGCTTCCATCTGCTCCAGCCCACCGGCACTGGGGGCTGGTTTTCTCCGTGGGGTTGGTGAGTTTAGCAGCGTGCTCTCGTAATTCTACATCTGGTGCAAACTGGAATTCATAGTCTAAAGACACATAAGGTATATTGGCCTTCCGTCTTATTTTCTCGGGATAGTTAAAGCACCACAAGGGCTGCAAGAAAGAACACTGAGTTTTTGTTTTGTGTTGTTTTTTGGTGGTTTTTCTTTAACCCACACCCCCTGCCTAAAGCAGAAAAGCTGGGTTTTAGAGATTTAGGCTTTGGAATCCCGTGTTCTTCAGGAGCTTTCATCTCCCATGGATTTTGAGAGTAAAAATTAATTCATGGCCATCAGGTGCCCAGCTGCAGCAGTGACTGGGGTCATGATGAAAACTCGAGCTGAGTTTTATTCTCACATGGAGTTTTAAATTCAGTCCTGGGACAGTAAAAGTTCACAGAAAATTGTCATCTTGTGAGATTGTGATCATCTTGAACACCAGAAATGCAGAAATTGTTGCTCTATGTCCATCCTACAGGCTTTCAGCGTTAGAACAGAATGGAATATTTCAGTTGGAAAGGACCTACAGTGACCATTGAGTCCAACTGCCTGACCACTTCAAGGCTGACCAGAAGTTAAAGCATGTTATTAAGGGCCTTGTCCAAATGCTTCTTAAACACAGGCTTAGAGCATCGACCACCTCTCTAGGAAGCCTGTTTTGCTGTTTGACCACCCACTAGATAAAGAAGTGTAAGTGTAAGTTATGCATTGCCTACACAATTTTTGTGTGACTTGTCACTGCTGTCAGTGGCACTCTAATAGCTTCTGGAGCCTTCCCAGTTGGGAAGGCAAATGTCAGAGGGGTTTCCCTGTGAAGGGAATTTGTTTGTACCTGAAAATCCAGTGGTATCGTGAGAAAAAGTCGCTTTTGCATGAAGTGCCCAAGCATGCAAAAGTGGTCTTTTTACAACCTAGAAATCATTGATTTAGCAGAAATCAGCTCTTCCTCTTGCTTGTCTCAGTAGCTTCATCGGGTCTTTTTCTGCTTGCAGGCACACAGAGTGCCTGCACACCTCCTGGACAGGGAGGGCTCCTGCGTGTCAGTATTGTACTGAGAGTTGACCACCATAACGCCCCCAGCAGTATCTCTTCCTCCTCTTAGTTTTTCCTCTTTTATATTCCTATCTGTTGTCAGAAATAGGTTCTTTCTGCGTGGATCGAATCTGGAAGCAATACCTCGAGGGACACATTCAGACTCAGGATATAAAGCTTGGAGTTTTTTCCACCTTTGACATTTGAGAGATGCTTTTAAGTAGATGAGATACTATTACAGTGTCAGCCCATCTGTCGTTGGAAGCATTGATGTTTGAATCATATTCTTCTGCTCAGTTTTAACAGAAAGGCAAGTGAAGCTGTCTGGTAGTTGGCCTTGTAGGATGCCTCAGTATGGCTAAGAAGGGAAATTTGTTTTCATTTTCAAGCCTCTGTTGTGTTTTGCACTGCTTAATGCTGTTCAGTCCCACATCCAAGCAAGGAGACTCCCTGCCCAGGCTGCTCTTGCTGCCTGTAAGAGAACAGCACCTTTGCTTGCCCCTTCACCCGCTGGTGCTTGCTTTCGAAACGTGAGCATCTTCTTCCAGCTTCAAATCCTTCTCCACGTTGATACTAATCTGCAAGGTTCAAAGCAGGGGTGCGATTTCAAAGCCTCCTTAACCAGGTTACATCTGCAGTGTGATGCTCAGGCCGTGTTGAAAGCCCGTGTGTTGAAGCACGTATAATCACATCTCTGCACCTGTTAGAGCGGGGGAAATTGCTCTTGAGTTTTCTTTCTGGTTTTCTTAAGCCGCTCTCAGTTTTCCTCTGTTCCTGGCTGGTGCGACGTTCTCCTGCATCTGACCTCATGGAGAGATGTGGACCAGCCCCAGATGAAGGACTAGAAACAATTGTCTGCACCTGGCTGAGCAAAATAGGTTATTTGTGTGTATGCGTGTGTGCCTGGTAGTGTAATTTATTTGTTCAGTTACTTGAGCCAAGGTTTCCCCCCAAAGGAAGCCCTAATTAAGCGAGATAACTTTGCATCTGGGCTGCTGGCAAAGAGCAGCTCCCCATGCTTGCACGTGTGCTGGCCGCAGGTGTGTAGCTGCTGCCCTCCCATGCCCTTTCCTGTCCCTGTTTGATAACGCAGGGAGGTTAGCAGTAGCTGTGCTTTGGTGGGGCTGGTGGCTTTTCTGATGGAAAACAGGCCATTCTGTGCTCTGAAATGGTCCATCTTACCCTCAGCCAGGGTATGTACGTGGAACCTCATTTTTGAAGTTGCTTGTGTCTTGCGTAGAAAGCAATCGCTGTGTTGTTCACTGCTTCACTTCTTTCCTGGGATCCTTTTTTTGTAATTTTAGTTGAAGTTTCAGGGCTAGGTTCTGCAGATGGCTGAGGCGGCACCTCCCTAGAGAAGCTGTACCCTGATCCCTTACAGCCATAACGCTGTGGGGCTAAAGGCTGATCAGATAAATAACCCGACACAGCACACGAGGATCACGTGGGCTCACAAAACCAGCAACCAGGTCTAGATACCGCAGTGCCATCAGACACCTTGGCTGCTGCTCCTAAGGGAATTACAGGGCCTGGACATGGCCTGAATCTCTTTGATGCAATTTACCATGTTCCTGGATGCTTTCTGTGACAAAGCGTCATCAAATAATCATGGGGGTGGGTGGGTGGTGTCTGTGAAATGTTTATTTCCTGTCTGAGCCAAGGGCTAGGGCAGAAGAGCGCTATGTGGTACCTGTAGCTTGTTGGTTCAACTTGGACTTTCCAACACATCTGTGAGGATGTTTCCACAATGCGGGCATCCTTCTGATGTCTCTTTATTGTGGCATTGTGTGATGGGGAGGAGGACAGACCCACGGGGAGGATGAGAAATAGCCCTGGATGCTGCACAATGCCCAGTCAGGGTCGAGGCAAGGTGACTGTCAGGCTTGTTTGGCCTGTCTGTCTGCCCCATCCAGTTTCGAAAGCTGGTCACAACATGTGGAAAGGCATAGAAATCTGCATCCTCGCTGGTCTTGTCCTGGATGGACATCATCCTGGCCACCAAAGCAGCTTGTAGGTCACATTCTTCCCCTCAGAAATGTTTGGGAAGGAGCTGCTGATGACTGCCTACTACACAGGACCCTTTCCTTGCATCACCCAAGAACACCTGCATCATATACTCCGTGTGTATCCTTCACCTGGCCACAGTGGATTGCATGGGTGACCAGACAGGCTGGAGAAAACTTGTGTTCCCATTTTACAATAGACTACGTGCCCAGTTATGGTCCCTGGTGATGCGCCTCTCCCGGTGTCATTGAAAGAGCATGTGCCAGAGGCAAGCGGGCATGCATGCTCACTGGCAAGGTGGCCATGTAGCCAGCTGCCTACGAAGCAAGGTGTGCTGGTGTGGCTCTGTGGCCACCCTCGGTTTAAAGCTCAGGAAGCTGCTGATGGGGATGGAAGAGGCATCTCCTGCATGGGCACAAGAGCTCTGGCTTTCATGGCAGCGCCACAGACCTCCTGTGCCTGGTCTTGCTGACCTCAGTCTCCCAAATGCCATCAGGCAGGGACAGAGGCTGGAAACCTCCTGATGGAGCTGGAAGGAGTCCTGCTCTGTCTGCATGTAGGCATCTGCCTCCGTCTGCTGTTTGTCCCTCGCAACTTGTAGCAGTTTTATCATCTGCAAGTTTGGAAAAGCCACAGCTCTGACAGTATTTCTTGATAATGTGCCTATGACACTTAAAAGCTACTGAGATTAAGAGAGGCTCAAAAAAATCCCCACTGTTGTCAAAGACCTCCATCGGTGCTTTTAATACCCTGCCAAATGTTATGTGTGATTAGTTGGTATAGTACACAAAATACTGTCTGGTCCATGAGCGGCGTGTCCAGGGATGGATGATGATTATCTGAATGAAGATCCTGGAGTGACGCGTTAGCATGCAGAGTGTAACACAGAGGCCCCGTAAACACGTGGTGTGCCCGCCCTGCTCTGAGCAGCACACGCAGCTGCCATGGCCACTGTCTAAACCCATCTACTTTCCCAGGGTTTGCTTTCCTTCTCAGTTAAATTAACAAAGCTCCTCAGGCAGACCCGTGCTTACAAAAATAAAGTTTCAGTCCCAGCCTCCCTTCTTAAGGGGCTGAGTTGGGTTTGTCCTGCAGGATGTGGTGTCCCTCCTTCCACTGCAGTCTTGTGCCATGGTCTAGTCCATCTGCAAGGTCATTTGGGATAGCTGTGTGGGTCTTCTGTGGTCCTTCTTCTGAACGTGGGCTTTAAGAACTCCAGATGTGACCCAAATCCCCCTTTTCTTAAAGAGAGAACAGTGTCCATGCTGTACGCCAGGGCAGCGATTAGAAGGAGCTGGCATGGGTTTGAGTGTCCAGCTGAGGTGCCTGTGTTGTGTGGTTGTGCTAGCAATGGGATGCCTCTAAACCAGCTTTTCTGACACCTGTGGATTTTGTCTGCTCTGCCCAGGAATAAATCCGCTGAGAGAAACCAATCCATGAGATGCAATCAATCCTTAGTGATTCTGTGATGCTATTGCCATAGACGACAGTAAAGACAGATTGTTGCAAGCCCAGGTTTGTTCTTCTGTTTTAGCATGTAAATCCTTCCCTCCCTCCATCACGAGCCCAAGCGGGCAACCATAGCTTGGAGTCTATCCTTCCTGTGCATTGAACGCCTCTGCTGTCCCTGCATGCCAGATGAGCATCTTGGGGAGATGCCGGTACATGGGGATGCCCGTGATACCCAGAGGGCCCAGGCTGGGGCTGGGAGTGTGAAGGCTGGCAGCTGGCTCTGAACCGTTGGAAATGGCCTGTCCTGCTGGCTGCTTGCTTCCCTCCCTCGAGGCTTGGAGCAAGGTATCTGTTACACGTGCAGCTCCGTTTGCCTGCTCATACGGTGAGATTTGTTGTCTGTGCTCCTTTCTAAAACCCCCCAAAGGCGGGAGACACATGTGTTTGGAACCAGATACGCAGGCAAAACATCTTGGGGTTTGGAGGTAGGGAGAGGGAGAAAAGAAGACAAAGGAGGCTCTTCCCGGCATGGAGTTAAAACCTGTGGTTATGTTTTGCTTGGCATGGTTTCTTCATTGTATTAAGCTGGGCGGTCGCTCTCCCCTGTCTCCCCAAAGCTACAGGCAGTGTCCTATGGAGATGAGTAGATACCGTTTCAGATGGAGTTTCTGAATTAAAATGTGCCATTGTGTTCAGAGCTATTGTTTCTGTTTTCAATATTGAAGTTACTCGTGGTTTCCAGGGAACAATATATCAAGCAGAGCTAACAGGCTGTAGAGATGATGTAGATTATGAAAACAGAGGGATTAAGTTTCATACATTTGGAGCCAAAGACTCATCTCTCTCGTAGTAGTGTAAGCAGGCTCACAAAACCCTACCAATTCAACTAAGGGTGTGTTTTTAAGCAGGTTTAATTAAAGCCATGGTCACCACTGTGTGGGCAGCAGAAGTCTCTCGAAGGATGGATTCTCTGGGTACTAGATCACTGACCATCCAATGTATAAATCAGATTTCAGAGCGTTCCTATGCCAGGCTTTGCACTGGTTCAAACAAAATCAGTTTGTGGAGTTGGAGTGGATAGGCTGGGTAGCCCCTGCCTACAGCACTGATGAAATCAGCAGTTCTATCTGTATGAGAGAGGAGTAAGGAAGGGTAGAAGAGGGCATTGCATGACAGATGTGATTCTGACACCCCTAGTGCTCTGGGGGACTGGCTGGACTCAGAAGGAGTCAGACTGGCACACTAGGTGACCCTTAAACAAAGAAACAGCCCCCCCACTGGTCCCTGCAAGATGCTGTCCTAAATCCATGATGTGGCAGAGCAGGTCAGGAGTTTTGTTCTCTGGATAATCTGACAGCACTGGACAAAACATACTAGGGCATAAACCAAACCAGCCTGCAAATTGTGCTAACCTTAATATTTGTGCTAATAGCAAGTATGTAATTAATAGCAGCAGTCTGCTAATGGCTCCATGTGGCTTTTAGGATGCACCTTCCAGCACCTTGCAATGCTGCCACGGGCTTCCCAAGGACTGGGGGGGTTTGCAGCCCTGCAGCCTCCCACTGACCCATTCAGCCTTTGGGCTGGACAGAGCTGCTCCTGCCTGCACAGTCACTCTGGGCCAGGATTTAGGCACTTGCAGTTTTGGCGTTGTAAGGCCTTTGGTGTGGTTCAGTAGGGCCGATGCATTGATAAACCCAAAAAGCTCAGTGGGGCTGCACTGTATTTCAATGACTGGCTTGAAAGGATTGAAATTTAAAGCAGGATGGAAAGTAAATATTTTATAAAATTGCCAGGTGATGTAGAAAGTGGTGATTAATGGAAGTGACCTTGGTGCTTTGCTCCCTTTCAGCGAAGCTCTTAGAGTTGCCATCGTATTTAAACATGGGACCTTTGCTCTGACGGTGCTGTCAGATGTAGTTCTGCTGCTGTCGGGAGGGCAGCGTTATGGGAGTCCTGCTCTGCTTCCTGTCCAGGGGCCATGGTCACCATTGCTGCAGTGTGTCACCGGAGAACGTTGGTCTGTTGTGCAGGCTGAAGGGACGCTTCAAGGCCCGTCATTGTTGTAAAGATAACAAGTTGCGGGAGGTGAGGAAGGATGCTCTACAGTTGAGGTCAGCTTTTCCCCCCAGACAGGATTTTTGCTGTGACCTGCAGTGAGCCTTTTGGGACATGCCTGGGTTGAACAGCCTGGGCACCCGGGCTGGCTCTGGCTGTGCTAGCTCCTATAAAAAGGCAAAATATTTGCACCCCCTCCCAACATTATGGACCTTCCTCGGGAGCTTGGCTAATGGACCTGATGGGGCATAGCATCAGCATCGCTCTGGCATCTCTGCACGACCCTGCTGTGCCACATAACTGCAGCATTTGTCTCTCTAAACAGGCATTATGGTGTGGCCTTACTTCCCAGGGATGCTGTCGGGACAAATCCACTGGGATAACAAGGGACGTATAATCACCATGGATAGATGGAAAAGTATGAAGTAGCCTTTGTCCAAGCATCTTCCAGTGTGGTTAAGTTGGATGAGGCCAGCCTAATTTAGCACTGGGGAAAGAAAATGCTTCTGGCAGGAGACATCAATAGCTGCTCTGTGAAAGGCCAGCGTGGGCTTTCTGAGGAGCTCTTCAGAGATGCACCAAGTGCCTCTGTCATCCCAAACCAGCACCTCCGAATGTTTTGCCAGTCTGTGTTAGCCACAAACGCTGGGCTAGTTTCGTGGAGCCTTTGGAGAAGGTTGCATTTCTGTATGAAAAATACCAAATGTCTCGGCTGGAAAACAGCATTCCCTCTTTTGATGGATTGTTTTGGGGAAAGACCCCCAGACTCTGCTCCCCCCCTTCTCCTCCTCTGGCTGTTTTAGTTGGATACTGAGAGGCTTGTAAGATTTCCAAGATTTCTGGTGGAAATTTTCAGACCTGAGAGAGGCATTTTCCCTTTGGGGATTACACCATGCTGTAAATGTCTGTTCTCTTTATTTTATATGCATTTTCCTGCTTTTGTTTGACTTTCTTATGGATTGCACTGTATTTAATTCAGAACATATCCTATAATGCGGTAATTGTCAGGCATGTCAGCCGGTTATCCGGACAGTTTTTGCTTTAAGTTTGGGGTTTTTTTTCCCTTCAAAATAAAAGGAAAGCCAGTTGCTGCTGCTTCTCAAGGATTGAATTAATGCACTTTTGCATGCTGAGGCATCATGTAACACCAGGAGAAGTGCCAGTGTCACTGGCTGTGTGATAAAATTATTCCTGCTGCATTGTGGAACTGGTAACTGCTTTAGGAAGAGATGGAGTTTCACCTCCTTCTGCTGCATAAGATGTCAGTTATACGTGTGAGCGGCTGACAGATGTGCTCAGTCTGTTTCATGCCCTCACCCAAAGATCTCCCAAGTCTTTTGCAAACATTTGCTAACTGATATTATGCTCAGAAACAGCTCTGTTTTGGCTAATTTTGAAGGGGTGTGAGTTAGGCAGATCTCCTGCTGTCTTGTGTCTGTGAGAGCGAACTAGTTTGTTGTTCCTGTGAGAGGGTGAAGAAAAGGAGGAATAAAAAGAAGCTCAATGTGACCCACATCTAGAGAAAATTCTCCAACAGCTGTGTCCTGCAGAGGGATCTGCCGCAAGGGCAGCAGTGTTGTTCCCTGTCACGGATTTCAGCAGGTATGGTCCTGGGCTGGAGTAAATCAGGTCCTTCCACTTATGTCATGGATGCTCCACCTTAGCAGAAAACCCGTCCTGAAGTCAAACCACTGAAGAAGTGATCTTCTGTAGCCCAGCATACAGAAGGTGAATCTGTGGAGATGGGCTCTTGTGTTCTCCGCTCCCTTGCTTGTTCTCACCTGCTGATGTTTCAGTGCTGGTATGGTACCTAATAGCATGAAATCCATTGGCTGGAAATTTCAGCTAACCATCTGTATTGAAAGACCCCCTTGGATGCTCTGGTTAACCAGGATTTGGAATATGCTACAGATGGATAAGCCCACAAATGGGAGGATAAGCATATCTGAAAACCACTCATAATACTTCTTCCACTTGCCGATTTTAGATACACTTCCTCTGAATTCAGTCTGATTCCTGCCCTGCAGCGTAAGGCTTAGAGCATTTGATGGTTCTTGACTAAACCTTGTGCCATTTTCCTGAAATCTGTCTTGGATTTTGCAGATGCAAAAGCAGAGATAGGACCAGAGAGGTTTATCCATGAGAAAACTCTGGCAGACAACAGAGTACAATCTGTTTCCATCTCTTCCTTCTCTTGCAGATCACAGGTAATAACTCAAAATATAGCTGATGCTGTGACCATCAGTCATGTCAGCAAGCAGCACAGCTGGTTTTCAACTTCAAAATGAAAGGAAATTGCTGCTGCTCCTCAGGGTTTTAATTAATAACCCTTCTTCTGTTCTGGTATCTTACCTCCCCTTCTCATCTAAGATTGCGTTGTCTGCACCAGGGATTTTCAACCTTTTCTGATCTGCAGATGCCCTGAATGCCTCCTGCTGAGGGTGTGAGTTCCATCATCACTGGTTTCAGATCCCTGGTAGCACGTTTTTTTCTTCCAGCTGCTTTGGCATCCCCCTACGCTTGTGCACACAACCCCATACAGATGCCTCTTCTCCTCTGCCTCATCTCTCAGTTGGCTGTAGCCCATTTTTCCTCCTTGGGAGCGAGCCTTGTGAGAAGGGAACACCAAGAGCTGGGATCACTGTGTGCCTCGTGCATAACTCTCCTCGTGTACTTCACCTTTTAACTCCAGCAGTGGCCAAATCAAAGTTATTGTCTGCTCACCTCATTTTTAACGAAAAATGCATTTTCTAACGAGCACTTGGAAAATGGGAAGCTAATATGCCTCTTGGCATTCAGTGTAGGAAGAGTTGTAGCCTTGGGACCACTTGAGTGACCGCGAGTAAGGTGAAAACTCGCTGGGGTTTCTGAAGGCGCCTTGCCAAAAATCTGCTGCTCTCAATCTCTTGGTCACAGTTTGATTTTCATCTGCTATTCCTCTGAGACAAAAATGAATTAGACACTGCAGAGGGGGAAAGTGAGGCCCCTTCTCTCTCGGTAAAAGGTTGTAGTCCTGTGTCACTTTGCAGCCATGGAGGTTGTTTCAGTTTGCCCAAGAGGTTTGGATGAAAGTCATCCTCAGGGTCTTTGTGTGTTAAAATCTCCCATGATTGCAGCACTGACCTCCTGTGGGGCTTTGATTTTATCTGTGCACATGGTAAACCTACATCCACTTGAAAAGGAGCCAGCCAGATAGCACACTGGTAAGAGATCGTGTGGGTGTTCTAATTTGCTCATTGTAAGAGGTGTGGAGAACTTCACCCTTCTGACTGGGGAAGAGAAAACTGCTTCAAGAAAGGAAGGGGAGGAATTAACAGCCCAGCAGGAAACTCCAGCTAGATAGAGCCTGTGGTGTAAGGCATAGGTGGAGCTCAGGTAACTGTCTCAGTGGATTAGTTTCAGGGAGTTAGATTTGGTCACAAACTTCCAAAACCTTGAAACCAAATCGGGAATAAAGTTGCCACTGGCAAATGCCACAGGATCAGGCCATTAAACAGCTCATATTGTCACCTGTGTTGGTTGGCTTACAGCAGGGTAAAAGCCTCCCTTGCGAAAGAGAAGTCACCCCTTAGTCTTGCATGCTCTAAGGCCTTATATCTGAAACAGAAAGAAATGTTCTATGAAAATCTAACTAAGATAAATGAAACATATTAAGTAAATAGTTATCAAGAAGATGCTTGGCTTCTTATCCTCAGAGATGCCACAGGTGTTTGGGTGATGTTTGCAAATTTAAGCTTTGCACCATAAAAGCTAGAGTAGTTCTTGTTTGGCTGGTTTTTGCAGTGACTGCTGATTCTCAAACAGTTGCTCACCTCCAGGAGCTGAGAGTTCAACAAGAAGGGCAGTTGTTATGAGTGGATACCACCGAAATCTTCCTATTCCATGCTTGCAAGTCAAGTGATTTCATGGTTATGTGCAAGTAGTAAGGAGTGGAATGGGCCAGTGCTCTGAGCCTGCTTTCATTTTAATGAGCAGAAACTCACATGAGTAATTTCCTTGATTTTTAATGGGATTAATTGCACGACCGTTTGCTGACCACTGTAAGAAAGTTGTAATCTGGACCACAGGGTTTATAGCAGATCTTCTAAATGAGTTTAGTGCAGAAGCAAGGAGGAAGCTGCTCGGAGCAGAAGGCTGGACTCTGTGCAGGACTTACGTAGGAAAGCTGTTGGTGAGCCCAGAGGAGTTTGGAGAGATAAAGCCTGGGGAGGTGATTTTGGTGGTGAGTTATTTGTGGACGACCATCTGTTGTGCCAGAAGCAGGAGTGGGATGTGTTTGTTCAGCCTGACTCCAGACATGCTGCCCAAATAGGTGGGAAGCTCACTTCCTGGTTTCCATATACCCTCCCTGTTTCCAAATGGATCCCCCACCAAGTGGCACAGTGACATGGCAATAGATTTCTCTCTGCTCATCACACCGGTCATACAATTGGATGCTCCCCCATGGTGGGATTCACATTCTAATGCTTATAAGCAGATGAATGGAGTATGAGCTCCTCCAGGTTTGCCAAAATGCATTGCCCACTTCTGTTTTCTTGCCTGCCCAAAGCCAGCTACAGCCCTAACTCCATCCTTTGTGGCTCTGCATCCAGCCTTCCCTTTCCCTTTGTGCTGGGATGGTTTTACTCTAAGTGACAGGATGACTTTCTCATTCAGCAAATCTTGTCCCTAAGTTAAATGTCACATATCAAAGATGCAGAGACTGCCCGTGTCTGAGCAGAATAACCTGGGGCGTTAACTGAAGGATTTTTTTCATCAGTCATCTGTATATTTGCAATAACAATAATAATTGCTTTTAATGGAAAAGCATTTGTCACAGACAAAAGAGTTATTGACTTTCAGATGCTCTGCAGACATCTAATTAAGTGAACTGAGTATCTGTTTATTGGTCTTTGGCTGTTTATCATCCACATGGGGAAAGTGCTGCGACTGCCAGGAGGAGTTTCTGTGGTTCAGCCCTTAGCTCCCTTCATTCCTGGCTGCTCCATTTATTTCCATGGTTAGTGTCTCCTCTTACCAGACCCAGGCGGAGTGGGGCTGTTGGGCATTGGCTCAGGATACCCCATCACCTCTGGAGATTTGGGATGTCTCATTCAAGCCCATTGCTGTTTTTTTTTTTCCCTACATCCATCTCTTCCTTCTGCTTTGCATCCTTCTCCGTGGGTGGAGGATACAGAATGTTCCTTTTCTAGGATTTTAGATCTACCTTGCACTGGCTTTGAATGGCAGAACTGGGTGCAGGGAAGTGCTGAGGAAGGCTCCGTGTTTCTGCTGCTCTTTGTTTGGCTCTAACATCCTGAGGGGTTTCCTGAGCTGGAGGGCAGTCATTACCTCCCAGTCTGTGTTGCAGACTACTACTGCTCTGATTTGGTTGGCTATAAATTAAATCAGTTTTCCCCAAGTCGAGTCTGTTTTGCCTGTGATGGTGAATGATCTCACCCTGTCCTTATCTCAACCCCCCGAATTTTGTTGTATCTTCTCTACCCAGTCCCACTGAGGAGGGGAGTGACAGTGGATTTGGTGGGCACCTGGCCTCCAGCCCCAGGGATATTGTCTCATATATCAAAGGAGGTGAGAAATCTTCCATGCTTCCAGGGCACTTGGCGTTGGGAGAGGCTGTGTCCCCGTGAATTGCATCGGTGGCCTCCCCCCAGCTCCCTGCCACCCAGACCCTCCCAGCAGAGGCAAGAGCTGGGGCAGGAAGTGCAGTCTGGCAAAGTTTAGCCAAACTCTTCCAGCTGCAGTTTATTGTATCTATTTTGCTGATATCCACCCTTTAGATAAATAGCGCTAAGTTACACGCGTTGTGACTCTCTTGATGTGGTTAAAAAGGCTTTTAACCACACTAGCCAAGCTAATCTAACTCCAAGAATAACCATGGGAATTTGACTGTATCGGTTCCAGCTTGAATCAGTCACCGTAGTAAAGTGAGAATTGCCTTCCTGGCTACAAGTGTAGAAACAGTGAAACTTCAAGTCAGTTGGTGGGGATTCCCTCCCCCTCCTTTTCTTCCCTTTGAACAAACCTCCTGCCCATGCCTGACCTCAGACACCCGGAGCTCTACCTACAAGAAAACAAAATTTCCCATTTTCAATAAAAAACTTGTCTCTGTAGGCAGAAAAGTACGTTATCTAACAGTCCGCAAAGCTATGGTCTGTTTATTTACCAGGCTGACTCCCTGATGGGGAAACATGTGGGATCTTTTAACTTTTTCTCCTGCACAGATGTTCCTTCTACTCCTGAGTTTCCTCTTGATCTTCGGTTTGTTGGACCATATGGTGAAAATGCTGGAGATGTGTGTGGGGGGAGAGGAGAGGGATTCTGTGTGCCTAAAACAAAAACACTAAAAAAAGAAAATTCTGACTGGCTTTTCCCCATGTTAGCAAAAAAATCTTTTTTAAAGGAAATTTGTTGAGGCAGCAGAACAGCTGTGGAGTTACACCCCCTCGTTGCTGGACACGTAGCATTGATGGGATGAAACGCTGATGGATGAGCCCCCCCAGCGCAGCTTTTGCTGCCACTTTAGGTGTTTGTGTTGAGCTGTAGATCCAGTTCAGGTGGGGAGATAAGGGTCCTGCAAGGTCAAGCAACAGGGCCGCTCACTTTCCTTCCTTACCTTCCTTGGAGGCCACTGGGGACTGTGGGTTGAAAGACATCTTTCCTGGTCTGTTGGAAACATGTCACAGGGCTAGCAGGAGCTTTGGTGTTTCCCCAGCCCAAGGGAGCCAAAGCTTCTGTGTAGGCTCAACAGGGACATAGGGCATTGCATTGTACGGCTGAAACGTGGCGGAAAATGAAATAAAATATGAAGATTTGGGTGTTTATCTTGGTAGCACCGTGGGCTGAATGACAGCAAAAGGGTTACAGAGGGTCAATGGGAAGGGTGGGAGGCTCTGGCAGTTTTTAGGGCTGGAAAAGATCTCTCTTGGGCAAGCCACTGGAGCAGGTGCTTCTTTCCTTTTTGGGTGAGGTTATGTGTGGCCTTTCAGCTGGTGTTCAGCCTCAGTGGCACTGGTCCACCCAGGCTTATCACCCAAAGAGAAATTGTAGGGCTCATTTAGGAACATCAGGTCAGCCTGCTGCTTTCCTAGGCTTGCTTCCATAGAAAATCACTGGTGGTCAGTAGTCTGCTCTGTTGTGCAAGCTGGCCATACGTGGTGGTGTCCTCCAGGATTCTCTGCTCTCACAAGGCTCTCTCCCTGCTCCCCTTTCTCTCATCCTGTCCTCCATGTAGGGACTGCAGTGGAAGATATTCCCCCAAACCCATCTCTGTGGGAAAGCAGGAGTGCTCTTACTGGATCAGGGCAGTGGGCAGCACCTTGCCAGCAGGAAGGCAGAGTGGGTGTTAATAAATAAAACCTTGAATCCAGTTGCTTGAACAGCATTTTTAGCCGGGTGGGTGGTCTGTTGCAGGGACAGGTAAAAACTGTCTCTCCATCAACGTGGGCAGACTGCGGATTAGAGACAAGGTGTGTGTTTTGTAATGAAGGATGAGACCCTAATTTTAGAACGGCAGCAAAGCCGGGCTCAGATGTCTGCCTGGGCCCCGTCCCAGCTTCTCTGCGCTGCCAGAAACTTGCCCTCCCTTTCTTGGAGTGAACTGTATCGTACCTTTTTATGTACAGACTCCTCTACAATGAGGCAGAGGGATTCCTGCTGTTGCTTTGCTTTGCTAATCCCTTTTTAAACCACGCGCAGACCAAGAGATCCCCTGGTCCCTTTGCAGCCGATCCATATTTTTCCCCTAAGATGTTTGTTCTGTTTCCTTTGCAGATGCAGCTTCTGGACAAGTTCCCTATTGAAGGAGGCCAGAAAGACCCCAAGCAAAGAATCATCCCTTTTCTACCAGGTAATGCTGTGGGAAAAGCCCTAATAGGGATGATAGAGTAGTTGGGGACCAGTCTTACAAATGCCTTTTCCCTGGGAGCTCATACATGCTGCCCTGTGATACCAAACTTCCACCTCCTCCTAAAATAACTGGCAGGGTGTTTAGGGCTCCCAGGAGATCTTGCACCAGCTGTTCAGGTTGACTCGTGCCCTGCCGCGAAAAAGGGATTCAGTGGCTTCTGGGCGGCTGGGCCTGAGGGGTGCAACCAGACAGCCTGAGCTTGGACCACCAGCTGGGAGGCCACTGGGGACCAGAGACATGGTCACCTTCATTTCTGGATCGTGTGGTTCTGCTAACACTGTTACTGTAAAATAAAGAATGAATGATTAGGGTTGCCACTGGGATATAAAGGAAACTGAAAGAAGGTTAAATGCAAAGAGATTTCTGCAATGCTGGTCAAGAAGATAAGTAAATATCTCTTTGGCCTGACCCACTGTCCCTCTGACAGCTTTCAGAAGAGGGGCTGGACGTGATGGTTATCCTCTCCTCAGAGTAATGGCACACACTTCCACACAGCTTCTTCCAACAGTCACTGCAGGGGTGGCACGGGGGACATGAGCCAGACCGCAGTGTGCTCTTGGAAACGCATGCTCAGGCCAGCTCTGTATTGTCTGACTGCACGATTCTGGCTGTTGGTTTGAAGTTTGGCTCACTGCACTGCCTGTCAGGATAAATGGAGAGTTTTCAGCCTGTTAAAAGGTCTATTCTGTCTTTAACTGTAAAAAGGAGATCCCATCTCTTCCCCAAAGGTCTGTAAAGAGAAGCTGGGATGGGAGGGTTTAGTCATCTCCAGGAGTGTGTGCTGTGGTCCCCAACACTGTTTGCAGGCAGAGCAGCTGCTCCAGTGTGTGGTGAGCACAGCTCCAGGGCAGGAGGGGAGGCAGGGACTTGGAAACCAGCAGTGCAAATACGTGGTGCAAGCATCAGGGCCACAGTAGGATGGCACAACAGTGTGGCAGTCTCCATGGGCCTTCTGGAAGGCAGCCCCTGCATCTCTGCAGTGCCCTAAGCTGCATCCAGCCCCTCTGCAGCTATAGGGAGGTGATGTTGCCTTCCAACCTGGAATGAGGAGAGGAGTCCAAGTATGGGCTCTGTTTCGAGCTGTGCCACTAACAAACTCACAGACAAGTCACTGCGAAACCTCTGTATGACAAGGATGGATACTGCTGGCCTGCCTTTCTTGCTGGAAAGCATTTTGAAATCCTTGAAAAGCACTGTACAGGAGTGCAGATGGCTTCAGGTGAGGTGCTGTAGGAAAGTCTCTGGAGGTAACAGCTGTTCCTCCTGTGCTGACCACCACTGACCCATTTCTTCACTTCGTCCTAGAAGTAAGTTGGCTGAATGCAGGTGACTGATGCTCAGCCCGTGTGCGGTTCTTAGCGATAGTCCTGATATATGGGTGGGCGATGTTTGCGGAGGATGAGATGCATCCCATATGCCCATTACAACACTTCCAACCCTCCAAGAACATGAGGGAGATGGTACTGCTGCGTATCCTCAAGGGGAAGTTTTATCTGGAAAACATTTGGGTTGACTTAGTGTCCCAAAGAGGGAAGCTGCCAGAATAGAATAGACCTCAGCTGTATTTAATTTAAAATTTCTCTGATACACACTCTACTTTTGATATCGAATCTCTGCCTCTTTCTTGTTGAACTCCTGAAAAGCCCTTGTTGCTTTACCCAGGAACAAGGTGACTCAGCTAACTGTCAAACAATGTCAAACTCTGTTAAATAAACTAGCTGCCGTAATTAGAATACGCATGGCATTTCTGCAGCCGGAGCCGTGGATTACTGAAACGAATACCTAGCTATAAACTGTCTTAATTAGAAAACAGCAGGGCAGATGTTTGTACTTAAATCCTACTTTTATGAAGATGTTATGATCTTGCTTGCTCATTATGGGCCTTATTCAGCCAAGCTGGAGTGGTTCTGAGTGTCTGGGGTTTGCCTGTGCCACTTGCGGGCTTGGGCGACTTCCCCATCAGCTCTGGCTTAGCAAGTCAGTGCGTGCCGGCTTGTGACTCCCGCCTGTCCGCAATGCTGTGGTGCTCTCCTGAAACAAAGGCGTGATCTGAGCCTGGGAGTTAAGGAGCCACCTTTGCAGGTCACTCTGCCATGGCAGAGGGTGCGCACAGGGCTGGCTGGCAGGTCACCCGTGGTGTGGTGGAGCTGCTGAGCAGCCACTGCTCTGTAGTCAGAAGTGGGGGGTGGTGGTACCTGAATCTCCTGCAGCAGCAAAGGACTGGAAAGGAAGAACTGAGGGCTGGCTGCAGGAGGTTGGGCCACAGAGCCACCCAGCCCTCCTGGTGGCCTGTTGTGGGTCCCGAAGGAGGAGTGCGGTCTCTCCTTTCCAGCACTGACTTTCAGCAGTCGCAGCAGGGGTTGGGGGATGTGGGACTCTGTGTCTGGCATGGAGATGGAGAATGGAAGTTGTCTAAACTGACAGCTGAACAGCAGGGACATGCAGTTTTTCTTTCCTCTAGACACCTTAATATTATTTTTATCTATTTCTTTCTTGAAATAAACCCCCCCATACACCCCTTTCCTCTTACGCAAATAAGGACTTTACAGCTTTCAGTGCTGTGAAGAGGTTCAAGGAAATAGTAAACACTGTCAATTAGTCCTGTAAAAGATGTCCAGGGGATTATTTAGTAATTTTGTCCTACTTTTTCAGAGTCACTCCCCTGCCTTCAATTTTTCTGTGAGGTTTTGTTTTTGTTTGGTGTTTTTTGTTTTTTACCATACCAAGAGGGCAAAACTTTCTTTTTTCCTCCACTTTCCCCATTTTATCTTTTTCCCATGAGCTTTTCCTTTCTTCTGTCTGATTTCGCTCGTTACTGTCAGAAAAGTCTGCATCAGAGGAGATGAAGCATAAGAAAACCTGTTTGTGAGGAGGCCAGAGAGCATTTCTTTAGTTGGTGGTACGAAATTTTTGTTTGGGAGGACAGAGAGAGATTGTAGAAGAGTTACGATAAAATTTGCAGCAAAACACCTTTCTAGACCAAAGACTATCTGATACTGTAAGAAGGCAGGGATGAAAGGGGCTGTTTGGGTGTACCAGTGGGACTGTTGGTTGAGCTCATTTGCAGTGCACCGATTCCTCCATCACCTCTCTCACACCGTATCTGAAGAGTGATCTTAGGAGTGCGGACTCAAAGCTTTGCTGCTTTCGTGTCTGCGTCAGCAGAGAGTAGTAGTTACGGATTTGGGCTCCCTTGTTTCAGGGATCTTGAGGTAACTAATGGAGGAACTTCAGCTGGAAGGAGAAGACTGGTCTGTTGTGCTTCTGGAGAACACAGAGGCAAATACAAATGACAGAGATGGGACGATGCAGCCCTGGGATTAACAGTTTTGCAGTGGTTGACCCAGGACTCCAGGGCTTGCATTGTTTTGCATTTCTCTTGGCACAAAGTGGAGGAGCCATCTGGAAACAAAGCTGAAGTTGGAGGAATGTCAGCTCCTCTTGCTCCACTGTGTCTTCCAAGGCATGGCCTTAAGGAAAATGCACTGCACGGTGTGAAATCATCCTGTTGCACTGGCTACTGGGCTGGAGATCCCTGCCACGGAGAGAGGCTTGGGCTTTCTGTGGCATGGAGGTGTGGGCATTGGTGATGGCAGCCCATTGCACTTTCTGCCCAGGTTCTGGCTTGGTCTCTGCCTGGACTTCAAACCAGTTTTGTGCCCCAGTGTAAAAATTGGAGACTTCGCATAAGTTCTGCTGACAGAAGATCTTCATGGGGTGCCTGCTCTGCAGCTTCCCTGCTGCCTGGAGAGGGAGACATCCCACTCCAGCAGACTGCTGTGTTTGCCTGATTTTCCTTACCCTTGGGAAGCTGAGTCCTATCCCAGGGGACTGGAGGGTCGTGCAGACTGCTCTACCAGCTCAGTCAGGCACCTGCAGAAGCAACAGCTCAGCCTGGCTCCAGTCCCTGCCTCCAGCGCTTGGAAGCCTCTGCCAGAGAGGCACCTTCTCTCTTCCTTTCTTTCCCATTTGGATTTTCCTCCTTCCTTGATTAGGATGAGGAAAGAGGAAACTATCCTTTTCAGGGCATGTGCTGCCATCAGAGCTTGGTGGCTGCATCCTTGTGCACCAGGAGGGATGCTGGCAAGGTGGAAGAGATGTCACCAGCCATTGTCTGCCTCTGCTATGCCCTGATAACCTGCTTTCCTGCCCCCCACCCCGAGAAGATAAATGCCCCAGCACTGTTTGGCCCCGTGTTTTGCTCCTGAGCTGTGGTGTGTGGCTAGTGCCAGTGACAGTGGGTTGGGAGCAGGGTGAACTACTCTGTGCTGGAAGGGCTTTGCCTGACTGCTTAATCTCTGGGCAAGGCTCCTGGTTCCCCAGAGGAGCCCCAGTCTCTCCTCCTTGAAGTTTGCTGGGGGCTGTTCTCCGAGTGGGAGCTGGGGGCAGGAGCCAGCCCCTTCCCACAGCCCTCCTGACTCACGCGTGGGAGAGGTGCAGTGGCAGAGGGTGCGGGAGGCCATCCCAGCACCGCCCAGATACCTGGGGCTGGCGAGGGTGCCGGCAGGCGGGGAGTGCTGGCGGCGGGCGGGAGCCTCCCCATTTTGCACAATGCAGGAGGACAGGGAATAACCTCTCGCCAGCGCTGGCCGGGACCTTCCTCGCCTCTGTTTCTGCTGCTCGCGGGCTGCAGAGGAGAAGGAGATCTCCTGCCGATGAACTGCATCCCAGGTGGATATGTCTGCGTTTTGGTTTGGTCTGCTGGGTTTTTTTTCCCCCCCTCCCCTTTCCAGTGCTGGCTTTGGGGAAGAGGAAGCTGAGGAGAAAGGCTTGAGCAGGTTTGCAACAGCAGGATTTTGTCCATGGTGATGGGAGCAGCTTTTTTTCCTATTGGTCGTGTATGTTCCAGCTTTGCTCCTTTGTTTTGCTCCTGGCTGGAGGAGAAACAGCGTTTTGTTCAGAGATCTTGGGCAGTTATTCTTGCACTGAAGCAGAGATGACAGGCTCATCGTAACAGCTGCCCTTGTGGTCACCTTCGGTTCATGTTCCAGCCAGGTAAATCAAGACCAGGATCAGCGAAATTAGGATGGGGCCATGTGTAGTTTTGTCAGAGATGCTGCATTTCAGCGGTGGTCAGTGTATGAGGCATTTTCGGCGTTTATTCTGCCCGCCTTGGGAGGCAGAAGGCACAGAGTCCAAGAGGAGCATGCAAGGAGCATACTGGCCGAGAAGGACCCTTAGAAATCCCGGAGATTTTCTTGTTATAGGCTATCTTCTTTTCAGAAGTGGTTGCTAGGGGGGTATTTAAAAGGAGGTGCATTCCTTGTCCTACTTTGGATTTTATGAGCAAAAATATATTTATTTCATTTCAGCTTGTTTTCCATTTTTTATTATTCTCTCCAGCAGTGCTCTGAGCTATGAAGTGTTAGTAAGTGATTTTAACTTTTCTTTTGAGTCATTTTCTATTCCTGACCCACATGCAAAGGAAAAGTGTTGTTTAGAGCCAGTCAAAAAGTAGCTTAAAGGTTAAAAAGAAAAAGGAGAGATCAGATAAAATTCTCTTTACCGTAGGCCCAGTCCTGTCTTACTTTGGGATTAAAATATGAATTAAGTCATCTTAAATGGCATTTCTTTAATGTGCAGGGGTAGTCTCTGCAGGCGTGGCAGGCACACACACACTCAGATGTCTGGCTGGATGAGCCTTGCCTGTGTAACACAAATAACCGAGGTACTCTGCCGTGCTCTCCTGAATATGAAGCAGCAGACTTTGTCACATGGAGAAAGAGGGGCTCTGCCCCCATCTCCTTCCACCCTCCTGCAGTAAATCAGCGTTCTGGTCCCCCATCCCCACCTTAGAGGAGCTGCTGGGGGTGGGGAAGTGACCCACAGCACTGTGGCATGGGATGCTGGGGGTTTGGGCGACTATGGGAGAGCCTTTTGGGGGCCACTCCATAATGTGATAGAAATTCCTTTTAACAGACTTTTTTTTTCAGTTTTTCTGCCTGTTCTTTGAACAGGGAGAGTGCTTCCAGATTTAAAATGAACTTATATCTGAGCCAGGTTGGTGTGTTAGCAGGGTGGCTAGCAGGTCCTTGGCTTGTTTCCACTCCAGCTTATTTAGGACCTGGGTGATGCCGAGCGTCTGGTGAGCGGCTCTTCAGGAGCTCCTATTGTTTGAGAAAGCAGTTTCTATTGTTTCTTTCTATTTTCTGCCTTGCTAGGAGAGCTACTGCGGAAAATTCATCTCCTGTCTCTCACAAGAGGAGAATGGATTTCCTGCCAGCTCCGGGCTTGAAGGGAAAGAAGGGGCTGCCGGGAGGAAGCGGCTGTTCCTCGGCCAGGCGGCGTGAGGATTGATGATTTCGAGGGGGGCAGGCAGGCGTGTTATTTTCTTCAGGCTCTGTGGAGATATTTTTAGGGTTTAAGTCTTTTCTAGTTGAAAGACCAGGTCGTCAAGTGTGAGGTCATAGGATGCCCTTAGGCTGCTTCCTATTGAGGAGCTGTGGAAAAGGCAGCCACCAGCGACCAGTCGTTCAGAGCTGACCAGTGAGGATGGGGCTGTAACGAGCCCCACGTTGTGGAGCGCAGGGGGACTTTTGGCTTTGCATGCTGAGGCTGTTCCACAGGCATCATCAGGCCTTCTGGAGGTCTTTGGGCATTAATAGGGCATGAGCCAAAGGCCTGATTTCATTACACAAGGAAAAAAGGGGGAAAAAATGATTATGCTGGCATCTGCCCAAGTACCTGGTTCGGTTCTCTTCCCTCTCAGTCTCTTCCGAGTCCTTTCTCAGCATACAGATCCAAATTCCACCACCCGGCAGCTGAAACGAGGGGCTGAAACAGGAAAAACCTCCGGAATAGTTTTCTGGGGCTTGTACCTCTTCCTCTCACACATGTTAAAGGCTGGTATTTTGCTCAACCAGAAACCACCTCTGGGCAGAAATCAGCATATGCAGAACATGATGTGCCTCTCATTAGGCCATTTGAGTCTCCTGACACGTGTTTTATAATGATCAAGCCATAGTTTCAAGGGAAAACAAAGACTGGAAAGGGGTTTTGGTTTGGGTTTTCTTGAAGCCAGAGCTAATGGGGGTTGTTTTTTTTTTTTTTTTTTTCAGTGCTGGATGCTAAACCAGAAAGGTCAGAGTGGTTTTCAGTGCAGTGTAGCTGCTTGGGCTCCTTGGGGAAATACACAGACATTTTTACTCAGAAATTAGTTAGATTTCGATTCTTGTTTTTAAAGTCAATAAATAAACACGATTGTAGACTTGAAAAGCAGTTGGAGCTGCACTGGGCTCGCCGTTTCCTCAGGCACCCATTCCAGATGAGTGTGCCCTCTACTACTATAATTACTTTTTAAAAATAACTCTGCGAGTCTGTAATCTAAAGTGGGTGGTATGCAGCAAGTCTGAGAGCATTCTGCATTCAACCCACAGGCTGGGGAGAGGGTGGCTTTATATAAGGGTTTGCTTGTCTTCATCCCTGGGCTGAAATCTGACTTTTTCCCACAATCCATCAACAAATGGCCCATATAATGAAAGTGCTTTTTAACACGGGAATCAAGCTTGCCAGGGATTCGGATGGCTTTGCAGCCCCACAGCCTCTGGATGTTCCCTCTAGGTGTGACTTCTCTGCCTGATCTCGTCTCTGTTGAATTCAGATTTAAGCTGCCGGGGCAATAGAGGAGAGCAGAGCCCAGCTGAGATTCACAGCTAAGTAATAGTCTAGACCTCTGTTTAAATCTGCTTTCAGCCCACTTTGCCTTTTGGCTGGGCCAGCTGATTTATTTATATACTCACATGCTTAAAATAGGTTGTGATTATTTTTTTTTCCTGTGGATTGGAAACAATGAACCTGGGAATTTGCTGCTTGATTGCAAGTGATTTCTCTTACTTTATTTTCTCTATCTATTAGGCTTTTTGGGTGCTGATGTTCTTAAGTGTGGTGTGTTTGCAGACCTCCCTGCTCCACAATGCAGCTATTTTCAGGCTCTCGTGAACATGTTTGTCCTTACTCATAAGGGGATCTTTATACTCAGGAGCAGAGTGAGGGGATACTGCGGGCAGGGATTTGCCAGACTGAATCTATTTCCACTATAATGAAATAACCCATGACAGTGTCTGCCCCTCTGTGCTTTTTTTTTTTTTTAAAGAGTTGTAGTCCTGTTTTATTGGAAAGCTGAGGTAGGGAGAGGGAAATAATGTGGGAATTAGAAAGAGGAAACCAAGGGTAGGTAGATGGGGAAAAGAAAGTAAGTCCTAGAAGTGGGAAATTCAATCCTCTTGAGCTTCTCCCATTCAGAGAGGTGCTAATACAGGCCCCAGGCTTGTACTCAGGACGGAGGTAATTAATGTTTGCTCTCAAATTTCCTTGGGTCTGAAGTTAAGCACTTTCACCATGTCATTTTCTATCAGGGTTTTGCCACCTCTAAATAAAGAGCCGAAAATTACATTCCTTCTGCTTTTACATCCTAAGCATCGGCAAGTTCAGACTTGCAGGTACCTTCCCATATTCAGGGCTCTGAACAGCACAGGGCCGACCCGGAATAAGCAAAAGGTTCGCAGGCTGGTTTGGCCCTCAGTGGGGTTTTATTGGGGGTGTTTGGGCTGGTGGGCTTACGTCACTTTTCACTGAGTGCACTGTTAGATGTGATTCCCACCAGACTCTTCCAACTCTTCTTCCAGCTCTTCCCGCCAAACGCAGGATAGCTGGGTACCCTCTCAGGCAGCAGTAAAACCATCAGACCAGAGCGAAGGCATTTGTGCTTATTCCCACTAGGCAGTGTTGTCACCGCTGGGCTATTCACATCATTAGGTGCGGAGAGCAGAAGGGATCTATCTTCCTATCTAAATCCTGGCTCCTACAAAACAGAGCAAATGCAGAATTGTGTGTTTAGCAGATTTCCTCTTGGGAAGAGAAGTCTCCTATAGATAAAATCCTTTTAGCAACATCTCCAGCGAACGAGGCTTTGTCCAAAGAACAAAGAAAATTCGCAAGCTTGAAATATGCCTGAATTTCCTGAGTGCGCTCGCTGCTGCATGCGGGCAGGAAGCTGTGCTAGTCTGGGTTGGATGTTTGCTCTGAGTGGCATAAACAGAGTGTCGGGTCTCCCGGGATCCTGATCTGACCCGTGGACCAGGGAGTAGGAGTTCCTCTAAGCTGCAGCTACAAGAAGGACTACCATAGCCATGCAGCTCTGTGCCCACGTCCCTGACTGTCTCGTCTCCCCGCTGGCCAGATCCGTCCTCTGAAGATCCCCTGTGGATACAGGAGTGGGCAGCAGAGATGAGCCATGGTAGAGCCAGCACACACCGGTGTTAAGCTGCCAGCCAGCAGGGAACTCATTTCCTGCACAATTGTGAAAACAGCTGATCTGTGACATTTTAAGAAGGGGGAGAAAACACAGGGCAGGGGAAGGAAGGCCCTGGCTACGTAAATATTTACTTTCGCACAATGTCCCAGCCACCCCCTTCTCTCAGGGGCTGGGAGAAGAAGGGGGTGCTTGCTGCTGGCTCTGGTATGTGGTGACAGGGGACAGGAGAGCCACCGGTGTGCTGCCCACAGCGGGAAGGAGCACGCTTTGCGCCAAGCAAAAGCTGCTCTGCTGGAGTGTGATACTGCCCTGCTGACCCCTCTTTTCCCTGCTGTATCCCACAGCTGGGATGTGCTGCTGGACCGCCAAGAGCTTGCTTGAACCGTCTGCCTGGACCTCTCTTCCCAGCCCTTGGTCTTGCTCTAACAAAGCCAAGCTAGTGAGGTACTACTACTAGTGAGATATATCCCTGCTCCTTCCAGGAAGCAGCCTTGGGAAGGGAGTTGGGGAAATGAAGGCATGAAGCTTTCAGGGTAGTGCTGCTGCAGGTCGATGAGGTGTCTGGGATCTGGGGACTGCAGCTGCTCGTGTGATGCCACCACCACGTCACATGCCCACCACCAGCCAGGTCTGGAGCAGACGTGAGCCATGTTGTGTGCAGAGAAGGCACTTGCTAGACCTGGTTGAAAAAGACCCTCAGACACAGGGAAAAGATTTTCTTTCCATTACAGCATCATTCAACATGATATAATTCCAGTTTTCAGTTTCTTTCCTTCACCCTAGACAAAAACGTTACTTTTTCCTGCCCTGTCAAAGAGAGGGTGGATTGACGCTCTCTGGTCTGCAAATGCTGCTCAGTTATCCCTCCATTAGCCTTCCTCTGCCCAGGCGGCTGGTACAGCGCCATGTGGATGCTGTGTACATGTGACACAGGCTCTGACTGTCAGGGCAGCTCCGAAATCCTTCCTGTGTGTACTCAGTGGGTGGAGGGAAGGCTGCGGTGTGCTGTGTCTGAGGTTCAGTCAGTCTGTGTCTGTCACCAGGGCTGCACTGCCTGGGCCGTGTTCCTGCAGTGCGGCAATCTGTGACGTGTCAAGTCTGGGTGACCTGTATGTAAGGAGATGCAGTGAGTCCTGGGAATTCACTGGTGGCTCTCAGCACATTCTGCTCTCCCCAAGGTGTCTAAGAAACCAGAAGAGGTGGAATAGGTGGAATTCAGAGATTTGTTTCATGCAAGTGGTTGATGTGGTAACAGAGGTACCTCCAGCCTGTTCCCCTCCACCCCTTCTGTCAAGGAACTACTGGCTAAGCTCACTCCCCAGGACATGCACCATCACTCAGTGAATAAACACAAGGGATTTGTGTTGTGGGTTAATTCTGCTGCTGGAAATCAAACCCCATTCATGGTCAGATGACATCTTTTTTCTTGGAAAGGGACCAAGGTTAAGAAGACAAGGAAGGCAGGTTAGTTAAAGTATGGTAGAGTCTCTTGGGTGTAAGTAAAGACTATAAATAAAGGCCTTTTAACTTGGAAAAGAACTTTAGAGTGATATGATCAGGTTCAATTTAGTCCAAATATTGCTTTATGCCATTAAGCTGTTATCAAGTTTTGGTTCAATTGCAATAGTTTTATGACTTCAGTGTAGTGGGAACAGTTGCAGCCTTTATGCAAGTAAAGCATTTCCCCTGAAACGTTTGCAGTGAAGACTGCTGTATTGTGCAGGAACCTGGGAGTGAAACTGCCTGGAAATGAATAGCTGGGGAGGTGACCTTCTCTAGCTCTTTTCTTTCTCTGTTCCAGAGTCATTACACAGTCTAAGGATTTGTATTGTGAACAATGAAGGGATTTAAATGAAGTTTAGTTTTACATTCTCGTTAATGAATCTTCAAACTTAATAATAAAGGCTGAACATTTTTACTTATTTCCTTTTAAGCTGCAAGCATGTCTGATTCAGCAGCGTCTTGAGATGATTTGTCAGGATGAGAAAATAAGTCACATCCCTCTTCCTCTTCGGATTAATAGGGAACTAGAATAATCCTGTACACATAATATTATTTCAGTTGGGTTTGCATAATAGCCTGGAAATGGTTATACTTGATGCAATGCTTTGCAATGATGATGTTTCATCCTTTGAAGTTAGGTTAATTCCGTTCACAGTGTCAGATCCACACAAATAATAAAACACCCCCCCCCCGCCCCCCGTTTTTCTTAACTAGCCCTCAATTTCTGATCCAAGTTTTGCTATGGTCGATTAGAAGGGAGTGGATTTCAATGCTGTTTATGCAGATCTCCAGCACCATCACAGCCAGAAAAGTCCCGTCTCACATTTGGTGTATTTACATGTCAGTGTGGCTGTGGGTTTGGAAAGATCCTGGTGTTTCTCAGGAGTCTTGCTTGTATGCATGCCTGTGCTCGAAAGCTCTGCAGAGCATGAGTAGTTCCACCAAAATCGCTGTAGCTGACCCTTTCCAGGAGCCAAGGTTTTCCATATGCATCTGGACCTTTATTCCTGGCTTACATTAGAGAAAGTGAGAGAAATCAGGCCCCCATAATTACTTACAAGCTGCGAGCTAGGCACATATGTAAATATTTTCAGGGTCACAACTTAGCTCTTTTTTTTTTTTTAATATACTTTGTTATTAATAATAGTTTCTGAAGAGATTGAAAATCCCACCCATACGTTTCTATAGTGTCAAGGCTACTCAGCCTTGACCTCTGCTCCCGGCAGTATCATTGGATTTACTGTTGACTTCAGCAGGAGCAGTCACAGTGGGGCTGAGTGCTTTTGAAAGCCTTTTCCATGTGTTTTTCTGTGTAAAGCCCATCACTGTAGCTGCCAGATTATATGACACTGGGGTTTAAAACGACTTAAGAACAAAATCCACCTGATAAGGAGGCTAAGATGTAATAAAGCTAAGTGAAGTAAATTTGCTTTCTTTCTAAGACAAAGCAACTTTCACAAGGTTTTTATTTTCTCTGGCCCATGTGTAAAACAGTGGAGACCAGTAACGAGCGGCGCTTCTCAGGGGTCCGTGTTGGGGCTGGTACTGTTTAACATCTTCGTCAGTGACGTGGGTGATGGCATTGAGTGCACCCTCAGCAAGTTTGCTGACGACAGCAAGCTGTGTGGTGTGGTCGACACACTGGAGGGAAAGGATGCCATCCAGAGGGACCTGGAGAGGTGAGCCTCTGCCAACCTCATGGAGTTCAACAAGGCCAGTGCAAGGTCCTGCACCTGGGTCAGGGCAATCCCAAGCACAAGTACAGGCTGGGTGGAGAATGGATTGGGAGCAGCCCTGAGGAGAAGGACTTGGGGGGTACTGGTGGATGAAAAGCTGGACATGCGCCGGCAGGCCAGAAAGCCAGTCGTATCCTGGGCTGTATCAGGAGAAGTGTGGCCAGCAGGTCGAGGGAGGGGATTCTCTCCCTCTACTCTGCTCTCGTGAGACCCCACGTGGAGTACTGTGTCCAGTTGTGGATCCCTCAGCATAAGAAGGATATCAACCAGTTGGAGCAAGTCCAGAGCAGGCCATGAAGATGCTCAGAGGGCTGGAGCCCCTCTGCTATGGCGACAGGCTGAGAGAGTTGGGCTTGTTCAGCCTGGAGAAGAGAAGGCTCCGGGGAGACCTTATAGCACCTTCCAATACCTGAAGGGGCTACAAGGAAGCTGGGGTGGGGGGAGACTTTTTACAAGGGCCTGTAGTGACTGGACAAGGGGTAATGGGTTTAAATTGAAAGCAGGGAGGTTTAGATTAGATACCAGGAAGAAGTTCTTCCCAGAGAGGGTGGTGAGGCACTGGAACAGGTTGCCCAGGGAAGCTGTGGGTGCCCCATCCCTGGCTGTCTTCAAGGCCAGGCTGGATGAGGCTTTGAGCAACCTGGTCTAGTGGAGGGTGTCCCTGCCCATGGCAGGGGGGTTGGAACTAGATGGTCTTTAAGGTCCCTTCCAATCCAAACCATTCTATGATTCCGTGGTTCATTCCATATGTGCATGCGGGCATGTGTGAAGCCCCGAAGATGATGTTCTACACCCACCACCATGCGTGGACTTAACCCCAGGCACGTGGGAGCAGTTGAGGGGGACTGGAGACCACTAAAGGGGCTAGCTTTCAATTTCTCTCTAGACCCCAGCCATAGGGTGCAATCTTGGGAATCATCAGTTGAGCCCAAGACTTGCCCCTAGTCTTCCCCACTGCCAGAGGTGCTCTGCAAATAGGAAACAGAAGATCTGGGGACGCTGGTGGGATATAGAGGGTCCACACCTACCCCCAGACTCTCTGCACTTCTTTTGTTGGGGCAGAAGACAAACTAGAATTGCCATATCTCTCCGTGGCTTTAAAAGAATAAATCCGTAAAGCATTGTGTAGCACTCAAGTAACTCCAGCACTAAAGTCCTCCTGTAATTGTCTGTGCTCGACTGGTGCCTTTATTGCTGTGCTTAAAGCCTCCGTGCTCACATCTATTTACAGATGTCCTCTGGAGCGGGGTGGGTTCTGCTGTAACAGTGATGATAAACACTTTGCTGTTATGGATTAGATTATTCCTCACCGAGTTGTTCTCTGTTTCGTTGGAGATCAACTATACTCATCATCTGTTAGGATTTTCTCCCCCAGGCCCCCTGTTTTTTGGCAATTAAACTAGATCCTTTGTTCTGCGGGGTCAGCAGATAGGAGCGTTCCTCCAGGCAGCTGTGAAGACGAAAACGTGCGGGCAACGGTGTAGCCTCTCTCTGCGGCTTTCTGCTCCTCTTCTCCCATCGCCAGCTCCCCGCACACGATGCTCGCTGCGAGAGGTGGTTGTTTCCTCTCTGTACCGTCCATTCCCCGGTTCACCTCCCTTTGAAAAGAGACTCCAGATGTTATAATCCTCTGGTAAGCCCTAAAACTGGCAGGATTTTTGTGTTTGTTTCCCTCCTCCTGTTTTATTTTCATAAGCCTATAGATTGACTCTATTTCTCTTAAAAGTTTCTAGCCTGGGAGACTGCTATTCATCCGCTTTTAATTAAAGCAATATAGGGAATTAGGCCTTTCACAGGGGTGGTTCTGGTGATGGCTGTGAATGTTTTTGTGAGTTTTTCTCCCTTCTGAGCAAATGTTTGGAAGTGTGAGTTGGAGCTTAAGCTTTTTAATTACCAGGGAGTAAAATTACTACTTTATGGTGAAGTGATTTCTTTGCAGAGGAAAAACTGTTTCTTGGCTGCTGCCACGTGCAAGAGCGTAACTAAGAGAGGATGGTTTGCCGCCGCGTCCTTAGAGGACAGGAGGGTGGTGGGTGCAAGGAGGGAGTATGAATTTGGGCATTGAAGGGCTGAGGAGGTTGGTGGGATGGCGCAGGGTGATCTGTGGCTCTTGCAGTACGGTGTGAAGGAGGGGAGGCAGTGGGAGCCCAGTCCCTGTCCCGGCAGTGCTCGGCTCTTTCCCACAAGAGTCTGGCTTAGATTAGGCTGCTCAAGGCACAGCTTCTCTTGACATTGGTGCCACACTGAACGAGCGTGGGCGAAGGGCTGAGAGCATCAGGGAGAGGGGAGCACTGTTCTTCGCAGGCGATTTACTGTCTCTCCCATTTTGCCCTCCTTCAAAGCAGTGCTCTCGGGCTCATAAAACACAGAGGCTGGTGCAGACAGGGTGTAGAAACCTTGTGTTGGCATATGGGCATCACAAACTGGGCTTTTGCTGGATCTTGGGGAAGGCAGTGAAAGCCTCCTTCCCAAGAACATGATTATTTTGGGTGAGCAAGTGAAGGATCTCAAGAGCAGGTCTCGGGCTGACCTAGGGAAGCAGCTGGCTTTTCTGCCTGGAGTATTTGAAATATTTCAGGATAGTTTTACAACGTGAAAGGCTCCAGCAGGAAATTTTCAGAAGAGCTCCAGTGTCGTCTGACCCCAGCTCCTGTTTTTTAAAGTGTCAGTGTGTTCCTGGTGTGTGTGTGTGTGTAAGTCTGACTTCTGTTTCAAATTGGTTAGCTATTTAATACAATGGGAGGAAAGCTATTAGTCTGTGTGGAGGGAAAGCGATTACTCTGAGTGTCAACAGCATCAGTACGCTTGCAGGAAAACGTGTTTACCTGTGGGTCGTTGAGGAGACTCCTCTTGAGTCTCATTAACTGCTATCTCTTGCTTCTGTCTTTGCATGTTGCTTGTTTCTGGCACAAGGATGCAGCTCCTCATGGCTTCCTCAGCCCCATGAGCCCCACGTAGGTCCTTGTGGTGCTGCAGAGTATCCAGCACGGGTGGTTGTGTCCCTCTCTGAAGTCGTTAGGGTCCATCTCAATGCCAGCACAGGATGAAGAGACTGTCCCCTCCTTGCGCCTCTCTTTTCTTCTCATCTATAGCCCGGAACGGTTTGCTGTCCTCAGAGGCTCACTGATGCTGCACATGTTTCTAATCTTGTGGCGTAGCCGGGCTGGGTTCTCACTCGTAGCAATGAGACATCGTCTCCAATCTCACTCAGTTTGGTTCTGCTCCATGCTACTCCCAGGGCCAGGCTCTGCTGTCATTAACGGCTTTTTCATTCGAAAATGTGCGCCTCCCTTTCTGCAGCATTTCTCTATTGCAGTGCCTGGAAAGGGCCAAGAAGGAATTTTCCTTTCACCATTGGGGTTCCTCAGGGGCTCTGCGTTTATTCTGTGGTTTGTTACTATTGCAGGTTTCTTGGGGGTTATAAGATGATCTAAAGCAACCTCACTTGTTGAGCTGACTCAGGAATGACCCTCCTGAATCACTCCCAGGCAGCTGAGTTGTCTGAAGAGTTGACTGCAGGGGATTGATCTGCTTGTCATTACAAAAAAAATGTTCTGTATGCCTTCAAAAATATCAGAAATGAGTGATATGCTTTGTTTTGTGAATATTTTCATAAAGGTCATTTCAGCGCCCTCTTTCTTGAGTAATTAATTAAACTCCAGTGCAATATCCAAAATGCACCTGTCTTGCCCTCGTGGCACATGAACAAAAATAAATGAAATGTGAGTTAAAATACATATTGTGGAAAACAGTGTCATCCAAGGAAAAATTAAAAACCCCACCTGCTGAGCTACAAAAGAAACACCTGTGAAAAGGCTCATCTGGTACTTTTTCTGGGTTAATAACACGAAGAAGAAGGTACTTGAAGCAACATTTGTGTATTGACGCAGAGTGATTTAAGGATCTCCTTGGGATTCAGATGTCTCTCTGAATAAAAATAAGAAGACTGGAAAGTGCCTACATATCAAATGCTCAAGAGGTGACTGTAAGCTATGGCTTGACACAGCATCAGTGAGTGAATGGAAAAAGGCCTTCTAATTCCCCTGCGCTCTGGATGAAGTCTTTAACAAGCCATTGGGCTCATTGTGCGTAGTCCTTTGGCCCCTGTTGGTTGTCTCCTCACTGTGTCCCTTCCTCATCATGTCAGGTTCCCCTTGGAGAGCGAAGTCATTGGAACTGGTCATTACTTACGGCGTGCTAAGGTAGATTTACTGAAACCCTGGGCTTCGATCAGGTGGGAGGAGGAAATGCAGAGGTGAATCAGACCTAAACTTTTCTGTGTCCTAGATATACTGAATGGGCATCCTTCTTACTTGTTGTAGAGCGTTGGAGAGGTGATTTTGGATTTGGACTGTCCAAGGAGGTGTGGAGTCTCCATCTTGGAGAAGAGGAGGCTGAGGGGGGATCTTATCAATGCTTATCAATATCTAAAGGGTGGGTGTCAGGAGGATGGGGCCAGGCTCTCCTCAGTGGTGTCCAGTGACAGGACCAGGGGCAATGGCCGTAAACTGGAAAACAGAAGGTTCAAACTGAACGTGAGGAAACCCTTCTTCCCTCTGAGGGTGACAGAGCCCTGGGACAGGCTGCCCAGAGAATTGGGGGAGTCTCCTTCCCTGGAGACCTTCCAAAGCCACCTGGGCTTGTTCCTGTGTGATCTGCTCTAGGTGATCCTGCTCTGGCAGGGGGGTTGGACTGGATGATCTCTAGAGGTCCCTTCCAACCCCTACCACTGTGAATCTGTGAATCTTTGGAGGTGTACAACTAGCAGACTTCTTCAGATGTCCCATAGATAAGAGCTGATTCTAGCCCTGAATCAGGGTAATGGATTTGCGGTTCTCTTGAGCTCCCTTCCAGTGCTGTATTTCTGTGATTTGGTTATTTGGAGCCATATTGTGAAGAGATTGTGACGAAGATTAATTCAGAGTGTGTAGCAATTGTACATGAAAGGTCAGTAGTTTGTGGTTATAAGATCTCGGCCCCAGAAAGAAGAATTTTAGCCTACCCAGTAATAGAAATGTCTCAAGATCTGATGTTTTCCTAAACTACTCCAGGTTTGTAATCCAAACCTCCTGATTTCTGGACAACACCCCTCTGATTTGTAAGTGGCACCAGTATAATTCTTGTCACCGCAACACCATTCCCTCAGTTGAATGTGGTCTTTGAAGTGTACGTGTATGAATATTGCATTCAGAAGGCTCCGTGTCACAGAGCAATCATTGTAGCAGTTGCAAGCAATAGTTTTTATTTCCTCCTCCTTCTCTTGTCCGTAAGGAAAAAGCCCAATCTTTCCAAGCCATTTTGCCACAACATAAAACTACGTGACACAGCAGGTAACGCTCTCTTGTGCATCTTGCAAATGAGTGCACTGCAAGGCTCTGCTGTGGTGTGGGCTGTTGAGTCCTGACAGATTTCTCTGCTAGGCTCCACTTGTCCTGCTTCCCTTCTCTCCCCATCCCTGTCTCTTCATATCCAGGACCTTACCCAATGCTGTTGTGGCAAGCACGGCATCACCCAGCTGCTGAACCGGCAGCCTTTAATGCTGCGTATTTCTTGCAGTCAGGTAGTTTTGAGGTATGGCCTGGATTTTGCTTTGCATAGGTGCCCAGTGTTAATTCAGGTGCTCAGCACCTCTCTGCTATGTATTGACTGTTCAAAAGCCACAGTGAAACTAAGCACTCTTACTGTGAACAGATTAATCCTGGGGACTGTCTTGTTTGTACAGTGTCTGGGACCCTGGGTTTCTGCTCTGGGAATAAATATTTTGGAAAATATCTTCAGGTTCCTTGCAGAAGGACCTCTCCCCTCCAGCCATCTCCCCCCACCCTCACACCGCTGGTTGGGAAGTGACATTTCCACTGTGCTGATCCTGAGAAGGGGACCCGCTCTTACCCTGTCCAGGGAAAAAGTGAGGGCTCGTTCTGCTCGAATCAGCACGGGAAAATATTACGCGGGGTGAGGCTGAATTCCATCCAAACATAAATAGTGTGCCCCAGAATATCTTCTTGGTCTAAATCTTGCTCGGCAGTTGAAAGTCCCAAGTACCAATAAAGTCACTGACTAATGAACATTACTCAGTTCCTTTGGGTGCTTGGCTTGGGGCACTCATAGTTTCCAGTCGTAGGATTACTCCTTTTTACTTCAAGCCATCCTGTTTTCCTTTAGTCTTTTAGCCTTAAAGAAACATTGAGTAACTTTGTGTTCTGCTTCTTAATGGCAAAGTCAAGGGATCCCAGAGACGCGGATCTTTTTGGCTGCTTTTCCTGCTACCTGGAAACACCTTCTTTATCTCTGGTGCCAGCTGAAGTGTTAGTTTTCTGGTTTATTTTCCCTCACCCTTTCTGAGTCTCTCTTTCTTGTGTTTTTTTCCACTGGCAATGAAAACAAAATTGGGATTTTCCAAGCAGAAGTGTATCTCCGAGATACACGGTGGAGATGAATTGGCACCAGGACATTCGCTCTGTACACTGGGTGTTTGATGTGGAGAGAGGAAAGGAACCTGAACTGAAATCTGGCAAATGAGTATTTCTTTTACACAGAAGTAACACCAAAGTACGCTTGGACTATACAGAAGCCACAGTTGAAATTACTGGGAGGTAGTTTCTACAATACCTGACTTATGCCACAATCCTATTTTGTGGTTGTGCCACGCTGTTATATCTGACTGACTTCACTGTGGGCATTGCGTAAAAGTATCACCCATCAGTGAAACGTCTCCGTCTTTGGAGTCTAACGCAGTGTGTTGTGGACGGCAACACTACACCTCAGATTATGAGGAGGGATAAAGAAGAATCCCAGGTCCAATTGACCATGGCAAATCCAATTCAAACTGCAAAGGGATATTTTTCCTCCCATTAGGCAGAATGTGATTAATTTCCCATGTGGAAAATTGTTCAAGACAGACGTACTCGTAAATTATGGCATAAGAGATCCTATTACTACAAGCTCCATCAAAACCTACTGTGCCTCCCAAAATAGCAATAAGAAGATAATTATATTAACAGCCTTTCTTGTTACTCAATGTATGACTGACATAGGCTGTAAGCATGTTTTCTGACAGATTGGAGCCTTCATTTAAGGATGGCTGCTTTGGCATTTGTGGACATTAGCAACAATCCTTGCTGTCTGACATTTGAATTTAAAAATGGTATAGGAAAGTTACTAAACTAGGGGCTTGAAAGCCAATAGGTGCAAATGACCCCCACAGTTTCAGACAATGCATCCTCTGGGGGCAAAGACTTAAAAACTTCATATCCCATCAGAAACATGGTTTTACCAGCAGGTATTCTTGAAAGATTTGTTCTAGACTCTGCGCTGCTCAGCCCAGGATCTGCAAAAGAGGCTGTTAGTGACACAACTAACTTAGCAGATCATGCAACTTACTTAGGATACTCAAGTTTGGAGCTCACTGCGGAAGGTTGGAGGAGAATCTCGTGATATTGGTGGTAAAAAGGCAGCTTGGTGTTGGTAAGCACAAAGCAGTGCTATGGGGGGCGGGGGGAAAGGGGATCTAGGAAGGAGGTTTCGGTAGTTCTGAGGATGTTTCCATGAAAACTGCAGCTCAACAGTCAGCAGCAGTGAAAAAGGCAAAGGTGGTGCTAGAAAGAATTAGGCAAAGAATGGGGAACAAAACCCAGTGCTTCAGCTGCAGAAATCCACGGTTTTCCCATGAGAACGCTGTGTGCAGGCCTAGTTGTTGCCTCTTGGAAAGGATGTATAATAAAGTAAGGTGCTGAGAAGGATGACAGAGGCAATTACGGAGGTGAATTGGCTTCTGTATCGGGGCAACAAATAGACTGAAAGTCTTCAGCCTGGAACAAAGGTGATGGTTGGGACAGGGTAGAGGTTTGTGAAATCACGAAGGTTTTGAGGGAGTGAGGAGGACATGATTATTTTTAGTTCTTAGAATGTAAAATCCAGGTGCAGCCTGTGAAGTTTGGAAGGCAAGCTTAAAGTGAACAAAAGGAAGTATGTAATGACATGCTGTGTGATTAAATTCTAAAGTTGGTCTCCAGAGGACTCTGTAGGGGCCACAGTCTCTGTGGTGTTCAAAAATGGACTAGAGCAGTTTCTGTGGGATGGAGCCAACACTGATTGCTAAAAAATACTTTCTGATTTTGAAGAAGTCTAACCACTCGTGTGCAGGAGTGGGGAGTGTGTATCAGGAGAACTCAGAATCTCCTGATACTACGTGTATCAGGAGAAGGATCCCAGTACACGTGTCCTGTTCTTGAATTTCTTGCCTATCTTTTACTAGCCAATCTGGTAGACAGGGAGCTGGACTACACAGATCTTTGACCGAACCAAACGCAACACTTAACATGGTTGCAACAAAGTGGACTAAATCTTTTGTCCCTTTTTAGTGTGTTGTAGCAACCAGTGAAGCTTCACTCCTGAATTTGTAGCAGCTAAATGCACAGATAGTGATCTTCCATCTAGGAGTGGGGGAGATGGCATCTGTCCATTCTTGACCTTCCACTTGGAGACCACAAGTCTGCAGGCTGGACTACCTCAGAGAGGTTAGCTGAGGTACCCAATAGTGGGACTTTGTACCTCTGGCCAGCCTTGTGTAGCACTGCACACCAGGACACAAAGGCAAACAGCATTTGGGGAGCTGCCATTCCTGTGTGGTGGCACAGGGAGAGAAAGACCAGTTTGTTTGGTGGTGTGGATTCTGTTAGCAGTCAGTCTCGTTTGGCTGCTCAGCGTCTCCGTGGCTTCAAATGCAATTAATCAGGGCCCGAAAGGGTAATTATCAGCTCACATTCCTAATTCAGACTTCTGTGTCTATTCATGTGACTGTTTTTTCTTTAATTTAGCAATAAAGTTAGGGCTACGTTCATGTTTTTATGCTGCTGGCCCAGCGATCCTTATTAAAAATAAAAAATAACAAAGCATTATTTTCCAGTCCACCTTTTTTTCTTCTTCCTGGGAATGAAAAGGTCATATTAACTGTGAAAGGGAAACGAAAGCATGCACAGTCCTAGGGTCCCGCTGTCACCTGGGCTGAAGGCACTTTTCCTTTCATGGGGCGAGTAATTGCTTAGAGCATTAATCCCTGAGAGAGGCTTTTCATTCTGCAGTAGGCGAAGCTGTTGACATCTGACAGTGCCGTTTCCTTGCCTTTTCCTCCTTTGATTGGACATAGGCATCTTGCTGAACCCAGGAGAAGGTGGCCATGGAAAGCTGGGGATGCTCAGCACCCTCTAGCCTGAGCTCCGGGGCAGTGGCTCTGTCCTCTGGGATGCTCTCACACCCTTAAGGCTGTGTGTACTTGCATGTGGAGGAACCGAGAGGAATTTTTCAGGGAGATTGTCCTCAGCTGTCTTCTGGCACCAGCAGGCACTGCTGGTGCCAAGCCTCACGTGAACGTCGTTTGGATTACATGGCCTGAGCTGGAAACAGCTGAAGCGCTCACACACAGAGGAGCCGGGTGTGAAGGAGGCTGTTATCTGATAAGTAATTATAAAATGATCTCCCTGTTCCTGTGCATCGACTGGGCAGTGGCAACTGCTGGTGTGAGTGCTCTTGGTCGTGGAGCAACCTGAGTGATCTTTGCTGTCCGCCGGAGGCCGAGTGACTGGACACGGGCTCGCATTGGTGCAAGCTACGCGTGCCCACACGGATCACCGTGTCTGTCCACTGCCTCCCAAAGGAGTGGGTTCGCTGTGCAGCCGTCAGCTGGGAAGGGGCTGTGGGGGTGGCTTCATGGCCAAGCGTTAGAGGGGAGGTGCTGCTGTGTGGCCAGGCCACAGACCTGACCCAAAGGCTGTTTCGTCAGGCGATGTGGCTAGCTGGTTTATTGCACTGCAAGCTCAGAGGAGGCAGGGAAGGGGGTGCGAGTCTGGCTTCAGGGTGTGCACAGGGAGGTGCAAACATGACTGCACTAGCCAGACCCCCAGCATGTGCTGGAAATACAAGTGCCCATCTCTCCTCTCCTGTAACACACAGAAATCAGCCATCCCTGCCTTAAAGCACACGCTCACGAGCCTTTGAACTCAACAGTGGCTTTATCAGGGATCAGAGCAGGCAGAGAGGAAATCCCTACCAAAGATTGTCTTAATGACAGAAAGGTAAGACATGCTAAAAAGACGTGTCTGGAACCAGAAAATGATGTCTCTCATTTGTGATGGTGTCTTGGGCTGTAGATGAGCTTCCTGACTTGGAGGCCGGCCAGCTTTGGTCTGCTTGTCATTCAACGGCTTCTGTGCCTGTCGTCTACTGAAAATTCAGCTTAAAACTAGATTTTGCTTAGAGGACTCCAGGAGAGCACTTCCCTCTGGAAAGAGAGAACAGTGCTCTGTTTTGCAAAGCACAGGGGATTTCGTTTCTGAATACTGCTCTCTGAAACCCTAGCTGGTGAGTTCCAGTCTCTGACAGGCACAGACACCTAGTTATGTTTGCCGCCGCGTTGTTTGTTTGTTTAATTTCTGTGTTAATTGGTGCCTTCCAAATACCACAACTGCTCTGAGGAGCACTCTCCCTGCCAACCTGACTGCTGAATTTCACCTCCTGTAATGTGGGACATGTGTACCTGGCAGCTGACTTAATCGAGGTCTTCCACAAGAGAGAATTTTGCCTCATTTGTGGCAGAAATCGAGGATTTGGTTTTGATTAGAATAAATGTTTGAACAGAAAGATTTTCTGTCCCCAGGTGCCAAGGTAGATGTGTTTTCATTCTGCGTGCGATCAGCAGAGGGATCTAGGGACTAGCTTTATTGCTGTGGTTGGTACATGCTCATTTTGTGACCTTGTGAAGCCACCTTCATGTCCCTACCCCTCAATTTCTACCTGCAATGTTCCTGTAAGTGTATATGCTGTAGCACTGCGTTATTGCATGACCTACCTCCTAGTAATAATAACTTTGATCTATGTGGTGTGACTGCAAATATTATTTTATTCACAGCTCCGGTTCTCAACCAGCTTAAGGGTGGAGTCTCCCAAGCCGTGTTATTGCCAGTCACACCAAAGGATGTGGCTAGGACCTTACTGAGCTTTTCCAGTGTAGTTTGGCAAGGGTGCAGTGCAAATCAACCTCCCTCCAGTGACCTTGCTACAAGGTCTTCGACCCCAGTGGATATAGCTCAAAGGGTCCCTGTCGGCAAGGCTGGCGATGGCCCAGCGCCTGGGAAGTAACGTCTTGGGCTTAGCGTCACACCAGCCTGTACACTCATGACAAGTCACATAAGAGCTTATAAGACTGTGCAAATGTTTTAATAGGCTCAATCCGTTAAGGCTCCTGCTTTAAAAGATTGAAGTGGGACCATATGGTCCTTCCCTGAGGGTCTGTGCCGTGAGATGCCTATTGATCTTACTGATTTCAGCAGACCTGAGTGGGCAAGGTGGTGGAAGGAGCAGAGGAAGAGTTTAGTTTGTGTTGCTACAGGGGCATGGACTAGCCCTACAGGAAGACCATTGTTCATGGAAAAGGTGAGGTGGCACAAAGGCATTTGGGACACTTGCCTTTTCCTGCTCTGAAGGGCAGAACGTGGACTAGCTCGGATGATACAAGCATGTTCACCAGCAAATACATAGTGTGAATAGGGGCTGCTGGTTCCCAGACTTGTTGGACCAATGTACAGTGATTCACATCATTCCCACACAGCCTAGGGGGCGAAAGTTAGTTATGAATATAGCTCTGCAGACTGTCTGTGTACCAGTAGTGATTTGGAGATGACAGGTTAGGAGACACTAAGCACCTGGATGAAAACAGGACGCTGGCGTCAGCTGATACAGGAGGAAAACTGAGCGTTTCAGCAACGAGATGTAGTGGTTGGTGTTTCTGTGATCGGAGTGGCATAGGGTCTAGATAGTTTGATCATTATTTAAGCCCTGATGTTTCTGCATGTTAGATGACTTGGTCCTGGAAATTTGGAAACTGACCTTTTTGGAGGATGTTCAACCCAACGCAGGGTGCAGTGGATGTGAATGCGTGCAGATTGCTATCTTAGGGGAGCAGTATGCATGGGCAAGGGTGATGCTGTGGTTCTGCATAGGCTCTCCTGGTTTTCTGTGCCTTTTGCTCCCAGCTTAGCTAAGACTGTGCAGAGGGGGACACTCCTGCATCCTCTGTGTGAGGAAGCCACGCTGTTTCCTCAAGCAGCGTTTGTTGGATACTTTGAAAATGTGACCCTCTTTGGGCTTCTCGTCTTTGTGAGGCTGAATTACCATCAGGTTGGTTCCTCCAGGTGAGGGTGTGCCAGTTGCCGGTGTTGTGGCTGCAGGTGTAAGTACCATTCTCTCCCCTCGGACAGAGTGCTTTCTGCAATTAAAAGCAGTTGGCTGGCTAATGTGGGAGTTAACAACCACGAACTACACGAGTTCATTTTCCACCTTGGGGAAGCTGAGCTGTGTTGTTCAGGAGACACCAATTTCACTGCAGAATTTGAAGACTTTACTCACCAAATCAACACTCCCAGCATTTTGCAAACACTCACAGATGGGGAAAGTTCAATTTTAAGTGATGTGGGGACTTATGCTCAAGCTACCATCTTCTTGTGTGGGGTAGATGCTTTATTTTAATGTACTCTGGCAGTAAAGCTGGTTTAAGCAACCTCTTTACGTTAGCTGGTGTGTACAGACCAATGCACAGGGAGCCACCCCACAGTAAGAAAATGGAAAGGATAGTTCTGCAGCACTTTTGCCTGCCTATCCCAGACAAAATGCTGCATAATTTGCTTGTGCCATGATTCCTGCCTGGCTTTGGAGAGGTGGGAGATTTGCAGCTGCAGCAGCTGAAGAGATTACAGGAGCAGTGGGTTGTTTGGGTGATACCAGCAGGACACAGAGCAACATGAAGTAGCTCTTGGCTTATGCAAAACACTGTACAAACAGGAACTGAGCTGTTAGCTTGAGATTTGTACCCCATGACCCCCATCTGTCACTCCTGAATTTCAGCATCCGTGCTCATGGCTTTTCTACATCTTCCAGCTGTGCTTGGTGCTTGAATCCCCAAACTCTGTATAGCAAAGCTGTTCTAGAGATGATGCCACTGTCCCTGGAGGATAACCACCCATATGGACAGTGTAAAGCAGCCAGGTTCAGAGGTAGAAGGTCTTTGCTGGTGGGGAATCCAGCTTCACCTCTTGCCTGTCTTTTGTTTCCCCTTGTAATTATTCACATAAGGGCATATTCTGCTTATCGCTTTCAATGGAAGAAGATTTCTCTTCCTGTTTTATGGTCAAACCATGTTATTTCCCATGCTTTATGGCTTCTCGGTGATTTCTTTAACACTGCTGCTTATGCATATTAGAAACAGGATCCAAGTGCAGAAGGACACCCTCCCCAGCATCCCCCATATATTGTTATTGCTTGTGGTGCTTTCCTGGCTGTCCCATCTGTCTCCGTCACCTCTTGTCACCTTCCATAGTAATTCCTGCTGATTAGCAAAGGCCTTTATCAACAGAGGCGCTTCAGCAGCGAAGTTCAGCCAATAGTTCTGCCTCTGTCACGAGTTTCTACTTATTAAAATAAGTCCTTCCCCCTCCCACTGGTGGAAACAGTATGAATCATTTCCCTCCCCTTTCTTTGTCAGGAGCATATGCCATCAATGTTAGCGCTCTGGCACTGGCTTTCTGACTCCAGGAAATCATGGATGAAACAATCCATGGAAGCTGGGATCCCATGTACAAGTAAGACATTATTTTATAAGGAACACACTTCTTTTTTGGCTGCTGTCAGATTGCCCTCTGGTTAACAATCACACATACTTCCGTGAGAAACATGAAGCGTATCCCATAGTGCCGTGCTGTTGAGTTACCCATTTTACATTGCGAAGTGGCAGTGCGTCTTTAAATGCTCCATTTGGGAATTACACTGCGCGACAGGTGCTTGAGAGTTTCGTGCAGGACCGTGGGGTGGATGTCACAGCTTAAATGGGTTGAGGGGAATTTATGTCATATCTGATTGCACATCTGTGCTTCTTCAGTGTATAAAAATAGCAATAACAGCTATGTGTAAGGAGTAGAAGCCTTCATAAAAATACTCAAGTGACAAAATGGGTTTAGTTACACTGGAGGAAGCTGCTCAGCCCAAAAGGAGAACCTGTAACCGTGTGAGGGCAAAATTCTTTTCTCTCTTTCATCAATGCAGCCCCAGTGTGACTGCAACAAGAGTGACCTCGTTAGCAGACTCTGTTTCTCAGGAGCTGATCTTAGGTTGAACACGTTGCTTGGCAATGTATATACAGACCTGGTACCGCCCAGGTTCTCAGGTAAAAAGAGGGGAGAACCCAACTCACAGTTAAAAGAGCAACATGAAGAGGCAGAAACAGGAGCTCTTCCCTGCTCTTAGGAGACAGCTGGCTGATGGAGCCTCTGCAGCTGGAGCTTCTGTAGTTGGAGGCAGCACATGTCTCTCTTGAACGTAAGTCAGAGGAGGCATTACAGTATTTTTAATGTCCCCATTAGTATTCAGGCTGCTCACCGGCAAATATTTATCATATGCTTTGCTTCATGTACTGCCCTCTGAAGTGTGGTGACGGTACTTGAAGCAGAAGATTAAAGTGAATACGGATTTGCCTGTTGTCCCTTTAACAGTGGGTTTGGGCTCTTCCTAACCCCTGACAGACGCTCCTTGCATGAAACAACCGGTGTCCTTAGATGAATCTGTCACCCAGTTGTCACTTGAAAGGAGGCTCAAGCTCAGCAATCGGACAGTAAGAGATGGAACTGTTCTCTGGTAGGTTTGGAAAGGAGCTAAACAGCAATTTCTCTGCCTCCCCATTGCCCCTGCCTGGTTCCCACTCTGCCTGGCTCCACAGAGCAACAAAGCACTGGCACAGTGCTGGGAAGATCACGAGGCCATCTCTAAAAGGTCTCAAGGCATAGATAGACAGCACTGCTCCTTGCCAGTGAAAGGTGTGATTAGGAGATTTGTTTTAAAGGCTGTCTTAGAGCTTAAAAGTCACCAGTCTATGGCAGTGGATTTATCTGCTGTGAGTATAGGGACTGTAGACTGTATATCTCCCTCCCTGAAGACAAAAGACTGGACTCTCCTGCTTAGGCATCCACTTGGAGACTTCTAGTGCTTTTCTGTCTAGTGATGCCTGGTGCTGTCCTGCCTCCAGACCATGCCCCACAGTGTCACCAAGCCCACCAGGAGCTGGGCTGCTTCTCTGCATAAACCACAGCCTTGACCATTACAGAGTGTCAGGCTATGGACCTTTCTGGTGTGCTCAGCTCAGACATGGAGGATACTGGGAGGACCAGAGTGTTGGGATGCTTTTAAGCCCTTACTGCTCTAAGTATGAGGTTACGCAGGAATAAAGTGATATTCGGAGGATGCCTATAAGCTTGCAGAATCACCAGTTGCCAGATAGACAGTCTCCTGCATAGCTTTATTCTTCCCACTTTGTGCACCCGCTGTGTAGCCAGGAGGAAACTGGGGTCTTGTGGGAGAAGGGGTGTGTGGTCATGGAATTAAAGGCTACATCTATATATATAGGCAGATGAAGGGATGACTGAAGATATCCCCTACAATGCTAAACCTGATACTTTGCCTCTTATCCACATTAATTTCCTAGGAATAATATTTTCTTTAAAGAAAAAAGGGTAAAAATAAATATTGTTATCCTGCATAAGCAGCAGGGCTGGAGCCCTGTGTCTTTCCCGCATCTCTCTTTCCCAGTGCTGCAGTCCTCAGAGTCCTTCATAACACGTGCCACTCCTCCCTTGGCCCAGTCCAAGCCTGGCACATCAGTGAAAGAAATACTTGCACAAGGCAGTGCCATCCTGCGTAGCCTGTAGCTTCCTATCCCAGACAGAGCTAGGCTTCCCTTCACCTCCTAGGTGGGCTGCAGCATGGTTAAAAAGCCACTCATCCTTCTGTATGAGGTGGTGTGATGCCTGAGGAGGCTTCAGAGCTGCAGTAAAATCCAGGAGAGAGGAAGCAGCAGTGTATGTACTCCCACAGAAGTGTATCCCTTCCTTAGAGATGTGGAAGCTACCCAGAGGAAAAGCCAAGCGGCACGTAAGCCACTACTCCACCCTTCCAAGGAAATTGCCCAGGCTGTTCTGCATTTACCGGCCACCCCAGGACTTCCCTACTTCACGTCAGCCCTGCCCTGAGGGCTCCTCGCTGGCTCTTATGTGCCCCCACTCCTTGGCTGGCTGCCTGCTCTTGGTTTCTTTATGGCGGTAACAGGATGATCCTACCTACCTCGTTAGGCAGAGCTTTCCATTAACGGGTCTGTGTCCAGTGCACCCACTTGGAGGGTGTAAAGGAGTGTACAGCATGGGTCTCTCGGGTTGCTTTCCTTTTCCAGCCCCAGGGGACGTCTCCTGGTTTTGAAGGAAGACCAGTACAAATGGGGAACTGGAGGAAACAATAATAACTCATACTGGATCTGCAGTTGTCCCTCCTGGTTGATCGGGACGGATTCGGATGAGCTTCTGTCAGCAGTCTGTCTTCCCAGAGAAGGGGAGAAGCTGGGCATTTGGGAAGTTGTCCCTCCTTAGAGGTGCTTCAGTACTCCTGGCAATGAGGCTTTTCTGCCCAAGGACCCCCAGGATTTGTGAGGGGGTCCCTCCTTGCTGCCCACTGGAGCTGGATGTGTTTGTGGAGTGTCCTTGCTTTTTTCCTTGTTGACTGCTACTCCGTGGTGCTCTTAACTACTCGACCTTCTCCAGATCTGAATTTTAAATGCCATACTGGACTAGGCAGCTACAGATCTTCCCCTCAGCCCTCATCGAGCCTTTTCCAGCTTCCAATAGCAGAGGGAAAATCTCCCCTTTTCTGAAGGGATAAAAATGGAAGCACCTTCTGGGCTTTGCTTCGTCCTAACACCACAGTCATCCTGATATTTTCCATCTCCATTTAAGGACTGAATTAAGACTCATCATATCCTGGGGTCTTTTTTGTACTCTGTGTTTAATATAACATTCTTTATTATATTTATCTTGTTTCTTATGTTTGAGTCTTTCATTTATTATGTACTTTGAAGAGTGGGCCTCCCTGTAAACTGTCTTTTTAGGAAAGCTGAATTGCATTTACAAGAGATCTTTAATGTGTTTAAGTCTTTGGTTCCTTTATGTTTTTATATGGTCACCGGTTCGACTTTTGACTCCTGGCTTGAACTGAAAACAGGAAAGCCAGAAAGTGAGAATGTTTCCAAAATGCTGCTTTCCCTTTGCAGTATATTTATAAAGGTTGCAAAGAAATACCAAGATCTCCCACACCAGCATTTCTGGAACACCGAGAAAAAAACTCGTCTTTTCTCTACAGCTACCCCTACTCCCCTTCCCCTCCAAAAGGCAGCTTACTGCTGTTATGCACTACAAGTACTGTGTGATCCTGGAGGCTATCAGAAACAGTAAGAAATGTTTTGGAAGTGCAGGTACTTCTCCTCATTTACCAGATGGAGAAGCAAGGAAGCAGCAATGTTTAGGTGTGTCCAGAGTGGGTTGATGCAGGGAAATGTGAGTACCACTTTCCTTCTCCAGCAGCTTTTGACTAAATCACGCAAGCTCTGATGAAGATCTCAGACACCTATTGAAGATTTCCCCTGTGCTCTCTGACCGCTGGCATCGCATCCTACAGGGATGACCCAGCACCAGCTTTGTAATGAGATAACCACAGGGAACCCAGAGAGATAAATTTATGGCACTAGGAAATGGCTTTACCTCACAGGACAAACTTACTGCCAGAATTGGCGTTGGAGATAAACCACTTTCTCCTGTCTGAAACAAAAGGCTTTAACACCTTTCAGATTAGCAGCTGTGGAAGAAAAGGCAACCAAAGGGGCAGAGTCTGGGATGGTTTAGAGCCTGGGCTACTGGACTGTTAACAACTGCTATTTCATTAACCCCTCAGCTTGTGTCATCATGACAAAATCAAAGCCACATAGTCAGATTTTGGACCTGATTTCACTTCCTAGTCCATTTTCTTATCCCGTGGTCCACAGATGAATATCTCATTTGCCTGTTGGCAGAAGAAGTTTGGAGCAGGGGGTGGTCTATGTGTCAATGTTTTTTTTACGTAGACATTTCATGCACTAAGTAATGCTGGCAGATATGGTTTTATTCTACCACAAGGAGAACATATAATTTATTCTTGTCTCATTACATTAAAAGAAATACAGCACAAAAGAAAAAGGGAAGAAAACCACCAAAAAAGGATATGAAGATATAATCCCTTCAAGCCAAAAAAATACCAGTTCCATCACATCCTTGTGTGTGGGGAAACTCAGCCCCTAGATTATTTTGATAAACTTTGTTACAATCAGTTTCACACAAAACCCAGCCGTTTATTTAATCTTAACTGCCTTGCAGAAATGTCATCCAGTAAGGACACTGAGCTTATTATTTTTTTACTTTCAAAAAAGGAGAGTTTGTTTATTTTTCTTCTATTATTTGGTTTCCCTGTGTAGATTTATAAGGGCTCTGTCACCACAGTCTTGTGTTTCCTCGTGAGCTGGCTGTGTGGTTTGTGTGCCTGCAAGGGCAGGAGCATCCGCAGTGGGCAGGCATGAGGTCTGCATGGAGCCCGCATCCCACCCCAGCGATGCTCCCTGTCGTGCCAGCATGGATGTGCCAAAACAGCCCTGAAGTAGAAGGGACTCCTAGCATAGCGTCAGTCTGTTCCAGGATAACAACTTCTCTAAAAGGGAGCCAAAACTTTTTGTGTTATCTACAGGATGAAATCAGAAAAACTCCCTCAGCCCTGTGAGTGGCTGTGGTTCCCTTTGGGCGGCTCACACGAGCCGGGCTGGGTGGCAGATGCCAGGGTTTCACAGCGCCGCTGTGCCTGTGGTCGTTGTTGGCCGCGTGCTGCATTTCCTGGGCAAACTTAAGACCAGTGGCATCTACCTTTGAGAGGTGCCATGGACGCTCCGTAATGGCTATTGCCCTGCGTCCCTCCGTCCCCTGCCCCACAGCGTATGCCTGTGCCGTTTGCTCCGACGGCGGGAGTGGGTCTGTCCCTTGCACCTCCAAGTGTGCTGTCCTGTGTGTCTTGTAGCGAGGGGGACCGCAGTCACACGGAGCTGCTGCTGGGCGAACTGCACCAGTACTGGCACTCCTCCGCTGGGGACATGACGGGCTTGCAGACCTCAGCTCCGTTGAAGCTGGGGATGAAGCGCCGCCTCCCAATCCTTCTGCTCGGTGCTATTGTTCTATCCTGCCTGACAGCGATGCCCCTAACCTTCCCCTTCATCTGTTCCCTCCTCAGGTAAGATCCTGTTCCGGAGGAGCCATGTCCGAGACGTAGCTGTGAAGAGGCTGAAGCCCATCGATGAGTACTGCCGGGTAAGAGCTCTGGGGGAGGTGTCCAGTGGCCCTGCTGCCTGAGGGCCCGTGGCCACCACCAGCGCTGGCCTTCCCTGACGGATACTGCCAAGAACCTCATCTGTGCTAAGTCCGTCGTAAGGAAAGACGGTCCTTCCCCAGCCACCAGGGCAGGTGAAAATAGGCTGCTGTTTGCTCCCAGGGGCCTCACAGCGTTTTCCCACATGGACTTTATGCCGGGGACTGGTGCCTCATTTACTCGCTCAAGGCTGTAAGCCTCATCTGCCCGAAATGCGGATCTTAGTTCTGCTTCAGCCTTGATGAGTGCAGGAGTTACGCAGGCAGAGAGGCACAACTAAGGTGTTTTCTTCTGTTCTGGGCCCGTCTGTCGCCCAGTGTCGCACGGGGGACAGTGCTGGCTGGCATGGCGCTGGAAGGGGGGGTGTCTTCCAGGAGCACTTCTGAGGAGTGAAAGCCTGGAAATTTATTGCAGGAAAGAAAGGCACAGCTGTGTTGAGAAGAAGGTTAAGTCACCTAATCTTTCCATTCTAACTTAGAGTTTATGATTTGATGATAATTAATCCTCTGACAGCAGATTAAAAGTCGTTTCTAAGCAAGGCAGATACCCAGTTTTTGTACACGTATCGAGCGCGTCAGTCAGCGCATAATTTAAACCCCAGACTTCCTCCCTTATTTCCCATGGGGTTTTCTTTCCGTTTTTAGAAAGTCAGAGGAGCAGGTGGAGGGGAAAAAATACATTCCCAAGAAGTTCCCCAGTCAGACGTTTGCTCATCCAAAATTGGGAGCAGATCACCGAAGTGCCTGAGGCGTGCCGAAAGGGGGGGCAGTGAGACCCATGCCATCTGCACCCCCTGGGCGAGGAAGCTGTGATTAAAGTCTTATCTCATGAGATCAGTCTTTCTTGTTTGACAATTAGCGCACTGTCTTCCGCCGGCGGCCGGACGGCTCTCTTTAAAATATGTAGGGTCTCGCTGCATCCCCAGCCACCCTCCTTCAGACAGGAACTGCCCGCGACGCGAGCGGCGAGGGTTGATGTCAGGGTTCACCCAGCAGACACGCGGTGGAGAAAGCGGTGGCTTATGCCGGGGGGGCAGCTGCTTCTCTGGGACCCCTTTGTCTGTGCCCCAGACAGACCCGACCTGACCCGGCCAGGCCCGCTGGCGCCCGCTGGTCACAGCCAGGGGGTATGTTGTGGCGTTGGCTGCGGGCATGTTCGCTGATATCGCGGCACTGTGATTGCCGCCTTCCTCCTCACTTCCTTTTTTCTCTCCTGGAGGAGTCTGGCTCAGTTCACTCCGGTTCAGATGACACAGGGCAGATGTGCTGCTGTTACCCAGCTCTGAGACATGGCTGGATGCTTCCCCAAAGCCAAGCTGTTCACTTCACCTGTTTATTCAGAGGTGCTGCTTTTATGAGCGTGGACCCAGCCATGTTGGCTTAGTCCAGTTTCCCCCAGCATGGTGTTTCCCATCTCCAGCAGCAGCCACAGTAGTGTCCAGCAACAAGTATGACAAACCTATAGTGGCTTCTCCAGAATATTATCCCAGCTTCCAGTGGAGAGCGAGGCTCACAGTCACTGAAAAGCTTGAGCAGGCATTGCATCTCATGTCTGTGTGAGTGCTCCAGGAGGGCTACATCCTCCATAGTGCCTGCATGAGGTGTCGGGTCTTTAAGGAAATGCTTTCTTGCTGCCTTCATTGATGGTCACCACTTACAAGGTTTCTAAGAACATGACCTTCATAACCTTTCTGCAATCTTTCCATGTCAATATGAAGTTAACCAGGAATGACAGAAAGCTGTGAACTGGGAATAGAAAGTTAGGTGGTGAGTCCGAACCAGAGTGGCCTCACTTCACCAGCTTATAGCCCATGCTATCGTAAAACGGGTAGGCAGACAGCATGCTTAGTTTGGAAGAATGTAGAGAATTATGCTGGAATGATGTGGGTGAAGTTGATGGAGAAAAACTGACATGGGGTAATAAAATGAGTAAGTGAGACAAGAGACCTTTGTCCACTGTAGTCTGTGAGTCAGCAGAGGAGGGAGGCAGGTTCTGATGCAAAATCTGTGGTAATTTTTTTGCCAGATGAGAGTTCTTCGTCCATTCCACCTGCCCTGGAGAGGCGAAGCACAGATGGGCCCTGACAAATGAGCGGTGCAAATGTTCGACCATTTGTTGTTTTGTTGTTGCAGGCTGTCTCTGACCGAGCGGGGTGATTTGCATGGCTGAGAAAGCAGGTCTGACTTCTGCTCTTTGGATGCGTTGTGGTTCCTGCACCAGGAACAATGACAGGCAGAGGCTGTCTGAGAGTTAGTGGGGATACTTGGCAGTAAGGGGTGGTCTACAGAATGTTCCGTATCAGGGGCGTGAGCCCTCTGGACCCTACAGCGTGGGCTTCCTGGCCCCTCACGCCTGGGTGATTCTTCATGGCATTGTACCAGCTTAGAGAAATGCCATCACAGACTTAATCAGGCCAGTGTTTTTCCTAAGGCCGCAAGAAACTTTGAAGTAGCAATGAAAAACAGAGGAATGGGACACACGGGGAAATATTTCTGGGACTTTTTTCATCTGTAAACATGAAAGTGCAGGGTCTGGATGTCCTTACTAGTAACCTGAGTGAGTTACCAAACAAACTGCGTTGTGCCAGTAAATGTGTGCTGCCCGCTGGAATTGGTATCTCTGGATGATTTCCCTCTTAACTGTAGGCTTGGAATTAGTTTAGTGTGATTTAAGGTCTTCTGGGCTCATCGGGCCTGGTTTTCCTAATTTGTTTAGGAATTTTTGCCGGTGTGAAAGAAATAGCAACTTCACAGCCTTGCCTTGCCAAGGGCATTTTATTTATTAAGCTTTTGATCTTGCAAACACACCTCTGGTGTGTGCTTGTCCAGTGTGTACTGCCCTGTGTTCAAGGACTTCTCAGGTTGGTGGTTCACACAACCACCTCTCTCTCCTTACGCACTCCTCCGGGAAAACTCAGGCCGGCGTTGGCAGGCTTGAATCTCTGTGTGTATTGGCCCTAACTGAGGGAAGCATCTTTCTGCAGGGAAGCTGTTAAGATGTGAAGTCCCATTGTCACAAACACCGACCTGAATTTGTCACATGCCTGCATGCTTTCCCAACTAGAGGTGGATTTATGTGGAAGTTTACAGGCTTTTCCATAGTGAAGCTTGAGTACCAAATGCACGCCACCTAAATTAAAATCAGACGAGCAAGCAGGGCCATGAAATATTGGTCATTCCTTTATTAACTTTCGCAGCATGAGAGACCACACTTCAAAAACATCATTGCCTGCCTCTTGGTCTCAGTCTTGCCTCTCTTTCAAGGTTTAATCCTTGAATCTGTCAAGACATACAGACGTTTCTGTCTCTATCCATTGTACAACTAAGCTAGTTCTTGTTGTGGATGGAGTAATAGTCCTGGTCAAGAATGAGAGAGTGTAAGTGAAAAGCTTTCAAACTTTATCGGTCACTTTTAGTGCGCATTTCAGAATCCTGATGTGTTTAGATCAGCTGCAGGATTGAGAGCTACTTATTTGCAATGGCCCTCAGCACCTGGAGTAGAGCCTCGCTTTCCATTGCCTTGTGGTCCCAGAGCTCAATGTATGTGCTGGGGTAGAGAGAGCAGCCCCTGAAGGTGCTGGTCCTTCTCTAGCTGTTACACATGTTGATAGACAAGTGTGACCAGTCTCCCATTGCAGACATATGCAGTTCAGTGGGGTGAATATAGAATCATAGAATGGGTTGGAAGTGACCGTAAAGATCATCTAGTTCCAACTGCCCTGTCCTGTCACTACAGGCCCTTGTAAAAGGCCCCACCCCCAGCTTTCTTGTTGGCCCCTTCAGGTACTGGAAGCTGCTATAAGGTCTCCCTGGAGCCTTCTCTTTTTCCAGGCTGAACAAGCCCAATTCTTTCACCCTGTCCCCATAGGAGAGGTGCTCCAGCCCTCTGAGCATCTTCGTGGCCCTCCTCTAGTCTCAGGTCTATGTTCTTCTTATTTTGGGGGCCCCAGAGCTGAACGCAGTACTCCAGGCAGGGTCTCATGAGAGCAGAGTATCATTCTGTGTGTACATACATGCACGCCTACACGCGCGCTGTGCATACCTACATAAACCTATCTGTGTGTCTGTGTTTCATAAATGAATCTGCATAAACGAACACGCAGCAGTCAGTCCATCCTCGCAAGTACCCGCATGGTTCGATACCCGTGTGCGTGTGTTTTGTGAAGCTTTTGAGCTGTAATGTCCCGCGGAGCTGCCTGCAGATCACGTAACTTTGAGCGATGAACCCCTGTCTGGCGCTCTGTTGGCTTCGACTGCCGCGCGCGGCGTGCAGCAGCCTGCCTGCGGTTCAGCTGGTGCTGCGCGAGTAGCCAGCCCTCCCCAGCGCAGAGGGCTGCTTGCTGACGCCCTGCCTGATGTTACAGCTTTTCTAACAGCCTTTTGAATCACCCACTCAGCGAGACTGTCTGAAACCTGTAATACAGAGAGACGGGCATCGTTACTATCTGAAATAGCACGTAAAAGCCTCTCTCCTAAAGAGCACGTGAGGTCTGAGCAGTGCATGTCCGCCTTTGCATGCTGAGCGAGGAAACCTGCTGTTACTGATAATACTCGGCGGTTGTGCAAGGCTGAATTCTGCTCGCTAGCACTTTTTATCTCTCACCTTTCCTGTGCAAATTCCTTGCTGTTTCTGGATGCTTGCTGTTTGTAGCTGTGTGTATGTGCCTCTGGTTTCCACATCCCAGGAAAAATGTCACTTTCCTGTGTTTTCCATCCTTTCACCATCTGTTTTCCTCTTTTTCCTTGCCCTTCTTTCCTTGACCCTGCAGTCTTTCCTTCATGCTGTTGGCAGCTCTGCCCTGGAAGTGTCTTGCTGGAAACGCCAGAAACTTGCATTTTTCCCCTTGCAGAGAGACAGCAGTGTCCCTCATCTCCTCAGTGCATTGTTTGTTCACACCCTGGAGTCATGTTGGACTTGACTTGCTCCTGGGTGGATGCTGTGTGTTTGCTGAACAGTCATTTGTTTCTCAAAAAAGTGTTGCTGCTGCCTGCCACTGTCCAAAATCAATAGGCCAACTCTGCCCAGTTTTACACCCTTGTTTGCAGTTTCTTATCCTTTCTCAGCATATCTTGCCCCTTCTTAAGGTTTTGTTCCTTAAGAAAAACAAGTGAAAATTGACTAGCTGCAGACTTACACCCAGGCTCCCCAAAAAACATGCAATGGCAAGTTGTTACCGGGTGGATTTCATTTCACCTCCGTGCGCTGGGCTGAAAATTACAGTACTTTGGGAGATGATTCAGAAGCAGGAGAGCCTGCCTTGCCCCAGGGCTGCCGTGTCCATAGGGTGGGAAGGTGGATGGCTGGGTGTGGAAATGGCTTTGGCTGATCTTATCCACTGCCTGCGAAAGCCTGAGCCGACGGAGGTGCTTTTCAGTTACTCCTCTTCAGCCTGCCAGGACCACAGTGCTCCTGGAGATTTCCAGGCAGTGGACCAGTGATTCTGGGGGCTCAGATTTCCTAAAGCTTCTTAAGATTTCGAAACACAAATTTCCATGGCAGCATGGTGGGATTTGTGCTCCTCCATCACTGAAAACCTGCTCTGTGCTCCAGCTCAGTGTTGACATCTGTAGCCTGGTTTTTGGGAAGGGTGAACACCTGCGACTTGCAGGAAAGTGGTGACTCTCTGAGAAGGCTTCTGATGTCCAGGACCCCCTGCGATAGGTCTAACTCGGGTATTTGTGTTTCTCTAGTAATGATACGTATCATTTGCAGTGCTTGCTCTTGCCCCATTGACTGCACAAGATCAAGCCCTTTGAGATTTCAAAACATACTGTAGATATTAAATATCTGACCCTCATGACCTTTCTGTGGATTAGGTAAGTGTTATTGCTCAGCACTGTAAACGGGTAACTGAAGATCTATCCCTGCTGAATTGGATGGAAAGAGGTTAAGTAACCTGCCCAAACGGAGAAGGGCGTTAGTAACAGAGCCATCACTAAATCTCAGCCCCATCCACTGTTGGACAGACAGCATTGCTTCTCTGTGGAAGTCTTGTCTCCTGCTTGAGGTGCAGATGAATAAAACATCCTTTAATGTTGTCTATGTCTTTGTTGGCCTGTGCTAGCAAGGCATTTCTCTTTCCACATGCTGTGATTGTTACTGTTCCCAGGCAGTTCCTGACGTACCAGTGTTAGTCCTGGTTTATGTGCGTTTGTGCACACTGGGACTTTCAGACAAGACTGAGTGGATAGTGGTGAGGACCAGGGTATCCTTCAGTCAAGTTAAAGCACTGGAGTTTTCTGTTCTGTTCCATCCTGTGTTAGTGCAGCAACCAGTAGTGCTTTGTACTCGTGCCCCGGCACCTGGACTTGTCAGGCTGTTGCCGTCTTCTGCATCTGATGCTGCTTCCTTATTGCAAGGTATCTTTTTCTGCTCTGTAGTGCAGTTGCATGTGACCAAAGGCCAGGGCCTCATTCTTCACAGACTTGCTGATATCAGTAGGATTTTCCTTGTGCTTTTATAATGTGCCTCCACCAGGAAAAGGAGAGTGGAAGCACTTGTCTTTGAACTTCAGGCTACCTCAAAACAAGGCCACATGATCTAATACTGGAGACCTGCAATTTCAGAGCAGGATTTTTCAGCTCTTTTCCTTCACATCCCCAAGCAGCAATGGTCTTAGAAACAAATCTGGCCACTTCTAAAGCCTGATTAAAAGCGGCCTTGAGGGTAACCAATTGTGCTATCCTGCCCTTGTGCTTTGACTGGACCTTCTGGTGTGTCTGACCAAGATCAGTCAGATGTCTCATGGCTTAGTATAACCAGTTCGCCCTCATGCACCTCCATTTAGCTCTGGTGCAGCTTTCCATCCGTCTTTCAAGATTGTTTGTCTTACTTTCAACTAGCAGAAGAGCCAGACAATCTCATTTTGCCAAACAGGTTTACAGCACCTCTAAGAAGCTTGGTCTATATTTAACCTGTGGCCTATATTCAACGTAACCTAACACAGGAGGAGGTGAACTCCAGCCTCTTTTCCTCTCCTGCTGGCCATTTCTGGAGGCAATCTATCTCAGAGTCACATCACTTAGAGCTGCTGTCCCATCTCTGTGGGCTGGGGACAGCTCCTTGGCCTTTTTTGGCACCACCAAGCTCCAGATCCTGAACAGCAAATTCATAGCACGTTTCTGCCTTGCGTTCTTGTCTCATTAGTTTGAAGTCTCACTTTCCAGTACACTTCAACATAATCCGGTTGCTTCCCAATTTGTACTAAACCGTTGCTGAATGTGACAAGCGCTGCGTACCTGACCCTTGCAGAGCCCATGGACGTTGTTAGCCAGGATGTGCTGCGAAGCCTTCCTCGTGCATAAATAGCCTCCCAGGCACTTAATCAAACTTCCTTTCCTGTTAATATAGGAGCAAATTGTTGTTTGGTTTGGTTTTTTTTAGCAAACTTTGCTTTTTCTATTGACAGTGCTTAATGGAAAGCTTTATGGAGCACATTAATCTGTTGTACTAGTGCGTGTTGAGTCTGTAGATTTTCACTGCCTGAATCTGCGTGCCTTGACACAGGGCCTGTAAACCCTTAGCGCATTGTTTGAGGTGCTGTGCAAACATGTCACGGGCACTGTCCCAGCCACGGTGCACTTATCTCCTCAGTATTATGGTTTTGCACATGTGGACCAAATTCTGATCGTGTACACATGGAAAAAAAATTACAGTGCTGACTCTAAGAACCATTGCTAGTCTCAGTTCATTGCATTCTACTGGACATTTGCAGTCAATACATGCTATTTCCTTTCTTCTCAGATAGGTAGCCGGGTGTGATGCTTTCCTTTCATATTCCCTTCCCGCTGCCAGGACTGTTTTGCCTTCACTTGCTTGGTAGTTTACGTGTTTGAAGCCCTGTTTTGAGCTTGACTTTTCTAAGTGCTTCTCCCTCTGTTTTGTTTTGCAGGCTCTAGTTCGGCTTCCTCCTCACATTTCACAGTGCGATGAAGTCTTCAGGTTCTTCGAGGCTCGTCCAGAAGACCTTAACCCTCCAAAAGAGTAAGTGCCCTGATGGATTTCCAGTGCTCTTCAGGTCATTCGATTTTATTACTGCTGTAGGTGTGGGAACAGATTTTGTAGCTTTCAAGTACTACCTAGAAAATGCTCAGCTATTACGTACAATCACGTTGGGTGTGTGGAGGACAGGGGAGTCAGGCAACCCTCAGACACAATTTTCAGCCATCCTCCACCCACCTTTGCATTGTTTCTTGCTGATGGTTCTAATGAGGGAGCCTCCCCTGGCTTGTGGGTTTTACCTGGTAATTATCACCAAAGAGTCATTCAGTTCCCAAAAGCTTTGGCTCAGCAGCAGGGGGAAATCCTGCCAGTAAGCACTTGGCTCATAATTACCAGCTGCTTCTTTAAATGTACTCCTGCCCAGAGATACTTAGTTATCTGAAGGGAGCAAGATTGTGGTCCAGATCCAAAATTGTCTCTGGAGAGTCTATTCTTTCTAAGCAGGAAGCCAAGAAAAGGCTAGGAAAAGAATTCCCATTGAACATGACACAGAATCGTAGCCTTTACCTTGGAGTGGACAGGCTGATTCATGCTGATGCCATCAGGGTTCAGCCGACTCTTATCCAGGGAAAGCGTTGGCAGGAGGATATTTACAAGCAACTGTGCTGCCTCGCCTGATACTTCCTTTTCTCCTTCATAACGAACAGGATATATTTTATTGTGCTCCGCACTGAGCACTCTGTGTTGTGTTGTGCTTTGTGCTGCTTTGTTGCACGATTTGAAACTCGATTGCAGGCTGTGTTACCGTAATTTGCTTTCTCCCGTGTTTGCACAGCCCAGTGGGCGTTGGGAAATGGATGTAAAGCTTTTGGGTTTGGGGCACTTCAGCGCACGCAGACCTGTAGTGAGTGGAAAGATTTGTATTGGCTTCAGCTGTCTGTCCCCATGCTGGTGTAGAGGAGAGGACCTTTGCGGTTTGGTTTCCCGAACTTTGTCTCTTGCACATACAAGAGGACATATTAGCATTCGTACTAAAGGAAACACTGCTGGCGTAGCTGAGTGTGAAGTCTTTTTTTGTTTTTTGAATGAGACAAAGAGCAGTTTTTAAGTCAAAGGTCTGGAAAAAGCTTTCTTTTGGTGTTTTGTTTTGTTTTGTTTTTTTTTTCCCTAGCCAGCCTTGTTTTAGAACAATGTCTGGGGTGAATAAATATAGTTGCATGTTCATTGTTAAACACATCTTGCAAACTGTGAAGCTATTGCAGAGGATGTGCCTACGCTCCGAGACCTGCTGACCAGCATGGTTTCCATTTAGGGTCTGTAAGGTTTGCAAAGGTTCCTTGAGCCCACAACATCCCTCTGGGGCAAGGAGACATCCCCACGTGCCAGGCAGAAACAGACACCCAGAGGAGGAGGGAAGCTCACAGGGTTATGGGAGAGTTCAGCTGGAGGATCTCAAATGGACCCCAGGAGTCTGCTTTGACTCCTGTTGCTCTGCCTTCTCTACTGATACGGAACCTACAGCATTGGGCCCGAGTAAATGAGAGTCAGGATTGGACCTCCGCGAGGCAGGGAGTGGGGACCAAGGTGTCCCCCTCAGCTGGCACTAGCCAGCTTGTGTTCTCTTTTTCCTTCTACAAGCTGTTGAGGCCCTTTTGCTGAGCTCCCTGTTCAACAGCCTTGCAGCAATTTTCCAGTTATCCATTCGTTTTCCCTCATTCCAGAAAAACAAAAAAGACAAAATTTTCTCAGCCCAAGCCTTGCATCTTATTCCAACCTAGTAATAAGTGTGATTTATTTCCCTGGAAAATGTAGAGCAATAACCTGATTAAATCTCACTTCACTAATGTCTGCAAGACATTAATCTAGCTGGGTTTAAACAAATCCTACCTCGTCTTCTGTAAGCAAACAGATCTTAGGGAAGGTGTCTAAGGTTTCTGCTGGGAGCACTTCACAAAAGATGTATTGTTGAAACTGAAGATTAGTCTCTACAAAAAGATGATGTAAAAGCCAATGGAAACATCTCAGTGTTTTTCTTCAGTGAACTGTGGGGGCAGGGAGGAGATCTGGGGCTCACTGGACCACTGTGTAGGGTCTGGGGGAAGGACACCTCCAGGGTGATTTTCAGCCTCAGCAGTCACTGCAGGAAGGAGCATGATCAGCCAGAGAAATCCCCGACTTATTCCCTAATTTAGCTACTCTGCCAAGCCCCTCCATAAACAGTGAGCCAGCGGTGCCCAAGCCCCATGAATTCAGTCTTCCCTGCACCTCATGGTTCATCATTCGTCTCACTGGGGGTGGTAGGGGAGTAGCCTGGAGGCAACATCTACACCACCCTATTTTTTTAATCTGTTTCTTCAGCTGCTTCCTTTTCCCTCGGTGCAGAGGTGGTTTGTGTATTGATATGTCAGCAGAGACATGGCATTCCACTGGCTGGGTTAAAGGAGAACAAATATTGCCAAGCAAGGGGGCTCAGCCACCAAGGGATGGCAGAACGGAGTTCCTTGTGCCGCCTTCATGCCTCCTCTCTGTGCACAATGAGGTGCGCATAAAACAAAGCCTGACCTGGAGTTTAATTAACCAATTTTCAGGAGTGTAGCATTAATCCCATGGGCATTTGGGTTGTTGATCCCAGAGAGTCCATTGAGTTATTGAATGTCCACAGGGCAGTGATTGAGCATGTGCTCCCAACCAGAAAAACGTGGAAGGTTAAACTTCGAGGGAGGAGGCACAAGAGAGTCTGGTTTACCTTGCGGCTGGGATGCGCGGAGAGGTATCCATGCCCTTTGTTGCTGAACCTTGACTCGCGACGATGCACCTGCAGCAATTTATGTATTAGTGCAGCAGTTCAGCTGGGAAGCTGTGCCCTTCCCTTCTGTTCCTGTTGTCCTAAAAGAAGCCAGAATTTCCCTGTAGTCCCTTAGGCACTTTTACAAATACATTCCCAGCTTCTTCCTTATAACTCTCCATCCGCCCTACCCGTTCCTCCTCCTTGCTTCTGTGTGCTGTCCTGCCCGGGTTATGCCGTGTTTGGCTTGCAGGCTGCTCCCTGCAGGGTCATTTCCTACTGCTGCTGTGCTCTGATTGCCCGCGGTGCTGAGCAGCATGCAGTCCAGCTCTAATAAAAGCTGGGCTTTCCCAACACTCTTATAATCTGGCCAATTTGTTCGGTTGGATTCGCAGCTTAGGTTTTCTGTTTCCTGTTTTGGTGATGGTCCAGGCTTTCGAGACGTGTGACAATAGGCAGAAGGTATTCCTTTCAGCCCCGTTAAACCTTTTCCCAGGTACAGCAGCTTACAGGCAGAGAGCTGGAGAGATGTCTCAAGAAATCACAGCGTTTGAACCAGCTGACAGCCTCCTCTGAGTCTGCTCCTGCCGATGGAGCTAGCTCCAGGTCAGATAGCTCCCAGCAGCAGGTTTCCTTCACACTGCATGGGAGAGACCGTAGGAAGACACTAAATCCCACCGTGGGATAGCCTGGGAGCTCTCTCAGACTGTTGCACGTGGTAAAAGCATGGCCTCGGCAAGGGAGCCAGCACATGTTGGGAGCACCGATGTGCCAGGCGGTGTTTGGAGCTCCGGTGCCGCGGTTCCCAGGGCAGCCGCTTCTGCTGCTCTCGCTCCGCTGCCCAGCTGCAGAGAAAGCAAGCTTCAAACCAGCAACTCTGCTACAGGAGGAGCAGTTTTCAACTGCTTAGGCTTGTAATATGTGCAATTTTAGTGTTTGAGCAAATGCATATGTATATAGGCGAATGGCTGGGCTTGTGTCTTTTCCCATGCCCCTGTAAGGACCAGATCCTGCATTGCTGTGGGAAAAGATAGCGTAAAGAAAGAAGAAAGTGCGTTTTTATTTATCCATTATTCTAAGTTGAAGCACCATGTCACTGAAAGCCATTCATTTACTGGATACTTCTGTTAATAATTATAATTACTGATAACTAAGCCAGGGATGGATTTATTTCAGACTTCTACTGGGGATTTAAATTCAAGGCTGAGGTCAGGCCAGGGCTCATAGTCAACAAACAAAACCTCAGAAACCATTTTTTAATGATTCTTTTTTACTAGAAATAACAGAAATACCCGAAGAGTAGGATTAATCAATTAGACATTGCATATGGTTCACTCCTTTTAGGGCTTTTTTTTGCAGTTAGGTTCAAAATATCACAGTTAGACCACTCATGGTTGCTTTTTCTTTCTGGGTCTGGATCCCATGTAAAAGAAAGACCTAGAACCAAGGATTCAGCTCACCAATACCCCCTGCAGAAATACGTGCAGGCTAGAATGAGATTTCTGTTTAAACCACCACTAATAATATTAACAACTGAATTTAAAGCAGTGCTCAGTATCTGAGAATATTTTTTCCCGTAAGAATCATAAACCAATTTTCAAACAATATGCAAATCCAGGAAAACTAGGGAACCTATTAGGTATACGACATAATATTATGAGGGTTGATGCAGAAAAGGGAATAATGCTGAAGGTGCCTTTACTGAAGAACAGAAATGCTTTATTGTGGTCTGTAGCCATGAGCTTTACTGATCTTATCTCTGTCATGTAAATACTGGCGTAACACTCGGATACTCGGCTGCCAGGCAGCCACTGTAAAATGGAATCTGGCTTATCCCTTTGTTCTTTACGTATTACAAATTTCTGATAAGGAAACTGGAGAGAGGTTGCTGAGGTAATGCAGTGACCATGTTAAGGAGGTTTGCTTTAGCTTATGAGTCTACCAGTGTTAAAGCATTATTCCCTAATATGCTTTTTTCTATCCATAAGCATGACTGTGTTTACTTACGACTCTTTCTGTTTCCCAGATGTACTCTGATCTGCCCTGTAATAATGATTCAATTACCTGTTTGTAGAGGAGGAAAAAATTTTCATCTATAAAACACCTATATTCTGATTTTTTTGATAATATGCAAATATCTTCTCTTATTTCATGCCTTTGTAATTGTGTTTCCCATCACATTTGGCAGTTGAGTCTCTGAGCAGATGTGCTATGAGGAAAGCTGGCTTTTTTTGGTTTTGGTGGTTTCTCTTTCCTACCACACTTACAGTACAGGTAATTTTCACATTGTTTAGGAATGTGGTCAGCACCATTTTATGAGAATCGGTGTTACAGTCTGCACTTGGCAGTGGTATTTTGACTGCTCAATGCACACATTTTATTAGGGAAATTCATTCCACTTGAGAGATGCAGAATGGAAATTAATTTCCCTAAGAAATGCAAAATCAGAAAAAGATGGAAGTTTTCTTTTCATGTGATTTATCAGCTGGGATGTAAATTGTAAAACACAGAGCAGGAAAAGCTCTGACTGAAGATGGTGGCAGGATAAGGCAGTTAAGACCCACTGTTCTGAAGGGAAAAAAAAGTTAATATTTTCAAAGAATGGCTTAATGACTTTCACTGAGGTTTAAGTAGCTAAGGATGCAATAACTTGTTGGGGCTGAGTTTGCTGAGAGCCTTGCTTGGCTACTGCTAAGCAGTCATCCAGCTCTCACTGATGTCAGTGGGAATTAGGCACCACAGCTCTTACAGCATCTGAGTGCAGTAAAGCACCTGTGTTTAGTTTTTCACAAGAGAGTGTTTTAGGGTTGTATTTACTAGAAATGTTTGGCCTCAACACCTAAATTTGTCATGAAAATGTGTTTTTGGCTTCTAAATCTCAGAAGTGCTTTAGAGTATCCTGCTCTTAGTGTGGGACTGTCATAAATCTGTGGCTGAGAGGTCAGACAGCCTTGTGCCCCAGAAACAGAGGAGTGAAGTGTGGCTGATTTCCAGTTGTGGCCCCTCTGACCTGGAGAGCGGGAGCTCAGGCTCTGGGACCCGGCCCTTGTCAGATGGGGCTCTAGATACCCCGACAGTGTACGCTGCCTTTCATCAGTGTGTTACCATGATCTTTGGGAAAGTCTTGCTTGGAGATGGTTATCTTAAATAAACTAAGCCAATGCACGGATGGAGTCTCTAAGAACGGGGGAAAAAAGGAAATAACAGATGCATTTCTCGTCCTCTCCTTTAGTTTCACATGGCACTTTCCCTTTTGTCTGCAATATATAAATGATTTGGTCTGGAATATCAAATGGAGGATGTTGAAATTTGCAACTGGCTGCAGCATTGGTGATACCAGCAAATAGCTCAGCCGTTCTGAGAGAAGATTTGAATCTTTTTGCTACTCATCCAGAAAATAAAAAGAGAAATTATATGTAGGCGAATATCAAAAAATAAAGCTGGGGGAAACCACAAAGCACGTTAAATGAAATAGGGTCAGCACCAGCAAAAAAAGTGATGTGGAAGAATGTCAGTTGGAACAGCATACGTTACTGCCTTTACTGTGCAGCAAGAGCTTTTATGCCTTGCCTTGGCACATTCGGGTTTGCCCCTGCTTTGTAGGTCTGGCTGTGACAGACACGGGGCAGGGGAGCGAAGATAGTTTAATGTACTGACACTTGGCACTGGCGGCCACGTGTACAGAAATAGCTTTTGCCTGGATTGGTCATGAGCGTGCTGCAGGGTTTCAAAGCGGCACGCTGTCACGGGCACAGGATGGATTAAGAATAACCAGATTCATCTGAAGTCCATCAGAATGTGAGCGAGATCAGAGCCTTGCCGACACGCTGTTGGTTCAGCAGTGGCACCAGACGCTGCCTTGCTGGGGCCAAACACAGCGGTAGTGTCAGTGCTAGTAAAAGTTTACTGTTTATGAGCACGAATTCAAGACATTGTTTTTTTCTTTCTCTGTAGAAGAGTTGTGACTGAAGAGGTGTTTTGAAATGTGGAGATGTTGCCTTTAGAAGAACTAAATGCCAAGCCTGTTGGCTCGAGGGCCTTTTTCCTGTCCAGCAATTTTTGTTCATATCCTAAAGGAACAATCACTGCTGATAATTTGCCAATGCCTATTTTGTAGATTAGAAAGTAATAGCTTGCTTAATGTTTAACTTAACCCATAAAATTCCTTCCTTCCGGAAAAGGGAATTTTAGTCGTTAATACAGGGGATTAGGAAATGTGCTCCTTACTGTCTCGTTGATTTATTTTGTGATGTTGCAAAGGCCTCTCACATCTCCTGGCTGTATCTGCAGTACGATTGTGTGTCTGGTTTCAGAGATTTGCCAAGAGGATTTGTTTCTGGTAAAGAAACCCCGTTCCTTCCCTAATATAATTCTAGAAATGACCAGTTAGAAAAAGAATTTTTTTTTTAAATCATCGGTCAGTGTTGGAAGAAACATTACTTTCAAAATCTGTCAGGAAAGCCTGCTGGTGCGTCTGTATGCAAAACCAGTTAGGGAGCCAAAAGAACAAATTTATTCCTCTGGCAGTGGATGAAACCTCGGCTAATGAGGCAGTGTTGGAGCAGAACCAAAATAACTGGATTCAGAAGTTATCAGGCTTGTGGTGAAGGATTTGGGCCACCCATTATCCTTGAGCCCTCACTTCTAGAAATGTTATGCTCAGTGCCACAGGATCTTCTGAAGATCTCTGTTTCAAGACTGGTGATGCTTGGTTTGACACCCCAGCATCGGGGCAACCCGTGGGGTTGAATCACGCACGCTCATAAACACAAAAGACATCTCTAGGTCCACACAGCAGGGAGGCGTCTGGGCCTGCTGTGCTTTGTGGATAAGCCTGGAACTGAGGAGAGGAAGAAGGATGGGGACTTCCTCTTCTTATCTGGATTTCTTGTTCTGGTGAGCCCCTGCTGGCAGGTTAATTGCCTGCACTGAGGTGTCTGTCACCGTTGACTCATGACCTGCCAGGCAGGAGGAGATGGGGTGGGGTTTTCTTTTCACTAACATGACAGAATTGAATATGGCCTGTCTTGTCCTCTGTGTGTCACGTCTCTGAAAAACAAGAATAGGCAGCTTATGTTACAAATATATCACGGAGAAGAATACAGCTTGTCATTGCTATGTCTGTATTTAATATGGTCACACTTGTTTAATGAAGATCTTTTTCCACTCTGAAACGGAGGGCACTAGGGACAGACGTGCTCACTAGAGTGTTTGCTGCCAGGGTGATAAATGATCCCCCAGCAGTGCCTGGGGACAGATGGGACTTTTCAGTGCTCTGCACTTCCTATTGTTGATCGCTATGTAATTTTGACATTGCTTATCTGGAGAGTCCCTTTATTTTTAATGCTGTTGAGGATCAGTAGCTTTGCTGGTTATAAAAAGAGTGCTTTTCTCATGTACACGTGCCTGGTGCCACCCCTGTATGCGATTCTGAATTGGCTGGGGGCAATGTAAGACTTCCTGTTAGAATCCAATGGGGTTTTATCAGGCTGTACTCTATGTTACAAGGGAAGGTATTGCTTAAAATGTGTCTTAATGCTGTTGACTACGGGCCAGGTGGAGTTGACATCTCACATTCATTTGAGGTGGAGCATTTCTGTCTGAACACTGGGAAGTAGAGGCGATGTTCCTTAATAAACAGGACTTTGAACTCTGAGAGTCTCTGGTACTGCCCAGCAGTTGCCACCGAAGAGAGAAGGAAGCGCTAGCAGGCAAAGAGTGCTGAACAACAGGTAAAGCAAGTCAGGGCTCTCTGGAGAGCCACCGTCTTCTGCTTTGGTTAGGAGGAGAGCTTGGCTTCCTTTCTGGCTTGGCTGTATCATAACAACACGTTAGACAGTTATTGTTTGGTGCACCTGGCTTTACCTGTTCACCCCATGCCACCAAAGGGTTTGTGCTGGAAATCCGTTTCACTACATACACAGGGCCTGGTGCTTTGTGTCCACAGAGTTTTGCATTCAGCTCCCAGTGCTGTTGCTATTTAAGAACGTGCTTGTAGCGAGCCTGGAAAGAAAAAAAAAAACATTTCTGGCAGCAGGGAACCATCCCCTGGAGTGCTGCACGCGTCCAAGGTGATGGGTTGGGGAATGGGGTGCCTTCTCTGGGGCTTTGGATGCATAAAAAGTACCAGACCTCGAGTGGTTCTGGCTGCAGGAGACACAGTGATCTATTGGTGGATTCATTTCCACCCTTTCGATCTTCTTGACTGGCCTGCAGCTGACTGTCTTTCATGCGTGCTGTTCCCAGAAACACAAGCAGAGGATCAAATAACAACATGTTTTGACTCCAAACTCTGGAGTGACTTATCATGTTATCAAAGCTTTTGATTTAATTGAAATTTCACAGATAACCCTAGACCTGCTTTTAAGTGCAGTCTCAAGTGCCAGTGGGAATTCAATTTAAACCCTCCCCCCCCCTTTCAATGCTTGCATTTTGTTTGGGAGGTTTATGGAAGGGATTTGCTACTGCTTATCTCCAGCTAGAGCTGTGTGTCTGGGTTCACAGATACCCTTTGTCTTTGGGCTACTTTCTTTTTCCAGTTATGCCAGCTTGATTGGAACGACCCTGCTGACAGTAATGGACTATTTGAGATTTACGCTGATGTAAGAATTGCAGAATTTGTTGTGTTAGAAGTATAATTCTTTCCTTGTTTCTGTTCACATCTCTTAAAACAATTGGCCTAAGCTCACGAAGGATGTTCGTTTAAACAGACCTCGGATATATTCTGAATAGAGGATTGACTGTGGCTTTGCAATACTTCAGTGTAATCTAATAAATGCTGGTTATTTGCTGGATTCTTGCAAGCTGTATTTGCTTCCCAGCTCCAAGGAGTTTTAATAGCCACTCCAGTAATGCTGACGGCAGTGCACTGTGGTGAACCTCAGAACATTGTATATGTCTGATTACATTTGCTTTCAATTACAGTCTTGAGGGTTTGAAAAATCAGAGCAGTTCAGGCTCATTTGGGAACCACCACAAAAAATCACTAGTAACCTGAGATACCTAGTGCTTGAAAATATAAAAGAAGAGGAAAATGTTGAATGTTGGGGGCCAGAAAATGTCTATGTTGCTTCATGAGAAGACTATTGCAACAACTGTGGGGTTAGGACGGCAAGGGCACCGTATCTAACAGATAAACCCTTTCCTTTCCCATCCAAGCGTGCTGGGAATGAAGTGTGAATGACTCATGCCAGAGTCAGCCTTCATCTGAGACTTGAAGCTGCCCTGGTTCACTGGGGAATTAGCGATGTTGCCACCTTTGCTGCTCCCCGTTGGGTAGGTCGCTGGTCTCAGTCCTTTTTCTGATTATTAGAACTTCACCAATGTTGTCCTCTCTCAGGGAGCTGTAGAGTTCTGGAGGATGTTAAGATGAAATTAATCTTCTTATTTCCATCAAAAGGCAGTATTTTTTGGAGACGTTGATTATCCTCTAAAGCTGGCTGAAAAAGGAGCTTTTCTGTTCATGAAAGCATTTTACCAAAAATGAACCTCTGGGCTTCTGTTGAAACACAGTCCCAACCCCCAAAATTTGGATAGCGTTCATCAGCCCTACTGAGCAGGTGGATGGCTGTAGAGTGAACAGACGTGTCTGGAGATACCTGGCAGAGAGCTCTGCGGGTGATCCCGTTGGCAGTGACGTGCAGGCCTCTGGGTGCTGCGTGGCTGGGACGTGATCTGCCTATGTAATGCCTCGTTCTTCCAGCGGGCAGCTCTGGGAGAGCATCAGTCACACGGCTGATCCCTTTCGCCCCTGCCCGCATCTGAGGAGCGAAGAATGGGCTCACGAACACTTTAAAGAGCAAGCCGTGGTGCAGTACTTGTTTGGGGCGTCAGGAATATTTGTGAAACGAAAGAGGAACAGGGAGGGTTCCAGTGTGCAAAAGCCCAGCTGCAGCACTGTGGCACTGGCAATGGACCAGGGAATTTTCATGTCAAGTGAGGAGAATAATGTCAGGTGATCTGACCTTAGGGCCAGAAGGTGGGGTGTAAGGCTGGGATCCCAAAAATACAGGCAAATGCAAACAAGGTAGGCAGACTGAGTAACTGGGGTAGCTTTTACTCCACAGCTGCGACCAGTACATGTTCCCAATATTCCACATTTCTTCCTACAGGATGGGACATGTTAGCAATACGGATCCCAAATTTGGGGAAGCATGTGGATAACAAAACTGAGCACTTTCCTTTCTGTGGTCTCAATAATAAGATTCTTCAGCTTTCACAGAACCTCTGCAGTCGCTGCAGGCAGTAACCTGTGTGCTGAGGCATCTTGCTGAGTCTGGATTAGTTCCTTCACCTCCATACATATCTGAACCTAAGGGCCAGGGGCAACTAGAGAAAGCTGCAAGAGTCATTCACATCCCTGCAAGCAGCTTTAAACTCTTCCAGCAAGAGGTCAGTGGAAAAGTATCTTATTGTTTGCCGGGTCGTCTCAATGCACAAAGCAGGGCTCTGTTGGACACGCACTAACAACGTTATTAATGTTCATGATGCACAGTGTCATCCCCTGGGGAGCGGAGGAACCCCCGGCGGCTGAATTGCACAGGCCATACCAGCTAATGAGATGCTCTTCTAGCCAGGCCTGACAAATAAGCTTCTGTTCATCTTCATTGTTATCATTTCCATGCTCATCTGTGTGTGCAGGAGGGGGTTGTTTCTTGGATGCTTGGCTGAAGGATGGCAGGGTGACCCACGCAAGCGGGCTCCGAAGGTGAGCTGGGGCTTTAAGGAGAGGCAGACATCCAGCAGATGAGGAGAAAGCCTTGAATCCCTTCAATAAAGCAGTATGTTGGAGTGAGTAGTTGCAAGAAGCAGGAGTCTGCAGAGGACGGAGATAAAAGGAGGCTTTCAGGCAGGAGAGAGGATTTCTGCCTTTTCCAGATGTAGCATTTGCATTTGGAGGAGAACTGCCAAAAGGCTAGGCTGATGAAGGATGCTTTGTGGTGCTTCCAGCCTGTGAAAAGAGGCAGTACGTTGAAAGTTAGGTGCTTTTGGATTATTAGGAAAGGGATGAAATAGGCATCCTAAGGGGAGTCCATTTCCCCCTCTTCTTATGGAAGGCCGGTCTCCAGTGCATTATGTAATTACTACCTTTTTTTCCTTCCCTTTTTTTTGTCTGCTTTCTCTTAAGGTTTTTTTAAAATACACCGTTGCCTCAATCATTCATCATCCTCATAAATCAGAAATTTTTCTCCATGTGGATTTATGACAAGTGTTTTATATTTAATTTTTTTGTTGACAGGCTTATAAACTACTGAGCCCTGGTTTACTGCCCAATAAATCCTGATCCCTGGCAGAATAAGTAATGTTTGTGAGAGAAGACTGAATTAATATCAGCGAACAGAGAATTTTTGGCCTCAACACACAAATGTTGCTTTCTGCCATGATTTTGTCTATCCTAATATGTGCCCAGAAAATCTCCAGTCTTATCTCCATTTCAGATACGTTCAGTTCAGATGTAACCACGTGCCAGGGAACTGTATAAGTAGACGTGACTATCCGTTTAAGAGAGCGCTGACCCAAAATAGATCATTTAGCAGCTTGGGGCGTTAACGGTCCCTTGTACGCTTCCTGAAGAAGTTTTGCCAGTGGTGTCTGCTGCTTCTTGTAAGGCTTTATTTGCAAAACATCAAAGCAGATTCCTGATTTTGAATGAAGTAGGACCCAGCTTTACAGAGACACATGTCAAAACCATTTCACCTCCAGAGTAATGCAGCTAGATAACATTAAACTTGCTGTCAGCCTCATCCCGAGAATGACTCTCCTCCTCCAGACATTTATGCACGTGGGTAGTTTTCTACACAGTGAATAACTGTATTGAATTCAACGGGAGCACACGTGCACCCAAATTTATTTGTGTGTGTATTCATGTGTATGTTTGCTTGATGGGAATGAAAAATTCTGGGGAGGACTGGGATATACAGGAGGTTCATTCATCAGCAAACCCCTCTGAATATCATGTTAACTCTCTCTTGGAGACGGACATGTATGGAGTACGTGCACACAGCCTTTGGGGCCAACACAGCAAATTTAACTTGAATTAAGTCACCAGCTTTCACGGGATGAGGGTAGGTAACATCTATTTTCAGATTCTGTGTAAACACAGACGTCACACAGCAAAACCAGCAGAGAGGCTCAACTGGCCTGAACGTTTAGAGGTTTTATATAGCAGATAATTTGTGTGTGCGCTGAATGCTCTTCTTACGCATTTATTTTCACTGATATTTCATAATGAAAACTAGAAGAGCTTGAAAGCTATTAGGTGTGTATCTTCATCTGTATCTTTGAGGCGACCTTTTAATTGTGTAGCTGTAAAATCATTGGAGCACCAATACAGTCTCCATAAGGGAATGAAGCCGTTCTGAGACGAAGCAGTAAACACAGGGCTGTGCAGGATACCTTCTGTGGCCGTACTCGCTGTAAGATCTTGTCGGGTGCTATTTTCACTGTGGTTTGTTCACTTCAATTAGCGCTTGCTCCGTGATCAGAGGGAGTTCAGACACCAAACAGGGTTTGGCAGGTCTCTCTCTGGTAGAAAGGACCAGGTCATTGTAAGCTGTCTGGTGTGTGTTGTAGGCAATTGACTTATTGTCTCCTATTTTGCATACCTACATAAATTTTTCACCAGACATTTTTAAACTGAGCTTTTTTCTTATCTCTTGCTTTCTTTTTGCTTTCTTACCAACCCTGACTGCATCAGCTTCTCTGCCTCAAACTGAAATATCTTTTCTTGTATTGTTTTTAACTGTCTCTGGGTTTTTTCATTATCTTCACATCCCTTGGATATTGTTTTCTTGCTCCTCAATATGTTCTGTCCTGCTTCCCCCAGCATTGCTACACTCATTTCTATTTGTCCCACAGGTACTCTGTACATTGGGTTTATTTGTCCTCTGATGTATGTCTTTCATCACTTTCTCTCTTTCCCATATCTTTTCATCCCCAATCCCAAATAAGAGATAACAGAGGGATGAGAGGAGTGTCCTGGACACAGGCGAGATCCTGAGGCGGAGTGTGCCCTCACTGCCTTGCAGAAGTTGCCCGATTGCTGGATTTGCTGCTAGCATGGTCTGCAGCCAGGACAAGCCAGGCTGGGGCCGTAACAGAGCTGGGAGTAAACCCTGTGCCACGCGTGTCGTGCTCAGGACAAGGGTATCCCCTCACCTGTGTTAGTGGCCCTGATGACTAAGCCTTAGCAATATGGGGACACCTTTTGCCCCACTAGAGGCAACTTCTTTCAGGAGATGAGATGGGAACCTAAATTGGCAGAAAACAAAATCACCAAGGTCTTGTGCTGGTTCGTAACCTGCAATTTTTGTAGAAGTCGTTTCTGCGGTCTGCCAAACAGAAATTCGTCATCTCTGGCCTGAAGTTACTGGGTAATTAATCTTGCGCGGCGGATAAGGCGGGCCGGGTTTTCGGACTGCAGGCGTGGAGAGCTGGGAGCTAACTCGCAGCACCGCTGAACCTTTTCTCTCTCCCCTACTTCTTCATTTTCCCATGACCTTAGGAAAAAAAAAAATCCGCACTTCATAGGTCTTTTTTTTTTTCTAAATCACACTTTATGGAACACAGTTTTAATACTGTACGGTACGTGTTTAATGATGTCCATATGGGTTTGTGGGTACAGGAATTAAATACATAACGGTTCACGATGACATAACACGGAAATGCAACTCCCGCAGTGCCGGTGTGTAGGCTGTAAAGGGTTATTAATAAAAATGAAGGTTTTAAATAGAAAACAAGCTTAGCAGCACCGTTTTGGCCTCAGGCCCATCTCTGAGTGATGGAAAAAAAGAGGCTGGAATATATGGTCTTTCCTCAATACATGAAAATAAATACATTTTACCACCATCCCCTGCTAAATGTTTCAGAGAGAAAGCTGCAGGCCTGATGCATGGCATCTCTCTTCAATCGGAGCCTGAGCTCAGGGAGGTCTGGAGGGGATATTTCAGCAGGGTGCAGAACACATCAAACAAACACTAAGGGGGAGATTGATGCCTTAGATTATTAAAACGGGGCAAGGCCACAATGTTTTGATTGGCAAAACCTTTCAACAGTCGGACATTAGTGTTTCAGAAGAGCAAACCGCTCTGTTTGTGGGTGAGCCAGGAAAATAACAACGCACACAGTTTGGGGGAATGACCTCAAGGAAATCCCATCCCGTCTTGTAACCAGAGTTGCTGCATCAGTAAGCCAAGGAAATTACATAATGCGCCTATTAATATTATAGACAAACAAAAGCAAGTTTACTCTCCTGTGTTCAGCCTTGTCCTGTCTGCTGTTGCCTCAACACTTTTGTTTTAAGTCTTCAGAATAAATGAGACAGTAGTGGATGATGTGCTGAGCATCTCCCTCTGAAGATGCTGTGTCAGACACCTCTCTCACTGGTTTCCCACCGGCTGCTAGTGTCTGTATGGGCAGCAGCAGCACAAATTGAATGTGGTCCTTCTCTTGGCTGGTTCTTTACCCAACGTTTTTGCTGGAGTTTGAGGTGGTCCCAGAGCAAAACATGTAGATCTAAATGCACCCAAACGAGCTCTAGAGTCTGTGGCTTAGGATTTTCCACATTGTGGACATGTCTAAATTACTTTCAAGTTGTTGTCCCGGACAAGGTTGATGCTTCACAGCAGTTGCATGAAGGTCAGGATGTGCCAGAACCAAAAGTTCTGTTTTCCGTGTTGTGAAAACTCAGTACTCCCAGCTGTGTCCCCCTGCTCCTCCTGCGGTCCTGCTGTCTGCTTACGTCCTTGAGCTCCAGCATTCACCTCAGCCCATCCTCGCACCTCTGGATCCTGGCAGATGACTTTCCTCAGCAGACAGTCATGGAGGATGCCATGGGAATGCAGGAGCAGTAAGACTTTCCCGCTTTATCTGGTGCTGTCTGGGGCATATTCCCACCATCTGATAGTTTCTTGGTGTCTCCAGCTGTTGTTCGTTGGGAGACACAGATGTTGTTAGCTCAGTGGCTTCTGTCCAGCCACCAGATACTTCAGCAAAGAACTCGGTCCATTGTATGGAACGGTAGTTCATGCTGAATACATGGCATCGTGGTTTTTCCTGCCTGACCATAGCCAAGACAGTGAACAGAAATGTGGGAAAGTGGGACAAAATACTCTCCCTGCATGCCTGGTCCTGTGCTGCTGTGTTTACCCTTCAACCTTCTGGCTCGAAACCAAGATCCTCCTCGAAAAATTGGTTAGAAAAACTACTCCCTGCTCATGTTCTGCCAGAGAGGTGGCTGGGCTCTGTCACATAGGTCATGCTTCCACCCCCTACTCCCATACTCTGGGTCATCTCAGGCACACCTAAAGCTTTTGGAAAATGGTATTATGTCTATTTTTCCAAATTTCTTTGTGCTGACAGATGTCAGTTGTTTGTCTTCTGAAACTGGTCTTTTCAAAAATAGGTATTATGCCCCTTTAAATAGCACAATCCACATGGGAATGGGATTATTTTTGTCCCTAGCTGCCTATAATCTATCTTTTTTCTTTTTTTAGTGAAACCATATCTTCCCAGGGATTGTTCCTAAGAATAATACTGAAAAGAAAGTGTCATGTGAATCGTACAGTAGTAGTAATGGCAATAGTACTACATTGCCCTTCTATGGAGCTACTTCACCATAGACCTCGAGGTGCAGCCCTAACATGAACCCGCCTTCTCAGCTTGAGTGAAATACGGGTTTTATTCTAGAGCTAGGGAAGCAAAAGTACAAAATGGGGTTTGAAAGGTCACTAAGGCTGGAAAAGGAGTCAGAAGGCCTGATTTTAGCTTCATGTTTGAAGCATAGTTTCTGTTATTTGCCTTTGCAAATACCGCTAGCACACCAACAGTTTGACTTGCTGATATACAACTCCCCTGATCTGCAGGAGTGGGTCAACTTCCATATCAGTTTCTGAAAAATGCTGTATTTGAGGAAAATGCAGCAAAGAAACACTGAACTAGTTTTTCCTAGGTTACAGTGGGTTCTGGAATTCAGGATGTCCTTAAATTCTCTGCTCCAACCACTGCCCCCCCCCCCCCCCCCCCCCCCCCGCCCCAGTCCTTCCAACAAACACATGCTCATCCCTTGCTTCTAAGCAAGAGAAGGGGAATCTTTAGCTCAAGACAGACCTCACCCTGTTGTCTTCCTACCCCAAACTGTGGTGAATTACCTCATCTAAAGTCACTCTCCTGGGATGAATAGCAGATATCTGTGCAGAAGAGGCACAAAGGCCACTCTAGGCTTCTTCATACACTGGGACAGCACGGAGAGCAGGGTGGGCTGTAGCTGTGATGTGGATGAAGCAGCTGCTTTTGTGCACAGACTCTGCTTCATGGCAGTTCTGGAAAGGATCAGTATGAACGTGGAGGAAGGGAGGAGGGCTGATTGTTGCCTGGGTCTCCCTCTTCTTCCTCCGGGAGCACAGTCTGCTGTAGAAGAATAAATTGCTCGGGACTCTGCACTCTGTTTCCGTTCCCAGCACATCAGTCCATTTGGGGCTGCAGGCTTAGGTCCCTGTGACACTTGGCCAGATTATTCCATGTGTAAACTCTTGTCCAGAGTCAGCCCTGGGCATCTCTACATGTCCTATGCTCTCCACTTCAGCTGCCTCCTCCACTGTTTGTCCTCCATGTCCCCTACTGCAGCGTTCGCTGATGGAGCCTGTGTTGGAGCTGCCCTCAGCCCCATGGGGCTGTTTGCACAGGGAGGTTTGGCTGGGGCTGTTCAAGCAGAGGTTGGAGCTTGAGCAGAGGTTTCCTGGTCCGAGTTACCTTCCCAAGCAGGTGGAAGAGGGATGTGTCAAAAGCATATTTCCCTTCCCACTGGCGTTGTTCTGTCCCTGCGTGTCCTGTCCTGAGTTTTCCATCCCTAACTCTTGTGCCTGTTGACTTGTGAGCTAACAAGGGCACATGTACCTTGGATAGACCTTGTAACTGCCTGACCTCCCCCTCAGGAGCTACTAATGCTTTCCATTGGTGTGCGCTGTTACCCATGCCATCCTGGCCCTTGCTCAACACATCTTTTCCTCCCGCAGGACCCTTTAACTACTCTGTGCCTCCTCACTAGATTTGGCAGTCACCAAATGTGGGGTCGTCCCAGCAGCTCGTACGGTGCAGCAGTCTGACCAGAGGGCCCCTGCTCTGTCCTCCTCTGTGACTGGTGCTGAAGACAGACCTTGTCCCACACAAAGCTGTCCCTGGGTGTGCTCGTGCCAGTGGGTGAGAGAATGCGCCGTTGCATGTAGCTTTTGTTCTCAGTGCACAACCCACCTCGCAGAGCAGCAGATAAACACAAACAGCCTTTCTGCGTGGCTTAACGAGTGAAGCGGAGCGGTGCTTCTGAGCCGGTTCTTTTAACGGCAAGGGCATCTTCGCATCCTGAGCCTCATGTAAGTAGATCTGTCGTCACGCTTTAGTCTTTCTTTTATATAACTTTATGTAGCAGCTCATCTTAAACTTGTGAAATCGTTTTCTGGGAAGTTATGCGTGGGAGGTGGGCAACTCCTTCCATCTATTGCCAGCTAATCCATAATACTCTCCTTTATCATAACAAATGAGACAGGTTTCTCAAAAGCAGTATCCTGTACTGTTATCTCTTTCCTTTTGTTTTAAGCCTGGAGGTGGGGTTCTGTTCTTCATGCGTTTTAGAGCATAAAACGCGGAGCCCAGACTCCTGGCTTCTGTCTTGAGCACTGGATGCTCACGGCTGTACTAGATCCTGCTTGTGCAGTATCTTTGCGAACTGGAAGGGGATGTAGGTTTTCAAAATACTGGGTTTACCCATAAATGTTATTAAATGTAGAGGAATTAAAAGAAATGTGTCTCAAAATGCCCAAGAAATCTGGAAACTGAAACTCTTTCAACTGTTCTTCACCTTGGAAAATAGAGGAACATTTACATCTCAGCGGTTCCTCTATCCCAAAGTGCTTTGCATAAAAAAAAGCTCAAGGTTTTTGCAGACTTTTGGAACAAAATTTTTTTCAGCCCCTGGGATCTGTCATCATTTCACACCTCTTCTGCTGAGCTCTCACCCCCCTCCTCCAGCCTGGTAGGTGGCACAGGAGGTATCACATCATCCCTGTGGAGGAAAATTAGCACAGAAGTGTCTTGGAATTTGGCAAAGCACAGCTCTCTTTCTGCAGCAGGGCTCATCTCCCCTTTAATGGAAATTAAGTGTCTAAATCTTTTTGTCTTTCCCTCTTTCTCCGTTTTACTGTGTGCGCTGGGGTGAAGTTTCGTTGTGCTACATCTATTTCGCCTTGCCAAAACCTTCTTTATGGCCTTGATTTAAACTAGGTCTAATCAGACGCAGTGGAAGGCCATCGTATTCCAGTGCTGAGGATGGGCTTTGGGAGCTGTTTATCTTTTTTCCAAGGATAACAGCACATTTGTGTGTGTTGTGTGTATGTCTTGGGCTTACATAGAAACTTAAGGATCTGATTCTGGTGGGTCATGCTGGCAGGTATCCAAACCCTGTAAATCTGGTCACTGTGCTTTTCCAAATGTTTATTGTGCTGTTTAAGCTTTTATGGGCTCTTGTGCGTATTACATATGGTCTGAATAAATGTAACGCAGTATTACTGTGCTTAGCTGAGGTGCAGAAGAGCCTCCAAGGGAATCGTTAGAGCTGGGGCAGCCGTTGCTGGCATTCGGAGATGAGTTTCTCGGTTCAGCTCTCCAGGGTTGGTGGCTTTACCCCCATTCGGTTGGGTTTTAAATGCCTCTTGATGTGAGGTCACAGAGGTGGAAATAAGAAGCAAAGAGTTACAATTTCTTCGATTCAGTCCAGGATTCTTATAGCAAATCTCCCATTTTTGAATCTCTAACAAAAGGGATGGATTTTGCATGTTTCTGCTGTTATTTCCTTTATGCTGCTGCTGTGGCAAGGTCTGCTCTGATGCTAGTGGGACTCAGGAGAAGCCTTTAAGGAATTTGTGGATGCACAGCAGGACAAAAGTCACCCACATTGCTGTAAGTGAGGAAACACCTACAGGCTCTGTTGCTCCTTCAGACAGAGAGGATACTGCCTGTCGCTCTGAGCCTACAGCTCCTCTTTGATCCTGGAGACCAAACATGAGCCTCTCGGACTGGACCTGACAGGGTCCAGCTGGTGGGAGCAGGGGCACATGCAGGAGTTGTGTTTGAGGGATGGTGGTGCAAAAGTGGTGCCCGGCCCAGGCCACCTCTTCCTCTTGTTCCATAGCCCCAGCAGTGTGCAGGGAGCATGCGTGCTGCTGGCAGAGTGCTGTGGTCCTGCTGCTTTGCATCCCTGCTCTCTTCTGTCCCGACTGGACTGAGGAAAGAAACTGCAGAGAAAAACCAGCCAGGCTCTAGCTAGCCCTAACAGCTGTAAAAGCAGCCAAGCCAAGACCTTGGGACCTTCAGAGAACGTCCTGCAGTTCAGCTGTGGGCTTTTCTTCACTTGGCCAGTTGGCCTTCAGCTCCAGGCTCTCCTTCTAGCACTGTCACTTCACTGCCACCACTAATCGCACTGGCCCCAGAAAAAGAGGGGCTTGCAGTTGAGCTTGCTGCCAACACTGCCTTTCAGCAGCTTGGGCTTTCGGCTCCCTTCCCCCTGCCCTGCCTGGCTATTCAGGTTGCCATTGCTGGGGCAGGAGCAAGCAGGTTTGTGTATCTGCAGCAGACATACAGGGCCCCACTTGGGTTGGCCATTAGGGTTGATGTAATGTACCATCAATAATTGCTCTTTGCTGGGGGACACTGAAATAGTTGGAGGCCTCACAGAAGGATCGGAGAGGGATGGACGAGGCAGATGGAGATGGGACTGGGAAGAATAGGGGCAGGGTCAGAAGCACTGAGGATCCGAGGTGGTCCTTTGCCTCTGGAGAGCTGCATTTGACACTGCAAAATGTTTTGATTCCTTTTTACTTCTTAGGGTTTTTTTATAGAGACTAAAACTCAGATATCCTCTATGTGTTGGCTGAAATGTTGTACCAGTTGAAAAATAGCTTAAAAAGATCGAAGTGGAGAAAATGTGTGTTTGCAGCCAGAGCTGCCAGTGCCCCTGGCTGTCAAAATGGATGGTTTTCTCTTCGTTCCCTGTTGCTTCAGGCTGAGATTTAAAATGTGGGTTACTGCTGGCTGCTGGCTATGCTGAGATAGGAGCAAAACCTCAGGTAACTACTGCGCCTACATTTAGAGAATCCCTTTTGCTAGGTACCTGATGCTGGGTGCCATGTGCAGGGAGAAGGAATGATGGCGCGTACTGCAAACCCACTTGGGTGTGGAAGTGTTAATGTTTTAGACCCTGATCTTCAGGAGCATGGGGACACCGAACCATACCGCAGTGTTTTGACACCTGAAAGAAGCAGGGGAAGGAAAGAGGGCATCTGTTGGGCTTGACAGAACCTTTTGAACCATTTTTCTCCGGATAGAGGTTTTTCCTATGACCTCTAAAACATGAATACATTTGGGGCAAGGTCATTTATGGAAGCAATCTCTTGTGCTGCGCTCTCCTCTCTTCGACCTTGAGGCTATTAACATCTCTTGGGTCAAACAGAGACACGGGAAGGATAAATGTAAACAATGGGTAGCACTAGTACTCTGGTTGTGATGGGCTATGCTTGCATGATACCTACAGCTTCACTTTGCCCTGACTAGTTGAATTGGGAAAATAGTAATTCTGGCATACAAATGGCCTGGCAAACCCAGCACGCACCTGAAATCCTCCCTGTGCTGTGCTGTAAGGACTTTCTTTGGGCTGTGGTGAGGGGGAGGTTGTGAACCACATCCCACAGGGTGCCAGCAAAGTCCGGCTCTCGGGGGAGATCCCGCAACAAACTTGGCTCTTGCTGCAGGGGTGGTCACGTGGTGTTGGGGACGGCGAGCATCCTCTTTGGGGTTGTACAACGGTTAGGGCAGACACCATGTGCGGTAACGCTGTTAATGTCAGCTGAGTTACCCTGGGGATACATCAGTCCTTAGGTTTTTTTAGAGGTACGAGGTGGGGCATTTTATTACGCAGCTTTGCACCAGGCTGCGGCATGCACCCTGCTTTCCACACTGCAATTCTGTTGGTGGTGGTGCTGCTTTGACCTGCCGGAAGGGTTTGAACCTGCCTGTGCAGAGCTTACAGAAACAGAGGCATTGCAAAGTGCTGACTTGGCAGCTCAGAAACCTTCACCCTCCCCTCGCTCAGCCCGGTGACTCCTCAGCAGGCTGTTCCCATTAAACGCTACAATGCTAATTCCACCTCCGTGTGCAGCTGCTCCCCAAAACCCGTGGGTGACCCTGCTTTTTCTGGAAGGGAAAACGTAATGGTGATGGTGAGCAGAGAGACTGAGGTGAGTGTTATCTGAATCAGAGATGGGCTCAGGACGCAGGATTGCAGCAGCAGATTTTGCCACCAGCGCTGGTATCTGAAAATAGGTTTTAGGGAGACCCATTTGTTGGATTGATTGTTCCCAGGTTTAGGAAGTTAGTAGTTTTGAAAATGGAGAGCAAATCCAGAGTCTTGGTGTGTTGCAGCCACTTGATCAACTGTTACACGAAGGTGTTTAAAAGTGTGTTGCTAATGGAAAATGCTACCCAGGGTTTCTTTGCTTGAGGCTGTAAGGCCTGAATAGAGCCCAGGGTGTGTGGCAGCACACAGAACTGGGGGACACCTTGAGCAAATTCAGTATTTTAAATATCTGGGACTTGCCTACGTGTGTAATTTAAGAGAATAGGCTAAATTCCTCCAACTTCCCTGAAAATAATGGGCTTTACTGGAAGCCCACCTGGCTATTTGGCCCCCTCGGGGCTTGCAGGTTCCAGCAGGGGAAGTGCCGAATGTGTGGAAAGTGCCATTATTGTCACACAGTCTGCTGGCAGCTTCCTTTCGCCCGCAGTGTCTGTCCGTGCCCGTCACCAGCGCTGCCGAGTAGGCCCCATGCTCACGTCTGGTGTCTGAGAGCAGGGGAGTAGGTGGAGAAGTGGCACAGAGAGGGCTTTTTGCTGGAATGACCCACCAGCTTCCCTTCCCTGCCCCTCTGTCAAACAGCCTCAGTGTGTGATGCTGAAACCTGAAGCCAGGAGGGACACGCTGCTGTTTTAGCCCCTCGGGTTCCAGTCAGTCCTGAGTGAGGGCAGAGGGTCCGACTGCAGGCACAATGTGTTCCCTTAAGCCCTTTCCCGTTGCTCTGGGACTGCTTAAAGCCATGTATTCTTTTATTATCACTTGAAGAGGTTCATCCCCAGCCACTCCTTTCTGCCCGCTTCTTCCTTCTCCTCACTGGGGTTTCTGCCTGTGTGAGATGGGATGGAAATGTTAATTTGCTGCTCTGCAGCCCAGAGGGGGAGCATCAGGGGACGCAGAGGATCCACTTTGTGGGGAGATGCACTTGGAGAGGAACTCTCGAAGTGGAGAGAAGTGGTTTGTGCCAGCAGAGTCCTTCTGTGTCAAGCACGGGTGGCTCTGGGGCTCCCGCCTCTTCCCCTCTCCCGCTGGATGTTGAATCAGCTGTTTGTGCGGCCCCACGCAGGGCTGGGGACAGACCCTCTGGCAGAAGGGTGGGGAAAGGCAACAAATAAAGGATTTATGGTGGGGATGGTTTGTTTGTTCGCAGAACAGCCTGCCACAGGCTTGTGCTCACAAGGCAGACCAAACCACTGGAGCTGCTCTTGGGCTTTCCTCCCTGTAAGCGCTGTGCTGGCAGGTCCCGGTGCAGCAGGGGCCAGCTGGGAAGAGGGTGGCAGGGGTGGCCCACTCCTGTGTGCCTCCTGCCTCCGCACGTCCCCAGCCTCAGGGATGGGGGAGCGAGGTGGGAAATGGGATGGCAAGAACAAACTTCCTGCAGTGGAGCTGAGCGTGTGAGGGATGGTTCTTACCACAAGAGAACAGCCCTGATGGAGGCAGCTGGAGAGGAGACCATCCTGCTTTCCCAAGACCCCTGCCCTGCTCACCCTGCCGTTCGCCCACAGACAGGAGCCTCGCTGACTCCAGCATGCAGCCCTGCCAGCTTTGCCTGCAGATACCTGCACATCCCAGAAAGACAAGGGCTCACGGCTTGGCAGTGCTGATGGAAACACCATCCAACCCACGTGAGAGGGAGAGGCAAGTTAGTGCCAGGCTGCCTGGGAGCTCGGCTGCCCATGGAGCAGCTCCAGCTGCTGCAGGTATTGTGTTGGGAAAGCTGAGCCGTGCCTGCCAGGGAGCTTGTTGGACTGTGTGTACTGTGGGGAGCGGCTTCGCCTCCCTCCTGGGCTCCATCCACCGTGCACTGGCCAGGTTTTGGCTCATGGCATCTTCTTGGGCAGGACTCCACTCTCCTCAGAAAACCATAGGCCAACAGGTAGGGCTGATCCTATCCAAATTTTGACTCAACGTACTTCAATCCTCATTCATGTCTCCAGTGTGAGGTGAAAGGAGATGGGAGAGAAGCACAGGTCTCTTTTTCCCCTCTGCCTGAGGTGCAGGTTACCCGGGAGCTGGGCAGCGAATTGTGCCGGCCTGGAAGTTCCCACTGAAGGCTGAGCAGTCCCTGCATTCCACAGCCCCATGTCACTAGTCTAGGGATGGACTCCCAAAAGCCTCCTGAGCTCTGCAAGTGGAGCATGGTGCTGGAGGTGGAAGCGTGTAGCAGCAACCTCAGTGAGAGAGTGTCAGGACCTGAGCTACCTGGGCTAAGTGTTGGTGACACTGCCTGGTTGTCACTGCTCCCCAAGTCCGAGGAGCAGGGGGCTGTCCATAGGTCCTCTCCTCTGAGCCTTGCTGGCTGAAGATGGCTTTTAAATCCAGGGTCTCTGACACTTACTGAACTAACACCACTTGAAGGCAAATGCCGTGATATCCAATGTGACTCAGCTGCTGCTGTTGGGTCCCCCCCTTGATGAACACCTTATCTCTCTCTATTGCCTTTTTTTACTGTCCCCTCATTCCAACAGTTACTCTTCTCAGTGGTGACACAAGTCATCTGGTCTCCCAGCAGCTCCAGTCTAGGGCTGCCCACGGGCACTGCTGCTCAGCCAGAGGCGTGGGTGGGCCAAGGTGCCCCCCAGGATCAGTTTTGGGAGAGGACTGATCTCGTGCGTGCTGCTGCAGGGAGGACTTGTGAGGAGAGCAGCACGAAGATCAAGAGGGTGAAGGCCGTGTTCTTGGAGACCAGGGGATTAGTCGGACCCTTTATACCAGCAGGAAGCAATCACCAGTAGGGAGGGAACAGCTTCCTTTCCCAGCCTTGCACAAGCTCTTTCAGTGTGTCCTGTCCCTCATTCTTGCAGACCGCGTTCAGACTGCGGTGAAATCGAGCAGGTGCCTAGTGTCTCCCATCGCTGGCGTTTGTTTTACAGACAGCTTCCTCTGGGAGAGTCCACTTCACGCTGACATCCCGTTGTTCACTGGCAATGCCTGGCACAGCAAACCGAGCTCCCAGCGGGGTGGGCAGCGCTTCACCTGCCCAGTGTCCTTCCCTTCCCAGAAAGCCAGGAGAGGGACTTCTCAGCACACTTCATATTGCTGGAGGGCAGCCAGGGACATTAACAAGCACGTCCACCCCCTGTCCACAGAATGCTCCGTGTTCAACGTTGCCCCAGAGGGCAGAGATTCCTGGCTGGTTTTCACACAAAATTTATCCGAAAGTCCATTACGTGTCAAAAGCTCCTTGATGCAGGGAATAGTATTTTGCTCTTGCGTGCGTGTGTATGTACGTGTAGATGTGTACAGTCCTACCACAGCTGTGGCTCACCATCCCGATGTCTGACTTTCTATTTACAAGTGAATGGCAATACTCGCACTTCACGGGCAACCTGCGGAACAGCCTGGCCGAAAAACCTCACCGAGACATGCAAACCCAAAATATTTAAGGCTTGTGCTTGGTGTTTTTTGCAGAACTCTCCTACCCTCTTGCAAGGCCATATTTGTTGCGCATCTCGTTGCAGCCTTTATAAATAGCTCCACTTGACGAGGAGGGGTCAGGCATGGAAATGCCGTGCGTTTCGGGCTCCGCAGGCAGCTACTGCCACGTTGTGGGAAGATGATGCTTTACATGCATTTACTGTGCAGCAAAAGGCACGAGGTGAGCCAGAAAAAAAATGCATTTGGTTTGTGTGGATGTTGGACATGGTGGCGTGTGCGTTCTGCTCTCTCTGGGGATGTGCCCTGCCTCACCTTTGCCATGCTTGGCTGGCAAAGCTAACTTTCTCTTGGCTCTCGCATCTCAGAGAGCAGGAATTCCTCTAGACGACAGTGGGAAAGCTGTGGCATGTTGCTATGAACAGATATAAAATAGCTTTTCCACCTGGCTTCTTATTAGGTGTTACAGTCCTATCTTTTTCCATTGGTCTTATGATAGACATTTTTTGGTATTTAATAACATTGCACCTTAGACTTGACGAGGGAATGGGAAAGACTTGCAGTCTTGGACATTAATACTAACGACTCCAGAACCACACCTGGATCAGACATTTGTAAGCATATGGAATAGATTGAAGAACATCTCATTGTCTCCTTAGTACTCAATACTGGACTGAATCATCTCCCCAGGCCTGGGAAGCTGTGCTAATCACCAGGTCTCCTTGCTCCTGCTCCACTAAGCTGGAGAACCGACTTGGAAAGGCAAATCTTTCTCATCCCCAGCTTTGGCTGTGCCGGGGCACTCGGCAGGGTTTCAGTGTGGAAGGTGTCACTGGCTTGCTCATGGTTTTGGCTGTGAAAGTCAGTGACAGCTCTTCTTACCGCCAGATTTCGTGCGTGATCCTGTTAGGGGAGTTGTCAGCACCTAATCTGGGTGTTTGCTATTATCCAAATAGTATTGCCAGTGCATTGCATGTGCAGCCTGACACACTGTATATTAATCCAGGTTTTGGCTTGCTTGCTTGACCCAGGAAGGATTAAACCCCACCCCACATCTGCTGAGGCTCCCTGGGGCTGCTGCTTAATCACACTGATGCTCCTTAGCAAAGCTCAGAGAAGGTCTTTCCCTCCACAGCTTCCCAGGCACAGCCCTTCCCTAGGTGACAAGGACTGCTCCTGCTTGTCCTGTATGCTTCCCACCCGTCCATCTATCCCTCCCTCCCTCCCTCCCTCCCCTGTGCAGTGGTATCTGCAGACCGCATACGGTCCTTACAGGAATCTGGCAGCCAGCAGCTGATCCCCTCTTAGCCAGGCTGTGTTATCCCTTGCCAGGCCCTGCTCCTGCCTTGCAGTAAGATGAGCAGCTGTCCACGTTGCTCCTCTTAACCTGGAGTGGGGAGCAGGTTGGAACTGCAGAGCCTTTGAAAACTTATGGAACAAGGACAAATTTCCAATCCAAGCCCTCCAAATGCTGCTCGGAAGGAAAATTGCTCTTCATTTGCAGGTGAAATGGGAGACTCAGCGCAAGGGCAGGAGTGGGGCAGAATAAAGATTTACGCGATCAAGTAAAGGAAAGAATGACTGCTCCAGGGGGAAGGGGAGAGGGGCCTGGGACCTCTTTAACCTGATTTAATCAAGCGACTTCTGACGTTTTACAATTGCAAGCAACTGTCTGACCCAGAGCTGGGCAATTTCAAGCCACAGAGTTATGAACTGTTGGTAGAATGGTCTTAAGAGGAAAACACATTTGCAATTATGAATTGAAAAACCTGAGCAACAGCTCCTGAGGCTTTAGAGCCATGTCTAGCTGCTGTTGGGAGACTCGGGATCTCTGCCCTTCTCACAGCCTCCCGCCAATTAGCAGCACCCGGAGCAGTTCCTGGTCGAGCCTCTTCGGGCAACGGCTGCCTTGGCCATGGAGTGCCTCCTTGCAGGAGAGGAGCTGGGGCTGCAGGTCCTGGGCAGGGTGCATCCTTACCCTAGGCAGATGGGTCAGTGACCTGGGAAGGGAGGAGAAGCTGGGAACAGCCCTGAGTGATGGAGATGCTGACCCAGCCTGCAGTGCCATGGGCTGTCCAGGCTCCGATTAGAGCCAGCTGCCTGTGGTCCCCTGGGCCTGGGAAGAGAAATTTCCTCAAAGCTTCTGGGAAGAGGCACCAGTCTCAGTCCAGTTACTTGAATCCATTAAGTTTGTACTAACTGGTTTGTTCTGAGAAGTGCTGAGGTTTGCCGGCTGTGGCAGGGGCTCCCCTTGTTGTAGTGCCAGCTTCAAATGGGATGTGCCTGGACTAATTATTTCTGGATTTGGCCAAGTGGAGTTTTCTTTCTCTTCTGGGAAACTGGCTGGTTTTGTGCCTGTGGTATTTGCAGAGCGCTGACAAAACCCCCTTCCTTCACAATACTGCCTGCCTGCTTAAGGTGCTCTTCCCTGGAGGTGCACTTTTTCCCTTTCAAGGCTTTTGATGTATTTTCCCATGTTAGAAAATTCACAAAGGCAGCATGTGAAGCTGGCTGGGGCCAGTGAGTGTTGCTGGGGGCGGCAGCTTTGATCCTCGGCGGGAGTTTTGCAATAAACTTGATCATACATTTTTCATCATTTGCTCTATGTGCGTGTGTGTGTGCCTTGCAGGGGGTACAGGCACTAGTCCTGGAGCTGCATTGAGCACAGGGGTAAAACCCACTCATAGTTCACCGCTGATCCAAATCCTTTGCATCCCCGGGGTAACTGCCTGGAGTTACTCTACACAAAATTTGACCCTGCCATGTAGTAGCTGAGGAGCAGCTCCCGTCTTTAATTTCTCTGACAGTGCCTAGTCAGGGCTTTTTGAAGAATTCTGTTGGTTTCTTTTTTCATATAAGCATTAGTTTTCTTTATCTGGAGTTTTGTACTGCTATCTGACCCATTTACTTGGAAGCCTGTGAGGAGGGTTTGAGCTGGAAGAGAGCTGGGTTTGTGATCCAAGTATGAGTCTTTCACTGTTAATTGTATTAGCATTAGTAATTGTGTGCACATTTCTAAACTGTCATGATTGCCACATCCTTTGAAAACACGAGGCAGGACATCAAAAGGGTTATGTCTGCTCAGAGATCAGCAGAGAAGCAAGAAATTAAATTGCCTGATACCTCAAAAACTGTGACGTGGGTTGTTTTGCTCCCACTATATCCAAAGTGACATAGGAAAAATGAGTCTGGAATTAGACTTTATAGCTCATTAGCCTTCAAAACGTAATCAGCAGGAACCAAGCTGTTTGATAGAGGTTTGAAGTGCCCTGTGCCTGCTGTCGCCATTGGGTGGGCAGGGGCTCTGCGTAGCCAACACGGTGGGAGCCTTGTTGGGCAGGCTGTGGCAAGATTCATGAGATGAGTGGGAGGAAAGGGTTAAGAAGTCCTGAATTCAAATTCTCTCTCTGCTGTAGATTGCCTTTACGGGAGCTGCTTCACCTCCCTGTACATGGCTTAGTCTGTATTTTAGCTCTCAGGCCAACTCCTGGTAGAGGATACCTGTGGCTGATGGGTAACACAGCCATTCTGTGCTCTCTGAGTCAGACTTTCCAAATTCCTGCTGGTGACAGGGTAACATTGTCAAGTCTGTGCTTTAGAAACACTTCTTTTGCGAACCTGAAATCCATGGACATAGGTGCATGCTCCATCCCTGGTCCTGCCAGCTGCATATATCTATATACATTTGCGTTTTCAGGTATTGCCAGTTTTGCTGTGGCATGATAAGCATATTGAGCCAAACACGTTTCACCAGCAGACCTTTTGGAAGGCAGATGGTTTTTGCAGTTACAGAGCCCTGCTTGTCCAGGGGTATTGGCAAAAGAGGGTGTCAGGAGAAGGGAAATGAAAGTGTTGCCTGTAACAGAATTGCAAACCTATTGGTTCCTGGAGTGCTTCCCACCCGCTGAGCCCAATGTGCCTTGTGGTTATGGATCGGGTCTCATGGAGACAACAGCAGGGACTTCTCGGTCCCAGCCTGACGGTGTTTCTTCACAGCCCGGTGCCACAGCCCAGCATCTTTCACATCCGTGCTGTCGCTTGTATTCTTTATCTGTGGAAGTCCTGGCAGAGCAGGTCTCGCTACACGGACGGTGCCTGCAGAGATGTTGCCACAGTGCCATCAGGAATTAATCGTGCCTGGCCTCCATCAGAGCGAGAAGCGTGGCCTCCGAGGGCGCTGGTGATGCTGGGCACAGCGGATGCAGCCGGCAGAGGGAGCGTGGAGCATTGCACACTGCCTGTCTCCCAAATGCAGCACCCTGCAAACCGGCCTCCTCCTTCCCTACTCTCCCCAGACTGCTAAGTGGGAACAGAGCAGTGCGATAACGGGTTGTTTATTATGGAAACATGCCACTTTTAGTAGATTTACAAGCAGCTTTGTGGAGCTCCTGATCGCTCCGTATTTTTGTTTTTAGTCCGTTACTCATCTTGATACATCGTTGGTATATGTCTAACCACGGCTGTAAGAGATGCTAGTGGGGACATGTTGGGGCCAAAGCATGGGAGATAGAAAGCAGCTGTCAGGCGGCATTTCTTCCAGGGGTTTGAGGAGTACCAGCAGGCAGTGTCAGCCCAGCAGTGACTGTTTCTCAGTCACTGACTTTACAGTCAGACTACTTTGTAGTCCCTTCAAGGCCCCGTGGTTTAGTGGCTGCACAGATGGTTGCGTTGCGTTTAGAGCAAAGTGAAATAACACTAGTTCCTCCCATCCTCTGCTACCTCACCTTGAGAAATCAGCAGCCTCTTTTGGGAGCTACTAGTCAAAATCCCAGATCCAAACACCTCCGGACTTTCAGCAAAGTTTGAAACCAGTTCAGGAGCTGAATTTCAAATCTCCTTTTCCTGTGCCAAAACCCCCAGAGCCGAATACCTGGGAACTATGGAGGTGGGTTAACTCACGGACCAAATACACTCTGAGCTTTTCATTGTCTACCTCTAATGCATCAGCTCTCCCAAAATAATATGTCTAGCACGGTTCAGACCACAATCGCTGCTGTAATCACCACTGAAACCTGGATAGGTTAGAAATCCATATGTGCATCTGCGTCTGGGTGAATTTGGCAGACAAAAAGCAGTCCCCAAAAGGCAATTCCTTCCTATCAAATCATCTGCCAATGTTAACAGTTTTGATTTATTCTTTTTAAGGTTACTGAGCTCTTTGCGGAAAGAGTTGAAGGCCATCTCCACTGGCACTATTACTGCGTGAACCACCTCAGGAGCAAGACTGGCTTCCAGATGAGAGGGTAGTGGGGAGCTTGTATCTCTTACGTGTGAGGATTCTCTGCTTGTCTCGTTGGTCTCCTGCACTTCCTTAGCGCAAACAAGCGCTCCCAATTACAGAAAAGTACACGTGACACACATCAGTCATGGTCGGATTTTGTGCACTGTACAGTGTAGTCTGGGGGGGGGCAGGGTACAAGTGTTGCACTTGTACCTGCTCCTTTACCTGCTGCTGCAACCTAGGGTAGAGAAGGAATGTGCCATGTGGGTACGTAACCCTCTTGATTTCTGTAATGAAACTTTGCTTTTGGGGGTAGTTTTTCTCTTTTCTTTCTTTTTTTTTTTTTTGTACTTTGCCCTGAAAGAGGAAATCAATTAGCCAGTTGGAAGTATAAGAGGGCTGCTTTGTGTGGGGAAAACCAGAGCAGGTGAGCAGTTCTTGGAATTGCTTGGACAGTAGACGAGAGCATGGAGTAAGAGACTGATGAGAGGGTAGTTATGGCTGAGTGTAGCAGTCTGGAAAGTAGATCATCTTTCTGAAAGGCACAAAGAAGAAAAATAATGGCTCCAGATTCATCCCTTGTGTAATTCTTTTGAAGTTGGTGGCTTACATAGGATGATTTAACCCCATTAATTTTAATGGGTCACTGCAGTGTCCCAAGAGTTGCTTTTAGCTGTGCTCCGTTCTGAGACAGAGATAAAGCAGAGCCTCAGTGTCTGGGCTTGAACCCAAGCTTGGTGTCCCCGTAGGGCTGGCTTGGGCCCATCCATGTTGTGGCTGTCTCCAGTTGGAGAGGGAAAAGATTGGAGGAGATGATGATGTGTCTGAGCCCATGTCCCGTGATGGCTGGGTTCTGCCAGGACTCTGTCGTGAGCCATAACCTGCCTGAAAAGTGATATCTGGTCTGAAAACCAGGGATGGCCAGGCTAAGAGCACTCACTGGAGTTAAAACCAACCCTCATCCTCCTGTGGGTCTGCTGATCCACAGTGATTAACACATGGAGAGACAAGGAGGTGTGGAGCAGTGTGTCAAAGAAAGGAGCCTGAAATCGAGCAGAAACCGGCACCGGATGAGCCCCGGTGGGACTCTGGGCAGAGAGCGAAGGTCAGTGCCCTCGGCACACGACAGGACTCAGGGGCTGTGACCGGGGACTGGGACAGAGAGCGTTTACCACCTATCGATCAAAGCAAGCTGGTCATAGCAGGAGTCAGCCACGCATAGTTAAAAAGCCCATGTATCACAGCAGGGAAAATTTAATCTACTGCCAGGAGCGGGGATGCGTCTTTGTCACTGGTTGTCAAACAGCTGAAAACCTAGCGGCAGACACAGCAGTAGTGCTGGGGCAGACATAGCGATCGTGCCCCAGCCTCGTCAGGCAGCAGCATGGCATGCGCCGTGCCGGCCCCTGCTCCTTGGGGACCTCAGAGCGTGCCCTGCAGCTCAGCTCTCCGTTTTCGGTGCGCCTCTCCTCATGTGCCTTGCTCCCAGGGACATTTGTAGGAAAATAGGATTACTATCCTATTTTGAGGGTTGCACAGCTTTCACCTGACTCCTTGTCCTTCGTTTTGCAATCGTTTGCAAGTCGGGCTGAGGTACTGACCAGTGAACAGGACAAGAGCCATGAGGAGCAGATGGACCATAATCAAATGAAGTGCTAAATCTTCATGCGAATGTTCTTAGCAATACAGAGGAGGGGGAAGCCCCATTTGGGGAAGGTTGGGTGTAAAGTCAGCCCTAAGCAGCCTGCTTTTGTTAAGGCATCAGCTGCTCTCTTCAGCATTTTGCGGAAAGGAGGGAAGACAACATTGCTGTGTCTCTTGGCCTTTATCTCCTGACAGACTTGACATAACTGCGCAGTGGGCCCAGGGAGAGGGTGCAGATGTGGGTCCCAGTAGGGAAGGATGTACCACATCTTGCAGTAAAAGTTGCTTAGTAAACTCAGTGGTGTAACTTCTTCTGATATCTCCATTTAATCTCATTGGTCTATAGACTTCTCCTAATCACATATTGTAAGGCAAACTCGTTAAATCACTTCATATCTAACGGAGATCAGAAAATCCATCTGGATTTGTAAACTGATCTGTAAAATGCTTTATAAAATAAAGATGCATCTGGCCTTGAATTATATCTTCTGCTAAAGCAGAAGGGAGGGGAGCTCAGCTCTGGTTCTGCGCTTGGACCACAACCCCATGGAATGCTACAGGCTTGGGGAAGAGGGGCTGGGAAGCTGCCCAGCAGAAAAGGACCTGGGGGTGTTGGTTGACAGCAGCTGAATATGAGCCAGCAGTGTGCCCAGGTGGCCAAGAAGGCCAATGGCATCCTGGCCTGCATCAGGAACAGTGTGGCCAGCAGGACTAGGGAAGTGATTCCCCCTGTGCTTGGCACTGGTGAGGCCGCAACTCAAATCCTGGGTTCAGTTTTGGGCCCCTCCCTGCAGGAAAGACAGTGAAGTGCTGGAGCGTGTCCAGAGAAGGGCAACAGAGCTGGGGAAGGGTCTGGAGCACAAGTCCTGTGAGGAGTGGCTGAGGGAGCTTGGGGTGTTCAGCCGGGAGAACAGGAGGGCCAGGGGAGACCTTATTGGTCTCTACAACTACCTGAAAGGAGGGTGTAGCCAGGTGGAGGTTGGTCTGTTCTCCCAAGTAACAAGTGATAGGACAAGAGGAAATGGCCTCAAGTTGTGCCAGAGGAGGTTTAGATTGGATATTAGGGAAAATTTCTTCCCTGAACAGGTTGTCAGGCATTGGAAGGGGCTGCCCAGGGAAGTGGTGGAGTCACCATCCCTGGAGGTATTTAAGAGACATGTAGATGTGGTGCTTATGGACATGGTTTAGTGGTGGATTTTGCACTTAATGGTTGGACTTGATGAGCTTAAAGGTCCTTTCCAACCTAAACGATTCTGTGATTCCATGGTTCTGTGAATACTGAAGGTTGTTCTTGCATGTGCTGGTACCCAACATATCACAGTGTAATATTTGCATGCACCCTGTACATGTGTCTCTCTCTCTTTTGGAGGGAGAGGTGTCAGATGTAAGGGGTGAAACTCACTTTGCCTAAGCCCGAGATACAATTGCAGTTCACCCCAAGGGCTGGAATGAGTGCTGTGGTTGCTCTGCAGCACCCAAAGAGGAATTTCAACCATACCCATGCAAAGACAGGTGGATGAGTCCCAGCAAACTCATTTCTCTGTCAGGTGATTTTTAGTAACCACAGCAGTTCCCTTCACATCACACAGAGCTGCCTGCACAGTCCTTGTGGAGCCTCTTCAAGGGTAGCACAGGCTGGCAGCGTGAGGGAGTCCGAGTGCTGCAGGATTGTCTGGGAAATAAAGCCTTTTCCGTAGCAAATGAAGTGACTGAAAAGTGCAGGTGCTGCTGAAATCCTGCCTGCGTGTCCTGATCCATGGGCAGCATCACCAGCCCAAGTCCACACCGCAGTGTGTTAGTACAGTTTGTTACCACACCTCTGAGCTTCTGCGCTTGCATCCTTAGAGCATCCTACCTATGGACAATCTGGCGTTTCCTCAGATCGTGTAGCTGATATTTTTAAGTAATGGGGTATTATGAAAAAATTGCAAACTTTATTGAATGAAGAAGATACTAAATATTCTGAGAAAAGTATTCATTACTGCTCACACACTGTGTTCAGCGTTAAATGTGAACAGACCGCAGCAGGTGTGAAGGGACGTGATTCAGGCTTGGAAACTCTGGAGCGAGCTGAGCGATGTGATACAGTCTTGGAAACCCTGGAGCGAGCCGAGGGAAGGCCTGTGAGAAGAAGAGAAAAATGCAACATGATGATGAAATGCAAAAATTTCTGCGACCCTGTTTAAGTGCAGGGTCTGGGGCCGTCCAGCTGTCCACTGGCTGCTTTCAGCCAAAAGACAACAGAAGGCAATGGATGATCTCACCCTGCTCCGCTTAAATCAACAGATCTCCTCCACAGTTGCTTAAATATCAGTTTTTCTAAGGTTATTCTTCGCCAGCTGTTTGGCAAAGACTGATGTGGGCTGAAACGTTTTCTTCTCTCCCTCTCGCTGCTTCCTCGTAAGGCAGGAAAGTGCTCGGGTGGTTGAGATGGCCACGGACGGGAGGTGGGACAGCCCAGATGTATTTCAGAGGTTTGAAAGTGTGTCGGCAGAAAAACCCTCAGCGTGAGGCCAGCTTTTGGGAGGATAGCGCTGACGTACGGCTTGCAGGGATCAAAGCCCAGGAGAAGCTCAAACAGGGCTGTCTTTGAAACGCTGGATCCTGCAGATATAATGTGGTGGTTTTATCTGACCTGTGAACATCTCTGACAAGGCATCAGGTCATTAGTCTTGTGCTTGTTATTGTAACGTTTGCTGGAACGAAACACTGGCATTTTTAAATCACAGCTATCAAAGCATATCATAAATTGTAAGCAGTTTCTTTTCCTTTGTTTGAGTATATCCCTGTGCCAAATCATTTGGTGCTCATATCTTCTAAATTGGGCGTGACATTACCAGTGAAAAGCTGTGACTGAGCATAAAATAATTATTTTTTTAAGAAACAGAACTGCAAAAGAAATGCATATTTCCTAAAAAAACTGAATAGAAAGTGACCCCTACCTTCTAAAACAGTTCTGCTTCCAGCCTCTGATAATAACTGTGTGTTTGACTCCTGAAGTGCTAAGAAGCCTGCTTTTTGAAAAGTGAAATTTAAAAGACTCTTGCTCAAAAGTACATATATATATATCTGCTCTGCAGTTACTCCTACCCAGAACCTGGTTTTCTTGCTTCTAAGAGCTGTGACACATTTTTAAGAGGAGCAGTGTATTTTTAAACTCACGTTATGGAATGAGATGAAGGTCAGTCCAACTGCATCTGAACCTTTCAGGGACCAAGAAATTAAACCCCAGACTCCACTGTTCCTTCGCAGCTTAGGCCCAGGAGCTCTTTGCTCAGCTTTCTTCTTGTGAAGTGCTGTGGCATCTTGTCCCTGCTTCTGGGGAGAGAGATCCACCCACGTTTCTGGGTGCTCAGGATAACAGGGGCACGGTTGCATTAGCAACTGGGTGCTCTTGAGGCCTTTCAAGTAGGGTCTCTTTCCAGCCTCAACAGCAGTTTTCCTCCTGAGATGATCCTGACTTTAAGCATAGAGCAAAACTGCAGCTGGAGCCACATTTGCAGCTCTTTTCTCATCGTTGCTGTTATTTTTCCAAGTCCTCTTTAGGAGACAGACTTTCTTCGGAGCCATGGCCCCAGGGCATGTGCATGGTGAGGCCCATCTCTGTGCATGGCCTCCTGCCATGTGCTCCAGGAGGTTGGCTGCTTTCGTGGCTCCCTCACCTGCCCATTGAAGACCCTCAAGGCAGGCGAAGGAAGGATCTGGGATGGGGTTTCATGTTCACGTTTTGGACTGTTGTTCTGCTGGTTAGAGCAGTTCTGGGGCCTGTTGGGCAGGAGGTGGCCTGCTGACGCTGGGAGAAAGGGAGCAGAGAGGTAGCCAAAAATCATTGATTTTCCTTCTCCATCACCATCCCAGGTTTGTTTTGGTATACACAAGACTCTAAGGTTTTCACAACATTGTTTAAAATATGTTTCTTGTTGGGCAAAACCAGGGCACTTTCCCTTTACTGTGTCTTTACTGAGAAAAGCATCTTGGTATCGTTATCGAAGCAAATAAATGGAGCAACTTACTCCCCACCACAAAACCTTGCATTCTTCAACATAAAACAAAGACACATAAATAACGAGCATAGGGGATGTGCCTGGCCTCTAATATATGTGGAGTTCACTCTTCCAGACCTGTGGTTTCTTCTGGACAGTGATTTAGAAGGAAAAGCTTTTATCTAATCATGAGGAAGGTCTCTGCACAGCTCCCCAGACACCGCTAATGGATGGGATGCACAGCAGAGCTTGAAGGTTTTTTATTCCAGCTGGGTAAGACGGAGAGCAGAGTTTCTGGTGTTGCACACACTATTGCTAGGTAGGTCGGAGTTGGGTTTTATGCAAGGCCCTGGATGTTTGTGCAGTGCTCAGCATGGTTTTGCATTATGGTGAGGTGTGTGTTAGCAGCAGGGCAGGGAGGCAATCAGCTGCGGAGGAGATGCCAGGTCGAGGCCAGCAGCAGCGAGGTAAGGATGGGTGGGTAGCTGGTGCCAAAGAGGCAGCAGAGGCAAAACGGAAGGTTCCAGGAATTAGCTTTGGTCCCAGAGGATGTCGGAGGAAGAAATCATTAATAAGTAGGTTACTGGCAGCAGGACACTCCATTTCATCCTCTGATTCATTGTTCAGACTGCTGCATCTCGTGGCTGGTGTGCCCTGATCCTAGTTTTGAATCTTGCAGTATGTTAAAGCAATGAGAGATTAATCAAAATAGCGCTGAATTCAGCCTCAGTACTGGGAGCTGAGAGCAATGCAGGCCATTGCCTTTCCCACGGTTGTTTTTATGCAGCATCACTGCGGTATAGTACACTGTCCCGTGTATCTGCAGTGTGGACTTCAGGATACACAAACCTCCCCAGGACCTCAGGGATGCTCCTGTCATGCTGCAGTAGATGCAGCTAACCAGGGAGGAGCTCAGCACCTGCCACAGCACGGCATGCCCCTGGTAGGCAAGGCAATGTTCCTGCTGACAGTGCGGTTTCTTATCGTCCGGCTTCTGGCATTTCAGGTAACAAAGGGAGAAAGTAGTGCAGAAAAGCCGATTGCGGGGCACCGCATTTGCAGAACCTCGTTGATATTCTGAGCTTGTGAATTCCTGAGTGAGTGAGACCAACGGCCTAAAAGGAGGGGGTGTAATTCCTGACAATCGATGACATTTTCCCTTCGCCCACATGTGATATCTATATATCAGATAACGTGAACAGTTACAGCAGTAATGAGCTGCCAGTGGCCATTTAGCTTTGAAAACATAGAGATCCTTCATGTTGCAGGCCAGAAATACCCCCCAGATCAGTGTTCTTTTCGAAGGAGCAAGTAATTTATCTTTTAGCTGAATTAAAAGGTTGTCTTCTGTAACCAGCTGAATGGATGGAAATAATTAAATTCATTCATTATGCCTCTTCACTTTTATGAAACTAGAACATGGAAAAAGATACTGGAAATACCACATGCACACACCCTTTGGAGGTGTATGAGGTGAATTAAAAGTTAATGTCTGGATTGAGAATTGGACAGGAGTTACATAAAAGGAACAAGGAGTAATTTTCTGTTTTCTGCATGAGCAGGTCTGAAAAACATCCAATTTTTTATTTGAACTGTACTGAAAAATTTTGGTCTATTAAGACATTGCACTGTTTCATGGTCTGTGATGGGACTTCTGTGCCTAGATGTCTATGTTTGCATACACTTTAAATGCATGTAAAAAGGTTATATTGTCTTATATCTTCCAGAGTTACTTAATATTTAACACTGGTCACCTCAGAAAGTCAGTTGACATGATTTGAGGTGTTTTGGGGCACACATAGGCATATATTTGAGGTCAACATGCTTTTTCTGATTTGCCCTTTAAATTGAGTGAGGCTTACAAGGAAGTATTAGTATGGATTGATCCATACATGTACTAGCAGAAACACCTTCTGCCTCTGCAAAGTGAGTTTTAAGTTCAGTATTATAATTTATAAGTGTGTAATCAAATACCAACCAAGCAAAATTTACTAGAAGTATTGATAATTTCGATTATGTGTCTCTTAAACTTAGGGTATATCTGTCCATCTCTAGTCTCAGCAATCTTATACTGGTGCAGGATGAAATAGCGATGCTGTTTTCTTTGTTTCCTTCCCAAAATGAACTAAACACTGAAAGTGAAAAAATTTCTTACACCATCTTGAAGTATAGGGCTTTTTTTTTTTTTTCAGTTATAATTTCATACCCACAGTACGATAAATAGCCTTGCCATTCATTCATGGTGTGCTCTAAATCCTTATTCAGCAGGTCTGATACTTCCAGGGGTGGAGTACTCGGGAAACTTTGTGATGCTTCTTTGTAAATGCCACGTAATTTAGCTCTTTAACCTTTTGGGGAGCAGAGAAGAGTGGGACCTGTTATCAGAGTTGGGTATTTGAAACGGGTTATGGTCATTACCTTGTAAAGTAACTCTAGCGTTTGAAAGGTCTTATCTTGGAGCAGCTGTCTGTTGTTTGGTTGGGTTTGGTTTTTTTTTTTCTGGCTTAATTGCTACCTGTCAATGATAACTTGGAATCATTTAATGAATCCCAACAGTTATATTGGGCAAGACAAGTTCAAGACTTCTTTTATGTTTTAGTGTTAGAATCACAGAGGATGTTTTAAGACTGCCTGATGCTCGTAGGTAATCAGGGAAGACAAACCTGCTTTTAGTGGTCGCCAATCCAGCAAAATTTACTAGATGCATTTACTAGATATGTTCTGGAGTTTCACAGTTTCTGAAAAAGCTCAGTTCAAAGGACAGTGATTAGAAAAATTTCCTAGGGTTCGTGAACTTACAGTAGATCTTACATGCCATGATTTATGTCCCTGGCTAGTAAATTAAAGAACCTGATGACTTGAAAGGCCTTTCCATGTGCTGCTTTGTAGAAACAGGCAGAAATCAGTTCCAAGGTATATAAAACTGGTGTCTTATAGGGAACTACAGTACTTTTAGTATGCTGGAAAGACATTTGATGTTGCAAGACAGTGAACTCAGGACATGCTGCTGAGGCGTATTTGGGAAGTGGCGGTGTTTTAATCTTGCTGTTCTAACTGAAGGAAATGTAATGAGAAAAGGAAAGACTACAGTCCCCAGATGAAGAAGTTGGAGTTCATACTGTGGGCTTGATCTTGTCTTCCCATGTGCATCATAAGGTTTTGCCTCTCCTGGAAAAAATATTTACCATTCTTAGGGCCATATGTACAACAGATGATTTTTAAAAGTCAGGAGAGAGATCTACCACTAAAAGGGGATGTAAAACTAGGTAGGGCAATAGGGTATTTAGCACTGCAAAGTAAATACAGATGCAATAGCCATCTGCTGTTTATGCACACTATGTCTTAATCTTTCAGGTCCTCCTGCCCTGGACACGTAGCAGGAACAGTAAGACAGAGAGGGCCAAGCAGAATGTTGCTATAAGGCCAGATGAGTACACAGAACTGCTAGACACCACAAGAGCACCACCAGAAAGGAATGCAAAATTGTATAATACCCAGCATCTGGCATGCTCTCCTTTATAGTGGGAGCTCGGAGGTCTAGCAGGGCATGGGCCACGTCTGGAAATGCATGTAACCCATTTCTTACTGTGCTAATTTAGAGCCTTTAAAATGTCAAAGATGCCAGTGGCAGCCTGGGAATCCCCTGTGCAAGCCTGCGGCGTGTGGGCTGGTGCCAGCGCTTGCACCATGCACTGGGACGGGCTGCAGGGAATCCCTTGGTGGGAAGAGACCTGCTCTAGCTTATGCCCAGGGCTGGTTGGATGCCACTGTCAGGTCAGGTCAGGCCATCAGAACTTATGGGTTGCTCTTGCACCCCTGGCTTAATGCGTGAGCTTGCTTAGTCACCATTTCTGCATCCCTCGTCTCTAAACTTGTGATGAGGTGACTCACTCCTATTGAATGCATGCTCGATTTTATTAGATGCTCATCAACATGTTTCATATGCTCTCTATTAAAGAATGGCATGTTTCTTTCCCTGGATATCTTCTGGAAACAGCTTAGGTAAACAGCTTAGACAGGGGAAGCTCAGTACCCTGTAGCAAGAAAAATATCCTCTCCTATAGGTTGTCTCTTGTCAAGTACTGGATGTGGCGTGTGGGAGAATTGGGAATGATGAAGTATTTGCTCAAATTGCTAGTTTCCGCTGCACTGAAGTCAGAGACACTGAAGGCACTGCAGCATTTATAACTGATTTCCTGAACAGTGTAGCAAATTGAGATGAGAGCCCTTTTCTTGTAACTCACATGTGCAACAGAAATCACTTAGCTAACATAAATCAGGGCTAAATTGCTTTTAAAGGCTCACAAAACATTTCTGAAAGCGACAGGATGAGGAAACCATTTTGCCACAGCAGAGTACGTCCTCATGATGAGTCCTGTGAAAGCATGATCAAAGAGCCTTATTGGCTTTTCATTAGAGCTTGGTTATGTATAGTTGAAATTCAGCAGTGATTTCCACTGGATAGGCACAGAAATATGCACAGGAGGTAAATTTAAGCAGGAATCTAGACCATCAAAGTATGTGATTAAGGACAATTTAATGTGCTGAGTAATGCAGCGTGATTTGGAGGTAATTTATCCTAATCCAGTCTGATCTTTTACAGGAGAGTATACTATAAGGCCACAATTAGGTGAGACCAGGGCCCCATCTGGCCTCCTGTCTCCAGCAGTGGCTTACGGCCAATACAAGAAACAAAGCAAATACAGAGTGAGCTTCCCTTTGCTTCTAGCATTCAGCAGTTATGGGACTCTTTGGGTCAGAGCATCTAGAACATGCAGTACAATAGCCACCATTTATCCTTGCTTGATGAATTTATCTCATTGCTTTTTGAACCCTTGCCTAATTTTGGTGATTACGATGTTTAACGCCAGTGAGTACCATGATTCAGCTACGTTGCATGCAGAAGCTCTTCTCTTAGTTCGATTTAAACTGCTGTGCTCCAACCACTCTTCTTGGCGCAGTAATTCAGTGGCAAAAGCCCTTGTGGATAAGCTCTGTCTGGACCTGGGGTTGAGGCTTGGAAATCTGTAACTTGCAAGTTTTCTCCTCTTCTTTCCCTCTCTCCTTTCCCAAGGACTCTCTGGGATGAGAGTTTTGGGGGTGACACTGTTGGTCTCCATGCATGCTCCGGCAGAGGTAGGGGTATCCCACCTCCCATGAGCAGGCACAGCTTGGCGGGCAGTGGGTGATGTCTCCTTTCGGGCAGGTTATCTGCCACCGTGGGATGGAGGAGGCAGTGGCCGTGCACCATATGTGTAGGCCTGGGCAAAGATTGTCTGAACAGCAGAAGGAAGGTGTCCCTGGAGAGGGACAGCAAAGGGACTCTACCTTTTCTTATAATCACCGTTCAGGCTGCAGTTTAGAAACCCAGATGGACCATGTGGTTGCCAAACTGAGGTTGGACCCAAATCTCCAATGGAAACAAGAATTTGAGGGGCCCACCCTCCAATCAGGAAGGGCTCAAAAAATGCCTTCTTAAGCTCTTAATCAGATTCATATGATATATATGCAAGCTCATTAGCCCGGCTAGTTTATAAGCTACATTTGAATTTACGATTCCGATATTCAGTACTTAATTTGTAACTGTGATTAGATGCGTCTTTTAAACATACGTTGTATCTGCGTGTAGATGCGTGTAATAAAATCCCAAAGTGAAGAGCAAGGCTGGAAAAGCTGCACATGAGAATGATTAATTTTTATTACCTTGTTTTTATCACTCAGCATTTATGCTATAAAGGCTATAATAAAGTGACACATGCTTGGTCATTGTAAGACAGAGATAAATTTGGCCATTTGGCCTCCTCGCAAGGGACAAGCAAGGTCAGTTTAGAGGAGGTGAAGAGTACCTCCACCCAGAGTTCTTGCTAAGGTAAATACATTTTTCTGTCCTGTGGAGAAATCTGCCATCTGAAGGAATAAACAGTGTAAAACAAAAACAGATGAGGATGTGACTCTTAGGCAAGCTTTTGTTTTTATACTTCTTTCCAGGAAAAAACTTGCTATAGACATTCATGTTGTCTTTTTCAAGGCCGCTGAAGCCCTGCAGTAGAGGGTCACATGGCGTTAGCTCATTGCCCCAGTGTCCTGCAGCTTCCAGGTTGTGCCGAGCCATCTCTCCCTGGTGCCGGAGAGACCAGGCTTTGCTGTCAGATCGCCCTGCCCTGTATGTCACAGCCTGGTGAAACACTGAAGGCGCCATTCCAAAGCCCTGTCTTCCTCCAGGAGGATAATCTCATCCTAAAAATGTGTAATTGTGAAAAATTCAAGTGGCTCATTCTGCATTTCTTCAGCCCAAGCCAAGTACTGAAGTTGAGCTCTATAGCCAAGTGATCAATTTCACCACTTAGGAATCTTGGGACAGAAATCTGTGACATTCCCCAATCATTTAGGAAAGGGGTGGGATGCCTTGAACCCATCTTTCATCCTTCTATACCCTTCCTATGCAAAAAGAAATGGTGACAGCCGCCCCCAAACACTGTGGGCCTGAATGGGATGGTCCATAGGGATGTTGTTCATCCTGGGGATGTCTGCATCCCCTGCACCTTGGACTTGGCAGAGCTCAAGTTGTGCTGTGCAGGGCTAATCTCCGGGATCCTCTGAGTGCAGAGCAGAGGACACTGTTTTTTCTTGTCCTGCACCTCTCCTTTGTGATACAAATCCATGGATTCAGGTGCAGGGAGCATTGCTGGAGAGGAGGCAGTGTCCATCTCCTTCCAACCTTGGCTTTTCTGTGCAAGCTAAGGTTACTGGTATAGTGAAGACCTCTCTCTTCTGCACTTATAGACAAGTTTCTGGTGTTGTGCTTGGAGTTTCTCGGGGAAAACTTGGGTAGACTTTTACTTCGTTGGGTTTAAAGGAGCTGTCAGAAGTCAGCGCTAAATCAGGACCTCTAGATGGGTCCTGGTGAGCCAAACTGGGCCACTGTTGTTGTGTGATGCAGAGAAAGTCACTGCAGCCTAACCAGACGTATATAGTATATAGAGCTGTGCTGTTTGCTCTATGCCAGCATTACGGCCATGCTGTGAAGGCAACAGGAAGGTGGCAAGAAGGCAAAATTCTCTTATGTGTTGTGTCCGATCTTTTAAGCAACTGGTTGCACAACAGTGGTTTACCCTTCTTAGTGGCAAGCAGAGACTGCTTCCAGCCAACAAGAAATGCCTGGGTTTGAAGTCAGGTCTCCAGATTTTCTTCTTGCCCCTCAAGTCCCTTTTGCTTGCGGCAAGGAATTCTGGAGTCTTGAGACTGCCACAATGGGGCCCTTTCTGACAGGGCTGGAAAGCTCGACCTCCGCTCAGAAAGGACAGATTCATGTTGGAGAGGGTTCCACAATGCAACGATTTATATCAGGAAATGAGCAGAATATTTTCTGAAAAAAAAAAAAAAGAAGAAGAAGGAAAAAAGCCTTCATCTGTTTATTTGGCTCGGGGAAGAGATCAGCTGTGCTTTTATGGTTTCAGAGGATGGAGGGCTGGAGGGTGAAAATGTATAGCTGTGTGCATCCATGTGTTTGCATTCATATTCCTGCTGCATAACATATAGAGTTAATTTTGCTTAACTACATGTCATATGGGTCTCAGAGCTCAGTGAGAATGGAGATACTTCATGCACATGGTTAAACTTTTGCACTTTGAGTACCACGAATGCAAATTTTAACCCTGCACTCTTCATATAGCTCTTGCGTGTTTGTGTAGTATTGAGGTGTTCAGGTGCTCCTCCAGCCACAGGCCTTGGTGACAAGCAGGCACCTCGAGACAGTTCTTGGTCACGCTTGATTTTGTGCCTTGTCTCAAACAGAAAATGTCAGTCCGGCTGTTGAGGAAAATCAGTGAGGAGAGTTTCAAGATGCAAATATATTCTCAAGGCTCAGGTTTCTGTACATGTAGCAGTAGCAAAGTATTTTTGTATTGGTTTACTTTACAAACACTGTCACAGAATCCGATAGCAGCGCTAAGAAAAACAGTTTGGGAAAAAGTGGTCTCTATTACTGACTCCAAACCATACGAATGTTGGGAAGGACAGACTGGACTTTCTTGTTAAAACATTTCTGTGCTTTTAATCTGCCTGGCAAATCATTGGCGATTAAATGATAATCCGAGATGCTTGTTTGAAATGTCATCCATCTCCACCGCAGCCTGCCCACCCCACTAGAGACTTGTAGGAATTAAGGAGCGTGGGAACATAAATGCCTTCAATGTACTTAAACATGAATTAGCAAAAGCCAACAAATACAGAACAATTTTAATTTATGTATTCAAATACTCTAAAGGGTACAGATTAACTTCCATTATTTATGGTTTGTCAGCGGCTCGTCTCCTTTGGACAGCAGATGCTGAGAAACGGACAGAAAGATGATTTACTCTCCCTTTAGCTTCTGTCTCGTCTGATGAAACGTCTGCTGTGCAGCTCCCCTGGCCGCGCTCCTCCGTGGGTCTGACAGCTCCTCATGCTTTGCTGTTTTCTCTCACGCTTGAAACTCACAGTTCTGAAATCTTTGCTGAATGAGTTGAAGCTGAGCCTTGCTTTACTGACAGGCAGAGCCTTCGGGCTAAAAGGTGATGTGTCTGAGAAAGGAGGAACCCCACACAGCGGGCTTGCTGGGTCTGCTGTCCCGTGGCAAAGGGTAGAAGCTTTTAAAAGAGCCTTTGCCTGGCAGCTAGCGTTGGGATGAGGTGCCCTGACCGAACGCATCACCTCCGAGGGGGAGCTGTGCAGGAGCCAAGGTGCAGCCTCGATGCTCTGCAAACTCTCCTGGTTCCTGCAAGAGGCTTCTGCTCACTTGCTGGATCTCCATGGAAGATGCAGGAGAAACCCTCTGGGCCAGGTACAAATCAAACTGGATTAGAAGTACAGCTAAATAGATAGGCACAGTCCATCGCAGGTACACTGAGTCACCTCCAGTCTTCTCCGCCTGGAACATTTCTTAGGCTTTTTTGAACAACTGTCAGGATACTCCTCATTTGTTAAACAACTTTCCAATTTGCCACTGCTTGTTTGTGTAATCTGTACTTATTTAGATAGCTGGAAACACACGCACACACACTTCAGTGTTTATTAACTCTCACTGAACACAGCAGCAAAGTCGGTCCTTAAAGAAAGGGCGTGCCATAAAGCTTTTCCATAGCATTGTTAATATAAACTTCATAATTAAATTAGAATGAAAGTGACATATAAATTCAATTATGTAAGATATTTTTATCTTTCATAAATTTCCAGGCTTAGTGTGGATAGCTTAATGTGATAACAAGGCAGTCATCTCTATAGCAATGCTCATGGTCTTCGTCTCACAGTCATTGCTAGATTTCAACTGAGTAACGTTATCCTGGTGTAATGCTGATGAGAAAGGAGATACAGCCTCCCTCTCCTTTGTCATTAGAGTGTGTGCAGCTTGTGTGATGTGCATGGCACCAGCGATATTTTTACATCGTTACCAGCAGGAAATACTTTCCTTGACAGTAATGAGGTTCAGTGCCAGCTAAAGGTTGGTGACCCACAGGAAGACTTTAGACAAAATTGCTATATTCTAATATGAAAAAGGCTAGAAATATGCTATTTTTGTGAAAGGCGTTTGTTCGGTATGGAGTGATCTTGGGTAATGAAGAAGGGACCTGCCAGAGCTATTTTTAGTTCCACCTGCTGGTTTCACTGCTATTCCGGTAGCTATGGCTATAAGGAAAATTAGGACAGTGGTGTCTCTCCTCATACAGAAATGGAAAAAGAATGGAAATATGTGTGTGTATATAGCGATAAAACAATAAAAAGAACAAGAGCTGAAGAGAAAGTGAGCTTCCCTGTGTAGCTGCAGATGTGACAGACGTTGTACCATTCCTTGGAAGGGTTTTCTACTGCAGGGCCAGGTTTCTTGTCTGATTTAAGGGCTAGCAGTGTGCCAGGTACAGCCTGTATTGCAGGAGAAGACCTGAGCTTCTAGTCAGAAGTTACTGCAGTTAAGAGAAACCATTAAATAATCTCCTTTATTGTTTTGGGGGCATAATCCAATACTTCAGCCTCACACTAATGTTCCGCTGAAAACAGTGAGGCTGAGAGGTATTCACCGTATAGATCGTCACTTGGGAGAGGGAAGAGACATCAATGAATCACATGCAGAGTAATAGGACATAAAAAATAAACATGGAATCAAGCAGGGCTCCTTGCTGCTGCGACTGTAAAGCAGCAGCACCCGCTTTCTTCATTAGCAGAGCAAAGGGGAAGAGTGTGAATACCAAGAGCACTTTACACAGCCAGAGAGAGTATTTGCTATAACTTCTTTGCTTTCTATTTCAGCAGTGACTTTTTTTTTTTCCCATCCTCATGGAGAGGAACGTTTTGGCTTTCAGAGTTTCACTGGGGAGATGAGGGTTTTATTTCGAGCTCCATTTTATTTGATACAGCTTTGTCCTGATTTTATGAGTGAAATGTGAGTGTACAAAAAAGTGACAAGATAGGGAGACATGGGGTACGTGGACTTCAGGAACTTCAAAATCAGAACCAAATAAAACTTGACTTTAAAGCTTACAGAAAGAATAAGTGAAAAGATGAAAACCTGCCCAGTAGGTTGACTGTTGGTGCTTTTTTTTTGAGCAAGCCTTATGAGTTGGGGGCTGGTAGGGATTCAAATAAATATATTGTCATGACCATTTAATTTCTTCTGTAGGGATGATCTCATGCCTAAGACCAGAAGTTGTAGGTTCAATTGTCTTCAAGAGTTTGAATACACTCTGGATGATGCTAGCTAGCTACCCTTCTGATCTAGGGACGTTGCTGAGAGCTATTTGATGCTTCATTCTCTTGTAGCTGACCCTGAATTGCTCAGCTGTGCACTATTGCAGTGACAGTAAGGGGTTTTTTCCCTCTTCAAACTAGCCAAAAGGTTTGTTTTCACCATGCACAATCCACGAGAGAAGCAGTGATGGGGTTTGCTGGACCAGACCGCCTGGCCCGCATGAATGGTTACCGCCTCTGTCATCCCATGATCTGCATGTAGAAGGAAAAAACAGTTTCTAAACTTTGCTGTTCTTTTTTAATCTTTACCTTCTTTAAATTGCATGGATGAGTCATGCTTTAGAATTAAAATAACAAGCTTCATTTCAAACCTTACTGCAGTCACTCACAGAAGCCTCAAACCAGCTAGAGATTGGGCTGAAAGATGTAGGAGACCATCCAGGATGAAGGTTTGAATTCTGAGCCTTTTGTGGCGTTTGCCACAGCGAGAGCACAGCCAAATCACATTCTACTGTACTTTCTCAACTTGGGTACCAACATTGGCCTGATCTGGTGGGCAAAGACATTCAGCACCAACTTTATCCATTTTTGGTTGCCTGTTAACCATATCAATCCATCAACACCCCATTTCTAATCAGGTAAATTGGGTGATTTTTTGTAAGAAGTGGCAAAAAGGTTTTCTTTTGCAACTTCAGTCAGGCTGAAGGCTCTTTGGCCTCTGTCTAACACCATTTGCCTTCACCTTTGTGCGTTTCCTGTTCACCTACGACCTCTCTTAGGTTGCTTGTGGGGTGTCCCCAGAGTGGCTGGATGGCAAGATACTGCCCTGGAAACGTGTGCCGAGGGCCTTCTGGCAAAGACTGGAAGGATGGTTGTGTTCCTCATCTGGGGATTGCACATAGCTACACTGTCCCCCCAGGGTGCTGACATTTCCAAGAGCTGGGTGCAGCCTTTTTGCACCACACAGAGGGAGGTGGGGACACAACATGCTGCAGAGGGAAATCCCAGCTGAACCCAGCTCCCAGCTGTAGTAATTAGAAGGTCCAGGAGCTTGGCTGCAGAAAGCTGGGACAGGTGGAAGGGATTGGAGTGATCATCAAGCATGTGCACAATGGAGATATTAGGGTAAAGCAAATTACACGTGTGGACCTCAGCAGGGTTTCACCTTCTCGCCATTTATTGCTGTTGGAAGAGAGGCAGTTCAGGGCAGGACCAAACACAGACTTTTACATGCCAAGAGGGCTGTATTGACAGCAACCACAAAGCTCCAGGCTGGCGTGGGAGCAGAGCAGGGGCAGAGGACGATGTTTCGGGGATTGTGGCTTGTTCTGAGGGATCTCTATTTCGGGCACCATATAGCAGGCATTATATTTGCATATGATATCACTTCTGTAGAAGAAGCAGCCTATTCATGGGCAGTAGCATCTTCACATCAAATAGAACTGCAGACATGGCTGAGAAAACAACCATTTAATTGAAGTAGAAATGACACTGAAAAATTCAAAGGGGGTGCAAAAAACTGCCAAGTAGTTGTTACTCACAGGAAGCAAATCCTAGACATGTAAGGCATGGGATGCACGCAAAGTGCTGGGAGAAACAGAATTTATGGGTGGACATACCTCTGTCCTCAAGACACATGTCCTTTCTTCAGATGATCCCCCAAACTCTCCTGAAACTGAACAAATAGTTTGGGAGAATCCTTCTCCGATGCCTCTGGAGTACACAGCACGCTGTGAGAGACAAACCCCGCTCCTGACAGCCTGGCCCCCAAAACTTTCAAGGCTGCTTGCTGCCTGCCCCTCTGGTGGGGCTCCCGCAAACACAGCCTGCCTCTGCAGTGGGTTCACCGGGTGGCTTTCCCAAGCGCGCCGTGTGAGCGTGCCGCGGGCGCTGTGCCCGCACAGCGATGCTGTCTCTGCCCGATCTGTCATCGCCCGGGCGCCTGTCTGTGCGGACCATTTCGGAGCTGTGTCTGAGAGGTTCTGGGAGGAAGCACTGCCGTAGCAAAGTATTTCTGTCCTGGGTTCTGCTTATCCGGAATCAGTTCTCGTAGCTCCCTTCTGTAATTTCTTCCCACTTCTGCAGCAGCTGTCTGAGCTCTCAGCTGGTGTGCCGCGAGCAAAGGTGCCAGCACCCTGTAAATCACTGTCGAACACTAAGGGCGCGTTCCCCATCCTGGGAGAAGGGACAAAGTTTGGGGTGTTCTTCCTTGCGGAAGACAAGTGCTTGTCAGAGAGAAGTCCGGAGGTTATTCACAAATTCATCAGCCTCTGAAAGGAGAGGACTGCAAGCGATGCCAGATAACCCCTGCAGCAAACAGTTAACGCTCCCTTTCCTCTCGAGGGGAATGTCAGGGGTTAATTCAGTGGCTGCGCATTTAATAGCTCAATTTAAAGGGGAAAAAATGACACCCTTCTCCCCTGCCTTGCCGGCTGTGGATGGTTCGCTCTGTCTGGCTGATCACATGCCGCCGAGCCCCAGCTGCCGCTGCTGATGAGCCGGTGCTGCTCCGGCCCGGCCCTGCCTGTCCATGCCTTGCGCTCCTCACCTCCTCTTTAAAGGAGGCAGCGTGCGGGATGAGCCCCTGAGCGGATGGGTGGACGTTTGGGAGGCGTCTCTTCTCTCACCACCGTTTCCAGCTTTAACCATGTCTATTTGTTGTTGTCTCTTTTTCAGGGACTATGGATCTTCAAAGAGAAAATCAGGTAAGATTTCAGGATTTCTATGAATTGCATGATTACAGGGTGACCCTTCCCCCCCCACCCCGGTCCCCCTGGTCCCTTTTTAAGCCTTCTCTTTATCTTGTGTTGCATGAAATTGTGTAATATTGTAACTTTTTATTGCTGCAGCCTGCTAGAGACAGGCATCAGTTCCTTTCCTTTGCACGGAGAGGAGAAACCCACCTTATATAGTGCTGCAATTCAAACACTGCTGTCCTCTGGCTGTATTTATACGGCTCCTTCTCCACTGTGAGAGGATAACTGCATTCTTTTTCTCTCTCTTTTCTTCTTAAGTCAATCTTTACCTGAGTAAACAGTCAAAATACAGCCTGACAGTTGGGGTTCTCTCCTGGAGGGGAAGGAATGGTTTTATGGTCTGCTCTGATTTTTTTTTTTTTCTGCCATGCCAAAGGGCTGTGGGGAGGCTTCTGATGCAAAATGTTCTCCATGCCTGTGTCTAGGTTTGGGCTGCCTCAAAGGCTCTAGCTCAGTGTTTTGTTTTTAAGATCCTGGATTCCAAAGTCCTATAAAACCCTGATTTGAAACTATATAAATCCAATTTTTCCCCTCCCCTCATAGCTCTTAGTGACTTTTACAGATGTGTTTTCAACAGGGACATGTAATTATGGGCCTCTGGGTTTGGCTGCTCTGAGCTGGATGTGTCAGGGCTTTCTCTTTTTTTTTTTTTTTTTCCCCGAGCAGCATTGAGCACCTGCAACTCTCATTGACTTTGTTTGGAGTCTTGGGTGCTCCAAATTGCATTCAGGGTATCCAAAGAGAGGCCTTTCAAACCAATAGCAACTCCTGGAAAACTCTGGCCTTTGTGCAGGGGAGGGGAGGGGTTTTTTTTCTTGTTTTTTAAGATGATGAAGAAATACTGCAATGGCTTAATCTCTGGGAAGGAAGGGAAGATGAATGTAACACACTGAACACCAAGGAATGTCACTGCCTGGATTGATTGTTGGTTAATTATGAGAGCTTTTAAGCTGCAGCCCTGTAATAAGCTAAATGATGCACTAAAGGGAAGCTGTTGCTTGACCCTAATGTCACGTGTGTCAAATGGCTGTTGCCTTGCAGGACAATATTTCTGGTACCCATTCCCTGAGGTGGGCTGTGGTAACGAAGAGGCAAATGCGGACAAGGTGCTGACCTGGCATGATAAACTAGGGCACATTTTGTTTTCTTAATTCTCATACAGAGCTTCTGTCTGGCTTGTAGTATTACAAGCCAAGTGTTTGTTCACGATGGCCTGTGAATTAAATTGGCAGCAGCACTTTCTCTAGAGGGACTGACCATAAAGTCCAAGTGACTCCATGGCAGGCAGAGCTGAGTGTGAGAGATCCTGGCCCAGTGCCATATCCTGAGCACTTTCGGACCACATAAGGACCTTTGAAAAACGTTGCTGAATTATCTGGGGCATCCTGATTTAGCACTGACCTAGAACAGCATCAGGAAACCAGGAGAGCTTTGGGCTCAGTGCAGCAGTTCACATGCACAGGAGTTGCAGTACTCTTACCAGAGATGTGAGGAATTGCTTTAGGAGTGTGAGGAAAGTGCTGCTCCTCATTCCTGTGGCTCTAGGGGGAAGCTGGAGCTGATCTGCAGTGACAGTGGAGGAAGAGGGATTAGGTTGAGTTGGTGTAGCTGAGATGCTGTTTGTGGATGCTGCCCTGCTGGGCTCTTTGCTGGCCTCCTGCCCTGAGCATCCCAAGTGATGTGCTCATCCATCCCTGTGAGGGCTGGATGCTCAGGTCTGGTGCTCTCCCTTGGCTGTCCCACCTCCACATGCTGCCAGATCTCCTTTTGAGGTTGTTTTTTCTTCTTGGTGCTTGGCTGCTCGCACAGCTAGGGCTTGGAAACATAGGAACGCTCTTTCTCCACTTAGCCCATACAAAGAGGAATGTGAAGCAGCTCTCTGACCAAAGCGAGCTGCATAAAGGGTCTCTGTTCTCAGCTATCTTCTTGCCTGATTGTAGAGTGGCGGAGGAATGCTTCCTTCTGTTTGGAGCTGGACATCGTGGGAGTGCGCGCTCAACGAGCAGAGGAATATGTCAGGGGAGATGGTGGTTGCAGCCTGTAACAAAGATCAGCTTTATGACACTTGTTTAAGTGATGGGGTAAATAAGCACAGGCTCTGGGGTGTGCTGTGGCGTCCTTTAAGATAAGAAATATCTCTGAAACGTAGTTTCCTCTGGAGGTGCAGACACTACTCTGTCTTTAAAGAGACAAATAGGCACTCCTAAATACAAGCACCTCCCAACAATTCAGGCTTGTGAACGCATCTTCTGTCTTGACCAAAGATGTGCTGGGAGCAGGCTTTTGGGTGTGAGCACAGCTGTCCCATCCTGTCCAGAAGGAATCCTCCAGCTGCTGTGTCTTGGGCATGTGGAGGCTTGACACAAGTGTGGCCGATTGCACAAACATTTGGGGAATGCCTCTGACAGCCAATGTCACCTCTACCCTGACCTTTGCCTTGCCAGAGTGCGTGTCTAGCTGGTCCTGCGCTTGCCCCTTAGAGCAGGGAGAAATTAGTTAAGTTCAGAGTTTAATAGGAGTTATGGAAACACTTATCAGTGCAGCTGATACTGGTTGTAAACATTTGAGACCTTCTGAACCAAATGCAATAGCGTGGCGTGCCCTTAGCTAAACAGAAGGGAGCCCTGCACCGATCTGGGGCATCTCTGCGTGCCAGCCCTGAGTCGGGCTTCCTCTTGTGCAAAGTGCTGTATAAACACACAGCCCTTTACTTGGATCTGACCTGACTGCAAATGCTTTAACCTTCAGTCAGCTCGGACCTGGAGCTTCGCTGAGGCTCTGCATAGGGTGTTTGCTGTGGCCTGAACTGCCACATGTGCTGTTACCTTGGATTTGTGGGGCTTTATTTGACATGCTGCAGAGCTGCTTCAGAAAGCTGCCTTGATATTTCCAGGCAATTGAATTGTTGCTCTGTGACCATCTGTCAGTGCCGAAGAGAGCTCAGCACAACTGTACGGAGTGGTTACCGTGGGTGTATTCTCTACGCTCGCAACAAATGGTCTCGTCCTGATCTCTGCAAAGACCCTCTGTACCAAAAAGGGAAGGAATTACTTTTCAGACTCCAATTTGTCAGTCGCATTAACCAAGTGAACAGCAACTCGTTCGTCACTCAAAATAGGCATTACTTATATGCAAGAATCCATTGTGTGGTTTTCTCTCCTCAAATCAAAATGAGAGCAGAATTGCTGCTAGTCTAGTAACGGATATTTGCATGGTACATTACAAACCACAAATTAGGTTAATCCACTCTGCAAACCCTACCAGCTACCATCTGTGCATGGTGAACTAATTAACCCTTGAGACATCTGCTAATCCTGACGTGGCTTGTAAAACCAGTTGGAGTATGTTTCTCCTCAAAGGTATTCCCCATGCGCACCCCCCCCCCCCCCCCCGTGCTGGCTAAAGCAAGTTTCAGACTCCTGGAGTAAAACGATCTTACCCTTTTCCCTTGCTGAGAATCTTGGCTGGTTTCATGCCAGAGCTGTCAGAGCCCCAGTCCTGGAGCTGCAGGAAGCATTTGGGACCTGGTGTTTGGTGGCGATAGGGAGTTGGGGTGGGCTCCACAGCTTTTCCACACTGATTCTCAGTGCCCCTCAATTACTGAGAAGGTTCTCTTTTCTAATGGAGAGGTTAGACCTGTCAGAAGAGAGGCTGCTTCACCCTTGCTTTCAAAATGAAGGCATGGATCTCTGCTACCTGCTTTGCTGATGACCAAGCCCTTGTGCTGACTGCTTTCAACGTGCACCAGGAGCACTGCTGGCCACCCTCTTCTGAAATCATAACGAAACCCCCACTGCTCTGACTGCCCTGCTTGCTGCTGGGGCACAGCTGGCTTCAAGCTGCTGCTCAGCTGCTTTCTCTGGCACCTTGTTGCTATGTGGTAGGATGCTTCTCCAAGTAAGGGGGAATAAACATAAGTTTATGGCTCCATAAGTACTGTCTCTTCTGTAGTTGATCAGATCCTGCCTGCATCAAGCTGGCTGTAGTTGGGCTGAGTCTGCCAGCTGAAGTCCATTTAAATAGCCTCTGTTATTGAGCACGCAGAACATTAAGAATTTGGTCCAAGCCAATGTTGCCTCAGAGAGGATGCTGATGAGCCTTGGCTTCCTCAGCAAAGAGAACTAGCCTTCAGCTTGGTTCCCACGTCCAGTTTTTGGACTAGCAGAACATGGCAGCATCCAGACAACACTCTGCTTCCTTTCCCTCCTGCAATCTAAAGCTAGGGAGGATGTATCTGCTGGCAAGTCAACAAACACTTCAGAGTCCACTGGAAGCCACTTCTCAAATTTTTTTTATAGAAACATGTGTAATGCTCTCTTCTTCCCTCAACCGGGAAATTAAGTAGAGCTGAGAGAGTTGCAACCATGTCAGAAGTGGGGCCTTCACATGAGAAACAAGCAGATCATTGTAACAACACCAAGGGCCCTCATGGCTGATCACTTGGTATGATTGCTGCCTTGGGCCTACCGTGGAGGTGGAGCCAACAGCAAGAGTTGCTTCTTTAGCCTAATTCTTCATTGCTAGGAAATTCCTCTTCCTCCCTCTTACATGCTGAGGATGCGTGTTCTGTCAGCTTCAGGGAGGTACCTTAATTGCTGTTTCTTTGAGTTTCTTTCTCAGGGATAGGTTTTTTCCCCTTCCTTTGTAATTATGAAGGGAAACAGCTTAACTATTGTCTTTTTCTGTCTTTACAGCTGAGCTGTGCTCATCCCTTCAGAGCTTAACCTTTCTGGTCCTGTCACACTGCACGTGCCTAGCCTGCACTTAGAGCTCTGTGGTGTGTCTCACTTTTTATTTTTATAAATGAGCTTTATTTTCTTAACTTCAGTTTGAACTGCCTCCTTTGAGGCGATAGGGAGAAAATGAATGGTGTGTGCTAGCCCTTCTGTGCTTAATCACTCAATGGGGTCACAGATGTGTGAGCCCTTAGCTGGACCAGCAAGGCTGCGTGGCTGGAGCGGTCTCTACCTGTCACGGGACTGAGGTGCTGACCCTAGGGACAAAGCTTTGTTGGCGCAACTGCGTGTGGAGCTCTGTGCCAGCTTTGTAGCCCTGCAGCAGGCATTTAGCTACGCGTGGGTAGCTGTGCAGGGAAAGGGGGCAACATGGCCTCCAGCAGATATTTTATGATACTTGTGGGAGGCGGCTGCAGTGGAGGGAGAAGGAAGGACCTCTCCAAGAGAGGTATGGTGCTGCCTTTCCTTTGCCTTAAGGTTGTATCAGTATTGATGGGACATCATCTAGAGTGGTGGATGTCCTTTTAATATTAGAGCTCTGAATGGAACTGCAAGCATGCTGTGGGCATGCCTTAACTTACTTGGTTGACTGTTAAGTCTCTCTCACTTTTCCCCTCTCAGCCAGAGGAAGCCTGAACCTTTTAAATGGGTTCTCAAAGGGGCCAAATCTAAGAGTGTGTTACTAAAGGTGTTGAAAAACCAATTAACTAACATGGTGAATCCCGGCATGAGGCAATGCATCTTCTGTCAGGGTGGTGGCTGCAGCAGGTGTCTTGGGGCTACCTGTGTTGAGAGTGTGAATAATGAAGCAGCCAGTTGATTATTGCTTAATGAATCTGAGCCCAGGAGATAGCACCAAAGCTAGAATGTGTTTTTTTAACCAAATGTTAGTTTGAGTCATTCTGTTCTCATCGTGTTTGTCTCTGAAGTCTGTCTCCCAATATGCCATCTGAAAGGCAAGCTTCACCTTGGAAGGTTAATCTTTTTTGTAAGATGGTGAATGGGGATCTAAATTTGGCCAAGCCCATGGCAAGGTCCCAGGAGCATCTTAAACCACGTAGCTTGGGCTTGGTGTCTTAATCCTTGTAAGAAATCTGCGGTATGGCATGATCCTTGTGGACTGAGGCACATGCTGTTGTTTGTGTCCTGATGAATCACGTGTGCATGCCGTGTTCCTTGCATTGTTTTCTACAATTAGCGCGGAAACAGCGATGGTGGACAGGCTCCTTGGTGCCGTTTGGCCTGTTGATGAGGATGGCTGGATGGCGTAGTTTGCAAGCAGCTATTTTGTAACTGCAGGAGCATGTACTGACAGGATTGCTTCTGATCAGAAATCAGGATCTGTTCCCCCATCACACGATTAACCTCCTTGGCTGTATGTACTAATTACTGCATGGAATTTAAAAACAGCAGATTCTGGCAGAACATTTTGGTTCTCACATAGTGTTTTTTTTGTTTTGCTTAAACAGGAGGATAAAGGATTTAGCAATAAAAGAAGGATAGAGTAGGCAGAAGCATAGCAAATGAGGACCAAACAAACCTTAGCATATAATTATTGGGGATGTACATCTTGGGCCTGGTTCTGGAAGGACTTAGTAGTTAATGATCTCAGCGTGCATCCCCAGTTCCGTCCTTGGTGACGGAGCTTCCTCTTCTCAGGATTATTCTTCCGCAGCTAGTCAGTTTGCTAAACTCTGAACTTCAGTTTACTGGCTTTTGCCTGATGCAGTAATTCCCCAAACAGCTCATTTTCTGTCCTGATTTCTTTTTAACAAGCCTCTAGGTGGGTTGTTTGGTTGTGTTGGTTTTTTTCTTTTTTTGAACAATTTCTTTATATAATTGAAAGGAACATCTACCCTGCTTTTTCCAAAGCAGGGCTATTGCTCTGTACTCAGGTGTGCTGGCACAGAGCTGCATTTGAGGAAGAGCTTAAGTTAAGCCAGGCAGACTTCATCTCTTTGCAGTATTTGCGTGTGTGTGTGACCCAGTTCTGCATCTTCAGTCAAGATGTGAACCTGCCCACTCCGATCGCACACTCCAAATCCAGCCTGTGGTATTCTGGCAGAAGGAAACTGATCTCGCACTTCTGCTTGTACACCAGATTTTCAAAGTCACTGTTCAAACTGAAATGCTTTGGTCTTCTGCCTGAGGCTACTGAAGAGGAGAGCAGATGGGAGAATATTCTGCACTCCTTCAGTTTTCTGCTGACCAGACATGTGGCCCCTTTAGATGTATAGGATCCCTGTCATCTTCTGGGTGGCCCATATGGTGGGGTGGGAGGAGGACGGGATAAGAGTGGAAGAGTTGGTGAGGGGTTGTTTTTGTTTTGTTTTGCTCCTTGGCTTTTAAACTGAAGTGTGGGGAAGGGGTACAGGATTAGGGAAAGGAATGTGTTTGTACTCTTTGCCGTTCCCAGTTCAGTGTTGGTGGTGCGCAGAGCCCTGTGTAGGGGAGAGAGGGCAGGGAAGGACTGCAAGTATGAGGTGTGGCCTGAGCACAGCCATGGCAGAACAGCGTGCATCCTTGGAAATGCCTCAGAGAGCCTTCAGCTAAGTGCCGAGAAAGCACTTGGTACCTCAGGGGGTGTAATGGCATTTTTTGTGGTTTTAGAGAGTTCTCTATTTTCCATCTGCTCCTGTTCTGCCTTCCTCCTCTGTCTGTCGGTGGCAGATGGTATTAACACTGCCTGCGTGGGATTTTCCTCTCTTGCACAGAGGGAACTGTGTGGTATGGGATTTTGATTTTTGGCGTGTTAGGTATGGCAGGTGAGAAATGCACTTGGGAGCTGGAGTGGAGGGTGATGCTCCTCAGCCACTGCAGGAATCCATACACAGCACAGATGGGGCTGGCTGGCTGAGAGGAGCAGACCTCTTACCCGAGTGTTTTAGATAACTTAGGCTCAGGCTGGTAAGCACCTGCAATTTGAATCCCTTGTGAGAAGGCAACCTGGATGGCAGAGTGTGTGTCCTTGGGCTGTTGAGAGCACTCACCCCTAAAATAGCACTCCCGAGGTGCCTCCAGCTTTGTGCATGGTTTCGTACCTGGCACATTTTGTCTGGCCTGCATCTGGGCTGTGTGACAGGCAGAATTCTCCAGCCCGCTCTGGAGTGAGTGGCTCATCTAACCAGAGATGGCTGGAAGCATTACTTACAAGGTGTTCAGCAAGGAGTTACGACGACATATCAGTTGGCCAGCACAGCAGTGTGCTGCCAGTTAAAGCAGGCTGCCCGGACCTGCCGACGCTGTGGTGTGCTTTCTGTGCTTGGCAGTGTGACTTCTTTGTAGATGGGATTTGACTCTTGCTCTTTTTTGGGAGGGGGTTTTGAGCCATGCACAAATCCTGCTGTGTGTATGTACCTGTGACTTTCCAAGTGCAGTGGCTGGAGCTTCTCTGTCCTGTTCCTCAGCAGTGTTGGAGGCTGTTTTTTTTCCCTTGAAGGGGTGATACTCTCGGTTTGTACAGCTGTAGATGTGGATTAGCATTCAAATATTCTGGGAACGGCTACAAAACTGTATGTGCAGGGGCCGTTCCACAGTGATCATGTGGGAAGCAGCCTTTGCTTGCCATGTGGAGAGAGTTAATGTGAGCTATGGCTGCCAGAACAAAACCAAAACAATCTTGGATACTTCTGGGCCTGTGAATGGGATTAGAATGAGCTTTTGCACAGGTAAACGGAGTAGAAAATAGGGATGAAGTTTTCCTTAGGTTCATACTTTTAGAAAGGACTACATGAGGCTGTGGAAGTACAGCTGGTGAGCGTGTCACGGTGCAGTTTGTCGAGCACACGATCCTCTCGCCCTGCTGCTCCGTTCCAACTTGGGAAAGGGCGCTCTGGTGGTGGATTTCTCCCCTGCAGGAGCCAGTTATCCAGATGATGAATTTCTGAGGCACGCTCGAGTCATGTGAAAGCCAGATGTGAACACTTTCCAAGCAGTGTGTGTGGGTCCAGCGTACGCCAGGCAGCTCTGCTTACGTGGCAAGTGGAAGCGGTCTGAGATTGGTCTGCAGCATGGTGCCAGGGAGGCGAGGAGCCCCAGCAGCTCCCGGAGCAGCCACTTCTGCCAGGGAGGGGAAGGGGCTCGCTGGGCTCATCAGTGCATCTTAGCACATCTGCCACCATCCCCTGCACAAATGCAGTGCCTCTTTCAGAGTATGAGCCCTGCACAGGCTGTTCGTGATGGGGCTGAACTCGGTGAATTAAAAAATTAAAGGCTTTATTTAATGCCTGCTGCCAATCCTCTTACTCATGCACTTTAGCTGGATTTGCATGTTTGATAATCTACCAGTCAAATATTTTTTCAAGATGTACCTTTTAAGATACCGCCTCTTGAACAGATGGCACGAGGAATGGAGGTGATGTTGTGCTTCAAGTATATAGAAGAGGAGATATCTCTGTAGGGAGGAGAGGTTTTCTTCTAAACGCAATCTCCCAGTGGCATAAAAATTGAATATATCTCTGTATTCCTCCAAGTACTATCTTGAAACATTTACTTTAAATGTGATGCATCAGCATCCCACAGACTTAGCACAAGGAAAGCTTATTTAAACTGCTCTGCTGAGGGACAGGGGTGCCTGCTGTTTGCCCAGCAATTACAGTAGCAAATAAATCTGTCACTGTGGTACCTAGGAAGTGTAATGGCTGTCCAGGCCCACCCTGGGTCAGGCACTGGGCACAAATGTTGTTTTTGTTTAGGTTACTGCAGAGCCTGGAGGGAGGAACATCAATGGTGCAGTTCAACAGGGTGCCTTGACATAGATCAAAACACTTGCAACCTTTCTGTGCCAGCCTCCCGTTTCTCTGGCTGGCTGTTGTTCTCTGCCTAATTGAATGAGTTAATTGTGTGAGCCAGGAATGTGTGAAAGTGGTTCTGATTCAGATTAAGGCTCTTCTATATTTTTTTTTTTTTTTTTTTTTCCCCCCTCTTTCCAAGCTGTTTTACAGCCATATTGTAGAACTACACTGAGATGCTGTAGCAGAGTAATTCTCTGATAAAAGTGTTTCTATTCCTGGGGGAGGTTAGCCACACTGAGTCTGTCCCTCCCCTAATCTAACACTACTGCATCTTACTGCCATCCCATTTAGCTGAAGTGCCAAGCCCCAGCTGAAGGGGAAGGGGCCAGAGGAGAGAAGCCTCGAGACAGGCTGACAAAGGATGGTCAATGGGTCTGAGGGATGAAGGGTTTGGAGATGGCTCAAAGGTATGGGGGAACACTGAGCATGGTGCGCTCTCTACAGATGGGAGCAGAAACAAGCCCAACACTTTTGGGGTTCCTCACTGAGCTTCCTGCTCTCGATTGTATGGATGGCCATCCTTTCCTTGTCAGGAGGAGGTGGTTGTTCCTCAGCTTCTCTGAAGAGAGTGGAAAGGAAGCAATGAGGGGGGAAGTGGAGGCAAAATCCCAGCAAGAAGCTCGGGAGGAACAAGAGAAGGGATTGAGTAGACAGAGCCTGGGCCCCTGGGGCTCAGGACAAGAACATGGCACTTCATTTGTACCAACTCCTTGGCAGGCTTGACTTCTGTTTTCAGTTCTGCCATATGTGATGGATGTTACAGTAAACAGGGCTCTAGGCCACTTCTAAGAAATGGACACTTCTAAGGAACAGCTTGCTCAGCCTACTTCTTGCCGAGTTATGAGGTACAACTGTTGCGATGAGAACATCCCAATTCTTCTTAACGCCTTTTATCTCAGCAGTGACGAGCAGAAGCAGCATTTACTTCCCCCCACTCAAGGGATTGCTGCCGGTTACTGGATCACCAGTGAAGCTCTCTGAAGTGGAGCACTGATCACTGACTTCCCAGGAAGCCGGTGTAGTTTCTGTTTAAGATTGTACTGCTTAGTCTCTCGTCACCTTTCCAATTAAGACAGTTAAATACTCAGCTGCACTCACCATGGTGGTCCTTGAATAACAGAGCCAGTACTGCCTCTTCATGGAGAGGACTAATGACCTACAGAACTCATCATTGATGGAAAGGGGCTGTCTCTTTCAGATGTTAGCATCTCTTCAGCACGGCCACTTGTTCTTATAATCCTTTTCTCAGCATTTTAATCTGCTGGAAGGTATCAGTATTCCCAGGTAATGTTTAATATAGGGCTTCATGAGAACAAAACTTTTCTTTAATTAAACGGACCTAGGACTGTTATCTCCTATGGAAGGCAACTTCGCGGAATAGGTTATGCCTGTATAATTAAGCTCTTTTTTACTCTCCAAACCAAGGTAGCCACATCCACATAACTTGCTGGGACTTGTCTTAGGCCCACGCTCACCTCCCTGATGTGCGTAGAAATCATCTGGGGCAAGGGCTACATGGCCAGAGCTATAACCATGCTGAGACTCATGACCTGTATGATCCAATTCCCCAGAATTACTTCAGGAATATTGTTGGAAAATGTCGCTTAACAGGCTAGACAGCTATACAGATTCTAGTTTTAAAAAAAAAAGTTTGTTATATGTTCTCGATAGGCCCAGCAATGTGCACTGTGTGAATCCTTAGGAGGGTGTTCTTTCCAGCCTGTATAGCAGTATTAAATAACGGATGCTGGACTGAGCATCAAACTGAACATTTTAAGCAGTGTTACTGCCAAAAAGGAATGTGCATCACTAGGTACTGCTAAAATGCCTGTGGAGGAGTAGTTTCTCTGCACCTGCTGAACCAGGACCCAGCTGGATGTGCAGTACTGATGTGAGCCATGAACGTGGCATCTCCTGGATTTCGGCAGCACTGAGGCTGTGTGTTTGACTGTAGGCTGACTCCAGGCCTTGTAGGTTTTCCTTGAAGCTCGCTCTGCTCTAACTGCACGCAAGACAAAAAGTATGCTGCTGAAATGAGATGAGTGGGGCTGTATCGCAAGTGTACAGCGTTGGTCCCCAGCAGTCTGGCGCCTGTTCCCCTGCCAGCGGTGGGAGGAGCCGCAAACAAACCAGTCTCGCTGGCAGCAGGAAAGCTTCTGGTGAAATCTAAAATCATCTGCCTTGTGTTTTGCTCGCCACAGCAACCAGCTTAATTACGTCTTTTAAAGCCTTTGCCCCCCCCCCCCCCCCCCCCAACTCCTTCCTTTTCCTTCCCCACCTGAGGAGCCCAGCTGACCCATCCAGGGATTGCCCACCTCTGTGGTGGCAGCTCGGATGGGATGGGGTTCAGCGGCCGCTTCCAGCAACACGCCTGCCCGGCTGTTTCTGTGCAATGCAGCTCTGACCGGGAGCCTCCTCTGTGCCTTTCACAACCGCCTCGGCGCCGCGGCTTAGCTGTAACTTACACACCCGTGTTTCATTTGAGCTTTTAAAAATAATTCCGATCGGAGGGGTTTGTTCTGGCTCCAGCTGAAGCCAACAGCAAGGGCTGTGGGGGTCAGTGTTAGGAGCAGAATCGGGATGCTGTTGCCTTAGCTTGCTTTGAGCAAGCAACTTGAATTTCCCTTCCAAATATTGGGCTTTCCCCCCCACCTCCAAGTCATCCGAGACCAGCCGGCGCTCGGCCGTGCAGCAACGGGGGAGAGGAGAGGCAGGAAGCAAGGGTTTGTTCATTTACTGTTACCAATCCCATTGGAAACCAGCTCCAAGCCCCATGCAGAATTCCAGTAAAACTCTGTCCTAAAGGGGAAACCCGGGGCCGTTCAAAGCTTGTGTTTTGTTGGCTCGGGCACAGCGTGCTTCTGGGGCCTTTGACCTCCTCCCCGTACCCTGGCTCCCTCCGCGGCTCTTCGTTTGAGCTCTCTGTGAAGTGGAATCCATCACTAATGTCTGATATTTTTATTATTTGTAGGGGGAACTCTTAGAAGCTGGTAGCAATTAGAGCTTAAATGTCTTGGAATAAAAAAAAAAAAATCCCCAAGAAGGAAGTTTAATGCTAAGCAGATGTGCAGGAGCAGCTGAAATATGCCTGCTGTCTTCTGCTTCAGAAGCAACCTCATCCACATCTAGCTGCTGTCAGGCTGGGGTAGCTGAGACGTGCTGCTGCTTTGATGATGCTGCTTGGGCCGGGGAGCCCACGTTGGGGACCCTTGGGCTTGTTTACTAGATGATACTTAGATTGCCCTTTATTCTGGCTTAGAGCAGTGGTTTTGACAAGGAGAAAAAATATTTTTATTTAAGAATTATTTGTTTTTAAATTGATAGTAGCTAACAGAATTGGGTTTTACTGTGAATTTGGTTCCTTGATGTCTCAGAAGGGGCACGTGTAGATATGGCTACTGCGGATCTAGGTTTAAACTCCCTTTTCTTGGGCAGACAGATCCAGGGTAGCCCTAAGGTTGTGTTAAGTGCAGCTTATTCCCTCTAACTGTTGCTCGTTTCAGCCTCTTGCTGCCAGCTTGGATTGGGGCAAACTGAAACCTTCCCAGTTGTTCCTGCAATATATCTTCTGCTTTATTTATCGCTGCTGTATTCAGGTTCTTCTGTCTGGAAAAAGATCTGACAGCTGACTGAAGTTCATAATCCTGTTCCTGAAGGCAGTGGAAGTCTATTCAAAAGCTAACAGACAAGTTGCTGACAACAGCTCCTTCACACCCTTTCCCGTACATGCCCCCAGTCTGTAATAGAATCATGCTGTGTATTCCCTCCATAAGCTAGAGCACGTTACTCTGCCAGATGATTTCCTGTTGTGCTCTACCAATGCACAGCCGCTGCCTTTTTTTTTTTCTTAAATGATAGTCCAAAGTAAATTATTGTAACTTACACGGTGTATTTTGTACTGTGTTGTGACAGTGCAGTATGTGGGTTTGGGAGTTAGATGGTTGTAATGCTTCGGGTTTTCCTCTGGACTGCCGCTATTGAGAACTTCCAGTAAAGTAAGCAAAACGCCGAATCCATCTGAATGTCAGTTTTGCTCTAACACGGTGAAGGTTCCGTGCCTGGTTTAAAGAAAGGATTTCAAAACCTCACCGTTCCCTGAACGCTGAGGAAGCCCAGCGACTGTGTTTCTTGGACTTCTGGTTTCCAGTGGGAAGGTTTGAAAGCTGTTTCTTTTGCTTTGAATCACGCTAGCAATTTCTCAGTTACATACGTACGAGGAATCTATTACTGAGTTTTGGCTGTCTTGATGTGCTGAAGGTCAAAAGACAGTAACTAGTCGAATAGACAAGGCCACCAGTATAACTTGTCCCTTTCCCCGAGTGACTGAAGAGTGATTTTTCTCTGCTGTTGAACTGATGGGTCCGGAACTGAGTTCCCCATTGCAAATGATTTTTAAAATTGCATTTTGGAATTGTTTGTCAGAATTCAGGAAATTCCTATCCTATCGTATAAACACCTCTCCTCATCTTTTCTCCCAGGCAATGTGAGAGTAACAGCTGTCCTTATCTCCCTTATTCCACAGAAGGAGAATGTTTGCTGGTTCTTATTTTGAAATGGGGGCAAAACTAGTGAGTCTTAAAACATGCTTCCAGTGTATTCAAACAAAAATCCCTACCACTTAACATTTGAAGATTATTCCCAGAATCCCAAGCCAAGTATTTACACCTCATTTCATGGAGGGGGAGGGAAATCTTTTGACCTTGTTGGTAGCAACTCTATTAGCTTTCTCCTTACCCAGGTTTCTGCCTCATACTTGTTGCCTAAAAAATGGTATTTCTAGTTCTTCTTTGAACGTACCTTTATTGGAGCTTTGTACTTTTCTCCATGGAGTATTATTTGTCTGTTGTTGTTTTCCTTAATGCTATTCCAGGGTAACAAGATGCAAATGCTCGTAGAAACTTGCATGTGTTAGCTAAGCTGGATCTCTGTGAGACTTGTTGGTCTTTTGGGGATCATTAACAGCTGCAAAGCGAAATACTTCTGCAGGTCTGAGGCTTAATGAGTCAAACTGTCTCTTGGTATGCATGGCCAATCCTATTGCAAATCACCTCAGAACATATTTTATTCTGAAATCTCAAAATCCAGATCACTGCAAATCAGTTTCATAAGTTCTGCAAGTCTCCTAAAACCTAAAAATGAACTGGGTAGCTCTTATGACTTGAGCTTTAGCTGAGTCCCCATCATGCCAACACCACTCTTAAGCTTAACATTTCTTTCAGAACTATCTTGACTAACTTTCAAACTTTGATACAACTGTTTTCTTGTTTCTCTGATTACTTTCTCTTTTCATGTCTGCCCTCTTCTTGGATTTCAAGTTTGGATGTCCAGTTTGTCTGAGACTCCAAAAAAGAGTGTCACTCCAGGTAAATCCTTGTGTCTTGGTGTTCTGCATGCTGTGAAAAAGTGAATGCTCAAACTGTGTGTGGGTTTGGAGTTGTCTTGAATGTATGTTCTTTACAGGGGATATCCAGGATCTGCTGTCTACTTGTGTGTTGGTTTTCTGTGATGCATGATTTCTGATAAAGAAGAGCTTTGCTTTTCTGACTGCTGCCTCACCTTGATATGTGCTCCTAGCAGTGGATGGTCATGTGCTGTGTTGTATCTTCCTTGCCCATCTCAAAGCCACCGTCCAAAGCAGCTTCCCCTCTTGTGGTAGGTTGACCCCGGCCTCAGCTAAGTACTTGTGCAGCTGCTCTCTTCCTGTGGGGTGGAGCAGAGAAGAGGAGCAAACGTGAGAAATCTTGTGGGTTGAGATAGAGGAGAGAAATGTGACTGTGCTGCTCGTTCTTCTGAAATGCTCTTTTGCTTTTCCACAGTAGAGTAGAGAGGGGGTTATATGGAAAACGTGTGACTCTGAGGAAGTTCAGAATTTTCTAAGGAGCATCAGACTCTGTCATAAGGAGTGATGAAGGAGGAGGGAGTGGGGAAACAACATCTAGGTGAGGTGTCAGGGTCTGGGGAGTAGTAGTCTAATACAATACAAAAACTAAGCTTTATAATATCAGGAATCTGGACTTCTCCTGAGTAACCAGTGGATTTCTTCTGCAAACATTGGTTGCTGGATGTGGAATACTAGAGAAGAAGTCTTGTCTTCCTTCAGACTTGAGAAAACTGATCACAGGCCATAGACCCTGTGTCTGTACAGGATGCTGGCCTGGTCACCCAGGCAGTTAAGGCCACACATAGGTCTCAAGGAAAAAAAAGACCGAAACACTCCAGCTGCTTTTCATACCTGATTTGGTAAATATTCAAGTTCATGCTTTGTTCAAAGTATGTGAACAAAATCCCACTATCCTGAATGGATAATTGCTTACTTATCTGAGCATTTTAGTAAGCAAGACTGCTGTTATTTCAGAAATGCTGTCCTTGAAAGAAGTCGAATATATCGCAGGGGTGGGGGTTCTGCCCAACCTTAACAGAGTAGGTCTAATTTCAGGGTGGTAGTTGGATATAAAAGTGCAGAAATATCTGAAGTATTCAATCACAGGAGCCTGGTGGTTGATAGGTCACCAGGGAGTTCAGACAGAACGAGACTGAGCAGGAAAGAAACATGTTGAGGAGGAGACAGAAGAGGTGGGTCACTTAATGACAAGAAACCCTCAGATTGCCTGACCGCGGGTGAGGTTGAGTTTCTCTGACCGTATCTGTTGTGACTGTTTTGTATTGTTATATGTGAAATGACAGATTGAATGCCAAGGTTTTCATCCTTCTAGAAGGGCAAAGAAGTTAAATCATTTGACAGATAGACATTTCCTCTGCTGACTGCTTTTAGCTAAATGCCTGTTGCTAGTTTGGCTTAAAAAAAAAAAAGTATCTGTGCCTGATGATGGGACAAATGTAAGCAATTAATTGTATTGCATGGTGCTTGAGAAGGCGGATGTCAATACACAGTCCTGCTCAGAAGTCTGCTGGTACACCTAGCAGGTTCTTTGCTCCCCGTGCTGTTCCAGTTCATGCGGCCTTTCAGTTTACTTCCCATCCAAATGAATCCCCAGTTTCTAACACACCTACTCTTTAGTCCAGACCTGCCTTGGGCTGTACCCTAATGTGTCAGGCTGATGGAGCAGACCTGAATTTGAGTGTGACCTCTACTCATGTGCTATGTATCTGTGTCCTAGGCTGGGGATTGGAGATGGGGGCTAAAACAAAAACCAGTTTTGTGCTGCCTGAGCTCCAGCTGAGGGCATGAGCCTGCCTCATAAAGCGGAGACTCTAACCAACGATTGCAAGTGGTTTAATTTCCTACTTTGGAAAAAGATGGGTGCCACACAGCCAGATCCTGAGAGGTGCTGTGGTGGGACACGAGTTTGGGTCACCCCAACTGCCGTTAAATTCCTTGGCTAGTCTGCTCCATGCCATGTGGAGTAACGTGAGCGTGTTGCACCGCTGAGCAGGACCAGGGGATGTGCCAGAGTATATGGGGGTCTTCGGCCTGGTGGGAGATCCTGCGTAGCAGTTGTGTGAAAATCTCCTAGCAGTTAAACAGATTTGTGTGCAAAATACTTAAGTACTCTTAGCTGTTGCTACCTGTAACCTAGTTGGTTGGAATTGCTGTTCAGAGAGCCAACTTTCCAAGAAGGAGTGGAAAGAGAACTCAATTTCTTTTTTTTCCTTTCACCCTCCTGCCTCTAATTTTTCTTGGCTCTGTCTTAAAACCTAGCAGATCAAAAATAAAAAATAAAAATCCTGAGACTAACAAGCTTCACTTGGCGAAGGTCGACACTGAATTTCTCTGTTTCTCAGGATTTTGTTGGAAGTGGTGCTGAGGATTGTAAAGGAGGAAGGACTGAACTGGAGCACTCGCTTGAGAGAGCGCCTGCCATTTACCGTGGGCCAAGCTCGTTCCTGACTCGCTCCCCTCGCAGGCTGTGTTTTGCTGCTGGTTTTAGCTGTGCATCAGGCGTGTACTCCAGGGCTGGAAGCCACAGTCTACCTTAAAGCTGCCACTTGTCCCAGACTCCTGAAGGCTTATCCAGATCTCGGTTCTTAGGAGCACTAGAAAATACTGTGTGTGCCTTATGCTGGGGAATGAACCCAGGCATCAGGTTAACTTTCTGCTGCTGTGGTTACTGGTCATATTGCCTTGGTTCAAGGTGTGCCGTTGGCTTGGGCTCCTTGCAGCTGTTTGTAGCAGCAACCCAGGGGGTCAGGAGGGAGTTAATGCAGCTCATGAGATCGCCACCTATACCAGGTTTCTGCATGTATAGCCAGAAAGATAACGAAGACTGGAGTTTTAGTTACTCTGCAAGGAAGCTATTGCCCCATGCACTGAAAGGCCTGCAGAGCATGTGAGCACTGTGGGGTTGAGGAGGGTGCATGTATGGATGCTCACTTACAGAGAAACGCTTGTACATTGATCATGGCTGCTAACCTGGGGTGAGAGCATTTGGATGCTGACCTGGCCATTGCTGGCTGTGTGGGGCTCAACCTTGTTTTACTCTCAGGCATTTTTTAGGATTTGGACAAGGTTTTAGGCCAAACTTCTCTGACTTTGAGTCTTACAGCGCTCAGACCCAAACCCTTCCCTTTCTGCTTGCGGTGCTCTCTCTGCCTAACAGCAAAGTGTCATTTGCTTCTGAACCTCTTCTCTGAAAACATAAAAATTGCTTTGACCTTTATAAAAGAGCTACCTGGCCAAGCTCAGGAAAGAACTACAGAAGTGATAGTGTATTAAAAACACATTTGATAGACTTATTCAAATATTTATTTTCATCTATAATGAGGCAGAGGGATTTTTGCCAGTACTGTTTCACTGCTAAAACCTGGAGACTGGAGTTGTACTGAATTCTTTGAGTTACTATGGGTGGTGCTGATCTTCTGTCTCTATCCCTAAAACAGGGATGCTACTCCCAAGAGCTGTTGATCTCAAATTAAACACTGCTAGGGTTGAGGGGATTCCTGTCTGGAAGAAGGGATGGAGATTAATGTCCTTTCCCATTGACACAAGCTGTGAGTAGCCAGTTGCATCCAAGAATAATTGATGTGCAAACATAGCCTAGGTTTTGGTACGTGGGAAGGGGGCTGAAGAGTGACAGGCTGGAGTGCAGGAGTATCCAGGAGATGAGTCAAAGGCCTGATTGTTTAGGGCATATCAATAACAAAAAATAAAAGAACAAAATAAATAAAAATCCAAACCAAAACAAACCTAAACTGCAACACCACTAAATAGAAGAGAGATCTGAGGCTTAGAAACATGGTTTTGAACTGAATCCGCATTGTCCCCAAGGAAATTTATAGAAGGCTTCATCAGTCTTATCCCACTGCTTGGTCTAGGAGCTGGTTATTTTAAGAACTTCTTTTGAGAGTCCTGTCACATCATGAGCTCGTGTGTAATCTTGTGTGCTTTACATGGTAAAGTCTGTTTTTCTTATGTGAATAGATACTTATCCCAATTTTTAGGCAAACCTAAGCTGTCTGTCTTAAAATGCTTGGGCATAGGTCACTGTTGGAAGGCTCAAAGAAAGCATGCAGTTTTATGTTTATTTAACATAGTGATGTGGTCCTTCTGATAAGAAAGAGAAGGGGTAGAAGGTTTTAGGGAAAGAAAAATTCCTGTGTTTAGGGCTGGGAATGTGATTGCTGTGAGTGGGTAGGCCAATATGAAGATTTTTAGGTAGGCTTGCTGCTATTCTGGGTGTTCTTTTTATTTTTTTCTCCTTCTCCAAAAGGAGTTTTCCGCAGATATGTGAAGGCTTACCCTGTAGAATTGGCTTTAACAAGAAACCACAGCTCTAGCTCCAAGCTACCACAGTTACTCCTCCCTATGCGCAGAAAAGTGCAAAGCTCCGACTCTGTCGTACAGAAAGCTGTGACACTTGGGGATGCTGTCTGCCAGACACCCCAGTGTGCAGACCCTGCACGTGACCCCAGCGGCTGTGCCCAGGTCGGAAGGGCTGGACTACCTGCCAGTTGGCTGTTCAGCTGTGCATCACCCTTATGGCATTCCCTGACCGTTTCTGTGGGTTTGGCTGCTCCTGCCAAACTTCCACTGACCGGCCCAGTACTAATTCATTTAGTCTGAATCTGTAAACACTTGATTGATAATCATAAAAGGGCAATATAAAAGCCTGTGCGCTGTGTGGATTAAAAGAGCAGACATGTTTATAGCCTGATAACAACAGCGTATTCTGGCAAAGATCAGGAGTTTCAGATTTCCATATCCAGATGATTTTATTTTTGGAGTCCAGTTGGTCGTTTTAATTTTTGGCTATTGCAAAACCATCGTAGGTCTTAGCTGTTGCAACACAGGAGGAGGAGGAGGAAGAGGTTGCTTGGAACGGACGCTCTGCGCTCTTATTTAGGAGGCTTTCACAGCAGTTGCTGGTCTCTGAGTACTGCAGGAGGAATGATGCTCCCTCCTCGCTGCCTGGTGGGGGGGACAGGGTGCAACTGTGTCACTTAATAGTGCCAGCTGCGAGGAGCACAGACAAGCTCCAATGACACTTCTGCCCAGCCTCAGGAAGGGAATCGCTGAGGTGAGGAGCGGGAGCCCTATGTAGAGGAGTAAAGTGGAGCCTTATGGAGAGGAGAAGGGGTATCCTCAAGACTTTAACCAGGAAACGGACTCGAGGCAAAAAGAAACGGAGAGGCAAGCAAACTCTTATTTCAGCCATCAATCTGTCATGCTCTCTGCTCTGGGGAGGGCTTGCAAGTTGGAGCTCAACCAAAACACTAATTCTGCTTTTTTTGGGGAGAGGAGGGGGGGGCTTTACCTGGCACGTCAGCCTCATCCTATCCTCTGCTCTCCGTTTCTCCTGCCTGTGCTGAAGGGGCTTTTACCAAGTGGGGCTGTATTATCAGGGGGGCATTGCAGTGTGCATGTGAACTTGCTGGGGAGATTGTGCCACTTTGCATCCCTCTTCTCTGGCGTGCTTCACATTGGGCAGGCTGTTAATCTTCAGTGTGATGCTGTGTCCTGTGTTACAAACTAGACCAGGACTAACTGGCAGGGGTGCAGAAGCACCCGTGGCAGTGGGTGTAGTTGGTGCTGTGCTCTCTGTGGTGTTGTCTGTCTTGTTCTTCTGAATCCCCTTTTCCCAGGAAAACCTGCAGTGTGATGCAACATGCCAGCAATGTTGTGGTCATACTGAATGTCACTGAGAAGTAACTCATCTAAAGGGGCTTGTGGGGGATGGAAGGCTAAGGGGAGCTGAAGCTTTTACCCTACTGACTGTGCCGGAAGGGATTATAGTAACAGCCTAAACCAGGCGACCCAAAAAATGTTTTAGGCTTTTGCTTACTGGGAGCAGACGTTTCTGTTTTCTTTCCTTTGCTCCTTCCTCCTTCCCTGAAGTCTTCCCCACTGTGCAGTGTCTAATCCTGGGTGAGCATCACTCTGTGAGCCACAGGGATCCCCCCCCTCCAAAGGGTTTTTTCTTTCTCTCAGCAGGATCTGCTGTAGCTGTAAATGAACAAGGTTGACCTTGGTTGCTTCCTAGACCAAGGAATCTGTCACTTTTTTTTGTCTTAATAGGAACCCTGTAAAGCTTATGGAAGCGTCTGTTAAAACAGTCTCTTAAGTACGTTGCACCAGCCACTGCAGTGATGGAGAAATCCTCCAGCAGTGACTGACTGCCTTATCTGGGGCAGGACACAGTAACCGGCATCGTAAAGCCCTGCTGCGTTTTCGGGTATAACCCATCTTGCCAGACTGTTGTAAACCAGAGTTGTGGAGGTGGATTTGAAATGCTGCTTCTCTGGGTTTCCTGGCAAGGGTGCTCCCCTGGCACGTGGTCCCTGGCTTGGCCTCGGTGGCTGGCAGCAGCGTGTTTGCCAGTCTGCGCTCCAGCCTGGTCCTGTCTTTGTTCCCAGCAGGGACGTGTGCGTCACACAAGCACCGCTCCTGCCACCAAGCCAGTGCTGTGTTTTGGGTGTTCTCCTTACTGTACTACCAAGAAAACTGTCTAGAAGGTTAGAGGAAAGAAGACAAGCTGGGGTGTCTGTTTAGCAGTGGCTTCCGGTGTGTCCCTTGTTCCTTTTGCCGCTGTTCTGTCCCTCCTGTTGCCTTCCCACACACTGAGTCTCTGCTGATGCACGTGCATAAACATGCTGCCATGACAGCTTTTGGTTCTGGTTAGAGAATTGGTATTTATCTTTAGAACAAAGTAGAGAGTTGTATGTGATACTTGCATAGGCTGAAGGAAGATGATAATGCTGCCCTGGCCTGGATTGGGGAAGGGAACTGTGTGGGATGCGCACTGAAATGGGGGAGAGCATCTCATCACATTTCAGATAACCCACTTTGCACTGACTTCAACCAGAACACACAAATCGATTTGTCATGAATAGAAACACGATGCTTGTTTGGAATGAACAGCTATGGTGAAAACTTTTATTATGAACTTCGATGTTGTCCACTTTCCCCCTGTTACTGCTAGTGGCTGTTGTTCAGCCATCCATAGGAAAGCTAAATCCCTTAAACACAGACTTCTGGAGGACATGACTCCTCTTTAAAGAGAATTAACCCATGTAACCTGAGGAGAGTCAGAGGCACGCTTAGGGAGCAAGGAAGTCTTCTAATTTTCTGGATTTCTTAAATCTGGTCCAAAGGGAGGCATTGTGATAGCGTTTCCTCTCAGGAAACACTTGAATTAATTGCTTTTTGTTCTAGGAATTGCATTTCACAGGATGCTGGTTTAGTGGCCCTTGCACTCTTCACTTCTCTCTTGGCAGGGATGCTAATTATTTGTCTGTAGAATCACTTTTATATCTTCAGCCCAAACGCACACGAACATGCTGCTTTTGGAAACACGGCACTGAGCATCCTGGCTTGGCTGTCGGTCCCCCGACTTGTCCGGTGGACAGTTTCAGACCGTGCTGCTTCCTTCCTGTCTCTTGTAGCCAATTTGTCATCAGAGATTCAGGAGACCTGGAACCTGCTCTGGGCTCAGCCCCCGTCACGTGAAACGGGAATTTTGGCAAGTTGTATATCTGCTTCTGTCTCCCATTTTCCATTGCATCTTAATCTAGAGAGACAGGAACTACCTCTTAATATGTAAGATGTATAATGCTGTTGGCCCAAGCTGCTCTGCCCTGATACGCATTGCTGTAATTCAGGAAACCTGTAGAATAACTTTGCATTCAGGCAGGTTGGCTCACGGACAGAAGTTGGAGGTGATTTTTTTTTTTTTGCTCCGGTCTGACGCTTTGAAGAGCGTATATATGAGGGTAAATTAAGAAACCCTGATGTCCTAAAGGCTTTTATGGCTTTTGGAAGCAGTTTCCAGGCAAAGCACGGTCGCTCTGTGCCTGGGCTTGAGGGTGCAGAGGCCCTGGCCACAGTGTTTATGTTGCTCTCAAGAGCCGAGATGCGTCCTACGGCAAGCGGAGGTCTCCCTCCGCCTCTGGCACGGCGGCGTGCCTGCCTCGCAGCTCCACCCTGAAACGCTCGATTTCGATTTGGGGCTGGAAAAGTCAGAAATAAAAAAAAAAAAAAAAGACCAGCCACCCACAACAAGGAGAAACTCCAGGAATGTGGGGGAAGGGAGGAGAATGGTTATTCTGCACCCTTTTTTTTTTTTTGTCCCTGTTTGTGTGGGAGCGTACACTCATTCATAAACGGCTCTGACAGCTGACAGCCCTCCATATGAAGAGAAACCGAACAACTGGAGGGGTTGGCTCCAAGGGCTCCAAAAAGGCGCCGAAGGGTGCTGGAGAGGGGGAATGCAGAGCGCGCTGTGCCCTTGTCCCGCTCGGGCTGCTCTGCCGTGGGGAGCGCAGAACCGCGGAGCTGGCGGGCGGCAGGCAGGGGGTGGCCGTCTTTGAGCAAGGATCTGGCGCTATGACTTTTTTTCTTCTTCTGTTTCAAGTAAACAGTCTTCCCCGCCCTCCCCTCTCCCTCCACCCCACCTCCCTCTTTCAATCCCGCTCATGTGTTTCTATTTAAGGGCTGCAGTGCAGACGAATATGATTGGCATCCACAGCCCCCTCTTGACTTTCAGCTCAAGCCTTTAGAGTGGAGAAGGAGCTGAGCCGCCAAGGGGAGAGCTGTTTTTTCTTTGGGTTTGCTGGGGGGATGGCTCAGCTGTGGATTTATGCTACTTCTGCCCAGGATTTTTCTCTCTGAATGGGAGCAAGGATTGTGGAAACCATGTTGGGAAGAGGTTTATTTTCAGAATCCATCATGAAACTTTGCAACTAATTCACTGGTTTTTGGCTCCTTTTCATAATTTTTTTTATCCTCCCCTTTTTTTCTTCTTCTTTTCTCCAATGTCCCTCTGTGCTGCTGGGTTGTGGGCCAGAGGAGGCTGTTTCTATATGGCCAGCCATTTGGGGATATGCTGTGAGCCAAGGTTCTTTGCTGATTCGCTTGGCTCTGGTGACAAGTTGGCCTGTCGTGAATCAGATGGACGGAGGTCGCTCTCGAGGAGCCATGGCTGGAAGCTGGCTTACGGCTTGCTTTTTCCCTTCCCCAGGTGCTGATGCTAGCTCTGAACCCATGATCCTGGAGCAATATGTGGTGGTGTCCAACTATGAGAAGCAGGAGAATTCTGAGATCAGCCTTCAGGCTGGAGAGGTCGTGGATGTCATAGAGAAAAACGAAAGCGGTAAGACACGTTTACTGCTTTTTCCCCTCTTGCAGTGGTTTGATTTTTTTTTTTTTTTTTTTTTTTTGCATGTGTTCCTCCTCTTTCGGTTTCCTCATCACTACTTGTAGCTGTACGTTAGCTCCATCTGGTACAGTTACTATGTCTGGCTGAGGATGTTGAAGTTTCTCAGTGTTGATTTGGGCCGGGGGCCAAATGTTGCCTTCTACTGTAAGAATGTTTCGTAGGTTTTGTGCATTAATTAGCCAAAGTACGCTAATGGAAAATGAAGGTGAAGGAGGGAAGGATCCGCAGCTAATGAAGCTGATGTGTAGTAGTAGCCTGATATAGTTGCCCTGGTGTCTCTTCGAGTCTCTGTCAGCATTTCCATTACCAACTCCCATTTTGAACGATTGATAGGATGAGTGTTTAAAAATTGCTTGGGATGAAAGTTGGCTTGACAGCTTAGCCCGTGGCCCAGAGCTCACTAGGGAGGGGAGAGAATGTGCGTAGATAAATACGTGGCCATGCAGAGTTTCAAAACTTTTTGCAGAAGTGTTAATTAGGGAATTTTGGGGCAAGGAGTCAGAGCCTGTCATGTAAAAGCAAGATGAAATCCCTCCTTCTGCTATCCATGGAATAACCAGCTTCCACTTGGAAAATGAGATTTTTGGCAAGTGTTTGCAGAAATGTCTTTCGTGCACTTTAACTCTTGGATGTCTGGTAGCTTTGAGCCAGCCTGAACAAACACACGAGACTGTGTACATGTGAGTGGTTGCAGCGGGTTAGCAGCTGGTTTGAATAATTGCCTGTCTTCAGCGGCTCCCCCTCCTCCCCTCGTGCTTTCTGTGTCTGTTAATCCAAAGCTGTTGTCCAGGACTGGTTTCCAGCCCACTCGTGATCTGTGTGTCCTCATCCAGAGGAGCTGCTGGGATTTGGAGCCATTGAGGCAACGGCTTGTGTCATGGTAGCTCCACATTGCAGGGCTCTCGTGACTAGCTGGCTCTGGAGCATGCTGGGCATGCCGGAGCTTGAGGGAGCCAGGTCACCCCTTACCAGGGACTCAATTCCATCTTCCAGAGCTCTGAGTCCAGTTATCCACAGTGATGATCATCCATTGTTTGGGTTTTTTTTTCTTTTAATGGAGTGGTTATTTCCCTGCTCTATGACAGCCTGATGCTTGCTTGGCCCAAAGCAATGCTGGCAGTTACTGGCCAGTGATTTTGTGCGGTGTCCAAAGGATGGTGTGTGGAAATGCACTGGCTAGTGTGAACAGAAATGCCTGCCTCCTGGGTACTCACTGTATCACTTGCAAAACTAGTAGAGACCAAAATGCTCATCTGCCCCACTTTAAAGCAATTGTTATGATTGAAGGGGGGGAAAATGTCTTAAACTGTGTCTGGGCTAGTGGACAAGCATCCTCCCTTCCAAGCCTGAGGGCTACTCATTGTCAATAGTGGGTGTTTCTGCTGCCAGAACAAGTCTGGTTATTGTAGCAACTTATATTCATATCCGTGATATCCCTGTCTTGGATAATAGCTTATGGAGCCAAGGGAATTGGGCTGTTAAATAATGCAAGAAGTGTCTGAATTCCAAATTACAGTTCCTTTGTGTGTTCTTTTTAATGCGGGCTCTCTGCCTTGCACGGTTCCCATCGTATTGTATTGAACCACATGGTATGTGGAGAGCGTCAGGGTTTGAATGTAATTAGTGAGTTCAGAAATGTGACTCCTCTAAGGAAACATCCTTGAACTTGCATCACAGTTCTTAAGATAATGTTCTGGTGCCTAGCAGCCAGATTTCTGATGTCCATGTAAATAAGGAAGGAAATCTGAAGCCCTGAACTCCGTGCTATGATCTTGCCCTTTGTGTGTGTGCATATATATGTATAAAATAAGATATGGAAATGTAGTTTTAAAAAAAACGTACAACTTAAGTCACAGATTGGTGATGGAGAGAGCGTGATTTACTTTGGATGCTTGTCTAAACTGTTCTGGCAGGGAAATCATGTTTCAGTTGTTCCAAGAACAGGACTCCAAACACACTCTCGCTCTCCTAGGTTGGGGATACCACAGGAATCACTTTAATACTGTGACTCGTCTCCTCAGCTATAGCTGAACCTACGAATGGTACATAATGAAACTAGCAAAAGTTTCTCAATTGTCGATTTTCAAAACTCACGCGTGTTTGCTTGAATTTGGGTAGCTGCTCAGTGTAGGCAAGCAAGCCTGGAAGATGTGGTTATGACTTCTAAGAACATGGGGATATACTTTCAAGAACAGAAGATTATTGGACTGGGCACGTGTGTGGTAATCCATCTGAGTGTATGTTTGCTTGGGAAGTGTTGTGAAACTGTTGCTGTGATTGTATAAACTGAGCTCATTCTTCTGGTCCAGACGGACAAAGGTGATGTAAGGTGTTATGGATGTCACCTGCAGCAGGGACAGTTTCTTCAATGAAAGGAAGGAAGGAAGTATGGCTAGAGAGCTTGTTAGCTGTGTGGCTGAGAAGTCCCATCAGGCTGGACAGTGCACTGGATGTGCTGCTGGGCTGGTATCTCAAACTTCCCTGCGTGTGTACAGGCATGTAGCCTATCCTGTGTCTGGTTTGGTTTTAACTGTACTTTGGGGAAGGTAGATATGAAAAGGCATGGATGACTGCTTGACTTTAAAACCTTGCATGAATAGAGTTGCTTGCTAATGCCTAGTGACACTTGAATGTTGGGTTTTTTTCCTGAAGTGGGTAAAAGCGTAACTTGGCTCTGTTGCATGGCATTGTAGGGAAGAAACACCTTCTCTTTACTGGTGGGTTTGAGCTTTTTACAGAAGGAAACTCAAAGCAAGCTTCCAAACAATGGTGCCTGTTTCATGTCCTGCTGGATGTTTTCTTGTGAACACTTCCAGGACCTGAGCTAGAGTTACCATCTCCCCTGATGTTTGCCTCCAAACTGTGTATCCCCTGAAAGGAAGCGAGCTCTGCTTTCAAAGGCCAGTGCACAGGGTAGAGGTAGAAGAGGGGTGGAAAAATCCGATATTTGTTTTATTAAAGATTTATCTGGTTATCATCAAGCTACGTTAATGTCACCTTAGGTGTGTTGCACGTACTGTATAGTATTATTCATTGTTTCTTTCCATATAAGTGAGTATTTACAGCAGCTTGCAGGCAGATACGCGCAAGCCCATTTGGTAGGCCCTTGTCTCGCACTTAGTTTTCCTTCTCACTAAGAATTGAATAGGGTTGTCTTCATTGCGGTGCCAATGAAAGTTAGGACTTCGACATCATTTGGCGTTCAAACTTCTCTTCAGTGTTGTGACTTAAAAGCAAGGTCAGTGTAGCGTATAGGGGGAAGAAGTTATTAAACCCTTCATCTCGCTTACGAGGCCCGTGGGTCACTGTAACCCAACTGTGCTGCAATTGCCACAGAAGCAAACCTTGCTAGATGGAAAGAAATCTGTAGGTTTTCTATACTTCAGAACAAATTATTTAGTAATGTACCAGATCTCAGACTCTGGCACTTGGTTTTTGTAGCAAATACCTATCTTGGCTCAACAGAAACTGTCCTTCAGACTTTCTGAATTCTGATTATGTGAGCAGAAGTCCCACAGTGCGCTTGACTTATTTGATGGATAATCTTTTTCCCTTAGCTGAGAAGGAAAATCTGCATGCAGTAATGGTCACAAATGCATCAGGAGAAAAAGGGAGGTTTGCAGTCTGTCCAGAGGGTATCTGGGAACAGGCTGTAATTACAGGGCTTGTTCCTTGCTAGAAGTGACTGTGATTTGTTTAAAGGCACTGTGTAACCAACCTGCAATGTCCAATGCTATCTAAACATTTCTGAGCGGTTTCAGAATAACAATGACTCAAGTCTTGCCTGTCAAGTACACAGGCTTCTTTTAAACCTTAACCAGAACAGCCTTGTGGAATGACTTAAAAATGCATTTCTGCTGCAGAAAAGAAATGTTGTGACTTTAAAGCAGGAATTCAACACAGATTTCTTTAAGGTAGAAGGGGGAGGGATGGGGCCAGAGCAGCTCCCTCTCTGCCAAGTTTTGCATGGATGTGGCTTGAAACGGTCAAGCTATAAACTGTGGCAGCAGTGTTTGCAATGGAAAACTTGACAGACGATGAAGTATAAGCATACTCCCGAGCACCTCTGCCTCTGGTGCTGCTCCGCTCGCAGGCAGGACGGGGGCTTTTCTCTTGCAGCCCCTGGGAGCTGCATCTGCGATGGAGGCATCGTGGGATGGCATTTTCAGCTGGGCTGAGCGGGACCTTAGCCATTTCCTTTGCAATTACATAACTGCAGACCAATTTCCTATATTGTATTACACGCAATACGTAAAACAAAGCTATTGTGGCTAGGGTAACTTAATTGGGACCCAAAGGCATCTCCGGGAAGGGAAGCTGCTCTTCTTTCCTTGGCTGGGATGTGGGACATGGCACTAAAGTATCACCATAAGGAAGGCCTCTGCTTGTCTTGTAGCCCTGGCTTAGGGATCTTGGGACTTGCTGGTTGTTCACACGGTGTCGGAGATTAGTGTGTGCTTGGCAATGTGTATCCCCCTTTGCTTTCACCTGTGCTGCCTACTGGCTGCAGTCTTGATTGAGGGGAGGGACACAGAGAGGCCACAGCTCTTGAGAGTCTGACTCCTGGGGGTGTACTGGCGTCCCTATTGCAAACTCCACTTTCCTAGGTTGAGGGCTTTTCAAGCTAGGCTTTGGCCTCTTCATGCGGAGTACAGCACCCTTCATTTGAAGGTGTTGATTTCTAGGGTGAGTGGTTTTACTTGGTACCAAATCGGGCCAAGATTACTTTCATGGTTAACTACTGCACCTTGGCTAAAGGTATACCCTTAAACTATTCCAGGTAGGAACAGAGAAATGTGCTTAATCCTTCATCCCTATATCCCCTCTGCCATGTCTGTTTTTGCAAGAAGCACTGATTTTCTTGGTCCCCTTTCTTTAGTGTTGGTGAGGGTTTTCTTCTGTAAAGACCACTCTTCCTGACTTGCATCTGCTTTCTGCTGCTCTATCCCTTTCTCTAGGATGTTGTTGTCATTGCGATCCCCCCCTTGGTGAACGAGGAAGCAGGGCCCTGTGTGTGCTGCTAGCAAACATCTCTGATCATTAGCATTATCTTGCAAAAGCTTTCCAAAACCCAGTACATTTCTGTTTATTCCGACAGATAAGTGATAGGCAGTTTCCTGGGTTTCAAATGTGGACGTAGCTCCACACCACATAGCAGATGCTGTTGCTATGTTTGCTTATGAAATGTCAGCAGCGTTGCATCCCAGGTGTGTTCCCAGATGCAGTATGCCTAATTGCCAACATCATACTTTATTTCAGGTGCTATTGTGCATCGTGGCTTTCCCTAGAATGCTCTTTTTTTTTAATTTACAAAGCATTTCAAGAGAGTATGGCCCATCAGATGGGATGCAGGACTTGATTTCTGTTTGTACACCCAGCCCTTCCTCACTGTTTGCTCCAGGAAGGCTACTTCAGTGCCCTGCGCTTCCATTTCTTCCCAGCATGGCTGAGTATTTGAATTTTAAAACTTGTAAGAGACCATGGTCATGATATAAAAAGTAAATACTCCCTCATACAGTAGCCCCTTCTCTTCATTAGCCCTTGAGCTGTCCCTGGAATTTGAAGATGAGAAACACTTACGTAGGTTGAACACCTTTCCTCTAGCCCCAGGTGGCTTCATCCCAGAGGACACGTTTAGGTAAGTGGCCACCACTAAATATCAGGGATAGCTTGTTTAACTACTCCTGTGTGCACCAGTGTTAATAACTCTCTAATCAGCAGACCTGAGTTCAAGGAAGGATCTCCCCAGACCCCTTCAAAAAGGGAGGGCTGTGCTGAAGCTGTGGCCACAAACTCCAGCATCCTATTCTGAACTCACTGCTGCCTTGCCATGTGTCCTGCCTTCCTGGGCCTGTCACCAGCCCTGCAGCAATGGATACCTGATCCATTTATGAATCAGTTCCTGTCTTGCTGTAGTTTTCTGCCCAGTCTGTGTACTAAAGCAGACAAATACAGGCCATCTGAGGAGGCAGGGTGGGTGATTAGGAATTTTTGGCTAGGAGTTACTGGAAAGTTGTTTAATGTCCTAAAAAACAGTGTTTCTAGAAGTGTCTTCCCTCCAAACAGGGACAATGCTGGCAAAGAAATGCTTTTCTCCTTCAAACGCTTGCAGCCCTGGAGAAGGGCTGCTTTGTGCAGACAGTGTCAGAGCCGTCTGTGCTGGGGGTAAGGATGCTCTATGGCACTTGCTTGTCTCGCTGCAGCGGTGTCTTTGTCTTCAGGATTTTTGAAGATAGTGATCAAGGTTGGTTGTTCTCTTGCTTTGTTTTGCAGTGGTATAAGCAAAGCATCCCGTTGATACGTCTGGTTGCCAAGGGTGGAATTTAGTTCAACTTTAGCTGTCTGGAAGCTGGCGCCTGTGGAGAGAGCCTGGGTGCCTTGTTTTAAAGTAGTCAATGGAAATGGGGTCAATGGAGTATTGGTAGGACAGACAGGAACTTTTTTTGGATTAATCCAGGCTCTGTGCTGGCTCCAGAGGAAGCCTGAGATGAGCTTAGAGCAGAGAGGTAACACTGGATGCTATGTAGCCTGTAGCCAAGTTCTCACTGGAGATCGGCTCCTTTCTGGGAATGCATGCAGTGCCTGACCAACCCTGCAAACAGGCACTCCCTCTTCCAGTGGCCTGTTTGCAAAACCTTGAATGGATGGAGAGATTTGCACTAGAAACAGCAGGGTCAGCAGGAGATGAGGAGGAGCTCTCCTTCCTCTGCTCATGCCCCTGGGAGCCCAAGGGTGGGGTGACACTAATGACTTTAGCAGCTGTACTAAGCTGGAAGCAGCCCTTGACAGCCTACCCTGACCTCTCTGATTTCTTTTTAAGCTATTTTCAGACCCTTCTTTTCCTTGCCTTTTTCCTAATCTGATTGGATTTTTAAGTGTGTGCCTCTGCAAGGGTAAGGAGGGTAGTGGCTGCTTTCTTCTATTTCAGTAGACAAAGGATGTTGGTATGGCTGGAGTGCTCGTTTGAGCTTCAAGAATTTAACTTGAGACTTACTGTGCCCAGAAAGGAAGCATGCCACAACATTTCTGAAGCTGTTTTCTCTGAGCTGCAGTTCAAGGCTGCCCTGTACATAGGCTTCAACGATAAGCTCTTTGGGACTGATGCTTCTAGGCCTGTCTGTTGCTTGAGCATCACCGCACTGAAAAGTCAGCTGAGGTTAGGAGGTTGTTGCATAAAACAAAATGCTTGAATTATGAATGTGTTGTAATATTCATGCTGCTATCTTGTGCCGTTTAAATGGCTCTCCTCTCTTCCACTTAGTAACTTCCATAGCAAGTGAAGTTTCTTCCTGTGTTTAAGAACTTGTGAAGTGATTCTCTACCCTGGAACCAAAGCAGGGTTGTTAATACTCTAGCATTTGTAGTTGTCCCGTGTCACTGCAGAAAATGAGGGTGTTCTCCATTGCCACCTCTGAAATACCTGTGGGTTTGTGACCATGCAGAGGGATTGAGGTGGGCTTCTGCTTTTCTGCTGGGACTACTCATTCCAGCCCTGTGACAGGGAGAGATTGTTCCTTTAATTGTGCTGTGATATTTCCATCTCTTCTGGGAAACATTTCACACTCCATACACAACCTTGCTTGGTTTTCCTGTGCCCAGTTTTGAATTGCAGTGTGTACTTGCTCTGACTTCTTGGTGACAGGCTCATTATGCACACTTAAAATATGGCTGTCTGGTAACACTATGCCCTTTGCAATGCCTAATTCTGCTGAAGCTTTCCTGGGACACCTCCAGATTGCTCTGGAGCTCTGCTAGTAGGCATGTCTGTCTTGCTGGGATGGAGAGGTTGATTGGTGGCTTGTATTATTTGGGTCCCACTGGAGTTGTGAGCAGCTGAATGTCATAATAAAGTCACCTTCAGTGCATTTGTAAAGCCTTGCTAAAGTTAATTAGTAGTGTTGTGCCCTCAGGTTCATCATGGATGTTTTCAGTGTAGTAAGAGATGACGCTTTTTTCCCAAACAATGCTGCCTCATTTCATTCTCCTATAGAGGGAAAAGAATGCTTAGCATCTCCTGTGTCCCTATTACTTGTTATGAGGTCATATTACTCTAAAGCATTTTCCTCTCTACCTATCAGATCCTCTGTCTAGTGTTTGCTTTTAAATTGTTTTAAACAAACCTCTGTCCAGATAAAGACACAGTAAAACTGAACTTCCAATTCGAGATCACCCTTCTAAAGCACATTTTCTCAAATGCTTTGGGCTATAATGTGTGGTTTATATTAATTTTTTAGTCCCATTCCCATTGTTTGTCTTAATCTTGGACAACTGGTATTCTGACAGGGCTAGTTCAGTTATGTGGGTGGGTTTTTTCCTTTTGATGGAGACGTCTGAAGTCCAGCCACTTTGACTCTTGCATTCGCTTGCCTTTTCTTTAGCTGATGTCATGTCTCTGTGGGACAACGCTTCCCCCACCCCCAAATTTCCCTAAGCTAGGTGGAAGGGTTATTGCTGTGAATAGGAAGTTTCCAGGGCTGGGGTTTTGCCATCTGCTATCATCTAAGCATCCCAGTGAACAGGTTCCCTTTCAAACTTCCTGCCACCTGGCTTGATGTGGAACAAAGTAGTACCTGTTTAGTTCTACAGTTCTCTAATCTCTCTGGAAATAGAAGTGGGAGCTCGGAGAGAGAAATCCCCTGCCTTGCATGACCCAGCACAGCAAGCCCACTTGCAGGGGCAAAGCCTCCACACAGGCAGGTTTGAAAGAGGTCGCACGAGGCTGCCAGGGCAGCATGCATGGAGACTTTCCTTGTCTCCAAACCACCAGAAGTGTAGTTCAAAGTGGGGGGGGAGAAATCCATGTCGGCCCTTTCAAAGGTGGTTTCCTATCTGCTGCTGGTTTTAGTTCCCCGTATCCCAGGGGCTCAGACCCTGAAGACCCTCTGTAGGAGCAGGAGAGGGAACAAGCATGTCTTGACTTCATGTTTAGTAGCTGTGGGCATGAAATCTGTTCCAGGGCTTCTGAGACTGTCCTGTTAGTCTGACTGCTGGGGAGTGGGTGGGAGGTGACCACTGAAACCACCAACTTGAAGACTTGGTTTGTCTATAAAGGCAGTTTAGCCTCAGAGGAACAGGGAGCATCAGTGAGTGTGGAGAAGCCAGACAGCAGGCAGTGCTACCTTTTCACTGTGCTGTACAACATGGCCAGGTACTCCTGAATAGTAGACTCTCTATCAGGCCTCTGAAAACTTCAGTCTGAAATTTCCAGCTGCCTGCAAGTTCCCTCCTTTTTTCCTTCTCATCTAATCCTGCTGTGCTGAGACTTTATACTCAGGCAGATAGTTAAATTCTGTTTCCACTGCATACCCTGTTTGGAGCCCAGGATGGCAGGCTGAAAAGGAAAAAATTTTATGCAGCATCCCTGGTTGGAGCCTTTGCTCATTACCTCCTCTGTTTATGCAGTCACTGCCAGTTTTGGGACCCTGAAACCTGCCCCAAGAAAATGTTTCCAAGGAAAATCTGCTTTTTATATTAGAATACATAAACTTTCTAATGATTGGGTTTCCTATATCAGCCAAATAGGTCACCAGCTCAGCACTGCTGCAAGGAACTACCTGAGGCCAAGAAGATACTGGAAGGCCTCAGTAATATCCTTGTGAGTCCTGTAGGTACCTCGTGGCCTATGTTCCTTGGGATGTGACTGCCTTTAAAACAAACCAAAAAACCCCCATCCAAACAAAAAAGCATTATTTTCATAAGTTTTTTGTTATGTCAGAGTTTCTTTTAAGAAAGCACGTCGCTGAAATAGCTTTAAATAAGCCCCAAAAACACTAAACTTAATGCATAGTGACTGAAGTCTTCTGCCCTTTGTTCTTGTTAATCAAGAAAGCAATTACACACAAAGGCTTTGGCTTTTGTGGTGACTTTCAGGCCCATTTTTCAAAGTAAGCAAAAGACTGATGGTGCATTTTTTGTTGTGTCAGATGAGGACAAGATTAATAAAGGATGGAAGAGATTTTTTTTTTTCCCCAAGCTGCACAGTAAATAAGCAGTTCTAATAATACTTTGGCAGTAAAATGGAAGCTGTAATCATTAGCAGACGCGTTTCAGCTATGACCAGCAACATAACTGGTTTTCATGTTAAAAAGAGTTCAGGTTTCCCCACAAACCAATTTCTTGTCCATCTTCAGATTAAGTAAAACCTATAGAAGCGATTGTCTTGCTTAGGACTTCCATAATACAATCAGATTTAGGGGGTGGTTTGACAAAGGGGTGTATGTTGGCTCTTCCCATCCGCCCCTCAGGCTAGCACATCAGACTTTCCAGCATTCTTGATGGAGACTTTAATTATTTTTGTGGTAGAAAGATGTTGGCTCATGGCTGGGTTAACTGGAGCAGTGCTGGAAGACGCAGGGGATGAGATCTCTTGGATCCCTATTTTACTGGCTGGCTTCTCTTCACTATTTTTATTGGCAGGTTTAGTTTTTTTGTATCTTGATACTGTGTGACTTCATCTGAAAGTTTCACATGCAATGGGACATCACTTTATTTGAAATGAAACTGGACTGCAGTTATGTTGGCAACGTAGTCAAGCTTCAGCTTGGTGATAATGCCAAGTATTTCCCAGACCTTGCTTGAGTCCGTCTCTCCTATTTCTCCCCACAATGCAAACGTGTGCTGGAAAGCCCTAGCCTGTTGCTTTGAAAGGTTGTTTTAATGCTGTTCACAGAACTGCCTCCTGCTGCTCTCTCCCATCGCTGACGCACACCCTTTCTGGTACGCGTGCTGGTGGGGTGGGCTTTAATGCAGGCATACCTCCCAGCACTCGGAGGGTACGGGCAACGCGGGGTGCGCTCGTGCAGCAGACCTCGCTTCACTTTGCTCCTGTATTAATACAGCTGCCATATGTTTGCTTAAGGATCCCAGGCTGGTTTGATATTTGGATAAAAGAGAAAATAAGCTGTTGCTCTTTCATGATTAGCAGCAGCTCGACTAGCTAGGCTAACGCTGGCAGGCACGCGTCTGCACCGTCTGAGGAGTGTAAGGCAACACCTTCTTGATTTGATGTCCAGGTCTGGAGGTGCTGTGCTGAGTTTCAAACGGTGACCATATGTGCAGGTGAAGTGTATCCTTCTTAAAGGACAGTAGCTCTTAGGGAGTCTAGGTGACTGCACACAATACCTGGCAACTGCAACAACAAATCTGAGTGTGCTGAAATCGAAATGAAGTTAAGGAAGCCTTGAACACAGTCCGTAGTCAAACATGGTGGAGGTGATGGGGGAATACAGGGCAAATCTCCATGCAGTGGTGACCATAGGGTTGGAAGAACAGCATGTAATATTAAACCTGAATCATTGGCTTGAACATTGCTAAGTTCCTAAATAGCACATTAATCTCCCACATGGGCTTTTAGAGCATTTGAATGTTATTGCAGGCCCCCCCTGCATGAGGAAAACCTGAGCTGCTTGGAGAGACTTGACCCATTTGTCTTAACTGAGTATAGCTGGAGATTCAGGATAGGTAACATGAGCCTGGGAAGATCCATCACTGGGCATTTGAAAACCTAGGATTAAACTCCAGGCCCATTTATGGCCCTGGAAGCCACTTTGAAGAATTTGCATTTCTGGGTGTAGGCAGGGGGAAGGCTGCACACACTGACCCATGGGAGAGAAGGTGAAGCTGGCTTTTTTGTCTAAAAACAGGATCAGCAATCTGGACAGTTTCTTTGAGGTTTTGTTCTTAATACTGACTTAAATTCCTTATTGTTACCGAGAAGGAAACTGCAGCGTATGGAGAACCAAAATTACGGGATGGCTGTATGCTCAGGGTGAGCTTGCAAATTATTCCCTTGCTTCAAGTAGACATTCTGTGACCAAAATGTCCTTGAATAAAAGTAGAATGACCAGAAGTGGGATACTATTTCCATCACCAGGCAAATGAGATAACTGAGCCCTATAGAAAATGCTTCTCTTGCTCCTCCTGAGCACAGCAAGCAAAACTGGTTCCTGTACCAGCTACAAGTTAAATTACACACTTGGTCATTCCAGATGTCTTTGGTGTATTTTTGGAGCTGACTATACACTTCCTGGGCTGGTTTTAAAATAAGAAATGAGCCTATGGGGGTTGGCGTGTGAATCCTTCCATTCAAATGGGAATTGGAAGGTTAAATATCTCTTTTGCAGAAGTATCCAGGTCTGAGAGCCAGCCACATAAAAAGGTGTTGCTTTCCCTATGGCACCCCAGCGTCTCCCTTGCAAACATTTCTAAACAGAAACCAATGTCCCCCCATTGGGGATGCTCTCTGCAGAATGTGCATGTGGGAATTCTGGGACTGAATGGTTCTGGGGATGGTTTACAAGATGCTCGCTGATGCTGGTTTAAATTGGGCTCAGACTACCAGGAATTGTTGTGTAGTGGCATTTGAGGGAAAATCCAGGTGGTTTCAGGGGAAACCTCCTTTACAGATGAGATGTAGCTACCCTCTGCAGTGCTGTGACAGGTGCCAGCGTTGAGATCTTAAGCGAGTGCTGGAGGGGAGGCCTGAAATGAGGATAACTGCGTGCAGGTGCAGATTAGTGAATTCCTTCCTGGGTATCATTTGTTTTGTTGTGTCTCTTGTTCCTTTCCACTGACGTCCCATACCTTCAGTGTAGAATCCCATGTGATTAATGCATCTTGATCTTTTGTGATAGCTAAATGCTGTGCTAATTTTGCCCATCAGGAGCACATTCTGATCTAAGGAAACGTAACACAGTGTGTTCCTCAGTTTAAGGAAATGAAAATCCCATGTGTCTGTGGGATTGAAGTTTTGCCTTAACCTCAACAGTGTGATGCTGAGGCATTTTTCTGTAGCAGTCTCAGAGCTCTGCCTTCATCAGGTCTTGGTGGATGAACTAGAATTGCACTTATAAGGTAGAGCTCTGTAGCCAGACCATCCATTGGTACTTAGTGTTTTTCTTGCAAGTGAGTTGGCAGGAAAGAGCCCAGATTGCTGCAGCTGGTCCTGACCTAGATTGGTAAAAGCAGCCATCCATCACTTAAGAAGGCAAATTTCACAGTTGTAGTCACCCCTGTTCAACCAGGGCCACAACACAGGTCAGAGCTGCTTATCTTTGATTTCTGAATCTGAACAGTAACTGGGAGAAAATGGATGTGTGCAGGCTAGTTCCTGGAGAAATGAAGTTCCACTAAATGCTTACCAATGGCAGGTCACGCTTCAGACTGCTTCCATCAGTGATATAACAAGTACCCATAGAAAGAAAGGCAGAAGACAGTGTGGCTAATGATGTGAGGTAACTCAGCTGCTCTTATTTCAGTGGTACATACTCCCCTGGAATGCATCCCTAGCTTCAGCAGTATCCAATTTGTAACAAGTCCTTTGTGTGTTTTTGGAGAGTAGGGAGGGAGAATCTGTTGTAAGCAATCCACTGCTTTCTTCCTTCTGAGATTTTATGTGGGATAAAAAAAGAAGGATATAGGAGTGATTCATCCCACAGGCTGTACTGTTAATCCCATGAAGTTTGAGTAATATGTGGCCAACATCCTTGAAAACACTCCAGGTGCATTAGTTATGGGAGGTGCCTTTAGCCTGAAAGGCAAAGGAATGTTAAAATCGGTTTCTTTCTTGACACCTGCCACTCAAATGTACCCTGCTGTCATGCACCCCTTCCTCTTATTTAATTTTTGCCTCCTGTGCTCCCTGGTGTCTGTGCTGACTTCTGCTCTGGAGGAAAATTAGTCGTGCAACTGGTCATGTTTTCCTATCCATCCTTCTCTGCTCTTTTGCTGCATTACAACACTGAGGCAGCAATTGACTGGGCTTGTACAGTTTTGCCAGTGAATGGGTGTGAGTAACAACTTCACTCAATTCAGCAAACAGCTCCTGATCATCCTGGTTCCTATAACTGGGTACCCAACCAGGCTTGATATCTGTTCTGCTGGATGTGCGCAGCGGCAACCCGTGCGGTTCAGAACCAGTGGGCACACAGTTGAACCTAGCTCTGTTTGCTGACAGCTCATGAAATTCATAATGCAGCGGTAGCCAGGAAGCTCCTGAGTGCGTAGGAGGCTGACCGCTGTTACGCAGCTGTCCTGTTTTTGTTTCTTCACTATCCGGGGCTGGAGAACTTGGAAGTGGATGCTGGCAGAAGCAAAACCTTCTCACAAGACTCTGCTTGGAGAACTGAAGTAACATTGTGAAGTCTAAATCCGTAGTGGAATTTGATGATGTTGATTTAAGGGATCCAAGAACCATGGTAGAAGTACATTTTAAAAATAAAAATGCAAGGTGTTGACCAGACAAGAACTGTTGAGACACTAGTGGAGTCTTTTGGGCAAAATTCCACCTACAAGATACTACTGGGTTTGAAACAGAAGAGGACAGACAAACATCCAAATACAAACTGAAAGCACTTGCTCAGAAGTGTTCAGCAATTGCAGTTTGAAGGCTGGAAGAAGGGGATCTAGAGGCAGAGGACTCTCTGGTGTGACCAGGTAGGGGCTGAAGAACTGATGGCCACGCAAACTTGCTATTTCTGCTCAAGACTGATTTCTGAATAGGTGGCAGAGACTCTGGAAAAATCCAAGTGCAGATTTTCATGGACATGAGGAGCAGGCTTGGAGTGAAATGGGAACTCACAACAACTGGAGTTTTCAAGCTCTCCACTTGTCACTGAATTACCTTTTCCCAACACTGCATCTCTTCGGTGCAGCAGAAGGCCCTCGGTGGGCAGCAGTGGTATGAGTATGAACAGTGTTTGCTCCAGTTCATTCTGCGTTGCCTTTTGTAGCATGTTTTGCTGATGACTACCACTCTCTTACAGTTTTCTATAGCATTCGCAGGAATAAGCTGTAAATGTCACATGGCTCCTGAACTACACTTAAACAGCTACACATGGGTTCAAGATGAGAAATTAGGTTTCCAATCCAGACTTTCCCAAAATAGGAGGAATGTGAGTTGTGTTCTGTCTAGCGTTCTTGTTTTGGATAGGAGGCTTTTGGTTAATGTCAGTCTTGGAGGAGGGGAAAGCTGTCACATGCCATAAAATCCCAAATGCTCTTTGTATGGTGCCTACAGCCAGAGACACTGCAGTGAGGGGTTTCTGCTGAGTTGGTGAGTGACTTCTTCATCATATGATGGCAGCATCAGGGTTTCCTGGCAAAGAAATGGAGAGTAAACAAATACTAGTGCGTCCCAATAGGAGTGTGCAGAAACAAATAATGTTTCCAAAAGTGCATGCAGATATCAAAGTGAACTTTGTAGCCCCTTCTCCCTGAAGCTGAGTGATCTGAAGTGTCTCTCCTCAAGAACTGGAGCTTACTATGAAGTGTCTTCTTTTACTGTGGCATGTATCCAAGCCATCGTGAAAAACCCAGGTATTTCTACTGATGGCTTTGGCATGCCAAGAGTGAAATTCTTCCTCCCGCTCCTCTTAAAAGCTTGCAGAAGTGAAAAGAAATCCTGAACTGTGAGTGGTGTAGGCATTATGGCCAGCTTCTTTCCATGTAACTAGGATATACAGTATTCTGAAAGCAAAATAGAGCCATTCCCCCCCATCCACCCCATATGATACCTTTACCACTCAAAATCCTGCATTTTGGCATAATGGCTTCTGGCTGAAATGTTCATTGTAAGACAAGCTCAAGCTGTTCTTCCACGATGCCCTTTCAACACTGCCCGGAAAAGGGTGAGTGGCCGTGTGCTGGCAGACCTGCTCGCAGCCATGCCTCTGATCCCAGGGAGTGAACGGGCAGTACCCTCGGCTGGATGGCCCGTGCGCAGCAAGCATTGCCCAAGCAGCAGCCTCCCATCGCCAGCCTTGCAAGGGCTGTGGTTATGCTGTTGGAGTGCACAGCCAGAGTAGAATCAAGGTCCTAATGGAAAACTTCTTGGAAGACTGAAACTACTCCTGCACATCTGTCCTCCTTTGGAAAAGGTATTAGGTGCTGAAGTTATGAAATATTGTCAGAGGGGAAAGTGCTTTCGGCTCTCCAAAGATCCAAGAGCGTCTAAGTGAACGTACATGGGTCAGCAGCGAATCACAGGGTTTGAAGAGCCAAATACCATCTTCTCCAACTACGCAGACAACATGAGCGCGACTTTGCCAAAGACAGTAAGTTGATACCTACTGGCCAGGAGTGGATATCGCTGCCCAGCCTCATCTAATTTCATATTAATGTGGAAACCAAAGATTTGCTAAGACTCAGTGTGACTGGCCTCACAGAATGAAGTGGCACATGAAGATGTTTAATACAGAATACGGCTTTCTATAATCCGTTTTTTGTGCACTTCCAATTAATTTATTACTGTAGATGTTATGTACCCACTTGGAATCCCCCTCTGTTCATATTTAAAATTTGGTTGTATTGTTAAATCACTGAGAACGTCAGGGGTTTGGGGGAGGGTTTTTGTACTGACTCCCCTAGCTTTGATGTACTTGCCAAACATCTGTGTGCTTTCTATATATGTTCCCCTTCAGAGAAAGGCTGGTTGCGTTTATTTGTGGATGAAATACTTTGCTAGGAATGGCTGTAAATCTGAAGAGCTGCAAATTGTCAAGTGAACTTGTAGACAATAGTAACAGAAAATAAGGAATTAAGCCTGGTATGCAGTCTGGAAAAATTCAAATTTTTCATAATATTTTTCTGCTGGCATGGGGATATCTAGCAATTGGAAATCCAGCAAAGCTTCTGATTTGGAAACTTGAAGCCGCTACGAAGTGTGAACGTTGTGGCGAGACTAGAGCAAGGAGGACTGGAAGGTGCTGGAGTTCTTGTTGGCCCAGGCTGTGCTGCAGGGGCAAGAGCTCACTGCTAGCAGAGATGTCTGTTCCCTTCCTAAATCTGGTGCTCTATCAAATAACCTCTGATTTACATGTGCAGTGATGTTACTAGTACTAATGTTAAACTGGACATTCATGTTGTACAGCTGACAGTTTTACTGCTAAATTAATGAAAAAGCCATGGCATGTAAACCCAACACAGCCTGGTACACTTGGTTTGGGTTTGGCCCTTAAACTCTGAGTGTAAATTTTCATACTTTCTTGATGGGCCAGTTATAAAGGGGATGAAAGGGTGCTGATATTTAATGAAATGGATAAGGGAACTCCATATTACATTTTTTTATTCTTTCATTAGATGATACCGTCACTGTAATAGCAGCTTCTGATTTTTCCATTCCCTTTTAAAAAAACCCAACCTTTTTAAAAGAAATTTAAACCCACAAATAAACTCTTGAGAAATGGGGCTGTTTGCAGCCCTGTGTCTCTGGAGGATACCGACTCTCTAGAGAGGTACTGTGTCTGGAGTGGCAACAGCTTGATTCCAGATGCACATGGTTGAAGTACTGGACTTTGAGGTAGGAGCTTGACTTGGACATACAGTTCTATCTGTAGATTTGAGTGGACTCCTCAAAACGCTTGTGATGCTGACCAAGGGCTGCCTTTGCTTGCAGCTGGCTTTCTGTAAATCCAGCCACTTATTGAGCCATTTCATTGTGATTCAGAGTAAGGATGCTTTTGGCATGTTTTCCACATTGGGATTTAGATAATCTGAGTGAGAATATTGACCCTTCAGGGATGTTTCACAAGTCTCACTCCCAGGGATCTCCATCTGCTGGCTTGGGGAACTGCTGGAAGTGCTGTATCAGTGCTCCAGAGATGAGCATCACTGGTGCCTGCAGCCGTGCTCAACAAGCATCAGCTCAGCCAAGGAATGTGCCCTGAATACAGCTGGGGTGCCCCAGATGTATTTCATGTATCGGTACAAAGAAGAGCTGTGTAATCTGCCGCGAGTCTTTCCAGCCACGCGTGTGTTTGGCTTGGATGCCGTTATCCCTGCTCTCAGAGCCGGAGTGTGTGTTGGCAGCAGGGAATCATTGTCAGAGAGTAATTCCGAGCACAGAGAAGTCAAACCGAAGTTCATTTTGTTCTTTCTTCAAACTTACAGCTTGCTTGAGCGTGCAGGGGGTGCGTCAGCCTCTTTTCTTTGTGGTGTGTTTTTTTTTTTCATACCTCATCTCTGTCGTAAGAAGTCTTGCTATATCTGAATGAAATGTCATGCTCCTGGGACTTCTGGCTCTGGTTAAAGACAGGCATCTTGCTTGCAAAGTAGGGCTTTCTGTTGATCTCCTTTTAAATGGTATAGCTACAGGGACAGAAACAATGATCTGGGGTTGCGCTTTGCTCACTGTTCTGCATATTTATTTCTCTTTCAAAAATAAATAGAAATCACTGAAGGAGTCTGCCGTAGCAATGCTTCTCAACACCTAAAGACCGAAAAGAGTATTAAGACGCAGTGCAACTTCAGTGTGCAGTTATGAGATGTATACCCTAAGGTGTGCTAGCAGTGCCTGAAGGCAGGGCTGTCAGTACCCTTTACCCTTGACTTCTGTTCCTGCTTGCTAACTTTGAAACTGCGTAGGATTGCCAGCCTTTCATCAAAGGCATGGTGGCTTTAAGCAGCAGATGAGAAATCCCCTGAACTCCAACCTGAAACCTGTTCCTGACCTTAGCCTAATGTTTGGGATAGGCGGGTAAGCTATATTTTAGATTTCTTTTGGGCTATATTTGGGTTTTGTGCCTTCTTCCACACTCAGAGGCTTCATCTCGCTTTTTTCCCTGCTTGCTGTGCCCCTCGCACCCCCTCATTTAGTTTGGAGAGCAAGGAAATGCAGCGTTCTTGCTTCGCTGTATTGGAACCTTGGTAGCCAATTTCTAGGACCTCATCTGGAGAACCCGCTCTGCTTCGCTGGCTCTGGCTCAGTATTTGAAATCCAAGCTGCGAATAAATAAGCATAGGCTCATCCAAAGGCCTGAGACATAGTTGGAAGGAAAAAGCGAGTGAAGCTGGACGTGACAGCGCAAAGCTGTGATGAGTTAAAGGCCTGATGGCATCGTGGTGCAGGCATGGCCCTCGGCGAAGGAACAAGTGGCTCCTTGCAGATGGGGTTTTATCTCTTAAAGATGTTGCTCGCTCCTTGGCTCTGCTCCTCAGCTAAGCAAAGTGCTTAAGCCTACTCTTGACTCTAGAATATGCGGTTTGAGGGCATTTCACTGTTTTCCTGCTAAGTACCTTTACTGAATAGAGGACTACAGCCTACTCCTATAATCCAGGTTGAAAAAGGTTTTCTGCTTTCATCAATAAACTGTAGTGTGAACCTTTTTTGCACCTGTAAAAACAGAGGTAGAAATGGCATGGAAGTTGATTAACTCCATTCTTTCATGGAGGTGGAAGCAGTGGTGGCCAAACGTCTGCCTCTGGACAGAAATGGAGAGAGAGCCTCTCCTCTGCTTGGAGATGGATCCAGCCCCCTCCAGCTCACATGTTGTAGGGCGCTGCCCTGCTCAGGGGAGAGGCAAAAGTGGTAAGAAAAAAGACAACTGGTTAATGCTTTCGCCCATCCTATTTTCTATGGAAAAGAGGTACCAGGAAGAAAAAGTGTGGGTGTGGTTTCTGTCTTCCCTGGGAGAAGGAGCAGGGAGAGAGGCAGCTCCTGGCAGTAAGTCATAGCCATGCTGACATCTATAAGACACACCAGCAAATGTGTCAAATGTCATGTCGAACTCTGAGGTTATTCTGAGCGTTATCTGCTTTTTAGAGAGCAGGACTTTGCTCCTGTCAGTTTCTTTTAAAACTGACTAATTGCTTCTTGCAGTAGGAAGGTGGAGAGGTGTTCTTGAGATCCTCTCCCTCCGTCACACCTCATTTGTTGCATGCAAGTAGAAGCAGATTATATCCTCTCATAGGGTTAGACAGCCACAGGCTTTAGGAGGTGCAACATGAAAATACTGATTTGCCTTTTCCTCAAAGTAGGAAAATTGCCATGAAGTCAAACCATGCTCTGAAGTTTCAATGGCTGGGATGCTCATGGCTTTGGCTTGGTCCCTCTGACTTCACTTGCTGCTGTGGTAGGCTGACAGAGATATCTGAGGCTTTGCCTGGATAATCCCTGAGGTTTTTCTGGGATTCCTGGAATGTGTTGACAAGGTAAATGCAGATGCTGAAGTGACAGGGGAAAAAAAACCCCAAACCCAAACAATTAAAACTTAACTAGACAAATGTTGCAAGGTTGAATCTCTCCACCTTCCTGTCACCTAAATTTCCACCAAGCATCTTGGGAGGCAGGTGGGCAGGTCTGTATGGTAATTCCTCAGGTACTGGCGGCTGGTGCCTGTGTTTGTGGAATAGCCTCCATACTGTAACTTCAGCTATGGGAAAAAAGCCATGTTCCTTAGAATGAGCAGCCTAGTAAAGGTTATTGGGCACAGTGTTGGTGAGCGAGGTGATGTGGCATTAATGGCCTGTGAGATGCAAGAGAGCAGACCAGATGTTGAATCTGCTTTGAATCTTCATTTTTCTTCAGCTTCCAGTATGGGCTAATGCGTTAGGGGCATAGCTTAAAGTTGAGAATAGTACATGCTGGCAGATGACCAACAAAACTAACCTTTTGTAGGACAGAGAATTAAGCTCTTGATTTCAGCACCATGTAAAGCTGACTTCCAAACTTTATTACACCAATTTTGATTATTATTTGGCACCTGGGTGAACTTGTTCATTATCAGGGCAGATTGGGAAGACTTGTTATTTTTTCTTTAAAAAAGTTAATGCTGTGTAATTAATGTTAATAATTACCTTAGCAAGTATAGTGTGACCATTACCAAAATAAACACAGCAAACAGCTTGTTTTGTGCTCATAGCCCATACTGTGTGTGTTGGTACCAGGCAACACCACTGACCTGTATTAGCAACTGGTGACAAATACATCAGGTGAGGAAAGTGTACTCTTCATGAAAATAGCTTGTAAGCACAAAATATCTGTATCTTATCATGGGGTTGAGGTACATCAGAAGGCAGTTTTGACTATTCAGGAGGTATCAGTTACAAGCCAGAACCTTGGCCAAAAAAATTTGGTGGTGACTGGTGTGCCTTGGAGGTAGCTTCCCTTATGCCTGGTGTTGAGGGTCTCTGCCTAAGTTAGAAGGGGAATTGGAAGTGATCTCTGTCTTTCCAAAAGAACATGTGGTCTGGGCTGCCTTGTGCAGGCTGTATTCCCTGATGTTTTGCTGACCTGGAGTCTGACAGTGTGTGTATATGTTGAAGAGCCCATGCAAACAAGTGTGTGTGGGAGTTATGTCTCTGAAATATAATGGGAAAGCCCTTCCTCCGTAGGGATTTAGCAGCTACAGCACCGTGTACTTTCTACCCAGGTTGGGATTTTCCATTCCATAATTCTGGCCCACAGCACTTGTGAGAGAAGCATGCTGAGTAAACTCCATTAGGCATCCTGAAATGTGTGAGTAGTCCAGTTGGTCTTGCTGGAGGTGCACTGTTGCATAAACTTCATGTTAGTATTGTAGTGAACTTAACTTATTCCGACAAATGTGCTCACATAGTCACTAAACTGGATGTTTTGGAAAAGAAAAATTCAGGCCATATAAGCTTTTGTTGAACTGTAGTATTCCAAGATCAGAATTCATATGGCAGCTAACAGACCTATCCGAAGAGTTATTTACTATCCAGGATGTTTTACACTGCAAGAACCATGCTTCTGTGATATCTGTTTGTTTTTTATGGCAGTGCCTAAGGCCCAGCTGAGATCAGGGTCCTGTTGTGCTAGACATTTAGGCCTTGTCTCCAGAGAATGGAAGTCTACATAGGGGACAGACAAAGGACACGCTGTTCAAATCTGGGGGGGGGGGGGGGGGGGGGGGGGGGAAGGGGAAGGGAAGTAACTAAGACTTGGAAATTAAGGAGGGAAAAACTCCTCCCACAAAAAGAATTGGCCTGTCTCTCAGTTCTCTTGGAGAACTCCCCAAAGTCAGGCCAGCTCCCCAGCAGCCACACCATCCTCTTCCACAGCTTGCAGTGAATGTGTAATCTCTGTTCTCCATCACTGACCTTTATCAAAATAACAAGGGGAAATCAATGCATTTTAGGGGAAGAAATAAAAAAAAGCAAAAAAAAAAGCCTTCAAACTGCCAAAAGCGAGATCCTGAAAAGTACAAGGTTGCAAAATGCCTGAACTCCAGGCTTTCTATGATGTTGGCATCAGTGATTGGGAAATAGCGGTCGCCTGTGCAGAGAAGGAAGGAATTGCATGGAAAGTACAGCACTTGCAGCAGCCTGGCCGGGGGTCATTACGGGCGGTCCAGCATGTCCTCTTATGGTAGCCTCTCTGGGGAGAGGGAAGGGTTTAATCTTGCATGCACTCATAGGCTAAGCTTAAGTGACTCCTTGTTGAAAAGATAAACACTACGCCTCTACATCATCTGTCTAACAGGTTTAGGTAATCCCTTACTGTGCTGCTTATTTATTTTAGATGGTGCTGTATTGTATAATGCATGTGTGTTTGTAATGGAGGGTCTGCAAATCTCAGCTTTTCACCCAAGGATGGCATTACTCTTGCCCTTGTTTCACGGCTGATTTATTCCTAATGGAAAGGAATAAGCCTCACAATGATATATTTGTCTTGTCTTAGCTCTGTGAAGTGTGTGGAGATTGACAGCTCTTCTGTATCTCACATCATTAATTTGCCTTGCTAGCCTTTATTTGGCATCAGAAGATCAGCCTCGCTGATTATTGCCAGCAAATCTGTGCTTAGTGCCTGCTCTGGCTTTGTTTGGTTAAGCCTGAAGAGACAGAAAGGAGAGTTAAAAAACGAAAGTGTTTAAATATTGGGACTTTAAGTTATTGCACGCTTAACAGTGCCTTCCTGGAGGCAGACCAGCACCTGAGGCTGCCAGCAGCCCAGCCTTTCTCTACAAAGTTGTTAATAGAAATGTTGCTGTTGATGTTCCCACAGTGCATGACTTACTCAGTGAGGTGTTTCTAGTCTCTGGAGGCAGAGACTAGACTCTGCTCTGAGTCTAGGCTGCCTTTCCAGGAGCACCAAAGGCTAAATAACAGACTTTAAAGTCAACACCCCGGGTGAGACAACCAAGCGAGGTGCAGGGAAATCGTATGCTTACTACTATGTAGTAAAAACCCTGCTAAGATGCTTGAGCGAAGTGTGTAGCCTTCTTATCCAGAGGATAAGCCAGAGTGAGTAGAAACCAATTCCTAGTTACCTGACTGTGTGCAGAGTATTTACTGCAACATCACAGGAGTGCTTTTTGCGCTGAGGAGGGAAAATAGGCACCTTACCAGAGGTTTTTGCATCCGTAGCTTTCTTGTATTCACCTTCTCTTATGCTGCTGATGCACCTTTTTGTTAGAGCTGGTGGAACCAGATACCCCAGTAATTCCTCCTTGGGTTTTTGCAGTCTGCGTGGATGGGCTCGGTTATCCCCTTCCTGAAGGTGAATGTTGCCTTCTGTTCCCACCTGCACAGGCTGTTCTCACTATCTTGGCCTTCAAGATAGATAAAGATAAAAGGCAAATATTTTTTTCCCCAATTTTCTTTTCTCTTTCACTTCTCCGTAAGTGCTCCAAATGGGGCCAGTTAGCTTCCTGCTAAACAAAATACAGTAACAAATCTGTTTCTAAATTTTAGAGAGGCCTGGAAAAACCTTTCAGAAAATACTGAATTGGGTTTGTAATCTTTCTCTGGGGAGTGTCAGAGATAGATAGTACTTGCCCATGTATGTCCTTGTTCAATACAATGTAGTTCATTAATTGGCAGCCTGCTAATGCACTGGCTGCTCATGTAGCCTGCTATTCATCACTCTGGTACTCATTTCTGAAGCTGTCATTTCCTGCAGCCTTGTGCAGGCAGCTCTTTGAGGCTCAGCTCCCAGGGTCACTGCTTGAATGGAGCTCAGGAGAAAAGCAATGAAGCGGTGTCAGAGAGAGAGCAAAGCGTTCGGTTTGGCTTACATCAGTATTTGTGATAACATACCATCTGGGCTACGATCTTGCCAGATCTAGCTAGTAAACAGAGCTGGACAGAAGTTGTATTTGGACGGCAGAGCTTCAAGGAACAGCCAGGATATGGAAATGGCAATTTGTGAGATGGCTATCCAAGTGCTCCAGGGCGGTGCTGCTCTGTAAGCTGTGCTGGGCACTGGCAAACCAAGGTGTCTTTATTCCTTCAGCAGGAGTAGTGTGACTCAGAAGGATCCTATAAAAGCTGTTTGCACAAGGCAGCATTTTTAATTGGATGACTCAGCTTCAGACTGAACTAATACCATTGTTTGGTTGCTTTATCCTCTAATTCCTGCTGGACATAGGATAGCCTTTGTTCCTTGCTTCAAGCTGTTGTCCACTGTTGCTCTGTTCTGTCCTGAGATAACCAAAGTCTTCATCAGAGGTGGAGATGTATTTTGACTGTAAGATTCCTGTATGATTCTGACTGTAGCATCTGGAGTGCTGTTTGGTACTCTGCTAGGATCATTCTGAGTCCACAGAATCTCTCTTTCCTGGTTCTGTGTGGTTTTGAGGATTTACCAGTAAGCAACTGACACCACCTTCTCTACAGACTTCAGAATAAGAAATTAAAAAAAAATTACTTTTGTCAATCTGCGCAGGAAGTAAATACTGGCTGTTCTCTGCTGCCTGCGAAGGCTGTTTCCTATCAGCTGGGGCTGGGGGTCTGTAACTTTTCTTAAATCTCTAGGAAGTAATTTGTAAACTTTGGACAAGATTACTATGAGGCCCGTTGGAAAGCTTATTCATGTTTTCCTAAAGAAAGCTTGGACACAGAATGTGTTTGCTTTAAGATTAAGTCCTACGAATGTAAAGGAAATTGCTTGTGAGCTTGACTGTTGCACCCTGTTAGCTGACCACAGACAGCATACAGCCCCACAACTGGGAATGACTTACAGAGTCGCTGCTGGCTCCTGGGGCTGAGCTCCCCATGCCCCGTGGGGCGGGAAGCCATCTGTGTGCATGCCATTTCTGTAATCAGTTGTTTGTGGCTATGGGAAATCTGCCGCAGGAGCTGGCTGCGCTGGCTTGGCCTTCCTGAAGGTGGTGGGTGAGTTGTCTGCTGCCGCAGGCTGGGTTTGCCCACCCGATTTCTGTGTACTCTGCACTGTGTGCTAGAGTCCTCCTCTACCCGAGGCAGATCCTGTTCATACCGCTTGTTGCCCACAGAGGCTTAATGCACAGCTGCTTACACTGGCTGTTAAGCCTGCGTGCCCTCGAGCAGTCTAACCTTAGTGGTTACTAAAGTCACAAATACTTCATCTTTGAAGGTTGCATGTAAATCTCATCACTTTCCAGGAGAAAAAAGATTGCAAGAACATGTGAAAATTGTGATGAGGTACGACCAGAACTTGGTCAGACAGGAAATCCTGTTTCCAAGCAGATCAGATGGAAAAAAGGAAAACCCGTTATCAGCAACAGGTCTGTTCTGTAGTAAGAGCTGGAACTCTGGGTTGGATGGCAGGACTGTGTTGGCCCATATACCAGTGCGAGTCCGTGACCTCTTGAAAGCCACTGGGCCGCAGGTGGACCTTGTTTAACTCCAGTTACTATGCAGTACTCATTCACTGGCTAGCAGCTGCAGCCAGGCTGCTTGCACAACATAGTATGCCCACCTAAGGATAGCTTTGTTCCGTGTAGTGATTGATGAGATATTTCCTCTGAGTAAAGCACTCCCTCTTAGTTTCTTTTGTTTCTGTGCTGAACAAAGGCTGAGCTGCAAACATGTTGGGCTATGGGGAATGCAGCTCACATTGCACAGACAGTTTCACCATTAGGTGTTCTTGAAATCAAGAGAAGCAGGAAGGGAAAGATTATTTTAAACTTATTTTGGAAGGCATTAGGATGTTCGAGTCTTGGCAAACCTTCTTTTGCAACTTCTTGGGTGCTGACTGGTCTGTAGAATTGGCTGACTTCATTGCTTTGTGGATCCCCTGGTTTCAGTGGTCTGGGGATGCTGGCCAACACCTTGGGCATGTTGGCCGTGAGCATGTTGGAGTTGGCCAGGGGCAGACTTAGCAAGTGGTGCTTTCCTCTGCTCCTGTCTTGGGGAGCCCAGGGTATTTGACTTGACCAGGGGAAGCTGGTGACCTGGAATGTGATGGGACTTGGTCTGGGGTTTACAGGCAATGTCCAAGAGTTTTCCGTAGCTGTTAATGTAGTGCATTTACTCCCTTGCTTTAAGGACACAACTTGTGTAATTTGTACTGGATTATACGATGGGTTTGTGGATGTACGTGCCAATTCTGGAAAACGTGTTTGGCAGATTCCTTCATTCCAGCTGTGTCAATACACAACTGAGGTCCTTTTTTTAAAAACAGGGAGGGGAAGCCCCTGGGTAACAATTGGGCCATAGCAAATAGCTGCAGATAGAGCACTTGGACTTTGTAACTATCCATTTGTATTATCAGAGCCCAAAGATAAATTGTATGCATTACTTAACTCCTTCTTTCCACCCCACACCTCCCCATATACTCAAGAAGTCATAACTGTAATAAGAGATAAGTATATAAGTATTTGGTCAAATGTGCACCTCTGGAAGGCTTGTCACCTACTAGTTTATAAGATTTGAACAAATACAGTAATGTGGTATTTCCTAGTTGTCTAATACTCTGAGTATCCATCGTCTCTGCTAGTGATGTAACCCATAAAGTATTAGAGCTGAGCTGTATATTATCCAGTTTTCTCTTTTCCCATGAACTTTTCCCATGTTCTGAATGCTTCTACTTTTTCCAGAAGTACAGGGAAACATGGTTCCAATCCCAGTAGAAGACTTGAGTAATACGTATTTGAATGCAGAGTTCAGGGTGTGAATTTCCACATGTATACATGTGTGTTTATGCATATAATGGGATGTGAAAACAATCCAAGCAAGCTAGATGTTTAAGCCAGAATCTGAGATGCACTTTGGGGCTTTGTATTGAGCACTTATGTACACACCTCGTCAGCTGCTTTTGGTCCAGGAAAAACCTGTATGGCAGCGGTAATGAGGATATTTATTCACATGTAGTGGGTCCTTCGTGCCAGCCAGCTCTGCAACCATAGGAACTGGAGTACAGCAGCAAAGGGGTATGCTCACAGAACTGCTGAGAAGTCTCCATCTACCAATGCCATAAGAGTAGTAGTAGAGGTGGAAGAAGAAGAAAGACTGGACCAATTAGGATAGCAAATCCAAACCCATATAATCTTGAAACAGCTACTTACTTTAACAGACAATCATTGCAAAGAAGAACTTTTTCTCCTTCATATGTTACAGCACCCAAACTCTGGGATTCACTTCTATTTTCCTTGAACTCGGTAACAACTACAGCAGTGCAAGGAACACAATTCCCTGTGCTGCTGCTGAGTCCTGTCAGATGTTGTGGTATATTTGGTACCAGGAGAAAAATGTTTACTTATTACATTTCAAATTTTAATTATTTTCTTTGAGAAGAGAAGCTAAAAAAAAAAAAAAGAAATTAGAAAAGGCAGAGCTTGTGTTTGTAACTTTTGTTCATTCAGCTTTTAATGCTGTGACAGAAAATCTGTTTCATAACCCATATAGAAGCTCCTGTTTCCCGTGATGGCTACCAGGAAAGGAGTGACAGGTATGATCCTTTTTCCTCTTTCATCTCACATGAGACAGCTAACAACTCTGCCCCATCTCAGTGCCGTGTGGTTCTTGGGGTATTTCATCAGCAATTTTAAAAACCTCTTGGAGTTAAGCAGTACTTTGGGGTGGTGAGTTTTATTCCTGAAGCAGTGCTCGGTACCTAGAGTGCAACCACAACAGTTGCAAGCAAGAGAACCTCAATTCTTGACTGTGTGATCAGGCAGACGTTTGGGGTTGCGACACTTGGCGAAGTGGCGTTGCCCATGTGAACCATGCTCCTAGCGTGTAGTTCTGGGATGTGAACTGTCTGGAAGGATCATGACACGTGGTTGAGCTGGAATGCTGATGTGTGGCCCAGTCTGCTTTGGGTGTGGGGTGGGAAGGCCTGTGAACCTGTGCGGTGGATCTTAATTGTGTTCAGGTAGGATGTCTGCCACAAGCACATCTTTCTTCCTTGAGCGTGTCTTTGAGCCTCACTTGCGTCTTTAAAATGAGACAAACGCTGCTTCGTGGTTGAGTGGTGGCCGCAGCAAAGTCTGCAGCGCACGCAGGCTGGGAAAGGAAACGTTACGTGTTTAAAGATGAAAGCTGCCTTTAATATTTCACCAACTTTAATAATTCATCCTGAGACGACAGCCTTAGCGCGCTGTGCAGCGACTCACGCACAGGCTTCTGTACCCCAAACTGCAGTCAGCCCCATGCCAGGAAGACCTCTTGCATGTATCTCCGTATTGCAAAGAAAGATGCTGCTTGTGTGAATTGTAAGGACAAAACGCTCAGGAATCGGACGCTGGCCTTCAGACAAACTCAGTGCTTTCAGCCCAGCGCCTTTGCCAAGTGGGTGGGACTGAAGGAGCCCTTTACACAGAGCGGAGCCAGGATGCACGGTGATGGTGTCTAACAGCGTACGGGCACTGCAGTGAGTTTTTAGGAAGTAGGCGTCAGGATCTGCTTGCTGCAGAAAATCCCTTGTGCAAAACGCTACTTCTTGGTGCCTTTTGTATTTCTGCTTCTGCATGTGTGTTTTGGAGGTCGGTCTGAGGCAATTATGCCTAACTTCCCTGTGTCTGTCAAATATACATGTACTGTGTGGGAAGAGCTTTCGAGGGGCAGGAAAAGCAAGCACCTTCATCCACGCAGCAATACTCCTACCTTCGCTGGTTTTTAATGAAACAGATCACACCTCTGAAGGAAGGTAATCAGCAGGTGACATGAAAAGTCTGTGTACCAGGTCTGGAAGTGAACTGATTGCATCTAGTACTGTTTGTGGGGCAACTTAAGCTGTTGGATCAAAAAAACCCCAAATCTCAAGAGACGGTTGCAAGGCAGAAGGACTTAAACGGGAGCAGCTCTCTGAAGCCCAAAGAGTGTATGTCAAATGTACCAGAATCCTGCTTGAGCAGGATTTTTCTAAGACTCTTGAGAGGTGGAGTGTTGTTTAAGTATTTGTTTAGAAAAATGTGTACTCCACTCATGCAGGAGACATTCCCGTTCCCTTTTACAGTGGTGTTATCTTTCTTGTTTACTTTAGTTAAGCTCATAAATTTGACGGTCATGGTCTACAGAGAAATCAGTGAAGGGAGAATTAGAAACCAATGTTCAGCATGATCCTGCAACTTCTTATTTTTCTATTTTTCAAGTGATCTGCAGTGTGATTAGGTAGACTTCAACAAGAATAGCTAGTTTTCCTGTTGGTGTGGAGAAAGGGGCCATATTGAAGCATGGATGGGTAAGGATTCTTGTAAACACAAGCAAAACTTGCATAAAAGATAATTCTAGTTGTTTCCCATGGTGGGAGTTGTGGGTAACGCTTAATTCTTTTGCTTTTTGCTAAAGCCTTGTGGGGAGAGGCCTGGTAATACAATTAAAGGCAAGAACATGATTTTTAGCATCAAAGTATTTTTGTCATTTATACACTTTCCCGGTGTGACCAATCTGTGTTGCAATCATCTTGCCGTGCGTATGTATGCATGGCAAGTGGAACCCCTCTCTCAGTAACCGTTGTAGCTCCATGCTGAAAACGCCTGAGTTACCAGAGCCTGGGTGGACTCTGAGTGCAGACACAGCTTGGCTGTTGCGACTAGGGATGCCGACAGATGCCAACCCAAAGGGTCAACGTATGTGGAGAGAAAACTGCACTCCTATGTTAAAAATTCATATTCGTGGATTAGTATAAGGCAGGATTTGGGGTAATGCAGCAGAGCTGGAGCTGAGTTTGGTCTGGGTGCAGTGGCTACAACTCCCTGTGTGCTTTCTGTGAGGCTCAGACTCCCTTTGGATCCTCATCGGGGATGAGGTCTGAGTCTCAGTCTAGACATCCACGCCACATCAACTTCAGAGTTGCATTTTTTTATGCCTGAGAGAGAAGGGCATCTGTAAGGGTTAACTCAAGCTGTAAAGCACTACCTAATTTTTACAGATGGTGTGAGTGCAAGAGTGAACCTCAGACTGGCTTGGCAGTTCACAGAGATAACTTTACATAATTCCCTGCAGATGTTGCTGCAGAATGGTTTTAATAACGAATTGTGAAGCCGAGCTCAACTCCAGCATAGAGGGAGAACTCAGAATAAATGCAATGTTTTGTTCTCTTTCAAAAGCAACTTTTCTAACAACGTTTCCGTGATTCTCTGGGTTAGGAAAGATGGCAGGGAAGGCGACAAGAGATAGTTTGTACTGTTATAGCTCTGACTTTCTGCAAACAAAGGCCAGTCTGGGTGATTTATCTGCAAACCGTGAACCCCCATGAACCTGGAGGGGGGGGACACAGGGTGGTGGGACCAAATGGCAGCTGCCCTAATGCTTTTAAGTGAGGGAACAGCGCAGAGCAAATACTTCATGATCAGCTGTGGCTGTCATGCACGGCCTGCGTTGCCGAACTTGCCTGCGCTTCAGCCATTTTCCGCTAGGAGCGTGTCGATTCTTGCACTCTGCTGTAATTTCCTTTCTGTAGGGTTATGGCTTAGATGTGCCATCATAATTCAGATCTTCACCTCGTAAGGAGTGAGCTGAATGCGCAGTGTCTGCTTGGCTACTCTAAAGCTCGCACGTCTTGCTTGGGAGCATCCTTTTTTGACTTCTCTGCTGTCGGGGGGTGTGTGTGTGCTGCTGGAAGTTTCTTGGGCTTCTCAGTTGTTCAGGCTGTTTTGTGGGGGGGGTTGTTGGGTTTTTTTTCTGTGGACATGCTATTCCATGGAGCTGCATTAAAGCCTTCCTTTTGTCCTGAGAAGGAAGCTTGAGATGGGAGAAGAGAATTTCAGAGCGGGGCTGGTTTTTGCTGAACATGGACAGATGCTGCTGATTTCTCACTAGTCGCAGAGCTTTCTCGTTTTATACTTTACCTTTGCACATAGTTTATAAAGGAAATCTTTAGGAAGAAATGATAACTTTCTCTGTGGCCATTAAGAGCTTTAATCTTGGTGATGGCTTGAAGAATCAAAGCAGCTTAAAACGTCACTCTGACTGCTACATGCTGCCTGCTCGTCGCAGTGGATTTGGTTGAGTTACTCGACTAACGCACCTCAAATGTGACTTGACCTCCAACTGGTACGTGGGAGCCTGTTGGTAAGATCAGTGGAGTAGTGAGGTTTCCCTGCTGAGGCTTTTCAGGAGCTGGGAACGGCAGCAGGGAGGCACAGTCAGATGAGGAGGCATGTGTACGTATGTCCAGATATGGTGGTGAGGGGTTGCCTTTTAGCAGGGAGCCCTGTTTAGGTGGATGGAGGCTCAGCTACCCTATGGCTCCGAAGCCACGGTGCAGCTCGGTGAGCCAAACCAGAGGATTTGCATTGCGAAATGGGCTCGCACTGGGTTGGCGTCAAGGCAGCGCGATCCAGCCCTCCAAAGACGGTTTTACCATGGTTTGAATTTGGCCCAAGTGTAGGCAAGTACTTTTTGTGCAATTGTGTTAAACTTCTTTCTGAGGAAGAGTTTACATAAACTATTCCAGTCTAATTGATATCAGCTGAAAACCAGCTTCTGACATTTTGTGCCTAATTATAAGTGTATGTTAAACTGTGTTTGCTACCCATGTCAATACGTTACTAGTAAAATAGGAACAACCATGAAGATGTGTTTTTTCAAACCGTTTGGCAGATCCTGCGTGTTCACTGCTGTGGGCTTCGTGGCAGGAGAATCCACCTCCTGCTGAGGGGAATAACTAAATTTAAACTTTCCAACCATGAGCCTTGTGAAGCAAAGTTTCCAAACCTCTGCTGAGCCAGAAAATGGAAAGCCATGTCTGAGTTTTGAGAGTAAATAGAGCAACCTAGCAGCTGTGCGGTGGCAAGTGAGGGGTTTGTTGCTTGGGGCACACTGTCTCCCAGCCACAGCCCCCAGGGAGGAAGACGAGGGTTTGTAACTACTGTCTTCTGGTAAAATCTTCCATGGCAGGATTTGGAACAAACTTGGGTGACTTTTAGCATAACACTTGAGCATTGTTTCAGCTGGTTTCTAGGGTTTTTTTCCTTAAGAAGTTGTGTGGTGCATGGCGGCAGAGCCCCTTCCCCGGCTGTGGGAAGGCTGCATGGCCATCGCGCAACTTGGGGCTTTGCCCCACAATACATTAACCCATTTTTGTGCCCCACATATTTATAGACCAGGCTGGCTCATCCCTGCTTCTGGTCATCGCAGACAGGCTTGGGAGTCTCCTGTGGAATTTGTTGGGTTTATGACAGCCATTAAAGCCTGTGAACTGTTTTGAGGTGCATGTACAGAAATAGCGATTTTTTTCAACTGCCTTCGGGGAAGCTGAAAGACTGATGTTGAACAATAGTTTGTATTGTTCTGACAAAGCAATTTGCATTTTTTGAGGAGACTGGGAGATTGTGGAAAGCAGAAATGGTTTACCTGCTTGGGTTTTTATTGTCCTGTATCTTTAACCCTGACCTTACCTGGATGGAGCAGAATACAGTTATGCTTGTATCTGAGCAGCAAGCTCTAGAGTGAGTTGACTCTACGTCTAAAGCAGGGGAGGATTCAATAAATCAATGTAGCCAAGCAAGAAAAGAGGCAAGGGTGGTTATGTTTGGGATGCATGTAACCTAAAGATGGCTCACCTGTAATTGTATTCATCCATCTATACTATATGAGTATTCCATATAGTTGGTAGAAACCAGTATGTTCAGGTGGGGAGGCAAATCACTGGTACTTATGGCCTGCAGTCATGTTTCAGTTAGCTTTTCTCTCTCATTTCTGTTCTGTTCTGTGCTTTCCAGCTTCCCAGGGCACTGAATTCAGGCCATGTTTGTTAACACTGGCTGTGGTGCCAAGTGCTCTAGAAGCACTTACTCTGTATCCTGTTCTGAAATCTGTGCCCTTCTACTAAAGCCTTTCCAATTTCCATCTTTTGACTTCTGTGATACCTCATATTAAGATTTGGGCAATGTTTGTGCTATCTCCTGTACGTTCACAAACACATATCTACACACGCAGTGTCTTGATACTGTAGATGTACATGTCAAGGCTTACTTTGAGGAACTGAGTTGGAGAACTCAAATCAGAGATGTCGTGGACAGACTTCAGGTTTAGAATAAGCTGATGTTTGCTCCATGGCAACCTTTTTTACATGAGACCTGCCTGCACACTTGTTTACCACTGTGAGAGATATGACTAAACCCCTCTTTTTCCAGGAGGTTTCAGAATAGCTCAAACCTGCAACAAAGCTGCTAATTCTGTGCTGCCTTCTCAGTAGCATCTTGCTGTTCACGGTACTCTTAATGTTGACTGAGCAACCTCTTTTACTTCTTTTTGTAGGTTGGTGGTTTGTGAGCACAGCAGAGGAGCAGGGCTGGGTCCCTGCTACGTACCTGGAATCCCAAAATGGAACCAGAGATGACTCTGACATCAACACATCCAAACTTGGGGAAGGTATGGAAAGCTTTTTGTTGTGGAAGGGAAACTGGTATTTGCTTGCTCTATGCTTTTTCCTCTAGGAAAACTCTTGCTGCCATTTGTGGTTGTTAATCCAGTGCAATCACCTCTTCTCCTATCTTGTACTAGTAAATCGTTGCAGAAGAAACTGAAGTACCATGCCTGTAATCCTTTCTGACCAGCTTGGGCTGTCAGTGTGACAAAAAGTTCAAAACCTGAAATGGTGCTCATTTTAGTACCCTTAAAAAGCATACAGACAACTTATGTGCAAGACCAAGCAGTATGTTCTGATAGAGGTCTGGGACTCTCATGTCCGCCGAAGGAGACAACTTGCATGGCGTGTTTGCAGAAATACAAGTGAGAGCTTTTAACTGGAAGAAGATGCTTGTTAGAGCCACAGGCCATTAAAAGGAGTGAAATTTAACTTTAGTGGTTCCTTCTCATTATAACTTGCTTCCTGTTACAATTTTTGTTAATTAATCCTTGAAACTAGTTTCACTGCTGTTTGCTGTGGTCTGTGATTGTGTGGAAAGGTAACTTGATTTGGTGTGGTCTCATTCTATTAAAACTGAGATGCCGTTTGTCATGTATATGTATTTAGCTGTGCTGTTTTTTGGCTAAAGATGCTTAATTCAGGTTCCAGAAATGGAATAGTACAACCTCACATGTTCCTCTGTTCCATTATGAAAGACTAACCACATCTTAATGGACTTCTCATGTAGCAACTGTGTACAAAGGACACTTTTATTATGATTTGGTACATTCTAATGAATCTCTTGCTAAATTTCTAGGTGCTCTTTGACGTGACACTTATGTAAAATGTATGTGGGAACTCAGCTGACCTTTCCTTAGCACAAACAGGAGGCTTAGAGTTGTGTTGGGGCAACCATCTGCCCATTAAGATAGCACACAAGCAAAACATAAGTTCGTGTTGGGCCCCAAGGGTGACATCTGCGGCTTATTGAAATCTTTGGCTCTGTAACTCATTTTTCCCTGCTCAAAGCTACCCATATCCTGGGTCACTTAGGGTTTAGAGACAGACTGGCTGTAGAGTGGTAAGGCCGGGAACCAGTCTGGTATGATGCAACGTCTTAGCCAGTGCAAAAGCAGTTAGCAAAGTTTCCCTGTTAGTAAAGGACAAAAACTTCCTGCTCTTTTCTGAAAGAGTTGAAGAATGCCTTGTCTGTTGGTCTGTAGCTTCCTCCCTTTTCCTGACCCTTAAATATGGTGCATGCTTGACAGCCTTATTGCTTAAACTGCTTTCATCTTGCCCTCTGGGTGTACGCTGCACAGGACTGTTGCCACACAGCAGTCCTTCCTGGGTAATGGAAAATCTATCAGATGCTCCTTATCTTTTTCCTCTCGGTCCCCTTTAATCCATTACACTGCTCTCCTCAGCTGTGGTCAGCAGTCATGCTCCCTGCCTTACTCCAAACCCAGATACGCTGAAACCTGAGACTGTTCTTCCCTTTCTGTTCAGTTCCATCTCAGTGACAAATCTAATTGCATTACCTCCGCAGCTGCTTTGATGTGCCCCCGCTTTCGCTTGCTTTTCAGTAACTTTGCTTTATGTTATTAACCACATAAGCTGAGACTTCTTTTATTCTTTGTTCCTGTCCTCCCCCTCCCCTCCGAGTTCTTCTTTACTTAGGCTATTCTTCTAATAGTTATTCCATGAGAGGAAAGAGCAGCCCAGATTAACTCTCTAAAGAGAGGTGTATGGGAGGGAACATACTTGCACAGCAAACTTGCCAACTTTCTCTCAGTAGGTGGGGGAAAGGGGCTCCAATATAACTGAGGAGGAAGGCACTTTAAGTGGATTAAGTGCCCTAGCCCCTGGATTTAGAGTTCGTACAAGTTTCAGAGTGAGTCCTGGAGATGCTAACCCTGCAGCTGGGGAATCTACGCCCTGCCTACGTTGAAAGGGCAGGAACACTAATGTGGGGAGCTTTCTGCAGCAGCCTCTTGGCCCTCTCCATTTGCAGCGGGCCTGGAACACGTCTACAAGCCAGGCGGACCTAGAGGTCTGCTCTGCTGTGGCAGGCCCTTGTAAAGATAAGGAGGTGCTGAATGCAACCTAATAACGCTGCCTCTGCGTTTCCATGTGTCTCTGTTTAAACACAGTCTGCTCGCTGAGAAAGACTAAAGAGTTTCCTCCCTGCGTCTGAGCCTGCACAACGTCTTTTGTCAGGCTGAGGGTAGACAGTCGACTGCTACCTGGGCCTGTGTTTAGACCAAGGCCATCTCACAAGGCTTGGAAGACATTCAGAAAGCAATCCAAAGAAACTTTTGCAGCTGCAGGAGCTGTTAAAGTAAACATCTTAAAATGGTTTCTGGAAAGGTTTAGACACTTGTTGATAAATAACTGTTCTGGTGACTAACTGTGGCATGACCAACCAAGTCGAAGTCTGGGATTAAACAGCAAAATTCAGTATTGATGAGGAGAAAAAACCCGCAACATCATACAAAAGCATCACTGTGATATGAAAGGGCTGTCACTGGGGATAGTCATGTTGTGAGGAGGGCAGGGTGTGGTGGATCTGTGAGCCACTGTGTTCAAGGGGTGCTCCGGGAAGGCTGAATCCTCCAAAGCCCTGGTGTAGGCAAAGAGCTGTGAGTGACTGCTCTGTGTTGATGCCTCAGAGTTTTACCACTTAAACAGCCCTCCTTCCTCCAGGCCTTTAAGTTTGACATCTTTCATTGCCTCCCTTCTTGTACAGAAACCTCTTAATGCAGGCAGCCTTACTGTGAATTTAGCTTTAGCTTCTCTGCCACAATCTGTAGGTCTAGTGAGGTGTCCTGTCCTCTTGTGTAGTGTTTGTGTAACTGGCAGTCTATTTTCCTGTTGATTTTGGAGAAAGACACCAGTTTAAACCAATTGGTAAGAAAAACACTGAATAAGGAGTGAAGACATCTTCTGTGTCACCATGGTCTTCCAAGAGGATCACTGATTCTCGTTAGCCAAAACCACAGCAATCTCTAAACTTCAAACCCAGCTCCTCTGAAAGTTTGTGGTTGTTCTTTGATCCGCATGGATCAAAGGGGAAGTAGAGTACCGCAAACTAGACATTGTGTCTGTTCAACACTACTGACCACACCTCCACTTAGGGAACAACTTCCCAGCATCACTAGGTTGGGTTTGCGCCCTGGTGATCGCTGAAGGGTAACATTTTGCATTGCTTTGGGGCAGCAGCAAGTACCCTTGCAGTAGCTGCCAAACTAGAGTGGAAGTCCTAGAATGGAAAAAGGGAAGTGTTTGTCTGTGTTTGTGTTGTTCACACCTTCAGAAGCAGAAGAAGGAACCGAGTCCAGTTCTACATACACGATCCAGAAGTGTCCTCTGTGCACAGCTGCTCTCACAATGCCGTTTCCATAGGTGTCTTGTCTATGTTTAGATTTTAAGCATAAATTATTGTTTCAGTGTGTAACTAATTCTCAGTCCTCACTTGTTAGCTTCTTGAGCCTGCTCAATAATGGCACGGTTAGGTTTTTCTTTATATTAGAAGCTTGGATCATGACAATTAGCTGTGGCAGTGATTGCCAGTCGTGTTGCAAGCAAGGAGACATTGGACACTTTTCACTTGGGTTCTGTTCCTGAGTGCTGCTGTCACAAGTGAATTCACATAAGAGAAGCTGCCCTTTTCCCCCCCCCCCCTCTCCTGGCTTTTGTTTATAGTGTGATAATTTGCTTGGAGAGGGTTAGAGCCCTGTTGGGTTCAATGTCACCTAATGCCCTGAATACTCCAAAAATCATGCAGCCTAACTAGGAGATGCAACATCAATAGTTGATTTGTCCTGCCACTGCAGCCTCCTTGGACATGTTGTCTTCAAGTTGTGCAGCTTGTTTGGGGGATTGTGTGTGTGGTTTATTTTAAGGAAAGTCAATAGCAAGGGTGGCAATTTGAGAGTTCTAGATGGTTCATGTTGCTCAGGCTCAAGAAGCTAACTTGTTCCACTGTACTACATAAACTAAACCAAAATGTCTGCATTCCACCATTCCTGCTAACAAGACCAGTGCTTGTAAATGCCATGTTTTGGTTTTATTCCTCACCCTCCCATCATTTTTTTCTTTTTTTTTTTTTTCTTTTTGTTTCCATCCATGTTCCAAACTAGTTTCTAAGCGACGCAAAGCTCACCTGAGACGCCTGGACCGGCGATGGACGCTGGGCGGGATAGTCAACAGGCAGCAGAGTCGAGGTGAATTAATAGCTTCCTATGGCACCAGCCCTGTGGGTGCAGCGAAAGCTGTGCTGCAGCTTCAGCTGTTGTGTGCAGGGATCTGCATCTTTGCCATTCTGTTGGAGAGAGGCTGAAACTCAAGAGTTCAGACGTAGGTTTTGTACACGACAGCTTGAGGGTGTCTTGGAGCCAGGGTTAGGCACCCCAGGAGCCAGGCACCTCAGGAGCTGGTGGCTAATAACTATGGGTAACTGCAGTCTGACTCCTCATGCTGCTTGGGGGAGCTTACATCTGTTGTGGTTTAACTTTGGGCATATTCATACTCAGTCTTTCCTACCTCAGCGAGGACAAGTGATACTTTTAGGGCTGTTAAAATGAGAAGAATGGCAAAAAGCCCTGGTCAGAGATGTGCGTACTGGAAAAGTGCTTGGTGTGGAAAGATGAAAATCATTCCAGTTTCAGTCCCCTCTCTTCCTTGCAAGCAGTGTTTGATACTAAAGATGGACTTCCTCAGAACTCTTGGGAGCTTTTGGTGACAGTCCTAGATGCTTAGAAAACCACCAGTATCAACATTTCTTTTTAGCATTGCTGGTCTGAGAGCGTGGTGGGGAACACCTTGTGTTCCAAAGCTGCCTTTGGCTCAAGTCTGAGCAAGCTTCCTAACCAAGCATTTCTCCAGTGCATGTGAATCATCTTTCCCAGAGCAAAGGTGCCCCTTTCTCTTCCTTCCCTACTTTTTACAAGATTGTCCAGATGTGACATTCGTTGCACTTTAAAAAGGAAGGAGATGGTCAGACGCACCATTTTGCACCCCTCTAAATTTCAGACAGCTTTGTGGAGGGCATGGAACCAAATATAAGTGCAAGAGAAGTTTCTCAGTTGAGGAAAAAGTGCCTTTTCCTACTAAGGAGAGAATGTACTTCTAAAAGTGGCAAATCTGTCTTCTCCTGGACTTGGTGTCGGTTCTACGTGCAGACTCATGTGTCAAGCACATACATCTTCTCAGTGACCTTCTACCTGTGCCTCAGAGTATTACTGAGGAAACCAAAATAACAAGAGGGGCGTTCCTGTATAGCTTAACCCTGCAGCAACTGGAACTACCCTCAGAAGACAAAATCTTGCTTTTCAGCCACCAAAGATACCCTGAAGGCACAAAAAAACATAAGCACACATGTGCTGGCTTGTGAAGAAGAATTCATGCTTATTTCTGTACCTCAGGAGTTTGGGAGCTGGTTATTTTGCATTGTTAAACTCTGCCAGATTTTTCCTGGCAATTTAACAAGGAGAATTTCTGGGAATCAGTTTTCTAAACAATTTGTTTATTAGTTTAAATGTATCCTTTCATATTCATACAATATTGTGAACAAGGCTCCATAAAATCTTAAGCCTGCATAATCAGTCCCTTAGAGTAGTGGACTGGTAAGACTCAAGGACTGAAATTGCATTCCCAGGTTTTCCCTCTTGCACTCTTATGCCCATCACCTGGGTGCATCTCCTCCAGACCTGCCTTCTTGCCAGTGCTGCAGTGTCTTCCCTGGCAGACTGCTCCACCACAGGCTCGCCTAGTCTCTTCAATCCCAGGCTTTTTCTTGCTCCCTAACAGCTTCTTCCCTATTAGGCCCAAGCAGTGCTGGGGTTTTGAGTGTGTTGGAGAACGTGATTTATCTCAAACTAAATCTTGGCACTTGATCTGGCACAAACTGCAGCATCTCCATGTTTGGGGCACTCTCTGTGGCAGAGCTGTTTCTGTAAGCTCACTCAATGCGTTTCAGGTACAGATAGCCAGGCTGGCTAAAAATAAGCTGTTTAATGTCATCTGAAATAGTAGGTTAGGGAGTTCTTGCAAAAGCAGGCTTATTGGAAGTAAAGACCGTGATTTGAATACTTGAGGACAGGTTGGAGACAGTGGCTTCATCTGGCATAGCTGTAGGCTGTACAGACATCTCTGCCTTCCAAGCTGCAGTCGTTGAAAGTATGAGTCTCTCTGGGTGTCCAGCCTGCTGTTCTCTAACAGATCACAGTTTATGTGAGGTCAGGAGAGATTCTTTCTCCCTTCTTTCCCTCCCATCCCAGTCCAAAAGATTTACAGCAAGGCCAAATTTGGGTGGGTTTGTACTGAAACAACAGAATGCATGAAGTTTACATACGCACCCCCCCGCCAACCTTCATGTCCCTGCTCCACAGCACAGAAGAATTAGAGCTGCTCAAACAGGAGGTTGCCAGAATTGTTCAATGCAGGCAAAACAGCTTCCCCTCCCCCACTTGGCCTCTTTCTTGGAAATAAATTCAATTAAACATTTTGGCTGAAATTCTTCCCACCCAGCGATGTTCTGCTTGAGATAGTCCCTGATGTTGGAAGGGTTAGCTCCGAGAGTTCACTTGAGTTCAAAAGCAAGCTGTAAAGGATGCTTCCCTTTATATTTATGCTTGGGTGCCACTAATAAGTATTTTTAATAACTAGATATATAATAAAATTACTTAAAAGCCAGAACTGAGGGAATTAAACATTGTTTCTGAAGGCCAGGATTTTCTAAGTGACTTGGATATTAAAAACGCTGCAATCCTGTGTGCAGGAGGGATGGGTGTTTGCTTCCCTGTTAGACTGCCTAATGGGCGAGAATTATCAAGGGTAACATACATCTTCTTTCTATCCTTTCCAAAGCCATTTGAAGAGGCTGTGCATCCATGAACTTCAGATGTTTGGGAGCAATGTTACTGGATATGTGAATAAGCACCATGAAAGACAAATTATTGAATATTGTGGCAGTGCCTCATTTTTTTTAACTGAAAAATCTGCAAAGAGAACAGCTGTAGTCTTTACAAAGAGAAACAGATGACATTTGTTGCTGAAATTTTCTCTTTAAAAGGGTCTGTGGTATAGCCAGATCTAAGATTACATTGGTTTATGTTTCTTCTGTAGCTGCAGAGCTTGGGTTTTTAGATGTTAAATGTTTTTAAATATGGTACGTTTTTCTAAACTTTTGTCTATACGTTACAAAACTCCAAACTCCAATAATATGGATTGAGATGCCTGAATGTTTGTAGTTTTCCTCAGTCCTGGCACTTGTTAGACCCGTAAGCTGCGGAGTTCATGTTCTCTCGTACTGGGTACAATGCTAACTCTACACGTGCGTTTATTTGGAATTTCCCCTGGCGGAGGACTTAGGATTGCTTAGAGGCTAACCTCATGAGAAGTCATTTGTGCTATTACAGTTTGATTGGGAAAAGTGGGGGTTTATATGCCAGATCTATGGCATAAGTTATTGCTGCTTGGGTTTTGTGGCCAGCACTTTCAACCGGAGCCGTTAGAATGCAGGAAAGTACTTTAAAGTTATTCATATCAACAATATAGTGACATACGGGCTGAATTTCTTCCAAATGAGCCTATTATTTAAGAGTAGCTACTAGCACAAGAAATAAGCTGCTCAATGAAAGAGTTAAAGCTAGAACTTGGAAGCTATAGGTCTTCCTACTGCTTACCTAACACAGAGAGCTGGATGGGGAGAGATGGATGGGGCGTAGAGGAGAGGCAGCGGTGAACCCAGTGGTCAAGATACTTGAACGCCATCTCCTAGCCTGGGTGGGTCATTGTGCAGCCAGCTTTCTAGCTGTGGAAAGAGCCCTTGATGAGTACTGGTAATCCAGCCTGGCTGCTGAGCTTGTGCACGTACCCTTTCCTGCATCCCACCAGAGCTGCTCTGCCCTCTGGCAGCCCCATCATTACTCACAGGACTTCTCCCTTTGTTTTCACTCTTTTTCCTTGCTTGTCCTTGATGCTGGTGAACTGTGTCCCTCGCAGCACAAGGCTGCTTTGCCGTGCTAAATCAAACCAGCACAGAGCAGCTTCAGACTTAGTTTGTTCATTCTTTTCCTTCCCACCCCCCGCTCCTCTGTGCTCCAAGGAAAGTAGTAAATGTTTATTGCCCATTGCTGGTTGAAGAAAAGAGCATGTGCAATGCAGAACTGTTTAGAAGAAACGTCATTATTGTTCTTTTCTGTCTGTTGGCATGAGGTTTTCTGTTATTTTTAACAAAAAAAAAAAAAAGGCTGGGGGAAAGGGAAAGGCTGAAGAGCTCCTGTCTGCAGATGAACACATTTGATAACTGTGGACAGTCATTTTCTCTGCTGAAGTTTTAGACAAGTAAACCAAAATCCATGTTGAATCAGTGCATCGCTCTCTGGAACAGCGAGACTTTTTCCAGAAGCAGGTCTGACAAAGGGGGGATGGAGCAGAGGAGTGGGGGAGGGCGAGCGCAGACTGCTGACTGAGGGGAAAGTATTTTGAAAGAAAATTCTTCTGTGGTTTGGAAGACGTAGGGTCGGGGCTGTTGGATTTTGCTGAGAAATCGTTAATTGGCTAATCTCTAGCCCAGTTTCCCCCCATCCCCACCCTTAAGGCCATATCAAACAAGGATAGGGTCACAGAAAGTTGGGGGCATGTACAAACACCAGCTGAGCAAAGGCAAAGACTCCCTTACTTGGTTGGCTCCTGAAGTGCTGCAGATAACTTCCACACGTATTCATGGAGGCAGAAAAGAGCGAACTTATAAAATATAGGTGAGGGAGGGGTATGCAAAACGGGGCGCTTGGAACTTGGAAGCAGAAATGTATGAGTGCTGGCCCTTTGCCTGGGAGAGATGAGACTGATTCTGCAGGGCTGGAAAAGTGCGTGGTATTTTAGCTGCTTAAAGGCAAGGTTCCTGTCCTGAGTAGTTTACAGCCTAAACAAAGGGAATGAGATCTGCGCATCAAAGGAGCCCGGGCAAGTGGCAATTTGGCATGCATCTTATTACAGTGGAAAGGTTTTTCACGGTGGAAAGTGATATTTATTTGGTATTTTTAAAAGCTCTTAAAGAGTAAAACTAAGCTTGTTTGGCAAGGCAGGAAGTCAGGGTAGTAAGGCTTATTTTAGGAAGGATTTGAGAGTTTCAGGTTATTTGATACCACGGAGGAGAGAGCCTACTCAGGTTGATGAGGCATCATGAGAAAGGCATGGGGCTGAGTGGGAAAAGATGAAAGGATTTGGAGGAGTGGGAAATCCAAAGGGAGCAGAACATGTGTGAGAGTGTAGTCAGATATTAAAGTAAGGCAGAGAACACAGACTTGAAAATTCAAGATGGGACAACTGAATTGGGTGTACAGTGGGTAGGAGTCTGGCTGAAGTACCAGAGTGCTGCTGTGCCAAGAACCTTGGGCAAGAGCAGTGTGCTGGAAGGCTGGGAAGGGAGCAAAGGAGGCAGGAGGTGGCTGTAGTGGCTGTGCAAAAGAGGCTGAAGGGCCAGATGAGGGGTCTAGCTGTGAGGAGCAGCAGTGATAGTGAATTTTGAAGATGTTGGGGAAAGGAACTGTTACCTTGGTGATAGACTAGGCAGACTCTGAAATAACCGGTGCCAAGGGAATCGGGAAGATTGAAGAAGGAAGATTTGGAAAGCGCTACTGAAGCTCTACGTTACAACTTGAGCAGTAAAACCATAGGTCTGCTTTCTTTGACCTGACAGTAAGTATAAATCCAGACAACCAGAGGAGGGACTGAGTTGCCTTCTCAAGACACCTCGTAACTTTAATGCGTGGTATGTGTGTGCACGAGTGCAATCTGAAATTGTGGTTTGACAGATAGGCTTGGAGGAGCCTCACAGGCTGTCAAGTTCAATGTCTTGCTCTGTCAGACAATTAGGTAGAGGTCCTTCAGGAGAGGATGGAGCTTCATCTTAGTTGTTCTCAGCCTTTTTTCCTATGGGAGAGTTGTCTTAAAGGCCTCAGCTTGACAGAGCGCTGTTATGTTGCTGGATGGATGCAAAATGGTTGTGGTGTTGGCTTGTTCTTGTTTTCTTCTCTCTTCTAACAGCCATGGAAGGGCATTAGGTGTCTGTGGATTGTGAAGGAGTGACTCATAAGTCAAATACCACTGGCTTGCTTGTACCAGCTGTGTTGAAAATAACATGGTTGTGTACATCTGTACAACGCATATAGCTACAATGTAGGGCATTGTACAGCTCAGAAGCTTTGCCCTGTATATAGAATGATAGAATCACAGAATGGTTTGGGTTGGAAAGGACCTTAAAGATCATCTAGTTCCACCCCCTGTGCCATGGGCAGGGACACCCTCCACTAGACCAAGTTGCTCAAAACCTCATCCAGCCTGACCTTGAACACAGCCAGGGATGGGTCATCCACAGCTTCTCTGGGCAATGCACACCTCCCAGCTGGACTCCAGAAACCTTTACTACACGTGCTGGTGGGAAATCTCAATTGCTAGAAGCAGTCCTCTCAGTAGTGTTGTGGGGTGTTACGAGGTCGTGGGAACTGTCCTCTGCTGTCCAGAGTTTTCCCAGTGATCCACCAGGAGCTGTCTATATATTTTGACCCCAAGTCTCTACTGTCTGTCTTCAGGAGACTCTAGGCAGAACCAGGGTGAAACAGTAGCCTCCCTTTCTTTGGGGGTGAGAGAGGTTGGTGAGGAAGTGAGGCTTTGGAATAACTAGTAGACTGAGCACTGGGCTGCCAGGGTGTCTGGGAGGGCTGGGCAGAGCACAGCTACAAGTGGGTGGTATGAGCTGGGTAGTCCAAACAGTGCAGAAATTCTTGCTGTGCATGTTTTTAATAGTGTCTGTGTCCAGGGAGGGAGAGAATGACACATACTAATCCTTTCCTTCCAACCTAAGTGGGTTGCACTTGGATAATGCATGATGTGACAGACTTGTATTGTAGCTCTTCACCAGACAGGCTTTGCTTCTTCATGCATGCCTTGTCCAGATTTACTGGTCCAGCTGGATTTCCAGTAAAGGTACCCTTCAGTTCAGCTGGGGGAAGGTATTTTTGACCTGAAAATTGGAAATAAAGAAATACAAATGAAGTTGGCTGAGCTATTAACAGATCTCTGGGTATCGCACATCAAGAACAGGGGTGTCTTTATGCAATTTTCAGCAGATCTTGAAGGGGAGTTGGACTCTTCATCCCATTACTTCCAAAGTGCAGCCTTTTAGCTGGTGTGTGTTCTTTGTAGCACGTAGTAAAGTTTATTCTGCCTGCTTGACCTCAACGGTGAAGTTGATGTAATGAAAGCTGCAGCTGGGGAATACAAATTATACTTTTGTTTGCATTTTTTTTCTGCTAGTAATTGTTAAGTCAAAACTTAATGATTCAAAACTAAACACTTGTATTCTCTGTAGATCTGGGCATACAGCTTTGATGGTAGGTCTGGGATGGTTCACTGACTTGTCTTTTATTATTGCCTGTCGTAGTATCTGAAGAAAACCAGCATGATATTTCAGATTTTTCAGTGTAACTGAGAGCACTGTCGTTCAACTGGCTGATGCTGTGCTGGCTGTCTTATGAAACCATTTATCTGTGTTAAGTCTTTCTAGTAACTTCATGTATCAGTCACAAAGTGTCAAATTACTATTCTTAAAGACTTTTGAAAAGATATCCAATATGTTGAATGCTACGTCAGTCCTCCTAAGTAACACCTCCACTGAAGGCTTCACTGCTTCCTTCAGCAAATCTTGGTTTAAACAAAACAGCCACTGGCTAGAGATAGCCTTTGAGAAGCAGGACAGAATTCACTTGGTTGCAAGGGGGCCTGTATCCCCAGAATACTGTTCAAGTTAAAAACCTCATGTATGTTTGTGGTATCCTCTGCATCCCTGAAAGAAACCCACTGTGTGTAACCTTGGAGATGGCTCTAGTTTTTGCTGTGAAAGCACTTTGCAAGGGGAAATTCTAATGGTGGCTTCCTGGTTTTGATCTGTAGTCTTAGAAATAGGAGTGCTAAACAAAAAACATTGTAGGATGCTCTTTTTGAAGTGAGTTTCTAACACTGTTGGGATTGTCGTGCTTCCTGGAAGAACTTTTTTCTCTCTTCTCTTCCTACTTCTGTTCTGTCTGCTTTTCCCTCCCTCTGTGTAGGGAGAAATCAACTGAAGCTGTCTTCTCAAAGAGCCTTAGTCTTGAGTTGAAAGCCCCAAGCCTGAAGATCTAAGCAACAGAGGTGCTTATGGGCAGGCTAGGACAGTGGCAGCTCAGAAAAGCCCGCCAGCCTCACCTGTGCATCTCAGCATCATGGTACTTGGTCGGGACTCCATCCTTCTTAGCAGCTTGGTGTTTTGGTTTCTAGAGCTGGCCAGTGTCTGGGGCCGTTCAGAGCCACTGACGGGCGGTATCGAGTGCGGTGCGTGCAAGGCAGCAAGGCGAGACCAGCAACACCCAGAGCAGTGATCTGAGTACAGGGGCAGGGTGCTGCTCAAGAGCAGCCTCTCCCCTCTGTGAACCTGAGCAGCGGTGACAAGATCAGGGTAGAGGCTGAAGCCTCTCAGCTGAGGATGTGGCTTCTCCATGTAGCTGCTTTTTCAATGTGCCACCTCAGCAGCATGGTCAGTCCTTCCTGGCCTGTTTCAGCCAGAATGGGAGGAGCTGGAGGATGTCTACTCTTCTGCCTTAACTAGAAACTAACTGGAAGAGAAATCCAGGAGTTGGTGGCTGGGAGGAGGGCAGTTATGAACAGCTAGAGGAGTGATGTGTGCCCTCATGCACAGCTGTAGGCTCAGAAGTTGTGCCTGCAGAAGTTACTGGCTATTACAGTAGCTTGTATGGATCTGTTGTCCTTTCCCCTGACAAGTCACTCTTCTACATTTGGAATGAAGAGAGTGGGTTTGTGTGGAGGAGGAAGGAAGGAATTTAATGCTTGGAAGGGGACTGCATCCTAGTTTGCAAAGGACCCTGACCCCAAACTTTGATCTCCCTTGAATGATCAGAATCAGAAATGCTTTAGGGGTTGATGGGTGACCACTATCTAAATTCCTCACACTGGAAAACTCTTGTTGGAGCAGGAGTTTAGAAAGCTGTGTTGAAATCCAGGAGTGAGCACCTTGCTCGTGGCCTCCTACCTCGTCCTTTGCAGAAAGAGAGAGGTCATATCCCTGAAGGGTGAGACCACTCTGCCCAGCAAGGGGATCCGATTAGCTGGCTTTGGCTGCAGCAGGGACTGTGGTTTATGTGGTGGAAAAAACAGATAAATGGAGAAACTTTTGTTGTAGCTGTAGTGGTAAGGGTGAACTCTGATAGCCTGGGTTACAAAACAGCTGTGGCATGGGGCAGACACAAAGCAGGGGCTTCTTCCAATTCTCAGCAAACCCGTGGCTGGATTACTGTCCTGGAAACATCCCTGGAAGTGTCTGAAGCAATGTGTACCTGGACAGTGCTGCAGCTCTATGCACCTGAACTTTCCCTTGGCCCTCTCCTCTCAGGGATGAGCTCTAGCTGCCCAGGAATCTTCTGCAGTTCTGTTTAGTACTTGGGGCTTTGCATACTGTGGAAACTGGGCATGTCACTCCAGCAGCAGCAGCACTTGAAAGAGAGGAAAAATGAGTCCACCTTCACTGTGCAGAGCAGAAACCTAGCTAGGAAAGCTGTCCCGTGGCTTTGAAGCCAGGTTTCATTCCTCAGGCCTCATCTTGTAGTAGTTTTTGTGGGGAAGGTGTTGTAGCCTGATGGTGCTAATTACAAACTAGCTGGAATTCCTTAACAGTGACAGAACAGCTAAAGCAGCCTTCCTAGGGGAGAGCCGGAGAGAGTATTTTTGTCGGAGGCAAAGGTTTTGACAGGTTTTACCCCATCAGTATTAGAAGGTTCCAAATGCGACCCATCGAGGGAAGTTGACTTCAGAGATGTAACTTTGCTGAATTTTCTGCCATTGGATGCTCTGCCAACACTTTTTTTTTCCCCTTTCTGAGGTATTATTCCTTTGTTTAAGTAAGGGGTTGGGGTTTTTTCTTAGTTTCCATGCTTCACCCAGCAACAAAATGCAGTTGAGCCACAAAACCAAACAGATGGTTGAGTCTGCTTCACTCTCTCCAGAATAGTGTTTGCCTCAAGCTGCTGCAACCTTTCCATAGCTCCTTTATTTTGCAGTGATCAGGAGCTCTGGATTCACTGCATTTCCTGCCCGTTACTGTGCACGGACAATCCTGTTTGTTCATGGCCGTGCCTTGTGACTGCCAGTAAAAAGCACTAGGAAGGCTGGTTGGGGTGCACCTTATTGCCTGCCTGCCCTGCCCTTGATCCAGCTACAGAAACTCATGCTGTTACATGCACTGTGGCTCGGGTTCAGGAGAGGGGTTTGGTAACGCTTATGTGTGTCTGCCCTTGCAGAGCAAGGCTGGTAGTTCAGGTTTTCAGTGCCAGTTGTAATTTTTTAAGCTAATGGAGGAAAAGGTTGACCTTGAGTGTGATGGAAATGCTGCAGTAAATGACTCCTGGTGAGTGGAGGAAGATGCTGCGAAAGTGTCTGTTCTGCTCTGCTCATTGGCTTGTACTCAGTAAGTCTGTTCACCTCTGCGCAGCTGGAAATGGGATAGCTGTGAGGATGAATAGGGATGCTAAGTTTTTGGCTCAAATACAGTGCTTGAAACCTAGCCTGCACTTTTGAAGTGTGTCTTAGTTCTGGCCCTCCTTTACCACTACCACCCATGTCTTTCTCTGGAGTGAGGTCTAGCAAAAGTTTGTTTGCAGAATGCTTCCCAACCCACGAATGCAAGATGCTGTATGGTCACCTGTCAAATGCAAACCCCTTATTCTTTTGTCACTCTTTCTAATACTGTTTCAAGCCCGTTGCTGTAGACCTACGCTGTTCAAGAGGTGCAAGGAGAGCAGGGTGATGGAGCTGGGGAGGAGCAGTCCCTCTCAGGATGCAGGGCTCGGGTTTCAGTAACACAATGCCTCGAGCAGCCCATGTGCGTGTTCAAAAGAGCCAACTGGCTGGAGCTCCCGCGGTGACGCTTGGCTGATTTGGCAACCGGGTTGATTCTGTCAAGTTACAGTATGGGAGTTAAGTCCAGCTTCAAATCCTCTCCCTTACCCGCTCGAGGAACTTGGAGGGGGGCGGGAAGAAGGAGGGGGGGAAGTTCTCTGGGGACTCTGTGTCATTATTGGCATGGAAACACGTTGTGATTATCAGCAGCAGCATAGTGGCAAGGGGCTGATTATCTATCATGTCGTCAGCATAAATAATCAGTGGGCCCCTGAGCTGGGCTCCGCCTGTTGTAATGGCTCCACGTAATCACGGCATAGCAGTTTAAAAGCAAGCAGAACAGAAAACCAGCTGGGCTAATTCTGACCCTAACTGATGTTGCCTTTTCTCCCTTCACTAGAAGAGAAATATGTCACTATCCAGCCGTACGCCAGCCAGGGGAAGGATGAGATTGGGTTCGAAAAAGGGGTCACCGTGGAGGTCATCCAAAAGAACCTGGAAGGATGGTGGTACATAAGGTAAAGAAGCCGTGCAGCCAGATTGCTGCAGAACCTGTGGCAATGAGCTTTTCTGATCATTCACTTAATGTTAGCGTTTAATAATCCTGTAGCTGGGCAAAGAAGCCCAAATTGTTCGTAATGCCTCTTGAAGGGATGTAAAGAAAAGGCTGAGATGATACAATGGTGATTAAAGTTACACTACAGTGTCTGCAAAAGCTGTGGATCATTCCAGTGGAGACATTCCTGAACTTGTAGATTATTTTTTTTCCTTCCTTTCAGTATCTGAGTTAAGATCTGTGAGACCTAACAAGGCTTTCTGTTGTGTGTAATTTTAATGTGTTTCCAGTATAAGAGTTACCCTGCAACACCTCTAAATCTATTTATAGCCATGCTGAAAGGTTGATTGTGATCTCTTGAGCTGTTTGGGGCAGGAGGTGCTGTTTTCAGGGATGTAAGAGATCAGTTTGCTGGATATAGCCCGCTTCCAAACTTACTGATGGTTTCAGCTAATTTACCTCATTTCTGCCTGTCCACATTAGATATCCCTAACGCAGAGGGACTGGATTCCGAGGGTAGGTGAAGTTATCTCCACGTGTTAAACTTTGTGTTTGGAATAGCAGTCATAAAGGAGGTTATGACTTAAGAATCCCCTTTTCAAATGCTTGTGGGGAGAATGTAGGGTAGATATGTCTAGGGTAGTGATACAAGGTGTCAGAATGAATACTTAATGAGAGCTTTCTCCATCTAGGTTTAGGCAGCACTCCAGTTTTAGTGCTCTTCCATGATTCTGCCCTTTGTTTTGCATCTGTGTGTGAATCCAGCAGTTCCTTTTCTCTGTAAACAAGATGTGATACAACAGGTAGCTTAGAAACAGAGGTTTATCTCTCAGACAGTGCAGTCATCTCGTGTAGTCATCTTTTTCCATTCAGCCAGTAGTTATAGTGATTATTCTTTCCCCTTTCCTTCCCCAAGCCATAGCTTGCTTTTATTTGAATTCTGCTTGATTTATTAGCTACGAATGAGGACTGTGAAAATGCTGACTGAAGCAATGTTGTTGTTTTCTTGCTGTCCCTTACTTAGAAAACCTTTTTTTTCTTCCTTCTAATGCTCCCATAGAGGCAATAGGCTAATAAAGATAGCACTGGAGCCCGGAAGGCACTCTGCATAGGAGGAACTCAGAAATGCTTGAGTTTGGTCAGGTCACTTTTTTTTTTTCCCCTTAAATCATTCACAAAAGTGGAATCCGAAGTTGCAGATAGAGGAATCAGGAGCATATAGGTTTTCTGAGGGGAGAAACACTGCAAGACATAACTAGTTTATTCTGGTATTCTCCTTCTGAAATGCAGCCTATTACTACCGTAGGTTCCCCTTTGCCATATTAACAGTTCTGCAGTAAGCACAATTTGTGTGTGGCTTTTTTTTTTTTCCCCTCACACACTCCTTTGGGCCAATCCAAACCACATTTTTCTGTATAGTAGAAGTACATTCTGGTGCCAGTGGCACTTGCTGCAGTGGCTTAAGTGGCTGCTTCATGGTGATCTGCTGGAAAGAGTGGATGCCCCAGTCACCCCATAGTAGCTGGAGAATGCAGCATGCCCTGGGCTTTTTTGTAAGGGGTGTTTGGAGTTGAGCAACCCCTCTTCTTACTGAAAGGTGGGTTAGATGTTCCCACTGTGTGTGTGACAAGTGTGCTGGGTGTCATCATTCTCTGCCGCTCTGGATCACTAAGCTGCAGTCTTGCTGGAGGATTGAACTGCCCTTAAAAACAAGGGGTTTCTTCCCTGGGCAACACTTTTGGAAATGTTCATGCAGTGATCCATCCCCGCAGGCTGGTCCTTTGCAGCCTGGGCACCTGATCTCCAAGTTCTTGTGTGGTTTATTGGACTTAAACTGCTCTGAATGCTATTAGGTACCACTCAGAAAAGGATTCCTCTTCTGTAGTAATATGCTTTTGAGTACTGAGTGCATTAAAAAGAGCAACTCCTTCTCCTGCGGTGTGTGAGGGGAGAGGGAACAGGAAGAGACTGCAGTTGAATCCTGCTGCCTTGTCTGCTGGGCTGGGTAACAGAGACCAAGCACACATCAGTGGGCAGAAATATAAACAAATCCAGAAGCTTGCAAATGAAATCCACCTTAAAGACATTAGCTTGTTCCACCTTAAATATGTAATTTCCCCAAATTCCTGGCCATGTGCTGATCCTCATTTCCTGTCCTTTTCTTTTTTTTTTTTCCTTTTTTTTTTTTCCCCCTAGTTTGCTTCCCTCTGGAGTAATTCCAGTGCTCTGGAGCTGGAAAGCAGATGTGACTCTGAGTCAGACTCACAGAGGCACTCTGACTTTTTTTTTTTTTAACATTCCTATGGTTTGAATCCATTTTTTCCTTCATGTAATATAAACAGGGAGGGTTTTAGAATCACCGAGGAACCAAATCACTGCACCTAATTAGGCAACCCTCCCAATTCAATGCTGTAGAAGCTAGAGGCAATATTAGTGTCTTCCTTTATTTTGCCCTGTGTGCATTATGACTTAAAAAAAAAAAAATCATTGGGATTCTGGAGAAATAAAAGGAAGGCTCTGACCAGGGACCCTTCCTGTAGTTCTGCTGAGTTCAGTGGATCTGTGTGCTTCCCGTTATGATCCTAGCTGGCATTAGCAGCCATTATTTAGATCTTGCTTTGTATCAGTTACTGTCACCTGGAGGTAATGTCACGGTGCCCAAGTAGATTGCAGGCTGAGTAAATACAATAGGCTAAGTAAAACTTTTGTTATTTGCCTGCATCCTCATTTTGTGGTTTGTTCTGAGCCTTAGCCCATGTGGATGAAGTGCAATTGCGTGGTGGGAGTGGCACTGAAAGGAGGAGGAATCTAGGATGGGATTTGAAATGTCTCCAGTAGGTTGTGAGTATAAATGAAGAAAACTTGACCTTCATCTCATGTCTAAGAGTTGAATCACATTACCAGTTCAGGACTTCTCTGAAGCTGATTAGCAGTTGCCTTAGTTCCTTCACCTATAAAACGGGGAGATCAAGTAGTCTTCTAAGTTGATGTTTGCAGAGAGCCTTGAAATTGCCAAGTTCAAGGACTAAGGTGAAAAACGTAAGGCTATGTGACTTGCATAAGTAGCTTTTATTTGTGAAGTTGCCCAAATAAACTGGCAGTTGCTGGCAGCTACTGCTCAGCATTAACTTCAGGTTGAATTTGTTAACTCCTAGGAAGAAATAACCAGCAACAGCCTCTTTACTGAGGGTATTTTGCCCAGAATTATGAACTGTCCAGCTATTGCTGCTACTACTCGTTGGGAGAAACTATGTGAGATCAGAGGTGTCTGAAGCAGCAGGGTTATATAGGCTGATGTAAATACCTACAGTTGGCAGGAGAACTAACAGGCCAGTTCAGAACCTGCCTGTGGCTGCCTTTCTGATCTTAAACATGTTAAGTCTCCCACAAACGAAGATGGATGTAAACTGTGTTTTCTTGCTGACTTTGCACAATCAAGCTCTGTTTAAAGTAACCTTTGGAAGTGGAGTGCTCAATTCATTGGCCAGTGTGGCTTTCTCACAGATGAAAATCTTTACATCTCCAGATCATGTAAAGTCCTTTCAAAAAAAAAAGAAAAAAAAAAAACCAAAAAACTTCCCAGATGCACAGGCAGCAGACAACATTGATCAGTAGCTCTGCAAAAGGGGATGGAGCCAAGGGTCCTCAGAGCTTGAAAATGATGCTGAGATGCCTTGCCACAACAGGGGATATGGCACATATTGAGGCCTGTTTTTTTTTTTTTTAACTTGGTTTGAGGCCTATCAGAAAAGCCTCAAAGTGGGCAGGATTGCATAGATCCAAATTGCATCTTGATGCTGTGTATCTGTTGGAAGTCAAATCAAGTCACTACCATTTTGCTACTTCTTGTTAGTCTCCCTGCGGCAAATAAAGCTCAGAGCTGTTGGGATGTTTTTCTTTGACTCCAGAATCTTTAGGAAAAACTTGTTGCTAAACTCTGAGCCCTGGAGATCTCATATCTTTGCCCTTGTGTGTGATGGAAGGCAGGTATGTAGGGAGAAGCAGCATCTCTAGAGTCCTGGCTGATCTTGATGGGAGAGGAGGAAGAGGCAAGACTTTGGACAGAAAGATCCTTGGGATCACTGCTAGAAGTACAGGAATTGTATTTGCTTTTGTACAGGGAGACTAATGAATTCTAGGGAAGCAAACCTACACTGCATTTTCCTGTTCTCCCCATAAAGTCCCAGTGCCACTCTTGAGTGCCTGCACGTGGTGAATGAGCCCAGGATGTGCTCTGGTGCAGAAACGTCACTGCAAATCTCAGTCCAAGAGTTGGCACGACAAAGTTACTCCTCTGCCAGGGATTGATTTGCTGATATTTCCCTCCCCTCCCCAGCTCATTCCTCTGCTGTCTAATGAGTCTCCATTTTCATTAGAGAGCCTTAGAGTCCTACTGTTTTAACCTTTCTATTTCCTGCAGATTTCCTGAGCACCAGGATTTTTATGGTGCCTGCTTTCCCACTTACAGTCCAAGCGCCTGCTTTGGTTATCTTGAGAGATGAAAGAGAGAAAGGTTTCGGTGACTCACACCGTAGCAAGTTAAGGTTTCATTAGGGAAAGCAGAGTTCATCCACGTGGTCCTCCCTCGAGTCTGATTGTAATCTGAAATCCCTGCTGAGGTGTTAGGAATGGCAGGAGTTAGAAAAACCATCTTCCCAAAAGCCCAGTTGAGGAAGAATGACTTCAGTTTGAAGTGTAGCATGAGTAGCTCAGGCTGGTGCTCCGGGAACACGTACTGGATTCAGGTGTCTGTTCAGATTTCCTAATTTATTTCTTCAAATAGTCCCATGGCTGTTCAGGAAAATGAGTCTTCGTCAAATGCTTTTTGTCTTTAGTCAAATTGTTTCTCGACCTTGTAGTCCTAGAGGAAGCTGCAGTGGTTTAAGAATCCCATATTTTCCATAAGAGAAGCTGACCATACAGAACTGGGAGTTATGGGAGGAGGGGCACTGATTGTTATTATAATTGCAGGAGGGGAAGCTTGCACAAGGGTCTTATAAACTGCAGACATAGTGGTTCTGTACTGGGCTCTGTACACCCTTATTTTAGTCCTTTTCCATTTTGAGTTACCACTAGGAAGTATTAAAACTATTAGAATGTTTTACTCACTAGTTTGCTTTTCAGCTGTATGGGAAAATACTGAGTTTGCCTAGTACTGTCTGAACGTGGCATAAAACAAACTGCTGAAGCCCTTTGCCTTGTGAGTAACTGGTTCTTATCCAGAGAGACTCCTTCCTTAGGATGAGAAGTGGCCTTTAACAGCAGTCCACAGTTCACTGCTAGCTCAGCTGACTTTGAGATGTCTAAACAATAGGTAATAAATGAATAGGGACTACAAAAGTTTATCCAAGAACTGCAAATTTTGGTTTATGTTATGATCCATCACTTCTGCCTTGGCTATTGCACCTGAAATGCATGAGAAGGCTGTGTCTGTGATGATGTTTCCTTTTGCATCTGCAGGTATCTAGGCAAGGAGGGCTGGGCCCCAGCTTCGTATCTAAAGAAGGCTAAAGATGATCTTCCATCTAGGAAAAAGAACTTAACTGGGCCAGTGGAAATCATAGGAAACATCATGGAGATCAGTAACCTGCTGAACAAGAAATCCTCCACTGACAAGGAAACTCAAGCAGAAAACGAGACTGCAGAAACCCACGTCACCAAGAAGGAAATCAGTTTGCCTATTCTGTGCAATGACTCTAATGGCAATGCCATGATGACGCCAGACAAGCAGGCTTCCAAACTGGCCCAGGGATCCCCAGCCATAGCAAGAATAGCACCTCAAAGAGCTCAAATAAGTAAGGCTGTAGTCTGGATTTCCAGTGGCTTGCAGTGAATTCTTGTTTTCTACCTTTTGGGCCTGGCATTGCCTGTCAGCTGAGGTCCCATGGGTCCCAGCCTTATAGCAGAGTCCACACGAGCAGAGCTTTGCGTTGTCTGTAGAACTGCAGGGATTCCAAGACACGATCCTTTATTAGTAGGGATAAAATTTAACTTCACTTTATACAAGGGCTGACTGGTGGTTCTTTATCTTAGCCAGTAGGCTTTTACTGGTTTTGTTTCCCAAGAGAAGATTATTTTTTTTCCTTTTGAACACTCTACACTCCACCCCCCGTAAAGCAGATGATGTGATGGTATGTTAAGGAGACCACCTATGTCTTCTCTAGCATTTGTTCTGCTGTTTTCCAAGATGCTCGGATGTTTTTACTACTTCATCTGCAAAACGCAGATGCTAACGCTAGTCTGTGAAAGGAATGGCAAGATACTATGAAAGAGGACAGTGTGAGTGTTATTAATTTAGTGGATTATTTTTACTGCTGGGGGGAAAACTAGATATTAGGCCAATTCTTTGCTGGCCAATCTCCAATGGAGCTGGTCAGTTCCAGCAGAAAATACAATCCACTACTTTCTGGCAGTGCTTTCCTCTTAAATTTGCTGGCTTAGCTGAGATGAATAGCTAAGTTACCTTGGTATTTCTAATATATCCTCATAGTTTCCTACCTTGTTTCATAGAGATGCCTTAAATATTGCAAATACTGACTTCTAATATTCTCAGACTGTGTAAGAGCAGAGAGCTGGTGAAGAATGTGTTTAGCAGTACTTACAAAGTTAAATAAACTCTCCACTCTCCCTTTTCTGTCCAGGTTCTCCAAATCTAAGAACAAGGCCGCCCCCACGAAGAGAATCCAGCCTGGTTTGTACTGTTTTATGGTATATGTTAGCAGTGGGGTAGGGGTGTGGGTGCTTTGAGACTTGCCACAGCTGTACTAGGTGTGGGACATATCTGAGAGGTCCTTTATTGCATTCCACTTTATTGTTTAAATATTGAGCAGACATCTGGACATCCTAATGTTGATTGGGGATTTCTGTTTTTCCAAATGTTGCCCCTGCTAAGCAGGCATTGAACTGAAGGGAGGACATAGTCAAGCCACTGGGTTCTGTGCATGAGCATTAAAGCCCGTTGGCAGGCTCAGAAGGTTTAGAGCTCCTCTGGATGTCTTTAGCCAAGAATGCATTTTTTTCTTATGTCTTTAACAACGGGGAACACCTCTCCTCCTTCCATTGCTACTATCTTTGAGGTGGCTAAGCTTCACTCTTGCGTATGTTTAACGGGACACGGGATCTTAAGGAAGGATGCGTGCTACAGGAATGAGACCTCCTTGTTTGTCCTCAGAGCTAGAATTCTTGAAGTTCAGACCAATTTGAGGTTAGGACTGTCATCTTCAGATGAGAACTACTCAGTAATCCTTTTGCACAAAAGTCATGCTAATAACTTGTTTATAACTAGGCAATAAATAATGTTTAATTTTTGTACCCTTTATGAGCAGTATGTGACTTTCCTGTGTCATCTGAGATGTCTCTTAACAAACCAAATGAATAGCACATTAGCATTTTCTTCATACTTATCTTTGCATTATTTTCAATTAGACTTTGTTTTGGCAAGACTGCTACACTTAATCCCATGTTAAAAATAACAATGATAATATATATGAAGTCTTTAACGTGTCTGCTGTTTTCAATTATCTTCATTTAATCCAAACCATTCTATTATCTGAAGGCATTTTATTGTGCTGCACTTCTGCTGTATTTCAGCATTTATAGTGCAGAAACATCCAATTACAACCTTGTTAGACATGGTTCCTAAGGTGCAGTGATGCATTCTCTGTGAAAAGCCACATGCTGTGCGTGATGAAACATGGATCGTTAGTTACAATGACTGTATCTTAGACATGGGAGAGGAGAGCGTGTGAATCAAGTGCAGTATGCCATTTGCCTTTTTCCCATTAATGGCTTAGGATCATTTTGTCTTTGGCTGTCCCGTGCCTGTCTGTGGCAGGTCTGACATACTGCAGTTTTTGTGTTGGAACCATAAGCAGTGAAGTGCAGAAGCTGTGAAGCTTCACGACTATCTAGTCGTTCTGGAGATGAGCTATGTGCTAACCTGAAAATATTTCAATATTGAAATTCTTGAAGGGACTCTTATCCCATTTATCACCTTACAAATGATTGTAACAAACTCTAAAATGTGACAGCTTAATGTAAAGGCACTTTAGCTGTTAGAGGAGTCTGGTATGCAGCCAGAATGGCTGTAAATAGCGGTGTCCTGCTTCTCGTGGAACCTCTCCGCAATTGAAATGCGGGTTGTGTTGGGATTGAGTAGAGGTTCTGGGTCCCTGTTATGGGCAGGAACGGGAATCTTGTGATCCTACAGTAAAGTCTTCTTTTGTCCTATCACTTTAGCTGAGTAAAGGTCTTCACAGGGATCTGTGATATTATGCTGCTTTCTTGCTGTAAGAGATGCCTGGTAGCTCACATCACTGACTATTTCAGATTGTTTAAAAACCCAGCAGTGGATTAAGAGCAATAATTCATTAGGATTACATTTTAAGGTAGTATATTTGCTGATAGGCAGAATCTATTACGGGCCTGTTGAAATGCAGTTTTCTACAGTTGTGGCAAGCCATCCAGAACTGAGTCTTTCTGGACAAAATCTCAGAGTAAATGGCCTGTTGTTACTGTAAGCAGAAGGCAGCTCATGCTTTATGGCCCATCAGTAAAATGTTTTACTGTTCAAGTAAAGATTATCGCAGTTTTAATAGGTGGTGAAGGCAGCATGAACTGTGCGTATTTTGAAAGGCTTCTCTCTTGTGGCCCATCTCAATACATCAGCTTCCACTCTGGAGAACTGGGAAGTTATCATTAGGAAGTAGCACAGGAAGAAGGAAGAGTTTCTGTGCACAAAAGCAAATATTTTTTCATACTGCCGTTCAGTCCTCTTTCTGTGCTTTAATTGAACAAAACTTCCTATTTGCTGTAGGGTTTTCAGTTGCCTAAACCACCAGAGCCACCCTCCGTGGAAGTCGAATACTACACCATTGCAGAGTTCCAGTCGTGTATCTCTGATGGCATAAGCTTTCGTGGAGGACAGAAAGCAGAGGTGAGCCTTAACCGTGCAGCTGGAAAAATTGTAATGTTTGGCTATTGCAGGGGCCTGGATTGAAAGGGGAAGAGTGAAAAGCAAATAGATGAGATTTTTATTTAAGTAACGTGTTCCTCGTCATCTCCTAGGTTATAGAAAAGAATTCTGGCGGCTGGTGGTATGTGCAGATTGGAGAGAAGGAAGGATGGGCTCCAGCGTCTTACATTGACAAGAGGAAGAAGCCAAACTTAAACAGAAGAACCAGTACTTTAACCCGCCCAAAAGTTCCTCCCCCAGCACCTCCCAGTAAACCAAAAGACTCTGAAGAAGGAACAACTCCTGGGACGGTTTCTTCAGGAGATACCCAGGACTCTCCCCACAAGCTCAAATATGAAGAACCTGAGTACGATGTACCTGCCTTTGGCTTTGACTCTGAGTGTGATGTGAGCGAAAGTCATCGTGAAGAGAACACTCCTGAAAAACGACTGTTTCAGCCCCTCAAGCCCTCTGCAGTGTCGTCACTTCAGAAAGCCAAGTTCAAGGTAGGAGAGTCTTCAGAAGATGTTGCTCACGAAGAGGAGACCATCTATGAGAACGAGGGATTCAGGCGTTATGTGGAAGATGCGTTCTCCAATAAGGAATCTAGTGGAGACTCCGATTCTCAGAAAAGCTCCTCTCTCTCCTTGATCCGAAGGAATTCTCCATCTTCCAGCTCTCCTAAATCATCACTGGTGAAGCTCAAGATGGACAAAAACATCCAGCCCGATATTGGAAAATGTCACTATTCCAGGAGTGAGGAGACGAAACCAAGGTCAGCTTCAGATGTTGGCTTACGTAGCGTGCCAAGAACAGGCATGAAGAAAGAGCCTGGGCAGAGTCCTTCCATTAGAGCAAAGCCAATCGTTAGGCCCAAACCCTTCCTGAACAAGGCAGATTCTCAGAGCCAAGAAAAGATGGATATTAGCACTTTAAGGCGTCAGCTGAGGCCAACTGGGCAATTCAGAGGTGGACTTAAAGGTTCAAGAAGTGAAGAGTCCGAGAGCCCCCCACACGCAGCTTCTGACAACCAAGACGATCCTGTTAGGAGGAGCTCAGCTGATCTCATTACAGCTCCTTCCCGTGGCATCTTCTGCTCCAGCCATCCCGTTAAAACTGAGCAAGAAAATGACTCCAGGTGTTTCTATGTGACCACTGACTCATACCAAAAGGTACAGGATTCTGAAATTTGCTTCCCAGCAGGAGTAGAAGTGGAGGTGCTGGAAAAGCAAGCCAGTGGGTGGTGGTACCTGAGATACGGAGACGTGGAAGGCTGGGCTCCTTCCCATTATTTGGCTCTCCCTGATAACCAGCGAGAAACCACATCAGCAGAGACTGATGCCTCACTTGCCAGGAACAGGAAAAATGAAAACAAGTCAAACAGTTTAGAGAAGATAGAGAAGAGGGTTCAGGCTTTGAACACCATCAACCAGAGCAAACGCGCGACACCACCCATCCCAAGCAAACCTCCTGGTGGCTTTTCAAAAACATCAGGGCCAGTCAAAATGAGGAATGGTGTGAGGCAGCTTGCTGTCCGGCCACAGTCAGTGTTTGTGTCTCCACCGCCAAAGGATAACAACTTGTCGTGCTCCCTGCGCAGAAATGAGTCTTTAACAACTACAGATCATCTTAGAGCCGTCCGTCGGAATTCCTCCTTCAGCAATGCACGGTCGCAGCCTGGTGACGCGAAGGGAAAGCAGCCTGAGCGGTCGGGCACAGAGGGCTCGGAGACCGCCTCCAACCTCCCCACCCAGAGGAATGGGATTCCTGTATCCACCGTCAGGCCGAAGCCCATTGAGAAATCCCAGTTCATCCACAACAATCTCAAGGACATCTATGTTTCCATTGCAGACTATGAAGGGGATGAAGAGACTGCAGGGTTTCAGGAAGGTGTCTGCATGGAGGTCCTCGAAAGGAACCCAAATGGCTGGTGGTACTGCCAGATCATGAATGGTGTGAAGCCATTCAAAGGCTGGGTGCCCTCAAATTACTTGGAGAAAAAGAACTAATATTGCAATATCTTTAACCTCCCTAATTTATACTGTTCCTGCTGTGTACATGTGGAAAAAAAACCAATTACTACACAAAAAGATGTTTCCCTGTGCTCCAGTTTGTACAAAGGGACAAAGGAGTCTATGCTGAGGAGAAATCTGCCGTGTTCCGGAGAGGTCTGTGGGGTTAACGTGTCGTAAGCAGCTCTGAGGAAGATGCAGCATAGCCAAATGCCTTTTTGTGAAGTTGTTAATAATCTTGTATGTGTAACAGGGTATGACATCCCATCTTTCCCATTATTGATAGGAAACCAAATGTGTGCCTTTTGTGAGAGAAATACACGTGCATCTACTTGGGGAGTTTTGTGCCAAACGCTGTTTTACAGTCTTGGCTCCCTTTCTCCTCATCCTTGTCTGTACATGGAATACCCAAGAGTTTTGGATGTGTTTCTACAACTTACAGTGAGAAACGAATGGGAGTTGCTGAAACACCGAGGGACTCTAATCCTTTGGAGATGTTCACTTTTTTTACTGTTCTCAACAGTTGGTTGGTCCAGAGTTGGAGCCTTTTCATCGTGGAGAGATCTGGTCTCTGACTTCAGCTGTGTTTTCTTGTTACTGCTAACTCACCGGAAAAGGCGGTCAGGTGGTGTTGGTTGGGGGCTTTTTGTTTCCTTTCATTCTGTCTTGCTCTTTGAGTTGGGATTTCAGGTGTTCTAGGGCAGTGATGCCTACTGGTGCTTGTAAAAACAAACCTACAAACCCCATGCTTAAGCACATCGATTACTTTGTAGGCTCCATGTTTGGTTCTGTGCCAGGTGATCCTGGCTGATTCTCTTCCAGAGCTGGGTTTCTCAAAACTTGTCATAGTATCAAAATGTACAAAAGTCCGTTAAGACACTGAAGACAACGCTGTCAAATGTGTTACTTCTGGTTTTGCGATCTGGTCCAAATCCAAGCGTGCTGACTGCTGGCAGGGCCCACCAAGGTATTGGTTAGAAATAGCTGTAGCCTTCTGCAACATCAGTGTTTACAATGAAGGGGGGAGGGAAAAAGCCATTAAACTCAGTCTGCACGTCCTTAATTTGTATATTTTTGGGTAACTGTTTTTCTGTGTTTTGTTTTTGTCTTTTCTGTGCGTTCTGAGTTTACTTTTTTTTGTTTTGTTTTACCAGAAGAGACTTAAAACTCAAGTAGGAGCCAAATATGTGTTTCTGTTCCCACCTGAATGCAAAAAGTACGTTTGTACTGGGAAGTGTGCCTGGGCTTCTCGGGCTCAGAGATTTAACATCAAAGCAATTTAGATCCACAGTACGTCAAACCAGGAAGCTGCCTTTCTCTAGTTCCATTTTTGTTTGCCTTTCTTAACTCATGCTTTGAGATGTGGCACGCAGTGGGGGTAGTGTGGTGGGAAATGGAAGAGGCATCCCTTGGAACAGATTTGGAATATGGAGTTACTCTTGAGGTAGCCAAAAATGTACTGTCAATGTCATTGGCTAATCCCTACTGTACTTGAGGAAGTCGTGCATGGTTTTTTTTCTTAAATGGCCTTGTTAATCACTCAAGATCAGTATCTAGTTCCTTTAAATAATAGGCAGCATTGTAAATCTGTTTTAAGGGGGGAGGGGGCAGACCATTTTACTACTGGCTCACACAAAATGATACATGCCCTTTTTTTTTTTCCACCAAAGCTTCGTACTGATTTCACTTGGAAGTTCAAGGTTATAAAGACTTTTTAAATAGTTGGGATCCAAGGGGTTGAGTAAAATAGCACAATATTGTGTATTACTGGGGATGTTTCTCTGCCAAAAAAAAAAAAAAAATTACACAATTTATAAGTTGTTCTTGTCTTGGGGGTTTTATTGATTTCTGTGGTAACACTGGGAGAGCTGCCTACAGCTAACCTGACTGATGTCCTTTTGGTAGCTGAAACAACATCTAGGTGCCACAACTGGCTACGAACAATGCTGTGGTTCGAGCAGCTCTCCGCATCCAAGTGGGGAGGGCGGGTGTTTGGTTGGAATCCCTTTAAATTGCGGTGGCAGGAGGAGGAGGTGTATCTGCACAACAGCCTGTATCACAGCGTGCAGGGGCCTCTTTGTACCTTAACATCCTACCATATGATAGATGTGCATACATCCGGTTAGCTACATCTTGCTGGATGTGCATCTGAGGCATTGTGGCCCTGTCTCATACTTCTCCCCATTTTTAGTTGTACTAATATGGTAGCAGCCATAAAAGACTGCTGGAGCTGTTGTGAGATTATTATAGAAGTATTATATTCTTCTGCTGGACAGTATTAAATAGAGCAATACATAGAGTTATCTGCTAGATTGCAGTACTAATAGTAGTGACTTAGTGACTTGTATTAATGTTGTTATGATTTATTTTAACAATAATGATGCGGAAGTGGTTCATTATTTTGAATTAATGCACTTTAACGTAAAAGAAACCAAAATGGAAGCCAGTGCAGAGAACTAAGTGCATTATTTAAAGGTGCAGTATATAATTATCATTTTCTTGAAGCACATATTTATTAAGAATTAACTTATTTAAAATATTCTAAAGTTTTGCTTAGAGACATTCCCTCTAGATCATCTCTTTGGGGGGATGTAAAAGCACAGCTCCCAGATCTTCTGCATTGAGCCACTGAATTCTCTGAGTACGTGTGGCATGACGTGAGCCCCTGCCCAGGGAGAGGAAAGCAGCACGGAGGTCGGAGAGCCCGGACTACTATACTTGCATCCAGCAGAGCCGAGCCCGGAGCACCTCTGAACTGCAGGAGTCCTTGCAGGGTTTGGGGCGGCAGAGCTGGTTTTGGCAGATGGCTGTGGTGCCTGGCTGCCGTGTGCCTTGCGTGAGGCTGGTCCCCGGTGGATGCGGGCTCGCTGTGAGGCTCAGGTTAGTGTGAGGGCTTCGGGATCTGCCTGTGAAACACAGGCCGGCTCTGTATCAGACGTCAGTCTGTCCCACAGCTCCCTTTCCGCCTCGCTGCCTTGGTCTTCAGCTCTGGCTCGTGCAGGGAGGAGAGGTTTGCCCATCTCCAAGCGGTGCAGGGATGACAGTGAGGGTGCCTGTGTGCTGCCAGGGTTTTCTCTAGCAGCAGCCCAGTGGCCATGGCTCAATTGTTCCTTTGTCTCATCTCAAAGGCTCTGTGGCTGCCCTGAGGAGAGGCCAGAGCATGCCGATGGGCTGTAAAGCCATGCTTGTGGCCTCCCTATGCCCCCACCTGCATCAGCAAAAGGGATGGGGTGCAAATGACCTACTTGATGCTAGAAATGAATGTGGACCACTGCCTGGCAGCCTGGTGGGAAAGCTTCCGTTCGGGCTTCCCTTTATTTGGTTGCTGTTCTGACTGCTTGTGTTTAGAAGGGCATTTTTACATCATATATCCCCCCAGTGCAGTATTTTTTCCCCCTTACCATTGTCACAGCAGCTCTCACCGATCTCTTTTGGGTTTTGATTCTTTCAACTGAGAGGTGTCGGGAAGAGTATTATTTTTTTTTCCATCAGCAAGCAGCTAGTTTTGGTCAGCTCCACTGATACCCAAAATAGTAAGTCCTTTCCACTGTTAGCTGTGCAACTGAGCGAAAGGCCTTAAGCTAAATCAGAAAAGCTGACTGTGGAGCAGGAAAACCTGGCAGTGCCTCCAAGGGTAGTGTAGTGCTAGAAGTGTTTTAGCTCTTTTCTAAAATGTTAATATCGCCTTAAGCTTTATTTAGTAAATTTGTCAGAACTGACACTGGATCAAAAGCAGTATTTAAATGTAACGTACACCTCAGTGAACACTCAATGCAGAAATCAATAGTACTGTTTAAATTTGTCTTTTTCTGGTTTATTCTTGAACCAGATTAAGAGGAAGAGCTCTGCAGGGCTTGGGCAAAGCCATTTGCAGCTGAAGGGGGCCCTCCTCCGGGGGAAGGGGCGGCTGCTGTCACCGCGTTGCTCTCACCCGCGGTCCGTGCTTTCCAAAAAGTCTTCAATTTGGACCAGCAGAAAATCCAAACTCCAATGCCAGAGAACAAAATTTGAGAATGTGAAAATTGTCTTGCTGTATACTGCAACTTTAATAATAATGAGCACTTCTGAGTTCGTTATTGAGGTTTATATAATGCCTGAAAAGTTTAATTGCTGGGTTCCCTTGTCTCCCCTTTCAAACTACTTTCTCATAACAGCAAGAGTAACACACGATTGTTAGCAGCCCTTCCCCGTGGGAGGCAATTCCTGTTAATTGTCTTTGCTGTCACGCCTTGCAGTGGGTGGGTGTAGTCGTACCTACCAGTCCTTCGCAAGGACTTTTCAAGGTAAAAGATACGACGGGCGCGCGTCAGGACGCTTAGCCGATGTGTCAACGGGACGTTTTTAAGTCCGTGTACAACAGCAGCAAATACATAGTAATGAAGGATTGAAATTGGCTCACGGTTAGACTCTTCAAAACGGAATTTCACGTCTGCACGGGTATAGCTAAAAAGTGGATTTGGCCTTTGTGGATACGCACCCCGAACACTCCTTCCGTTATGATGCTCTAAAGTTCGACGAAGGCATTATATAATTGTTTTCATCACTTTCAGATCTTAATGAATCGTATTTTATTGTAATATATAGTCATTGCTTTCCTCAGTTAAAAAGAAAGTTACTGCTTTTATCTTATATGAAAAACAAGGGAATTTGATAAAGCATTCATTATTTTCTTATTACTAGTATTAACAGAATAGAACTAGTACTATTTAATTTTAGATCTTCATAGCTAGCTTGTTAATAACTCATATTTTCCTGTGTTGTATCCTACTAATTTTTTCTATTTTTCCCAAATACTCTGCATTCTTGAGGAAAAACAACAAATCCAATGAGTGGATAAGTGCAATATTCATAGAATAAACAGGCCCCTCATCCAGGACTTGGAGTGGAACGTGCAGTGTGAAATGTTTGCAATTCTCTATTCGTGCACTCTTTGGGAAGGGGAAATGCAGGGGAGTGGGTGGCTGGTTTGAAAACAGGACCCTTGGGGAGATAGGGACTGATAGCTGGGGTAGTTTGGGGTGGGAATGGCTGCCTTTCGTTAAAAAAAAAGCATCACCTGTTACTGAAGGTGTAAGGATTGTGCAGCACGTTGCCAGGATTATGTATAGAATGTGCATTAACATCTTTATCAATACAGGCCTTCTGAGCTATGCTTGAAACACTCTGCATGTCATCCATGCATGATACTCTCTTCTGGTGTGTCTCTGCTGGTTATGTCCTCTGTTTCGCTTCAGAATCGATGATAACTTCAGAAGGGAAAATAATTCTGCTGGTGCAGTCCCGGGTTTTGATGCTGTATTGTTACTTGTATTTATTGCCAGAGCTAGGGGAATATTTTTACAGGTCCTCATTTCTTTTTCTTTCCTTCTTGTTAACCTAGGAGGAAAAGGTCCCCATTTTATCTGGGTTAGTTCTCACCTGCAGAATTTCACAGCTGATTTGGGTATTGGTTTCATAGTTCTTGGCTTGCAAAGGCTGATCTCTCAGGTCCAAAATAAAGTTGGGCAGAAACCTCACTCTTCAAAAGAGATTTTTGTCTTAAATTCTACTTTAATGGAGGTAAACCTTCCATCTGTCCAAAATAATGTGACTTTCCAGGTAGCAGCAAAATCTACTGCCTTTGAAAAACTGGACTGTTTCCGTAAGATGCAAGAGAAATGTGAAAGCCAGAGCATTGGATGCCCTGAGCTCCGGGAAGTGCATCTCCTGTGGCTCTAGTTCATGTCCCTGGAGAGGGAGTGTACCTCAGCTTTCTGCTTAATTTTTGTCCTGCTGTTCTTAAGTTTGTCAAAAAGCCTTAATAATACCAGAGACCTTTGCATTCAAACAGGAAAAACTGAATTCTGCAGCTGTACCCAAACAGTATCAATTACACAATTTTGGAAAACCTCTAATACTTTACAAATGAATCTGGTTTTGAGGAGCCAACTTAATTCTTTCACATGCTCTTGTCTAAGCTGGCAAGAAGCCCACGAGCATCAGTAGAGTTACACTGACAGAAGACCCGCAGTGGAGCAAAGCATCTTGCGGGTGCTCGGCACGGAGCGTTCTCAGCAAAAGCGAGCACGGTGCGCCCTGTTCCTACGCAGAAGGGTGCACAGGGCTGCTGAGCCTCTGCCATGCCCGTGATCCTCTTCCCTGCAGGTCTTGCAGCTTTTTAAAACCAACTGGAGCTTTGCTGCTATTTGCTGGTGGCTTCCCATCACCGGCAGCTCCTTCTCTGGCCACCTCGGATGCTGTTTAGCCACGTAGCGAAGTGCTGTGTAGAAATGCAGTGTTTGATAGCTGCCAACAGCACCGGTATGATGGGCTGAGAGAAAATGTTTGTGTAAGTTATTTGATTTTCATCTGCTTGTAGTTGCTTGGTAGAAGCAGGGACCACCAATGCGGCGATGCACGGGGAACGTGTCTGCACACTTGAACTGGTTGATGGCCTCTGCTAGCTCTGCCCAGCGCTTGTATTTCTCGCTCTCCCTCTGTGCTGCTCAGTAGTCGTGTCTGTTGTGTGTGTCTGTAATTTTCAAATCAAGTACTGTATGTAGGGCCGGATCCAGAAGCCCCCGCAGTCAGTTGACTTCGGGTTGGGATGTAGGTTGCTGTTACTGCTTTTCCTCCTCCGTCTTAGACCCAACCTGGAGCAAAGCACAGATGTCTGTAAAAAGTCACCCGTAACTCTACTCTGGGGTGTCAGTTTGGTGAGGTGTGCATGCATTCCTAAGGGTGGAGCGAGGGGATCTTGGGTGCCCTCACATCAGGGCTAGGGCTCCGCGGTGATTCTTGGAGCAACAGCTGTGCCGCACCGCGTGCGGGCCTGGCTGGCGTGGGCAGAACAAATTAGTTTCTCCCGTTTTATAATGTCAGGGCTGGTCCCATCAACAATGTTCTTCATTTGTTCTTGCAACAAGGTAGTGTTGATTCTAGTTGGAGAGTGCAATTTTTTTTTTGTTCTGTGTTTGGTTTTTTAAAATAAATAAATTTGGTTTAAAGCTTCACACTGGCGTTTTACAGACCTGTTCTTGTCAGCATAAGCCACTACTGTCCTGAGTTGAGACTCCTGTTTGTTACTGAATCACAATAATGGGAATTATGTTGATAATTTGGAAAGAAATGAGAGGTAACTGTATTGGCAGGGGAGGGGTAGATAAAATATGAGGGGAAAAAAATGTTTCTAATAAGGCTATAAATTATCAGGTCTGGCACTGCAGGTACTTTCTCTGTATGGATGGTTTTAATACATCACTGCTCTGTGTTAGGATTGTTTCATTACTGAGAAAAGTTGAGTTTCACACTCCATGATATACTGTGGCAATCTGTATCCTGAAGCCAATGATTCACCAAGGAGAGACAAACACGGGTTATGTGTTTGTAGTTGAGGCGGTTTGCGTGTCTGGGAGTTCGCATACACTGACGGAGCGGGCAGGAGCGGCTGTTCCGGGTCTGCCTGCGCTGGCCCTTCTGTGAAACAGCCCTGTGCTAGTGGCACTTCTGGGGAAATACTGGCTTTGGTGACCTTTCCCTGGTGCTCAGGGATGGTGGGTTACAATGGTGCCTGTCTTTGTTGGTCCCTGTGTGGTGGAGGAGAAAACAGAGGGAAGGGAGAATATATACATAAACCCATAACTTTTAATATTAAAATATTTCAGGCTTCTCCAGATATTCCCCCTCAGAGCCGTGTTAGTGACTGGATTTGACGTCTGAAATCTAAGCAGTATGGCAGCCTTCTCTGTACAAACAGCTTTTTGTGTTTGAGAGCTTGTTCTTGAACTGCTGCTGGGTCACCAGGGAAGTAGTAATAAATAAACAAAATCCCATCGTCACCCTTGGGATTTAGATAGGTGGGACATCAAATTCCTGTCTGACTCTGGGGCCTCCGCAGCACCCAGGTTCGGTTTGTTTCCGTCCCCTCGAAGCAGGACACAAGAGAGTAGTGCAGTCACTGGAACTTGGCCTGTAACAATTGGTAAACTGGAACAAATAAAAAGGCAATTATATAAACCTTTTAAGAGATGAAATGTTTCAGTGAATAGCTGACTTAACTATTTCCTGTCTCGGATTTTTTTAGGGGGGAAGGGGAGGAATCTTAATTGTTTCCGGTCTCTAGGAGGAATTTTTCTGCAGCTTGCTGAAAAGATTTGCTCATTACTCACGGTGAGTTCAAACCCGGAGTATTGCAAAAGCAAAGGGCGCGTAGCATTGCAATGACTTTCTTGTTCTGAAGGTCCAAACTGAGGAGTGTGAGGTCAGCAGTGTGCCGAGTAGGTGCGTTTCTGCTGTCTGACCGGTTTCATTCCTTTCTTGCAGATTTAGTTGCAGACAGCAGTACTCACTACTCTGCTTGCAGAGCTTTGGGGGGAATCCAGCAGATGAGCCTCCTCAGTTAAGACTCAATACCAAATTTTGTGTCAGGAGAAGTCTTGTCACCAGTTTGACTGCTGCTTAGGTTAAAATTCAGCTGCAAATAACTCGAGGTGGGTGTTGCAAACAACTCAGTTGGGCGTGTACATCCGTAGCTATTTCCAGAGCTGTTGATTAGCCTGAATGGTGAGTAGTCAGTTACTGAGAGCCTAAACCCGTGATTGAACTGTTTGAGCAGTTGTGCTCACGCCGTTAGCAGAGCAGTTGCACGTGGCTGGACTGAAAACAGCTATGGGGTTCGTTGTCCAAAACTTGTATTTGACGCCCCCCAGAAGGTCTATCTAGGCCTGGTCTAAGTGAGGCTTTGCAGTGGGTTTCCTGGGTGGTTGTTGTTCTTAATGTGACCTTGAATATTCGATGGTGTTGTCATTTCTGTGTTGGTGCAGTGATCCATTTTCTGGTGGTTGGGTGGTGGGAACGTACCTGGTGGGAGCTTGGGACAGTATGTCGGTGACCAGAGAGAGAGAAATGTGTGGCTGGTCTTAGTGTGTGTGTGGTCCAGTTGGGGACACTTGTTTCTTTTTTTGTTTTATTTTTAACATGGGAACCATTCTGTCTGTTCTGTTTGGGGAAAGGTCTAGGAGTTGGTGTGGTTTCTGTTGCAGTATATATGAGAAGGAATAACCGAGAGCTTTTTTTTTTCTTTTTAAGAGAGTTCATGGACAGGGAGTCCTTTCAGTTTGGTTTAGGTTGCAAGTTAAGCCAAGAGAGGAAGAAAATTAGTCTGGGGAAACCTTTTTTTGTGGTAACAGCTTTGGACCGTATTTTCTTGTGGCCTGTGATCCAGCTCCACTGAAAGCAGTGGAGTGAATATTGTTCATCGTGCAGATGTGGGAGCTTTTGGCCAAGTATTGATTCTTTCGGAACTGACAGGTGTTTTGATGTTCTATCGCTCCTTAATGTAGCTACAGCAAATGTGAGCCAGAGACAGAAACAGTGACTGCAGCTTCATGGATTGTCCAGTTTTTGTTTAATGAACTTGAGATGGTGACCAGTTGGATAAAACTGTTTGTACAGTGAATGGCACCTGCGAGGGTCCAGATGTGCTTGGGTCTCAAATCCGGTCCTAGAAAAAGGAAATCATATGCATGATAGAAGATTCTGCCTTTCTCAGTCTTCCCAGCAAAATGTAAACCCATAAAACTGACGTTTTTTTGCACTTAACAGCACCTTTTGCCATTGATGGCAAGAGTTACTGTTAATGAGGGGTCAGAAGCGGCACAGGAGACCACCTTCTGACCAATCCCTGAGTCTGCATGTAAAAATGGTGGATGTGATGCGGATTAGCGTACTAATTAACAAAGATGAGTAACTTCTTTATGGGCCGTCCCGAGAGATGTATTATCAGTAGGGAAAAATGTAGCTCTCCGTTTTGCCAAGTGACCCTGTGGAAGTGTCCCTCAAGCTTTAGCACAGGTCACCTGGGGACCTGCGCTGATTTAGCTGATACATACGGTACTGGGGGCCTGGTTCTGTGACTGGGACAACGGGAGTGTATCTGTGTCCCAGTGAGAGTTAATGAAGTGATCGTAGCACAGTGTTTTCATTGCTCTGTCAGCGGTGCGAGGAAACAGTCATGCAAAACACGATCTTCCCCCTAGTCCAGACTTGCAGACTTGACTTCAGTGCCCAATCCAGAACTGGTTTCAGAGCTGTCCTCCTGGTTGTGTTGTAGGCCAAGTGCAGTAAATGGGGGTTTGGATGTCACCGGATCAGCCTGTGGTGTCACAGGTGTGGGTGACTGGGTCAGGGTTGTGCTGCCTTGTGTGGGACCGGGGCTGCCAGAGGGCCATGCCCAAGTGCTTGCTCAGAGAACTGCCAAACAGTGTAAAGCAGTTGGGGTTTGGGGGTTTTCCCTAAAGCAGCACGTTCTGAAGCAGTAAAAACGTTTGTTTGGGGGTTCCTAATCACGTCTGTGCCTCTGAAGGTGAAAACTCCGTGTGGGCGTCTCAACGGGGAACGAGAAACACAACTTGTCGCGGGCAATTGTGCGCGTGAAGATGCAGAGTGCAAACTTCAGGTTACTGTGCTTAAAAGTAGATCTCGGCATTTATTACAGCTGGTATTATCTTGGAATTGAACAGCATTTAACGATGGTTAATTAAGACTGCTCAAAAATTCCCAGAGGAAAGGAAAAGACAAGTTGGGTGCTGGACGCTTGTAGAGGGGGAAGTTATGATAAATGTAAAATACTGCCAGATGCTTTATGAACTTAATGTTTTTTCCCTAGGATTGTCACAGATCCTTGGGACTGTGTCCTGGCCCCAACTAGTGCTGTGGCACAGCAACTGGGTGTAGACACCTCTGCGAAAAGTCATAGCCATGCATCTGTGATGGGCATGCGTGTATGAGCCTCAAAAGGGCCTGGAGTAAATTATGCTCGATAAGAGCTCCTGGTTTGCACGTTCAGGTACACTGAAATAACGTGCATTTAGGCAACTTCAGCTCCTTCCGGACGTCTGGCGTCGCACACCCTGACAGCACGCGGGTGCTACAGTCGGCTGGGTTTTGGAGGGTGGCGGATGCTAGTGGAAAGGGAGCTCCAGGATGCACAGTGTCACTGCCCTTCCTCGTTCCTCAGCCATGCAGTCGGAACTCTGCCGGGCCAGGGCAGTATCAGGCCCTTGGCGCAGAGTTTGCTGTGTCCTGCGGGGCCGAGCTCAGCTCTGCCAAGCGCTTTGCGGCTGTTCGCTGGTGCTGTGCGCTGCTGGGCAGCGATGACGCGCTCCTCTCCGCATGCGCAGGACCAGGGCAGGCTGTCACGGGCTGCCAGAGTTCAAGGGCTGTTTTCTCAGAGTTATTACAAGTTCTTGCAATGTGAACCTCTAATGTTTTCAAAGACTCAGGCAGAAAGGACTCGCTAAACAGACTGTACCTGTCATCTCCCAGTTCATTGATTGCTTGGACCAAAGGTGGTGCTAAATCTGATCTTTGTCTGTAATATTTATGTTTAGTTAGACTTTTTTTTTTTACAGTGTTTGATAAAACAGATGCAGTGTCCTTCTTACATGAGAAATACAGTCCCAGCTTGGGACATGGCAGAACTCACTGGACCTTCAGGGTCCAGAATTGTTGCTTGTTAACATTTGAGCAGGCTTGCAGTGTTCGGGGGGGAGGTGGGAAAAGGGTACTCTATCTTCAAATGCTTGCAGACTGTAAGAATTGACTTGTGGGGTTTTTTTGTTTGTATTTTGTTTACATTGCCTCTTATGCCCTAAGGAAAAATAAATTTTTGACCTTTTTAATTGTGATCCAGTTGGTTTATTTTTTCAATTTTTTCAGGACTGTTGTAATTCCACTCATGTTTGTCAAACCACTGAATTTAGCTTTCCTGGGATATCTCACAATTTATGTGTAGATGGAATTGCAAATTTCAGCTTAGGCTTAAATGCGTAAAGGAGCTTCCCTCGTCCCCTGGCCCTGAGCAGTTGTTGTATGCTGTATTTTTGTCTCTCCTGATCCGCAAGTTTTACGGACCGCTAACCTCTGTCTTCAAACATGAAGAACTTTCATCTGTGTCGAGCAAAGTTTTAAGGTTTAAAATACTCTGTCAGGATGTTTTATGGAGAGGGATGTGTCATCAGGTCCAAAGTAAGAGAAAAATTGTTCTTTTACATGAGTGGCCCTTTGGTTCTATGATAAAAGGGCTGCTCTGCAAGCTGGGATGAGCCCAGGGATGTCGCTGTGTGCAGGCGGCTGAGTGGGCTGTGCTTGAGCGTGGGATATTGATCCTGCAAGGCTGCTGGGCCCTGATGACTCCTCTTACCTGTCTTTGAAGGTTGGAGGCCCTAAATAGGCCAACGAGTGTAAGTTCTTTGCTGTGTGAAGCAGTAGACAGGTGGTAGAACTGGAGAGTGTTTCCTAATGGATCCCTGTTCTTTATGCAGGACATCTCTCGGGCATGCAGAGAGCAGTGGGTATTAGGGGATATAACGGGCGAGCGGGTTCTAACAGGGGGATGTAATAGTAAAGAGGAAATCAGGTTGTTTTCTAGCACTTCAGTCCCAACTCGGCTACAGGAGCCCTCTGTGGAGCATTGTCCAGTTCCCCACTGGCTGTTAGCAGTTGGCATGACCCCTTTTACCCATGGATTTGCAGAGTGCCCGGCTGTGGAAAGCCGGAGTGCAGAGAGGTGCTGGCCCTCCCCAGAGCTTCGTTCCTGCGGCGGAGAATGACCTCACGTGCCTGCATCCCTCGTTTTAGCACGGGGCTGTGCCTTCTCCGCGTGCTGTAGCACTTCACAAACATCCAGCGGAGTCTGAGCCTGGCCCAGGCCCCGCCGTGAGCCGTGTCTCATCCCAGTCACGGTGTTGCCAGCAGCACGCACGGGATGTTGTCCACACTGGCACATAGGCAGGTGCTGCAGGAGTCCAGTGTGGGCACACCAGCCCTCTGAAGGATGCCAGCAATGAGATCTGAGCCAGCGTGCGCTCCTGGGTGTTTTAAGGCCCTAACAGAGACAAGCGTGCCTGGGAGCTGTGCCCCCCTCCTCCCCTGCATGCAGTGAGCCAGCCAGCGTAGGGCTGGTGCCATCACCACCTGTGCTTAGGTAGCCCCTCGTAACCCACTGTTAATTCCACCCTTGGTTCCTTCTTTTTCTCCGGGAGCCACCAGCAGAGCTGCGCTGCGCTCCGGCTAAATGTATCCTGCTTACAGGACCGGGGTAGCGTGTAGGAGTTGTGGGCAGGAGTCCAGTCGGCCTCAGGAGAAGGGGAAAATACTGAGGGGGAAAGGAAAAGGCGGCGGTCAGAGGCTGCGTGCCGTGCCGGGTGCGGAGCACCAGGTGGCGATGCTGGACCGCTGCGGTTCCTGGCCCGCGTTGGGAGCATCCTCCCTTCCTCCTGCCCCTCCGCGCCCCCCGCGCGGCCCGGGGGCTCGGGCGCCGCGGGCCGCCCCGCAGCCGGGGACACCCTGGGCATGGCCCGGCCCGAAGCAGCGGGAGGGATGCGGGTGGGCTGCCTCGTCGCTGGGGAAGGTGTGTGCTGCACACCACGCTTGGGCTTGGGAGCGACGGCGAACTTGCGGATCTGGTTTGGATTTGGTAAGCAGATGGCGACGGCGGGGGAGGGAGGGCAGGGTGGCTCCAGGGATGCTCAGCAGACCGGCGTGCAGAGCTCGCTGGGGCTATCGCACATGGCAGCTGCAGGGGGGAAGGGACAGGCTGGGGCTGTCGCAGGGGAAGCATGAGGGTACCTGCCCTGGTCCCTCTTGCTGATGCCAGGGGAGGGTCCGAGTGTGGCCGGGAGTGTTAGCGCTTCACTTGTCCCAGTACGTGGCAGTGCTTGGGCTCAGGACACCTGGCAGGGGCTGTCTGGCAGGTCAGTGTCCCCAGTTTCTGGGGGCAGTCTGCTTCTTGCAGTTCTTCCCCTTGCTCCTGAGGGGACAAGGTGGCTTCCTATGGCTGGGCTGTGGCCAGCGGGGGCTTTCCCGATCCACTGGAGATGCCCCTGTCCCTGGGAAAGCAGAACCTGGGCACAGCTCTTGGAGTGCAGCACAAGCGTGTGCAGACTTGCCTGTCCCAACATGTAAGAGCTCCTCGGGAGGTGGTGGAGAATCCAGGGGTGCAGACGTGTTTTCCCTCCAGCCTAGGAACCTCTAGATCACTGGGGAGCTGCTAGGGTGGACTAGCTTCAGCTGGAGAGCCTGAGGACACCTCTCCTGGGAAGTGCCCATCCCTTGTCAGATGGAGCACCCACGCTGGGGGAGAAGAAGCCAACTCCAATATGTCCTGTGACAGGAGAGAGTGATCCAGCCACTCTTGTCTGCTGACTAGTAGAACAAAAGGATGGGTAGTAAATCTCACCCGGCTGTGTTACAGGTGTGGTCCTGAGCGGAGGCCTGCAGCAGAGGAGCTGCTGGATTTTGGAGGAGCTAACATCACTCTGCAGAAGCCAAATCCCCTTTGGGTCCCTGTGTCCCTTGCTACGTGCCGAGGAAGCACCTGCATCTTGCCTCAGCATCTCCCTTGGCCAGACCACGGCTCGTCAGAGGGCCTTCTCCACAGGTTGCTCAGGTCAGGGCTGGGATTGCGCTGTCACACGGAGTGGGGACACCCGGCTATATTGCCCTGCTCTGCCCAGTCTTCAGCCCTTTACCTGGCCGCTGCCAGGCTGAGCAGCGCCGTCCTGGGTTTCCTGGCAGCACGTGTTTTCGTGTGCTGGTGAGGGCTTTTGTGTGTGCGTGGTTGCAGGCTGTCAGGAGGGACTGTGCAAACAAGGCAACGAGAGGAAAGCAGCCGTGGCTTCTCTCTCAGGGGAGGGCGTGAGGAGGCTCAGGAGCGTGGGCCCTGAGTGCGGGAATGTGGCTAGCCCTCACGTTTACTCCTGTGGCTTCCTTTATTCCTTAGTGTATGGGGTCCATCGGGGGGCTATTGGTTACCCAGCTGCCATGCCCCCTCATCCTCGAGCACTGAAGGAAGGCTCTCGCCACCCAGCTCCCCCCAAGCAAGAGGCTCCCGTGCCACCATTGCCCTTACCTTTTGCCACTGCACTGCCGACGGCCTTTCGCCACGCGTGTGGAAACGGTAAATACTCAGTCGCCCGTGCTGCTGCGGGATACCTAAATCAACTTTATTCACAATCACAGTTACCCAATTTTTCACAATGAGTTATTCTTCTCTTTAAACAGAACACAAAACATCTTAAAGTAAAGCAATGAAATGCGAATGACACAAGAACACGGAGGTACGTGGGAACTTACACCAGTCAGACAAAAGGTTAGGATTGTTTTTACTGTTACTGCTTTTGCTGTTGGATTTTTTTTTTCTCCCTGGAGAGAGCCTTGTTCTCCTCCCTGCTCACAACCAGAGGCCAGCTGATGCTGGGAGCAGGACTTAACCCCAATTTTTTTTGAGCTTGGATGCCGGGGGATGCTTTTAGCTTTTGCTAACTCCTAGAGTTTGGTCCACAGTAAAACAAACACAGTTATATATTAAAACACTCTGAATTTGAAAGGTGAAAAGGGAATTCACACCACTGCACTGGTACCCACGGATGGAGTTTCTTGGAAAATAGTGTACCCCTTGGCTTGCCCTGCACAGAGGGGAACCAGTCCCACTGGGGTGGTGAAGGCTCCAGAGGCCGCTTATTGCACGTTTCCCCACATCCACTATTTCATCAACACCTTCCTCCCCCTTAGGCCCCTGCTGTCCAAAATCTTTGCAGTACAGTTTGTGTAACTACGGAAAGAGGCTCCCTGTGCCTGCCAGTCACAGCTCTGTCCTCGGGTAAGCGGGAGGCTGGCTGCGTGCCTGCAGACTGGCCGTGCTCCTGGCATGGTGGCTGTGACACCCCCCCCAGACTCATTATCCCAACCTCCTCCCACCCCTCAGTGAGGGTGTCCAGGCACAGGAGCCATGGCCCTCCAGGGCTTTCAGCAGCTGGCCCGGGCCGTAGGGCAGGGCTGGGTTAGGGGTGTGCGTGAGAGGTATGCGAAGAAATGACGTAAATCCCTGTAACCAGAATGTCAGCGTTCAAGTTAGTTACTGCCCACTGGGGTGGGCTGGGGGTGGCTGTAGATCCCCATGGCAGGCTCCAGTCATGGCGGTGCCTTTAAGGGAAAGGCTCTACAACGTGCTTTCCAGCTAGTAGCCTCTTTTTTCATTTCCTTGAGACAACAGGACGAGGACATGGTTTCCAGGAGCTCTTGGGAGCAGCCTCTGGGAGTGCTCCTTCACCCACCTGCTGCCTGGTGGGGCATGATGCCAGCCCCAGCACGTGGCTGTGCCTATTAAATACTTTTATCTCTGAGCTGTGCTGCCCCCCTGTCCTGTTAGCAGCCACATGCTGGGGTGCAGGAAAAGGCTCAGCAGGAGGAGTGTAGCTCCATGTCCTGACCCTGGCCTGGTAGGCAACACGGCGGGGTGAGCACCACTGCTGCACCCCAGCCCTGATCCTCCCTCAGGGCTCCATCTCGACCTCCCACGTGGCTCTGGAAGGCAGCAGGATGGGGCCTGAGGGGTGATGGGCAGCTCCTGCTGCCATGGGGGCTGCCATCACAGGCACCTGCCGTGGGGACAGCGGGGCTCCCACCTGGGGCAGGAGGGAAGGGGATTGATTTAAATAAACCAAAGCCAACCAAACCCCTCAAGCTAGCTGTTTTTGTCTCCTCTTTTCCTGACACGCAAGGACAGCCACGTCCTGCCAGCGGGCTGGCTGCGAAGGGCTGAGTACGCCTGCCTGGTTTTGTCTTAAAGCACAGTGATAAAGTTACCAGTAAATGAAACCCGCAGACAGGTGGGTTTTTACATTCTTCCCCAGTCAGGTTGGGGTGTTTTGTTTCTTTTTTTCTTTTATTTTCTCCCCCACGAGCGCTGTCTGGATGGTAATGGAGGAAAGGCGAGGGAGACGCAGGCCCACGGGGGCAGAGATGCTGCCGAATCCCTCGTGCTGCGTGGAGACCATTCAGGACAAGCCACAGCAAATCGGGGCCGGGGGGGGGGCGTCTGAGAGCCTCTCCTCATGCAACAGGATGGCGACGGGAGGTGGCTGGACACCGCTGGGAGGGAGCAAGGCCAGTGCCAGTGTCGGCTGCCAAACCTGCCACGAATGTCTCTGCAAGGGAGGAGCGGGGCGCAGCGCTCACGGGGCTGCTCTTCCGCCGGTGAACATGGGGTGGGTTTCACTTCACAAGTCCTGGTTCCTTCTCTGCACTGGCCCCAGCCTTTCTGCTGTGGATGCACTCACTGCACCTCGCTCGCTGGGTCAAAGCTTGCCTTGCTCCGTCCTTCCTAAGGGGCTTCCTATGGTCAGGCTGGTTGTACACGGAAACGCGTTTCTCCTCTTCTGCTAAGGTGTCCTCTGCGCTGGGGGTGTCTCCGGAAGGAGGGGGTGTAGCACTGAACCTTTTGCAGCTTGCTCTTCCTGCTAAACACGGGAGACTCCCCTCCGCTGTGCGTGGTGTAGAAAAGGGATGATTACGCCAGCCGGGGTGATTAAGTTTAAAATCCACGAGAGAGTAGTCTGTCACGACTTCCCTGACACACTGGAGTTCAGCCCCAGGGCTGGCTTGGAGGGTAGAAGAGCAGCGTCTAAGCTTGTCTCAGCTGTTGCCCATGGAAGAGGGGATCGGAGGGAGTGGGGAGTGATGTTTGTTGAATCTCCTGGATGATGAACAGAGACCAAGACCTGTGTTGTTTCACAGCCTCCTCCCCACCTGCCCCGTCCCCACCACAGCATCGGCTGCTGCTCTAAGTGCTGCGGTATGTTTTGATGATATCTTTGATGGCCCGTCTGCAGATAGGGCAGCAGGCGTTGGCCATCTTCTTGAGCTTCAGCCCACACGAATAGCAGAGACACATGTGTCCACAGGAGTAAATGACCGTGTCTACCATGTTCTCGTAGCAGATGGTGCATTCATCTCCCCAGGGCCCTGAGACGGACGGGGAGATGGGTGACTCGGGCAAGCTGACGGGAGAGTTGGGAGCTGTGCCTGAAACACAAAGAACAGAGTCACTCGTGCTGTTTAACAGGATTCCTGACATCCCAGGGTAATGTCTGCCCTGAAGCCAGCTACAAAGGGAGGAACCATGCCCTAGATGCCCCAGGATCAGGGGTCCTTCCTGTGACCTGCTGTCCCACTCACAGAACCCTGGTTCACATGGCGAGGCTCAGGGCAGCAGAAAGGAGCAGAAAGGCAGTATCTACTGGGATCAGCTGCCCACACCAACCAAGAGGCAGCTGTTCCCACGCAGCAGGGGCAAAGAGCAATTTCACGTTGTCAAACCACTGTCTAAACATTAACAAAGGAGGAACATTCAGGAGGGGCAGATCAAGCCATCTGCTTTGAAAAGGGAGAGGGCAGCTGGCACTTGGTGGCAGCAGCTCCCAAGACAAGCAATGCTTCATCTCTGGGGCCAATCCCGGGATGTGGGACCACAATGCCTGGCTACAAACCACCCTGTGGATCCTTCAGGCCAGGGGTGGGGTGGTACCCGCATGGACAGCATCCAGCTCATAGTGGGTACGTTGCTTCGAGAGCTCCAAGGGTGTGCTGGGTTGCACTCATTACGCTTGAGGTACACCAGGAATGAGGCCTCCCCAGCGAAGCCACATGAGGTAGCAAGATAATGAGAAAATTTCTAATTTTTTTCACCAAAAGCCCATTAAAAATCTGAATGTTTGCTGTCACCCGTTATTAGACTTGACACTGATAGCTACCTTCAGCAAAAAAAGCTCTTGGGGTGGACAACAGTGACAAGGACTTGGTAAGATAGATATCCTGCCATCAGTGCCTTGGGATCACGCAGGTCCCGGGGGTTTTAGAAATGCTGCAGAACAGCCTATCGTCTCCTGCACATACGCTTACCTGAATCTCACTGGAATTCACTGGCGTATTGGAAATGCCAATACTGCCCTTTTCTGAGGAGGATACCGTAGGTGTGAGGAGAGGGAAAGGGGGACAGCCGGCATGCCCGTAACGCCAGCCTCAGCTAGCGTGCAGCGTGTCCCAGTCATGCAGCTCCCCAGAAGGAGCTGTGCGTCACGGGGCCGCGCACAGCGGAGCCTGCTGCCTCCCGCGGGGCCCTTCGTGACGAAAAGGGTTGGAGAAATATTGCTGTCTGGGCACCTAAGCGACTTCCACGTAAAACAGACTGAAAATAGACTTTGCAGAGGCTCTCCCTTCCTCCCCGAGGGAGCTGACAGGAGACTGTTGATCGCTCTGGTTTTGGAGTCCTTCTGGGAGACAAGCCTGAGGTGGGGAAGGGAGGGAGTGCTGGAGCGGGGAGAGCGGGGCAAAGGAGAGGCAGAGATGGGATCCCACCACACTTACCACTGATAGAGCTGCAGAGGGGGCCAGAGCCACATGTAGACAATATGGGGTCGGAGATGCCGCTGCAGAGGACGGTGGGGGAATTGGGTGTCGACGCGGGTGAGCTTGGCGTGGACAGCCCCAGCCGCTCGGCTAAGATGGTGGAACCTGCTCCACGAGAAAAGAAACCCACAGTTACTTTTAAAAATTGGGGCTGACGAGGCACTGGGGATATGTGGCAAGGGATGCAGCTCTCAGCACTTGTCAGGATTTGTGTTTCATCAGCAAGAAATCTAGGGAAGAGACAAAGTTAAAAAAAAAACAACCCTCATACACCTTTTTAAATGCTAGCAGCTGGCCCTGCAGAGACATCCAGTTCCCACAGCCCCTGAAATTTGCTGGAGCTCCTTTAGTCATCATAAAGCTTTGTTTCTGCCCTTAAATGTGTCTCAAGTCATTAAGTACAGTTACTTTCCTTATGGTTTCGTGCTCATATGTGCCCTCAGCACTACATCCAGCCACGGGCTTGTAGCCAGTGGAGGACACAGCCTGCAGCAGGGTGGGCTGGACTCCAGGCAGGAGCGTATCACCTCATCAAAGCACTCTATGCTAACCCCGCGCAAAATGCATCACCCCAGGCTCAGACAAATTCATGCAAACTCACTCGAGGACTTGCCAGAGACAAACACAAGGGTTTGGCAGTCCAGAAAACTTAGCTCTGCTCACTGTTTGCCTCTTTCGTAGGGTGGCCTGTCAGGTGAGGACAGAAACCCGGGGAGAAACCTCTTCAGGCCAGCCAACAGACAGTCACCAAATGCATTTGGCCCTGGGATGAACACTAACACCTCTCCCTGCCCAAACAGGAATGATTTCTCTCTCCACACACGTCTAGATGTGATGGCTCAAGAATGCAGAGCCCCTTCAAGTCCCTTCTCAGTGTCCCCAGCTCCGCTACCTCCTGCTCTCACTGTGCACCATCCCCTCTGTGTTAGTGTGCGCTGCCAGGAAAGCCAGCTCTGCCCCACAGTCTGCTTGGCACCCTCCCTTCGTCTCAGCCTCCTTCCGCTGTTATAAGAACAAGTATCTTAAAGCCCCTTCCAGAATGGAAAAAAAAAAAAAGAATGCTTAAAACTCTAAGCTGCAATGGTTTTGCAGGGGAATTTCACTGTTAACGGGGCAGCCCGGTCCTCAGGCAGCGGTGAGACAGCGGCATGCATGTGCCCAAACCAAGGTGTGGTTTCTGGGTGGTAAGAACTAGTTTGCCTATGGTTTTCGAGTTTCTAGTTCCCCAGTTGAGAAGACAACCAGGGTATCTCCATCAGCACTAAAATGCTGGGACTTCTTCATGTTACCATGTAAGGAGCCGAGAGACACAGAGGGCTTGGGTCTGCAGTGTCCTCCACGAGTCGGAGGCTACTCTCCAGAGAAAAAGTAGCAGCAGGAGGCCAGGAAAACCCCACGCGCCAGAAAGGTCCTTCAGTTCCTGCATGCAGGGAAGCTACAGAGCCGAGGAGGACCAAACCTGGGGTGCAGGGACTCCAGGTGCCCACTGCGGATGGTGCGAAAAAGAGCGGAAGCGCGGCAGCAGCCAATGCCAGCTTTTTAGCAGACCCAGACTGAGCAGTTAAAGTGCAGCACAGGGACTGAGGGGGGTCATCTTTGGGTCGAAATCTGTTCTGCGGGCTGCGCACGGGAGAATAAGCAATTCGCTTCAGGCTGCAGTCCCTCCCATCTACCCTCTTCAAACCAGGAGCGCTTTGCGCACCGGCAGGATCTGAAGTTGAATTAGCCTCTCTGAAGGGCTGTGGGGCTCTCACACTTGAGATGCTGTGGAGGGGCACCTCCTTTATCTCACAGACGGGAGCTGAGGCTGGAGTAGAGCTCAGCAAATAGAGAATGATGCAGCCTGTAGTGACAGCCACTAGCAACAGCCCTTCCCCTCCCATCTGACAGATGACCGTGGCAGAAAACTTGCCCTGTGGGTAACACACGCTGTAAACAGGCCCAGCAGGGGCACGGAGTTCAGCTCGTTCACAGCACACGGAACAAATATGAACACCGAGCAGCTGAGCAAGTTTTTCAAGCCTTCCCTCTCCTCCCCGCAGCCTGGAGCCATCTCTTCCATTCCGCTGACACACAGCACATCGCACTTCTAACACCAACCTGGTCATTTCATTAAATGCAAAATAAAGGCTATTAAGAGCATTTTTTTCTGGGCTAATAGGAGAATTTGGAGGTGCCCCGATGTCGTGGCTTAACTCCGGCTAACAAAACACCACAAAGCCGCTCTCACAAATCCCCCTCCCCTCCTCCAGTGGAGGGGAAGAATCGGAGGGAAAAGAAATAAGGAAGCTCGTAAAATTGAGATAAGAACTATTTACTAATTAAATCTAAACCAATATATACCGATACTACTACTAATAAATAACTAAAATAGTAGAAAATGAAACATATAGTACAATATATACAATATGGTACAATATGATACAGTTTCCAACCATCTACTGACCAATGCACACCCAGATGTTGAGGAATGAAAATCAGACCCAGAGAGCCCGAGACCCACAGCCCGAGAGCGATCGCAGCCCGAGACCCGCGGCCTGAAGGCCGGAGCCCGGGAGCCTACGCAGCAGATTCCGAGCAAACCTTATCACCGATAACACGGCCAGAAAACCCAAAACAATCCACCAGCTCCCACACGAATGAGCCAGCACAGGAGTTAGCAAAGCAGCTAACGCAGGAGGGTTAGCAAGTGCCTGGAGAGACGAGCAAGGGAGTAAGGGAGAGAGAGAGAAGGGCAGAGTAATGGCTACCGGACCCTCTTCCCCACCCAAAGAGACCGGAACATGACGTACTATGGGATGAAATACTTCCTTGGTCAGTCTGGGTCAGCTACAGTATCCGAAGCGGACAAAAGACCTTGAGTTCAGTATAGGCCATCCCCAGCACCAGCTGAGGCCTTATCAATGTTTCCTCTTAGCATCCAGCAACAGAGTTCCCTGGCAACCAGAGTGAAGGGAGTTAGCCCTTTCCTGAGTGAACCCAGCACACCCGGGTATCAGAGTATGAACTGACGAGGCATGCTGGCAGCCATGCAAACAGCCTTTCCCCAGTGCAAGGAGAGCTTGTCAGTGCGGAAACCACTCTTTTCTCTGGCTGTGGCCCGTCCGAGTCCCAAAATGGCCTTAGCCAAGAGCCCAGGGCCAGCACACACCTTCCCCCTTCTTTCTCCTCACACAAGGCGCAGCTCTTGACCTTCCTCCAGCGTAAGTACAGAGCTTCGTTTAAGACAATCTGAGTTCTCTACCAGACAAGACACACTTCCCCCTTGGTGACGGAACAATCAACCCAAGACGCGTTACTCACGCTGTTAATACAGCGCTGGATGGTGTGCGGATACCATGACAAGGAGCATGGAATGAGATCATCTGCAGGGTGGAATAAGCGTGGCCAGCTTGGCTTAACTAAAACCAGATACACGTGCTCAAGGCCAAACAGGCTCATTGTGTGCACAGAGCTCCCACCAAAAGCTAGCTTTCGAACCATGATTTTAAAACACTAAATAATTCTAAAGAAATCAATTTAAATCATGATTTAGAAACGTTCTTCCTCTCTGCAAAGCCCACAGATAAATTTGTCTCTGCTGCTACCTTGCCTCATGCTACATCTCAAGCACACTGGAACCACCTTTAAATTAATTTTGAATCAATTCCATTTGCTGTTTTATCTTTGCAAAGTCCAACTATCAGCAAAATCCAATGCAGATTGACTCTTTCTCTCTACTTCTGTCATCACTCTGGGAGAGATGCAAATAAGTAAACCTACCTGTCTCACAAAAGGAAAGAGAGTATTATACTTTCAGTAGAAGAGAATAGTACCATGGAATGTACAGACAACATCCTGCCAGGAAAGGCTGCTGGTGTGCTAGAGGTTTGTAATTCAAAATGGTCTTGCCAAACTGGAAATAGGATCAGAAATAAATGGGATGGTATTCAATACCCTCAAATGCAAAATGCAGCACTTAAGCAGAGATAATCAGCTACCCAAATACAGGCCAGGGAATTAGTCCATTCAATTACAAATACAGCTGTCCTACAGAAAAGGCCTGGGGATTGCTGGAGGTCACCAGATGATCATAAATCAACAATACCGTCCGGTTATGAAAAGCTTGCGCCAATCCAGGGCCATGTGAGGCTGGTTGAAGGACTGGAGCAGGAGCCTGGAGGCATCTCTGTCCCTGGAAATACTCAAAACTGGACTGGACATGGTCTTGTGCAAACCTGGAAGTTAGCCTTGCTTTGAGCGGGAGGTTGGATTAGATAAATCCCAGGGGTCCTTTCTGACCTAAAATGTATGATTCTATGATTTTATGATGGCAACACTTTTCGCGGGCTGCTAAAAGGCGAGAAGAAACAATCCATTCTTCCTGAAAGTTCTGGATAAGACAAGAAATCATGGGTTCAGACTTCTAAGTTACTCAGGCTAGACATTATGTAGATAATGAAGCACCGTAAAGCAATCAGACTTCCTAGAGGGACTATGGCATCTCCATCGTTAGAGCTCTTTAAGAACAGGAAGATGAAGTTGATGATCCCTTGGGAATCCATCCAGCATTTATGATATTTATGAGAATAGTTATCTATATCCATAATTGCCCTTTTATAGAACATCCTAACTGTGACCAAAATACAGCAGCTGTGGCCCTCAGAGATGCTTTTGGTTCTCTGTGTCTATTGTGGTGAACCGGGTGGTTTCCCAGAACATTGCAATCCCTTCTCAGGGGATATCTCCCGAGGCTGTCCCAACTTTTAAGCATACATCCTTTTGCTCATCGCTCTTAACGGCAGCTGTCTGGGGAGAGCTGTGCTACTGAAGGATTTACGTTGGTAAGAAAGCCAAACACAATGTCAATGCTCCCTAAAAATACAGACATTTCTACAATTAAGTCTCCCCCTTCAATGCATTTATAAAAATATTATTTCTACATTTGTTTCTCATAACAAAGTGATTATGCTGACCTGCTTACCACTGCGTAGGCCCCAGAGAGAGAATCGGGAAACAACCACAACAGCAAAACCAGGTGGGAAGAGCAATGTGCTGCCTGTGTTCTCCTGAGCATGCTCAGGGGTATTCACTAATGCAAGTAAATCCCCGGGGGCATCTCTGTGGCCTAGAGCAGGGAACAGCTGCCATGAATCACTCTGCAGCTATTCCCAACCCACTGCTAGGAAGCAGTATATTGATACTCCCAGACCCAAACTACAGCTGAGATGGAGGAGACAAGCAAAGTAATGCCAAAGAGCATGTTGCTTCCTTATTATTGTTGACTTTGGATCACTGAAGGTAAGGAAACTACCAGTTTAAGGTGCTCATAACACATTTCTTAATCTACTATCTATTCCTGAGAGAGGTGATAGAGGGGCAGGGCCACTCCTGGGACTCAAGTAATGACCACAGGCTGAACTCCATCAGGTTATGAAAAACCCCCACCAGCCAGTGAAAGGTACCCAGTCACTTCTTGGGATTTGACGAGGGCATTCCCCGTGCTGTCCCAGTGTGGGGAGGAGTGTTCATGTTCCTAAGGAGACAAAACTAAGACTTTACCCATTTTCCTAACTCTCCAGCTCCCTCTCTTACCCCTTTCCCCCCATAAAATTAGATTCAACATCCCACAGTCCCATTGCACCTTTTCAGATCTTAACCCAAAAAGCCTGCAAGCACAATGTCTCCATCAGAGCACTGGGACTGTGCTTGTGGAAATCTTGCAGAAACCAGGCTCCACAGGCTGAAAATGTCTGCTGCTTTGAAGTGTAAATGCAGACTTTGCTTTTAAAGAAGAAAAGAAACAAATGAACAATACCGAGTGCTTGCTGGCTGCAAACAGCAAGGAGTGTCATGACTTCTGCCCCCAGAATGATTTCTGGCAATACCGAACACCATCTCATTCACCCCTTGCTATTCGTATGATCTGTCTAGCGTCTTAATGACTAATTCACACACATTATAAAAATAACGTATAACCACTCCAGAGCTATCCTCTTTTTTCCCCTTTTGAACCCATCCAACTTGAACTTTGTTTCTCCCGGCTTACAGGATGCTCTCAGTGAATGTCCACTACTGTCTAACTCACAGCTCACATAGTTTGGTCACCATCAACTTCTTAATGGGATTTCCTTACCCATACCCATCTTAAGGGCTATGCCAGGATCTTAACTAAAAATTGTACCTACAAGACAAAATACGGGAGCCTCCTGCCATAGTTTCTAAGGAAGACAGTGTCTTACGCAACATATTGACTTGCCCACATGCTGAGTATCGCGTGGAGCACACTGACAACCCCTTCTCTTTTTGTAACACACTTGCTGCATAAACAGGACAGCTAATAAAGATCAGGTAATTACCAATAGTAATCACAGATTTCCAGTGTTGTTCCATCCCTCCACAGGTCACAGAGCTTCCAGCACACAGTGGAAAACATTAGAACAGCTGCTGAAATCTGGCTGCAACCTTCAACTGGCGTATTTAAGGGTGCTCAAGAGAGCTGTGCACTTTCATACATTTTAGTCCAGTGGGCACCTGACAGTCATAGTCATTTAGATGCCTTTCAAAACTCTCAACTTGATTTCCCTTTGTTCGGAGCCAGATTTTTAAGACCGTAATTTAAAATAATTCCCCTATCTCAAAAACTGCTCAATACCCATTCTTGCATTCAACACTCTCAGTGTATCAGGGCCATTGATTTCGTTATCTAAATAGGATCAAGGTTCTTTCAAAACTCTGGCACAGCTGTGGATACTGGGCTCCTGTGAACATCTGCCCATGGAGGTCCAGCCCTTAACAAGTGGTCTCCTGCAGTGTGAGCGAGCGCGGTGTTACTGAGACTGGATACTAGAGCAACTTAACCCTGTAGCCCTGCTTAATCTCACCTGCTATAGATCTTTGGCTTTATAGTGACCAGTGGTGTGTGAACACCCTTGATAAAGAACCGTGTGTGAGACTGGTAGGATTGGGACCTCAGTTTGAGTCCTTATTTACTGGAAGATCTACATAGGTCTTTTTTTTTTCTGTTCCTGAATGTGTGAACTCTCCCACTTCAGTTTTTCCTCTTTTCATCCTCCCATTTCAGAAAAACACAGACATACTTTTACCTGTTAGAGAATGCCGACTAGTGGAATTAGACAGCTCTTTTGCATATGAGAAGAGCAAAAGCCCATATTGAAGATGTAGTGGGAACCTGGAACAGTACAGTAAACGTGTATTCTCGTGACTTTGCAATCTAGCGGCAAGACACAGTGTACTGAGACCTCCTGGGTACTCTCCTCTTCTCCCAGGAAGAAAGGTGAAGTTTCTTTCTTTGAATGTTCCCCAGACAGATGTCAGACTAACACCTCTCCATTCACACTGAGACTAGAAACCTTGGTTTTCCATCAGTGGCATATCCACTAGAAGGTGGGTTTTATCAAGACAAGCTTTGCACGAGCTCAATCCTTCCATGTTTTATTTCAGTAACTGGTTTTCACTAATGCAAATGTTCCGTCAGCTGTAGAGAGAGCTGCAGCTACCGAACACTGTTTCAGCAAGACAGTCTCAATACGAAAACGGCAGCCCTACCCACAGCGTGTTCTCTGCTCCAGGGAGCAGCCATATACATTTCCACACATTATCACATTTTCTTACCCCCAGCCAAGGCTGCAGGAGAGCTATTCTTCCTCCCAGGGCCACTCAGGTCTTGCCCAACAGGGACTTTTGAATCCACCATGCCAACACAAAGGAACAGAGCACCTGTTGCTGCCTGGGCACAGCTCAACAATAATGTTAGGGAAGGATGTAAGCATATCCATCACTTCTGAATGCTATAAAATACACGTATTTACACAGCCATTTGTTATGTTCCCACGGTGATGGGAACAATACTGCATTGACCAGAAACCAGAGCTTCCTTCCCCTCGGGCTCAATGGTTTTTGGCCAGCCGTGCTCTCAGAGCCCAGCCTCTGTGCTGCAACTCATCTCTGCCTCTCAGGTGACCGACATCAGTTGATGATCCATGGGGTTTTTTGCATTCAAATATTTCCTGGGGGATTAAAAAACTGTTCTGAACAGAACAATATTACATTTTGTTCTTTACAAGCCCATGAAAACATAAGGGATTTTGCATTATGCTACAGAAATGTCCAGAAATAGGTCAAAAAGCAGCCTGGCAGATTTTGCATGCAAAATCATAAGGCCTGTGTTTGCAGGTGGGTGTCAGACAACCACTGTTCAAGGAAGTAAAAGTTAGATCCAAACCACATGGAGAACAGCAGTTCAGACTTCCATGGGGATCAGAAAAGTAGTGTACTTTATGGCTTCACTGGACCATTGCTGTCTGCTGCGTCCAGAAGGCCAGCAGGGCACCAGCATGCCTGCAGTTATATGCTCAATCCAGTTAGGCAGGAGAAATCTGAGAGCTGCAGACGCCATGGAAGTTTTTGATCCAGCAACTCTCACAGCCTGAGCCCAATGGACTATCTGAAAGCAAAGAGCAGACAGCAAACTCGCAAGGTATCTTTTCTGACCTGAGAGGTGAAGTTCAGCAGCTACTCAGCACTTCATCCTGCAAAATCCTGAGGGCATGGACACCACGCAGTGAACCTAGCTGAGCTGAAGCGAAAGAGCTTCTAACAGGGCGCCATCTCTCAACCTGACCAATACTAGGCCAACAGAGCATCCAGACAGAGCCTCAGATCAATAACAGGTTAAAAAAAAAAGAAGCCTGGATTGACTAGCTGAACTGCATCAAAAATGCGAGTTGGAGCTTTCATCTTAAGAAAAACAAGGCAAAAAGCCCTCTAAAAGATCACGGAATTAATTACCCTGACCAAAACTGCTTCTGTTCATAACAGCCCCTTTTCCAGCCCTGTCTCAGAAAGGGCATTTGGCTCAGAGTATCAGGGAGACGACAGCAAAAGTGGTTCTGTGAGCAAAAGGAAAACTGCTGCCTAACCCAGCACCTCCAAGCTCTGTGCTGCTCCAGGAGGGACATGTACAAATAGGGTGGCAGATGCATACAGGAAACAAATACTTTCAATTTTCTTGGCCAGCACTGCTCTGAATTTCTCTGGGACATTGCTGGGTAAAAAGGAATCTGACAAAGATGGAAAAGGAGTTTAGTCTGCTGTGTCACTCTCAGTAGCCAGAATAACTAACTCATGCCAGTGTTGGTTCAAAGAATAGGCAGACCTTATCTGTCCTGACAGACAAGTTGCAATTCAAAGAGGCTGGTATATGATCCCATATCTGTAAATTCACTGCAGACAGGCAAAGGCATTAGGAGATAAGGGAGATCTATACATCACTTACTATGAACATCTCACTGCAGCCAGGGGGAGTTTATTATCCTAGTGATGATCATAATTTCTGCTTTTGTGGAGAAGAGTGTGCAGAGGACAAGACATTTGCAAGCCCCGTGGCTTTCGCCTAGAAGATGTCTTCTTGCTTTACCCCGCTGCTGGCTGATACCTCAGCACACAGGCTAATGCTCACTTACCCATGGCAAGCGTGGGTTAATTATGAGTCACGTGCGAGGAGATCTTTAGCTGGATGTTATAAAGGTGCCACAAGCAGGTATTAAATCTGACACTGACCACAGTGGACAAGCAATTGACTGCATCCAATTCTCTATGACTCTGCCATTTTCCAAGGCAGAGGAACCTGTCTTCTCTAATAAAACATCTTCCCTTTGTGCAAATTCTTCTTTAAAACAATTATTATAAAGCAGGAGGTGAATGGAGAGCCCTGTGCAGTACTAGAATCGAGCGCAGAAGTTACAGACACTGTAACGCTGGCGAGCAGCTCTTGCCACTTCACATCAGTAATGTGTACCTCACTTGCAATGACAGATAAAACCATGCACCGTAGGAGGGTTTATGAAAAGGCATCAATTAACACAAGTGGGTTTCTTTCCAAGAGGCACTGAACATTAACTCTCTTCCTTGCTCCCCTAGTCTGTAAGGCCATAAAGTACCACATACCCTGCACTGCATAGGAACTCGGAGCAGTTAAGTGCCACACAACACAGGCCTGGTAGACCCAAATTGGCTTAACGAGTCCATTTTCCATACAAGTGGGAAATGTTTCAAAAATAATAAACCCGCTCCCCCCAGACCATAGAACTCTGGGGCACTCCTAACTGAATGCTTGTTAAAGGAAACAATTCGTTATGTGCATTTCTGTGCAACAATGCTATGCGTTCATCACGTTTTTCTTGTGCCGTATTGAACTCAGCAACTTCCATGTCACTGGGAGGAACCAAGGTGGAGACGGATCACGTTCCCGAATGGGTAACCTGCTGGCCACAGCTGAGATCAGAGATGAGGGTGTGTGATTTAGTACTGCAAATGGCCAGCTTCTCTCAACCAGGAGAAGCTTATCAATTTAGAGCTGGAGAATCAAAATCCTGGATTCTCCCTGCCTGTGTGAGAGACTTTCCTACAAACTGTACCTGCTGTCTGCACCGTGGGCAGTGTGCGTAACAACTGTGCACACCAACGATCACGCAAATATTATGCATGCTCACTGCAGTTAATTGTATGTGCAAAGTAAGTACATAACTGCCAGAGTGGAGAACTTTTTGGGAAGATGCAGGTGCTCTGCCATGGAAGGATGGAGTCCTGGGACAGTCCGGGAGCGAGTGGTCAGCTCTTCCTTCCTCGCCTCTCAGTTTTGAGCCCCTTGACCAATCTCAAGAAAGTCTGAAATAAGGATGGAAACCCCAGCAACAACTGAATTCTAAATATCCTGCAATGGGCAGCTAAGTAGGAGCCCCAGCTCAACGCTCACGGTGGAGGAGGCGGGAGAGCTCAGCCCCCATGCTCTGCATTTATCCCTGTGTGGATGTGGCACAGACCTACCCACACCGAATGCTGGCTCTTGGGTTGGGGTTTTTTTTTGAGGCCTAATGCTGACTCTTGGCATTAGGAGACATGCAGAGAGCTGAAATACTGTGCAGCTGTTCTGGTGGGGCCGGAGTTAACTGAAGTGCATGGAGAGAAAGGACACAGATAAGTTGGCAACTCGGCCGCACTAGTATGAGCGTTGATGGAACATGTTACTGCATTGCTCAACAGAAATCCACAAGGGAACCCACCCCAAAATAAAACAAATAATAATAAAGGAGACAAAGGAAGATGTTTTACATGCTGGTGATTCACTCTGAGACAAAAGAAAATGAAAGAATATCCCCAACCATTTGGAACCCCAAATACTAAATATATAAACTTATTGCTGTGATAGCTCCTCCAGACATGAGTCATACATTTTAAAACCGTATGAGGTCAATCAATTTAACTTCATAAATGAATTACACCACCCAAAACAGACCAGTGTATCTGACTGGCTCATTTCAAGCTTTCAGAGCTGTCAATAAAACTGTGTGTGAGCTGAAACGCTTACCAGCAAAAGCTGAAAGCAGTAAATCAAATTTAATAGGCTGGTTTTGTCGACTGTACAGGAATGATGCCTGAAAAAAACAACCCAAGCCTGAAGTAATGGAATGCCTAAAGGATATGCAAAGACTTCCATTTGCTGTTCTGGGTTTCTGTTTGGTTGTCCTGTGCGTACAACCCACAGAATTTCTGAATTAAGACCAGCACTTTACATATAAAATATTTAGAAAGGCTTCCAATCCTGACAGAAAGATCTATTGCCTCCCTCAGTAGCTGGTTCCTGTAGTTAATTACCCCCACTTACGTTTAATTTAAATTTGTGTCCCTTCATTTTCCAGCAGCTTGATATTTTTAAGCTATTATCTGCTACATTCAAGTGCCCTCATCTTCCATTTATCTTCCCCCCATGTGGTCAGGTTGCCTTTTAACCTTTTCTTTGCAACAAACTGCCATCCACTGCAGATGACGGTGGCCACTGTGCTGTAGAGGTTCTTGTGTTTCATTTATTTTACTTTTGCTGGCATGACATAAAGAAAAATAGTGTTTTCAACCTCATCTTTATTTTCTGCTTTTTTATTTCTCCTACAGCAAATATACTGCCAGTATACGATGCCAACCTGACAAGATGGAAACAGAAGTCAGAATTCATTCCTATCAAACCAAGCCCACGCTGCCCTCCTCTCTTACGGAGTTCTGTAAGACCATCAGCCTGGGTAGAGATGGTCTTTCCTGCTATTTAGATCAGGAAATAAGTGTTGTATCCCCAACACTGTGGAGTAACTGCAGTCAGCAAATGTCATCTTCTGTGGCAAAGCCACAAGACAGGAGGGACTTGAGCTTGGTCCCCGCTCTGGGTCAGGACCAAATAACTAATCTTAAGGCATGAAATGTGGTATCCAGTGATCAGTACCCTGAGCCATCTTGTTCTCCAAGTCAAAAATAAATCTCTAGGTGCAAGAGTGGCATTGCTGCTCTCCACCTTCTCATCCTAAAAAAAGAAACAGAAAATCTGCAGAGGAAGCAAAACCAGCAACCTTAATTTCATTTTATAGTCGGCTGTAGTGCTGATGTTCCCTTAACACTGCGTAACATTGCTTTGATTAATCTAATAATGGTATGCCCCAGAAATAGAATGACATCTGCTATTTAAGATAGCTTTGGTACAATTCTGTCTCCTGCAGTATTTCTGTCTCATCTCTTTCAAGGATATGGAACTTCACTTTTTCCATTAAAACTCGAAAAAGATGACTATAAACATGTCTTCTCCTGTGATACAAAGCTCAAACTACAAAAGATAGATCACACAAAGTTACTCTTGTTTGCATTCTGAAGACGGAGCTTGTCATAAGGAAGACGAACACTTTATATTCTTCTTACATTTTCTAATACTATTATGACAGATATTATGGCAAGCACCATAAGCTGTTCCACTGCGGTGCAAACAGTGCACATCACCTCCCTAATAACATTGCAAAAGCTAGAGATGGGAGTTCATTATTTCCTTTGCCTTCTGCTGGAATATTACTGATCCATATAATTACTGCAGTCGCAGAGACGTGCAGTGTTGGGACAGCACCAGTGCTCTTCTCTGGGCAGCTGCACTGTACCGATACTGGGACTGTACCACTCCCAGCACTGTTATACTGGAAACATAAGTCTGAAAAGTTCTATTTGTATTTTAAGACCTGTTAAAGACTATAGGCAAGCTCCAATTCCATAGCTTCTAACTGGGAGACAGCAGTTTGCTGCCCAAGCCTGACATGGATAACGCTGCACACTCAGCAGGGTCCTACCCTCTCCTTGAAAGAGGCAAGGTCAGCAAGTCCGGTTCTTTTAACTTAGGAACAGTGGCCCATTTTCCGCTTCTCCTCCAGTGACCGAGGCCAGAAAAGTCTGTTATGTGGTCACAAATACAGGTAGTGAGGGTATTTCCAACTCAGCAGATTTTATTTCATGCCTCCACACACACCTCTCTCTAAAACGCGCCCTGGTAGCATACTGGCTTGGGCTGAACTTTTGGGCAGGTAGGGAGGACATACACAGGGAATAGGAAATTCTTTGCTTAGCTGACGGTTTGCCCAGGACACAGGAGGCCTGTGTTCAGGTCCATATTCTGCTGAATTCTGTATGAGGGCGTAATTCTGTCCCTCTGGTGAGACACATCATCTCTGCCCTGTTTCAGGACCTTCTGCAAACAGGCTATTTGCTTTGTGCAAAAACTGCCAGAATTAGTGATCTCAGATGAAAAGAAGTACTGGATGATGACTTGGTTTTACCAGCAGCTCAATGACCTGAGGATGTTTTCCCTCTAATGCATACAGGAGCATTTAATCTCTTGCTTTACTGGGATCTGTTTGACTTCACCTACCATTATCAGAATGACATGTTGGTGGAGGGCAGAGCTAGCCGTGTATTACGTACAGTACGCACAACAAATGTAATCAGCCTGAATTATCAGGGATTGAATCTTGGGCTTCTGGAAATCAACTGCAGTATTACATTTGTCATCTGTGAGCTTTAACAGCCACAAAACACTCACAGCACAGGCCCATGGTCAACTTTAAGCAAATTATATGGGGCACTTCAAACAGTGATTAAGGTGAACTGGACCTCGCAGAGAAATGTGTGTGTTCACCACAATTTATCTTCAAAGATTGTCTATAAATCCTGAAAGAGGAGGCGTTTGTTGGCTGTTGGTTGGGTTTTTTGTGGTGTGTTTTGGGTTTTTTTCTGCTGGGTTAAGAGAGGCATTTTAACAGAGTCCTAGAATCATTTAAGTTGAAAAAGACCTTTAGGATCATCAAGTCTGACCATTAACCTAACACTGCCAAGTCCACCACTAAACCGTGTCCGTAAGTGCCCCATCTACATGTCTTTCAAATACTGCCAGGGATGGTGACTCAACCATTACCCTGGGCAGCCCCTTCCAATGCCTGGCAACACTTTTGGTGACGAATTTTTTCCTGTTATCCAATCTAAACCTGCCCTGGTACAACTTGAGGGCATTTGCTCTTGTCCTATCTCTTGCCACTTGGGAGAAGAGACCAACACCCACCTCTCTGCACCCTCCTTTCAGGTAGCTGTAGAGACCAATAAGGTCTCCCCTCAGCCTCCTCTTCTCCAGGCTGAACACCCCAAGCTCCCTCAGCCACCCCTCACAGGAATTGTGCTCCAGACCCTTCCCCAGCTCCTTTCCCTTCTCTGGACACACTCCAGCCCCTCAATGTCTTTTTGCAGGGAGGGGCCCAAAACTGAACCCAGGATTCGAGGTGTGGCCTCAGCAGTGCCCAGCACAGGGGAACGATCACTGCCCTAGTCCTGCTGGCCACACTGTTCCTGATGCAGGCCAGGATGCCATTGGCCTTCTTGGCCTCCTGGGCACACTGCTGGCTCATATTCAGCTGCTGTCAACCAACACCCCCAGGTCCTTTTCTGCTGGGCAGCTTCCCAGCCCCTCTTCCCCAAGCCTGTAGCATTGCAGGGGGTTGTTGTGACCCAAGCGCAGGACCCGGCACTTGGCCTTGTGGAACCTCCTACAGTGACCTCAGCCCATCAATCCAGCCTGTCCAGATCCCTCTGTGGAGCCTTCCTGCCCTCAGGCAGATCAACACTCCCACCCAACTTGGTGTCAGTTTTTCACCTGATGAGGAGTTGAGGCAAAAAGGAAGATAAATATATTTAAAGTTATATGAATAACAGTATAAATAAGGAAGGAACATTTTTAAATCATCTCCAGTTAGAGAAGTACCAGGAATTACATCATGTTCTCAGAATTTATCATTTACTTCCTGACACTGACACTAGCAGAACCATGACATGGTCCAAATTCATGGCCAAACACAGCCTATACGTGTCCAATATACACACACACAAGCAAAAACCAGTATGATCCTAAGCAAATGCTATTTCAAGGCTTTTCCCTCCACCCCTTCAAAACACAACTTTCAGCATTTAAATGAAGTACTTCAGTTAACAGAGCCTAAAAACAGAGCAAAATATCAAGAGAAGGAGGCCAGTTCTTCAGAGGTCCATCAACCTGTATGAGCTACACTGCCTCAAATATGGCTGGAGGACAAGGAAACCCCTCTCCTGTTGGGCTGGCCAGTGCCACGCTCTGTGCACCAGTGGGATCATGCGTCACTGCTTGCTAGCCTGGGGAAGGCAATGGGACCACTCTTTTTGGGAATCACGCCAGATAGCTAATACTCAGAAAAGGGAATCAGATCCCATTTTTCCTGCTGGCTATGCCCTACATTAGTCCAGCCCAAAGCACCCTTCCTTGCTTCTCCTAGGCCAGTGGTGACTCACCTGTACTTTAATGGAGGTCTCTGAGGATTAATTAAATACCTGCAGAGAGCTTTGAGAGCATCAAAGTGAAGGATGCTAGAGAAGTGCAAAGAGGTAAGTCTTGTAGCTCATATTCACGTGCTGCATATGTGCCTTTTTTTTCCTTTTATAAAAGCAAAATTTGTACCTGATCCCCTTCATTCCCCCCAGCCCTCCCCTGTGATGCCTCTCACCTTGCTGGCTTTGTGCGTGAGGCTTGAAAAAGGGGGTCTGACTTACCCAACAGGCGAATTTGCGTCACCGCGCCGTGTAAAACAAAGAACATCCAGAGGGGCTGGGAACAGTCCACGCAGACCTGCATGCCAGTGCCGGCACCGTTGTGACTCAAGTGCAGCTCACCATCTGAATTCACCATAAATCCCAGGATGTCTCCGCTCTGGAGGGGCACCACGACTCGGCAGATGGCCCAGAACTCCTTTCGGTCGACCAAGGACTCGGGGTTATAGGGGAGGTCGCTGGGGCGCAAGGTGCTGGGGTCGCAGGATGTCACCCCGTAGGACAGCGTCCCCGTGCGCACGGCGCTGGACTTGTTGATCTTGACGAAAATGGTTTCGTTGATCCGAAGGGGTCTGCTGGTGAAAACCAAAGTCCTTTCCTCCCGAGCGTGCTCCAGACGGGCCACGGTTTGGTCATCGAGGATTTTGACATGAGGTCCCCGGAGGTGGTGGAAGCGGAGGTCGCTCTCCAGCTGGGAGGGAAGGAGGTGGGAGTGCTGGGAGTTGAGGGAGTTCTGCGGGATGGGGCACGTGGTGGCCGTCACGTGGAAGGTCTCCTCCTGCAGGTTGAGGTCACACAGGCTGACCGAGAGGCGCGTGTCCTCCGTGTCCCGCCGCAGCGAGGGCCGGCGGATGGCGGTGAAGGAGCGGGGCCGCAGGCAGTCGGGAGGAATGATTTCACTGTCTGTTGGGAGAGGGAAAACAAAACAGGGGTCACCAGTGAAAATGAAAACACCCGGGAGCTTGCAAATGAGTACTGGTATGATTGATATGTTTAAAAGGGAAAATCAGAGATGTGCTGCCATTAACAAATTTTCCCCTTTAAAATATGGAAGCAGAGTATCACAAAATGTATTTGCAATCGATTGCTGTTCTTGTATTCTCCCCACTAGCATCACCATTTTCAGCTTCTGAGCAGGCAGACTCAAAATCGATGGGAAGAATTGACCAGGGGAGGATCTCCTTGGAGAGGGGAAGCAGAGGGTAAATAATCTGAAACACACCCTGAACATACTAATCAATATCTATACAGGCTCTGAGTTTTCATGCCCTCTTTATTGTCTACAGTAATTCTCATAGATCTAGGAAATAAATATTTAACTACACTTTTTTTTTTTTTTTTTAATGTTAGAACAAATGCTATGTTCAGTTCTAATTTATTTAACATCATATGAAATTTAATTAATACTTCTGAATATAATTAATCATTAGCGTTCTGGTGCTCACTGCAAACCAGTACAGATATGGATTTCACAGTGTAGAACGTGGGAATATTAATTTCTATAAATAACATACAATCGTTTATTATCTCCAAGCCAAATAATTAAAAATCAACTCCACAGATATGTAACAAGGGAAGATGATGCTTACAGATTCAAATCCACCAGCGGAAACAGAATCACACCTTATCCTCTTTGTTAGTCTCAACCTGCTGTTTCAAGAGCTAATCATCAATTTATTTGATTCTTTTTCTAAGGAACATAATCGCCTGCCTTTAATGCCTAAATTACTTTTATTTAACATATCCTTAGCTATGCTGTTGCCATAGAAACTTTAAAGAGCAATATACTGAGGAAAAAAAACCCAAACCAAACATTATTTGAAAAGATTACAAAAATAAGCTGAGATAAAAGGAAGGATTCATACTTTTGCTTGACTTTCTGAACTCTGAGGAGCCCATAGCATCAAGGAACTACTCGCTCTGAGAAAACTGAGCATGTGGGTAGTTCTCTGCAAATGCTGTATTAAGCTACAACCCGTACGGACTGTTCCTCTGCAGGAACTACGGCTGAAGAGCGTTGTGGCTTCAAGCCTGGGCCCAAACAAGACGAGGTGGGATCACCCCACACAACACAAACCCCCACAGGTGGCACAAACCAGCACTGCCAGACCCCAGCCCAGGACCTGCCCCAAGGATGGCACAAGGTGGAATGGCAAGAGGAGGCAGAGGAGCAGAGACTGCTAACCTCCTCTACTAACCAAACACCTGCTACTCCCTTGCAGTGGGTGCCTCTTCCACCCCCGTACCCTTAGGATTTTCTTTTACGACAACAGAAGAGCAGGACCTCAGGTTATCTGAGGATTTTCCCAATGGGACGCACCCTCTCCCAATACACCAGAGTACCGGTGTGCCAAGGAAAAATGCCAGCTACTGAATAACCGACATGTCCTGCAGTATCTGAGGCCTGATTAACAGCCTTTCCTGCCCTCCTCTTCTGGGAGCCCTGACAAGAGCACACCCACACGCAGTTTGGCTTCAGTAGAGCTCTTTCCTTTGCCTAAACTGGATTATTCCAGGCTCCTCTTTAAATAAACTGCTATTACAAGGGAAGCACAGTCTCAAAATAAAAATGAGCTTTGTTTCTCGTATTTGATTTCCCCCATAATTATATTTCAGCTTCTCTTCCCAGAAGTTAATTAAAGAAAAGGAGGAATAAATAAAAATCAGAAATTACCTCAAGTAATTTAGAAGTGGGTCGCATTAATGCTTTGTAATATATGGGCTAGCATTTGCATTGCAAGTGCTCCTGCTGGGTAGCATTAGACTTATTTTACCCTCCTTTGGCTGGAAACCCACATAGGAGAACAAATTAATACTGGCAGCTGACAACGATCCTTTGGTGTAGGTGAACGGGTAGAGACCTTTCTGAATAGGAACAGAAGGTCCTCTCTATTTTATTCCCTGTAACTATGCATGTGCAGCCTGGCTGACAACTGTGATGTGTGGGTAGCTTGCAGCCAGGGTTTTGAAACAGCTTGTTTTCCACCAGGATGATTGCATTTCCCTTTGGCTGCTGGACAAAGTATCTTTTTCTATCTGAAAAGAGGTTAAGAGAGATGGAGTTCTGCAGACAAGACACATGGCAGCGATAGCAAACCAGGGTTACACATCCAACTGTTTTACTTAAATCCATCAGTAGCTCAGATGCCTAGCCACATAAGGGATAAGACGTCTCAAGCATATGAGATTGACTGTGAGGCTTGGTTCATTAATGTTTGCAAATACCCGTGGAAGAGAGGATTGCAGTTTACTGGTATCTAAAGCGAGTTTGTGAAAATTTAGAGAGGTGGGCCTCTAAGAGATGCTGGCCTGCTCCAGGGCCCTATGTTTTTATACATCACAAAATACTCATCTGAAAAAGAAAAAAAAAAACACCAACCCACTGAATATAAAGTAAAACAAAAGTGGGATTTATCTTTTGGGTTGATAGGGAAGTTGGAAGAGATGTGGAACATCATTTATCCGGAATAATTGATAATGGCCAAAGGCTACTAAAGAACAATTCGAGAGAAATGTGAAATAAATGAGGTGACTTTGAGAAGTTTCTTTCACCAGAAGATACCCAGGAACTGAGTTATTTTCTTCCACCAAAGCTCCAGTTGTCACTTTTTAAACACAGACCAAGCTGTACATGATGAAATGGCCCTTAACAGCCATACTCCTGCAGAACATTTACAACTGTCCTTTAATGCCTACAAAGGAGGGACTGTCCATGTAGGAGTGTTCAGGCACATTTATATTCGCAGAGACAAACCTGGAGCACACCTCAAAAAAGATGGAATGACTTTATGTGATGAGACTGTAAAATACAAAACGGGTCCAACAGCCCATTACTGAGGAGATCACCTGGCTTCAGCCTGAAGTATTTAGAAACCACCCCTTCTTATTAAATATTACAAGGTTATAAAATTTCCTGTATAAGGCAGCTGGCAGTGTTTCCTTGGGAAACATCAACCCAAGAAACACCTCCTTGGATAAGACTAGATGGACTTGTGAGTGAAGACCACAGCTCTCCCAGAGTCACCGGAGCAAACTTTAACCCGGCTGGCTGGGGTACCACCAGCAAGCTGGCCGCAATCGCGGCAGCTCGATGCAGGCTGGCTGCCCAAGTATCTTTCCAGAGAGGTTTTGCTGAGCTCTGCCTCAGTGCAGTTATGGTGCCAATGCCAGACTTAAAGTTTCTGGTAGCAATATAGGTATAGCCAAAGCAGAAAAGTTTTCTAATACAAATTTTCTGCTCCTCGGGTGCAGAATCTGAGACACTGAAATTTTGTACAGAATGTCTAACTTAACAAATCCCTTTTTTATCTTTTTCTGGATTTGTTTAAGAAAATAAATGAGCAGCAATAGCGAAGTAGAACTCAAGGACACTTGAACAATTCAGCCATCTTCTGTCTTCTCCTCCTCTTTAGTACGGTTTGTCTGCAAAATTTAGATTCTCAGCAGCTGATGCCTTACACAGAAAATTAACTTGAAGTATCTTCCTCAAACTTGAGTCTTCAAAGCTCTCTGTTTCCCCACTCAGAGCATGGAAGAGCTTCCCGCTTTGTGCAAGCTCAATGAAACTGCAGTAACACTTTACAATAGCACTTACAAGGAGCTGGTGAGCAGCCAGATACAGCTGTAATCACTGCATCCAGATCAGCATTATTTCTCTACCACCTGGTTTTTAACTACTGCCAAATGTTGTCTCCTTAAAACCATCTATTTCCTTAAACATGTATAATATGTGTAGTATTTATTATAGACATCACATACATGCACATTTAAGATGCACATCCAAACACAAATGCATTTCTAACCACCAGCATGCACAGATCACCCCAGCCCCACGCAAACCCGAGGGGAATATGTTGCTGTCAGGCTGTCAAATCATTATTTCCTTCTTCTTTGTCAGCACTGTCTGTTACTGCCTGCAGGCTTGACTTTCCAAGGTCGGGGGCAGCCAGTACTGACACACCTGTACAGGATCTGAGGAAGCAGAGCAAACTCAGCACACGCATGCTGGAAACTTGCAGAGTCTAGTATTTAACTGCAAGCTCTAGGGACACAGATCTCCTTCTCTTGATTCCTGAGATTGGTGCAATCCTATGGCCTCATATTAAATGAATTTCTTCAGAGTATGAGGCTGTAACCTCTCTCCGGAATGAGCTATGGAAGACTTAGTATAAATAAACCAAACTTGAGACTTATTACCACAAAAAATAACTTACAATTTGGGGACTCAGCTAGACAACACAAGAAACTACCCCATTTCTAGTGATCTTCCCTCCCAGGATAGAGAAATGCTGAAAAAACATGGAACAAATTCCTTCCTGACTTAGTTCCTAGTCATTTCTTGCATCTGGAGAACATTTCTGACCTCAGCTACTAAGCAGAGAGTAAAGAACTGGTAAGGTCAGAACCCTCCTGGGGTACTCCTTCCCCTGCCATGCAGAGCCCCATGTTCTTTCCTTCCTTCTGTTCTTTGCTTTACTTCTTCTCAAGTGCCCTTCTCTCCCCTTAATCTCTTACTTCACTGGGTAATAGCATTTCTAGTGGTGAGGGCTGGTGCTCATTGTATAATTCCCATGACCAACAAACCTCAGAGGTGCTAAGCTACCAAAAGACATCTTGAAGTCAGTATACCCTACAAAAATATTTTATGTAAGTATACAACTGCAAGAGGATGTACACTGCATTATTCCCACCACGCTGGAGGGGCTCCATTCCTATTCAGGAATGCAGATGAAGGCTCCGTTTCCCACCATCAGCGCTACCTGTCAGGGGGGGTTTTGTAGGGAGGACGGCTAGCCCTCCAACACCTGGAACCTCGCACTATCTCCTCCATGGTCTACAGCAGACTTACGTAGCTAACAGTCCATTTGGCAAGACTTTGACATTGGAGGGAGAAGTGTTTGAAATATAAGGCAGATGTATCACGCCGTAAAATAACATTGCACTCAAAAGCAACTGGGAAAAGCAACCCGTCGCAAGACAAGAAATAAACCTGTGCTTCTGGAAACCTTCTGTCACTCACAGCCTTGTACTCCCCATCGTGGGAGTACAGGTATTAATCCCAGCTCAGCTGCCTGCCTTGCAAACTCTGCCCATGTTGTGCTGTGGCAATCTTTGCTCCTTTGTTGACTCAGTCCTATCGACCTGATGTGTACTGCTGGGGAGCTGACATGCTTCAGTGCAGAAGTAGCCAGAACAATTTCTGTATGTGGTTTATAGCTCAATTTATTATGTACTTTAAGGTGACTGAGGAGTAAAAACTCAGTACAATGGAAACAATTCATATTCTCATTTATCCCTCCTATAAGAAGGACGAGGAGCACTGGGACCGGGTGACAAAGAGCAATACCCATTCGCAAACCCTTTTGGTTACCAGTTTGCCCATTGTGTGTATGGCACCCAGTCCACAGCACCGTCTCCACTGGTAAGAGGTAGAGCAGCCATGACTGGATCTGGGGGACTGTACAAGGCTGTGTGGCCCTGGGTTCAAAATCCACCCAAATTAAAAGGCGACTGGAAGCAGATCTTCGTGCAGCCTGCTGCACTCATATGGTATGAGACATCCTCACCACCGTGGGATGCTCTGCTCCAGGCTCTCGGGCTCTGCCACGTGTATCTTAGCTGTTTTATTGTACCAGCAGAAGCTAAGCAAACAGGAGAGTGAAAATCATCCTTACTTAAATAAACACAGGAGAAAAACTGAGAAGTGAAGAAAGCCGAGGCCATGCTCAGAGTCATTAATAGGCAAAGCTCCACCCACAGAGCATGTCCAAAGTGCTCTCGCCTGCTGGCGATGTGTCTGGGCAGACACTAGTAAAACTATTTGTTTTTCTGCAAACTTGTACTCTTCCTGTGAGGTCTGGAGAGGAGGCTGGGCTCTGCCACGCTCAGCATAACGCTGCGGAGACTCACGCTCCTGGGGTGGATGCTTTTGCTCCAATGCTGCACACAGGTTTCCCCCTCACCTCCCTGCTTGTTACTGTTAAATCCTGAATTTATATGACCCGAGACCACTCCATCATGGTTATTTCTGATAAACCATCAGGCGCCAGAACGCAGCTTCTCGGACCGTACAACGAAGCCACTTTCCTAGTGTTATTGTAGCATGTGGGAGGCAAGTGTTTAAAATCCCTCAAAGGAATGATTCAGACTAAAAACCTCCTTGGCCATATAGTTAGGAATGAACTTCTACAAAGTACGTTTCCCTTTATGAACAAGCGAGAAAACAAACTGCCTGAGTTATTGCCTCAGATCAACCACTCCTTCCCTTGAAAACATCGACATCGAATCAAGGACATCAGTTAAGTAAATACCTACTTGTACAATATCTGCATATGTGCATGTCTATTTCATTGACAGTATAACTATCTCATTTCAAATAAACCTGCTTCCTTCTGCTGTCACTGCTCTGGCTTTCTTTTAGCATGTGCTTACAGGAATATATGCAGAACTACAGGCAACAGACAATTTCACTTGTACCAGCTATATGTGTAAGATGGCCAGGCTGCTCTTTAAGACAGTAAAATCTGCTCTGGGGCAAACAGCATCTGAGATGAGGACTCAGCTGCTGGGCTCTGCAGCAGAAGACACCCCTCACTGCATAAACAGAAAGGATATATAAGTGGTGAGTGGGAGGCAGGAAGAATTAATGTTCTTATTTTATAGACTGGAAACCGTGGGATGAAGTAAGCTCTCCAAGGGGATAGATGATTCCTCTGGCAGACCTCTCAAGTGAAACTTCCTGGGGTTTAGCCCAGTGCACAACAAAACCACCCCATTTTCCACGGCACACCCTCTCATTTCCTAACTCTCCATTCAATGCCTTATTCTCTACCTGCTGCTGCTCAGCTTCCATCTGCAGGTCGCCGCTCTCACCTCAAAACTCAACCTACTTGGGACTTCCCATCCATTATGGGATCCCAAGTCAGTATGGAAACCACTGTTCAGGAGTTCCTGCTGCACCAACACACCAGCTTGGTTTCACCACACAGTCAGGGGACGGCAAATACGTTTCACGTGCGTTCACATGGTTACAGCAGGAGTTAATAGCATGCACCTTTGGCTTCTTGCTCGTTGCCTTCTGGAAGCCAAGCTAAACGGTATTTCACAAGAGCCGTTTTCATTGCAGGAATGGCAGCTATTTAGCTCAACTGAGTGCATGTGGTCGCCTGCGACCAACACAGCCCAAATTAGCTTTCTGACAGGCTACTCGGGTGTTTTTCCAATACTGCTGAAAGCATTTCAAAGAATCTCTGCTATAACCAAGGGGCAGAAGTCAAAGTCCAAGCCAAGGGTTACAAAGAGCCCAGAGCTGGAGTTTGCCTGTAGAAGAAATCCTTCATGTTTACGCTAAAAATTGTCACCAGACTTCAAAGATGGGTTACAAAAGAAGGCTGACCATCGGCTCTGTGGAACCAGTTGCAAGGCTACAAACATCTGCCACTTTCACAGAAATGAGAGGAAATTAACTGTGCTTAATGAGCATCTCACTGGATTTGTCTCTGCAGTTGCTTGGAGAGAAATCAGCATTTCTTTGGAGGCATTTTAGGAGAGACTGAGCACTAAAGCTATTTGGTTTGCATGATTCAGTTTTGGAGAGGTGATAAAAAATGGGATGGAAGAGGAAAACTTAACCTTTTAGTTGTTATCAACTGATAGGTGTTCGATAAATTTATTGTGAGAATCTGGTGGCTTCATGTGGCCACTGAGCACCAAATCCTGTTTGGAAGGAATGATGCCTTTGTACCATGAGCCACTGAAAAGCTGGTTGTCCTGCCAGGTGAATCTCAGGAAATGCTTGGGATCTGTTTGGAATACTTTTCTATGGATAGAAATGTCCTGCCTTGGCATACTGGGATTATCACAGATTTCTTGTCCTGGACTGTCAATGTTGCACTAATAGTAGAGATAAAATATCACAGCAAAATAAATTAGAAACGAACAAACAAAAAACCCATATTTCGAAAGAAAGTATGCTCATGTACTGCTAGCCTCCAAGCTGAAATATTCAGGAAGAAAAAATACAAACCCCTGAGCTTTAGGGAATTGCAGCTTTTTTAAGACAGAATGAACAATTGCGGTTTCCAGGATAGCTTAGCAATTGAACTGATCATTTGCATATTCTTCAATAAATTCTAAGGAATGAAAGCACATAATTTCATACATAAATAAGAACTTAGTTGAAGGTACAAAGGTTGAGTACTGACTGAATAATTGTAGTTTTGGGACATGTGCTATTTAATAAAGTTATGCTCTGGACCAGTCTGATTCATAACAAACATTCATATGATTCTGCGTAACATCTGCAAGCACGTCAAATTGATTTGAACATATGAAATAGCACAAAGAGCATAACTAGCCTCATAAAATTAAAATAAATTACTGTTTTCCTTAGCAAATATGAATGTTTTAAAAGAGCTTGACAGTAGATTATGAAGAACAAACTTCCATACACATGTTACAGTTGTGGATTTGTTTTCTTTCCCACAAAAGCTGATGCTCAGAAGAGTCTGCAGGGTGCTGGCAACATCTGTGTTACGAACACCATGGGTTTGGTTTTCGTTCAAGAAGGCTTTTCATTCAGGATATACTCATCCTCCCAGACAAGCTGTCCTGAAGGCTGACATGTCCTTCAGGTTGAAGATGTGCTTAACTACTGCCACAGCCACCTCTGCAGGTCGGCACCTCCATGTCTGATTCCTTTTATTATGTTCTTGGGTTTTCATTTTGATGTTTTCGAACTCCCCGCAAAGTCAGAGAAATATGATTTGAGCAGAAATCAAGTGCCTTGTGTTTTGTGGAGACAACCCTCGTCATTCACTCCTTCATCTATCTCCCACTCACGTACATGAAGTCTCTGAATTTTGCTGACAATGATTTCCACCGCCATTGCCCCGTGCATGCTAGATTCCATGTTCAGCTCCTATTATCCCACTTGAAAACGACAGCAAAATGATCACCACTTTTAGGACCATACCTACGTTATTTTAATCTCAATCCTTTCCTCTTATTCTTTCTACAGCTGGAAAGTCTTTTATTACTTGTTTTAATTACCCGTGCAAGACTAATTCTTTCTGGAGGCTGTCAATTGTCACTTTATCTGATGAATCCTGATGTTTAAAATGTAAATTTTTCTGTAGAAAAGGTTTTTTTTTCTTCTTCTTCATGGGAAATTAAGGCAATAATTGCAATTCCTGGTTGTCTAATAACTTTATAGAGCCCTCTTTTCATACCCAGTGACTCCTGGCACTATCATCCCTTTTAGCCTCCTCTCTTCCTAGAAATTTCAGCTCTCTCATCTCACCTATTCAGGTAAGACAGTAGTTCGCCATTGCATGCGGCATTAACCCCACAACTTTTCACATACTGTTTTGCAGATTGCCATGGGCCCCCCAACAACTCTATTTCCAGTCCTCCTTACATTACTGTGTGAATGTGTCCATAGCATCTCAGTGCTCACAGCAGTTCCCAAGTTATATCAGACGCGTACCTTCATCCCCTGAATCATCTGACGGCAATTTTCTTCAAAACAAGTACTTTCTTCCTCCTTCCCATCCATCATCCTCCCTCTGTGGCATTTATGTATCCTGCATCTATCCTATTTCCCTTGCCTTCATTTACCCCTGTGTCTTCATGCCAGCCATGGAGACTATGACTCTACCAACTTCTCCCCACGTTTCCCAGTAAAAGGCTTCTACCCCTGCTGACAGTTTTACAGCCAGCTGCTCAGGGAGACTTCAACCCACCAACCTCATTCCTGCCAAGGTCTCCCCAAGGTCCAGCATCTTAGCCAGCACCATTGCTTATTGACCTGAATTAATGCCATTGGGTTTTCCTCTTTTTCTGCAGGAAACCCAGAAACACTGGTTGGTCTGGCAGGACTGCCCAAAGGCACTGCTAAATGATAAATTGCCTGGACATCACAAGGATTTTGCTGCCCTGCAGCTACCTCACTAACCAGAGCTAAGAGCACACTTTTCTAGAGATGACACAACCTGTGAAGGGCAGTGATAACACATAATATTACAGTCAACTGCCTGAAGAAAAAATAAAGTAGATTGGAAAGATACAGTATTTCGGGCTAACCCAAAACAAAGTGCTCAGTTTATCTTACTTCCTTTTATAAAAGCAAACGAATACTGGACCAAGAGCATCTCCAGTTGATTTCTAGGGCTTGTTTGGAAATTGCTGTTGCAATTTTCAGGATTAAAATGATATTTCAAGACTCAAAAGTGAAATATATAATTTTGAAAATAGTGAAAGAAAACAGCTAGAGTTTGCCAAAAGTGTTTCAATTTTTCAGCTATGACTAATTAAGTTTACAGATCATCTCTCCTTCTCCACGCTGGTTCCTCACGTAAAGATCTAACAACTGTGTTTCTGAAAGAATGCACATAACGCTATTTTTACAGAATATTTTGTTTTCACTCCTAGTATCTCTTTCTTGGAGAATTTCTAACCCAGAACCCAGCATGAGGACGATCTCAAACATTTTCTGACTTATTTTCCAGATGTACAAAATGCTGGTGCAGCCACTACACCCCATCCATTCCACTCCTGTTCCAGAGCTGGTGTGGTCTGCGAGATGCATGGAAACAGCAAATCAGGCTTTGTTTGATAAGCTTCTTTTAAAAGAGCACAATTACTGCAGTCTGCACCAAGTCAGAAAAGTTTGGCACACGTTTAGGTTTGTTCCACTTCATGACAGCACTTAAATATGGTACTGGGAAGGCTAAAACCCATGCATTTCTTAAAGCTAGACAAGAAGCAAAAACATATGCTCAAACCTAACATTATCCTAATACCTGAAACAGAGAAGAAAGGGTTACTACTGGCTGTATTTCTGCGCTGTAACTCTTTTTCATATCAAAGTAAGCAAGGAAAAAATTAAAAAATCCCAAAGAGGGGTGTAGGTGGCTTATGCTCAGAGAAAGCCAGTGGATACGTGCAGAAAGGGCCCCATGAAGCTGTACACGCGCTGCTCCAGCCCCGTTTGCTCCGAGTCCCCGGACCGCTGTTGCCATAGCCACCCCTTCATGTCCCAGGGTCAAGTTTCCCTCGGCACAGAAATATTATTTATAAGGTGGCTTAGGTGTGCCTGGCAGTTAGACACGGCAAGTCCCACCGCAGGAGAGATTACGGCCCAAATTAGACACAGCACAGCGAGAGGGTTCGATAAACACAGGGAAGAGAGGGTCAGGGCGAGATGCTGCGTATACACCCTGTCAGCTTTATTCTTCCCATTAAACACCGTGGGGGCTCTGCCTCCCCGCGCATTTTTGCCGGTGTCCTGCCGGTGTGTAACGCTGCAGCCACCGGCTGATGGCACAGTCTCTGCCGGCTGGAGCTGAGCAGCCCTTGGGAGGCGCCGGCACCGCTGCCCGGGCCGCGAAGCCGCCGGCCGAGCGCCGCGCCCACCGCTAGGCCGCAGTGGTGCACAGGCGCCGGCCCGCCCCGCGCCGCCGGCGGGGACCGGGCCAGCGGCGGGGACCGGCCGGTGCCGCCGGGCCTGGCGTCTCGGGGAACGACGGCAGCTTTTAGGCCCTGAACCGGCACCATGGGGCTCATAAGGACTGCGGGAGTGGGCATGGGTTTGTCCCGAGAGCAACGGCACTCGGCAGTGAGGCAAAAACTGGACTCCAGGTTACTACAGCTTCTCGCAACGCACCACACAACCACAGAAACAAAGCCGCCATGGTCGCCCATGCTCTCCTGGGCTGAGGGGATGGAAATTCCTTCCCGAGTGAGGTTTGCCCATGCCCCAGTGTCCAGTTTTGTGAGGCGAGTCCCAGCTCAGGGTTGTCAGGGTGACGCTTCCCAGAGGCACCAACGCTACTCAAGGGTACATGGTCCATTTGAGATTATCCATCCCAAGTAACCTCCAGAGTCTACTTTCTCTACCTTTCAGCCCTCCGGGAAACCCTCTTCTCCCCAGAAATTTGACATTTCTTAATCTTAGCTTGTTTTCCAGGTCAGCAGTCTTCTTGCCCAGCACTCCCAGTCGTTCAGCAAAGGTGTGTCAAATGCTGTCGCTCTCTCTGTGCCTCTGCCATCCTGCCAAGCGTGCTGGCTCCATGGGCTGCTGGAGGCAGAGCCGTGGGAGCCGGCACCTTCGACAGCAGCTATGCACTCACCCAGAGGATGCTCTGCCGCAGCAGTACCTGGCAAAACACCTCAAAGCCATCACCAGCACACATATCACCGGTCCCAGAAATCAGCAAGAGGGGAGTTATTCAAAGGATGAACACAAGCAAGCTAGGCATGACCAGGATTAGCCACTGAGCCCTGCAATCTCCTTCCCTTTACTTCCCTGGCCATCACAATGCCATGTCTGTGGCCGTGCATTGCCTGCCTGTGCTGCACAGCCACTTTCAATTTGCTGGAGCTAAATTCAAGGCTGAGCAATCCAGCACCATCAAGGAAAAGAATCAGGATGGTGCCAGACAACACTCACTACAAAAAACAACACTGCTGCAATGAGAGTACCCAAATCTCAGCCTGCCGGATCTGGGGCAGGGTCACACTGGGATTCACTGCTATCTCAAAACTGCAAAGAAAGTTAATTTGCCCTAACGTAATTGTAGTTAGCACTGGCATCATTAGCCTGGGCAAACCTTGTTGTGTTAAGCCATCTAACTCTGACCTGCTGTAGACCCAGAGCAGTCTCCTACCCCCAGAACAAGGTGTTTTTTGGTGGACTTCTCAGGTAATATAAAAAGGCACCTGTGAGCGTGTGTCTAAGCACCTCCCATCATCAAACTGTGTTTAAGCCCCAGACTCCGGCTCAGCTTAGGCTGCAGTTTAAAGCAAAGACCATTTCTGCCTCACAGCAGCTCAGCATCATCAGTTTCCCCCGTGCGCATGGGGAAACACTCATAACTATTCAGCTTCTTCTGTGGTTTTATACTGAAAATATGTTGCTATGGAGAGCGCAGCATGGAAACGTGCAGCCACCACAGCACACCACGGCAGAAGCAGCCCACAGCTTCTGCTGATATTTGCAGGCCCTCCGCTGCCATCCGCACAAAGGCTGAAAATAGACCTAAAGCTCAAATGAAGCATCTGTAATACTTCATTTCTGTCCATCCCTCCCCAAGGCACCGAGGCTTTTCACAAAATCATACCAAGCATCCCACATACGCTCTTACGTCACCTCACCGATTTCTAATTCCTTGCTGCACACATGCCTCGAAAAGGAAATTCCTTCCAGCCCTATCTTCATTCTATGTCCTGGGTTTTTTTTCCTCTGGGAAGCAGGTTTCCCTCCAGAAACACCCTTCTGCTGGTACCCGCAGGTGCTGCTCAGCCCTTACTACCTTTTAGCCTCAACATAAAACAAGTCCCTTGGGCTGCTCCACCTTGCTGCCCTGCTGGCTGTGAAGGATCCGATTCCTGCCATTTAAAGCTGACCTTGGCAAAGGTCATTCAGCAGCAGCAAAGTCATCTGCAAATACATATTCAGTGCAGGGGAAACCTGTTTGTACTATTTCAGCCGCAGCCTTTGCAGCCTCCAAAACGCATGGGCTGGGTCCTGAAGGATGTTGAGCATTTTCTGGTCTCACTGACTTGAGATTTGGGAGAGCACAGAACGCAGACTTGAGCTTACAGCACTGTAAAAGAAAATCACCTTTGGGGTTTTTCTTTCCTATAAATTTTTAAAATATCTGAAATACTCTTTGTTTTCTTTCTCATATTCTAGAGGAATTGATAAATCTTCAACTGCACCATAAACATGCAGCCATCAGCCCTTGACTTCTAAAAATGTATTTGTATTAAGCTATGAAATTATTTACAGTGGCCATAAACATCCTTCCAGCATCTGGCAGCTGGGAGAGGGCCTTGGAACTCACTAATTTACTTATGTTGTAAACCACTTTCTAATAAATAAGCAAGCTCTTAATATCTCACCCACAAAAAGAAGCACATTGTGTACAATACTATATTTAGGGGTCCTTTGGAGGTCAAGGATTCAGGACCTGAATTTCTCTGAGGATCTTTGTTTGATGAGTGCATGTTTATGCCCAAATGAATTGCCAGCTGAATGTCTTTATTTTGAAATCAGTTTAAAATTCTTGCATTTCTTCGAACGGTGGGGAAGCAGTTGCTTACTTCTTGTTTTGCCTGAACCAGAGTCAAATTCTGATCTAAGGGGCAGAAAGGGGCACAGAAAAAGCCAAGTAAATGCTTGCTGATCCTTCAGCAGTGACCTTCCTGGGAGGGACTGCTAAGCCTCTGGGCTGGCTCCCAGAGTGGGGATGCTCTCGAGGCCTGGAGGATGCCCAGTGCCAGAGCCCATGGAGACAGAAGGTTGTGTAGCATTGCGAAGAGGTGCAGAATGCCGTGCTGTGGTAGCACTGCCTTTGGGTTTTACTGCAGAGGACCTCCTCCTCCTGGATCAGCATCCATAGCCCAGCAACCGCCTGCCAGGTGATTCAGGGGGGGCAGAAGGGAAAACAAGTTGTCCCATACATCCCATCAGCTGCTGTGCAAGAGAGGAGCCATGCTGGGGTCCCTAATGGATGCTGAGAGTATTTAAACTGATGGAGACACGATTTTCAACTTCAGTGAAATCCACCACAGTGCCCTTAAGGACAGAGGATGGGGGGCTGGTTCAAAGCAATCCTGGATTGAAAACTATATTGTCAGCTCAAACTTGGTCCAAAATTCACGTTTTGTAAAAAACAGCAATAGCCTTTTAAAAACCTAAGGTACATGAGGACTGCTTTCATGTACTGCTTCACTTACACAGAAATAAAAATCAAACTCTCCGCTCATTTCAGCCAGTGCTGGTTAAAGGAAAAGCTTAGCTAGCAAACAGGAGAAAAAAAAAAAAAAAAGCTTCATTCACTCTCCCTGCCCCAGATGTGGAAGAGAGGGAAGAACAAATCAATTATTAAAATCAGGTTTGTTTTAATCAAGTGAGGTTATACTCACAGACAGCTAGAGATCTGAATGAAGAATTCTAGAACAGGAGCCCCAAGGTAACCAGGTCCTCCTGTATCACCAGTGCTCTACGGACAAGCTCCATGTGGGGCTCTATTTACCCCACATACCTAGAACTGCAAATGTCTTCAGAGATCTTTGACTAAAAGCAGAGCAAAAAAGCCCCCTTCTCCTCTCCCCTGCAGCCCCCATCTGCTCCATTGGAAAACACGAAGCTGCACCATGCAGAGTCCTCCACCATACATGGTATGGGTGCTTGGCACCCTTCCTTTTTGGTGGCACAGCCAACCCTCCCGGGTGCCCTGAAGCAGCACAGCCGTGATGGTCTCCCCAGTCATCAAGGGGAGAAGGGAACAGGTCAGGAGGATGCTGGTAGCAACCCCAGTTGGCCATAAAGTCACAACGACAATGCAAAATAGCTTCTCCAGATGCCCTCCAGTTCCTGTGAGTTGTCCCCATGTGTCCCCCTGTTCAGTCAGTGCACAAGCTCTGCAGAAACCTTTCTCAAACACAGTGAGCTCAGTCTTGCTACATTTTTCTTGTATAGCTAGTGATTTCCAGCCAGCAAGGGACTATTCCAATAAAACTAGGCAGAATCCACTGTTTTCTTAAGAAAGATAAACAAAAGGCAAATGCAATGGGATCGCTGCTGGTTTTCAACAGAAAGCCATGTGATTTTGCATGTCATTATTGCAATACTTGAAGCAGCACAGACTGCTTGCTGTTGATCAGACATATCTGGGGGAGGTTGAATGAAAGAGCTCCTCTGTGCCTTCAAGAGCAATGGTCTAAGTTCATCCCTGTTGTAACAGTGCTCCACTCACCCCAAACAGGAACTTAGCCCTACAGTTTTGAAACTATGCATGGACAGCATGAATAAATCTCATCACCAAGGATTTCCTGCCATTCCTTATGAATATCCCATTCTATTAGTCAATGTCAGGCCCTGGGCAACATGAAATATTGCAGAAATCCATCCTGGCTGTCACTGGAAATCAAAGGTCAGTCTCAAAAACTGAGACCCTTTCCAGCCTTGGAAGGCATTCACATTTCAAGACTACAAAGCACAATTGTCAAAGCTCTGCACGTTCATGTGAAACAGGAAGGAAAAATAAGACCCCGGACAATGGGACCCTGGAGAAGTGGTGAAGGAATCTGGCTTTTCCCGGGAAGCCGTTTGCCAAAATGTTAAAATAGAACCTATTTACACAATAGATTGGGAAATGTTAACAGCCAAAACCATGTTAGACAACAGGATTTCAGATTAGAAACACTGAGCAGGTTGTCCCGTGGGCATGCTCTAACGTATGGATTCCCAAACTGAGCAAAATAAGTAATGACCCGTGGCTGGGGGTTCTACCTCTGCTTTTGCTGTTAAGGTTCCTTCCTCTCCATACCCACAACCATCTGCCTCCTTCTCATCCTATCCTCCTGTCTCTCACTCTTCCTGATCCTACCCCTGCCCAAAGCTTCCTTCCCACTCCTCTCCCACCACATCTGCGGTCACCAACAGCACCATGTGAACAGGCTGTGCTTTAATTGTGCTCAAGAATAAGAGGCAGGAAGTCAGGCTCACCGGTTTCTATTCCTGTCCCTTGTCGTCCCCACAGAGCCTCCGGGAGGTCATTTCATCTCCGTGATCTGTGACTCAAGTCCTCCTCCTGCAAGCAGCTCCTGATGCTCCGAATACCCCCTGGGTGATGCGGGTACCGAGGTCCCAGAGCCCTCAGTGACAGATCCCACACTTGCCTTGTAAAACGTTGAAATGTTTTAGGTGTTAAAAGGGAGAAAGGGCCTTTTAAAGCATTTCTCTGGGGAGCAGATGGCCAGCAGCTGAACTTCCCCTGGAAATCTGTGCAGTTTTAAGTGGGAAACCAGGCCTATAAAACTTTAAATAAATCTATTGTAGACTCCGTAGTAACCAGTGCTTTCAACATACCTGTGAGCCTTCCCAGGGCTGCAGAGGACTCTTACTCCCTAATTTTGGAGGCAATCCTGGGATCAGCTCTCCCTCCCCAGCCAGCTCTCTGCTTTGAAGTTTCCACAATGGACAAATTTATCGTTGCCATCCAGTATCTAAGTAAAATCATCAGAGACTTCATGTCTGATGACACAGACCTGAGTCTCTGCTGTAGCAGGTACACACAGAGGTATCGCCTGGCTCCACACAGAGAAACACAAAGTCCTGGCTCAAACATTGCTGCTCAGCCAAGGTGAGTCTGACAGAGAGAAGACCCTTGGGTAGCTTTTAAGTACCTCTTCACTGAGGGCATCTACCATCCTATACTGCTGTGCTGCAGAGGTGCTTCCCAACAGGAGGGGAACCCTGATCATACTTGAATGTTCTCCCGGTAAAGCATTTTGCAATAGGTGATGGACTTTGTGCTGGTAGGCAGAGTTATGGTCCTGAACCTTCTGCCCACATTAAAAATAGAGTAGCTATGATCTCTAGGATGCCTAAAATTCAAACACATCACGCCCTTCTTTGATTTTTACTCCCTCTACTGCGCGTGTTCAACTGAAAAGGTTTCACCCCATGCCTGAAGGTGACCAGGGTGAAGAGGACATAGTCTGTAAGAAGACTTTTGTCTTCACACTTGCTCCTGCTGCAAGAGCTGCCCCAAGCGGGAGAGCCTGAATATTTCTGCACAGCTCCAGCTCTGCCCAGGCTCACCTGGCAGTGCTGGTGCCTCCCTGCCTGGGGAGGATGGAAAGAACAACAAGAGCATGCCACTGCTTGTCCAAGGGCAGGAACTGAGATATTTATATGTTCAAGGGACTTGCTACGCTTCCCCCTAAACAGAAGTTTTATCTTGTGCTTGTTGTGCAACGCAGGGAAGCACAAGACCAGAACAGTTCCATGCAACAGAAGCAAAAACAAATTCACTCTTCTGCTTCTTTCAGATCCTTAAAGTATAGTGAATGTGTAACCTATAATAGCTAAACTCCTTCCTTCGCAGTTTTACTTTACTTTCAACATGGGTAGTTCTCAATTTTTCAGAAAAGCAGAGACGAGGCCCATTCTCCTGCATCATTTGTATTTTCTGGATGTGGTGAAGGCTCCCTCCCACGGACACCGTGCCAAGGATGGCACTACTGGTAGGGACAGCTGACAGTCACTTTTCAGCTGCAGCACCCCTCCGGAGAGCGGACAGCTTGCTCTCACTGTTCCCCAAAGCTTCTGAACAATTCCTCCTTGCTGTCTGCATGGAATCCGCAGTCCTAAGTGAATTCCCTTTTCAGCTAGACACACTGTGTTATTTCAGTATAGCACTGTCTAGACAACTGAAAAAAAGTGTGAACAATTTAATGTATTACTTTCCTCTTGCTTTTCATGAAAATGGTGAAGGTCTGCAAGATTTCTGGTCTTTGTGCAGTGTTTGGGGGTTTTTTGTTTGTTTTTATACATACATAGAGAGAGATATAAATATTTATAGAGAGAGCTTTAAAAAGCCATTATTATTTTCAGTTAGTGAGAGTGCTTTGTCTCACCATCAATATTTCTACAAGATTCAGTAATTTATCTTTATTCAGGCCATTCTGTGAACAAAATGATCACTGCCCTACCAGACAGAAAGCAGGTACTATCCTGCCTCCCCCTGTAAAGCAACCAATGCACCTCAAACAAGCAGCAGCAGTTATTAAATGCAAGAGAACCGTCCCTTTCACCCTGCTGAACTCCATCCAGCCTCAACATTTCCTAAAACAGAAAAAAGATGACACTGCAAAATGTCTTAGATAAATTTTGCTGTCCCAGGAGCCTCCACAGCCAACCCAAAGGGTCAAAGTACTTAAAGCAACCAGATTCTTATGGGATTTCCCGCTCCCATTTCCAGACCTCAGCGATTACACAGAAGGCAGCCAGCATCACCCTTGACAGGTCCCCACCACCATAGCAATTAAATATCCAAATTTGTTTGGGTGCCTGAGCCTCTCACAGGAATCCTCCAACATTTTCCAGTGAAATCGGGATAGAGAAAAGCCAGCCAGCAGCAACAGTATGAAAACAACCATCATCTATTTGACTTTCAGTAATTCTTTTTTTTTTTTTTTTGAAAAAACATTTTCTAGCATTTTCCCACTAAATACCGGAGATTAAGTAAACAGAACTTTTTGATGTCTGCGTGAAGATATGTGGATAAGAGAGGAAACCCATGTGCATCCCAAGTCTTGAAGCCATCAGCAAACCAGCATCCTCAGCGCCAACATGAAACCTTGCTCAGCGTTGGCTGGCCAAGGACTTTCAGTTCAGCACCGGCCACTCCGAGAAACATATAAGGTGGAATAAGGACTTTTTCCCTCAACACTTGGCAGAGCAGTATCCTAGCTATCTAAACTTAGACAATAAATACAGAACAAATTAACTTTCCCCGCTCCACTGGAATGCTTCTGGGAGGCCACTGTGCTCTGTGCTGCAACGCTGGAGCACGCAGGGATGCACACAGTGAGCAACGGGCAGAGGTGCTGCTGCCGTGGGGGCAGCTGGGTAAGCGCCCAAGCACGCGGATGCTTTTTTCCCCTGCATCCACATCCACTCGGGGGGTGGAAGCTCCAAAAGTGCACACTTCCTGCTAATATTTCTGCTTCTGCCTGTTTCCATCGGGGCCAGGAATAACAGGAGAGTGGGCTCTCCCCCAGCCCCTCCTCTCCTGGTACCGGACATGGCCAGCAGCGTGAAGAGCGTGGGCTGATGAACGTGCTTGAGTTACTGAAGCAAATGTTTTTTGGTGCCTCTGGATGTTCCAAGTTAAGCTCAGACCGCACTGCACTTAGCTTGCGTGTTATCCAAACTCGTCCAGCATGGCCTAATCCTGATGAATAGCTGGGTAGCTATTAAAATTGTTTTCCTTGAACAGCTAAATGGAAATGTGAGGGCTTGACGCTTGAGCTAGCATTTAAAATGGGCTCAGGTAATCAAAACACTAGGTCGGAGAGTGCTGGAGGTTTTAGAGGAGCTGAGATTCAATTCAGCTTTGAACCTTTAGCTTATTATAGCAAACAATTCTCACCTCCAATAAACCAAACCAGCCCCGGCTCCTTATGGAGACTGGCTGGACCTGATCACACTGGTTCAAACTAGCTACTTATGCCCTCTTGGCCAGCAGTGCTTCTTGTGCAACCTAACACCATCTGTCTGTCATTCTGCCGTGTCACCTCGGGATGCCACTTGGGAAGAAACACGTCATTGGTCATCTCTCACTGAAGACATCAGATGCCAGCACCCAGGTTCACAGCCTTCTCTCCATTCAGGCAGTCAACTCTCAGCACAAATTTAGAGCAACAAACAGCAGGAAGGCAACTCCAGTACCTGCAAATTGTTTTCCTGCATACGTGGCCAAGCTGCAAACCATTATCAGAGAACCCCTGGTGAATATGACATACTGTGTAAGCGATATACGTAGCTTTTAATTGTCACACACAGGCAGCGAAGATACACAAGAGAGTGACAGATAAACAAGTTAAATGTATGAAATTTTTCTGCTGTGCTAACTTGCTCCAGGGTGATGGTGGGAAAGTCCTGCTGGGGAGGTGACAAAACACTGATAAAGTAACTGGTGTAAGCCTGTGGATTCTGCACACTGCTGTCGTTCCCATCTCTAAGCACTCCAACACTGGTGTATGCGTGGACAGACCCATAAAGGTGAAGCCCCTGACCATGCACAGTGGGAGGATGAATGGGGGCAAGGTGGCCTCAGAGCAGCTCGTTTCCTGAGCGTGGCAGAGCCATGCGGCTCCCCAGGCAGAGCATCACCCCGAGCACCACCGTGGTGGGACAGGCAGCTCCAGCAAGCTGAGCAGACGCACCAAAGCCACATGCCTGTGCATGCTTCTGTCCAGAAACACTATCACCAGAAAAACCTGGCTTATGACATCCAAGCAGATGAAAATTACATGAAGAACAGAAACACAGTTTGGGTGTTTCAGGCAAGTAAACTGGACTGCATATTCATGGAAGCAGACATGCTGCATGAAGAAAGCCATCAGATACTGATCCTCACTGATCTGGATTCCCGAGCCGGCTATAAAGGACTCCTCTCCAAACCACATCCCTACAAGGAAGCCTACATTAAAAAAAGGAAGAAGAAACCATATTCTGAGCTCAGCCATTGCTGTGTACACTTCCCCTAATTGCAGCTATTCCGAAAAACATTCTCGTGAGCTCAACCTGGCTGCAGAGGCCGCAGATCAGCAACACTCTTTTGTGGCAGAGGGGACACGCATGCTAACTGCTGTCCAAACTGGACAAGGCGGAAGGCTTGCTCCCCGTAACCATAGTTATGTAAAACAATTTGGTACCAAGTCTGGCCCCTGCGAACAGCCTAACATTTGCGCTTTCTAGAAAACCTAAGAAATAACAGCAATTTGCAACGCTCAGAATGCAGACATTTCAGACAATGTTCTGCTGTGTGATATGAGGAGAGCAGTAGGGCTGCAGGGGCTGGCCAACGGGGAATCCAGGAGTTAACAGAGCAAAGGCATAAGAGTCCCAGGAAGAATTTCAATAACCGATCTGATACAACCAATAAGAGCTGTGACTCAGACTTCACCTAGGGACCGAAGATGATGCAAAGAAGCATTAAATGCTTCTCATTTCTCCTTATTTAACCTTCGCTGGCTGCATCAGGACACTGCATGCCAGCTAAGGGGGTTGAGGGGAAGCAAAGCCCAAGCACTGTGTGGGGTTCCCCAGGATGCATTAGCCAATTTGGAAGCTGCATAGCATATCCCCTTAGGCTACAGAGCATGGTGCAGAGGCCTTTGGCACCCAATGCCAGCTATGGGGATGGAGCTGCTCTCTTCCAGGTGTGGATAGTATGAGACACCCCAAAAGTCATAGGGGCTCCCCATGATAAGCCACAGGTCAGCTATAGCAAGGCGAGGAGGGTTTTTTCCTCTCTCCCTGCTCCGGTTGCTCATGGACGAGCTGCAGGGGCAGCCCCACACCCCCTTAAGGGACACACTGAGCGCCCGCATCCAGCACGGCAGCTCTCCAGGCAGCAGCGTAGCCATCCGGCTGCGCGGCACACGGCTTCAGCAGGCCGTAGCTGGGGGGAGCATACGGCGCAAGCCAATTGCAGAGCGTGACGTTCAATGAGACTTGACAGGTCCCACTGAGGTCTGCACGCGGAGAAAGAGCCCGGGGCCCCCAAGCCAGCGACAGCGCCTCGACTTTGCCCAGCCCCAGCGCGCCCAGGGCATGCGGGATTCAGCATTTGGATCATCTCACAGCAGGCTGGCAGGGACCCAACGGTGCGAGCATCATCCCGTCTGCAATGCACTTTTACCCTTGGCGTGGGGGCGGGGGATGCACACGCAGGGGCATTCTTCACTTGTCACCCCCGGGCTTAGGCTGTTTCTTTCTTTGCAATCACCTAAAGGTGAGGAGGAGTTGAAAAACATTACACTGACAGCACTGTCGGAGCTGCGGATATAAGGCCTTCCGCTCCACGCCAAGCAAACCCTCTGGAATGGTTTGGACACGATAGGTAAACAGTGTCGGGCTTGCTCAGCGGGGATACATTTGTATTTAGATGTTATAGATAAGTGGTGCATATTTGAGACATCTGAAAGTTATTATTCCAGGCAGTTTCTAAACAGAGAATCGCAGTTGCATAGCCCCTTAACTCCGAGCTGACAGGCAGGATAATGATTTAAATTATTGTTAAATATAGGCTCTGTTTTAAGTGGATGGAATTCAACATCATGGTAGGTTTGGGGGAATGGGGGCGTATTGCAAAACACAACATTTCCAATTGCTGAAGCTCTGATCTGCGGGAGCTTCTCCGCCAACGCCAAGCATCACTATTCAAGCTATGAAAATGGCAGCTGTAGAGATCCTCAAAAGGCAACATCACTCAGCTATCTTCTGGATCATTACCACTCTCCCTATTTGCAACAACTTTAAGAGAAATGCCTTTTTGAAAGCAAAACATTAGAAGTTTTCACAGGCCATAAAACAAGAGTTCAGCAATAAATCATAATTATTTTTAAATGCTTTTGAATTACAAGTGATTTATGCTTCCTGAAGTTCAATAAGGTTATGTTTATTATGCTATCACGGTTTATAACAAAGAGTATAGAGATTTGTTCTTCATTATGTCATATGAAGCACGACTATTAGGTTGTATTAAATCAAAGTACTACATTAGTTTCATCATCTGTGAGCAGTTTTTTCCAATGTTTTAACGTAGGGCTGGTATCCCTGCACTTGGCCCCCCCAGCCCCCTCCACACTGCAGGCACGCTCAACAGATACCACCACCAGAGAAGGTTTTTTACCCCCACCACGAGCTGCTTTCTGACATGTCGAAGGTTAAGCGTGACAGCACACACTGGCTCCATACCGTAGCCTTTACGCAGGCAGAGCTCCAGCAAAAACAAACCCATCTCTTATGTGGAAAGGAGAAAGGGAAGGAATAATTAATTTCTTGCTAATTCAGCATGATTGTCTCTCTGTGTCACGAGCGAGCTCGCAGGCAGTATCTCCAACCTACAGCATCCTCATTTCCCAAATGGGTAATTCACGATAATGCGGGCCAGAGGGTCTCATCTCTGCTCATAGCATGAAGATGCAATTGGGCCTGAAAAAAAAAAAGCAATCACACCTTGTCACTTAAGGGAAATTACATGGCTGATTAATAATGGATGTGCCTCACAAAGGCCACCCATTCTGCTCAGTGTACCAGCATCTTATCCTAATTATCCTCACCAATAATGCCTAGAATTGTTTGGGAATTTTAAGGGAAATAGAGTTCACTCACCTAAGCTTTAATAACAATTGTTCTAGCAGGGGAGGAGCATCACAGCACAGCCTTTGGCATATGCAACACTATAAAACCAAATCACCAAACAGTAACTCATCCCTGCCAGAAACACACTCGCAAGGCACGTGGGTCAAAGATAAGACACTTGTGCTGGACTGGTAGCTTGGCCTGCCCACTGTAGCACACTAGGGGTCCAATAACTCAGAGGAGCTGAAACCCACAGGCCCCCGTCAGGAAGAAAAACAGCATCTCCATCCTGCAGAAAGCAGGCACTTCTGTGATTTGTCTCAGCAAGATGAGGAATCTGAGCCTGGATCGGGAGCTGAATCCTTTACCCTTAAAATTTAGGTTGGCTTTTTGTACCTTCCTGTTGACCATTAGTTACTGATCTGATGGACTCACACCAGTGCGTACAGGCAGCGTTTGGCTGCTTTTCCTGCACAATTAAATCCTTATAAATATTCTTCCCTCATAAAAATAATGGATCAATCTCTGTCTGGGGATTTTTTTTTTCCTCTTTTCATGTGAAAAAAAATATTCCTAGAACTTGGTAGGAAACAACCCAAGTGGGTATTAAAGCTATTACTGCCCTATTTGAAGACCTCAAGACCCAAGAGAACCACAAAAGGAAACTGCAACAATCAATAGAAAGCATAGAAACAGTTCCTTAGCCCTCAAGCTTGAGATTGAATTTGTGCCATGGCCCCCAGGGCAGGTGCAGGGATCTTGCCTGCCTCCTGTAACCTGCAAGAAGCAATGCCTGCTCCTTCCCGCAGCCTTTTCAGTCGCTGCCGACAGCACACCCTTCAGAATGAGGAGAGGCACAATGGCCAGTGGAAGCAGGATTTCCTCCTGCGTTTGCTTCCAGGGCCACAGGCTCTGTGTAAGGAAAGGGAAGCCTCCTCCTGCCTCCAAACCCCTCCTGGCCACAGCACAGCCCAATGCAGAAGGACAAACTGGCAGAAGTCCACTCTTTCAGTGGTCAGCCAACGTGGTCCTGGCCTCCAGACATAACATTTGAGACACAAGCATGTACAGGAGCGAATAAATGAATGATAAGGGCTCCATAGAGAGTGTTTCCCACTTATTTTTCACTCTGGTCTACCCTCTGTAACTCCAGACAAGCTACAAATTTAACCAGTTGAACTCAAACGATTCAAAACCTTTCTATCTGAAACATTTCAGGACAGTCCGTTTTGGCAGAAAATCTCAGCACAATATGGCCAGTGAAAACTCACTGTTACTAAATTCTCACGTCCTGGAACAAGCTGATAAAGCCACCGTGTTCCCTCCCCACCTGTGACCCAAGATTTCTTAGTTTCCAGAGAAATAAATCCTGCTAGGTTCTGTAGTTATCTTTATGCTGTAGAGCCAGCGTGGACTCAACTACCTGATGATGGGAAACTGCAACACCTAAACAGGTTTTGGGTATTTTTTGGTGTCACCTTTTCCACCTGTGGCATCAAATGCCAGAAAAACCGACAGGTCTCCAAACAAAATCACTGCAGCCTCGACTGCTCAGCTCCACCACAGTCAGAAAAAGGATATTAAACAGGGAGACAGGGTTGCAATCAGCCTTTCTGAGGAAATAATAACCTGGGAAATTCTGACTCATGCTGATTTGTGATCAGGGACTGTGACTGAGATACCAAAAAAAGGAATTGAATCAGATTTTCATGGCTGTGTCAGAATGAATTAATTCTCATCATATAACTGGAAAAGATTTAACATCACAGAAGCATTTTTAGAATGACAGCAGGATATGGAGGCTGTGGTAAAGAAGAAAACATGATTATTGGGCTGGAGAGACTGACGGTGAAAAGATAAAAAAGAACTAAATATACCATAAAATAATAGCTTGGTCAAATAGCTGCCGAAAGGAACATCCTGAGGAGGGGACAGCAGTTGTAAGCATCTGGGACTGCTGGCTGACAACATGCCCCGGATAACGCTTATGCCAGAATAACCAACAGTGACACACCTCCAGGAGTGATGGTGAAGATATCTTTAGGTCTACCCAGAACAGTTGGAGAAGCTCCTATCATTCACTGCTGGTTTTCACCCTTCTGCTAAAGCCAGGAAGAGGTGGCTGCCTGGGTATCTCCATTTCCTCCTGTGCCTATATCAGAGAGGGGCTAAGGTTTTTTTCTCAATTTTGTGGTTGCCAGCAAAACACAAAGTAAATCAAATGTCAGCTGAGCTCACTCTGAATCTAGCTAAATCATAGTCAGGCTATTTGAATTCTAAATGCTTGCCCATAGAAATTATTCAGGTTAGCATAACATCCTTTTTAAACCCATTTTTTCAGTGAACTTGCATTAATTTTCTAGGTTGACCACTGTGACTAAACCCTCTGCAGGAAAATCCTGCACTCAGTACAACTCAGAGGTGGTTGGTTTTGGTTTTGATTTGTGGTTTGTTTTTTTTTTCCTCAGCCAAGCAAGCTAGAGATGCTACTAAGTGGAAGATTAGACTCTGAAGTGCAACTCAATAGATAGGAGTATATCTGGCAGCAAATTCCACAGATACAGACTGAGGAGTGTGAAATCCCCACTGCAAAGCATTGGTGAACCAGAGTATCTTCCTCTCTCCTCGCACAGCCTGCTCACCTTCATCCAAAACACCCCTTTGATAGATCTGTCAGTGTTTGTTATTAGCAGAAGACTTCTATAATAAATTAACTGTATGAAAAGAACCGTTGCACAAAGAGGAGTAAGTGTTATCAAGAGCAGAACAAAAACCCACCAATCTAATTCGGGATGTAAGAAACACATCTGACACAGATATTTCCCCATGTGTCATTTTTCTTCTGTATCTTCATGATCCCTTTGATAGAGCGTCAGTAGTATGTACTTGACCAGTAAAAGAGCTCACTTATCTTCAAGCAACACGCCAGGCATCCACAGTGACCCATGCAAAACAGTTGAAACACACCTGACACCCTGTGCTGTCTAGATAAAGGCGGGGGGAAGGAAACCAAAGCCTTTGGGTTATGAATTATCAACACAAAATCAAAATGAGCCAGTGATTTATGAGTGTAAATTGAACCTTGCGTGAGTGAAGAAACCAGGCAAGGAAGGGATGGTATCTTGGTCACTGGGTTGTTCTTGCCTTCTCCATCAGTATAACCTCATTTCTTTTTGCCAAACCTGTCCTTCTGCTGTTGTTTTTAGACAGCAGTTCACCCTGTTTCCATTCTTTCATCTTCCTGCTGCCCTTGTGCTTCTGGATGTCTTCTTAAACCTTCCTGCATAGAAACCAGCCATGTTTTCTGAGAAAAACAACCACTGCTGGGAGGCAGCCTCTCTACCTCCCCCCTCCAACTTCAGCAGTGTGTTCCAGCCTCCCCCGCTCATGCTCTTCTCTCTCCTCCTCCTCCTCCTCCTAAAAGGGTCTCTGCTTCTCATTAAGCACAAAGCCTAATCCCGGTATAACCACTGATTACTGATTAACCACAGACCACTGGTTTTGACCTAGGAAGCCCTGCACAGAACCCAGTAACACGCAGATGGCAAAGAAAAAGATCCAGCAAAGCACTTAAGCACATGGCTATCTTTAGGAATGTGAATTAACATACTTACTCAAGCATATACCTGATTTCTGGCAAACCAAACACCCACCTCTTGTGCATATGTAGTTGTAAGTTAATCATCCTGTTGAATTCAGGCCCCGCAGCCTATGCAGTCATTTTTTCTGACTAAATGAGAAGGTGTAATCTGTCCAGTTGGAAACTACACACCTTCAAAAATAGTGTTTTACTTCCCACTTAAATTTTTCCTCCATCAACTTTCATCCTTTAGCCTGCCAATGTAGAGCACACTCCAGCTCACCATTAGATTGTTACTTTGACTCTTTGGAGCTCGTCTGGTTTTTATGAAGCATTGGTCTTTTAGGCCTCACATGCAAAACTGAAGCACTGGAAATTATCATACAAAGAGTCATAATAGTGATTATGGCCTAAGACCAAATTATGTATGTATTTCTCTTGAGTGAGCCAATTAGGCTGAGTTGAAATTGCCAGTCCCTGCAGCTCCACAGTGAAATTCTCCATCAGTTCAGTTTTCTTTCCAACTGTTTCTAGCACTGACCTTCAGCATGAGGCCAATTTACTTCCACCTGGCCGAGCAGCATTGCAGCCAAGATCTGCAGACTCTACCGTGTTAGGAACAAAGCAATAAAAAAGCATTTTGACAAATGCAGGCAACATCAGGGGTCACCTCAGGCATACCCCAGTGTGCAGAGTCATTGAACCAGATCCAGCTAGAACCAACCAGGCCTAGAAACAGGAGCAGAAACCAACAGGACCAGTGTTTTTGTCAAAAAGACGCTTTCACACAAGCCATGCCAGGTTAACAGAGCGGTCTGCCAATGCATGTGAAAGGCTCAGGAGGGTGATGGCTGCTGCCTACAGACACCCCAAAGGAAATCAACCAGGGAAACACCACTGCAGAATGAGGAGGAAACACAAAAGTCTATGGAAACACATTGAAAAAATGGTCATCAGTCTTCTGGTTCAAGTAAACACTTACATGGCTCTGAGGTGTTGGGGTCTGACAGACTTGGGTGTGCAGAAAAAGAGGGAACACTGCATTAAAGATTCTGGAGGCTTCAGATCTTGCAAGTGATGCAGTGTTTGTTGGCATGCTACCAGCACAGGAATAGGATTATTGGATTCTAAAGGCTTTTTCCCTGGAGTGGTCTTTATCCTCTTAAAAGAAGATAGAGTAATTAAACATATTTTTTTTTCCTGAGGAGAATTAATTGTCTGTGAAGGGTCACACTGGTGGTGAGATGCATCATAAGAGATTTTCATCATCTTAAACACACCAGCCATAGCCAGTGGCACAAGATTTGATTCAGTGGCCAGCAATCTGATTTACCAATATTTTATCCCTAGCTACAAACTAAAAATTTACCAATCCCAAATAAGTTTAATTTCAAAATCTGATAGGAGCAGATGCAATGGAAATGTCTTTTAAAATTTTTCTGTAAAGGCCTTTAATATCAAAATGATGCTATTGCATGAGAATTAAACCTTGTAAGTGATCCAGTGTGCGTGTCCCAAGCTAAGGCCGGACTATGAACAAGACTGCAGCAAGGTGAGGGCCGAAGAGTGCTGCAAGACCAAGGGCCAACTCTGCCTCCAGCATGGGGTGAAGCAGATTTGCAGGGAAGAGCGCACACGCAGGGCTGTACAGGGATCCCTTCTCCATGGCCGCTCCCATTCTCCCCAGTACCTGCTCCGGAGTACCAGTGATGCCTTTGCATTTTCCTGCCCTGGAAACACCACTGAAAAGTCTACTTTTCAAGAAATTCTTTCACTTGACTCAGTACATCCTCTATGTAGACAAGCCCAAAGCTGCACTGTATTGTTTGTACAGACAGAGTCTTATGAATCACATTTTGTACCCATCAGAAAAGTCACGTACAGCTGTTGAACAGAGAGGCTCTTTCTGCCTAAGAAACCCCAACTAATTAGTATCTTTGGCAGAAATGAACAAATGGGTCATTATAGCCAATATACTAGCATCATGATTTAGTGTGAAACTTGGTGTCTAAGGCCGGTTACGGGTAGCAGGAATCAGGCGCACTGTTATGCATCACACATGGACAGTAACATTTTGTGATGCAAGAATGCCCTATAATTTAGGAACAGTTACACTGGTAGCACGGTTTGGTGAGAGTGTAACACTGTGGCAGGCGGTACTGGGTCTGGGCATGGCTGCACCAGTCCAGCAGTGCTGGGAGAGCAGCTTTCTGTGACTGCAGATCTGAGTCAGGAAAGATCTTCTGCGCCTGCGCAAGCAGATACCACCTGTATTTTTTGCCATCTTTCAGCGAGGTGCGAACAGTTACACAGACCTCAAGAGGTTCCTTTCTGCTGGCCTGCACAAGGGTATATGGAAGGAGAATATCCTGGCTTGAATCAGCACAGGTTCCCTGAATCAAAATGTTTTGTTTTCTTTGGAGCAAGCCAGGCGAGGTCTGGAGGAGCTTCTGCTGCTCAGGGTTTGGCCAAAGAGAAGTGATGAATGAGCAAAAAAACCCTGGGCTAGATTCTGCTCACAGTGTAAAACCAGAGCAACTCCACAGTTGGCTGCAAGTTTAGGCTGGTAAAACTGACAGCAGAGTTGGGCTATAGGTAAAGATTTCCAGACTAAGCCCAACAACAACAGTTCTGCTTATACAGCTTGGAAAAAAAAAAAAAAGAGACTTTGGAGTACAAATAATTCTCTTTTTTAGCTCTGTTGTTGATATGGATGGAAAAGCCAATTTAATTTTATTAAAGGTGTCAAACTTTTTTAATAACCCAGACACCTACAGGGATACCAAATCATATCCTCTGTATGGTGAACTGCATATTCAGCAGCTGCGATACCAATTAGACGTTGAAATGACAAAGTGCTATCTCATGCCAGCAGATACATACTGCACAGAGCCGGTGTTTAGTTTTATCATATAAGCAATGTTTAGCCATCATCTGTCATATAGGCTTAGGGGAAAGGGTCTCCACAGCTGGAACAGCTGGAATTGAAGATTAGCACAATAACTTGTTATACTTTTACCACACCATCTACTCCATTCACATCTAAAACTTACCTCCGGCTCCAACTGCCTTACACCAGGGTAAATGCACTCTTTTGGTCAAGCTACAGCTTTATGAATGAAGAGGAATTAGCTTTCAGCATTACAGCCCAAGTTTTAACTGTTTTGCTGAATATGTTGGAGAAATGTGATAAGAAAGCTGCAAAGATTAATTCCCTGTACCAACATATTCTCTGCACCTTTCTTTCTAAAGACACTACTTACAGAATTACAGTGGCGACCATGTTAGACAAACTAAAGAATATACAATTGTGTGAGGCATAAAGTGTCAGTTAAGAGAATGTATCTTTTTTAAAAACAGCATACATATCCTAATGGTTTAAATCAAAACAGCAAAATCTGCTAACATAAGGAACCCTTTGAAAAGTTTCTCAAAAGAATACACTGCTCCATTAGTGTGTTATTATTCTCTAAAGCCCTGTCTGTACTAGAAACTTTTGTAACTAACCATAGCTGTGCAATAAATTCAGTATATATGCAATTATTCCAGTAGTTTATACCTTTAGTAGAAGTAAAAAAAGGTCAAAGCCCTTTTAATTGGAATCACAGTTTCCAGACTACAGGTTCCACACTTCTGCTAAAAAATAACACCACTTAGCACAGACAAGATAAACTTCTCGGTGTAAACCAGCAATGTTTACCTCCTTAAAGCAACAGCCAAATCAGTCATCACAACAGGTATTTAATGTGAAGACATCAATTTTTTTAACACAGGGGCCTATCTTTGGAGTGTCAGCACCTGAACTACTGCATACATGAAGCTGTAATGTAAACACCACTTACAGTGGTCAGTTTTCCTGTTTCCTTGGGCTTTTATGGGTAACATGGAAAATATTATTATATAGCCCTTCTTGCCTGTGTTTGGAACAATATTTCAGCTTACCAGAACTAAAGGAACTTTATGAAGCACAGAATTTATTTTTCCACAGGTCATTCTATCTTGTTACAGTCTCTGTTTTTCTCAGTCTGGGCAATAATAGCCGGACTAATCCCTCCTAAACTTATTCCTACCCAGGTTCACTTGCAGGCTCTGACACCAATGCGGATATAATGCAGTATACATCGGTACATCCCAGTATCCCAGTAGCACATCCCAATATCCCAGATGTTGTCTGTTCTGTTCACCTGTAGCCATGCCACAGCTCCATGAGCAGTCCTACTAAGGCAAGGGTGGTTGAGGTGAAAGCAACAGGTAGACCAACAAGCAACACTGATAGAATACATGTAACACACCCAGCCTATGTGCAATTTCGTAATTCAACACCCCATTGAGATCTGGTGAAGACTGAAATACCTGATCCCTCAGAGACCTTATTTTACTTGGCATTTGCCATTCAACGGCACAGCCTGAGCCCCACAGCCCTCCCCTGCCAGCCAGCCCAGGCTCACGGCCCCATCTTCTCCCCTGCTTACAATCAAATGCAAAGAGATGAAAAAAACACCACTGCTTTCATGTGGCCAAGATGAGCTCTGGCTTGCTTGAAAGTGCTGTGTCCAGCAGCCTTTTCAGCATAAGCACGACAGACAGACCTTCAAGTACAAGGAGCTGCCTGTGGGCTACCTTTCGGGTACCTATAGCATCTGGAAAAATATATCCCTCCAGAGGTGCTAAGGCAAAGCATGGATTAATTAGAATGGCACAAGATGAGTTATTTATTAAACTGTTTTCACATTTTCAGCCGTGTTAGAGAGCTTCCTGCAGCTGCCATAGAGACAACAGCTACACATAATAAAACTTTATGAGCAATTTAAATTCTCTCTCCCCTTAGGAGATGCGGAAAAACAATGGCAACTGACTGTTTGCAGGTTGTGTATATCTTGCCTTCATTAAGTAGGACTCTGTTTAAACACATATTATTTCTTTCCATCAGATTGTCACAGACTTCCAGAGAGAGGGTAAATAGTTTATAGCTTCCACTTTCAACCATACACTATAAAAATACACTGCAGTCATATTTGATTATCCAATTTGGTTTTGTATGAAGCACTCTCGGCAGATCAGCCTGCTTATTTGCATGTGACAGAATAGCAACAGAAATGGGTTCCCGTGGGCAATGGAAAATAAGTTTTGCACTTGGAAAATAAAATAGTAATAACCACATGGTAAAACTGCCTATGCATGTGATAAATTAGATTTATCATCATTCTTATACCATTCACACCTGAAATTTGCCCATAAATCCACCTAATTTGAGGTGTATTTAATGTTTCTTCTACAGGTACCCTGGAGCTAGAGATTCAATTTATCTAGGAACTGACAGGAGTGAAGAAAGAAAAACATATTTCCATCTCTCCCTACAAAAATGTGCAACTTCCTTGTCAAATATACACTAGCTTGAGTCCTGAGATGGGTACATTTCCAGCCATCATCAGTTCACATTTTGAATTTTGATACTTGGCAAACATGAAACAATAAGAAGATAGGAAGGGGATCTGGAGAAAGAAAAGATTTCCTAAATATTTAACATAATATACAGTACTGCCAGTTAATCCTACTAGGATCTGTATATGTATTTATGACTGAAGTATATATTTATATTATTTGTGTTTCAGGTAAATCTAATACATGCACATTTAATACACATGCATTTAAAATTCTCCCAGTCTGCAAGGTTTTACTAGCGTTTCACGTATTTTATATCTATAAGAGACAGTGAAGCTTTGCTTTCAACAGGTGCCTCTCAGTGTTGCCAATCTAAATAGAATTATCCAAGTCTGTGCTGGTAAAAGACCAAGGCTACTCTGAAATACTGCCTGAATAGAGATGGATGGGAGAAGAGCATGAACAGAGCAACAAACAGTAAAGGGGTTTGGTTGCTGACCACACTAGTAATGAATGGGGCTAAGGAAAATGAACAGACCGTTCCTTACGTTACCCCACAGGAAATACAGGGTGGGTAGAGGGGTATGCTGAAATCATAATTTCTTTGCAGTCCCATTTTTCCACACCTTTAGAGCACGTGTTATGCTTTGAAAGAAAAGACACTAGATGGTAGGACTAGATGATCTTCATAGGTCCTTTCCAGTCTTTACCATTCTGCAACCCTGTGCTACAATGTCACTGCCCCCCAAAATGGGGCAATTTTCAAAAGGGCACCATACAATAGGTAAACCTGGAATTCCCCAAACTGTACAGAAAAATGATGAAAACACACACTATGATTTAACATACATATCGCTGAGGAAAGTTGCCACCCTTGCTGTCCTACAGTGAGCCCAGAGAAAGTGGACATGAACATTTCTTAGTCTACACCAGGCTCACTGCCTAAGCGCTTGAAAGAAGCAGGGTAATGTGAGACAACACCATTTGGTTCCCATGAGCTGCCATCCTTCTTCCAGGGCTCTGAAGTCCCCAGGATTTAGACAGCTGGTCCTTCCCTTTCCTTACTTGATGCTTTATTATAGCAGCGAGGCAGCAGATTGCTTATATTCCATTTTTCTCGGACTCTTTTTGAAGTGTGAATGAGCATGTGTGTATGTTGAAGTGATAACATAAGGCTAAGCCACATTTCTAGTAAATATTACTTTAAATTATCCTGGAATGTAAAAGTGCACTTGTGCAAAACTAGCTGCCCAAAAAGGGAAGCAGAGCTGTAAACCATCCTGCCTGCAAGCTCAGCACGTCAGCAGGAGAGTCACTGTATAAGGGCATGTTTACATGTCATGTAAGCCTGTATCTATGCTGAAACTCATGCCCCAAAACACAGAACATGCATGCACTCGACTGCAAGAACCTCCCCCATGCAGGGCTTTACACCATGGCAGAAAACCAGCTGTGACCTGGTAGTCAGAGAGACCAGATTCTGGGTGAATTTAAGGCTGTTCATCTCTCTAATGTGGGTAGAGGCAAGGAGAGCGAGGAGTAGCCTCTGTGACCAAACGTGTGGACACTGTGACCCTCACTGCTGAAGCCATGTGCGAGGTGGATTTAAGCCAGTCTCATTTTGACTATCTCCAGCAGAGACAGGCAAGATGTGGTCCAACTGTAGTTCCTGACCTCCACTGCACCTCAGTCGAGGAGACCATGCAAGCCCTTTTTACCTGTTTCAGAACAAAATCAAGCAGGCAAAGAAGTTGCTTAAAGGGCTCTGCTTCTCAACATACAGCAAGGGCAGTTGGACCCAGGAACATCTGTGACAGCCACGTAAACCTGTGCATTGACAGCAGTAATAGCATGTGGGTACTCAGCAGTAAGGCTGATGCTATGGGTAAAGCCATAAGCAGAAAGAAATGAAAAATCAAGGTACAGCTGTTTCTCTTTAATCCACAGGCACAGTTTAGTGACACCAGTGTTGTGCAATGCCTGTGATGCTGATACAGAGGGAGGCAGGACTGAGCTGGGCAACAAGGCTGATGGCATCCCTGAATCAGGTGACACTGCTGCATAACCTCTGGCAAACCATTCAGCTCTCCCAGACTTTGGGCCAGCTTTTGTTCAAGCCTCTCTTTTTTAAAACTGTAAGACAGGAACAGTGTCACTAGACTTGGCCATTGCTTTGCTTTACTGAGTCCCTTATTTCATCTGGAACAGCTACTGTAATGCAGGTAAGTGAAACAAACGTGAAGTTTTGCAAGTTCTGACTTTTGAGGACATAAACACACACTGTGCATTCCCCTGCAGTGCCAGGATCTTGCAGTGACACAGGACTGATTGCTGCATGTCTTTCCTTCGGGTAAGTCTGATTTTGGAAGTGAAGTTAACATTATCAGGAGTAGGGAGGGAATAATTGTGTGATAAATGGAAAGACAGCCACCAGAAATGGTAAAAGCAAATGAAGGCAGTACAGAGGTGCAGTATGACCCTGCAACCCTACAGTCATTTGGAAAATAGTGAGGCTTAAAAACAAGGAGCATGTTTGGGGGTGAGGGAGGGAATAAATCACAGAACCAGAATCCGAAATGCCAGGCTTTTCGGTTCAATATACCACTCCAGCATCCCCAGCCGCTATTGGATGCCCTGCATGCCATATACCAGGCTGAATTCAACCATATGTTTGTAGCTAAGCTATGAAATTCATTTGTCAAGTCCTGGGAGCTTTTGGCAAGTTGTCCTATACTATATGTGTGGTCTGCTACACTAAAACAGGCATGCAGAGCAATGCAGCGGGTATGTCTGTAGGATCCAGAGACAACACAGCCAACAATTTCCCTGCTCTGACTTTTAGTGCTGGGCAATAATGAATGGAGATAGAGGGGACTCAAGTCGACACATTTCAGCACAGTTGCTAGGCTTAACGCCTGCTGAAGGCTGCTGGAATGAGCTATAAATACGTATCTAAGCTCCACGCCAACTGTGTAAACTCAGAAGCTGCCTGCTTCATTCAGAGACTTTATACCCACCAGAGAGTCCAGAGCCTCTTAGACTAGAGGTAAGTCAGTGGCTGGCAAGAGTCGTATTTTCCTTGTGAAAGGGGATGCAGAAGATGCTAGGACAATGCAGGGGCGGATGACGGATAGGAAATGATTTCTTGGGTGTTTTGAAAGGAAACACATCATCCAGAGTTATGGGCCTTCATTAATCAGGCAGGGGAGCCCTGAAGTGCCAAATCTCGCAAGAACAGCCTGGAGGACTTGGAGTCATTCATAAGCTCTTCCTAACTGAATCCTTGGCGTGACATTAGCCCAAGTTCTAGATCCCAATTCAAATACCACCTTCTTGGCCTACAAATGGTTGCCTAGTGGCTCTGACTCAAGCTGATTCACAACAAAAGATAAATCTTTCTGCTCCTCAAAGAAAGCAAAAAGCTGCTGAGAAATTATTTAAATCCTCTGCCTTGTGCAATCTTGGGCCAGTGGTTTTTGCAGCAAGAAGAGGTCAGTCCCGTTTCTTCACCTCCTGAACCCACATCCCTCTTTCCTGCCATGTAGGTTGCTACTGGAAGTCTTGCCACTATTTTCTAATACAGCAAACAGTGCAGAAAGGAGGCAGAACTGTCAGAAAGAGGATTCATTAAAGTTTTTTATATATATCATGAAGACAAATGTTTGTCATTTTAACAGAACTTAGCAGGCTGCACGACAGGAAAAACAAGGATTTCTCTCAGCCTATCAAGACCACCTCATCTTCAGACAGAACTGCTCACGAAGGTCAGCAGGTACCATCTAACCTTTTCCATGGTGAAAACAAGACCCATGAAACTGCTGTTACATGGAGAAGTGCTGTGATTTGCCTCCGAGTAACAACGCAAAGTCAACTCCAAGGCTGCATGCTGATACCTCTGATCCCCCAGCAGCCTCGCTGCCCCTTAAGTTGAGTCCTGGGAGACTTTTTTCAGATGTTTTAAGATATATAAACTCGAATAGCCCAAACCTTGACAGCCTGCACATTTGGGGCTAGATTGTGTCCTCAGGAGTGTGTGTCTACCTTCGTTTCAGCTGAGGATGGCAGAACACACAGGCATACAGGGCTCCTTGTCCTCCAACACCAACTGCATTGCCAACCTTCAGGCTCCAGAGGACAAATTAAACTCCACTGTGAAAGCAATAACCTGGCAAAACCAGCCACAGCTTATCCCAGGTAATTTGGAAGAGATCCATGTTTCAAATCTTCCCACTAACCCAACCAGAAAATCACAATGGTGCCATCCAGGAAGGATTTATCCATAAAGTGTAAAACGCATTTCCCCATTTTGACACAGGGAAAGCAGCAGACGAGATAGAAAGTTTTAGAAGGTATATGCTGCACTCCAGACTATGCTCAGATACAGCTCAGCTGGTGCAGCACCTCTGAGCAGAAACCCACTTATTTCCAGATGGCTTCTAGTGCTATACTGTAGCTGTTGTTTCCTACCTCCCACTCATGTCATATTAAGTTTGAAACACCCACTGATCCAGGCTGAGGTGGCCAGATGCTCTGGGGAGGAAAAACGGCCATTTCGCCGTGCCTGTCCCAGCACAGCGAGGGGGACAGGCAGCGTCAGGCCATCCCCTTCACTGGAGATGGCCCAGCATCATCCCTGCATGTCGAGAGTCAGGTACTCACCTAAGAGCTGCACTCCACGGGTGAGTCCATAGACGTCGATCAAGGCCCAGAGGGGCTCTGCTGTCCTCACCCCGCTGAAGAAGAGCATCGCAGCGGAGTCGTTCACCCGATAGAAAACACGTCCCTTCTTGTCCACCCAGAAGGCTATGATGTTTCCCTCGTTCGCAAACTCTTCTGGAAGAGCCTTGGCCCAAAAACCACTTTGGGAAACCAAGTCAGGGCACGCGTACTTCGGCAGAGTGTCAGGGTTAATCCTCGATGGGTCCTTGGAGGTAAACCCGAGTCGAAGAGCCCCACTCCAGCAACACTGCTTTTTAGTGATCTGCAAAGATAACAGCAGCAATAACAGCGTTTGGCACTTGAGCATCTGCTTACACACTACAGCCTCTGTGCCACTGAGCACTAACGGCCACCATGCAGATCAGCCTAGTAGATCTGGGAAACATTCTACCCACCAAACACTGCTGTAGCTTTTTTGGCTGCAAGAAGCAGTGCTGCACACTTAGGATACAATGCACATATTTTTTTAAAAATCAAATTAAATCTATGCGGGGAGGTGAAATGTAATTACAGCTGCATGATGACTCACTTCTATTTCTAGGGTAATTCCTTTTGGCCTAAGAATCATCCTCTCACAAAATGTGCTAAAAATGGCCATAAGAGCTTTTTATCTCAGCACCTGCAGCAGCAGAGCTCTTCCCCTGTGGTGCTGGGATGATGGGATCTCTCAAGACCCAAGGGAAAAAGCACTGGCTCCAAAGTTAGTCACCACCATAGGGTTTTCTGGGTTTCCCAGCCAAGTAAAAGACAGTCTTACCCCTGTTAGGCTTGTCAGATTGGATGAAATCACAGCCTTGCAGCAGAGAACTTGTGTGCAGGAAAGCACAGTTTAATGTATTTAACTATATTACACAATTAGGAGGCAATGAGAGATGTTGGCTTATGACTGAGGAGAAACTGTTTCAGCTGAGTGGTTTTTTTCAAGGTTTGTTGTGCACATCTACACCCCACCTGTCAGTATGCGGTTACTCAGCGTGTATGGGGTAAAGAACTTCTGCTACAGCTTTTGGGATGGGGCAATGTGTCATATCTGCCCTTCTGCACACGAGAGACAGCAGGACAAAGGGTCACAGATGCCTCCAGTGTCACTGACTTCTCACATGAACTGAACCCTGGACCGAAGGGGATCTGAGGGGAGCAGGCAGCGGGTCCTAAACATGTACAGCGCATCCAAAACACCACCCAGTTACAAGGTCTCTTTCTTCCCATGGAAGCAGGGAGTCTTCCAAGGTTAGGATGGTCGCCAGATGTAGATGATGCACTTGGAGTACTTTTTCCCTCATTTTATTGAGTATGAACCTGCCGGGAATTGTTCCTCTTAGAAGGATTCAGCCTGTCAGCATCCAGACTATGAAATGAAAGACTTCGGGATGCTGGATTCAATCCTGATGTGGGGCCAGGACAGTTCCTGCATGCCAGTTGACGCATAATTGGCGTTTCTGTTCATGCACTGAACCTGCAGCAAACATGACAGCACTTGAGATAGCCCTCTTCCATCAAAGCCTTGGCTGCCGCAAGCAATTTCACTCTTGGCTGCAGGGCAAGAGGAGAAACATGGATAGGTACCACCTACCAGATGTCACACAAAACTTGCTACCTTACTGCAATTTCTTGTTCTGCCAAAATGCTAATGAGTGGCCATGCCAGAGACTGAACTGTCCAGGACTGAAGGACTTTGTCCACAAAAGCATGGCAGCTGTCCCTTGTGTCCTAGCTTGGAAGCACAGGATTTTCCCCAAGGGATTCTCCAAGACATTTTCTCTGGTCTTCTGAATTCTCTCCTAATCACATTTGTAAATATTGTATTTTTCTTTCACATGTTCCTCTCCAAGGCAAATCTGAAATGTGCGCCCTTGGGACACAACAATCTCACAACAAAGACATTATTCAAAGCCTGGAGATTTTTGTTTTATAATTAAAGTATCAGAGACCATAGAGCTTCAGAAAAAAACATTATCAACAGACAGTTCCTCAGTTAAGCGAAGGCTGCGCTTTATCCCTGCTCAGCGCAGCCAGACACCTGAACGGCTTACGTGAAATACTTGAGCACTGACCTCAGTCTCAGGAACCGTGGGAAGCTCCTGCTTGCCAGATGGATACTGGGGTGGCACTAAAAAGGACTGAAGCAGATCTGCTATTTTGTATGCCTGGCCAGGATGGGATGGCGTCGTGCGTGTCCCCAGTGGAAGGGGGGCGGATGGGGCATGCACATGACAAAATCGGGAATACATACACACTCCGAGAAGAATCCTGGAATATTTATTGCAGAAAATTTACTGTAAGCCCTAAAAGCTTTTGGGTCTGAGATAAATATGGCCTCATTGTTATTTGTACAATTTACTCTTTCATAGTCTCTTGCCAATACTTCACAGCAATCACAGGCTGCATGAAGTAAATATTCATATGGTAATCGAGGCTGTACATGTTCCATGTATTAATCAGCACCTATAAACAGTTCTCAATACAGTCTGACCACAGGCAAACTAATATCCAAATTAAAATCTAGTATGAAGCCTGCCAAGAATTAGACACAGCTGGACAAAGGGTACACAGTTTTGCTAAAAAAGGCAATGGTTAATGATAGACCAATTTCTCACATTCTCTCTTCAGCAGCCACTGCTAGCAGGAAAGCTTGGGGGTCCCACTGGGTACCAGAAGGAGAAAAGATACAATCTGCAACCAAACTGCTAAGCCATGGCTACTTTCACAGATGCAGGCTCCTGCTCTTTACTGCCTTGTGTCACCTTCCACAGCCTCACTCCACTCCCCAGCAGTTTCCTGAATTACATGGAAGAAACCATGCTGGGACATACATCTCAGAGGCTAAGAAAGAGGAAATCTGGCTGCTTGATGGCATACCCAAATCTGCAAATCTGCAAAGAAATCTCAGAATGAAATCCAAGATACAATACCTAATAAACACAATGAAATCTCCTGACATCTTTCCTCTGATTTTCCAAAGGGATTTTACACTTTATAGAACCCAAATGACTGGGTCCGTGGTTAGTCTTTAGCTGATAAGAAGGTTTAAGGCACCATTTTCCACAGACACACACAGTAGCAAGGCAACTGCAGGATGGACTTATCAGCAAAGCAAAGATGTTTTCACATTTCCAGCCATCCCTAGAGTACAAGTTCTGCTGAAGCCTGTTGATTATTCCCGTAAGACCTTCCCATTGGACAGAGCAGGAGCTCTGCTCGTAAATCCCTTGTGCAGATTTGCATGCATATTCTTCACGTATGTTATGCAAGCTAAAATCCTAAAATATACAGTGATAAACAAGTGTGAATTTCCAGAGATAGCTACATTGTTTCAGAATGAGAAAGAAATAACCCGTAATCTTTGCCTAAACCACTAAACCCACTCAAATCTTTGATGGTGTTTTCAAAAATGAAATGCTGCTTTCATCTCCTCCCAAATCATTTTTCGCAGTTGTTTGTCCAAACTGCTAGCCAACTTGGAAAAAAATCCCATTAGGCACCATGAGTGAGTCCTGCTGGGGTTCTAGCCTGAACAGAAGCAGTAAGAGCTCCACAGGAAACACAGCAAACCTGTAGGAGGGATTTTCAACTTATGGGCCTGAGCCTGAAATCACAGAAGTCTCTCTATATTTTCAAAAGGAGGCATCTTCCTCATGTCTCGCTCCATTGCTGGCTGTAAGGGAAGAGTCAGGGAAAGCTGATGTGGTCCCAGCATGCTGGGTCCTCTAGCAATGGGCAGCGGCAGGATCATTCAGACTCAGTAGCTTTATGCAGGGAAACCTGGAAAACTCCTTGTGCATAAATGAGGGATTTGCAGGCAGATCTTTCTTGTCTCCCATGAACAAAAGCTGCCAGTGAAGATGACTTTGTGCCAATAAAAGGCACGAAATGAAAAATGCAGTCCCACAAACTAGAGGGCATAAAGATTGGAGAATACCTGTGGATGAAGTTTAAAGGTCCCCAAGCTCCTTCAGGGTGCTGAGAGCCTAAAAATCGCTTCAGTTCCTAAGGGGACTGATAAATTTCTTCCTGGGGAAGCAGCTCCCAGTGTACATGGAGGCACGCTGTCTAACAGGAGCTGACCTTCTCATGCCAGCTGCAGCACAAGGGTACCAACTCCATTCCTCTCGGCTACCGCAGACACAATGGAAGTGAAAACAGCCTCTGCCAGCGAGAAAAATGTAATGCCCGCAAGGTTCTCTCCTCTGACCTTCATGCTATCAGGCGACTGAGTCAACAAAGCAGTCAGCAGTCCGTCAAAAAGATCCTTTTCTTAGGAGGCAACTCTGACCCACTGACTGCTCCTTTCATCCTTTCAGCCAAACCCCTTTTATCTTCTCTGCCAAATACAGGAGCAAACACCTTCATTTCCAGGTCCTTTTAACCTCTTATCTGTTGGTATGGAGAGCCTGATTCCCACCTCCATGAGACCAGCCCTCGTTGCTGCCTTGTTTCAGGAATAAAAGTGCTTGGACACGTTAACTAACCCCTCACTCTCCCTCAGCCCACCCAGTAAAACTCCTTTGCAGGGCACATGCAAAGCCTGGAGGTCGTGTTGGCTAGAGAGATGCTGAGGCTGCTGCCTTTCAGACTGACCAATAAATACAGCCCTTTTTCCTTGCTGTTTTCCAAGCAATCTCAACTTAATGTGCTCTTTATCTGACACCAAGTTAAGCTTTTTGGAGCATGGATTTCCCTTTTGTTCCCAGTTTCTACAGCACTCTGTACCCATGGCTCCAAGAACTACACTGACAAAAGCAGAAGTACCAACAAAGATCACAAATCTTTAGGGCCGAGATCTGATGACTGTGCTTTCCAAGGAAGGCTAAAGATCTGGTGCAAGCACCAACACCTGCTACCCCGCAACATTCATTCACAGCAGCTGCCATGGCAATAAGGGAAAGTACCATTTACTCACCTTAAGCCTGATTTGCTCATAAATAACGATGGGCCTGTTGCTGAAGGTAATGGCATTGCAGAAACTAGCCTGGCGCTTCACTGCCTTCTGTGTTGTGTCCATGATGATCTGGGATCCCTTCGTGTGAGGATGGAAAAGCAGAGGGCTGATGGACAGAGTTCCACACTGGGGGATCGGAAGACAGTGCTTCTGCTTGTGGTGGCATCGGTGGGAGGAAGTTGAAAACGACCCACCTATGGAATCTGAAAGCAGAATGGGGAAAAACAGGTTTCAAATCTGCTGTAAGAAGTAAAAAACTTTCAGTGCAAAAACCCTGGGGTATTTCAAAGGGGAACTATAGATTAAAATAAAAGTTCATTGAATCCCCACTCTGTACATCACTAAGGGTTTCTAGAGCATCTGGAACAATAAAAGGCTACAAGGATACTGAAGACCCCTGTCTGGACAGTCTGACAGTACAGAGCACAACATGGAGATCGCAGCTCAGCACGGAAATCATAGGCCATCTTGGGGCCACACAACAGAAAAGAACTTAAGAACTGGTTCCAAAACTGGAGCAAAGCACAAATGAAGTTGCTGCATTCAAAGCTGTCAAGCTTAGGGAAAAACCTTCCACTTCCAGAGGACTCCCATGCAACTTGACCATCTCTCACTCCTCCTTTGCAACAGCAACCCCGTCAATCCTTGCGTCCATGCGTCTTTGGATGCTGTCCTATCCACCCGTGCTAAGTGCCAGCTCAGCCACGTACATTGCTAATTTACACTCAAGCACCACTCAGCAATAACCCACCTGGATTCCTCCACCAACCATCATCCATTCTCCTCTCCTCCACCGATGGGAACCTCAGCTGAGATCCCACTTGTCATGAAGGCATTGATCAGCACGCCACGCTTACGGTGAGGAAAGCAAAGAGGGAGAAGGGCTATGAAGCAGGGAGGATATTATGCCTTTCTCTAACTAAAGCCTTACACAAAGAGTCAATGCACAAACAACACAGTCACGACAGCAGCTTTGTTCATGAACGAATGGATGCGTGAGTTTCTTTTCAAGAGGGAGCCTGCAGCAGTTCAAGCACAAAACAATCATTATACTGAACACAAGTCATCTGCTTCCTTTTCCTTGTGTGCACACACACACTACATTATGCACATATGTTTGGGAGGAGATACTCACAGATCTGGAAACAGAGTATCAACAGAATAAAGGATTATTCCGTGATAGACTCAGGGATGCAACAAAAGCAAATATGACCTTAACAATGTGCCAGTTTGCGCTGTAAAAGATGCACGACTAAACAGTATGGTTAAAAACTACTCCTCAAGCACGCAAGCTATAGAAACTAATTCTATACATTCTTCACACAAATTAATTGCTGATAGTTTGTCTTTATAGAGCTACTATAAAATAATGCTTACACCTCTAATGTAACTCTTGGATTTGTAACAGAAAGCCTGGACACTATTCCTCCCAGCCTTTGGGGTAGTTTTAGCTTGTAGCTACATGAAGTTGTAATGGCACATCATCAGGGCAAGCTTGCATAACTACCAACAGAATTTAATATCCTGATTTCTAATGAGAACATTTGAATTCAGCTTCAGCATCAGTCACTCTAGCCTTCTCCTCTCATCTTGCTGAGTTTTTTTCTCCCACTTTCTGCAGCAGTGCTATCCCTTCAGAACAGAACAGGGAGGCCAGACAAACAGGGCTGTTACCTTTAAATGCTTTCATTAATGCTTGAAGGGAGAGGTAAACCAACTGGGAGTTATCTGATGCTAAAAATTATGTGTAATATAAATTATCTTCCTTCTCCCGTTCCTCACACATGGAGGAGGAGAAATCAGGTGCACAGTGCCAAGAACAAGTAGAGGTTCATCTGAGCAGGCAGGTCAGAGTAGGAAACCTTCAGCAGGAACAGACATGTTAAGCCCCCAGCTTTAGTGATACCTTGCTGATGAGTTCCTCGGGCTCAGTGGTATTTTGCAAAGAAGTATTTCCTTTAATCACCGCAAACATGAAGCTGTTCACCATCACAAATGGTTATGAGCCAGAAACTGCACAAGTGGCTGACTTAACCTTGCTCCACTCCACCTCCTCAGGTGGGTCATCCTGGTCTGTAGGGACAAGACCATTGACAGGTGGCCAAAGCAAACCATCCCAGCCTCTCTTTTGGCAGATTTTTTTTCAGGCTGCTGGATCTCCTCATTGCTCATCTCTTAGTTGCCTCTCTTTTTCTGCAATATTCCTGTTTCTATAGGTAGACTCACTAAACAAACATTGTAAAAACTTCCATTGCTAAATTTTTCAGCGTTTCTATATATGAAGTCACAGTCATTTTTTAAACAAGATACATATTGAGGGTTATAATCAATTGTTTGAGATAATTTAAAGTCAAAGGATACATAGAAAAATATAAAAACTTCTTTCTCTGGTCATTTCTAGTCTCACTTTTTTTTTTAACACATCTTTGATAGTTTCTAGGGCTGCATATTTATGAAAGAGAAGAAGCTACCAGTGAATATGCATTCAATTCATGTCATCTTTGCATCCAGAAACAAATTTTGTAGCTCAAGCTTTTTGCTAGCAGTCACTCAACAAAAACTTGTGCACCACAAAGGCACACACACTTTAACCTGTCTGCAAATCTCAGTGGTCTAATTTTACCAGATAACTTGGCTGTGATAATTGCTGCTGCACCTCTCTGTAGGACATTGCGCCCTTTCAAAATGAGGTAACAGAGTCACCAAAACTGCCCACAGCTTTCAAAACAGGCTCGGATAACACCACCACACATGTCCACAGCATCCGCTGGAGCAGCGTTATGGAGCTGTAGGGTCCTGCCTGACCCTGTGGCAAGGATGTTAGGGGAATGCTTATTTGCTGTGACAGCCCAACACCACTATGTGTGAACGGGCCAAACCCATACCAGATCAACGCCTGCAGGATGTGTCCCCCAAGCAGACAGCTGAAACGCAGGGCAGCCATGCTCTATGGGAATGGAAGAAACCACCCCAGGATCAGCTTCCACAGGTGGATAATGCAAATGTGGAGGAGAGCCCCTTCTTTCTCCCAAATGCTCTTACACAGCACTGGCTCCTGCATGATCAACAAGTTTGGGTAAGGATCAGGAAAGGTCTTAATTTTTAAAAAGTGCAACTATTTAATAACGAGGTTTTGCACCTTACAAATAGTTGGAGAAATTACAAAGCATGTCCACTCCAAAAGGAGAAGACACCATGCAACTTCAGATGGCAACACAAACACCTAAGACTGGACTTAGACAAGGAAAGGGACACTTCAGCAACACAAGCTGTGAGATACATTGCTGTCCTTGCTCGACCGGCTAAAAATAAAATGAATCATCTGCTTAAATTTTTTGTTGTCAGTGGGCTGGACCTGGACTCCAGCCTTCTCCCATCCCCTTGTTTAAACTACTACACATTTTGACATCCTCAGCCTTTGCTACCAGCAATGCTGGTACAATACAGCTGGGGCCCTTGCAGTAGGTTTCTCTTTTTTTTTTTTTCCCCTTTGTGTAAAAGAATTGAGCAAAACTCTCAAACTCAGTTTCAGCTAGCAAAATAGGCAAAAGTCCTCCTGGTTTCACAGCAACCATGCGAGACTCCATGAACTGAGTCTGTCCCAGACTCCTCTGCCACAACCTGACTTACCAGATACCGAAGAAAGGCAAAGTGAAGTCATTGCTTGATATAAAAATTGCAAACAAATAAGTATTTGAAAGAAGGCTGAAAATTGAGAATGTGTTCAAGGGCACCGCAAGTTTCCCATTCCACAATGTAACACAACTTCCTCTGACAAGGAGTTGTAGCAACATGCCAGGACTACACAAACTGGTATCTTGTGACGGAAGTCACAAGAGCAAAATCATGCCTGTCTGAAAACAGCCTCTGTGCCAAAGGGCTACAAATCTAGAGGCACCATGGGCCCCCATACAGCTTTCCAGGTTTCACACTGGGGGTCACAAAGAACAGCATCTGCTCACTCTTATGGTTTTAAAGATTGGACAGACTTCAGTTTTAATTCATGCCCAATAATAGATGCTGTTTGAACCTTTCCATTCAGTACTGGATTTGAACCCTGAACACAAGCTTTCCCTAGTACCATGAGCCCCACCAAGAGAGCAGCAGAAGTGGTAAGGTATCACTTGTTCCCCTGATCTGCAAGCACAAGGGCTGGATCTTCTGAAAGCTTTAGTAAGCCAAGGTGAAGGGGACGTTTCATAAACTACAGTGTGAAGCAGACTGAAACACTCTGCCTTCAGCTTCCCACTCCCAAACGCATCCTTTTAAGAGCCCTGTTTGAGAAAGCAGAGTATTGCCCCAAGGGTGGCACACTTCTCCCTCCATGTGCATTAGATATCCATGGTCTCCTGGAGCTCAAGGCCTGAGCAACATCCACACGCTACATGAAAGGTGGCACTGGATGTTCTCAGCTTAGCAAAATGCATCCCTAAGCCTGTTAGGGGTTTGCACCAGAAGCGTTCATGCTCTGCAAACATTAGGCATCATCTTAAGGCTTGAGATTTCTTAAACGCTGCAAGAAATGACTGGATTTTTTTTTTTTTTTTTAATACATCTTTTCCAGTTGGAAAAAATCTCTATAGGCACCTATCAGAATGCTGTCAAAACTCATTTCAGACTGAAAACTGACTGCAGGGTATTTAAGATAAACTTCTTAAAGCATGAGAAATAAGTGGCATTCAGAATTGAAAGAAACAGAAGAAAAGATTTCAAAACAGAGCCCAGGGATTGACACGCAGCAGCAAGTGGGAATGACAAATCCCTGTCTGGCTGGGGAGGAGAGGTCTGGGGGTGGTGACAGAGGTACCTGTCCTGCAGGCTAGTGACGGTGAAAAGACTGGACAGGGCAAAACGCCACACTATGAAGGGAGAAAAGGGTTTCAAAATTATTACATTATCAAAATAGGCTGACAGACTGCTTCATCTGGCAGGTGGCCTTACTCTATAAGAATTGAGAAGGAAGGATTGTGAGAAGGAAGAAAAGGAAACCAGGTGTGGGGAACGCAAGGGAAGCCCTGCTTCAGGGACGCACGCGTGGTGCGGCACCAAAGCCCTAGCCCTGAAAGCGTACCTGCACAGCCTTTCCAAAGCTGCGTGGTTACTAGCAGCACAGGGAGAAAAAACAGCTATGAGATGGCTGCTTACAGGCCTTACCGCTTTTTGAGGTGATCCCACACTTTTGAGAATTATCAGTGAAATACAGTGTAACGAGTTACACTGATCCTTTACACTTGTTAATAAAGTTCAAAAGGAGAAAAGCATAATGAATTCGTTGTGCTAGGCTTCACAAACGGATTCCTAAAAGCACACTTTGAGACAGTTTACTAAAAATAAATATTAGCCTAACACCAGTGGAAACTGAAAACGGGTTGCAAACCTTGTTTTCTCACATGCAGCCTGGCCTAGAGCATGTGCACAGAAAAGAGAGAACCATAAATTAATGCAAATTAAAACCAAGGGTTTCTTCACTGCCTTTAAAAACATTTGCTGTTCTTGAAGGAATAAGTGATTATCTATCTCCAGTCTATCTCCAGCTCTCCCTGTGCCGGTTAGGATGATAATGACCCTATATCAGATTGCCGTCACCACGGTCGGCTACTCATCTCGGCATTACAAGATAACCAGGAAGCAAAAGCAAAGCTTTGCTCTCCCACAAAGACAGATTATAGCTTTGCAGGTGTTGGGGCATTCAGTAATAGAGATGCAAAGGGTTAATTCTGGATCATTAAATCTGGAACACCTGAAATTATGGAGCATCTTGGGTTAAACTTTAGGGACATATCTACAAGATGGATCTCAGCCAGCAGGTCAGTTCTAGTGCTCCCATCCAAGACAAGTCAAAGCCAAAACGTAACTTTTTTTCATCTGTGCTATTTTAGCAGTGAGGAGATGTATCGAGAGAATAGGTTCGCACATAGCGTAACATTTTCCATTTATTTGCGCACTAGGAGACAAGAGGCAGGTGCAGGCAGACCACATGCACATGAAAGGAGATAATGCCAGTCAGGACTGGGCTTGGAGTCCAAACAGAAAAGCTATGTTAAGAAGTATTAGGTCTGAAAAACAACAAGGGAAGTTTTACAGACATGTATGAGAACCCCGGTCTCCTCAGTATAAAAAGTGGGCAAGAGAAGCTGGAGTTGATTGAAGGACGATCCAAAATGGATCCATTTTTCCAACCCAAACTGATGGGTGGTAGGGAGTGGTTAGTTTGTGAGGAGCCTTCAAAGTGAAGAAGCTGATTTTTAGTTTCATAGAGAAAAATGGAATTAGTGAAAGAGATGCAAAAAGCGACAGTAAGGACAGAGGGCAAGAAAACAGATACAACAGCAGAAATTTGGAATAAATACAAGTGTGTCAAGACTTTGTCAATGGCAGAGAAGACTGAGGCTTGCAGAAAGGAAAGGGGCAAGGCTGTGTCCAAAAGATGGGACAGATGCAGGCAGGATCTGCAAGACTTGGGACACTGATGTGTTTGAGCGGATTTAGGAGAATGGGCTGAAACAGAGCTTGCCATTTCCTCTGCCTCTCTGCTCAGCTGGCATGTGCAGTCGTTCTCCATCACATGCAGTGTGGGAGCTGAGGAGCAGAAGTGTGTCCTGTTCAACAGGCACTCCTGCTGCAGAGATGATAACCTCTGGAGGAGTACCAGGTGATTACCTGGGCGTGGGGCTTTATTAGTAACACCAGCTGAACCCACTCACTTGCAAATCCCTGGTTACAACTCGGATGTGAGGCTTTACAAAGACTTGCGTGGAGATAATGCTGAGGCTGAGTATTATTAAGAGTCAGGAGGGTGGCAATTCTTATAAAGCTTGAAAAAAAGAAGGTAAAAGAGCTGAGGAGTGACAGGAAAATAAGAGCTCTGCTTCAGTTATATTAAACCTGAGTTGGGTTTTTTTGCTTTTTCAATAAAATATTACACACTGGAGTAAAACTTTACATTGGCCAAAGGAGATTTAAGTACTACAGCAGAGAGGTGAATCTGATCATTGACTGTAGAAAGGATATGGATAAACTGATGTTTGTGGTTGAAATTGCCCAAAGAGAGATGAGAAGATGCTCCTGAGCAGAGCCTAGAGGAGATTGTGTCAGATGTGTGAAGAAGGCGAGGAACACCCTCAAAATGCAGGAGAGGCAGGAGGAGAAGACACCAGGGCAGAAATGAGCTGGGGAGGAAAACCTTCACACACACCATCTCCAGGAGGAACAATCCAGCTGAGGGCACTGCAAACACCACGATCATGTTTTTTTGTGAAGAAAAGATGATATCAGAAGAGGTATGTGAATATGTAAGTATTTCTGTATGTACATAAGGCTGTGGAGAAGAAATCCCTTCCCCTTAAAAATTAATTTTTAAACTTCACATCTTCAGTAATGATGCCATGTAATCATTAACCATCTCCTGGTCCCTAATTAGACACTGTTTACTGAGCATTTCAGTCATTTGCAGCAATTCAGTCACCAGCGTGGCACAACACAGAGAATGGCCACAAGACCCCCAGCACTGCTCTGCTTCCCACAGGGGCTGCCCACCTTTTGCAGGCTCCCTCCTCACCCTCTCCCTGTGCAAATCCCTCCGAGCCCCTGCAGACCATAAGTCCACTAAGCACATAAGAACAGCAAGAGCATAAGTAAGCAGCCATATGTTCCTGTCTGCCAGGTAAGGAGAGAGGGGGTGAGCAGCACCCCATAAAGATGCTGGGCAGCAGCAGGATGAATTGGCTCAGGACCCATGTTCCCCAGGGTCCAGCAAGGTCTGTGGAAAGGACACCGAGATCCCTCCATCAGCAACAGCCACTTCTCCCCAGACTATCTTCTAGCAGCTCCGCTGACCCACAGGCAGACTTGTGTGTGCCATGTAATGATTTTTGAGAGCAGCAAGGCACCTCTGACATTATTCACTTTGCATCTTGGTGATTTTGCATCTTTATTATTATTACTAAGACATTGTAGAAGACAATGAGAAGATCAAAGTAAAAAATGGTACTCTGGAAGCATGCAAGACCTCTTTCTTGATTTAGAGCATTTTTGCACTGCTGTGATCAGGTCAGGTCTGTCAGCAGTCTAATGAGAAATGTAAAAATGTATTTATGTCTTCTAACAAAAAAAAAAAAAAGGCAAGATTAAGTCCAGTTCAGTTTAAGATTTAGGGATGTTTTAAAAATTCTGTTTATCCTGCTCTTGCGAATGTCTGGTTGGGAATTTTTTCCTTTGCTAGTATCTGGTGCTTTGGGAGGAGGATGCACAGCTTGCCCAGGGTGATGGCTGATCCGCCTGTGCTGCAGATGGTGGGACAGAAGAGAGAAAAAAACCTCAAGCTTTCCATGCTACCTCCTCTTGACAATCCTTATCTTCTCAAAGATAAGCAGATACACTGTTGACCATAAGATCCTATGTACTTTATAAAATAAGCTATGTTTGCTTCTCTGACTCATTGCATTAATGAATCAGTTCCCTTCCATAGCTCTTTTTCCAGAATCTGTCCACTCATGAACTCTCCCACCTACTGTAATTCCAGTTACTCATTTTCTTAGTACAGATCAGAACTAGGCACAGAACAGTTTACACCTGTATTAACAGTACAGAGTTCCTCCTAATTTAGAATCATGTAAACTAAGCCTAACTAGTTATCATAGACATTGAACTAAGAGCAGTGCTGCTGAGATGAGGACCAAGAGCATCTCCATGCCTCTCTCTAACCTCATACAAGCACACAGAAGGGGCAAGTTCAGCTTCTGCTCTCACCTGTGTCCTCCTGCAGGTCTGCTAGAAAGCCAAACGCTGGCTCCGCATGTGCTTTCCCCACATAACACCCTCATCCCTGCCAGAGGGTGAAACCTCGCATCAAGTTTGAACCAAAGCCTCACCCTCCCAAGCCAAGTGTTTCCACTGCCGTGCTGCCTGCACGCTGCTTTTTCCCTTTCCCTCCTGCAATAGCAGCACGGCTGGGACAACCAGCTGAACTGCTGCCCAGGGGTAGCCGTGTTGCACTGCACAGCCCACAGCCAGCCGAGCAGCCGCTCTGAGAGGGTTCACGACAGTTCACATTGCAGGAAAGTAGCTACAGAAAAGCAGAGCCTGACTGCAAATATTTTATGGCCACGTAGTATTTCCATGCACTACAAATCAATGTAAAAGATGTTTTCTTCAAGGGGCCTCATATAGACTGTGTTTTTAAAATGCATTCCCTCTGCTAAATATAAATCAGTAAGAGTTTTTGTTCTTCCAAAAGATTAACTAGCCTCAGTATTTTGGGATCTAATTCTGGAATACTTGTAGAGGTGCCAGCATTCTCTTCCAATTTAAATACAGTTTAATGGAAAGTCTATCCTGGGCACATTTTCCATGTACAGTGTAACAGCTTGGAAGTCTGAATATTGAGACTTCACCAGAAACAGAAGTAACCTGTCAAGGTTAAACTTTAGATATTTGTCAGGATGAGAAGGAATGTGGGAGCAATGGAGAGCAGGACAAAAGCAAACGTAAGAGGGGCAGAGACAAGCAAATGGACCAGTAGGACCAAAATCCAAGAGACAGTAGAAAATGGTGCAGGCTACTGACAAAGCCATGCAACGAAAATACAAGTTAGAGAACCTGTGGTTCTGAACTCAAGCCCTCGAATTAGCTTTGAGTTACGCCTGTATGAAATACAGGATGTGCCGCTAGACTCAAGATGCTGAATGGGGCCTGCAGCAGGCTACTAACACTGTATGTTTACAATATAATGAGCTAAATTAGTATACTGTTCTTTATGGCCCCTCTGTCACCAGTGGAAAGAGATAGGGTCTTAAGAGCGTAATGAAGAACATCTCCAAATCATGCTTCTCATCTGGATCATCAGCTGAAGGATGCTCTCCTACCACTCTACCATTCATCCCAGTGCATGAGACTATACATTAGGGATGCAGAACACAGTGTCCAACAATCTCCTGTTGCTACTGACTTCCCATATCCTAAGTGTCTTGTTTAGCACAGCTCCCTAATCAGAGACCACCACTCCTTGAGAAAGACAAAAGTCCCAGGCTGGAGACACCATCCTACCTTGCTCTAATACTTCTGGATCTGACAAGTGTCTCTGGAGTAAGTAAAATGAACCTTGGAATAACGCAGGATCCCCAGCGTAGAACAGAAAGCAGGAACATCTCTGCAGAGACAGCATTTGCCAGAAGGTGGTATGGATGCTGGGCTCATATTCATAGTTCCAGGGCAGAAAACAAAGACTGCTGGAGGACTGCCTCTAGAAAGAGCCCGGAAAACACTCTAAAACAGGGCCAGCACCACTCATCTCACAGCAAACTCTAGAGCTGCACTAACTGAAATATCCCTGAGATTATAGTAATTTAATCCCCAAATACCATGAGTTCCTCAAAGCCACAAAAGGTTTAGAGACCACTGTGTTAGGTGAGCTTAGGTCACAGCAAACAGGTCCTTCCTCAAGGACACCCACACATAGTGGGGATTCAGCATCCACATGTGATCCCCTCGCAAATACCTGGAAAGCACAGCACAGGTATGCCCAGCCCAGCCCTGATGTGCTCCTGCCTCACAGCAGAGCATGCTAGTAAGGCATAATTTTCCTTTCAGTTCAGAAACATTGTTGACGACTTTGAACTCCAATTGTGAAATCTCCAGTGGCTTCATTGCCTTCTCTGCATTGTGCTGCCTGAATTTATTGCAAATGTTATATGTGTACACCCTCACTTTAATTTAGCGTCTGGATATTTATCCCAGAGCCTGTTCTTCTACATCTCCTCTTACCCAACTGGACAGTGTAGATTATGTTTATCATTCAGTACCACATACTGTGAAGTTTTATGCCATAATGCCATTTCTAAAGAATCTCAGGAAGCAGTTTTTCTTCTATCATATATGCCATTTACACTTGGAGTGTGCCTTTTTTCCTAACATACACCATTCATTTCGAGTCACTTCAAGGCACTGTAAAGTTGGGTCATTTTGTATGTAGCCATGTTTAAAAATGCAGTGCTCACACTCTTCCTCCTGAAGTCCCCTGCTGTTTCTCCTTGCAGGGTCTCTTGTGAGCATGCCTGCCAGAAGCGGCTCCTTAGCCATTCACATTTAAAACTTAATGAGCACTTCTGAGATGTAGTGATTATTTTTCTGGAGCCTAAAGGCTCCCGTTGCCTTCTTTTGGCAGTTAAAGTGTGCCTTCTCCACTAGTGTCTGCCCACGAATGTCCAACAGCTTTTCTCCAAACCCAAGAGCCGGTGCTGCCCTTCCTGCGGAGCAGCCAGGGGACACCCCCAGGTGACAGCACGGCCCAAGGGCAATAACCAGCTACAGATGCTCTTGGGATGGAGATCTGCTACCCCTCAACAGAGACACCAAGAATTTCCAGACCGCTGGGTGCTCGCTCAACAGCTGCATTGCTCTCATCAGCCGGAGCCGAGGGTCGTTACCCCAGGGGCCAGCCAAGCGAGCACTTAGTCCGGTCTCTCAATGGACAGTGTTGCCTAGCTGTGTGAGCAGGCCTCAATCGTTTGCTAAAACCTTCTGGTGTTGATGTCCTCACACTCAGGTCACTGCTTTTTCCTTTCTGCAGACTGGTGGCTGCAGATGTACTGCCACACAGAATGTATACTCTGTCTTTTTTTTGTCTGTTTTCATTTCTTTCTGAACAACTGAAAAACCCCTTTTTCAGCACGAGCAAATTGCACTGCTTGCTTTGGTTTTAGTCGGTACAGTCTCCAAACTATTTCCATCCACACCAGTTATCCAAATATCAAAGATTTTCATTCAACATGAAGTCCAAAAGCAATCCTAAAGGGATACATACATTTGCTGAGGGTGTCCTGGCTGCAGGGTTTATGCTGTTGTGAAACGGAATACAAAATTTCTTTGCTCACAAAGGAAAAGTGCACCTGAAATTCTAGTCTTGCTACACACTGACTAGACCCAGAAGATATTGAATCCAGTGGCTTTTTTCCTGACCATGTTTGGCAGCTAATAAATACCTGAAGTATGGGGTTATTAGAGCTAGCAATTTGTCAGGCAGGTGAAGATTTACTATTGCTTTTACTAAATGGTGACATTTAACATCCCCTTAAATGTTTTGGGATTACAGCAGCCAATTCCTCCTTGAATTCCTCCTCCAACACTCATCTGTTCAAATCGTCCTTTCCTCTCATCACCCCCTCTGCCCACTTCTCCTTGAGGAAAGCCCACAGAACACACGACCTTCCCCTCTGCTTGCCTTGCCATTCCTTTCTCTTCAAAATATTTTCCTCCTCCTCCACCACCTCCCTTGTCACAAGTATTAAAGTTTCTCAGCCACTTCCCTCTTTCAAGTCTCCCATGTCCTTCACTGGTCTTATCCATCACATCTCTCTGTCACTTAGGTTTACTCCTTTTTTTTCCCTTCTTTCTGATCTCTTGCAGCCTCCTGGTTTGTTCTCCTCAGGACAGGCATGCTTCATATCTTCCAATTTAAAAAAAAAACCAACAAAACCCAAAACCTAAACCCACCATCCCTTTCCTGAACCACTAACAGGTCCTAGTGATTAACTGAGGCTCCCCAGCCTTACAAAGTCATAATCAGATGGATTTATTTTGGTAACACCCATTAGTTAATCAGTACTGTATCCTGCAAAGTAACTTGCACTGGTTACTAAGTGAGGTTACAGAGTTTGTCATCACAGCAGCATGTTCTTCAGGTGCATTGCTGGGATTAAAACACAGGAGCTCCATGTCTGACTCCCTCCATCGAGCTGGAAAAACTTCCAGCCTACCTGGCAGAGCTGGCACAAGGGCACAGAAGTAAAGCAGCCAACCCAGTGCGGGACACCAGCCCTGCTCTCCAGCAACTTCTCACTGCACAAATGGAAATTAAACCCAAGAACTTTTGCCCAGACCAGAGTGGTCTCCAGTAGCACTGGAAGCGTTAACCACTACATGATTAAATTATGATTTTTCTCCAGGCAAATACTTTACTGCTGAGGCAAAACCAGGAGAAAGGGCAACATTTCTCCCTTTACACAAGAATTTGGCCATCCACGTGTGCATTCCTCCATTAATCTGCACTTTCTGTACCACAGTCACATGTGGAATCTAAATCACCAAATGTCCCGCTCTTGCCTGGCTCCACAGCACATCGCTTGCACCAGTTTAAGCATGCTCGACCACTAATTAACCCCGTTTCTTTTGCAGATCACCATCTGAGCCTGGACCATTGAATTAAAACATGAAACTTCAACGGCCAGTCAGGGCATAAAGTTACAGTTTATTTTAACAAAGATAAACAGCATCCCTGGTGCTTATTCCAAAGAAAAAGCATGAATACTATTCCATCACCCTTCCTAGCAATCCCATGCCAAAGCCATGAAGTTATTACTTAACGTTTTGCTATAAATAGCTGCTGGAGTAGTCTATACAGGAACTTATTTTCCTCAGTATCTGCTGCAACAGGTCAGCCAGTAAATGACCAAGGGTGTTGAATCCTTGCTGCCTGAGGACAAAAGCGCACAGAGATGTTTTATTTCTTTAAAACTGATCCTACCTGCTAGCCACCCCCTCATGCTGAATCTTACAAAGGTAGAAAGAAGAGGCAATTCTTGACCCAAACTGTTAATAGTCTGCCTATAAGAAACAGCAAATAAATGGGAGTAAGAGGAAGGTAACTTTGAACATACTATTAATTTCAGTTGATTTGAATGAATATGTTAGGACACGTGCGGTTCAATATGCACAGCCGACACGATTCGTCGCACCAAAGGACAGGTGACACCTCTTCTGTCACCATAACAGCACATAAAAGAGCTCCAGTCATCTCTGATTTGCTTAGGCAAAAACACACTTCAAACTAGAAGGTCAAAGCCCGTTCATTATAGGCCCTCCCAGAACTCCCATAAGCTTCCATGGTTATTTTCTTATGACTTGGGTAACAGAGTCAACCTCTGAATTTTGTAGAGTAGGCTACTCCAATATTTCTTGTGAAGGGGCACCAAGGAATCTTCGCCACTCCTAGCTGGGAAATTCTGTTAACGTCAATGTGTGCAAGCTATGCAGAAGAAAACTTCCCAGTGATTCAGTCTTCATCAATTTTATACTGCTGCAGATGTACTCACATAACCTTTCCCAACTCAGATGACCAATTACTATTTGCTGAAGTTGGGTAACGTATAGCAGGTCACTTGGGAGGAACATCATGAATGTTGAAAGATGACTGCACTTCTAAATATCTGAAGGAAGAGAGATGTGATAGAAAAGCAAGCCAGCTTGGAACAGGAACAACACACTGTTCTAAAATTCATGCAAAAGGGCGTTTTTGCATATTGGGGTATTGATAAGAAAGAGGAAGAAATGTGGTGTCACAAGATTCAGGGCATTGTTCCTGACGTAGCCACATTCATGGTGTGACTGCCTCAGAGGTCATGAGCAAAAGCAAGCCTAAGGGGCTCAGGGGGCTTTATTCTCTTGGTGGAAGGATACCTACACTATTTCAGAAGAGCAAGGAGCAATTAAGTGTGGAGGCCAATTCATTCATCTATTTTCCTTGCTCTTTGTAGCTTGAAAAATTGTGGAAAATTCTTTAGCCTTTGTCCAACTAAGGGGCATTTCTTCTGATAATAAGATCCACTGGATTTTTTTTTTCATAGAATATAATTGGACCTGTTTCTCTAAACCACTGCCCTAAATTATAATTTAATAAAGACCACACTGCATCCCTGACAGATGCTCCTTCCTGCCAGCATACAGAGAGATGCAGCTGTTGAACTGGAGCCTGCAAATCCAGACCTCTGGGCCACAAAGCATTTCCCTGATTAGTTTTCTGCACTCAAAAGCAGATCTCAGTGCATAATCTCAACCTACTGCTGTAAACGCAGCACACCAAGTAAAAACACAAAATATTTGTCAGACTGAAGATGCATAAATCCAAAACTTCTGTCAGTCTTTATTTTTTTCCCAGAGGGTGCATTGAAAAATACTTTCTCTGGAGCAATGACGTTATTTAAGGTAATTTGCCCTTATTTACACTTTATTACGGCTGCCCACACAATACTACACACCTCCTCCTGCATCAACTGAGCCAGCAGTACCAGGCACGTATGTGTAATAAAGTTATTGCTTCTGCCACACGCTAAAGATGAAATGGATAGAGCTGTCCACAAGGGTTCAAGCACAGATTTCCCAAAGCACGGGATTAGGAGAAGAAGGAAAGTGTGCATTATCACACATATATAGCCGATGAATCTCAAAAGATTCCAGTTATCATATGCTAAAGAACTTCTCCATCTCCTTAAAGCAACTGCCTGCGCACTGGTCAGTCTGAAACTGCAATCAGCTTGGGATTTTATAGTCAGTAGCTATCCAAAATCCAATCAATGAGATACAGAGACTCAGTGAGATACTCAAGCAATAGAGCCTTGGGCTGGAGAGAAAGGAGAGAGCTTCTGGGAACTGTGTCACAGCCTTGCCCCTTGATCAAGATCTCTTCAGCCAGTTTTGCAAAGCCACCAATGGACAGAGGTATTAAGAGCAGAAGGACAGGAACACCTACCATCCTGTGGCTCCAGCTCCATGTGAGATAGACCAGCACCCATCAGGACTCCCAGACTCACAGTCCTTCTAAATACAGAGCTTCACTCACAATCAGGAAACAAGAAGGCAGTATGAGTGATGGTCTCTTTCCCTTTGGAGATGAAAAATCAGAGGGTGGCATTGAACTAGTTTAGGATAATCAGAAAATAAATTGAGCAATTTTCCTTTTCCAAGTTGCAGGAAATTCACAGCATCAATAATGCCTTTGCAAAAGGAATTAGATTCTTAAGGCTGCATTTTATACTTGATAATCTGATTCTATTTGGCATGCGCAAAGACAGAAGTCATTTTGATCTGAGATGCTTCAGCATATTATAGGCACCCACATATTTCTATCTTCCAGAAAGACTTTTTTTCCTTTTAATTTCTTTTTTAAAAAGTCTCAGTCTCTTTGTAAGCTGCTATTTTTTAACCTTTGAAAAATACCCATTCTTAACAATCCTTATGCCTCCAGTCAGTCTCCCAGTGCCTTCAAGAAAAAATAAGGTTTTATTTAAAGTCCTTTTAGTTGAGTCAGTGAATATTAGAGATAGACAGATCAGAGCTGAAGTTGTAGCTTCCAAAAAACTCCCCCCAAAAGCCCTTTCCCTCTCTCTCCTTCTCCCAAAAGCCAAAGCCAATGAAACATTTCTGCCTTTTTTCTGACCGAAAGCCTGATCTGTGCAACAGAAACTAAAATTCAGGATTTATTTAATTCCAAAACCATATCCCCAAGGCCCTTGCCACCAAGTTGCCATTTGGCCAGTTTTCTAACATTTAGCTTCTCCGAACAAGAAAAAAATAAAATCACGGGGACGTATTCCTTAAGCAAAATATGTTTACCAGAAATCTTCTTTACTTTAAAGCAGCAACCAACCCACAGCGCATATCGCATTTACGCCAGAGCTGTGACCAACAGTTGAGCTGCAGCACTTAAACCACTTGCATTTTAAACAGCCGTTTGTCAAGTGATGTTAATTATTTGGGAGGTCTCTGCTCCTAGAAACATAAACATTTCTTTTTATACTGATCACATTTTCTTTTCCATGTTGTGCTTCCAGCAGGGACTGAAATGAAAATGGTTTCTTTGTGTGCCACGGAGTGGTTTATGGCTCAGTTCCCCCTCTAAGCTTGGAAGTGGGGGGTAGCATCGCACCAGGGCTCTGCACAGCACCATCCCCATCCGTACTTTGCAGGTGGGAACCTCCTCTCCGCAGGTGGCAGAGCTCTCCCAAGCTCAAGCCCATACACCCTCCTTGAGGCTATGCTTTCCTCTGGCTTGCAGCAGTCTGATGATCACTAGAACCTCGTAAAGCAAGCAAAGGGCTGACTTGCTAGGATGCACTGCAGGGAAGAGAAGAATAGGCTCTTGCAGGAGTCTGAGTCGAAAAACAGCCTCCAGACCTGCCAAGGTGCAGCTCAAGCCCAGGCAGACGCTTCATCAAAGCACCTCCTGGTTCAACCGGCACTGTGTTTGAGGTTGCAGCCTCGGTGCCTGAGCTGTGCTTAAGCCAGGCCACAAGCCTCACAGTTCCTTGTGAAACACATTTTCAGTCCTGCCCTGGTATCTCCCAACAGGTCCTGCTTTCACTCTATTGGCCAAAAACTTCCAGTGTTTTATCCACGCGCTGCCACGTGGCTGCATAGCAAGGTGTAGCACGGAGAAAACACGGCAGTGCCAGCCAGAGAAAGTTTCATGAAATCACAGCAAGCAACCCAAAGGCTGCCGCGAGACTAAAACAGCGTTTTGAGAGCCACACTGAGCCATCTGCAAGCCAGTCCTCGGCATCCGTAAGGATTTCTCCCCAAAGGCAGTCAAAGACGGGAACAGCCTCTGCTATCCAGACCTTTTGTAGAGGTCACTGCACATCCATCCTGCCTGGGCCAAGCGCTGAGTCCTTTTCTGTTCTCCAGATTTCATTGACACAGCCTGCTGTGAGCAACAACTTGAGCCCCGGGGGCTAAGCCAGCCTGGCTGGGCAGGTCACCTCGCCTGGACCAGCCTCACACAGCCTCTGTGCAGAACTGCTGTACTAGGTACAACGTGACGGGGCAAGTTCAGACCACAGGTACCTGGCATTACTTACCTCATGTGCTCCCCCCCATATTAGGGTGCATTTACTAGTACAGGCAGAAAAGGATGTAAACTGAACCACCAAAGGAGCTGATTTTCACAGCAAGGGGTCTTGGTTTATTGCAAAGGCTTCTCTTAAAAAAGTGATTTTAACTTCAGGGAGAAGGTGAGAACTCCAGATTTTTGCTGACATTGGCTGTTGGGGGTGAGGCAATCAGGAGCACTGTTTACTGTATCATGTTCATTAACGTATATGGCTTTTATTATATCCCCTTTTTACTATTTTCCCTTTTTCTTTACAATAAAAGTGCTATCAACATTTCTAATGGGAAAAATATGTTCGTGTCTCTGAGCCCAGCCCCTTTGCTGTGCTGTCGGATCCGTGGCAAATCTCAGCTAAACCGAAGGACTCCTCTCTCAAGCCCTATCAACTGCAGTTATCTTGAATGTTATTTTTAATGCCAATGAATTAATGTCCCTTCAAGAGACAATCAAGGACAGAGTCAAGGAACAGAAATATCGGTGAGACTAACTCAACAAGAGCTACAGAGAAGGTGGCTCTAACCCTCTTTATACCAGCTTCACTCCAACAATTTAATACATTTTCAAAGCAAAACACTGATTTAGAAGGGATGGTCAAGGAGAAAAAAACCAGACAACAGCGCTAATAGGGATCAAACCTGGAGCAAAGCACAGCAATACGCAGGGCTGCAGCATATGCTCTGACCGTGGGCACTCTGCAAGGCTTGCGGCTGGCAGTCACGCTCGTATTCACCCCCTGGGAGACAAGATCTCTCCTGACCCCCAGCTCAGTACCTTACTGTGCCGTCAGTAATGCCTGCCGACTCCCGAGGGCAATCAATTGGGATCAATTCTTTGCTTTGCTTCCACTTTCCAGGAACCTCCCTTTTCTTCAGGATTAATCTCAAAGCAACCCTCTGCACGTATGGATATCATTAATGTAAAATTCTTTACTGTAAAGAAAGCAGGCCTATCGACATTGAGATTATTTGTCTAGAGGCCACCTCTTCCTGATTCCTGCTAGATGTCAGCAATGATAATCGTATTTGTTTTGCAAATTTATTTTATACTATTAACAATACAAATCTTCTGGCTGCGGGCGTAGCTGTTTTGATGAAGCATGCAAACGATTCCCTAGGACATGTCAAGGGATCCTACAAAGCTTCCTGAAGAGACACCTGCTACCTCTAAATTGATTGAATGATAGCTAAATGTATCATCCGTAATTCTTAAGAAAACAGGTAAGGGTAAGTAAGGTAGAGGTAAAGAAGGATCAGAGGTAAGAATGCTTCCTCATCGAGGAGGGAGAGGATGAGTCAAAGAGGAGACAAATAAGACAACAAAATCTGACAAACAACATTCAGTCCCTAGGTCCCACCAGAACAGAGCACCAAGCTGACACACAAGTTTAACAGGAAAATGCCATGAAAGCAAAGGACAAAATGGGAACGAGGATGCTCTTTGCTTTCACCACTTGTAGCAAGACCCCTGCAGTCAAATACTGCCACAACTAATGAAAAACTCATTTGCCTTTCATAATAAATAGAACAGCTTTCAAGTATAAATGTGGTTACCCATGAAATCTCTATATCCAGAGACACTACACACTTTCAGAAGTGCTGTCAGCAGTCAATACGCTTTACTATCAGCCACCTTCGGACACTGGCAGATGACCCAAGGGTCAGAGGCACGAACCGAAATAATCTCTGGAAGCCCCACTTTTAGCAAATGCCAGCACTGCTTTGGCACCCTGCCCAGGGTCTTCTGCACCAGTTAATCCAGCCCTGAGCAGGATTAATTTCTCATACACAAACGTGCTCATTCGCTTTCAGGGCTATATACCAATCGTGCTGAAAGCAGAGTGAGTTTAGAAAGAGCCTTTTCTCCCCAGTCCCGTATTAATTCTCAACTAGCAACTGTCTGCTGAATATGGGAGATGTTAACCCCCTAGTGAGGCTGATCCCATCGCCAGTCACTCCAAAGGAGAAGTTACTCCAAAATCTAGGCAATAACTTAGAGATGGTAAGAATACACTTAACAGTAACTTGCAAAGGAATCTCCCTAACAATTGGTGTTGTCAGGTCTTCATTTTTTTTTTTTGCTATTGTTGTTTCTTATTTCCTCTGGGATATTTGTAGTTTTAATTAGGTATAAGAAGATGGAAATTATTAAATGTGAAGGTGTGTACAGCACTGTGCACTGGAGTACAATGCTGCTGAGTGATATTAACCGCAGGGGTGAAATGTGGTATTTGGAACGGTTATTGTAGTATAAGCAATGAATATACACAGAAACAAAGCACGGGGCTGATTTCAGCACTTACATGTAGATATACCTTTCACTAAACTACAAGGAATTAAGTTAAAAATAGAGCCCTATTGTGCAAAGTAAGAATAAACAAAGTTGCATACAGTAGCTGTTTTACACTAGGGAAATGGCCCCCATCTTCTGCTGTTCCCCAAAGCCCCTCTCGCTGGAGCTTCCACACAGCACCCAAACATCCCACACCTCCCATCAACATGTGTGAGCAAGACCCAGAAATTGTTCTCTGGGAGAACAAAATGTGGAGGAAGGACAATGCCAGTGCTTCACACCTCTTTTCCACAGGAATAGGTGACCAGCCGGGTGCAGGAACGTCTGTGGAAAACAAGATGCTGATGAAAAGGGAAATGAACCCAGACAGCCACCCAAAATCCAACTGCTATGCAACATGGATGGAATCCTGCTACACCGTAACTCCTGCTCCCTTCTGCCCCTTCATGGAACAACCCCTCAGCTGTGGCCACATTGCTCACTACGCCTTAGTATACACGCAGTGAGGGGAAAATCTGGCCGTGCATACGTGGGCCTCCAGGTACGTGAGCCCTTATGTATACTGTACCTACAACTTGCGGAGCATCATCTGCAAGCAGCTTAAAACCTCAGCCGTTCCAACTGAAAATCACATCAGTCAGTACCGCTTCCCTGGCTAAAATGACGATACATTCTCACTAGGGACTTCTTCACAATTCCATCAGTGCCATGCAATTACAGTTTGGAAAATGTGGCACAAGATACCTTTTTCCCTGCTCCTTGTAAAAATGATTCCACTACAAAACGCTGATGAATGCCTGTGACGTGAGTAATTAAAGCAAAATAAAACAAAGTCCTGCAATGAGGGACTTATTAGTAATTATGACTTGCAGGGGTGAAGATTATTGAGCAAATGTGTAGGTAGGCACAGACACACTTATCCCCTCCACATGAATTAATCCACTGTGTACACTCCAGCTAGTCAAAAGCCCTCTGAAGAGGTGTGTACATGTTAATCACTAATCTCTGCACGTCTACATGCACTGGATCCCTCTCCCAGCACGGTGCAGCAGCTTTCTTGGCTAAGCATCACTTTTTGTTAGTTTGGTTCTAAGCGAGAGAAGAATAAAATCAATACTCAGGTGAGTCTTTTTTCTCAGACAGCTTTGGCCTCCTGAAAATAAGAATAGGATCTTCCACAAACAGCACCTCACTCATAGCCATAAAGAGGAATTAAAAACTATTGCAGCAGGTGACAGCTGAATCAAATGCATAACAAGAGCATACGTATTACGATATAGGCATCTGTTAGAGAGAGGTTTCAAGCATGATTAGCTAGAAAGTAGTTTAATATAAATATTTACTAAACTCTGCCTATGTTATAGGAATACTATAAAGCCATTCTTGAAGAAACTAGCCTCAGATGAACCACAAGCAATCATATTATTTCCTGTTTGAAATATTGTTGAAGTAAACACTGCATGTATAGATACTACTTTTTAAATAGCAAGTAAACATCCTGTCCATTCAGGTTGTGTTACCTTTGAACCTCCTATTTCAACATATCTTTGCATAGAGCACTCTGGAAAGCATCCCAGCACTTCTGGGGATGGCAACTGATGCTTCAGTGCCCTTACTTCAAAGCTTATTTTTCCTCCCAGTCCTATCAGGTGGGACATTTGCCTTCAGGTGATTCAGGGCCCATTCAGCACCCACCAACTCCATCACAGGGAAAGAGTAGCGCAGCTTTTCTGCACTGCCACCCTGTGCAGCATTTTCATGCAAGGAGATGCCTGTCCATGCGAGCGTGCCCGTACCTCACCGGATGGCTCAGATAGGATCAACACAGCACCATCTTGCAGGGCTTCACACAACAGACCTGAGCAGCAGTGCAGGTGCACAGATATCCAGTGTCACCACCACCGACCACCATCCCCGAGCATCACGCTTTGCCCACCCATGGCTTTCCCCATGCCAAAGGATGCTGAGACTCCTCTGTCCAGAAAGAATGCTATATGGCTTTGCTTTACTGCGTAAAAGCAGATTTGTGGGTGAAAAAGAGTAAAACGATGCCAAATGTTCCTCATCGTGACAGTCTGTGTATGGTTGCACTTGACTTACTATAAACCTCTGTCCTTGCGTCAGGGCACCCACAGCTTTTAAACATCACTAGCCTGGCTTTATGCCTTTTTGAAAGGGTCCCTCCCTCCTGATCCACTTCAGAAGCTTTTATCTCAATTTATTTTTCTGACCCCGCCAAGGTCATGCTGGGCCCCAGAGGTGGCACGGACCCGGTATACCGCCCTGGGCACACATCTGGGGGAAACAGGCTACCTCCCCAGGACTGGCTCAGCAGAGCTACAAGTAGACAGCCCATGCAATATCTCCCCATCTGAGCTGATCTTCCGCGAGATTAAATTACTTAGGTTCTTGTGAAAATCCCAGCCCATACTTCTAACACTGAGAGGTCACCAGGAATATCTGAAGGACATGAATTTATGCTTTACCTGTGCTTTCTAAAAACAAAGGATGTCAGCCCCCAGGGCTGTTAATACAACTCCTTTCAGTATTGTTACATTAATTTTCAATTCTCCTTCAGAGTAATGGATAAGGTTTCAGTTCTCTTTCCCCAGCTAGTCTGAGACACATCTGAAACAGAAACATTCAACAGAAAGATGGAACTGGAGGAACAGTAGCCACAGACAAACCACAAGTACAGATGCAATCTATTTTTGTTAAGTGTGTTTTGTTGCATGGCTTTTCATATATGTTTTTAATGTAATGCACTTAGGTTTTTTTGAAAGCATTGCTGTGCTAAACACAGCAGTGCATCACCTCTGAATGTAACACAGCCTGTAGCCCCTCTCTACAAAGAGGGAAGTTTGAGTTAATTACCCACATCTCCTCATCAGTTTCCCTCTCCCAACAAAATAAAAATTCAAGAGGAGCATGCTCGCTGGAGTAGAATTGCTGAAAGGCAGAAGTTGCAGGATTACTGTGCAGTGTGCTGCCTGCTGCAGGCAGGAGAAAGCCCCAGCACAAATGCCAAGTCCCTGGCACATACAGAGAAACATCTATAGCTATTACTCTTTCCCAGGCAGGTTTGCTGGTTTTCAGGTTTTTTTCTAATTCATTCAAATGTTGCTTCTAGGGGGAAGAGGCACTTACAATCACAAGACAACAACCAGAGCTCTTTTTTTATGTTGACCCGACAGTACTGTTACTCTGCATTTTGCATGTATATCATGAGGTTAGATAAGAAATAAGGTCAGGCCACAGATGAAACTTCACAACACAGCTGATGAACACATGAAAATCTCTATTGAGACAAGCTTGCTAAATACCTTTAGGGAGAAAGTCATCTACTTCCTAACTATGTCCATTTGTTCCTTAAACTGTGGGATTTAGACTTGGGAAATATGAGAAGAATCAGGCCTGTAATGTGAATAGTCACAGCCCAAGTTGTATACCTCGTGCACCTCTATTCAAAGAAAGGATACGACCTACTCCAAGCCCACGCAATGCTTTACCTCCATTATTTCATACCCATATTTACTATTGTAATAAGGAAGCGTCTCTGCAAACACATTCGTACTGCACTGAACATGCAGCATGCGACCAGAGTTAAGCAGAACATTTCAGAGCAACGGGCAAGTTGAACATGAAGGAGTGCAATATTCTCACGGAAGTATTTATGGCATGGGATGCATGCAGACAGGGACATGGCCATCATCGCATGTTGTCTATTGATTCAAATTCTGTTTTAACGTTGGCCTGTGCAGGATATTCCAGTCCCTTTCCAGCACCAACCCCCCCCCTTCCCGGATTTACATTACCCAGCAAAGGCAGACAGCGCGCTGCACTGAATGCCTTTAGCTCCTTCAAACCCACGTTCGTTCCAAACCGTACCGATTTAAACCGAAATAAACCAGAATTTACGTTAAGAAGAAACTGCTGGTGGAAAGGAAAAACGAGGTGAGGGGGTTGAGAGCCTACCAAGCTGCCTTGCACTGCCCTTTACCATCGCTTAGCTGATCCTTCCCCGGTGGGGGCTGTCGGGCAGCCCACGCACACGCACACAGTTACTTCTCACCCGCGACACCTCTCAGCACGCCCAGGCAGGTATTTGTCCCTCATCCCCAGCGACACAACGAGACGAGCACTCCCCCAACCCGGGCTTCCTCTTCAGCCAGCCCCTCTCCGGGAGCGGGATGCTCCGGGAGGACCAGCCGGGCAAAGCCCGCATCCCCCCGCGCTGCACCCGCCTCACCTTCCCCGGCCGCCTCCCGCTGCCCGCCGCAGCGAGGGGGGGTGGCGGTGCATCGGTCCTTACCGTAGAGCAGGCTCCTCGTCACCTGCCCCCCCATGGCCGCACAGCCCGGCCCGGCGGGGCCGCGGCCGGCTCCCGCTCTGCAGCCCCCGGCCCACGCGGGACGCGGCTGCCCCGCGCCGGCAGCCTCCACCCACTCCCGCGCCTCCCGCCGCGGCACCGGCGCTAAGAGCTGTCATGTTTATTTACATAAGAAGGAGGAGACTTCGCGGCTTCCTGAAATAGCCGCCGGCGTTTCATCGATGCAGCGTGGGGGCCCCCCGACACCCCCGGTCCCACCGGGCAAAGGCATCCACGCGCGATGCTGCCGTCGCTGTGTGCTGCTGGAGGGGGATGCTGGCCGGGCTGAAAACCCAGCGGTACCCAGCCACGCTAAGAACAAAGCAGGAGGCACGGCCAGCTCCACCGGAAAATATTAAGAACTCATTTATAAAATCATTGGCCATTTGGAACTCTTGCTACCCAGCGTTTCGGTGTCCTGGAATAAATTAGAATGGCCAAAAAATATAAAAAAGTTTTAAAAAAAATATTATTACCAGACATCACCGCACCAGAGTCTTCAAACGGCCTCTGCTGGTTAATTATTAATTATTTAATGGCAAAGAAGTGGTGCTTGAAATGCAGAATGGTATTACGGACTGTAATAATAGACATTCCCCCACCCCCGTAAACTGTTCTGTGCGAGGCTTGCACGCTCAGCCCAGATACAATGCCTCCTGCTCGCCAGCTCGTTACCTCTGCTGACGGATAACGGCCAGCGTTACTAAAAGCAGGGAGATGCCGAGGGGGGTGCAGGGGGGTGCGCAGGGTACCGCAGCCAGGGTTGGTCCCTTGGTTGCTCTCTGCACCCCGCAGCGCGTGCAGGAGCTCGCTCGTTCCCTCCCCTCCAGCTCCGGCACCGCACACCCCTGCCCGCACACACGTCACCCCGCATCTCTCCTGGCCACTGCCCTAAGGGTACAGCCGGCCATGGCGTATCCCAGTTGGCTCATTTAAAAGTAGCTCAGGCATCTTTACGCTACACCACAGTTGCTCTTCACTCTGCAAAGGAGCGGGAGTCAAACTTAGCAGCCGCAAGTGCAGTTCTGCCTCCCAACTCTTACCATGGTGCTGGGCAAATCCTGCCATGCCACGGCCTCGACTCTGCCACCGGAAAAATGGGAAATAAGATTTTCTCTTGCCTGTGTTGTAAGGATTATTGCTTAGGATGGCTGGGTGCTGAGGTCTCAGCACTTCTGGGAAGAAAAAAAAAAAAAGAGCAACACAAAGAAAGCCCAAGCCAAAAAGCAGAGTCAGGGTGTTCACACTAACGCTGCGTGCACAAGGAAAGCTGTGATCAGCATTTCCAACCTGTGAGAAGAGCCTCTCCCGAGCCCCCCAGCAGCAGCCAGGCACCACCGCCGGCTCACCCACTGGCTCCCACCTGCCCAGCCAAGGACACTCGCACCCAGACCCCAGAGCCAAGCAGCAGCTCTTCCCTAGCTGAGCAGCGTGCAGGCAGCGCTCTGCTCCTCCCTGCCCAAAGTCACACTCTGCAGAGCTTAGCCAGCTCCTTGGCAGAAGACACCTTTTTTTTTTTCTTTTTTTCCCCTCCCCTCCCAGACAATGCTGCTTCTACAGCAACAGCGGTGCAGGGAGAGGACGCATCCCCAGGAGCACCGCAGCATGGCCCCTGCACCCTCATGGGTGCAGGACATGTCTTGGGTCACACCAAACCCATCACAGCCCTCAGCTCTGCTCACACACCGCTGGGGAGCTGTGGATGCCACCCGGACATTGCCAGACTGATGGCAAAGCATCCAGGTGTGTACACCATCAACTACCACGTTTCACTCGAAGGAACGAAGACTGACTTGGATCTTCAACATCAAATTTTCTCCCTCCATTTCTCATTTCAGCTCTGCTTTCCATCCTTACCTTAATCTTGCTACAGCTCTGTGAATAATTGACTTCTTGGTTCACTGCCTCAACCAAGAGATTGCTAGAAAAAAAAATATCATTTCATGTTGGCCCAAAACCGAATGCTTTGTGTGTCTTGCTGAACAAAATGTTTCTTTAACTCAAAATGAAGCATTTTATTTTTGGAGTTATTTTTACCTCATTTTTTCAAGTTATGGTCATTGGATCCAGCTCTGAAATGATGTCTTAAAAACAACCATTAAGCCCTTTGTTTTAAATATACCAAAAGGAAAATTTTGAATTGTTATCTTTTCAGATTATTTAATTTTTTGCAACTTATTGGCTTTGTTTGTTTGTCTGAGGGGGAGGGTGGAGAGGGCAGACTGCCAGAATGAGTCATTCCATTTGGCAGAAAATGATAAACAATTTCAATTGATTTTAAAATTACATTTTTTTCAGAAAAAATCCAGCACCACCACCATCCCCCCTGAACTTCCCACACTGGGGGGATGCCGCAGAGCCGTCCATGGTAGACAAAGGGCCTGTCTGCCCTGTTCCATGATAATTCCTTGAAGATTATTTACCATATGGCAAATCTTTCCTTCATAGCCATGTCGTGCTGGAACCTGTTCCTGATTTGCTCTTATCACCTCCAAGTCCATTCCAGACCTAGCCCATTTCCAAATTCCTCTTCAGTCTTTCGTGTTTCTGACTTTTCCCTAGACATCAAGAAAACATATCTATAACCTTGTTCCTATTTTAGATTCCTCTCTGCCAATGCCCTCTAGGTCCCCTTGGGGTATTTCTTTGCCCTTGCCAATACAGGCAAGGCATCAAGTATAAAAATCGGTATCATCACCATTTGTGCTCCCTTCTAAATCACCGACAAAGGTATTAGGACTGGAAGCAACAGAAACCCAGCCCCTAAATCCATTCCCATTTGTGAACAGTGTCCAGCAAACTCCAGCCAAGCAGCAGCGCTCCTGTCCAAGCCGGCAGGAATCTGCTGCAGGAGTGTGTTGAGGCAATGTCTGATCACGCTAAATATACTTAATAACCACAAGAGTAAGATGCTGAGGCTGCAGATAGATTCTGTAGATAGATTCACAGTCATCAGGCTGTACATTAGACCTAAACCTTGCATCTTTCCAAGCAGCCTTGAACAGACAGTAGGGCACCTCTCCACCCCTCCCAGGATAAAACCCCTAGCCCTGGGCATTGGGCAGGGGGTTTGGGTATGAAGTTGAGGGGTCACGAGCATCTACAATGTTTCCCTGGTGTCCTGGTCAGAAGGCAGTCAGTCAGCATGGAGGATGCGAGAGACACACCAAGGTTTGGGAAAAAACAACCCAACATGGCCAAACAGCCCATTCTACCCTGACTGATGGAAGGCAGCAGAGATACCTGCAGGGAACCAGGGCAGTGAAAGCAAGCTCTGCAGACACCTGCCTTGCTCAGGAGAAGACGCAAAAAAAGATGCAGAGACAAAGGGAAGATGGAGAAGATAAAAAGTCCATCAAATGGAGATTGAGGATAAGATCATACATATGCACAAGCCAGGAGAGGAAAATGAAATTCCAGTTCATGTGAGCCTCATACAGCTAAAACTCTTTTGGCTCTATAGAGAACTGGAGTTCACTCTTCACAAGCAATAAAACCTTCTCGAGGGGGGTTTCACCCCCTTCAATGGTGCTGCAGGTAGAGACATCCCGCCAAGAAATGGTCCAAAGAGGTTTCTTTGATTTCCACAATTCCCTCTTTTTACCCATGCTGATATTCAATCTGATATTTGGCAGGGAATGTTCTCTTAATGATTTTTATGTTTAAAAAGGTGCCATTGGTTTCTCTATTACCACTTGCACTTGACTTTATGGTAACAAACACGTCAACTAGAAATTGTCCCTTTTCATGCCATACAGTAGCTCTCAGTAAACAGCTTCTAGGAAGATGGGATAATTTAGGGGAACACGCTCTCAGGTCTTTTTTTTTCAGCACATATCTGACTGCTATTAAGGGGGTAAACTTCACCTGTAGAGAAAACAGATTTCCTCCAGGAACCTCTGCCACTGTAACTCCAGAAGAAAAATGATGTTCTCAACAACATCCAGGAGAAAAGCATCCAGGAGAAAATGTCTCACCAGCATGTGCTAGTGCACAAAAAAACAGGGACCAGAGATAGGAAGTTTTACATTCTATGCATCCTTTTAACACTAATGTATTGCCATTAACAGAGGGGGCTTAGATGAAAGATGTGTCTCTGCTTTAAATTCTTTATCTGCCACGCAGACACAGATACTGCCCTCACAAAAGGTATGCTGATTAGTTGACATTTATGTAGCCATTTGAGAATATAATGAGTTATGTCATTATTAAGCATTATTATAAAGCTGCAGGTTTGGATGAAAGCCAAAACTTAATGTGTAAGTCAGAGGAAATTCAAAATTCTGTCTGAAATTCTTAAAATCACCATGCATACCTACAAACTATGGCACCACAACCGCTAACCCAGGTGCTCAGTTATCCCAGTACAATTCACTGCAGGCACAGCAGGAAGGGGAATTTAAGGATGGGGGAAATCCTTAGGCTGAACATTCACCCCACATTTGCACTCAGCGTAAATGAGACATCAATTGTGTTTGCTTTGATGACAGAAGCCGCAGCGGCACAGAGGTAAAGGCTGCCTCTCGGTAGGGCAAGGAAGACATCACCAAGGTGTCGTAACAGATGTCCAGGATGCAGATTGATTCAGTGAAGAAGACACAGCAGCGACAGGAGAGCCTGAGGTCTCACGTCACTGTTCAGGGGCTGTTCACACAAAGCCGGAGCTGCCACTGACATCCCAGGCTTAACTCTGACCCTGCCAGCGCTCGGCGTTTTATCAAAACCTCCCTGTGCAACTGTCTGCAGGAGTGGAAGGGGGGAACAGCAGCAGCGGAGAGGGGCAGGAGGCTGAGCAACAAGGATTTCCAAGGCGAGGAACAACTGACCTTAGCAAGGAACAACTGCCCTTAGGCGAAGTTGCACATAGTTTTCTATCAGCATGCTCTCCAGTCCTCAGTGGATGCTGGGTTTATCTTGTAAGGCAGTGAGTCAGTGCACGAAGGTGTCAGAAAAGAAATTAATGCCCCAAAAGCCAAGAGTGTTCCCTCCTTCTTGAATACTTTTGGGATAATATATTGAGAAAACCCTGTGAAACAGTGCCAGATAGCAAAGACAGAGTTCAACGTAAGATATGCCTTGCAATAAAGCATTGCATCGGGCTAACCAGTGTTCCTGAAAAGTAGCTTTTAGATGATACAGCAAGCCTGTGCCTGATTTGGGGCAATATACCTAGGATCTGCCAAAAGCCCATTCCTGAGGTCAAGCATCATGCTGTGTATGACACCAACTACCCATTTGAATGCCTCCAGTCCTCACCTTCATTTATATGCTAAATTAACATTCAGAATTTAGCCTCTCACTGCCATTTCAGACTAACTCTTCAAGCACAACTAGATTCAAAAGAATCTTAGGCCTATCAAAACATAAAGCAGCTCACTAGAAGAAATACTGTAATTTCAAAAACAAAGAAATGCTGATTTAGAACACTCACCTAATGAAGCTGACTTTTGCTTTCAGAACAAGCATATGAACCAGGAAAAAACCTAAAGTTTCTAAATTCAAGCAAAGATTTTCTTTAGTTTCATGTGAATATGGCAAGGTGGATGAGGGAAAGGCCACAGATGTTCTCTACCTATACTTTAATAAAGCCTTTGACACCATTTCCCACAGCATCCTCCTGGAAGAAACTGGCTCCTTGTGGTTTGGACGGGTGTATGCTTTGATGGGTAAAAAATTGCTTGGATGCCCAGGCCCAAATTGCTGTGGTGAATGGAGTCAAATCCAGTTGGCAGCCGGTCACAAGTGCTGTTCCCCAGGGCTCAGTGTTCTCTCGAATATCTTTATCAATGACCTGGACAAGGGGATCGAGTGCACCCTCAGCAAGTTTGCAGATAACACCCAGTTGGGTGGGAGTGTTGATCTGCCTGAGGGCAGGAAGGCTCCACAGAGGGATCTGGACAGGCTGGATTGATGGGCTGAGGTCACTGTAGGAGGTTCAACACGGCCAAGTGCCGGGTCCTGCACTTGGGTCACAACAACCCCCTGCAATGCTACAGGCTTGGGGAAGAGGGGCTGGGAAGCTGCCCAGCAGAAAAAGACCTGGGGGTGTTGGAAACTTAAACAATTCTGTAATTCTATGAATATCTTTATTTTTATTCTGACTGGAAGCACAGCACAACAGGACCTAGAAATCTGTTATTTCCAGCCCAGTTCTGTGGCTATTACATGTTCAGAAACTTCAAACAGTATCATACCATGTGATAAGGCACTACAACAACCTTTAGTGACAAAAGCATAGTATTTGTCCACACGGAGCTACAGGGAATACTGGTACTATATATACTTTTTATATAAGTAGCTCATTCACACTTTATCATAGGCTACATCCAAACCCTGCACTGAAAAATGAAATTACCAGCTGGATTCATCAGCAATATTATGGCATTTCCCTTTCACACATGACCTTTGAGCAAACACCACATTTGTTTTCACAACATTCCTGTAGGAATAGGTGATGCCTCTCTGCCTGAGCTAGAGAAGCATATTTTGAGGTTTTGTAAAAAGTTAAATGAGGATCTTGCGAGCAACATGTTAATTCACTCTAACAACCTTCATTCCATGCCCTCTGGAAAGAGCACAGGCAGGAGCTCTGAAACCAAAGAGGTAAATAAGGTAATCAGGACTGGCACAACAGCACAAATGAAGGTTAGATAGACAATTTCCAATTCAGCATGTGAGAGCTTTCGAGAGCTTGACTTTGTAATCTTAATAGTGCTCCCTTGGCTTAGAGGTGTAATTTCTAAAGATTTTTCTTAGCAAATAGTGACAGGAGAAAATAACCTGTGTTTCCTGCCCCACCCTTTCTGAGAAAAGCCTCTCAACTGCGTGCACTGATGTTTGTAACCAAACAAAGGCACTGTATGTTTGTGAAGTAAATATTAGCCCAGCAGAGAAACACCTTTTTATTACCCTGTTGAAAGTCCTTCAGAGAGGGTGGCGAAGGGCAGCAGGATCCAAAAGAAACCTTCTGGGCTGGTGAGATGGGCAGGCAGGACCACGACACATGTCCACAAGACAGCATCCCCCCCCACATGAGCCCGCACAAAGTTCCAGCCTGGGCTTGGAAAGGCTCCTGGGGTCACAGATGCAAGTCCGCAATCCTCTCCCAGGACTGGCTCCCTGTGCAACCCTTCTCACCTCATAACTTCACTGCCTCCTGCTACAGGGCCGTCCTATAGGAAATGGGACTTATTTACAAAACTTGCCCTTACAGGGCTACTTTTGCAAGCACTTTTAAATCAGGCTTCAAGGAACCAAAGGAGCTGGAGGTCAAATACTCCAAGGGCAAAACGCATGGCAAGGGTGAATTTTCCAGCCCAGGCAAGATAAAACTTGCAGGTATAAATATAAAACAAATCATGTAATGCCTATGTCATGTGTTCCCCTTTCCCACTCTCTTGGTTCATCTGTTGCTCAACCCTTCTCTGGTCTCCTGCTCTCCCCTCCTCAGATACTGCAGTCTTGTACCTCCCCATCCTTTTCAAGTTTTATCTGAAATTCTTCCTTTCTCCCTTGTTATAACTCCTTTCTTCTGTTACTCAAAAGGCATTTTGCATGTAACTCAGACTCACAAAAGTATCATGAAAGATCATGAGCCAGATGCAGTAGAATAGGGGCAGCTATTATCAGAATGAGAAGTGAGTTTTGGTCCTTCAGCTCAGGAAAACAGAATTTTATCAGTACAAAACCCAGACCTTTAACTACATAGAATGCCACTTGTTTTGGACCTACTTTATCAAAGCACAAAAGCAGATAAGCATAATGGGAATACTGTGCTAAGCAGAGCAATGGTCATGTTCCCCTCCAGCTACCCTTCCATTTGACAACCCCATTTCCAGGAGGAGGGATCAGAGATCAGCAGGACATGAGCTTCATAAAGTTACCAAATGCAGAAGAAGGTCTGTATTCCTAGGATCTAAACCATGCTAATATATTCATCACTACAGCATCTAGACTGAGTGTCTCTGACCTACCACAGCTTCTTCTGGTCTGCTGCAAACTTTCACAAACCAAAACAAAACTGCCTGTGCCATTGCGTTCTCTTCCTCCCATACACCAATGCCTCAAATCCAAAGGTCTTTTTCACTTCTCTTTCCTCCCTCCCCCCCCCATTCTTTGTCTCAGCATCTTCTTCTGTGCCGCCCACACACTTGGAGAACAGAGAGCAGACCAATCTGGCAGGCTCAAATAACAACAAAAAAAAGGAAAGAAAAAGAAAAAAGTTGGGTTTTGGCCTAGAAGACTCCTCTGTATTTTTATGTGGAGGGAGAAATCAAATCCCTCTTCCTTTCCACAGGAACCAAAGGGAATGGCAATGGCTCGCAAAGTCTCGCGTTCTCACAAATCAGCCCCCTACCAAAACGAGGGGGAAAGGCTGGCATTTCTTCCCAACACACAGGCGCCTTTGAACACGAACATTAAGCTTATTTTTAACTGTGCCTTCTTCCAGCCCCAAGCACCAGTTAAAAATATCCATTTTTACAAGGTGGGGTTTGATTAGACAGTTTTCTCGATTGCTTTTCTTAGGAAGGACCGAGGACAAACTCTGCTGCCTGGAGGCTGGATAACCAGCCAGGCGGTTACTGGCACTTCAGGGATGCTGAGCTAGAACCCACACATGCAGCACAAGAATGGGGTTTGGAAGGGTGCAGCACGCACCCCCATCGTGCCAACGCAGCGCTGGCAGCGTTTACCCATCAAGGTCCCAATCCTGCAGTCTCATCAGCATATGCAAAAAATCCACTCTGGCATAAAGCATTTAATGACATTAATGGCACACAGCACAGTGATACAGTCCAGGCATGTGGAAACAATCACAGGCCCAGAACCCAGGATGACTGATTTTTTTCCCATTCAACATATGGTTTACTTAGATGTCTGCTTCTTCCCACCCTTCTCTTTCTTTCAGTCTCCCAAACTACTATTTGGTTTTGGTGGAACACAAGAAAATCTCTTTCACACAGGAACATTATAGGTTAAATCACATTGAGAAACAAAAAATAGTTAACTTAGCTATAAACAAGAGCTTTTATTAAATTCTCATATTCCAAATAATAGGTAGAATCTGACTGCAGCACAACTGGTCACCGAGCAGATAAGTCTGAACTCTGTGCAGCATGAGGGTCTAAACATAGTCTTTGGTTCTAATTCTGTATATGAATCACAAAGAAGTTGAGTTTCAATGAGATATAAACATAGTTTATTAGGACCGAAGGCTATATTCCACAGACTGACTCAAAAACCTCCAAGCTATTCTGTGCAGCTATTTGCTTTCTTTAGGTGACCTGTGAGCCATACCCCAGGCTGGTAAAAATCACCAATGACATCATTTACAACATCAGCCCAAACACAGCGTCTCTCCCTCCCTATCAGGTCATCTTAACTCAGCTGTTCTTATGGCCTGGAGATGTTTTATCCGCACAAAAGCATTTTTACCTGTGCAGCTAATGTCAGCTATGACGACTTTTGTCACTTTAGGTTTCTGTAGCCACACAGACAAAATGCTCATATTCAATGTCTCTATCAACACAGTTGTAGCAACAGAGACTTCATAATGCAGACATTGTCTTTAACCGGGCTTACACCAAGTGTCCAGCTAGACTGCTCTGTTGAAAGCAAATTTTCACCACTCTCTGGAAGTGGACCAGCCGTCATACTCTTTGCCAAAGTTTCTGACCTATCAGGGCAGAAGTGGAGATTTTCACACATCTCCTGCCTTGGAACCTGAGGAGCCAATACCAAAGCTTTGGTGGCAGCATCATGTCCTTGCCCGTAGGAGACTATTGCTTTTCCCGGGGGAACACCCCCTTGACTCTCACCCAGCCTACACCTCCAAGGAGAAAACAGACAGTTGACGCTCAGTGCTCCCCAGCTTCAACCAGATCTATCAAATTGCACTGTGAGTCACTTCTAATTCACATCCAGTGTACTCAGTTCACTGACATTTCCAAGGCCTCAGTCAGGGTCGGACTGTGGTCTCACTCCCACTTCAGAGACTATTTCCCCTGCAGCTGCAGAGTGTGTTTGGAGGACAGGAGAGAAGAATGTTTTTCATTAATACAGAGTAGCTTGGATGCAAAAAGATTTATACTTCTATCTAGATTAAGATAGGAACAGTAGACATGGGCATGGAGAGATTTAATATCTCTGTATGTTCAGTGTTAACAGCACAGGTTTGTAGGTTACGTGGATGTGATGTTGTTTCACATGATTGGCCCTTTAACAGTTAGAAGTCTATTCAAGATCCATGTCTTAGGAGTTGGTGATCTTTCCCAGACATAAGTTTTTGCTTTAAAACCAACCCCAGCACCAGCTGTCAAGGCAGAGGTTTAAGAGACGTGAGCAACCCATACCACAGTGACCCTAGCAGCTCCCCTGCAAATCAGCTGTTCTTGAGGAGGAGGGTAGGGAGCAGTCTGTCCAGAGTTTCCTTGATGGTCATTCCTTCTGGATATTGTTCAGGCAAACCCCAAGATCAGTAGCTTTAACTTCTTTCCTACAACCTCCTGTGTATTGTTGATACCATTTAGCTATCTGCTGCTTTGCCAGTCTGTGAAACACCTCACACTCTGACCTCAAAACTCAGGTGACACAGAAAAGCATCTTTATTCAATACCTTATTTCACCTTCTAGTAAACAGAAGCAGTGTCTCTATCATACAGCTGGGGTGGACACTTATCTGGGTAAAACCACAGTCTGAACCAATACTTGTCAGGATTTAGACAATTTGAGATGAGGAAGGAGACTTAGATGTTGAAATTTGAGTGGGAGGGTTGTGTAAAGACACACAGAAATATTTAAAGGAGATGGGCACAATAAAGAGGAAAGACATTTTTGCTGGCTCATGAAAATTAAACATATGCAGGGCTTAATCTGTCACCACTGAAATCAATAAGAACTTTGCCAGTGAAGCAAAACAAAAGCAGAAATGGAAACAACATCTGACATTTGCTATGTTAGACTCATACAAACTGCTGTAGTTAATAGCCTATGAGATGGATAAATAATACACCATAGGCAGTGGATGATTTTAAACTTCCATTTTCACAGTGTGAGGGTGTCATGTTCTGGAGATTTTGGAAACTTATAAAGGCTGCTTATGCTGAGTCATATTTGGAAAGAGATTTTCCATTTGGACAGTCAAAATCTATGAAGACACCAAACAAAAGAACATGGAAGAGGGGGCAAAAAAGATAAAAATACAACACAGAGATTAAGATACATGCTTAAGAATAGAAAATAATTTGGATAAAAATTGTCGTTAATAAGTTATTGTTGAATTAGCTCTCAAAGTTAAGTTCTTGGAATGTAAAAGGCGAAATATTTCTGCAAATTATTAATGTTTGGGAACTAATCATCTAAGCCTCAGAGGCCAACTCCTTATCCAGTTTAAATGAAAGCATCTGGCCTTGTATCTTTAAGATCATAATGAGATGGCCACTGAGAAGTCACTAGGGAAAGCATGGTGTACAAAAATTAACATCTCTCTGGGCACAGAACACAGAGTGAAGATAAGATAGAGCACAGAAAGACGACTTGGACTATCACATCAAAACCCAGGGACACTCAGCAGATTAGTCGTGCAGACAGCAGAAGAACGGCATGAGGAACTGGAGAGCAGCCTTCACAGCAGCCCAAAAGCAAGAAGAGGAACGAGAAATAAAAGGCAAAAATAAAGGGGGTGACACATTGCAGAAAGCTCTGAGCTCCCATCAAGTTGGCAAACAAGGAGGTCATATTTTATAAAGAGCTCAGTAAGAGGGGCACCAATTTTTTCCCCAGCCAGACTTGCAAATACTAAACCCTTGACAGCATGGTAGATGCTTGGATATGTGGCCCTCCAAGTCCCAGCCCCGTCACTTTAAAAAGTGAAGATTTCACTCAATGTATTTTAGGCAAATATATTCCTGCTGAGAAAAGTCTTGTGCATTTTTCTTTTAAATTAAAAAGTCTGTACATCACATGGGTTTTTCCAGCCTTTCAGATCTCATGGCTGGTGGCAATGGTGGTCTGTCTGGCCCATGGACAGTCCAAGCTGCAGGACACAAAGCATCAGCTGCATCACTCCAAGGGCTACAATTTTGCAGATACATTGGAAACACCTAATAACTGCAGAAAAAAAGCTCCTGTAGAAATCCTCATCTCTCTCACCATCAGGTATTCTAGCAGACACCAGAGACACAACCAAGATGATCCTCAGCAGTGTATTAGTCATTAAGCATACCTATTTTTACAGTATTCATAGTTTGATTTAGAAGCATTTCAAAGCCGAAAATTGCCAGGCTGTACATTAGCTGACATCCCTAAAAATTAACTGCTGTATCTTTGCTGATATTTCGCTTACCAGTGGAGTTTAGCTGAAGCTAGAGACCAGGCAGGCACTGCTTACACTTAGCACAGAGGCTGACCCAAACATTACCATGTAGTGGTAGCCTCATGGCTAAAAGCTGCACTGCTGAGATGTGTAGAAATCACCCTCCGCCCAGCACAAACTCAGCATATCACCATCAGTAACGGAGATCTGTAAATGAAGCTTCAGTCTCAGCCAGGAGCGTAGGCTCTGCCCTGCAGCTCCTCTCTTGGGCATCTGCGGGAGGGAGGCAGCTGCCAGCCAGTCTCTGCTGATAGCAGGACAACCCATCCTCCAGCCCAGGAGGAAGACAAGGTTCAAAAAGAAAATATTTTCCAAGATTCCCACAGTAAGAGACACATATTGACAGATCAGGATAGTAGGAAAGATGTCTCACCTTTCCCCCCCCCTCAAAAAGCCACTTGTTCAGATGCTGCCAGTCAACTGCCAACGAGGACCTTTAGCTACAGGGCAGTTACACCATGACAGCAGAGTCTCTACAGGGTCATCAAGATTGAATGGACCACAAAAATCTAACTACATAATTACACTGCTAATTTGTCCACAGCTGAACAATTAACATTCCTGATTGGCAGACCCATAAAAGCTACTAACACACTGTCCTTGCAGGTGCCCCTAATATATAGATCAGCCAAGCTCCTCAAGGCTGCAGGTTCTTCATCTGGATTATCTCCCACTAACCCCAAACAATCAACCTTCAGGTAAACAGCAGAGCACTGTCGAGCCATCACGGCTGGATCCATGCCTAGCATTTCAGGGCAGTCAAATCTGGGGTTAGGTTCTGTTTTGGAAATGGAAGTGTTTGTTAGAGACTTTTCCACAATTTACAGCCCTTGGAATGCAACAGGCTCCAATATCATAATTTTCTAAATACTACTGGCATAGCAGATGTTTTGTGTGTGTGCACTATCCCTCAAGCCTCTGCCATCTGTTTTTTACCTAATAAGTCGGGTGTTCATGTTTTCTTAGTCAAAAGAATAAAGTGTGGAGGTTTTATCTTCCAAAGAAGAAAATGTGGAGGTTCTTCAGTTATTCTCTACACTCCTGCAAAACCTTGTTAGCAATTTCTGGGGGGGGGGAAAAAAAAAAAAAAAAAAATGGAGCAAGAAGTAGAATGATTCCCTTTTAATCACATATGAAAAACCACAGAGTAGGGCTGTAAGAGGGTGAATTGGCAGTACACACAATGGAGCCTGACACCACCTGGCTTTCTTCCCCCTTTTAAATAAGCAAAGAGTAATATGAAGAGGCACCACAGAGACAGAGCTCTGAGTCCAGGCAAGGTGTGGAGGAATAGTAATGCTGTATGAATGCTGACATCCAAACATGGCCAGCAAGAGCCAGGGATGTCACAGATGAGTCAGATCCCAAGTCCTTTGAGGACATCAGACTGCCATCCCCAACCAGCAGCAGGCCAGAACCCAAATGAGATGGGAGAGGCAACCAGCACCAGATGCACAAAATCGGGACCACAGTGCTTGAGAGCTGCCCACTCCTTTGCTCCTCTTCCCACAAGGGACACGAGCCAAGCAGCAAACAACATTCTAATGGCCCATTGCTAGTGCTGAACCAGCTGTGACACTTGGCAAGCTCCTCATTACCAGCCCCAGAGAAACAGCAATCATTGCAAATCTCACGTGGTTTAAGTTCAGCATCTTTTCTGATTACTGTTTGTGTATAGGAAGCTTCCCTGCTGAAGCAAGATCCTTTGCTATTTCTTCATATTCAAATAGTACTTATAGCATTAAAAAAATATTTTAAACCTACTTTAAAGATAAAAGCTGCAAAAATCAAGCAGCATGAATGTCTCTCCTTATTACCCAAGCCTAACAACATGGCCACGATGTCACTGTCCTCCCTGAACCGAACCTTAGCACCTGCAGCTTACTCATTTCACTGTGTTTACACCATCAGCTGTTGGCAAAACATGACTGATGCACTTTCTTGCTCTGAGGCTTAAGAACAAAAAGTCTCTCAAAGGGCAGAGCCTGCTCTGGTGGTTGCCAGAGTCAGACCAAGGCTGCGGATGGAGACTGGGGTCTCACCAGTCATTCATTACTCCTCTCTCCAATGTGGAGCAGAGTCCCCTCACATGCCCACATTCCTCCTGTACCCAAACCAGTCTTTGCTCACACCTCTGTGGCCCTGAGGGTGGGATGGAGATGCACAGGGTCATATCTACCACTGCTCTAGTCAAACAGGAGCCAAGGAAAAGCCATGGAAATAAGACCTTTCTTCTTCAAACATGAGGTTGTGTGGCAGTGGGGAGGCAACAACTGCCAAAGCACTTACTGCTCCTTACACGTTCCCTCTTCCCTGAGTCAGCTGCCTTTTCCCATTTGTGGGGCAGAGCACTGTTTTTTATATATGACTTAGCAAACAAAGAGACAAGAAAACTAAACAAACCTCTAAACTGTTGTATTATCCATGGTGGGTGTGAGTGGTATTGCTCAATGACACAGTCCGCTCTGCTCATAGGCAGCACTCTGCCACAGCTCGATAAATAAGTAATAGCAAAACAGATCCCTCATTCAGCTGCCCATCAATAGAGAGAGATTGTTGTTACTGCACCAGGGCATCTCCCAAGGGCCCCTGCCTGTCAGAGAAGCTTGGAAGAACACCACATAGATAAAAGTTTCCTGGCTCAAAATACTGAGGAAAAACAAGTTGTTCTGCTCAGATCACAAGTAATCACTTTGCTCTCTTTGACCACAATAACTTCGCAACACCCCGCTGGATCCCTTACAAAATGCAAGGAAGTCTTTCAGTCACATCAAGGCAGAAAACTATCAGTTTGGGGGAGGATCATTAGGGAAAAGAAAAAAATCAGAAGGAAAAAAGAAGCAATACACATCTGTTTGCATCCAACTTGCAGATGCTACAGCTGCTGCTTCTGTAATTAATTGCAGATTAAATGAACAGGTAGTGGTGGCCAAGACAACTCTTCATCTCACTTCCATCCCCAGAAAGTTTATAGGGAAATCACAGGTTGCATGACTTCTCCCACAGAGAGAGAAAAGGAGCCACACAAACCACTGACTTGTGGAAAATGGCACATGGGATACGCAGAGGCCTGAGCAAGGAGAAGGGAGATGTTGTTCAGAAGTCCCCATAATCCTTGTGGTAAGCCAAGGATGCAGGGAGCTTCCCAAACACAGGTTGAAAGGATGGGATCTTTATGGGGAAAATAGAGACATAAATAACTGCGCTATATGGAATGCACTTGGTCTACAGAGGCAAAGTGTGCTACTCTCCAGTATGTAAACACAAAGATGGAGTAGGTATTAGCATGATTCACACTCTTCCTTTCACTGTCCGCATTGATGTGATGTGACACCTCAGACATTTGGAAGGAGCCTGAGACAGCAAGCTTTCAACATGAAGCTGCCAAACAGAGGGGAGCATTTGCAAGCAGAGACCTCAGGAAATACCCAGTTGCCTGAAGTGAAGGATGCAGGACATCCAGCATGATGATGTCTCCTACCGTCACTACTGCCCAGCAATATTCTGTCTTGGATTGAACATCTCTCTCATGGTCTAGTTCAGGTTTCCTAAATATACACTAGCATAAAACCACCTGAGTAATTCTTGTTTAGAACAGCCCCTGGATGACACTCAGACAGCAACACACCACACTGAGCCTGCTTCCAGACACACACCCCGGGCTCAGGTCCTTTCTCCCTGCAAACAGGGTAGGGAGCTTAGCGATATTACTCATAATAAGATTTGCTCAGGGGTGATGAAAACACATGAGCTGGGCACAGCCTTTCCTTCCCCTTCTGTTGCCTGTAAGAGGTGGTCATGCTGCCAGCAGCTGTTATATGGGGGAAACTAAGTGACTACAGAAGCGGTACAGGAAGACTTTGGGTCAAGGGGAGGCTGTAGGGTGATGCCCTGATGTGCCCAGGAGACCAGCCTCTCCATGTGCAATCGAATCCTGCGAGTGCCAAATCCCACCAAGCAGTGCATTTAGATGAGACACTAAAAAGCTCATTAAAGGAAAGGGACCCCTAAAAAAACCCCAACAACAAGCAAACCAACCCACACACAGAGATAATTTTTACTTTGCTTTTAATGGGAGTGAGTTTAGTGGCTGATCTCAAGGATGTTACTGCTTGTGTGTCTGCAGTGTGTACCTTCATCACAGGTCACCCCAGAGCCTCTAGTCCAGGAGCTTCATTTGAGAAATGAGTAACGAGACATTAGAGGGGCAGAACAGAGAGAAACGGCACTGATGATAGAAAACACCTGCCCTATTTCTACAACTAGAATAGACCTAGGCCATCCTCAGAACCATGAGCTATTTCTCACACTTTCACGCAACTGAGAAGAACATGTGCCAGAGAGAAAAACAGCCATGTGTTTTGTTAAATCCCACAGGTGCTAAATGTTTTACAGCTTAACAGACCAAGGCACTCAGTACCTTACAAATATATACATGCCTCTGCAGTTGGAAGTAATTAAGACAGAAATCTACAGTTACAGCACCAAACATACAGCTTTGTCCTAAATTTGTTCACTATTGCTTACAGCATCTACCTGGAGACAAGCAGGGCTGCAGAATTAAAACTAGATACAAATATACAAGAGACTATCTGATCCAGCCCAAGCCTAGCGTGATTTTTTTCCTATATGTTAGCCCTTCAAAGCCTTCAAGATTCCTGCACATCTAACAGGTGATCCGAGACCCTGAGCAGGACATGAGCAATAAGCTTCTTCAAAGACATTCTACTGAGGAGCTGTAAAACACTCACTAAAGGTGGGACCATGAACAGCATCGGTTCTTGATCATCCTAAAGGCTTTCAACAGTCTGGACAATACAGAATGGCTTGCTTTGGTTTCCTGCTTGGTGTTGAGCTTTGAGATAGGAGTAGGAAATCTGGCCATTGCCAGTTGTGCTGCTGGAACGACCCCAACAATCACTAGGCCTGTTCATAATGAGGATGATCAAAGGGAATTCAGCGAGTGTTTAACATCTAGCTTAAACTGCCCGTTGGATTTTGGACTTAAGTGGGTATTAATTGAAAAAAGTTTCAAAGCATTCGCCATAAAAATCCTTTATCTTACCAGATCGAGATTTCATTTTTACTCCTGTATCAGTACCTTTCCTGAGAAGGCAAAACTGAAAGAAAAAGGGGGTGAAAAAACCAAAACGAATAGAACCTGAAAGTCTTGTAGGTTAGGTGCCATGAGACAGAAAAGAGCACAATAGGTTGGCCAGCCCTTTAACGGGCTATCTTTAATGCAAGTCTGCTGGGACATCCTGCAGCCAAGCACAGCGGAGACCTTCGCTTTGCTTTAAACGAACAGACCCTTCAGGAATTTTTTACACCTCATTTCAGCAGCAGCTTGCACAAATGGTCTTCAGCATGCAATTAGTTCCCATTTCAGATTTAGAAAAACATATTCCCAGCACCATCACAGAGAAAGGAAGAGGCAGGTGCTCTCTGACTCCTCCTGCTCCTGACTGGAGCATCCGGTCCCCTAATGTAAAGCCAAGAATTTTAAAGTCGCCTATTACGTCAATGTGACACAGGAGCATTTTGTTGTATCGTTCCATAAAAACAAACCCCACCATTTCCAATCAGATCAAGGCACCTTCCATTTCAGAGATGACTTGCCCATTTTAACAAAGGCATCCATTAAGTTGCTGTCCCCAAGCCCACCTGCCCTCACACTGGGGTGAACGTGGAAGGGGAGGCAGTGAACACTGTTTCTTTGTGCCATTATACAAGTGTCTGGTAACAACTATGGCTAAAAAGGCTGAGAATTTAAATGACTTAGCATCTAAGTGAATTCACTGGAAATACTTTCAATTTTTTTCTCAGTAGATAGCCTGAAGATATGCAGAGACTGGAAAGTGCATTCAAGATGCTGAATCTGATGTTGCTGTCTATTTACGTCAGCACAATTTCCAAATCAAAATACTGAAGTAAATGGTCTTCCCCAGGGAGCAGATGTTTGAAAGCAGTGATGAGGACCAAGTTAAGAACACAGATACAACTGAAATGTTTTCATTATGACGAAGCTCCAGCCACCTCTAGCAGAGATGAGTTGTGATTCACTTGAGATGACTACCAGAAAAAAGGATGAAAATTCCCTTTTCTCCAACAGTGGATTGGTGGAATTTAGGAGAGTCTCTCTCAGGGACAAGCTGCCTTGCACAGCAAGCCAGCATCTGGTAATTTAAAAGCAGCAGTAATGTTCTCCAAGCCAGTTGCATACAGAAAACCATCTCTGCAGCTTTTCTGCACAAAAAAAAAAAAAAAAAAAAAATTTCTCTTGTACTTGGTTCCAAATTAGGTTTGCAAGTGCTCCCCTACTTCATAACAGTGAGCAAAACAGTATGTGTGAATGACTTAAGGAAGCAAGAAAACACAGCAGGTTCACTGGATGCTGAAACATGTGAGCATTTTTCCATTTGCTCCTTACAAGTTCACTGCTTTCACATCTAAAAATACATTATTACACTATTTCCATTTCAGCAACATCTTGAATCGAAGCAGGACGAAGGCATCATTTTGCCAGGCTCTGTACATCGTTACGGGTAGACAATTTCCATTCCTTTGGATCCAGCTCTATAGCTGAAGCTGCATTACAGGACAAGGCTGGCCCACACAACCCGACCCTTCCCAGAGCGCGCACGGGCACTCCTAAGCTATGCGACGGTTTACTGCCACTGCACGCAAAGCCATGTTTTGGGTTACGCTGTGCCAACAGCTTTATATTGTTATCTTGCATGGGTAAATAAGAGAGCATTGGCAGCCTAGCAACTCAACTGAAACAGAAGATAGGTTCAAAGGTAAATTAATTAATTGTGGTTTTAGGAACCACTTTCCTTTCCCCACTTGCAATCTAGTTTTCAGCAAGATCAGAAACCATGACACAAAAGATCTGGGTTCTATTTCCAGTGCTGGCAATAGTTTTCTGACCTTGAGTGTCTGTTTCTAGTTTCTAAATTTACAATAGAGATGATAAATTTCCTCCACTTTGGACAGATTTGGAGATCTTCAAATGACAAGTGCTGTATAAAAGAGTGCAAGTTTCTGCCAGCGTACTACTTACTAGATGGTCTCTTAGCAAAGCAGTGGGCAGAGTAAGCAATGCCTAAGGAAGTCATACGCCCTCTTCAACCAAGGACAAAGGAAAACATCTTTTAGATTAAGTCAAAGAGCCCTGGGCAAGAAGGGAAGGACTATTCCAGCATTTTTTACCCCAAAGTTTTGACAAGTGGGGATCCATCAGTAAATATTTTGTTGAGAGGTATTGATTGCTACTGTGTTATCACTGATGCTCTGGTTCAGTGCAGCCCTCGTATTTTCTCCACTGTCATTCTGAAATTAAGGCAGTGACCAGTTTGCCAGTAAGTTGTCTCTGCAACCAAGTCTTCACCGCTTTTCAACAACCCAATTTAACTGCTGTATCTGCTGCAGAACGAAGCCTGTGCCGTAAATGAAAGGGGGCTGTAAACTGAAACTGGACACAAGGCTTTAAATTACATGTAAATTCTCACCAAGGTTATAAAAAGGCCACTTGAATATGAAACAGAGATAGTGAACAAATCCTGGAATACGCTTTTAAAGAGAGAGGAATCCAGGCCAAATGGAAACACACTAAGTATAATTTATAATGAGCAATGTGTAAAAAGCTATCCAAATCATGGAACTCAAAATGAGAATAAACAGTGATCTTCCAATAGGGACAAGTACAGATAAGCTAAGTATCTGCTAAAAGGCTGAACTCTGAGTAACCCCTGCTGAATCTGTTGGTAACACCCAAAGCCATCACTAGTGGTCAAAAAAGGACTGTAGCAAAAATAGTGCATTCTTCAGTGTGACTAACCTGGAATTCAGTACCTGTCATCATGTACAACAGAAAGCGATTGTTCTGGCCCAGTTAATTATGTAACACACACACACGTAATCCACTTCTGCCTACGATGAGCATGGCTGATGTTGCAGGATAACCGATTTGCCCGATAAGACAGGACAATGCCTGCAGCCACTGAACTCCTGCAATAAAGAACAGGCAAATGAACAAAAAAAGCTGAGCCTCACTCCACGCACACATCACGTGTTCTTCCCCATCTTGACCTGCGCAGGCATCAGCGAGGTCATCATGATGACTTTGAAATGTGAAACGCATCGGGTGTAAACACCTGGCAGAGCACTGCCCACAACAGAAAACAACACACAATGCCTCTTTCACGTGTTTTTGATACACTTCAAAGTGTTTTTACAGTTTTTAAGGTTCTTTGACAGACCATTTCACCACTAAATGGTGGAAATAGGTATCAAGGGCAGAGCAAAGCTATTCATGTATCTGAAGAAAGAGCACAAGGAAGTTCTCAGAGCACAATCAGCAGTGGAGAGAGCAACCTGGCTGGCTAGAGATGTGCAGCCCACGTGTGGAGTTGGGAGCCCCCACGTAGGGGGTAAATTGTTCGAGCACCACGTTTATTTTCAGAGCGATGACTGCCTTTCAGTAGCTATTTGGTTTCAAAGAACAAAGGTCCCAGGTCCTTAGCCTAGGACAGGTTTACTGCCTAGCTAGGTAGACCCTTAAAATACAGTCATAAAGTGACAACCTTAATATGGAAACCTTTTCCCCGGCCCAGTCTTCTCCAGAGCTCTGGGAACAGGAACCATCAACCAGCACTTTATACCTTCCCTGAAGGCAAGTCAAATATTCACTGAGTGTTGATGACAACATCTGACCAGCAAGCAGTCATCATCCCCACCACAGGAATACGGAAATGTGCAGACACACAGGAAATACAACCACGTGTCACGCTGGCAGCAATCACCTGTCACCAAAGAGAACAGTCAGCACTGCAGAGAACGAACCCTCCAGTGCAACAGGGCTCTTGCTACGGTCTGCAACCCCACACTGCCTTTCCCCGAGCCTTCTAGCAGAAAACACAAGGTGAACCCTAGACAGTCGAAGACACATGAGGTCACACAACTGCCCATTGCAATCACTAAGCATAGCAGCAGAACTTGGCCAGCTCCACAAGTATCTCAAGCTTCTCTTGCCAGGTACTTGAGTTTCCAGCAGAGACGCTGCAGTTTCTTCCAAAAATGTTGCCTTCTTAAACAAACTGGACAGATTGTTGTGGAGATGCTAAGAGAATGTCAATCTGCTAAATGTCAGAAAGATTTTGACTAAACTAGGAAGAAAAATAGTCAGGAATTGCGGCTATATAATTAGTAACAAATCTTTAACTCTACATGTTTGGAAGGCGAGGCTGATTTAGAATCAATTGCTGAAGTAGAGCAGCCAAGAGGACAGATTCGGATCATCTTTACAGCAGTGGAAATGCAGAGCAGCTCCACTGAAGCCAAAAAAGTATAAAATGGTGCAATAGTGCCACGCCTTACAGCTTGTTAAAAGCTAATTTGACGCAAACACCGCCTTAATATTTTTCTTAATCATCTTTTTATCTATTAATGAAACACAACAAAGCCCAGGAAGACTAAAGATCCTCAAAGGCCAGGGCTAAGACAGTAACAGGTCCTGGGGTGACTGAAATTCAAGTCAACTGCTTGTTTTGACCCCAGACTCCTTTCCTTCATGCAGTCTCCTTTTTCAAGCAGTAGTTTCTTTGAGGAATGATACTGAGTACAGAAAAATACCTTCAGATTAGAGGGCAGTTTGTTCCTGCTTGAGTGATTGAACCATGGAGCTAGACTTCCAGAAAGCTGTTAGGAAACTCTTTTGAAATGCATTAAGTTTCTTTAAACTCACAAACAAGCAAGAAAATCACAATCTGTATCTGAAAGTTGTTTTGTGAACCAACACGTTACATTTTACACATTATTCACATAAAATCTGTAAAACAGTCAGTAGGTGACTGACACCAAGATGGTGAATGTGCTTCCAGTGTCCCAGCTGCTTTACCTATTGAAACTTGAGTCACGAGGACTAAGTGAGGATGAGGCATGTCAACACAGAAAAGCTGCTGTGTTTAACTGGACTAAAATGTTGTCTTCTCCCCCTTGAATTTGTTATTACCAGCAACCTTAGACCATGCCATCACCATCTCTTAGGAAGGAAGCCAGGCTGGAAATTTTTGCCTCCTTTCTCATGTCAGGAAGGATCTTTTTACAACAGATGAACAAGAGTGGTGAAGGAATTAAAAATAAACCAGAAAACATAGAAATAAAGTTAATACCCATCACTTTGGACACACAGAAAAAATATGTATTACAGAAACATACCACATACAGTCTCAGACCCTTTCATAATCTCCTCTTGATGACTTTAACATGGTAGTCTTGGATGAGTCAGCAGCAGATTTATCCAAGTAAAAACCTCAGGATTGCAACCTCCAAAATTATCTTCACCAAAATCCAGAGAACTTAACAGCTTTGATGTGCTCCCACAATGCATTGTGTGTCATTCCAAAGATGAATTTTGGCTCACCAAAATTCTTTGGCTAGTTAAAGCAAGGACAAAAATAGCAGTGCCTACCAAACTGAAAGGAAAACAATGATCTCAAAGCCATTTGTTGTTACAGAGATTTCAGCGTTATGTTACAAATATGAAGGTGGCATATGGCATTCATACAGGGTCTTCATCACTCCCTGTAGCACTGAATGAGAGCAAGGAATGTTCAAGATGCAAATTTTAGTGGCTGAGAATGGTGTGAGGAGATGGGGGAGGGAAGAGGGTACTGAAGGGCACTTAAGGAGGCCAGCAATGGGATGGAGCTTGAGTTTTGACTTCTCATGAGGGTATGTTTTATTAAGCATGAAATAATGGACAAAATCACTTTCTAAAGGATCACTACTGGTTTGTACAAGGGATATCAACTAAGGCAAATGACAGAAATGTCCCAGCTTCCAAGTCCTTTTTTCAAACTGTGTACAGAGTTGGGGTCCTTTCCATGTTGCAGGACAAAATATTTTGTCCAAGGTCAGCTGTCTAGGACATAGCAGGGAAATGATGGCAGGTGTCAGACCACCATCCCACCTCCTGACCACTACTCTCCACACTGTTCACAAGCTAACCACATGGAAAAACCTTCCTCTGCAACTGCACAGGCCAGATGCATCAGTGAAAGAAATGGCCTTCCCTGGAGAAAGGCAGAGGGAGCTGCAAGATACTCCTTTTGCCAGCTCAGCTCACACCATTGAGCTTTTCCTGTACTGTCTCATTCATCCCTCACCTCACAGCGCCATTCCTTTTTATTTTTGCTCGATATTTTACTACCTTCTTACATACATTACTGCTGGGAAAGGCACTCTAACACCCACAGACTCCAGGGACCTAAAAGCACATTGGACCACTTAGCTGTACTCAGGAAAGGTCACGCTGTACCACGATGCTGGCTGTTACCCAGGGCTCTGCCCGCACACCTGGCAGCTCGGCTGTTTCTACAGTGGCTTTTCAGCAACAGGACAGAGAGTTTCCTCAGTCCAAAGCAGCTCATGAAGCCAGCGACAGAAGCTGAGGCCACCTGGCCCAGAGCTACGCCTAATGTCACAAAGGGGATTTTACCCAGGCTGTCCTTAAGAGGATTAGGGAATCATCTACTTGCAGAAAACAACAGTCACATCTGCTGCTCCAGCGCAAGTTGCTCTTATCTGCTCTCACAAAGCTCCTTTCTGCTCGGCCCCAACTTCTCCTATTATGGGATCCTGCCACACAAGGCAGATGCTTGAAAAGAACAGGGGGTTGGATGCAGGTGGAGGGTGAGCAGCAGGTCAGGTGTATTCCAAGCACTCAGCAATTAGCTTCATGCATCACTCAATACTTGAAGCAGCACCACTCAGAGCAAATAAACAAATAGAGCTGGTTTTCAGAGGCTGGATATTCACAGCAAGTTGGATATCAATGAGCAGTCAAACTCCTGAGGCTTCAGAGAGGATTTTAGGGCACTGAGGCGTGTTCAAACTTTGTGAAAATTTGACCAATTATTTAGCAGTTTAAATGACTTAAAGCTCAGCTCTCAAGTGATATTCCTAATATATTTCCTACACCAGAGACAAAAAAAGAGTCTTCATTGTGTCAAACATACAGAGGTATAAAATAGTACAAAACTGGTAGATCTAAAAGGCAGAGGAAAGGAAAGCAAATTCACTAAGGCAAAACATAAAACCTGCCTACTTTTCTTAGCTTCATGAACACTAAGATACATGCAGACCAGTCACCTTGTTTTTTCCTCCTTTCCATTGGCAAGAGGTAAGATCAGCAAAGTGTCTATAAATCGCTTTTATGGGTTTTACAAATAAGGGCTTTTTCACTTTTTAGATTTTGTATCTAGAGTTGCAATTTAGATTTCAGCTATGGCTTCATTAAAGAAATCCAGGATTGCCCATTCAACCCCTAATCCTATAATATAATATACTTCCACAGGGTTGAGCACCCTTTCACCCCTGAGGTGGTCCCACCAGGTCAGGATTAAACCACCATACTCTTGCTCATCCTACTGGTGCCACTGCAGTATACCTGTTGCATGGATTAGTGATGGACTTTCTCTGCGGGTACTCCAGCCTGTGAGCATCAGTAGGACCAGCCTGGATGTACACTGCACACGGGGATGGATGCAAGGAAATGGGGACAGAGCGAGCTGCAGAATGCATAGGGCATAAGGCATGGTGAGGAGCTGGACCTGGTGGATGTTGTCTGACTTGTTACTAAAACCTCCAGTGAAAGAGGTTTCTCCTGCAGGACCCAGTCCTAGTGCTTATCTACCCTTGCTTCCAGAAGCTTTTCCCCAAATACTTGACTGAAATATTCCACCCAAGTTGGTTACCCCTTCCCTGCTGCTGAGAGATGGGGAATTACTCTGCACTTTCTCATGGCCTTCTCCAAGAAAGATTTCACCTCCCTTCACCCCCTCAAAGGAAGTGAATCCACCTCTTCCTGCAGTTTTCTCATTGGAAATAGATCCCTCTGCCTCATTGTTCTTGCTCATCTCCTCTGGGCTCTATTAAGTGTTTCCACATCTTTTCTTTCTCAAAGCATGGTGGCCAAAACTGGACATGCTACCCCAGCTCAGCCCCCATCACGGAGGGGAATGACTGCCCCATCCCAGCTTTGGGACTTTTGCCAATTCCCCTAAGAATAAAATTTCATTCTTCTGCAGCAGAATTACAGATCCCCTCCCAGATCCCTGTTGCACACACACTTATGCACACCCACAAATTGTGTCTGTTGAGTCACGTCTGCCAATTCCAAATTACTTCTCAAACTTTATCAAGATCATTCTGAGTTTCTAGCGAGTAAAGCACTTCCAGGTCTGGTCTGCTGGTGTAACAGATACGGCACATACCTTTCCTGTAGGTTTCACCCAGATGAAATGAGTCCCTTCAAACAACCGTATGAACTTCAGCCTGTCTCAGACACTAAGCCACAAAGAAAGCCCACCCAGACAGGCATTTTTCAGACAATCTTCTTTCCAAATATAGCTACTGATACAGTTGTTAATGTCACTTCAAAAAAAAAAAAAATCAGTTTTCCAAAAAAGTCATCTCATTGAAACCTCCAGCAGTCATACGTCATATCTTTGGTTCAGGGCAAGGTCAATATCATGGGCAGAGGGGTGCTGCAGGAACTTGATCGATCAGGAGATTTTTCTCAGACCAATTGCTTTTAAAATGATTTGCTGCAACTCAAATAAGAACAAATATTCCTTTAACATCACACTTGACACCATTTCTAAAGGCTGCTCTTAGCCGCTTTCCTAGATAACCACTAATGAAAAAGCAGCAGGCTCTTGGACTGGAAGGAGTCCAGGATCTCGCCAAGTTTCATAAAGGAATTAGGAATAGCTGTGCTAGGTTAAGTCATTGATCCAGTTAAAGGATTGAAGACACGGGCACATAACTAGTTACTTAACTAATTAACCCCCAGCAAGTGAGCCACACGAATTGATGATGTCCAAGCTCTCAGCCTGCTGAAACGTGCAGTAACATGCTATAGCTTCACTCATCAGAGGTGAATCTATTCCTGTGGGAAGGTTTGTTGGCAATACTCGTTTCAGAAGCATCGCTGCATGAGGAGCCTGCCCTAAGCAGCACCTTAATTATCACACAAAGGATAATCAATACAGAGAGATCGTGACAAGTAGGCTACTTCACTAAATAACTCACATTTTTTAAAACTTTCCAGGAGAAAAAGCAAAACATAAAGGGGCTTACTGGCTGTTTCTCCTTACCAGCTATTTCAGAGCTACTCTGATGCTGTCAGACACAGCACTGCGGTTTTTGCACTCCTGGTGCAGTGGCGAGGAAAGCACAAGCCAAGTGCTTGGCTCCTCAAATCTGCAGTGAGGATCTCGGGTGCTGCCAGCTTGGGAAGTCATCTGGGGACAAGACAGAGCAAATACTGTTACAGGAGAGGTTCCAGTAAGGTCAACAGGGAGGGTCCCACTGATGGTGGGTACCTGGCTGGCAGCTGCTTTAGGAACACAAAGCCATAGCAGCAAGTGCCTGACCCAGCAATGCCATCAGCCACGAGCTCCTACCCACGTCTCATATAACCCAAGGGTTTAATTGAAGCTAAGCTCACCTTCTGAGGTCTCCAGTACAGGGAGAAATGCCACATCAGATCTCATCTTCACACAGAAGGAAGAGTTAAGGAATAAAAATAGTAGCAGCCAGGTGCTCCAGTTCCTCAATGTGATTGCATTTGGCATGTGAAATATAGTTAAGTTCAAAACAGTAATTACAGAATAATGCATATGAGAAAGAGACCCAACTCATGAAAATGAAGGCAATTACAAGAAAAATTAACAGGAAATGAGAATTAATGGAAAAATATGACTGATGATGGAGATATTTTACCAGATGTCAGAAAAGTGACAATTAAAGAAAAAAGTTTGCTCAGAGAAAGACACTTGTTTCATAAAATAATCAGCTAAAATCCAAAGTTATATGACAAAGTGAGTGAAAGGAATCTGATATAATTATTTAATAGTCAGGAGTTGTTTTAAAAGCTGATGGAGAATAGTGCACATTCCATCAGTCCAGTCCATTAATAGATGTAAGTGGCTGAGCTGGCAGGAAGAAGCACTAACTGCAAGGATATTCACGAAGCTTTCCAGTAATTACACTCTATGGAACAAACGCCTCTGTTCGGGAGGAAGTTAGCCAAGGTATCCATATGATCACTTGATGGACTGGTGCCTATCCGGTCACATCCCCCCAAGAGGGCCACAGAGCATTAAGTGAAATGAGAGAGCACACTAATTAAGAAATATAATCACCAGGAAGAATTAATAAACAAGCAAGAAGCACTGGGAAGGCTGGCAGAAGACAGCAGAGGGAGAGCAGACTCCAAGGAAACAAATTTGGTGCATCCTGAAGATAACACCCCCTAATAAACAAATTCCATGGTGAAAGGAAACCTGCCCATTTGCAGAATATTAAGCACTAATGAAAATTAAATTTGATATAGGTGTGAAAGAGGTCAGCATGGAAAACTGAGTCACTGAACTGGGATGATTACATGATGATTTGGATGATCAGGTATGATACATGATGATCACACCTGAAATACTATATGCTCAATACAGCAATTCCCGGTCCAGTTCATGCTTACGAGTAGAAGATCTGTAAGAACACTTATTTAATAAGGGGAATTAGTAGCTCTCCCACCCAAGATAAAGTCCTATTGGGTCTCACATGGTATTTCATATTCCAGAGTCCTGGGATTAAAGACATATTTTCCAACTTGGTGAATGTTTCGCTTTTCACTGATCTTTGCTCTCAAAAATTACAGAAACACTTGTTAGAAAACATCATTGCTACAATTTTAATTCACAAGCCATTAAGCTGAAGCGCGTTCTCTGACTGCACTTTAATTGCCATGCAGAAAACATTTCAGGGTGCAGATTTAAATATTAACAGCCTTTTAAAGTGTATTCAACCCGTAAAATATTTACATGCAAGCAATGATTTTAAAGTGTATTACACAATATTAAAAGACACAATTCAGAGCCCTGTTGGAGAGTGGTGCCTGTCACAGGGGAAACAGAGCTTTTGCTAGTAAGCAGTGACTTTGCCTTATCTCCTCTTCAATGTCAACCGAACGTGCCACGTTAACTGAGCAACATCTACTATTCGCAAATCCACTTAACACACCTTTACCTTGAATGCAGATAAAATGAGATACCCAAAAAGCAGCTCTTCTCCACAAAATCTATACGTCTCTATGACCACCCTTGCTCAAGAGAGAACTCTGGGACGAAACATTAACAGATCACTTCTCTGCCTTTTAAACGAACACCTGCTATCCTGAACCCACAATACAACTCGAGATGCCAGCTCCAGAGACATATGAGCTAGGAAGCTGTTGAGAACACAAACTCCTCTCGGCGACTGTCAGCATTCTCCACTTGGTCCCGACAGAGTTTGGTGTTAAGCACTGACTGTATCTCGGCATCTGCCGTTATCCTGAAGAATAGGCAGCAAATGAGAACAAGTGACAATGGCTACTTGTATGCTTAATTTTCATTGAAAACGGCAGCAATTACAGGGTGTTAGCTCAAAAGGATAAAAATACATACAAGAATGGGAACAAACTGCAGATAGTCAGACCACTGCCTGCTGCAGCCATCAGATAATCACAGAAGTAGGAAACGAGGAAGGGGGAGAAAGTTGATAGCAAAGCCATACCAGTCACTGAAGAGAGAAAAGTGCTGAAAAATATCTGCATTGGATAAGAATCAACAGAAGTAATTTCTGTATCAGAAAGCCCTTCCTGTATCAGAAGGGCATCCCATTTCTGTAAGGAAGCAAACACACTGGGTGTAAATTAGCAATACATGACATTTAGGAGAAAGTGTCTTCCCCACTAATTTTTCTTTGGGAAAGATGTCCAGTGGGGCTGGACCAGATGTCCAGTAATTATACAGACAAAAAGCAAAGCCAGGCAGCACACACCCACATTACCTAAAAGTATGTAGAATTAATTAGGACAGTATCCATTTTCCTTTTTTTAGTGGAATGCAGAAATGAAGCATTTTGATCCGATTAAAAAAACAAAAGTGATGTCGACCTATCTGATCCCTTCTTCCCTGAAAAAAATGAACTTTAATTCAGTGTCAAGATTTCCAGTGATTTGTATGAGACCAGGAGTGGGTCTTCCCACACTGTGGGTCTCGAACAGAGGAGCCCAACCAGAACACAGACTGCTCTTTCAAGGTAGCATGAGCAATGCAACTTTAGCAAAAGCTCCCCAGTATATCCCCAATACTGGCATGAACCACATTTCTCGAGGACTTTTGTATCTCTCAAGCAATGCAATCACTGTTATATTTAGCACTGCTGAGTTTTGCAATTACATGGAAACAGTGCTGAACTTGAGAGACCTAGGAGAGGTCACGAAAGCTTGCACAGGGTGGGAAAAAAGAGAAACCTGCAAGCGTGGTCAGCAGGGACTGAGGAAGGAAGACATCCCACAGGAACAGGGGTGATTGATGGGTTACAAGGGCAGCTGAACACAGCAGCCAGCAAGACCTGGGGACAGCAGCCAGACAGCATCCAGCCATCCTTCCCTGCAGCACTCCACATTTATTTTCTTTAGGGATTCCCCATGCAGTTTTCAAGGCTTTTAACATTCATTAGCCTATCCAGAACTGGCACTGAATTTACTCAGCTTGTACAAACCTGTTGCAGCTGGTCAGCAGCCTGATAACCCCTGCATCGAGACTGCCTGCAGATACATCACGTACCCAGGGGAAAGAAGGTATCCCTGCACTTGCAATTCACTTACACACTGGATGCCCTGTACCAATGGCATAATCCTTTCTGCACATCAATGCATCAGCTATCCAAATGTCCAAAAAAAGTATGTTCTGTCTTCTTTTACCTTTTCTTCCCATGCCTTCAGCCTGGTTGGCTCATGGTTAAATATGAGCATTGAAGAATACCTTAAAACTGCACAAGTGTGTATTAGCACCACCACAGAGAGCACAGAGTTCATCCTGCATCTGTGTGCTCCTCTCCTGCCACTCAATGAGCTCATTAGGTAAATATAAAACAGGAGTGCCCATAATTTTTCTTCTGCTTGATGAACTCCAACCAGTTTAAATACAGTTGCAGTGACTCTGATTATTCTTCAGTTTATACTGTGCTGGCCTGTCCCAGCACAGAAATTAAACAATTAATGATAAAACAAATGAAGCCAGTCCTAGCCAAGGAATAAACATCTTCTGGGTACTGGTCAAAAACCCAGTATTTGTGCACTTAAAATACATGTTCCTGACTTAAATGTGCTGTGATTATGCAGCATTCCCTTTCAGCAGAGGACCCAGAGCTCAGAACTCCTGACAGTCAGGTCTCCAGTGACCCCCTCGGCTGTCCAACTCAGGTACCTACATCATTTAAGATTTCTGGACAGAGTGAGCAACGCATTTCACTTGGGATCTCAAAATCTGGGTGCTGTGGCCCAATTTCAATCTTGTTTATGCAAAGCCAAGAAAATTACTCCACAGAAATCTGGCATTTTAGGCAGGCTTCTGAATCAGGTACCCACTCAGCAAGAAAGGGAGACAGCCTGGGAGGATGCTACTGCCCTGCTGTTTGGCTTAGACAAGGCAGTATCATGCAAGTGATGCTCCAGGTCACAGCAAGAGAGGAAAGGCAGGCAGTATGTAAGCAAGGTGCAGAGCAGCTCCCAGGCGATACCTATTTCAGTGAGCAGCAGCAAGAAACATCATTCCCCGCAGTGGGCAGCACTGCACTGGGCTGATGCTGGGTGCTTCAGGGCCAACCTCCTCCGGCTGTGCTTCAATCTCTTCAACCTCCTCATCTACCCCAGTGAGTTGACAAGATCCCTTACAGCAGCATAACACAAAACTCCTCCCCTCCAAGCCTTCAGCTGTTGGGGTTTGCATAAAGAAAATGCTGGGATGCACAGCTCCGCACTAGAGGTGGGATTTGCATGTCTATGAGGATCTCAAAGATAGTGATACATCCAAGCACAGTTTTGTGGAGATGTATCAAGCATTTCTACCAGTGAGGAAGCACAGGAGAGGGCAAGCAGTGGTGCAAACACACGCATTTTGTGAATGCAAATACCACCTCTTCGTTTATGTGCCATTTTCTTTCCAGCATGCAGTAATGGAGAGAACAAGGACGGAGAGCACAGCAGGCATGAGGGAGCCTGAAACGCTAGCCAAGTGCGCAGCATCCACTATTTAGGAGGGTACCTGCTAGACTGCGAGGCAGAAAGTCTGCCTGCAACTTTGACCTGCAGGAGATGCTGACCTACAGACTGCGTCTTCTAGTAAGTAAGAGGAAGCCACGTACATGGGTATCTGAAAAGCCTTTGTTGAGTGGGAAGGAAGTGGTTCTTTTTGCGAGTCTGTGAGCTGTTCACCTGGGGGCTGCTGCATACCCCGACCTGTGGGGCTGCTACTGTGCACTATTCCAGAAGCGATGCTACATTTGGGAGGAATACAGAGTGAAATATTTTTGCAAATATGTGAAATCTACTGAGGCTCCTAATGAAGGAAGATCTGCAAAACTGTTAAACACTGATAAAAATGATGAAATTGTTCTTAATAACCTATCTCCTGGAAAAAAAATATGGCTTGTTATTTTACTGAAAAAAACCCAAAGGAAAAAAGCTTGTATTAGCACTCCAATAGGCAGTGTTACAGATAACACCGCTGCACTCAAGGAAAGTCATCCAATTGCAGGCTTTTACAATGAAAACATGCCCTGAAGGATAACAGCAATTGCGCTTGCTAGAATCACTAAGTTTGTCGGCTAAAACCATCATATGACAACTAGAAATAAAAGCATTATTCAGGCAAAGCTGGGTTCATTTACTACACTGTTTATGCAATATAGCTCCACGTTTGCACAGGGCTACCGTAAAAGCGGCTGGGCAGCCGTAGCTCTACAGTTCATACGACTGCTATGCCGACTCCTCCCCATTCACTTAGGGTTGGGTTGCAAAACCTACGGTCATGATGTTTACATGACTTGGTCCATTAACATGATGGGGACAGGTAGCTGCACAGATACATGATACACCATCTAGTGAGCTGTACACAATCTGACCCTCACTGTTATACGCTCAGTTCTTGACAACACAACTCTCCAAATACACCAGAAAGCAATGCCACAATGCACACGCCCCAGCAGTATTTTGAAGAACCAAGAGCCTTGAAAGGACTCTGATGGAAGGCTAGAAATTATATTAAACACATTTAGCCCCTCCCAACACATGCTGAAGACCCATGCCACAAACCGTTCTGACTGGGGAATGCCTAGGTACTCCACACCCCAGCAATGCCAAGTTTACTAGACTAACATCCTCAAAAGGTGTTTAAATCTGTTCAGTTACTAGCCATATTGCCTCCTCATAGGGAGAGCACAACATGGTCAGAAATACTTTATCTCCTGGGCCAGAATGGGATGCTCAGCCCTGGGTACCTGGGTCTGCCAGGGCAGGGAACATCCCACATCGCTCCATCGAAGACAAGGCCAGCCTTTCGCAACTGAGGTCCTGCACACCAAGACGGGGGTTATAAACAGTAACATGCAAAGCTGCATCCTAACGCGAGCAGCTGCAGAACACTATCTGATTCAGTTCAGATTCACCTCCTGAGGACCCCGGGGCTCCTAGGAGATAACACGTCTCACGAAAGGACAACGCTCGAGAGCTGAGCTCTGCACGTCCAGGCGTTGCTAACTCCCTCAGCACTATCTATACGGTAGATACCGCACTCTGTATCGTGCTCTGAAAACATATCCTCACTGCAGCGCTGGCTGCGTTCTAGTTGGAATTGCATTTCTGAAGTCACTTTTACATACCAAAAACATTTTTCGTGTATGATTCAGAAACATGCTATAGTAATAGAGGGGAGACAGGGAGTCTGCCCAGCTCCGTTCAGTTTTATCTCTACCAGCTGCTGTACAAAGCACAAGCAATTCAGGAATCATGGCAAAAACATTTTTCTAAACGGTCCTATGGTCTATTGAGAAGGACGGAAGTTTATTACCATCAATGACTCACTCTCTGCTGAAGCTTTTTCCTGGACGAACTGCGTTCTGCGCTATTATGTTCCAGTAACAATAAATTAATACTAGGCAAGGGAATTCATAGTTTGCCTCACAAAAATGTAACCAAAGCAAGGAAAATATGGAATATGCTATAGAGATTAAATGAAATATTTCATTCCTCCCCCTCCGATGTGCAAGAATTATAGCCCTTCATAACAAAATTCAGGCTTTCTTTGTCACAAGACACGCACAAGCACAAAGTATTGAAAAGAAATTGTATTTATACCAAATGTAACTTAAATAAACATTTCTCCACACCCACCCCCCCCCCCCACCCCCCCCACCCCCCCCCCCCGTCAGATCCTGTAGTAAGTACAGAAAATTTGCTTCCCACACACAGCTGAAAAGCCAGAAGAGATCTTAGGATAGCTGGGATCCATTCCTGACCCTACTAATCTTCCTCTATGATTCCTGACAAATCATTTCACTTCCCCTCTGTGTCTTACCCACCCTGTAAGCTAGGAACATCACTTTCAGCTCAGCAGAAACCTGTGAAAATAGCCTCTGTTAATGATTTTTAGGGCCACATTTAGCTATAGGGAGGTAGGAAATGCCATCTCAAACCCACCAGCACCAATTAACCAGATTTCTATGTGGAATAAGAAGTTGACTTCACCTTTTTGTTAAAACTACAGGTTCATTCTCCTGGTTCCTATGCCATCAGCTGTCTTTGAATTCCATGCTATACATTAGGATTTTCACACCATCGTGCTATAAGCTCTTTGGGTTTTTAGACTCTACAGTGATGTGGGGAGCTCTGCAAAGTCTCTCCCAGTTTGCAAAAATAAAACCTACTTTAAAACCTGGCTTGTGCTGGTAACTATAGTTTTATCCTGCACTAACAGGGAACTTGTGTTCACAGAAGGGAAAAAAAAAAAATAAGAAAGAAAAGCGTTTAAGTCAGGAGAAGATACTTTGAGCTTCATGCCCATCCACATCCGAGCTGAGCATAGCATAGCTTCCCCGAAAACTAGTTTAATCCTGAACTCTAACAGCATTTTGTATCTTCCATCTACATTGTTTATCCATCTTATGATCCATTCCTACCCGCATCCTGACAGTACACCAGTGCTGTCATGAGCACGTGTACACCCTCCCACTCTTCTTGAAACGGTCCGTATTTCACAGGGTCAGCCCTGGGGGCATCAGTCCTACAGACTGTGGCCACCACAGAGGAAGAATATCTCCCACACAGTCTGTGCAGGGAGAGATAAATCTATTTACTGCCATCAAGGTATGACACAGACACAGCCTATTTACAGGAACAATCAAGATTCAATAAAGTAACTTCAAAATATGCCAGATGTCAGGCTCTGTGTTTACAGAGAGAGCAAAGCAATCTGAAGGCATCTGTAATGATTGCTCGCTCTGGAAGTGGGAGTTTTAAAGGGAAGGGTGGGTGGAAAGGGAGAATAAACTCTTGTGGTTCTGGCTGTCAATTAAGAGCAAGTGTTAGTAATGGAAAGATTAAAAAAGGAGCAAATTTACAAAAGCTCATCCCACCCATCTGAGTAAGCAGACAAAGTAAAGAGCTTGGCTGCTCCAAAGCACTGTAGGACCAGGCGGTCTGAACAGGGCTGGGGAGCTCCTAGAAACACCCTGCTGCCACCAAACTCACATTGCTCCATCCTTCAAGCGCAGAACATGAACTGACTGAAGCAATTCTGACAAAAATCACTGATTTAACAAGTGCCGAACGGGCAGAATGTCTCAGATGAGCTCTGGCTCCCCCATCCCATCATAATTCATTCAAGAAGACACCTCGGGGTGGCAATGTGGCTGAAACCCTGGACAGGCAGCATTCACAGTAAATGCCTCGAGATTCCTGTTAGTTCGAGAGCCAAGGAGCAGGTTCTTCTGTGTCTTCTCCTGTTCCCGACATGTGAACTTGGACTCGTTCTGCTGTAGCAGGCATAATTCAAATATGCACTTAAATGCTTTGTTTAATAGGGATGGATTGCTGAACTCGATCCAGAGTTTATACAGCACCTTGAGCAGGAATACAAGTTATTATAGTGACTCCTTAAAAAAAAAATGCTTTGTGAAAAGGAAACATTTCTTCATGGCAATGAAGATTTCCATTGTCTTAGAATCATCACTGGGACATGAAAATGGTCTGTGAAACAGTTCAGATGGCATGGAAATAATTTAGACAGTGCTTAAAACTCCATTTATGGAAATTTTGTTTGAAGACTATGAAATGATAAATATCTACCTATAGGAGAAAATTTAACTTCCAAATTTATGAACAAATTTAATAAAGACAGTTGCCTTAAAACCAAGTTTATTGATACTGTAAAAGCTCTTGGGAGGACATAGAATTTGTCTGGGACCTGAACTTGTCATCAGTGCTTTACTGAATAAATAAAAAGCCAGGCTCTTTCAGTGATGAATGCATATCCAAATATCACCATATTCTAGTGTGTTTAGCATCTGCTACACGGTATTAGCATGCAATGCAATTCCAACAAAGAGAACAAATTAAGGTATTTCAACAGTGGAAGACAGAAGAAAGTGAGCTCTATCACCAGCAGCACCTGAGCCAAAAAAACTCGAGTGAAGAGGAAAAGATAGCATTAGGGGAGAGCATAAATAATTAGTTCAGCATAAGGGACAATAATTCAACTTAAAAGCCATATGTAAAAATGAAATGCTTGTTTCATTTTTTTCTGCTTTTGTGAAAGGTAAATAGTAACCAGACCTCAGACAAACAGAACATGTCAGAGTTCAAGCAGAGCCCAGCTCACCAAACTTAAATTCCCAGCACACCTTCAGCAGGAGCTCAAAGAACTCATTCCCCCATTTTGCCGAGGATGGAGTGATGTCCTGTCAGACACAGAAAGTTGTACATTTGAAAGGCTTACAAGTTCACACCATTAACATTTTACTGAAAATCTGATGCTGGTAGAGGAAAAAGAGAGCATATTCAGGACAACATAATGTGCAAAAGGGCAGTTCCGTGCTCCTTTCTGCAGGAACAAAATCCCTGTGACCAGCAGGGTGAAGATGGCTATGGAGAGGAGGAGGAGGCCAGCAATAGGGAGGTGCTGGGCAGGTCCACAGCCATGACATGACGATCACTCAAAGCTGGCACTTTCCCACAAGTACCTGTCTGGCAAGCGACAGCAGCTCTTCCTGGAAGAGCTTGTAGGATGGCTTTATGCCCTATAGAAGGAAAGCTGAAAAACAGAGCTATTGGACTTATATGAGAAAACCTGGCTCCACACAAATTTTACTCTTTTTTTTGCATCTTTCTGGGCCCCATTCACATCACCACCTGCTCCAACAAACTGGGTGCAACCAACAGTCAGAGGGCAGGACAGAATCCAGCCTGTCACGCCTCTTCAGTGACATCCATCACCACTGAGATTCCCCGGCACAGCCCTGCGATGCATCGCAAGACCAGCCCGACCCTCCGAGCCCCGCCGGGGTGGGAGTCCCAGGGCTGCCACATTACAACAGTGACTGTTATTCCAAATAAGGGAACTTGTTGCAAACTCCCCTCAAGCTGCCTAGTTCTGGCTGGTTTATATTAGGGAGACAAGACTAAACAGACCTTCATATTTTCAGAATTAACCACTAAAAATGAAAAATTGGTTGTTTGTTTCCAGAGTGCAGATGGAGGAAAGTCCTGCAGCCAGCGGCCTCTTTTGGAAACCACGCCACAGTGAACCCAGCACCAGGTTATCTCCTTTTTCTTAAGAGTCTTTGGGAAGGATTCAGTGAGGAGTAACTGTATGCAAACCCAGAGTCACACTTCGGTGCAACCACACCATGTCTCTCCAGTTTCTCTTGATGTGGACCAGGCTTAACATGTGGCTCCATGAGTTTTTCCATTGTATTTCCCCATTATTTTCACCAGTGTGGAAGTCAGATTTAGGGGGTTTTTATGCCTACCTGTTAAATGTCAGATATGGGGAAGTTTCACAGCTTTGCAGCAAACTTACACCGCACCTTTTAACTGCTGTCATGACTGTAAATAATAGAATGCACTTCATTTCCCCCTTGTCTAAACTTTCAGTTGTCTTTCTAACTATCAGGATTCCTATTTATTACAGCAAGGCTTGAATTAGACATTTTTAGGCTTCACTTCACAAGCAGATGCAGCCTCACTCTATCTGTCCTCTAAGCCACGTGGAAGCTGTATGACTACTTTGTGCAGTGCTGAGCTCAACCTCTCAGCAGAGCTTATTTACTCAGGTTCAGCCTAGGCAAACTGAATTTACCTCTGCGTGGCACATGGACATATGCTCACATGCCATCTGGCAGTATCTGAGTATCACCTGGTTAACCCTTGCTTTGCTTCTCTCCCATCTCTGCACAGCCACAGGCTGCGTACTCAAACCTCATAAATAACATAAGCCTCAACACAGCAAGGAAATACAGAAAAAGCCAAATACTGACTGGGATGTGACATTTATTCAGCAACAAAATTTCAGTGCAGTGCTTGTGGTTACACAAAGAGGGAGAGAGACAGAAGAGAAACCAGGGAAGTTCCTAGGAGTCAACAAGGGCACAAATCCCATCATTCACCAACACTTAGAGGTAACCCATCTGGAGCTCCTCTTGCGTAAATCAAAACTAAGTCTCATCAATCCCATGAATACATTACTGCCCCATAATTAAGCTACTGAGAAGCTTAATTATTCATCCCAAAACCCAGTGCTGTGGGCTGCCAGCTTCCCACCCCACATGGGAAATGCTGGAGCTGCAGCAGGCAGGGGAGTGTTGTAGCCAGAAAAGCAAGGAGGCATCCCACCTAAGGACTGATTCCACAGTTACTGCTGTGCAGGGAGCATGACCACTAGGCAATGTTACTGCCGGCTCCCTGGAGATCCAGGGAGAAGTCACCACATCAGTAGAAAGCAATTAAAAATACTCTGGAGGAGCACTGAGCAGCAGCACCCGCCTGCAGGCAGGAGAGGCAGCAAGAAACCTCAGAAAGGACCAAACTCCTTATCAGCCTCCTTCCACATCCCCAAGCCCAGTGATGTTTTTCAAAGCATACACCAGGATGCCTCATTTCTGGTTGTGTTTATTTGAACTGCACATGTAAATACCTCATTAGAGAAACAAATGTCCTTTTTGATCATCACTCGCCTTTTCCACCTTCCCAAGCCGTGGTACAGGCTCACAGCGACATGGATGGCACAGGCACGGCTGCGAGCACAGCTACTCACAGCTGCAACCAGGCCTCTGCGTTGCCAAATTAAAAGCAGAAATGCAGATGGGAAAGATGCCTTTCCCCTCCCCAGCCACACAGCCACCTAGCACAGAAGGCGTCCAGCCGATGCAGCAGCACGGATGCAAAAGGAGAAACCCATTTTCAACTCAACTGAGCTCTTCCCAGGAGACTGCCCACACAGCTCTGGCTATGCCTCGCCACAGGTTCCCACAGATTCTTCCCCTTGGTAGTCAGCACTTCTAACCCAGTCAGGAACTGAGAAAACTATTGAAAAACACCAGTTTGCTGTTCTTAACACTTAGCTTCAAGACAGACAACGAACAAGAAAGCACAGGTTTGAAAAGAGACAACAGCACATGTGTGAGCACAAGGCAGGGGCTGTGCCAGGAGCCCTCTTTCTCCTCTGAATTGCGTTTGTATGAGGCAGGATCTAATCCAAATGGAGAAAGTGGCGTGGATTGGTGCTTGGTTTTACCAGAATTAAATTTTAAAGATCAGATGCTGCTCTTTGCTGCAAGTCCAGAGCAGCACTGCTGAGGGTTGGCATCACTTCCAGTTTACAGCTCTATCTCTCACAGCAGAATCTGGTTCATTAAGTATCGAGACCTCAAATCCAAAACAAGGTTACATGAAAAACATGGTGTGGTGGGGTTTTTTGCTGCTGCATAATCTCCATGAAGTATATCAATGGTTAAATCAAGTAACACTATGCTGACTCAGCCCTCTCAGGTATCAAGTTCCGGGATACCCGAACTCCAGCAAAACTTGATTACAATATAGGTATATGGTCTCTTAAACTGTAGGGTGAATGTCAGGCTAATTTCAGACGACTCTTGTCTTAGGTTGATGAGTACCAATTGAACTTTGTGTTTGTCAGCTCAGATGGTAAAAGTGCGATACCTCAAAGGGGTGCTAACTGCTTCTACGAGTAGTTTTAGAGTAGCCCTCAGCAAGCACACACAGGAATGCCTCCATCTCTGAGCAGTTTCCTCCTGGGGAGGCGAAACTCCATCTCCTTCACTTCACAAGCAGTTCTCACTCATTCAGCTGAACCAGAGAAATTCACATAGATCTCTGGAGCTCTTACAGAGCCTTGTAATAGGCAAGAGAGTTGCAGCTTCAGGCACAGGTTGTTAAGAGGAGCCTAAATACTCTCACGCCGCGGATGAGCCGAACATCCTCAGACTTGTGGGGCAGCAGACATCACCTTGGGCATTCCGTGATGCCCACCCCGAGGGGCCCGGGTCCAGTCCGGGGCGGTCAGCGCTGTCAGCCCCAGCCGGCCACAGTGCCCCGGTGAGCGCGGCAACAGTGACAGCTGGCGGACACGGGGGGAAGCCCCACGCATCCTCCCCCGGCCGCATCGGAAGGCGCAGGGCTCGGGGAGCGGAGCCACGGGACACACACCGCATCCACAGGGCCCTGCGCCCTTGGAGCAGAAGGCGCCCAACACTGAGCCCTCCCGCCCTGGTGCTTTTATCGCCAGGGCAGTACACCTCCCCCGAGCAGATTTTGGGTGCTCACACGCTTACGCAGCGCCAACCAGGTATTTGGCAAAGCATAGCCAGGGCATGAGCCCACATTTACACGTCTTCTTTCTGTGGGGAGGAAAAGGGGCTGCCGGAGGCACGAAAGCAGGCGCTTCATACATGTTGAGTTACTGGGAATGGCCTCGTATTACAGAGGAGGAAGCGAGTGACAAGCGGTGGGGCAGCATGCCCGAGGTCACACCAAGAAAGCCACCGGCAGCGTGGGACAGAAGCCCCGAGGTTTGGAAAAACCCACAAGGCAATGAGCACCTTTGGGTGCAGTCAGCCGAGGGACCGGCAGGACCACAGTGTTAGGAGTGGCAACTGCTCACCCCCAGGTGCTGGAGAGTCTAACACCCAATTCTTATTCTTCTGGGGAGAAAACAGCATTTTGAAATTGTCCATTATTTTCTCTCTCACACCAAGCAGGGAACAGGCTGTACTTTTTGCTTCTGATTCACAAATACTAAATCCCCTCTGCCCACTATTGGTGACTCATGAGTGACTCATTCACCTCCAGATAGTTTTATTTCCCCCACATTTGAAGTAAAGAAAAAAAATCCCCCACATTGGCCTCTTGGAAAAAAAATAATAAACCAGCTTTTTCTTCTACTCAACAGCCTTTGCTTACTATAACGATTAAAAGAGAGCTCATCTCAGACTACAGTCCCTCACCCATTTCTCTGGCTGCTCTACAAAGTCCCAGCAGAATTACAGTAGAGGCGGAATCCTGCCCCGGCTTTAACCATCTTACTCTCCCCACTAGAGGCTGCTGAAGCGAAGGCAACAAGACAGCTCTGCTCCATGCAGGGTGGAACCCAACTGCAAGCAAAGCCAGAGCAGAAGGGGTAAAGAACTCTTTATGCAATAAGGGGGAGAGACATACCAAAAAACACAGATGATGTTTCCAACAACATCCATCTCTGATTAGATGAGTCCCCCCTGCCCCATGTTGTTACTATTTCCCCACTGTGAATAACAGCTACCACTTTCTTTGGTATCTTAGTTAGAAACTGATTTTTATCACCCAAGACAACTTGATTTGTTAGCAGAGTTGGTACAGTTGGTACCCAGCACTTGGCCAGTCGGCACTCCCGTAACACTCAAGAGCGATGTCCAAACTCATAGGCTGAGCCTTGTCTCTGCCTACAACCTTGGATAGAGTCCCAGCTGAAGAGACAATATAGCAGCAGGCATCAGCAGAGAAGCTCCAAGCAAACCTACACGCAGGAACAAGCCGTCAGAGACTTAGTGAGGTTCATCCTGCATTATTGTAGGAAAGCACAAACCTCATAGCAGGGCTTGGGGAGAAAGGAAGAACGCTACCATACTGAAATATCATTAAAAGTAAGCATGACTAGCTGCTCTACTCTCCGTGAGTTGGAGTAGTAAGTCTGAGATACTCATGATTTCTGATTTAATGAAGATGTAAGAAGTCGGTGATACAGAGTTGGTTACTACCTTTTAGCTTTCAGGCTCCAAAAGAGCTGCCAGAAAGCATTATTTTCAATGCACTCTCACACAGATATAGAGTTTCCAAGGAAGCTGCCAAATCTAGCAAAGGTTTGCACTTGCCTTTTCCAACACTTTCTTAGAAAGCTGGAAATAACATTACCTTACTTTAGTGGCCACTTTAGTTAATTTTGTTTTGCTTTAAAAACAACCACCAAAGAGAAAGAAGAATGAAGCTGAAATTCCAGACACTTAAAACTGTTTCTTTTGACACAGAGCTAACTAAAGCTTGACAGGCAAGCCATACAGACCTGTAGAAGACCATTTTTTGAAGGGTGCACATTCTTCAAGGCAGAGCCTGCATATTTCTTACTGCACCAGGGCACATGGACCATAAGCCTAGATGAGGCTTCTGGCTTACTGTAAGATAAACTCCAACTACACTGGTTATTACCACTTTGAAAGCCAGAGCCTGTTCCCATCCAAGTAAACGAGAGCAGTTAGCCTCTATGCTCTATTCTCTGTCCTAAGAGGCATTATTTAAATGAAAACACAACTGACAATTCATCTGGGCTACAGATTAGGACCTGCACGCTTGCAGTTAAAAGCAGAGCTCCCAACATCTCCTTGCTGCTCAAAGCAGACCTGAGCTAGTCACACAAGAACATCCATGTCTGTCTGGGAGAGAAAGATGTAGGGTACCCTGGCTACAACCAGGAGAGGCAAATGCAAAGCAAGTGCGTTAGGGGAATGCAGCATTTCCCAGCAGCTACTTCACAGCTGAGGGGAGCCAGGACTCAGAGCTTCAACACCCACCTCTACCACACAGCTCCTGCCAGGCAGTCCTCTCACCCCTCTGTTGTCAGACTGGATGGGAAGGGGAGAAGGGTGTGAGGTGGAGTTAATATGCAAATTGGAGGAGATGACTCAGCAGCCCATTCCAATTAATTCCAATTAACTCCACCCAAAACAAAGTAATTCCAAGCTTTCAATGCCAAAAGGTATGCCTGGGGAAGTACAGGAAGGCACAGCAATGAACCTGCCATTCCCATCTGGTCAGATGCAAACCTTTTCATTCAGCACTGTGTGTTTAGCCAAGTTTGTCACCTACCTGTGGCTCCTCTTAGTCATTAAGTAAGAAAAACACATGACCCATGCTGCTGGCAAGGCTGCAGAGGTCTCCTAACACCAGAAAATGCTATTAATGTAGTAAAGGAGAAACAGATTGCCTGGGCTGCTATCTCACTCTTTCCTGTCTGTTGGAGGGAAGCAATCCCTACATTAAACGTGGAAAGGAGGCTGCAGTTTCCCATACAATGGGTGAAATGCATCAAGCACAAAGCTTCAGAACATAGAATCAGGGTATTTTAAGAAGGCTTACGACAGACCCAAAGGTGTGTAAGTATGTACTAGTCCCTTGTATGGACCTGAATGTCACCCAATGACATCCACCTGACAAATGGCAGAAAGGAAATTTCTGTGCTATTGCATTTTTCTCTTCAAGATGGATACTATCACTACATTAGTCAAGCTAGAGCTAAACTGTCACAGCTCTTATTTACCAAAATGGTTATCAACCAGGTTTGCACTATAAAATTCCTGTGTCACAGAATTACTCTAATACCCAGGAAATGCAGTATTATGGAAGCACTGTTATTCCCCAGCTTGCTTTTGCTTATCTCTTTTACAAGGCTCTTTCTGTGCTGGCTGCCCTGCAGGAGACTACAGAAGTCAAGTTGTACCCAGAGGTCTCACCCTGCAGGCTTGGGGGGCTGCTGGCTCTCACAGCACTGCTCTCCTGAACCAGCCCCCATCCTTTTGAACCAACTTATTTTTTGAGCCTAAATAATTCAATGCAGAACATAATTAAAAAAAAAAAAAAAAAGCTTGTTTTTTCCAGCAGCCGTTTTATTTCCTACAATAGCTGACACACACTAGTCCTTTGAGCTGGCTCAATGAAGAAAACACTCCCGTTTTCTTTGCAGAATACTAATATGGTCTTTGGAAGCAAGTTTCTTGATTGAAGCTTATAGAGGAGGCACAAACAAGCCTCTGTAGTGAGACGATGAAGAGTCAATGTACTGTGTCTTGCAAGAGGCCCACTCTTACACAAATGGCTGGCCTCTGTGCAAGGCAGGAGATCAGTTCCTGTGGTGAAGATAACGTGGATGGAAGCAGCACAACAAGGCTGCCTCGTTGGCTTCGTCTGCTGAATTCCTGATGCACGATTGAACTCTTGGTTCACGAAAACATCAAAATCACAGCCCTGGGAATCTGGCTTTCAGGAGGTTGCAAGGGGCATCCTTGGAAATCAGTGCGCATACAGTCATCTTCAGGAAGGTCCTGGTTGCACAGGGCTGTCACAGAGAGTAGTAGGGGTATCAACAGGAGGAGAATCTCCCCTAAATTGCACAAAAGCTCGTCAAATTAGGCCAACAAGCTGGTCAAATGACAACCACACCCTGAGTTCAAACATGCCTTCAGTCTTCAGTACAACCCCTCCAATGAAGTTTAACTTTCAGCAAAGCCACAAGATGAACCTTCCACAGGGATGACTTGAATTGTCTCTCTGGCCAGACCATCTCGCCCTATCCCTCGCCTCAGGACACATCACATGGCACAGAAAGCACATACGGGGATCTGACCCAGCCGAAAACTAACCATTCGAAATGAGAGGTGGGGAGAAGAATTGCTTTTTGGCCAAAGGAGATGGATTCTCTCACATAGGCACCAGTGGTGAGGGAGGAAATGGGGGCCTGCTACAGACCCAACATTGATCAGCTCAAACCTCCTTTGAACTCACAGTGAGTCACTAATTTGGGTCTAAATGACGACAGCAGGAACCAAGAACCGCCGGCTCTTTCCTGTCACTCAGTTCCAGTTAGAACTGAACAATAACAACAATAATACAACTCCACATCTCGTTCCTTTATCCCTACGCATAGGCACTGTGAAGCACTGGGAGGTGAAACACCTTGCTATCTGCGTGGGAGAGCTGGGAACATCAGGTAGATGGATTTAGCTATCTCCACTAAGCCCTGCTGTGACTGGTAGACCATGCTGTCTTACATTAAGCAGATTTCTGCAGCGTGCAGATTCTGTTCTCCTGCAGAGATTGCTGCAGACGAGGTGATGGGGACAGAAAGTACCTCACACTCTTTAGGACTGCCCACCACCACGCACATGTCCAAATCAAGAGTCAGGAACAGTGAGATGGTTCCTGCCCCCCTGCATTACACCCGCCTGCAGTGGTCATGGCTTCCTCAGGAAATCAGACAAAAACAGCAAGAAAACTGCCCAGGACACCACTTCACTGCCAGTAGAGGCACAGCCATTAGCCAAAAGGAATGCTTAATTTCATTTTGTTTCCAGACATTGGGGGTTTCCTGACATTTGATGCTGGTTAATCAAGCCATAGAGCAGCCATTCAGCACCTGCCCCACAAAGTATAAAAGCCATCTTAAAAAAAAAAAAAAAAAAAAAGGAGAATTGTACCAAAAACATGCTGCATATTATGTTTCCAACACAATTTCCCATGCTCCTCTTTTTTTCTCCCTTTCTGGCACACCACCACCCACATGAAAGCCAAAAAGAGACTGTAGTACCTGGTTACACACGGGTAGCCCATCACAGTAGCAATTCAAAAGCTTATTCCATAATCCAGCAAAACTTCTTAATCCAGAAATCTCATTATAGAGTAACGCATCTACCCATCCCAAAAGCCCTCCATCCACTACAGCAGCAACTTCATCACGCGCCTTGAGAAGAACTTTGCTGTTGCATGTCCCTGGTGCAGTAGCTGAAGTTAGTACATCCAGCTGTGCAGCATAAAGCTACAGGAAACAATTCCATTAGGGTCCCGTTACAGGTTGGTCTCTTTACATGCAAGAGCATAGTGGGGAACAGCTTTGGGCAATAGTTTGAATGCATTGCTAAAACCACTATCTAAACTACGGACTCGTATTTACAGGCACAGGCTTCTGCCTGTCTCGCAGCAGCCCACACCAGGGGTGTGGGGTCTGTATTTAAAGCGGGGTGTTACTGGCAGCAACTCTCCTCCACGTTTCTAAAGGAGCTTTAGGGACCACAGGGACATGAGGGTCGTTCCCACTAGTTCACTACTTTCTGAATAATCCCTGGAAGCTGCCATTAGGCTGGGGAAGGACTCAAAGAGAGAACATCTGCTGCTGGAAAATCATCCCTGCTTTGCTTGGTGCTTTGCGATGTGCCAGTGTGTAACTACAGGCCCACCCTGACCCAGCAAGAAAACTTGAAGGCCACCACACAAGATCCTTATTATGTTGATCTAGGGGAACCCTGTACGGAATATGGCACAGGTCTAACGATCCAACTGCAAGAGGTTTTGATTTTTTTTAAAAGGATAATTCAGTGTATCCATTCAGCTAAACAGAAAGCCCTGTGTCATAATAAAGCTGTCATGATGTTCTGGAAAAATGGTCTCACTGGAAGAACACATTGTAATTTTATATCCAGCTATTTAAAAAGATGAGGCCAAGCCCTGAGTGACAGACACTTTGATGAAACAACACATGAAATAAACATAATTATACTAGAAAAACAGTAAAACAGAACTAATCATCGAGGCCCCCCTGTTGTACCGCGAGCAGTGACATTTGCATTGGCACAGGGCACTCCCATCCGGAAAGCTCCAAATCCTCCATGAATATCAGTAATTAAATAGTCTGCTGCACAGCCAGTGGGAGACAAGTTTTGCTGCCCTCAGTTTTGGAGAAAGCAAGGTCGACATCCCATCATGACCCATGGGAGACCTGGCTGGCTGCACAGCCAGGGGGCTTCTCCACTTCCCCTTTACTCTTTGAAGTGGCCACCGTGCCCTTCGCCAGATTCTTCACAAAATTCAAACCCAGGATCTGTAGTCATAGTCTCACTAGGAAAGACTCAATGTATTTCCCCTTGTAAAATTCAGATGTAATTTTACACGGGCCTGCCTGCTATAAACCTGTCTCCACATGCAATGTTCTCCATATTTAATCTAGAAAAGAGAGTATAACTGGGTTTAGGAAACCTGGGGTTTTTTCTAGGTTTCCATGCAAGCTGGATCTTAAAACCCTTCTTTATATCAACAGCAGACAACTGTTTCATAGGCTTCATCTAGCAGGGTTGGTAAGTAACCTAAAAATGGCAGATGGAAGCATTAAATATTTATTGGACTGGAGTGCATTGATTTCAGAAATTAACACTTTGCAAATTACTTCTGTGTAAACAGTAATTAAACAGTCAGGCACAGTCCAGTCCAGGTTCTGAGTAAGCTGCAACTCTTTTTGTAAAACATATGTATACATAAAAAAAATACTAAAGCGCGATGAACTAACACTTTTCTGCTGATTTCCATCTGCACACACCAAATTGCTCTGCGATCATGAATTAAAATTAATTAAAGCTTTGGAATGGCTTTCCACGTAAAGCTGGAATGGTGGGAACCCTTGTGGCAGGCACTCAGGCATCACGCCAGTTAAGCTTGCAGGGAGCAGGAGTAGATGATGCATTGCTTTTAAAATACCAAAGACTTGGTGACTTCGTGTTCCCAAGGCTACTAATGCTGATATTGAACCGGTGATAACAGTGGGGTGGAACTGGTGCTTGTAACAAGGGGAAACGATGAGAAAAGTGCAACTGATGCTGTCAGGTCCCTTGCAGGCTCCACGTGTGTTCCAGGAGTGTAATTGTAAATAGCATAAAGCTGTTATTTGCTTTTGAGCTCTCTCGTTCATGTGGGAATAGATTTGCTCAAGAGATATTGCATTTTTATTCCCTTAAGCAGAATATTAATCTCCCACTTGTGCTATTGCACTGGCAGTAATGAGACTAACATGGTCTTTTGTTTAATAGGCCCTTTTTAAAAGAAAATATGTTTTAACTCTTCTTTAAGAGTAGTTGCCTTTTCCAGAATTGTAGGTCTTCCTTTCAAACACTGTCAAATACCCTCTCCAGAACCCTTTTCCCATTCACTGTACCTGCACGCTCAGGTTCTCAAAAAGTGTGTCCTATTCATTAAGGCAATAGCTGAAGCCTCATTAAAGTTAATGGTTGCTTGCAAATTAGTGAATTGGAAGCTTTGGGTACCATTCTGCAACCTTCACTTCTTCAGCACAGGCTGCTATGCACTCTATTTTGTTACTGTAGCTGGATTTTTTCCATGCTCTGACTACATCACTGCTTTTTAACTTTCTCCCTTCCCCCAAAACATATGTACTTACCAACCCACCAGAAATGAACAAGCCCACCTACACGAGGACACTGAGCGTGTAAATCAGACTGAGCTCTTCTCAGGGCTCTGGTGATGAAGGGGCAGAGGCTCCCCCCACACTGCGCTCAGGAATAAGAAGGGGCTTATTCTCACTCATTTTACAGGCAATTCTGGGCTTTGCTGGGTTGGTCAGGGATGTTCTCCCCCCACCCTGAGCAACCCTGACCCCACTGTGCAAGCCCAGGTAGCACCCACCTGCAGCTGTGTGCAGGAGTGGGAAACGCAGAGCTGGCTCCACGGCAACACCAGCACCCAGCGCACGAACCCCGACTGCGGCACTGGGAAAAGGAGAAAGCGGGGGGCTCCTCTGGCTAAGGCTGGGTGCTGCCGAGAGCATCGAAGGGTCTGAGGCACAGGGAATGGTGGTAATTTGCACAGATGCAATCAGGAGCACGGAAGGGATGAGGATGTGCTGGCAGGGCGATGCTGATGTAATTGTACGCACAAGCATGCAGGCTTCTTCTATTTGCTTTCTCCCTGTTTCTCCCATTCCAAGGTGCAGATAGATTGGCTTCATGTCCCCAGGAGCTCCTAGGAGCGAGCGAGCAAGTTTGCAGAAGAAGATGAAGAGAACAAGGCTGCCAGGGGACTTTAATGAGAGCTACTTCTATTCTCACGGTGCAGTTAAGAGTCACATAATGAAACACAGGCTGGTGTGTTTGTTTTTTAATGAGCTCTATTTATATTTGACTTCAACTATCCTCAGTCATTTTATCTGAATCAAACCTCTACTGCTGAAATCTTGTGCATCACAGTTAATAAAGGGCAGCTATAATCTGATTTACTGCATAGTTCCAAACGCAAACGTACTCGCAGGAGGAGCTGATAGTTTACAGCAGCAATGTTTAAAGAGGAAGAATTGACAGTAAAATTGAACATAACTTGTCAGCTGACTCGCAGAAAGCTGAGGTAATCCCACAGACTTGTCTGGAGGCATTTTTCTACCATGTTGTTGTAACACCGAGAGGTTAAGGCTGCTGTAAAAGCTAGGTTTATGGTTCGCAGAGTGGAAGCTGGTGAAAAGCAGGTGCTTTACCCAACAGATTTTGTCTGGCTGTTAGGGATGCTTGAGTTTCAAGACATCAGGGAGAGAAGAAAACCAGAGAAATCACATGTCAACCAACCTGAAGAATGCAAAATCCTCCAGCTTTTTACCTTCAACAATGCCAGAAAAAAAAAAAAAACACAACAAAATAAATCAAGCAGGTTTGTGGCTTACTCCCTATACAGAGGATTAATACAAAAATGAGCCGTACCATTCCCTTGACTTCTTTCTCTCCTTAAAACAGAGAAGCCACTGTGTACAACATAGCTAGAATTCTGAAATGGAGGTTTTCTCCTTGGAGGGAGAAATTTTGCCCCTGTCTCCATATTTAAGCTTTTAAACAAACACAGCCTCATTCTAGAGGAGCAGCTGTGTAATTAAGCCAATTTTGGGATGAACAGTGTGATTCAAGAGCCAAATACTATCTTAATTATACACATTAATATTCTACTAAGAAGATGGTTATAAAAAAAAAAAAATTCATGTTATTGCACAAGGAAGGCCACTAAAAATATAGAAATAACAGAGAGGGGTGCCAGTCCAAGACCCGGCGGATGACTGCACGGTGTGAAAGCAGCTCCCAGCTGCAGAGGAAGTGCCCAGCGAGCGGTAGATAACACCCACATCTGAGCAAGAAGAGAGTGGCCAAAAGTCATCTGTTGTCAGGGGTGAATACTGAATGAGGGGCTTCTGTGTCAGAGGGACAGTTGCCCTGCGGCTGCCCCAGCTGCTTGGGAAGGATTTTTGGCTGTGATCTGTTCTATTTTTCTGTGAAGAAATTATAAAAGGAGTGTATTCACAGAAACAGGCAGCAAAGGGACAACCTCAGGTCAGGATGGCAGAGTTAGAGAGGAGTTTCATGTGGTGGATTGGGCACTGGGGTGCCCTCCTGTAGTGGGGACACACTTCAACCCCCATCTACAGACCACCCCGACTGCCAGGAGGTGGGCAAGAGGCAGCATCTGGTCCTGGATGGCTGGCAGGGAGAACCTGGCTGGCAGACACGGAGCAGCCAGAGCACAGAGAACGGGAGCAGTGTGGGTTAGGACCTGGGGAGCGATATCTGTCACTACCCCAGATGGGATGGAGCATCCCCCATCAGAGCCCCAGTGTGATCCCACACTGCTCTCCTGCCTCTAACTGAGGCTGCATTGCAAAACCACAGCATCAACTGATCAAAGGAGAAAAGAAGGGATTTCCTTGTGGGTCAAGAAGGCAGAATAAGGTGTGAAGCCACTGATTCCCACTGTGGACAAAAACCCCAACACAAGGTCTCAGAAAAGCCAGAGCTGCCTTGCTTGTATTGAAACACTGATTTAAAGGGAGTTAGCAACTACACAACAGCAAGAGCCCTCTGGTCTCAGGTGTGAGAGGTGAGGTTGGGGGATTTCTGGCTCAAAGCCTCACTGAGGCGCCCCACACTCCCATCAGCCCTGAGAAGCAGGGCTGGCTCTGTGCATGAACAGGAGATCTCCAAGGAAAACCCAGGTGCTGCAGGAAGCAGGGCTGGGAATACAGAAGCATCGCTCTTTCTGCTGAACGGGCAATGAACTGGCACTGTGCAGAGGTGCCATTCAGGATGAGACTGCAGTGCAAGTGCAGGAACGCCTGAGCTGGCTGCAGAGTGGCTGTATCAACCACACAAGGGGGTGGGCAGGGCCACTGTACCCCCCCTGAGATCCCCACAGATGAAAAAAGGCTTGTGCACATTCAGATGAGCTGGCGTGGTCCTACCTACCATCGAAACCGAGTCTCAGGCTGAACTCCACCCTGGGCTGTGACCAACAAGAAACTGTGAAAATCACATATGATGGTGCTTTGCGTTTTATGGTGTTTGTGAGAACAAAATGCCAGCCAGCTCTGCAGCTAGACCAAGTCAGAATCAGGTCTAAATCATCCTTGATAGTTTCACATTTGGTTTTGCAAAATCAGAGCTCTGTGAAGAGCCACAGAGATATATGTGTTTAGGTCTGTTCTTGCCCACAAACATCTTTACTTGCAGACTCGGAAGTGCCATGAGAGGGCCTGCAGAGAAACCTCACTTACGCCTCTTGCCCTTTGATTGTCCCCAGGAAACGTGAGCTTCATCCCACCTCCCTGCAGCAGAAACATGCCAGGGATGCTGGGGAGAAGGATCATTTTCCTATCCCAAGCTGGTTTAAAAAATTATGCTTACAAATGTTTTAAGGACTCGCTATCCAAATGACATGTGGCAGAAACACAGCAACGTGGCTGTCCTGGAGAGAAACGCTTGATTCTGCACACAGCAGAGGGAAGGGCAGGTTGAGGGCGAAGCTCTCGTTTAGCAGAGTCATTTGTCCAAATTCCCACGTCCTACTAAGCCATGGGCCATGGTGGTGAGGAACAGCTGCTCAGTCCCTCTACTGCAGAACAATTTGCATGCAGAGACAAACTTCACCTTCAAATCAATCCCAAAACCCACTGCACGAACGCCCTTATGCTGCACAGAGAAGTCAGCCACGTTTTGCCTTAGGGCTGGAATGGCTTCCTGTGGTCCAGTGACCCCAATGTCTCTTTCACAAAGCAGAAAACTCACCAGTGCCTTCCAGTGGGCTCCCAGGATCTTAGCACAGGGATGGGACGGTGTGAGATGGGATGGGAGAAAGTCAGTAAAGGGGACCCAGGCTTTCCATTTTAATCTCTAAAAGGTTTAGGAAACACTTTTCTCATCCAGCTCAGGAGAGTTTTACCTGCATGCTTTTGGCACTACATAGGTAGAGCCGTGCTTCAGATTTAGCCTCTTGCAGCCTGTCACACACAAGGCTAACTGCCCCAGCGCCTTCCCCTGGGAAGGACAGATGTAAGGGCACCCATCTCATAAACAAACGTTGGATTGTTACTCATCTTAACTACATGGAGGGCCAAGGTCTCATTAATTAGCATTGACATTTACAATGGAGTCCACAAGATATGAGTAATATAAGGATGGATGAATTCCAAAAGGATTTGGGAGCAAAAAAAGGCTATAGAGAATGGTTGGTTTGGGTTTTTATTTGGAGTTTTCCTGTAAAGAGAGACTATTGACACCTGAATTCCCTTTTGCATTAAAATAGCAAAACTTGCAGTCAGTCTTTTGCCATGTATGTAAATTGCCAGGTGCTGCCAGCCAGTCTCCAGTCACTGGACTTGTGTGTGAACCTGAAGGTCACAGATCAGGAGGTGTTTTGCTGCAAGGGTCTGGCTTAGCTTTGGTTCAGAGAATTTCTAAAAAAAAATGCAAAAGTCCAACAATTGTCTGCCTCTACTGAAGTAGGGTCAAGCTGATAGTAAAATAAAACCATCTGCTTTTTCAGACCTTCATCCCAAACCAGAATAAACTTGTTTTGATGCTCTTGTGGACTTGGCTCCTTCCACTGTCTTTCATGTGCTCCAGTTGACATTATTAGGCATTCAGATTCCTTGGATGAAATCCTCAGGCATCAATCAGTGGGATTAAAATAAAGATAAGTTAAAAACAAAAGCATTGGCGGTGCTTCTGTACACTTTCTGATTCTTTGAGCCATTAGGTCATATTCCTTTCATACCTTGCAGCTTCTCTCTGTACCAGAGAAGTATATAGAAATGAGGGAGGTTTAAACGAAAGCTAGGATTCTCATGTAATCCCTTCAGTCCAGCAGCTGAGGCTTTAGGAAAAAAACAAACAAAACAAACTATTATCATGGCAGCTAGAAAAGCTGCCTCAATTGATGACTTTTTTCTATATGACAATTCCAACAGCAGAAACAACTGCCCTGTTTCCAACCACTAAGTAACCCCATTTCTCACCTTCATCCCTACTGTGTTGCTGATCCCTAGGAAAGGGTCTTCAGAGTTCAACAGGCAAGGCCAGATCTGATTCTGGAGAGGTAATCCACTGGCAGTGACACCAGGGCAGGAAAAGCACCGCAGAAGAGGAGCAGACCCTGTACACGATCTCAGCCCAGAAGCAGATCTTTCATCACCTCAACCTCCACATCCTCTCCAGGGTGAAGACAGCAGGGTCACATTCACGTTGAGCTCTGGGGTCTCCTTTCCTCTCCCCTTCCTAACCTGTAGATTCAAAACTCACCAAGACATGAGTATGCTATTAGGGTAGAGAGCAGAAGGGTTAACATCTGCCATCTGCATTCCCCGGAGAGCTGGGAAGACACTTAGTGTATGTCTCTGACAAGTGCCATCAGCGAGCAGGGACAACACCCTCCCTTTAAAACCTTATTTAAACCAAGACAGAAAACGCCGTCACCACTGGTGCGGTTTTCCAAAGCATAACATATAAAACAGTAACAAGCGCTACGATCCTCAAAACAGCTTTCCGTGCCATCCTGCTAATCGTGATGTCTGGGGCTATAAAAAGACACAGCACAAGAGCATGTCTCTCATTCTGATCTGCTTCTATGTTTATAACCATCCCTTATCTAATGACACTTAGGAAGTGTTACCAAGGAGACTATTTGCATCCTGCAGGATGTTGCTAAAGCAACACTGCTAAATTAGATGCAGCGCTCCGAGCCTTCACCTACTGTACTTGCATTGCTATTAAAATGAAATAGTCACAGGCTTAAACTATATTTGGGTCATTCACTCATCCAAACACCTGAAAATAGTCCAACGGCAGCAGCTACGGAGTTCCCCCTTAAAACTAGCACATCTAGGTCTCCGTATCTTACGTGTGTTTCGAGCTTGCCTTTCAGTGTGACCTGCAGACAAAGCAAGTCATCTTCTCTTTCACACTATAACCTTCCTCCACAGGACTTGTTTTCCCTATATGTTTGGATTTTATTTGAATACATCAGGAGATTTTAACTGTCATAAATAATTACAGCATCTTAGTATTTGGTGGAGCACAGCAGAAGGCAATTTGTAAGTAGCATTAATTTTTGAGGCGCAAGATGGCTCAGAGGCACTGGAAAAGCATCAACTTGCGTGGATTTTATGGGTCAGCTGTTCATCCTCATCATGGGTCTTGGTTCAGCTGTAAAGAATCACCATTCAAGGGCTTCAAGATGGCCCACGGAAATATAGGAAGGCTAAATAATGACTGACAGGGTAAAATACTCATTAAAGAGGTGATAATAAAATTGGAAGGATTTAAAACTGTTAAGAATTATAAACAAGCTATAACCAAAAATAAAGGTCGGGGCTAATTTAGGTGAAGTTACAGAATAAATTAAACAAAGAAGCCCAAAAGACTACTGGTAGGAGGGAGAGTGAGCAAAAGGCATTGAGAGGAGTGTTTGCAATGGTTTCCAAGGCAAGTAACAGCTTCTCCAGGGTTTGGACATTTGTCAATATACTAAAAAACATACTTAAAATTAAAATACATCCCCCCTTCCCATGTTAATGTAAAAATATGGACAACTGTCAGGAACTTTACAGCAAATATTACGATTGTGTAACAATATATTATATGCAGTTGTACATATACAACAAATACAATTTAATTATATTCTTCAGCCACAAGCAAAGACACTGCGCCCTCTGAACTCAAGTATTCTGGTGCAAATCTAGAGCAGTGTATTATCTCCACAGCTTCCTATTCCAATGGTAAGAGCAGTACACTTTGGACCAGCCCACATAATAATAAAATGCCATCCTACCAGTACCTAGCCGGAACTCTCCATCACCATTTCATACATTTCTTCCAAAAATAACTCCTGCTTTTAACACTTTCAAATTTAACAGATAAACTCAGGCAAGGACATAAATACTTGGCAACTGTCACTGAATTCAATCAGCTCCTGAATCAAAGCAAAGCAGCCTGTTCCAGCTCTGCTTCAGTGCATAATATGGTTTGGGTGCCTCTTATTAATAAATCCTTGCTTTAGCCCAGAAGCGCTACTAAAAAGCACACCTGGGAGCATTTTACTATATATAAAACCCCTGTTCCAACAGCAAATTTGATCTGCCTGCAAAATCTAATCAGAAGAAGGTAACTCTCCTTCCTGCTGAATAGGCTACAGCACGAGAAAGCCCACGTCAGAAAGCATCTCACCTGACAGTGCCTGTAATTGCTTATGCCTGGGAATTTAAGCTGAAATACCAGAATCTGGGCTGGTAAAGAATTTGCTAGCAGTACTGGCCCCCAGTTCAGCCAGGCAGGTGTGTCTTTTGGCTCTTGTGCTTTTAACAATATTTAAGGATGCTTTTCAGAGGGCTGCAAGGGGCAGAAATGTCCAACTTGAGCGAGTCAGTGGTAGTTGAATGGCATCGCCTCCTCGCAGAAGCACGCTGATGATGCTTTGCCGAACAGGGAGGGGGTGATGTGGGTAGATGGAGATGAATGCCTGTGCGGCTGTGTCGAACGATTGGGAATGCAGGGGAAAGCCCTCAAGACCCAGCATTTCCCTAGGAGGCAAAACTGGATCCCAAGTCTGCATCACATGAACTCGATGGGAATTGATGGAAGTAGGACTACTGCATTAAACAGATTGAGTCCTCCTGCTGCTGAATTGTTGTGCAAAATATAAATAAATCATTTTACCTCCCAAGACTTCAGCCTATTTTAGGACAAGGGGGTGGCACAAGCTCTTTCCTGCCTCCCTGTCACAGTTGTGGTGAGCCTCAATTCCTCAAGTTTTGTCCTTGTTTTATCATCTCCTCCATGAGAAGATGTGATGAAAGCACAGAGGAGGATTTCTGTAGTTGATCATGGCTGGAAAACATGTATGTGCCCACCACCACGCTCTGCTGAGCTGCCCGGCCACATGCCAACAGGGTGCTGGTTGAGAGCTCCTCCAAGGCACGTGTCAGGAAAGCCACCCCACAGCAGGTGAGCAGTGCTGGGGCTTGAACAAACACCCAAAGTCTTCCTAACTGCCCTCACATAGCAAAAAGAGGATGGCTCAAGTCTCTGGGGGGGGTCCAGATCGACAACTTCCCTCCTGCCTCCTCCCAGGGCTGCCACAAGAAAACTTCACGAGGGTTTAGAAAGCAATCTGCAGTCCTCTGTGGGAAAGGGTTATTTGTGTGCCCGCACAAAGGCTGCGGAAGGTTGTTTTTAGCTGCCCCTGCCCAAGGGAAGCTTCCCCAGGACTCAGCCCTCCCCACTGACTTCAGGTGCCCCATGTGAAACAGGCTGGGGAGGGCTCCAAGGAAGGGTCAGAAACAAGGATTTGCATCCCCAGCAAGGCAGAGATTGTGGAGGAGAGGAGGTGTCATCCTTGCCACCAGCCGACTCCTTCTCCCATGGGAAATGAGATCAAAGGAAAAAAGAGGTTTTCTCTGTGCTAGCTATGCCACTGCAAAATTTTCTAGGGACCTTCTGTTGGTTTTGGATCAGGTCCTAGACCTGTGTGGACAGAGCCCATACCGTATGATATGTCTGCGTTATTCATTAGGGAGAGGGTGCCCTCTGCAATCAAGCAGATATTGACTGTAGAGCACCTTATTAAAACATGCCCCATTCCGTATCTGACCCAAAGGAGTTGGCATGAAGAAGTTCTCACCGCACGCTGCGAAACACCGCTGGACTGCGAATTATCATTACTTCCCCCATCCCGGTTCCTACACGGCCTTATCTAAACTATGTCGTAAATCTTCCGGGTTTTATCTGAACTCTCCTCCTCCTGGTGACATTCTGTACTTCTGGATAATGTTGTCTCCATATGAATTACAAGGAGCACAGCAATAACGCTTCAGCAGAAGCAAGGGAAGCAGTGGGAAAATAGCTATAAGCTACACAGAACTGTTTTCCTACTTGTAATCTTCTGTCATACTCTGAGTTGGAAGATTAGATAACGAGACTATTTATAGCAGCATTGCTGGGTGTGTATCACAAAACCTTTATTGTAAGACCACGGCAAGTATGAAATTTTAATTTTGCCTGCCACTTCCCCCTGTCACAGCTTCATTTGCAGCAAAGCATTTTTTCTTTCTCAGTGGGGTTATGAATAATGGATGTAGCACTAACATTTCCAAATTGGAAGTTTACCCTCAGTCTCTGTTCCCACCCATTACTCGGTAATTTTTCTTCCTGGGTTTCATGTTGGACTGACGATATCTGCTCAGCCACCAAACACACACTGCGTGGGCAAGAGCAACCAGAGCTCGCTCCGTTCGCTGCTGCAGGTCGCACTTCAAGATGATTTTTAATCCTCTGCTAAGCCCTCCAACACATGCCAACGGGTCTGAGAACAACTCTCCCAAGGAAATGTGCTGAATATCAGATGATCCCCACGGACTGTGAGGCATCTGGCAGATGGTGAGAACTTTCTGCCCCAACTAATGCAGGGCAGATTTCGAGTGGAGGAGTAAAGCTCTTGTCTGTCAGTACTTGCCACTCGGCATCGCCACTCTAAACCTTTAAAAACAAAGGGTATTTGTGGATTTAAATACGGAGAACTTTTTACACCTTTATTTTATTTTATGCCCGTTAAGGAACGTAATTGCTGAAGGGTTTTTCCATTAAAACAAGTACACTAAGTGGTATTTAGAGATGGGAATGTAGAAATCCAGTACTAATATCAGAGGTTACCCAGGTTCCTCATAATGTGTTCACTGTATTTTTTTAATTAAAGAAGTAAATTATTTCAGCTACTTCTCCTCTTTCCGTACTTGCTGAAATGCTGCAACATAATCAGTGAGGCATATTTTCTCTTTTCCATTTTTTATCACATCTCTTCAAGTGACTCACTCACTCACGTAATACACAGATTGTTTGCAACATTTACAGTTATTTGTATCCTGTCTTCTACAGTGGCTCAATATTTCTATGGGAAACCATCTCTTCCTTGTCTACCTAGTAAATACTTGTTAAATACAAGAAAATTGCATTCATCATGGACAAAAATGAGCCTGCAAGAAAGACAGATATTTAAAAACACAATGGTACCAGTTGCTCAAATAAAAGAAATCCTGAGTAATGCCAGTACAACTAAATGTTATATTAAACAGGTATCCCTTAAGAAGCAGATCTGCACTAACCTTTTGATGAAGAGTTGGAATCTGGATGGTAAATAAGCTCTGGATCTACGTCTGCTTGGCTTATCTGGCAAAAACTTGTCCAGCAGCAAGTTAAGACTCTAATACTAATCTTTACATTAGATGGTGTTGATGAGCAGCAGAGCGCAAAACACACTCATGTCTCCATCCAAGTAGCAGTTTAAGGGAAATCAAGCAGAGCTTATGCCTAACAGAGGATAAAAGATGATCAGTGGTTTGCTTTTTATTTTTAAATTGTATGTTGACATATAGGAAGTCAGTGTAAATTAGAATGAATCAAACACAGCATGATTATGTTTCTTCTGACTGGGTCAGGGTGTGAGCTGCAGCTTTCAAGTAGGGTGAAGCCAGCGGGATGTCCAGGCATGGGCAGTTCACAAAGACTTTCATGCTCCCATTCAGATCACCAGGTAAGGAACCAATACCCCAAAAATGCCCCTGATATTAATTCCACTGGGACAAAGGATCCCAGATTTCCAGTTCTGCTCAGCATCCCATGGTCCCTTGTCTCTCCAGAAGCCAGGCTCCTCCTTTGCTACCCCACTGGCTAGTTACTGGCACTGGCTAGCTACAGCCATTGCTTTGCTGAAAGGACTGTAATGCAGTCAGAAAATATCCTGGGAGCTGTTGATCTTCTCAAGTCCTGATGCTAGACATAGGGTGTGTCCTGGCCATGTCATAAAAATGATGAGAACAGTCAGTAGGGAATCCCTGCATATGCCCACGCAAAAGTGTGTAAGCTCACACGTGCAGGAACATCTGGAAGTGCCAGTGTTACCTGTGTGAAACCCCAGTACTGAATGCAAAGGTACAAAGAGAGGAAGGAGATTCTGTAAGCAATGCCAGTACTTCCATTTTGTCTAAAATTTTATTACTGTTGTTTCCAAAATATGTTTACATTAAGGGGTTTTTTTAAACTAAAAAACCTGTATGGTATTTTATCTCTGAGACTGGCTGAGAACTACTAACATTTACTTTGCATAAAATAGCCCAGACATTTAACCTGACAGTTTTCTGAGCTAAGAATCCTTCCCTATGCTTCAGCAAAGAGTTGAGCCGAGGTGCACTAATGGAAAATTGTATAAACATAATACCACTATGGTATCCTCCGCCCTATAATTTTATAACAATCCTATTTTAATCCTGTAACTGGAAGGCCAAATAACCAGTAGTGTAAACATGAACTAGAATCTTATATACAATATGCTTTTATCAGCTAGAGATCCCCAAGAATGAATGGAGATGAAAACCTACTCCTCTTCAACTTCAACCACATAGTTGCATTGACCCAGACCTTAGTATGGGTAAGTGTCCGTCTGCTCTCGTCCCCAGCTACACAGCTAGCAATGCCCTAGCTAGGTTCAAAGGTAGCTCAGGTTCATGTATACGCATCGCAGTGAATTCAGGAACTTTAACCATTGACAGACCCTAAGGTTCAGTTAAAATTCAGCTCTCATCCCCAAAACTACTTTGGGAATTGTCAATCTGTGGCACAAAACTGAGCACCTGCACAGGACTGCGATTAAAGTAAGAAACTACTCTGGGATTTGGCAGTTTGCAGCACAGTGCTGAGCACCTGCACTGTGCTGTGATTCAGGTTAATCTTAGATCAACCATTTCTGGATGGAGACAGTACTGAAACACAGATATTGCAGACTCCATTCCTTGGGACAGTTCAGAACTGGATTGCTCAGATGTCCTAAAATTTCAGAGCAGACCAAGTCAGAGCACACGTGGATCCCCAGCTTGAAGTAAGTAGCCACCACGAAGGCATGCACCGTAAGTAAAACAACATGTACTTATGTACTTGCCACGGGCAACAATTTCAGCGACGCAGAAGTAGCTGGTTCCTGCAATTATCCTAGCAGCAGTAGGTAAGAACAGCTGCCAAATCTGAAATCTTCCAAGCCTCTGTATTAGAAACCTTCCCAGATACAGGGATATCTACAAAAGCTATTTCACTACCCTAGGAAACCAAATCAAGTGGTGGCTACCTAAACCCCTGTCACTTGGGAGGTCAAGGTAAGCAACAAAAACCTTCTTTCTCTTATGCCAAAATAGCCCACAAATGCAAAAGCATCTTTATTTATCAAAACCACAGGGTGCAGGAGACAGCCTCATCCAAGAAGGATGTGATGGGAGCTTACACAGGGACCTCATCACAATCCCTACTGTCTCTCAAATAAAGCCTGGATGTTCTGTGCATGACTTCAATGCTGCCATGGCAATGACACACTCTGTAAACACCCAGGAAGGGACTTTCATGAAAAAGAGGATGGATCCAGCCAGAGACCAGCCAACATCAGAGCAGGCTCTATCCCTCCATCCATCACTGCAATGTCTGAACAACCCAGTTCCACCTGTCACTGGTGCAGAGAAGTTGTAAATTCTCTTTTCAGCTTTTCATGTGTAGCCTTAGGAAGACGCCCTTGGGAAGTCCATATGGGCAGGGTGACTGTGTGGTCTTTGTATGTAGCAGAGTATGTAACTTCAAAGGATTACTCTTTCATGACCTCCTCCAATTTCCCATAAAACTGGACCCATTTTAGCATCCATAACATTCACTATTAATGAGCTTTACAGTGCTACTAGCCACTGCAGGTGGCTACAACCTCGTTTTGTTCAAAAGGAGCTGGAACCTATCAACTTCATTTGATGTCCTCCTAATTCTTGCACTGGAAGATACAGCGAAGAGTGCAGCTCTGCCCCTTCCGTACATGCAAGTCATTTCACACCCCAGTTGTCCCTTTTCCCAGAGGTAGGAGTCCTAGTTTATTCCATCATTCCTTATATAAAATTAATCTAGACTTCTGACCGTCCCTGTTGCCCTACTCTGAACCTTTTCCAGTTCTCCTCTATCTTTTTTAGGATGGTGGAAGGGAAAGAACCACAACTACACACAATATTCAGATTTACACAACAATCTAACCATGGCCTCGATTTTCTTCTGTTTGGCTTCCCTTATAATTTTTAGTATCTTATTTGGGCTTTTTTAACTGTTACTGAGCCTTGGACTAAGATTTTCAGCTCAATCACCCCACTGATGTTTTGATTCTTACTGGTTTTCTCAAAAGTATCATCACCTGTTGGCAAAGCACCACACGATTTCCTGGGAAATTTCTGACAAGCGGCAGCACTACCTGCTCCACCAAAAGGCTTCCACACTTCCAAAAAGGAAGATGGGAAAGGAAAAGTAAGATCGATAAATTGCTGTGTTTGGAGCACTAGGCAATTTTATGCAGTTTAAATGCAATAAATCAAAGTTCAGTAGCTTGGTAAAAAATCTAGTGCTTGGGAGAAGGTCATATAAACCTGAGAACCTCAGGCAGGGAAAACTTCATATCTACAACCCAGACACACTGACAGGTCAGAGGGAAACAAGCCCAACCCAGGACAGAATGAAAGCAGAAGGGCAGGAAGCAGCAGGCATCCTTCAAAGCCTTGAATGATGACTTCTGTGACACTCTAAGGCTGGAAGAAAATGAAATAGTACTTCAAAGAAGTAGCAATTATGACAGCAATGGGACCTGTGGTTATCTCACAGCATCACTACTGGCATCACCCCCATTGCACTGCCTGCACCCCAGCTTCTAATCCCCATAAGATGCTGATGTCCTTTTACTCCCCAGTCAGTTTTATCTAGTGAGAGCACAAAATGGAGCTGGCAGCAGGTCCATCTTTCCTATCAACAACACACAATTACTGAAATGTCTACACCACTCAGATTATTATCTTCTGCATGTATTTCACGAGCTCATAAAATACCAGCGAAAGGAGAAAACAGTCCAACATATTTAACTGTCAGTGGGATATAAAGTTGGGAACAGCAACTGCAAAAATGCAGGCAAAGACTGTATAATCCTGAGCGGTATCCCCCGTGGGCAAGGAAAAGCAGCAAAGCTCCTGCCTCCATGGTAAAGTGTTGCACAACAGGCTGTGCTTCTGGGGGCTTGTGTCCAGAAAGGCCAACTCACACCCTTCAGCACACCACCGCTCACAGACTTGAGGTTCCCAGCAAAAGGTGGGACTAAGCAGAACTGTCCTGCAAAGGTACCAGCCTGCTTCACTTGATACTCTGGAGATACAAACCCCAAATCTTTCCACAGAGAACACCCAGACATGTGAGTAAGAGCTGTCCGTATGAATGAGCAGTAAGTACAGGGGACCGTGGAAGCACCCAGCACAACATGACTCAGATCTCGACGGGAGCCTCCAGATGCCACTGTAATACAAATAATAAAGAATAACCCATGAGTAATGAGCCACTGCTGAAAAGAGGATCTCTGACTAGCTCGGGCTGTCTGTAATATAGCACACGCGTTCTTTTGCATAAATATCATAGGTGCATTAACCCCTGAGAAAACTGACAGGAAGAAATCCTGCTTGCTGCCACTCACCATGGAAAGCTACCTTCCAAGGCAACAGGGAGCTCAGGAAAGAGCATCAAACCTGAGCAGGAGGCTGGAGGAAAGGATTTAAGAGAGGAGACAGTAATACTTCTTAGCTTTTACAATGCAATATTGATTCTGTCCACAGAAATGGCTAAGCCTTCCTGAGGCTGAGGTCACAGAGACAAGCGAGGATAAAAGCCACTTGCCCACGGAGCATTCAGGTCCCACACCTCCCCGCTGGTCTGAGGGCTAGAAAAAACTGCATTTCTAGCATCCTGGACCAGCAAATCTGGGAACTTCATAACAGCTCTAACAGGGTACACAGCCTACACATCACAGTAGGAAGAGTTAAACACATCCAAAAAGGCTGAGGAGTAGGAAGGAAGGAAGGAATGCAACAGCTACAGACATTTGGGAGATGCAGCACCAGGCAAGAAGGGGAATTTACCAAGATACACCAGGATTAAAAAGGAGAACTAAGAGGGGAGATTGAATACACTGTTTTAGAGGAACCCTAGGGCAGTGAGATGAGCTGAACTGGGCATGTATGCCCTGAGAAATATAAAAGTCACTTTGGTTGGAACAGTTCAAACCAGATGGCCCTGACCCTAGTAAATAAACAGTACACAGAGCCACTGATGCAAAGGTTGATCTTTTTCATCCCAGAATCTGGAAGATTAGATGCAACTGGAGTTTTCCCACTCAGTTCCACTCCAAACAGCCATACACACCTTGTCTGATAGTTATCACAAACCATATTTCAGAGAGGGTGGACAGCAAAAATTTCCTGGAGTTTATCTGGCTGCATCGTTAAGGAGATTGTTACCAGATATTCATAATCTTTTGCTCGGCATTAGGAAAGTACACAATGGATCACCTTCCGTAACCCCAGAGAAACAGCCACATCTGGGTTATGGGAAGGGAAATACTCACAGGAATGCTGGAAATAATCTCACCTCAACCTCCTCATTTTGATACCACCAAGTGACACCCTCCTTCCAACCACCAGCTATGACTTTAACAGTAACAGCCACATAAGGACCATGGCATCTGATCAGCTGAGGTTCTGGAGAACTTCTGTTTCCACCGCCTTTAGTTTTCACTGCCTCCAAACTGGCTAAAGCCTGCAGGCAGGACTGGGACACCAAAATCTAGATTAACAATCCAAGCATTACATACTGCCTTGGAACAGGTAATTCCAAAGTGCTTACATCTAGTGGTATCTACTGAACAGCAGTGTGAAGTCCTTTTATAAAGGGCTGGACATACCAGGTTGTAAAGTACTGTCCTACTCTGAAAGGAACTTTAAAATCATCAGCCCCACGCTCCACGTTTACTGCCGCAGGTGTCTTCAGTAACAACGTGCCTATTTCAGCTACCTGGTGTTAAAACTGCAGGTGAAGTCTCAGCATCAAGTTGGGTGCTTTCCTTCTTATGCACAACCATCAAAAGCGAAGCAAGTGTTCTGCCAGGTGTGCCAGTCTTCAATTACATCTCTGTTATGCCTTGACTACTACCGAAAGTATGGCACAGTCTTCAAAAGATTTACTTAACTGAAGGTGACCATGGTTAGCAGGACTAATAGAAAGGTACAAAAATTTTCAGTGCATGTGGGCAACAGCTTTATGATGTATGGAGATCTTACTTCTTATATAGCAGAGATGAACTTAGAAGGTTCAGGGACTGACTTCAGAGTGCCCAGACCACCTTGGGAAACTTAACGTAATCATAGCTTCTTCTTTAACAAGAACCAGCCTCAATCACCCCTGACACCAGGTTAGGAAGAGGTCGTCACAGAAGGAAAGTACTAGATGGTGGCCAAATTTTCAAAATTCAATATCCTTCAACACCGAGCCAGACACCAAGGGAAGAACAACTGGGGACCTTCAATTAAAATACACTTTACAAAATGTTAAATGGCAGATATGTAACAAAACTGTGTGACATTCATACTTTCACTGCTATGCCTCCAGACCATTTTACAGGAACCTGTCAGATGCAATCAGACTTGTTTATTCTGCATTTAAATGTAGGACCTAAGGCAGTCTGGTTTGGAAAAAAAAAAAAAAAAAAGAAGAAGAAGACAGAAAAGGCACATATTGTCCCTGGCAGTTGCTTGGTTTTTACAACAAAGGCAATGCCTCATTAACTGTTTACTCCAAAACAAAATCATTTCAGTGATCTGCAGCATTACATTCTTGAGAACATCTCTGCTTTCTGCCTCGGCACAGGTAGAAATTTAATTAAAATGAAAATTAAAGAAGAAAGGTACAAAGTGCCATTAACACGCGCCCCACACACACCCAAAATCAGGTGATTCATATAGAGCATCTTCTAAACCTCACATAAGCCACTGATAATGGATTAAGTGGCAGTGTCCCTTCAGGCTCCAGTTTATAAATTCTTATCTGCTTAAGGTTGCTCCAGAAAGATTTCCAGCTGACAGCATGATTCTTAAGAGAGAAATCCGCCCTGGCAGTTTACAATCGCATACCAACTACTACAGCATCGCCTGTGCCTTCATGTTTGCATTGATAGAGGATGATGGTTCGCCGTTTAGGGTTCAGCATCCTCCACTTGCAAGTCTAATTTTAAGCACAGCCATTGTCTGGGCTGAGTTTCTGACTGACTTTGCCCGTGACAGAGCAGTAAGCATTCGTAACGTCTCCTTGCATGGCCATTAAAAAAGCCATGATATAATCACCCTCAGTTCACGCAACTGTTCTGAATCAGCCAAGTACAGAGGAAAGGAACGGAGAGGTGTAACGGAAGAATAATGCAAGTATCAGAAAATCCTTCAGGAGAACAACCAGTTGCCTGGCTCGTCATTAACCATTTCCACTCCCCTAGACTATGCCAAAGAAGTATCCGAAAGCTCAGTAAAAATCAGGGTGAACAGCAACATCCCTTTTTTCCGAGCTGCTGGCTGCAAATTCTGCAACACACTGGGAACCTGCAACAAGTTCTGATCATCTGAAATGGCTGTGGGAGCAGCATCTTCCCTCATTCCCCGCTTACAGAGAGATGGCTGACATCCTCTACCCTCATCATTCAGTGCCTGTGGCTGTGAAAATGTGCTGAAGAGGTACCCAGGTAGCACTGAACACTCACGGTGTGTATTGCTGCCCAAGGAAATCGCTTTCAAGAATGATGGGTTGTTTTCTGCTACCACCCTCCCAGCCTACAGCAAAAGGGGGCAAAAAAGGGCAGGAACAGAGGAGACCTTGGGCAGTCACTCATACTCGCCTTACAGAACTCATCCTCATCCAATTTGGACCTGACAGTGCCCCAGGAATTCAGAAAAGGGATTTCATCCTTATGAGGAACAAAATAACCACGTAAACTGGACAAGGAGCCCCAAATCCCCCCTGCCCTCCTCCAAACAGGACTGACAGTCCCATGCACACACATTCCTGGAGCACCCAGAAAAGACTCCAAAGCAAAGCTTTCATTCACCCAGAAACACACGGGGACTCTTTGGTTGCCTAACTCCTCTGACATATTGTCCCTTGCTTTCCCGGGGTGCCACTGCCCAGGGAGTCCTGTGCACCCGTCAGCCACCCATGGGGCATTACCAGGGAAGCAGTGGCAGGGCTGGGAGGAGGGCAAGGGGACCCACACCAGCAGAGCACAAGAGGTGCCAGGCATGGGGCCATCCCGCTGTCCCGAGGTGCCTGAGGTGTTCAGGGAGCCCAACCTGCCCAGCATGCCCAGGGATCCCAGCCTGTCCCAAGGTGCCCGGGATGCCTGTCCGGCGTGGGATGCTGGGGGTGCTATGAGTGCCTAGGGATTTCATCCCAATTTGGGATCCCTGGGGTGCCCAGCGCTTGTGTTCTGCCTGGGTGCCCATCCCACCTCGGGGTGCCCAGAGCACCCAGCCCGCTCCGGGCTGCATTGCTGTGCCGGGTGCTCCGGGGTACCGCGGGTGCCCGTCCTGCCAGGGATGCTCGGGATGCCGGGGGTGCCCGGGATGCCCAGGGTGCCGGCCGAGCCGTACCTTTGAGGTGGTGGTGGCGGGCGCGGTGCAGGCGGCCCTGACCGCCGCGGGGCAGCGCGGGGATGCTGGAGAAGCGGCTCCCCATGGTGGCATCCGAGCCGGGCCGGGCCGGGCGGCACCGTGCGAGGTCTCTCCGCGGGGGCTGTGGCGGTGGCAGCGGCGGGGACACAGCGCTCCGCCGGCGCCTCCCGCGCTCACTCCGACGCCCAGAGCCCGGCTCCTGCCCGCCGCCCGCCGGGCCCCATGCCCCGCGGTGCCGCCGCCCTCCGCGGGGCCGCGCCGGCTCCGCTCGGCTCCGCCGCGGCTCGGTACGACGGGGCGGGGCGGCGGCATCGCGGCCCCCCCGCCGCGCCCCGTCGCCATGGAGACAGTTGTTCCACCCCGGGGGGGGGGGGGGGGGCGGGTAGCGCCGCCGCGCGGTGTCCAGATGTGCCACCGCTGGTGCGACAGGTGGGGGCAAGCGGGACCCTCTCCGTCACCCCCACCCCAGCTCGCTCCCGGGTACATGGACCGGGGTCTCGGCAGCAAACACCGCGGCCTTCCCCCCCCGGGAGCACCTGCAGCTCAGGCTTCCCCGCGAGCCAGAGGGATGCCCAGGACGACACTGCCGAGGGGCAGCTGGAGAGTCAGGGACATTATTCCCTTTCCCAGCCCACGAGGAAAGCCACCTCCACCTCCTCGGCAGGGTGTTAGGCTGATGCTCCCTCACACCTGCTTACACTAAACCTGCTCCCCAGGGCCAGCCCGACACCCTCCCAGCGAGGAAATTTGTGACTGATCCCAGAATCCAGGCCCCTCAAAGCAGCTGCATCATGCATGAGCATCCAGGCTGTGCTGGGATGCAACTGTCCTAAAGCAATGAGGATTCACACGGATGCCAATATGTCAGAGCAGTGCTCCGGGGAAGGCAAAGCAGATGAGCGAGCAGCTCCTTCTCCAGCCCCAGGGCAGGTGGACAAGTAATCAGTCAGAGGGGCCAGTAAGTCCCCTACTGGTCCCCAACCTACCCAGCAAGGTGGGTGGGTGCCTGTGCCCAACACTTTAATCGCCCCCATGACTCAAAGCAGTGAGGAGCTCCAGGCAAGCTCAGGGAAGTGGGGTAGGGTAGAAATGGGAAATGCTTTCCCTGGCAGGTCAGGAGCTTGTACTGCTGAAGTGCTAGCATGGGCAGTGCCTGCATGCATGGCTTCTGAAAGCTACTGCCATGTAAGCACATCCCACGTGAACTGCGACTGCCCTGCGTGGCTGAAGCCCTCTGTGCAGGGATGAGCCTCGGCACAGCTGCCTGCCCACGAGCATCCGTGCTGCAGACACAAACTCGCTTGTACCCGCACCAGTCACGCCCTCACAGCTCCTGCCGTGAGAGCAAGGTTCTGTGTTAATACCACGCCTGTCCACCACCAGACATGGGGCTTCCTCTCCGCTTTGGCCCCTCTGGAGCCACCCAGAACGAGTTGCTTCACAAAAGCAGCCAGGACCATACAGGGTGGTGAGGTTCATCTTGTCCTCACCCCGGCCATACAGGGATTTCTGCTGTGATAAGCACAGCCCACAACCTGGAGGAGTCCAGTTGGTACCACACTGAAATAATCCCACAGCTGACGCTGGTCTTTTTCACACTCACATTGCCTTTTTCTTTGAAGAGCAATGCAGGTTCTGGAGACACACACTTTTGCAAGGTTCATCTGAGTGTCAGCAAATGCAGAAGACTGAGGGCAGCTTCAGTTCAGCTATGTCAGGGCTGTAAAATATCTTTTTCCTTCCTTCTGTTGAACAAAAGTGTAATGTTCAGCTTCCTTCCAAAAGGTGATTTTGTCCATCTATTCATCCATCTCCACCCTCCTGTCTCCCTCCTCCTAGTAAATGTAAGAAAAACCCTGCCTGGCCAGGGACCACACATGAACATTTTCACCTTGAAAACCGTTACTTCCACAATTTCCCCACCCAGAGAGGCAGAAGACCCACTGTTCTCTGAAACCACTCAAGTACCTAACTTTCAGGGGAGAAGGGGAAGCTTTCTGAGGTTAAAGAATAAGACTCGATAAGAAACACTGAAAATCTTGACCAAAAAATGATGCTGAAATAAGGATGAGGATTTCTTTTGGTGTGTGTGATGCAGAAGGCCAGGCTGAGGGATTATTACCATCCTGCCCAGCCATAGGCTGCAATATGGGTGAGATGTGCACCATCTTTTTGCCCCCTTTCTCATTATCTCTGAAGCAGAAAAGGATGAGCATGCCAGTCAGAGTGCTGCCATGGTAGTGCAGGGCTTAAACTCCTGCTCAAACACAAGCCTCCCAATGGCTGGTGCTGCCAGTAAACTAAGTCATGCTCTGGCTCCATGGTAAGTGCCCAGCTGCCTCCACAGGCAGGATGCTCATGAGCAGAGATGGGACAGAGATTGAGAGAGACTGAGTTGCATCTTTATTTATATCCTTTGTGAACACTGTATTTCCAGCCAGCCCATTACCGTGAGCCCATGAAGAGACACAGGGCTGGAATGGCTCTTGGACAGGCAACTCTAGCTCCTCATCATACAATACCTTCCATCCTGCTGAACCTAATTGGCTGCAACCAACAACAACAAAAAATCCCTATTCTTTCTCAATTTCTTTTCTGTCACACCTCTTTGTGCCTGTCCTTGAATGGTAAGATGTCCTGAGTAGGGACTACCACTTTTCTGGGATGCTTCATGTTTTATATGGCAGAAAAGGGTGTCACGATAAGGCAAATTATAATGGAAAGAGACATCTTTCCATTGTATAAAAGAGATCTGTGAGAAGGAAAGACACCAGAGTTTTGGACTGGAGGCATGGGGGACATGCATATAATAGCACAGGGAACATTTCTGTGCAGCCATCCACTAAATTACAGGCACTCACGCGTGCATCATGCAGGCTAACTGTGCCTTGTGTGATAGCTCACCACGTGGCGGGCCCTCTCCCAGAAGGACCAAGTGCTTTCCACTTCCACCAAATCCACTCGGAGTTTTAGACACCGGGCACCAATTTAATCTGCAGTGTGAATATTAAACTAACCCCCCCATGGCTGATTGATAGGTTGTGTGCTCAGCCCCCATTCATGCCCCTTTTCACCTCGGAGAGCTGAGGTAAGGCATAGTTACATCAGCGGGAGGAGGAAGCCCTATAGATCTGCCTTAGCAACATGTTCAGCTGCTGTGAGGGATGGGCTTGGCTTTGCCTGACACTGCAGGCTGCAGTTAACACCGTGGGGAGGAATGCAGAACAGCACCACCGTTTTGCCTTGATTGTATCTTGGTTCACTTTGTCAAAGAGTCTTTGAATCCACTCCTGACACTGGTTGGAGAAGGAGGGGCTGCTTGCTGTCCTTGCCAACTTATGTCAGCTCTTCCTGCAGAAAATGTTGAGCAGGGTGAGAAATATGCTCTGTGATCACAGGGGCCCTCGACAGACAAAACAGGATCATACTGATTCTGTGTTTTTGCCTTTTTCCTGTGCTACAGCAACAGGGAGCACTGAAACAGCTTGCCAAAACTGCAGGGCTTTCATGCCAGTAAGTCAGGACATTCATTGTTTCTTAGCATTAGCAATATCAATTGAACTGGGCAATTAAGGACATGCAATTTCTTGGTATAATCCTGTCAGGTAGTCGGGGTCTGGCAGAGAGAGGATGCTGTGTGTTAGAACAGGATGAGTTTGCACCAAATTATAATTCCTCTCCACCTTCCCCATTTGCACATGGGCAGCTGACCACCAGTTTGTAATTTGTGCTGAGAAGTCAATAGAGACAATGCAGTCAGTCCACAAACTCCATCTCAAATGAGCATCAGCTCCAGGAAAGGTCCTAAAATCACAATTATCATTATGAACACACACAAGGAGAAAGCCACTGCATAGTCACAACTGCTCATGGAACAACATCTACTGCCTTAAGCCACGACATCACCCAAGAATTCTCTGCTGGGTGCTAGGATGAGCTCCAGCTGTTCAACTCAGGCATATGTGAAAGAGGAGAGAGATGGGATGTGGAGGAGTATTTGTGAGATAGCTGGAGGGTGGCACCTATGTGCAAAAAGGGCTTGCTGGAGAAGGATGGCCAGACTGCTAGATTCGGTACACAGGGATGTTTTTATACTGGGAAGGGTCCAAGATCAGATGAGTGCATTTGCATCTAAGGACTCTGGGTATTTTGCAAAGATCTCTAACTCTGAAGCGCTGTGCAGCAGCAAAATGTAGTTAAAAGTTCCTTTGCAAAGCCTGTGTTTGTGCCTCCTAAGCACATCATCCCTCAAGGGATTGCACAAGAAACCAGACAACCACAAACAAGGTACAGTTATGAAGAATCAGAAAAGGAGTACACGTGAAGCCTGAGCCACGACTGCCAGAGGCTTGGGCAAACATCTCAGAATTTACACCTTGATTGGATGCTCAGAGTAGGAGGCCTGACACAGGAAATGAGTGTCACAGAAAAAACAGAGCAGTGGACTCTGCCCAGGACCTTTTGGCTTTAAAACGCATGGGATTCAGCAGCCGGGACCACTCACCGACACACATGTATGTGAGGATGTTAAGAAATTGGATATACTATGGCTTGACCATCTTTTACACACATTGGAAACTTCCATCCCAACAAGAGCCCAGAGGAGTGAATGTTTTCCTCATTTTTCCTGTTTTCCTCCATCTCCAGCTGAAGAAACTGAGGCAATAAGCTGATTTGGCATATGTGGCACTCAAGGCGGCAAAGGGGCTGAGGATGGAGATATGCCATATGTCCTTTCCAGAGCAAGGTTTGTTCCACTAGACCCTGCTGATTTCATACAGCCCTTAATCTAATTCTTTGCCTTATATATTGAAGAAGGAGCTGCAAAAGAAATCAGCTGTTGCTTGCTTTGCTGTAATTAAATGCCTGGCATCAGAATTTCAACAGAAGTGGAAGAAAAAGCCACACCAAACCATGAAATGTACAGATCTGCATGCTGAAGGGAGGAAAGATCACTTAGGAGTTATTCACTACATCTAATTATTGGGCTAATTTCTTAATTTATGTATTATTAATTGCCTGAATTACAATTGGCCAATGGCGTTCTTGAGGTGGCATGCATCATCCCAAAATGAAATGCACTGCAACTCGTACAACAGGAAGGTTTGCCCCATTGCTGACACCTCTGGAACCAATGTGGAGCTTGATGTTAGACTCAGATGGGACAGAAGCTAATTCAGCATTATGAATTAAAATAGGACAGGATGACAAGAGTCTGCTCTCAGGCAGAGGTGAACAGCTTCTTGCCTCTGGATTTATGTGCCTAACAGGACAACAGATTTCACAGCAGCAGCCAGCAGTCTGAGAAGATACTTCTAGAAATATTAGCTTAAAGTGAAGAGAGGGATCAGATCTGTAACTGTAAAGCCTCATCAACATCTATAAAATGTTCAGTCTCAAGACAGCAGTCCACAAAAAGTCTTCATGACAGGTGGTCATCCAATCTGGTGTTCCTTCCCTAGGAAAGCTAAATCCAAGGTCACTTCTTTTGTAAGAAATGCTGACACTAGTTTTCTACAAGTGGTATAGAAAAGAAGTGTCCATCTTTCATGACACACCAGCTCTACAGTGTGCAGACTGGGAAAACATGTTTTATACAGCCAGCTTGATGCTGCAGATTAATTCTGTTTATTTTCTGACCTTTACATTAGCAGTCCTCCTGTTAATCATGACAGGATCCACACGAGAGCAGAAGCTGCTGCCTGGCCTTCCATTCAGAACCACAGTAGCACTTACATGACACTTTGGTGCCCCAAATGTACGCAGACATCCATCCCTGGAGGCTGCTGGAAAAATTGTTCTCTTGGACTGATGCTTGTGTGGCCCAGCAGAATCCTCTTCCTCATGGCATCAAGCTACTAGAGTTGCTTTTCTAAGCTTTTCAGAGCCCCAGCTCCATCCTGCAAGACAACAGGGTTGACTCCTGTCTTTAGTAACCCGACTGCCAGCATCCATCAGCCTGTCATTGTGTCCCCTTCTCCTTTCCTGTAGACATTAAGCTCACGCTCACGTACACACTCCACCCAGCTCACTCCTATACCCTGAACCTCTGGCCTATTTCCAACCCTGCACCCCACACTAAGCAATTCATACTCTTTCTTGCCCCACAAGCCTGTCCCAGCCCTGCTTAGCTCTCATCCCCTTCAGTTGTTCAAAATCAACATTTTACTTCACATTTGCCAGAATAAGAAAACTTTCAGAAGAGGGAAAAAGGCATAGAGAGACTGCATGACGTTTTCATAGAGTTTCTTATTCCTCCAGTCCTACATCCCTCCCTCTCATGTTCTGTAGATGCTAGGTTGAGATCTCTTGCCCTGTATCGACCACTTATTAAATTTTCCATCAGGCAGCTTCATGGAGGGCAGCTCTTCCATGCTGCCCTTCCCATTTAGAAGACACTTTCCATAAAAGCAAGCAAAGCCATTTCATTTATGTACCTTAAAAATTAACAAAGTCAGTCCTCTGCTTCCCTTGAAGCCTTCTCCAGCAGTCAGAGACCACCGCTGACCACGATATCCAACATCCCAACAGCATCTCACTCTGGTGCAACAGAGGGTATGAAATTCCACCCCGTGATTCCTTCCACCGCAGGAGCAATTTAAGGGCTCACACAGAGCAGCATTTTCAGGAAGAGGGGAACCCCGACTTGAAAGCACTGTGCAATAGTGGAGATCTCATACTCAAGAGAACTTAATGCAACAAAAATTGACCTCAGTTAAAATCGTGTGCATACTGTCCCACTGTAAATGTGCTAACTCGGATTTCCTAGCCCGCATCATGTAGTGTCTTCAACTGACAGGTGAAGGAGTCCTGTCCTCTCCCAGGCTTTTCCAGACCCAGCTCAAGCCAGCTGCACACATGCCTTTATATTATCACCTTTTGACTTGCCATTTCTTTCACTTGGTTGCTACATTCTCTCTGAAGTTGCTTGTGTGAAATACATACAAAACCAATAACTGCATGATGTGAAAGAGCAAGAAAAAAGAGCAAAAGTAGGAGAGTCACTTCCTTTGGACAACTGATTCCTTTGGAAAGTACCATTTAATGAACACAGTCTGTCTGCTTATGGGACAGAGGTCATAGCGAAGGTCTGACCCTTCTATTGACAAGCTGAAGCTGCAGTGCTTTAATTTTTTTTAGCAGTCATTTTGCAAAACGTTGCTTACATACTTGGTATTAACTACGCTGAAAGCCAATAATACAAAGACAAATATTAACCAGGGAGAATAAATAGGGTGGTTAGAAAATCTGAATTTCTCCCGCACCGTGGTCACATTTTCTGAGCTCTGGCATGCAAATATCTGTTATACTCTTGCAATACTTAGGTAAGAAGGGTTTAAGTCCCTTTTAATTCACGCTTATTGTGTCCCCCACCCTCGGTGGGGCCTGCAGAGCCCCAGGGGTATGTTAGAGCAGCCCCAAGGCTGCTTCCTTCCACAGCAGGCAGCTTCAGGTGGCACATTTGTGCCATATCCCAGAAGCCCAGATCTCTCCACTAAGCTGAGACTTACACGAAAGGCCAGTACTGAGCAGAGGATATTTCCAGGGGAATCAGCTCCTCCCTCTTTAAAGGGTCTTTTGATCTGCAAGAGAAATCTAACAGGAATTTAGCACAGCTAATAATCAAGCCTTTGATCTTCCTTCTGGAGTTTCACTGTCTGTCAGCCAAACTGAACCCTTCCTTCCAGGGATTCCTCCCTGGCACATTACAGAGAATTTACCAGCTCCATAGATTGACCAATATTGCCATCTTTTTTTTCTACTCCCATTCCTTCACTTTGGGGTAATTTCTCCCTTAAAACATTTATTAGACAACGGACCTTCTCTTCAGTCTCGCTTCCACATCTCTGTCACGGTGGATATTTTTACTGAGGTGGCAGGCAGACTGTTGTGGCAGAACAGAGAATTTGAGGACTATTTGCCTTCTAAAGAAGATCCTACATTCTTTGCAGATCTAAACGGGTTTCTATTAAAGCAGGGACAAATCAAGACTTTGATGACAGATGCCATTGCCAACCTCATATCCTATCTCTGCATCCAAATATTTGCTTTTAATTAAATTTACTGCCCAAATTAACAGTGGAGGTGCACAGATTTCTAATTGGGTCATCACAAGCCAACCTTACGTCATGCTGAAAAGTCAGCATCCTCAGGGAATATTGGAAAAAAATGAACTTTTCCAAAACGCGGTCAGTTAGAGAAAGGGGAAACACATGAAGGGCTGTCAGCCTGTACCTCTAAATGTGCTTGACATCCTCGGTACCTAAAATGATGGTTTAGATTATCAAAGAGAAGACATCCCACAGCTTTAGTATACTACTCAGCAGTCAACTGTCAAGGTATCAAGCATGTCTTGACCCTACATGTTGTTTTGTTCTACAGGTGGAATTATTTTATGGTACTATTTCCCAAACATATTGCACATGAAGATTGTTGGTGTTTTAACACCTTTTTGGTCCAGCTCCTTTTCCCCCTCAACACGTTCCTCACTGGAAGGGCTGCTGACAGCCCCTGGCCCCACTGTTAGCATGGTGATGAACTGACCTGATCCTATTCCTATCCAGACTCTCTTAACCTTTTCCCATCTAGTTCCAGGACAGCAGTGCTGCTTCATAGCCTCCAAAGTTTACAAACTCCAAATAAAGTTAAATAACTTCAAATAAAAAAGGTCTGGATTTTGACTTCCCATTCTTCCACAGTCTGAAGACCCCTCAGACAGCCAATAGCCTCCCAACACCACCATGACAAAAGCAGTACCAAACAGCCAGTCAACAAAGACAGTCCTTGCACATCAGATTCACCCTTAGACTGATCCTGGAAATAGGACATGTCCAGTACTTGTCCTCCCAACAAGCTCCCATCCAAGCTGGTCAACCCCTGTTAGTTCCCGAAGCTGAACGTACCCTTCAGAGGTCCCCAGACAGGCTGACCAGGCTGCTTGTTAACTAATTCCCACTGGACTCTGTGAGGAGTCACAAGCAGATTGCACTGAACCTTCTTTACCCAATCTATAGGTCGCACAGCTGGTGGCACTGGATGTGCAGCTTGCTGGTAGCATCTGAAGTCATCGTTTCTCTTCTTTGCTCTTTGACTCAAATAGTGGGAGCCAGTCAGAAACTTCAAGTTTAGTACCATAAAGCCACATTGATTCTCAAAGATGATCTGTAGGGCATCCACAATGGGAAGCACTTATCACCAGGAAAATATCAGGGACTGCTGAAGTCAGCAAAAGAGGTGCAACTATTTCATTTTCCAATGATACAGTCCTGTCCCAGCAGTGAGGACCAACCCCACAGCCTTAATTTTGGCTTGACAGCCAGGAGCAGCTAGCATGCATTTCAAAACTGTACTCTGTCAATGAACAACTAAAGCAGGGAGGAACAGAGGAGCACACAGGTCCCTGGCAGGGCTTATTTGAATAATCTTGCTGACAGATCAATTCTCTTCTCAAAATCTCCAGTCTGCACAACAGATCACAATATGAAATCAGATACTGTCACTGGGTTCTGATAAATGTGAATGTAAGGACTAAACACTCCCTTCCTGTATGAATAAATACTCCAGTTTGACCTGCACCATTTGTATTGTTCGTGCTGTCAGTAAAATCCTGCAGGCGGCATTACAGACTCACAACTGAGCATCACCCATCATTACTCACTTCATGAACAGATATGGATTTTCAGCTCTCATTTACTGTTGAGCACATTCCTGACATTATCATCTCTTCTAAAAGCCTCTGCATGAGTTATACCTGTTGGATTCAAAAGGAAATTTTGCTTCTCTGCCTATGAATTAGTGACAAGATTTTCACTGTCTCTGAGACACTGAGAAAACAAATTCCCCTCTACTTCTAAAATTGCAAGAAAAGGAGAAACTACTGCACTATTAGGCTAATATTTGCAGTGTTTAAATGACTGTTAAAAACTTGCAACTCCCTTCCAGTCTCAATTTGCTAAGTTGCAACCTCCTCGTCAGTCGAGCTTGTTAATGTTTCTCTGATCTAACAGGCCAAGTAGATACTTACAAATTTTGGTTCCATCATTCAACCTTCTTTTCCACAATTGAAGAGGTCAGATCCTAGCTATACCCTTCCTAGTAGTTAAGGCTAATTGCCAAGGCAGGCTTTTTGCTATTGTATAATTCTTATAGTTCTTATCTTCACCTTATCCATCTTTGCAGTAGCCAAAACCCTTTAAGGTGGAATCTCACCTAATTTTGTGAAGGAATTTGATAGCAAGAGCTGGGTTTGCAATGCTTCTGTCCACTTCCAAGGCACACTTCTAGCTAAAAGAAGACAATTATGCCAGATGCAGATCTTGAGAATTTCATAATCTGAAATAGCCCAAAATACAATCCCTGCCTTGCACTTATATGGCTTAATCGTTCTGCTCTGCTGCTCAGGTTGGAAAGTCACAGCTGGAAGGCAGCAAACAGTGAAGCCAGCTCCAGGTGCTGCTTGTAACCAGCAGCAGCGAAGCCAGTCTGTGGTTGTTTTGTGGTCACTGTTTACTGGCTCTGTCCCACCCCAAATCAGCTTCAATCACAGAGATGATTTACTCCTAAAGAGCAAGGGTGGTTCTTGGTAATGAATCCAGGGAGGGCAGATGAAAAAAGGCCTGGGAAAGTGGAAGTGACTAGCAGAAATGGTGCAGGGGCACACAGCAGCTGAGCCAAAGGTGCTGCTTCATGGCTGGGAAATTAGCTGCAAGAAATCTGCTCAGCCATTAGCTGCTGGAGGATGGATCAATTCTCCTTTCTCACCTATGCTGTCGCTCCGTTGTTGTTTCTGATGCGAACCTCAAATATTTCCTGTAGTGCCCCTCAGAGTCACTACAGAACGGTATTTTGAAGAGATGGACTGCCATTAGCTAAAGAAAAGGGAAAATTTAGTGATGCTTAAAGACAAGAAATGGCTCAAAGGGCATGTTCCCGTTATAGAGAAGTGAGGGGAAGAGGTGGGTGGACACACAAGAGGGTCTGCCCATGAAACGTCTTGATTAAGGGATGGGGATTCATTTACAACAGCACATTTAATGCTGTGTGTGGTACCAAAGTCAAGACACTGAGTCCCCAACAGCTCAGGGACATTCAGAGCTCTTGGAAAAGGCCCAGACCCAAAACACTGTTACTGCAGATAAAACCTGAAGGAGCAGAGGGGCGGCTATTATGAAGCCACAGGATCCTATCATCCCACACGATGTGATTCTAGCTATTTGCTTCTAAAAGGCAGGAGTTGTTAGAGATGGGATGTTACCAAAGGCAGAGTGAGAAGATGATTATCCTCTGCAGGACACAAGGCACAGCAGATAATTACTGCCTGTGATACCACAGGGATTTAGCCTGGGACAGAGAATATGGCAAATTGCAATGTGCCTTAAAAGACTATTTTTGCTGTTAGTATTCAGTAAAGTTATAAATTGCAGTCCGTAATCTTGTCTTCCAAAGGTATTTTGTGCTTTGCACTGAGGACCAGGACAGAGAGGGCAGTTTGTTCATGAAAAGTCCTCTGTCTCCAGTGATGGCATGTTTTTGTCCTTAACCATCTACAGCAGCTTGTTGAGAGGCTGGGATGGTTGGCTGGGTTTATCATACAGTTTCTGTAACATTACCTGCGACTTTGGATGAAGTTTATTGCTTTCTTAGGATTTGCTCTTCTAAAAACTTGTATGAATTACTCCTCATCCTTAAATACCTGGGGACAGCGAGCAGGAACATGCCAGCGACCAGGAATGCAGCAGTGAATGCACAGTAACCTGTGGTCACCTTTTCCTCCCATCTTCCCTCTGATAAGGGGTTAGAGCTTGGAGCTCTGAAGCTTTTAAGCTCACAGACAAGCTCCAAAGTCAGAATATGCAAGAGAGAAGAAAGGAGTTGGGCAGAGAAAGGAAAACTGTACCTTCAGGTCTAAACATTTTGAGATTCCTAGAATTTTTTGGTTTCCCATTTATCATGGCCAAGCACAGACAATCTGCCACAGACATCATTCACAAGTCACTTGTCATTGTGGAGAATATCTGCTGCTGGTGAAAGGAAGAGAGACACACACACCCCCCCAACAAGTTTAAGGCAGGCTGGTATTTTCCTGGGAGAAAGACAGAATTGACACAATCAGATAATCATGGTTCTGTTCACAGCATTCTGGAGACATGCAGCACTACATAAACAGAGAGAAGATGATTAATTATGTGAGAAGGTGGGTTATACACAGAGATAAAGTAAAAATCTAGATGACAAGACAACCTTGTGAAACAGGACTAATTTTGCTGGAAGATGAATTGCAGCTGCTGTGAAGCACCAAGTTTTAAATGCTTCAGGGATGTGTATTTTGGGTCAGGTGGCCCTAGCATCAGTAGGAGAATGAAATGGCATTTTCATATCAGAACATGGATTTCACTTAGGATCAGAGGTCACCTATTGCTTTGCAGAGGAACTGATGACCAGACAGCAGTGTATGTGTATGCACATATGCTGGGCAACAAGCTCTCACAACTTCCATAATATTTAAGCTGTTACCTGATCCCCAGATATGTGGAAAAGCTCCTTCTTTGCAGCAGATAAGAGCTAAGAGAAAAAATAAATATATATATTTGCCTGGATGATTAAGATGTCCTCTTCACAGTTTCTAAACAATCCTGTTGTCACTACTCCTGAATGAGCCACTGAAAGAGAGCTGTTCTCCAGCTGAGCTGCTCTGAGGAGTCTGTAAAACAAGATAGATTTTTATCTGGAAGAAAAGGCTTTTAGAAAAGCAGCAGCAGCTAGAGGTAGAGAGATGTCAGAGCTGTTCAGCCCTTCCTGCACAGGGTCCATCCCTGCTGACAGCGGCTGTGGCCTGTGTGGGGCCGTGTCTGCTCGGATGAGGAGCGGCTGAGGCTTCATCCCTGTGACTGCGCTGCCAGGGGCCAGGGTGGTTGGCAAAGGGGGTTGTCAAGGGATGTGATTAAAGGCTTCTAATGAGAAAGAGCCTTTTTTTTTTTTTTCCTTACAGAGAAATGCCATAATGAGCCAAGTTTTCTATCTGTGGCTCACTCTGAGGCAACTCTGGAGTTAGCATTGCTGCCTGAAGGAAACCTGAGACAAACCCTGACTTGATTAAATACTGCTGTATGTGATGGTCTACACCTTTGCAGAAGTGCCTTGCTGCATGCATATTCTCCTCTCACAAAAGCAGGGTTTTTTAAACAAGGCACTGGAAGAGTACATCTCCCACCTCACAGCCCCATGGAACGGGGACATGAGAAGAATTTTAACCCCTGTGGAGAAAGACTGCATCTTCTTGCAATAAGAAAACACATGTTGTGTTTTGGTGATGATGTCTTGATGCATACTTTGGGAAACTCCTCATCCTGACTCATGGTTTACAGCACAGAGGAGCTGAGGTCAGAACCCTTATCCCCAGCAGCCCTGCCAATGAGATTGCTTTACTCCCAGTTACCAGTCCAGCTGCTGCAGTACATCTGCAGTGCATGAGAAAGGGTTAACATTGCATTACTGCATTTCTAGCTCAGAAAATGCCTGACGACTCTTAAAACTTACTTTGTAGTTGAGGTACATACATGAGACAAGCCCAAGCATCCTGAACGACAACCATGCTTGTGCTGCCACCCCCGGCCCTACACCGGTGCTGCAGAAGTTACGGCGACTCTATCACTGAGCAACACCCTAGCAGGGTGACAGCGCTAATCTGCTCGGCACCGCTCCGAGGGATGCTCAGCGCTCCTGAAAAATCCCCCTCTTGCCTCCGAATGCTATCGGACAGACAGCGCTTCCCAGCAGGAGCCGCAGCACCACTCCGTGGTGAAGGGTCCCTCTGCAAGACAAGGACACGAGCTTGCTCCTTGTAAATGCGCTATTTAAAACCGGCGCATCACTGCGCTGCGCCGGGAAAAGGTGTTTCCACACCGGTTAGAGGCTTTGCTTAGCTCCCTTCCCTCCCCCCAGCTCTAGTCCCTCTGGGCACAAACAGCCCTAGCTCCCCATTTATAAAGCCCCTGCTCTACTGCACCAGAATGCACAGCAGTGACACTGGGATGCTCCTTCAAAACTCTATGCCTGATTTGAAAACAGTCAGTATTGCTTAAGGCCTCAAGTAAAACAGAAAGATCTTGGGGACAAATAGTGAGATTTCATAATAAATTTCTCCTTTTATCTTTACAAAGTTCTTCCACTCCTGACACATAAATTAGAGAAATATGGGATCACTCCTTACAGGAGATCTGTGACATTAATCAGTTTGTCTCTGGGAAGCTCATACACCATCATTTGTGCCCCGCAGAAGTACTGAATTCACCCACGATCACAGTCAGCACAGACAGATTCAGGTTATAACAACGTAGCTGTAGCCACAGGAGTGTTTTAAGAAATGTGTGCTATGAGAATTCAAGAGTCCTCCTCTAGTGCCCAAGCGGTTACCACCTGAATCACCGGTAAGAGCCAGTGGCATTTCATAAATGACACGTTCTTGACTGTCAGCATGCAACAACTTGTAATGAGATATGGAAACATAATCAGGAGGTTATTTTATAAAACCATATTCCCTATGGTTATATCAAACAACATTTCATTATCTTATGGTCATTTCGACACAGCAGCCAGAAGAGTGACAGTAAACCAACCCGTGCGTGGGATCTGAGCAGCAGCAGCCAACGTCTGTGAGGTGAGTGCTCCTGCACCTGCTAACCAAGAGCATCTCTGGCAAAAAGAGGTGGCAGAATCAGCTTTTTGCTGTGACTTACCTGAGGGTCTTTGGTGAATTAATGACAGAATACAGACAGAAAGTTTGGCTTAGAAGTCACAAATCCAGCTATCAAAGGGCTTGGTCTGCTTCCTGGAGTAGTCATGCCAGACAAGGACTGTGTCAGCCCCGAACCCCAACAGCTGCAGAGGCCCAGGGCCACCGCACTGAGATGGGTTTCATCACCCAACCTTCATTTCCTTTAAAACACCTAGATAGTTTCAATGACACCTCCACAAACTGAAGACAAACTGATCTCTCAAGAAAAGTTTGTGATCAGTGGTTTTCAGCCTGTAAACTGTGGGCTTCCTGGGGCTGGAGTCTGAGAAAAATAACAGGAAAAGCTAGTTAAATGTCAGCAGCTTAAATCTGCTGTCTGGGGCCTGCACCTCTGTCGGAAGAGACATGAGTGTTAGCAAATCAGAAAAAGTCTGAAAATCACTGAGCCGGGATATTAAGAGATCAGCCTGATTCCCTAATTCTCCACCTTATTCCCTAATTCACCCTCAAGGTGAGACGAGACTCACCTCAAATAATCCTGCTGCAGCATCAGCACTAAGACAAGCGGATAGCCTTGCAAAAAGCTCTCTCCATCAGAAATTGTGTGAAATAGGTCAAGGTTGGGATAATGCAGAGATCAGGAAACAGAGCTTCCACGTAAGCCAAAAAGCTAAGTGCCAATAGCCAGGAGAGCAATATATAATGAGCTCTTAAGAAGAACACCACGTAACTAAGCCGTATACTTCTTCACTGGCAGTCAGCTGCACGTTGGTGCCTTAATGAAGTTGCAAGGCAGAACACAGGAGTATCTAACCTCCAGAGAACATTATTAGTGAAGACAAACTACATTTCACAATGCTGGTATTATTTTTGCTAGCATCTCATTAATCATTTAACGGTCATTACTCATTATTTGCTTAGCCTGGGCAGTGTACTCAGCTATGCAAAATACTCAGATTCAGGTGGTCTCTGCCCCATGAAGCCAACAGTGCTTTAATTTGTCTCTGCTGCCAGCAACCATCAGGAGTTTGCATAGTGTCTGGAGGGAGGAAATACTGCTTACGTCCTTCTTCATGGGCAGTTGAAATGGAAGGTGACTTCTGCTGTGATAAATTGAAGATGCTGAAAGATTTCCAGTCAGTGAGGGGTAAAATCCTCTGCCGGCTTTGCAAAGAAAGAAGGCAGTGATGCTGCTTCACTGTGCTCAGGTACCAGTGGGAGACTGATCCCCAAACTGCCTGAAAGAGCTAATAGGCAATACAACTCAGTTGCAACCTGCTAGTCAAGCATCGACAGGGCCTCGGGGTTGGCTACCTCTGTGCCCAAGGGTTAGCAACAGGCCCACCTGAGCTACAGAGGAATGAGACACTGGTCCGCAGGCACTGTTGCTGGTAAAGGTGATTTATGGTGTTAATGGCCTTCACTTAAACACAAGATCATGTATTTCCTCTAAGCCTTGAAAAGGCATTAACCCTTGTCCTCTGAATAAGCACAGACAGGTGGCAGGGGGGTTTCAATTCACCAGCTGAGAGGTGCCAAAAACAGAGACTGGGCCACAGTCCTCCTGGGGAGACCTGGGTGAACATAGCTGCTCTCATGCCACAGGTTTCACCAGCACCATGTGTGGGGGTCCATGTGAATCTACACCTAATTTCATACAGGGAAGCTGAAGAGCTGTACCTGCTCCTTGTGGCCATACAGCACTTTAACCAAACACCGCATGGAGGTGGCATCCCCCTGTGGCAATCAATGAGCCAAGAAATTGTGAAGAAAGAATCATGCAGAGCTAAATTAATTTCATAGCTGTCTCCTGCAGTCTGGGAATGAGCTGGGCTGGTTCTGTGTTCCCAGCTGGTCCCAGGGTAGCTCCACAGTTGGCAACAGAGACACAAAAAGGAGCGAGGTGATAACTCAGCCTCCTGAGTTGCTGGTGGGGGGACGCTGACTACAGCACTCACTCAGAGCAGGACACTCACCACTGTGCCCTCAACGTGGGTGTCAGAGCTGCTCTGCTTTTGCAGATCAATTCAACAACCCTTCATTTTTAACAGGGGAAAAGCAATCCTGTTTTGGGTGCCCTTAGCTCATCTCAAGGACAGCTGACCAAGGCATGTGACATCTTTCTAAAAATATTTTGCCTGAGGCAGATATTTAGGACAGAAAAAAATCAGTCTGGGTAATTAAATAATTTGTCAAAGTTATAAACAACTGCAAACGGTTCTTAATGAGGTAAACCACCATCTCCCATGCCTCCAGCCAGAAGCACTCGTGCCAGAGCCCTCTGGGCCCTTCCCTGCTGCCAGGACGAGTGCTCACGGCTATGGCCTGTTTCCACCTCGGGACAGGTCTGCTCCTGGACATCCACTTCTCTGGGGGAAAACAGATCCAGTCCCAGCACAGAAAAGGGAGACCAAAGTGTGACAAAGCAACCCATATCCCCAGCAGCTCACCCATTGCTGGGACCAGGGGAAGGCCAGGGAGCAAGCGGGGTTACTGGCACAGACACAGTGTTCCTGCTTCCATCCTTTGGGGGCAGACCCAATGGTGACCGTGGAGCTGGTGGCACAGCCCCAGACACTGGACCTGCACTGCTGGGTCTCTGCTCCCCAGCTAAATATATGTGTAAAGGCTTGCTCTGGATATGCACACAGCCCCAAGGCACGCATGCTGCGTGCACAGCATCAGCACAGCTCCAGCATCGCAGGCTCGTGCACAAAACTGATCGCACCGTTCTGCTGAACTTGTCCTATTTTAAATGACCAACTCAAATTTTGGTGGTGAAGTCATCCTTTTCCCCAGAGCAAGAGGGGTTGATGTCTGTGCTGCACCAAAGAGGCTGTCACCTATAGGGTGAGCGTTTCCAGCACCTGTACCCACCACCCTCTCCATCATCCGAGGCGAAAAGCCTATGGCTGGTATTTCACCCCCATAAAGGAACAGGGAGGGGTGTCCCCCTCCCTCTCCCCATGTTCTGCAGTGCTGAGGCAAATGCAAAGGGTTGTCCAATGTGGACGTCCAAAAGATGCACCGAGGAACAGCTTCCAGCAGTTTTGGAGATCTGCCTCCAAGGAGCTGCTGCCTTCCTCCGAGGATGGTGCCCGTGTCCAACAGCCCTGGGGAGCTCTGAAGGGTGGCCACACCACTGGCCACATGGGACAGGTCCCCTTGCTGGAGGAGAGGACAGATGGTTGCAGTCCTTTTTTCTCTTTGTTTCACCCTGAGAACTGAATAATCAGATGTGCTTAGTTTTGAGAATCGTTTTGAACATTTGCCCACGTCTAGCAATTTACATACCTCGAAGGTACTTCCACTCTCTCTCCAGGAGGCTCCCTGTGCCTTTTGCCACAAACTAAGGAACATTCCTTTCTTCTGATTCAACAACTCCATGTCTCAGCTGAGTTACTGGTGACATCCCAGCTCACAACAGAGTGCAATAATTATCTTTTACAGACCTCTAACACCCAGGCCAGGCAATTGTATTCAGGAGAAGTAAAATTCCCTTGTACCTTGTGCTGTCCAAAGGATGCTTCCCACTCTTTTTCACGTCTTATTTTCCTGAGCTGTGAGGAACTATTTAGCCTTTACTATGTTTTTGCCCAGGAGAGCTGGAAAGGCAAAATGATTTCTCTAAAGTAATTGTTCTACAGAGAGTGCACAACACTTTCTGGGCCTGAGTCAGCACCTAAATGCAACCCATTAAATGAGAAACCAAAGGAGCAGTAAAGCAGTTGGGAATGGAGACCGGCTGCACCCAGCTAAAAATCACCTGTGGAGTTCAGCGAGAGGTCCTGATGCCCTGTAACAGCAAAATAGAAACAGCTGACAAGCTGTGGGTTTTTATTGCTGGTGGATGAACATTAACAGTGATTTCCACTCGCTGCTAAAGGAGAACACAAACATTACGGCTGGTGCAATTGTATTGCATTGAAGTGACAGTACGTGTGGCTGTTTAGATCAGGGCAGATGACCTCGTGGGTCAGGTGTGTCACACACTCACTGTATGTGCCCACAAGCGACTATAGGTACCCTCGGCATGACCCTATAGCCTCCTGCAGCTCCCTGCCAGCACAGCCCTATCAAGGCAACCAGCCCTGCCACAGGACCCAGTGCTGGCAGCGAGTGCATTTCGGTGGAGATGGTTCCTTTCTTTTTTAACAAAATAGGTAAATGTATCACTTTTTTTTTTTTTCCTTTCCTGAACACATGGAAATCTGAGCTGAGGAGAAATCTGAAAATGTTTTCAGATGAAAGGCAGGGAGAGGAAAATTATGTTGAATACACCAGACAAAAACTGAGCTTCCTTGTGTGGTAATTAGCTGTATTTATCTGTAAAATAAACTTCTGAGAGGAAAGTAATTGTCTCTGAGTTATTTGAAGTAGACAGAAGACAGGACAAATGAGCCAGCGGCTCTGATTGCCACATGCCCTTGGATGGGGAGCAAGAAGGAGCCCTAGTGCAAGGGCCTTGGGCGTGGACGTAGGTGTGGTACGAATGTCACGGTACCTGTATGATGTGTGGCCAAGGGCAGCCTTTGCCTTGAAGTGCCATTGCAGGCTCTGAAATCTATCAATTCTCACAGCCTCCTGACCGGAGGGCTGGTCCTTCCAGCCCATTTTCATAGGGAAATCTGGCAGCAGTAATGCAGATGAGCTCCTTGGACTTACCTGGTTTCTCCTGGCTCAACAGCCCTCAGTCAGCCGAGAGGGCGGTTCCCAGGCATCCACTGACCGATCTCTGTTGCGAGTCAGCATCTCCGGGAGGGGAGGGAAGGATCCAGCACTACCGGGGGCTGTCGCTGGTCGTCACGCAGGACTGCCCTGAACATGAGAAACAGGGTGGAAAAAACAGCTGCCAGAGGCTGTGTCTATCTGCTCACCTAGAAAAACTGCCCTGGAAGATAAGCACTGCGTGAGAGACGGAGCTGTGAAAGCCGTGTGCCCCTGGCGAAGCCCCAGCACAGGGGTTTTCTCTGACATCCCCATCTGACTGCCCTGACCGACTGCAGGCTGAGCTACATCCCCTGCCCCACGGCAGCAGAAAGGGGGAAGAAGGGAGACAGGCCGTGCCAGGCAGCCCAGAAATTTCCCAGGAGGAGCGTCCTTGGACACAAGAACACAATGGACCGTTTCCGGATGATCTTCCAGTACTTCCAGTCCAACTCAGAGTCTGTAATGAATGGGATCTGTGGGCTGTTAGCCCTGGCTAGTGTAAAGATGTATACCTGCTTTGACTTCAGCTGCCCCTGCCTGCCCCGGTACAACATGGCATACGGCTTGGGGATCATGTTCGTACCCCCCATCGCCCTCTTCCTCTGCGGCCTCATCCTCAACAGACAGTGCCTGGTGATGCTGGAGGAGTGGAGGCGACCGCAGGGGCGCAGAAAGAAGGACCTAGCTGTCATCAGGTGGGGTTTGCACTGGGACTGGCGTCCCCCCTTTCTCCTCCTGCTTAGCGGTCTTGCTTCCATATAACTTTGATCCTCTTGGTAATTACTTTACTCTCAGTGCTTGAGACCCTTCCCCATGAGCCTGGAGGGGCAGAGGTATGGTAAATGCATTTACTACAGCAGAAAAAAGGGCTCATTCCATCCCAGCAAAGGAGGGCAGGAGCAGCTCAACGCCAATGGCTGGATTTATGCTGCCACCCTGGGAAACTGCGTTGCTGCCTGCCCTGTTGTGCACACGCAGGGTTTCTGCTGGGGCTTACACATGCAAAAAGATGAGGCATTTCCACTTAAAAGTGCAGAAAAAGTGGATTTTCTGTCATGGTTCTTCTTTATCAATAGGTTTGTCTCCCTTCAGTTGAGCTTTTACTGACTTACACTGGTGGAAAAGAGAGGAGAATCACATTCAATCTGCTACATACAGATTTACACAGGGCACAGAGTGGGCCAAGAAAGCCTGCAAAAAACCCAGTGATTTTCCAGGCAGAAACTGAGCTGATGAGAAAAGAAATAGTGAATGAAGAAGAAAAGGTATAGCTGACAAGGATTTGTGCACGGAAGACATAACCATACGGTCGAGGCAAGCACATAATGAAGAACTGTGCACTGCATCAAGTGCAGGCAGCACTCAGAGCGCTGACCCAGATCTCAGTGAGAGCCAGCTCCAACAAAGAGGTCCCAGAGCAGAAGAGACTTTAGCTGGAGCAATGCTGTGGGCAGTCCTGGGAGTCAGTTCCCTGGCTCTGAGGGCTGCTCAGCATAGGGCAGCCTGTGTTCATTAAGGCTCTGGATAAGGAGAAAGCTTCCAGCATTTACCCACTCTCTTCTCTCTCTCCTGCCCCAGGTACATGTGTTCCTCCATCATGCAGCGGGCCATGGTTGCCCCTGTTGTCTGGATTGTAGTCACCCTCCTGGATGGCAAATGCCTGATCTGTGCTTTCAGCAGCTCCGTGGATCCTGAGAAGTTTGTGGGCTTCGCCAACACCAGCCTGGTGCAGGCGCAGCAACTGCTGTCCAAGGTGCCCTGCAAGGATGACGAGCTCATGAGGAACAACACATCGTGCAAGGCAGTGTCCAGGTACCTGCGCTGCTGGTCCCAGGTAGGTCACTGATGGCAGAGCCATGTGTCTGGTGAGTTGGTTGGGGCATCGCCTGCTCCTGATCTTCCTTGATTCAGCATATCTTTGCCATGGTAAGGCTGGGAACGAGACTGCTCTTTGCTTCTCTATGCCCCAAAATGTTGCCACCCTCAGTGATAATCTCGAGTCACTTGTGTAGGGATAAGGAAGGAAATAAAGGGCTGTTTAATTAGCAGAACTTTGTTTCTAGAAGAACCAGCAACTTCTAAACTCAGATAATAAAAAGGAGGTTGCAATGAATATAGGTGTCTCCTAAGGCCCAGTGTCAGAAAACCTTGCTAACTGGTAACCTTGTGGACAGAACCCGCTATTTTAAGGACAGTGCAAGCTGAGACAGACAAAAGCAGCATGTTCAGGAATGACAGGAGAACAGGACACGATAGGGAATGGAGCCCGGGCCGGCCCCTGGTCTTGGTACAGGAGTGCCAGGTCAGGGGTGAGGACCAGTGGGAGGGCTCTGAAAACAAGACCTTCCCTCTTACCAAAGGGAGCTGCATGTGGCCTGGGCAGTCCCTGCTGCGGCGACTCTGAGGCCCTGAAGCCAGTGTAGGTGGCAGATGAAGATGTCACTGGGAATAAATGAATGACAAAGTAGAGAAGTCCCCTTTCCCTGGGGCACTCCTGTGCCCAAAGCAAATGCCTGGCTGCTCCAGGCTAACTTTGCAAACAGTTATATTACTGAACAATCGATGAACAGACCAATGTCCTGTATTCACTGGGGGGAGATGATACCGACCTTCTGAGTGCAGTTTGGGGGTGCGTGACTTCAGGGTCAGATCAGGGACAGGAGTCCAGATATGTGACATCTCCCCTCCAGCCACACAAATTCCCTGTCTCACTGATACAGGCAAACAGCTCATGCCTGTCCTCGTGTCTGTCTTGTTCCACTGCTTACTTATCACCCAGGCACTCGGCTGGAGCATTTTGTTGATCCTTATCATAGCAGCTTTCCTTGCCCGCTGGCTCAGACCTTGCTTCGACCAGGCCACCCTCCTGCAGGCACGTCACTGGAGCAACTACATTGACATGGAGCAAAAGATTTTTGAGGAAACCTGCTGTGAGCACAGCCGGCTCTTCGCTCACAAATGCATCCTCCACTTCTTCCAAAGCATGCGGCAAGAGATCAAACTGCACAGCTTCAACTTGCCTAGGGAGGGAGAGGGGGATGAAGGAGAGGAAGACCTTCTCCGGGGCATCACAGATCAGGACCAGGTGAATAAACTTCTGAACATGTGGTACTATGAGAAACCTCCCCTTGATGTCAGCCAGGTGACCCAGAGGCATTCGCTGGGGCGAGAGAGATGCCCTCTGTCCTGGGCAGACAGCTCCAGTACCCGGTCCAAATTCCCCAGGCACTCTGATGTGTAAAGGGGGTTTATCCTGCAGACACCGAAGGGGCACTGCCATACCTCTGCACAAAGCAATGACCAGCAGAGAGATGACAGTGGTGCTCACATCTTCCTCCAAAAGCCCAACACTAAAGGCTCAGCTCCAGGGTAGGCCTAGCAAACCTCCAAAATAAACCAGCAGTGCTCAGCTTTTAAGATCCAAAGCTCCCAGATTCGGTCACTGTTAATGGCATTTCTCGAGCAAGGGCTCTGTGTAGCGCTTTTGTCATATTAAAGAGTTTTCAGCTCCTTACAGCTGTGATAAAACCCTTCTGTCTTGAGGAAGGGTTTAACCACGGCAGCAACATCTGGCTGTGTACGCAAACCGCCTGGAGCAGTGGCTTCACAGAGGTGTGAGGAGCTCCTGCCCGTTTCTGGGAAACCTGGTTTGCAAACTTAGCAGGGCTGACACCGGAGCAATTTAATTGGCAACTCCTTTAGTACCACACCAACATGTTTACTCAAAAAGGCAAAACCACCTCCTATGTCTTCCCATCTGCTGAGAGCTCTGGCTGCCCCAGCCCAGCTGCCAAGTAGTTCAGCCTCCCCCTAACAACCCATCAATACTTCCATGCCTTTTCAAAACAAAATATGGCAACACACTGAAATTCAGGGAGCAGCATAAGTTTAATTGAAGATACCTCTGGATAAAGGTCCCTGGATCGGGTTGAATCTGCAGAAGGAGATGGAGGCTTTGCTTAACATATCTGGAGCCGTGGGACTGTGCTGGGGTTCATGTGACTGCTGTAAGCACCAACACTGGACCATGGAAAGGACACAGTGGCTCTGCTGGAGGGGTCTGAACCCAGTTTTTAAACATTCCCCTGCTAGATTGTAGTACAAACTGATCTACCCAGAGGCTCATCCTTGCATCAACTAGTTGGGCATTTCTATCCTTAGTTTCAACACTGTTTGAATGTAATCTTATCTCTGAGCCTCTAATGTTAATTACTTTCTTGTCTGCCTTTCTCCAGCCCCTGTTGTAGATGGTGCCATGTTTGACTGATATTTCTGTCCAGCATTGCTACTTGGATGCATTAAACTCTTTATGGCAAGCTAACCCAGTGCAGACACAGATATTCCTTCAGGCTGGGGCTCACACTGATGCTCAGTTTGTCCCTGGGACTGAGGGGTGCAAGGTGGAGGGGCTGTGAGGATCGGGGTGAAGAAGGAACATCATCTCCTTGGTCATGCATGGACAAATCAGGCAAGCAGGGCCTCCAGGAGTAAAGAAGAGCGTATGAAAGGGGTAAAGAAACCTGCCATCACCTTGTGACTAAATCCAAAATGAAGGGTCAAATTTGAAGGGTTGAATTGAAAACTCACATTAATCCCCTAAATTAACTTTGGAACTGCTGGAAATTGGGTCACCTCCTTTTCAGGATGTTTGTGTGCATGGGGTTAGGGAGGGAGGAGATGCTTGGCAAAACATTGGAAGGTGAAATAACTCCATGGCCCACCCATGGGCAGCTGCACCTCTCTGCTAACCGAGGCCCGGCCAGGAGCTGTGGGATGCAGAGATTTTATTTGCATAGCAAAATCAGCTCTGGCTGAATCCCTGAGCTCCCCTGGACATGCTCAGAGAGGGCACAAAGCCAGCTGTGACCCATGTCAGTTGGGAATAACACAGCAGCCTTCCCACTAAGAGCTCTTCATGTCCAGGGAGCTTCTTTTAAAAACAGCATTGCACTTTGAATTTCATCTCTGGTTTACTTTTATCGGGCACGACATCACAAATCTCAGGCTGAGGTTCAGGTCAGACCCATCGCTCTATGCTAGTCAAATCAGCTATTTTCCTAACGAGCTCAGACCAGAGGTCCGCAGATCCCCTTTGCATACTGCTTTCCATGTTCTCAGGTTTTAAGTCATCCCAGAGTGGCCACAAAATACAGAATGCTAAAAAGTGGAAGAGGAACAGCTTTGTTTTCTGTATCAGGAGGGAGAAAACTGGAGGGTTTAAGGGTGCTGCTGTGGACTTATGCAGGTCTACAAAGGCTCACACACTGCTGGAAGAGTCAGTCTGGCCTCAGGGTAGCTCCAGTTGTACAGGGACATGGGTGTTCATCCCTCACAGCCTCCCTGAGTCCCATGCCAGAGAAGCCAGAGAAGAGCTCCATAGTGGTAAATGGTAGCTGGCATCCCAGGATGGCACAAGAGGCAATGGGCATAAACCCACAATGCAGGGTATTCCATTTTAACAGAAGAAAACACTTATTTACTTTGAGGGTGATGGAACAGGCTGCCCAGAAAGGTTGTGGCATCTCCATCCGTGGAGATACAACTCAACTAGATGTGTACCTGAGCATGCTTTCAGCAGGGGTTTGGAGCAGTCTATCTCCAGAGGTCCCTTCCCACCAGCTCTGCTAGGAGTGCACACCCTCCTGTGGGAGTGGGAACAGACGGGGTCATTCACACGTTAGAGCTGCCTCAGGGTTGGTCTGATGCCTGACCTACAGACCAGATGTGTCTGATGTGCTCAGAGATCCCCACCTGCCCAGAGCCCAGGAAACAGCAGGGCTGACTGCAAAGACAATTTCCCCAGTGTTCGACTCTCCTGATGGGAATTGCAACCATTTTCCTGGCCCTCCTCTCTATATCCTGCACTGACTAGGACACACAAAGCCCCCACTGACTCCTTGGCTGAGTGTCTGTCTTGGCATCCAGGTTCAGGACCCTGTGCTGGGAGGGACCTGGGTATCTCTCCCAGGGCCTAGCTTCCAAAGCACGAGCAGGTGGGATCATAGGAGGAGTCACCTGCTTTGCCTTCTCTAGCAAATCGGGTGGAGTGAGCTTTCTGTTGGCAAGCTCACCAAAACAAGGTCTTCCCTAATAAAGCAGCACAGACAGACCCGGGCATTGGCTTCTATGGGCACTGACTTACGGTTGTCTTCAGTGAGAACTGCCAGCAGGCTCAGACCCCTCATTCATGTTTAATGAAAGGCAGAGTTTTCCTGGAGATCAAAAAGCTCTTGGCTTTTTACGAGGTTGATTCCTGCAGGCTTTGGCGTGAACTGCCCTTCAAAAAGCCACTCGCCAGGTGAACAGGGAAGCCAGTCTCAGCTCTTAGCTAGCAATACAACAAGCTTCATGTGTGTTCATGCAGCCAAATCTCTTCCCATTGAATGAGATCGTGCAATTAACCTCTCCACAGCAGGCAGAGCTAAGACTGTCCAGGTATTACCCACGTGCTTTGTGCTCACCTCTGTGGTGGCATCTCAGGGTGAACTTGGCATTATCAACTGAGGCCCAGGATTGGTGTGGGGGGAGACATCAGAAACGGCAGTGCAGGCTAACGGTCACAAAAATGGGTGTGGCTTCCTACCTCTGCCAGTGACCCACTGCAAAACCTTGAGGAGAAGTGTCTCCTGCACGCCACCCACCCATGTACAGCTTGCCTTGGCGACGTGTCTCTTGAGGGAGCAACCTTGTGCATCAAAGCTGCTTTGTGAACTGGGAATAGAGATGAAGGAGAGCACCAACAACACGATACACTTTTAGGTTTGTGTTGTAGAGCTAAGCCTGGCCCAGCTACAGCTATCATATCTCATCAGTGTTTGTCTCAGTTCTGGCAGGCTGGGGAGGAATCTGTCTGGTCATCTCTGTGCTGGCAAATGTGCACAGGATCTCTGCACTGGAAAGCCCCCGGGTTTGTAGAGCTGACAGTAATGAGCTGAGCCGTGCCCTTGTGAAAGAGAAGGGGGGTGGAAGTGATGGGGAAGCCTTGCACCCCGGTATCAACACATGGGACTTGTCCACCACAGACCTGAGCTGGCTCTACCCAAGCTGCTCCTGCTGCACAAAGAGCAGGGAAGAGAATGCAGGTTTTCAGGTCCACATCGCCTGGTGCTGCTACTGAATTAACAAGCCCAGGTAAAGTGGCATGGCTGAGCTGTCAGCTATCCTGCCCAGCACCCAGCTAGCTCAGTCCTCCCTGCACCATGCACTGGTTGCATGGGAAATGTGCCCTTAGGCACCGTAGTCTCAGGTCAAGACATATGGCCAAATCCCAGCCCCTCCTGATAAATGGATGCACATTGCTGGCTCAGGTAGTCCTTGCTCTGCCCTTCCTGGCAGGATTTCAGTGATCTTTAGAGGACCAGCAGCTCCACTGCACCCTCAGCAGCTGGGGCTGCTGGTAACCCTCAGTCCAATGGGCAGGAGGGGTTCTGCACAGCCCATGCCTGCAGGTGACCTGGTACGGCTGGGACGTGGTCCCCTGAGGGACAACAGCTGCCCTTGGGCCAGGGAGGTCACTGGCAGGGTTTACACATCCTCCCTGTATTCCCAATTCTTGCACATCTCAAATTTATTAAGGATTATACCCAAGAGGGGACTTCAAGAAAATCATTCAGCCTCCATTGCTGCCATTCAGAGCAAAGTGCATTCAAGCTCTTCAGAAATGCTCATTGAAAGTAGGTGAAAATAAGAAATCTCAGAGGAAAACCTGAATCTCAGAACTCTTCTGGGCAGGGACCATCTCCTGAGACAGCGACCATCTCCTGAGACAGCAGAGGCACCTGGGGCTCAGACGCTTTCAGCAGGATCTGCCTGTGGAGCTGGGTTCATCCTCTGCGCCCCTGTCCCTGCAGCCCTCTCTCCTTTCTCTGCCTGTTTTTCTCCAGCCCTAAAGCCAGGAAAAGCACTATGTGCCTCTGGATGTCACCAGACTATGCAAGCCAGGGTTTGAAAGATATTTTATCAAGCCTCAAGGGCACAGGGCTGTGAAAACCAAGAGGCTACAAGTGTCGTCTTGTAAGTGTGGCTGAAACATGGACATTTGTAGGATGAAGGGGAGCAAATAACAGCCTTCAGCAGTACAGATAAAACATCTCAGAGCACCGAGAGCTTTATCCCTCCTTCTTCTGCCTGTCCTTTTCCATTTCCTCTGAAGAATGAAACAGAAAATGCACCTCCCAGTGAAACAGGAGCAGGTAGAGAGCAGGGGGCTGTTAGATCGGTGAGGCATTAGGTGCTGCTGGGCGGTGCAGGCATGGAGGGAGGGGGGGAAGCTCTGGTGTCCCGCTATTCTCTGTGTGCCAGCATTACAGAGGTGGGGCGTTCCGTTCGGTCCTGGGAGGAGCACCCACCTCCAGCATTTGCAAACAGGTTCACAGAGGCTGACCAGCCAACTCCCCTGTCTGCCCAGGGTGCAGATTGTACTGAGGAGGGCACAGCCATGGTAACACCTGCACCCTCCAGCCAAGGGGACTGGTGAGCGGGAGGCTGCAGAAATGGGGACGTGGAGAAGAACAAAGCCAGGTTTAGCGAACCAGGAACAACCCAGGTCCCACAGACCCAAAGAAGAGCAGGAGGAAGCAAACTCTGAACTTTTGCAAACAGCCAAATCAGCAGAAAGAAAAGTTTTCATTTTCTGCTTTAAATATCGGGGCTGTAAGAGTGCATGAATGAATCAGTGCACTGCACTGAGACTTGTTGATGCCCATCTCTGAAGAGGGAGAATGAAGTCAATGACGAATGAAGTAAACTGAGGCCACAGCTGGGACCGCAGTAGGGAGAGGAATCACATCAAGGGAAGATGGACAAGTTTCGGATGATATTCCAGTTCCTGCAGTCCAACCAGGAGTCCTTCATGAACGGTATCTGTGGGATCATGGCCCTCGCCAGCGCCCAGATGTACTCAGCCTTTGATTTCAATTGCCCCTGCCTGCCATACTACAACCTGGCCTATGGGCTGGGCATTCTCCTGGTGCCCCCTCTCATCTTGTTCCTGCTGGGCTTCGTGCTGAACAACAATGTCTCCATGCTGGCGGAGGAGTGGAGGAGACCCCAGGGCCAGCGAGGGAAGGATCCGGCCGTCCTGCGCTACATGTTCTGCTCCATGGCGCAGCGGGCCATGATTGCGCCGGTGGTCTGGGTCTCGGTGACGCTGCTGGACGGCAAGTGCATCACCTGCGCCTTCTGCACCTCGGTGCCGGTGGGGACTCTGGGCAATGCCAGCCATCCCGGCCTCTCCCAGGGGGAGATGAAGCAGGTCCTTGCCCGCATCCCCTGCAAGGAGATCTACGATGGGCAGGAGCTCATCGCCAACGAAGTGGCCATCAGGTACCTGAACTGCATCTCGCAGGTAAGAGGCATCATGGTTGTGCCTTCGCTGGTGGTTTAGGGTTAGGCACTGCCAGCCTTAGCTCCTCCCTGGAGGGAATCTCCTTATTGAAATCAACCTGCTGGAGGAGAAGCTGGTGATTTCACAGGGGTACGAGGTGTTCAGACTCTGGGAGTTATACCTCCAGTGTGATAGAGACTGAAGCTGTAGGTGGTCCTGATAATTCAGTCCTCCCTCCTGCCTGGGCAGGCTGGGGCTGCAGGGCAGCAATACATGGCCAAGCTGTACACAGAGATTTATTTAGAGCAAGTTCAGAAGGGGCTGATGTGGATGTTACTCAGCGGCTGCTGGGCTGTCACCCCCTCCCATAACCCACCAGTTGCCCACAGTTGCTCTTGTTGCTTATTATAACACGTGCAAGCGATAGCCTGGTAACCGTGTACGCCGCTTGCCTCTGCCGCTTGCATGGAAGCAGCCAGAGTGTGTTTATTAACCATCCCAAGGAACCACTGGACAAGCCACTAACCACTTGTCATCTGCTTAATTCCTCTGAAGCCCTCTGCTTCAGGCCACGTTGGAGGCACCATGGTCCGACACACTCTGGTCACTCATGTACTCCTGTTTAAAAGGAGCTCCTCTCCCTGACCGTAGGGCAGACAGGAATTATTATCCCCAATTTAAGAGAAATGGAGGCACAGGGACTTCTCCAAAGACACAAACCAGATTTTCCTGGGTAGACCCCAATTACCAGCTGCTGGGAAGCACTGAGAGCTGCAAAATAGGAGCCACCCACATACTTCCCCTCCCAGGTGCTCTTTAGGTGGGTGCATATGCAGCGGGGTTCACCCTCGTGAGCTCTGCCTGCACAGCATGAGACCAACAGTGAACAAGACAGACCGGTCCTGGCTCTGCCCTCATCTCACGCTCCCTGTCAGACCCCATTAGCAGGGCAGCCCGTCACCGCTACTCACCCACGATCCATGTTACCAAGTCCAACAGCTCTGAAAAAGGGTTAGACAGCTGCATTAACCCAGAGAGCATCTGGCATGACATTAGGTGCGAGTCAGAGGACACAGACTACACCAGAGCCGAGTGGGGCGTGGCTGTATCAGAGGCAGGACTTGGGGCTGGGTGCCCACTTCGGTCTGGTCTTACTTATGGTCACTGCCTGCTGATGCCGTACACAGCAGAGAGGTGCTGCCTGCATGGGTGCATGGAACAAAATTTCAGTCCAGAGGCACTTCTGTGGTACGCAGGGCTTCCTCATCCAGCGTTCACAATGTGAACGCAGCCAAATGTCCAACAGCCCAAGGTGGAGCCAGGCTGGTGGTGGGAAGTGCTGGGCGCGCGCTCTGCCTGCCTGTGACAGGTCCCCCCTCGTCCCTGCAGGCTCTGGGCTGGTGCTTCGTGCTGCTGATGACCACGCTGGCTTTCTTGGTCAGATCCCTCCGGCCCTGCTTCACCCAAGCTGCCTTCCTGAAGAGCAGGTACTGGTGCCACTATATCGACATCGAGCGCAAGCTCTTTGACGAGACATGTGCAGAGCACGCCAGGAGCTTTGCCAAGGTCTGCATCCAGCAGTTCTTCGAGGGCATGAGCACGGACCTGGCAGCTGCTCACTGCCACCCGCCCAGGAAAGCCCCTGCTGATGTGGGGGAAGCCGCCGAGAAGCTCCTGGGAATCACCGACCGTGGCACCATGAACACGGCCCTGAAGAGCTGGCACAGATGCAAGCCCCCGCTGCAACTCCACCCGCCTACCCTCCCCAGTGGCAACGGCTGGGCAGGGGAAGGGCAGCCCCCCACGCACCCCCCCGCACCCAGAAGGGAGATGGCCACCTACTACAGCCGGGTGTGAGGGGGGTGCAGGGCTACGCAGAGGCAGAGCCATGTTTTTGGGAGAGGGGCTGCAAAGAGGGCAGGCAGGTGAGCATCAGAGCCGAGCAGGGGCGAGGGCCAGCGCTACGGGAGCTGCAGGGGACAGGCACCCAAAGGACTCGGCAGTGCTGGTGTGATCCCATCTGCTCTCACATCCAGTCCTACAGCACTGGTAATTCATGCAAGGAGTTTCAATGGACAAGCCCATGGGATGCTCATCGGGTGCATCAGACAGACAGACATGCCGTGCGTCCCACAGCACCAAACACCAGGCTCGTGTTGCAGCTGTTGCCAAGGCAGGCGCCATCAGACGTGCAAAACTTCCTTTCTTTCCCCACGTGCTCAGCACCGGGCAGTGCGTGTGGGTTTAGACAGTATTAAAAAAAACCCTGGTGAGGAAACAACCTGGGGGTCCCCCTTTCACACGCCAAGCTGTCAAACCCCAGAATTCTCCCCACTGCCCTCACACACACTACATCCCCACAAACACACACAGAGCTTCCAGGCCAAGAAAAGCTTTAACATCAATTTGACCCAAGCAACGAGCGAGTGAGGGGGCATCCGCATCCCATTTGGCATTACACCGGACGGGAATGCCATGGTTGGTGCCGCAGGCACAATTCCATGAGGACCTCACAGAGATGCTCCTTGAAGCAGTCTAGAGAAGGAGGGCAGCACGGAGGGTGGGGGCCAGGCCGAACCCCTGCCACGAATTTGGTGCAGGACAGTTTGTTCTTGCAATTTTACCTGCAATCCTCCCTGACACCAAGACTGATGTTAAAAACCTTCCAGGGTGTTTGTTTAAGGAGCCAAATAAATAATTCAGGCTGACTGGTTGAGCTCTGTGCTCAGGCACAAGCAGTTATAAAAGCTGTTTACAAAAGCTGTTGGTGTTTCTTTATCTGAACGCAATGAGAAGGACTGGGGGGGGCCCTGGGCCAAGCCCAGGGTGCTGAGGCCATGCGAGTTGGGGAATGCCAGTGCACAGCGACCAGCAGCGAGCCAGCCCTGGCAATCGGAAGAGAAGCCGGGGAGGCACTGCCAACCCTACGCAATACCAGGAGGCTGCCCATTTCCGCAGAAACTGCGGATGACGGGATGCAGGCCCTCGAGGTGGCTATGGAAATTGTAGCCTGGAAGTGCATTCCCAGGTGGCCCTGACTGTGTTACTAACATGCAAAAGGAAAATCCCTTTTAAGAGACAAGTTTTACCCCTGCCATGTCCCTTTCAAAATGCTCATCCTCTTGAAATTTCTGCTGCAGCTTTTTTGTTCGACCCAGCTTATTATGGCTGGCTGGTAACTGGGGTGACTGTCGTTTGCATAAACCTTAATTATTAGTGTGTAACTCCACAGAGGCTGTGGGGAGAGGAGAACAAAGGACCAAAATGACGAGGAAATTCTCCGAGCTGCTGTGAGAGCGCCTTAGCAAGTCCGTAGTCAAGGGCAGGCTGAGTCTGGCCGACTCCCAGGAGAAAGGAGCGTGACACAGATTTATCATTAATCTTCACACCCCAAACTTTAATTAAGGCACCTGCCCTGAAATTAATAAGCACAAAACCTGATTTACAAAGCAAAGGAGATTAGAAGATAAAGGCAGCTTCCACTCCTATTATTTGCAGTTCAGCGCTGTCAATGGTTCACCAAGATACGTGCGCTCCGAGTCCCCACAACAGCCAGCGGCACACAGAGCCATTAAGGTACCCAAAAAACAGTGAGCATTTGCAAAGAGAAGCTTTTGCACTTTTAAGTTAGATTTTTAGACTCAGAGCTCTGCTGCCACGCAGGAATTTTAAGTCACAGAGGCTCCCTACACAGCAGGCAGGGTCTCCTCTCTTTCCTGGATTCTGGGGACATATTTCACCACCTTTGGGAGGAGACTTCTCACTAGGGAACCTGACACAGCCCCTGGGGTACCAGCCGGGCTGCGGTCCCGGTGCTGAGCCCGGTGAGCAGCAGCATGCCGAGCATGGAGCAAGCCCCAGGGTCCGCAGCAGAGCCAGCAGGCGCCGCTTGGGAGGGGAGCCAGCCCTGGGCAGGCACTGGGGTGTGGGAGTGCCAAGGGGTGCACAGCACCCAAACACCAGGAGCAAAAACCCACCTGGGGACCCCAGATCTGGGAATAAGAAGGAGTTGGTCCAAAATTCCCAGCTGAACTACCGATGCTGTGCTGAGATTAGCTTTGCTCTGGGCAGAGGGGAACGTAGGTGTTGCTGAAGATTGGCCTGTGCTGAGGACAACCTCTGAGGATGGCTGAGTTTAAGCCCGGGGACACAGGGAGGAGGATGGGCAAGGAGGATGGGAAAGGAAGATGGGGGCCTCCAGCCTCTGCAACAGGCTGGGCAGGAGCTGGAGCCAAGGGACAGATGGCAGAGAGGAGGAAGCGAGGCAAGGGGAAAGAGGCGAGCTCGGCTGCCTCCCAGGCATGGCTCCACTGAGGAAGCAGGAAAAGCCAGACAGGAATGCACCACACTTGCCAAATCGGGGGGCTGTGATGGCTTCCCTGGCCCTGCTCTGCTCCCGCTGCCCCTCGCAGCGGCCTCGCTGCTCTGTCCCAGGCGGTGGGAAGTGAAATGTGGCCGCCCTGCAGAGCTCCAGGCAGGGGATTCCTGCCTCTCCCGAAAACCCAGCCAGGCTGGAGTCTTCCTCACTGGCTCAGCCGGCTCCCATGCCCAAACCCATGTTCCTGCCCCTTCCCGTGGGACCAAGGGCTTCTCCCATGTACTCCTGCATCCCCTGGGGACCACGGGTTCAGCGTTTCCCCTGTACATCAAGGCGCCCCATCGCTCCCAACAAACACACCCCGGCTGTCCCAGCCAGCCTTTGCACAGCTGCATCGCGGGTCTGAAAAGGGACGATGTGCTTTTTTCCAGTGACTCATTCCCAGCCTTTCGTTTCCTTTTTTTTTTTTTTTTTTTTTTTGTTAAAGGCACCACCTCAGCCTCGCATCCCACAGAAGCCAAGCGCTCTTTGCCCCACCCAAGCACAGGGCCCGAGAAGAACCTCCTCCCTCCTCCCCAGAGCCGACAGCCGAGGGCACACTGCAGACTGAAAAAGGAAGCCGCCAAACTCCGAACACCGCTTCCATCAGCTTTCACTTCGCCCATCAGGCAGGCCTCAGCCGCATCCCCACGCCTGCACAGTGCGCTGCCAGGATCCCCCCGCAACTGGAGCCCAAGCAAAAAAACCACACGAGGGGCTGAGACGGCTCCGGAATTGGTTCCAACAACTTTTCAAGTAAGTGACTTCACTTTTTCTTGCTTTCACGCACGCTTTACGGAAAGACTTGAACAGCAGCTGCTAAAAAATTATCAGCTGCAAACAATTTTTGCCCTCCCCTCCTACCCACCCCTCTCTCCCCCAGACAGGCACCGTAACTACCAAGCAGAGGAAGGGTACCCCAAACATCATACGCCCCTTTGCCAGCTCCTCTTATTTTTGCTTTGCCAGTTGCCAGGCCCTGTCAGGAGGGTGGCAGGGCCTCCTTTCTCAGCGCTGCGTGCCGCTAACTCCACCAACAGAGTTTTGAACCCCACGCGCTAGAACGAGTTTGCAGGTTTAGCATCTGGCTGCGAATGGGGTGTACCCCGTATCGCGGCAGCCAGAGCCGGGGGCCTGGCTCCCCGTCACGTGGCTGCAGTTTTCGGCTGGCCTGTCTCCTCTGCCAAGGGAGTTTTGCATGTGGAAAAAACTGGGAAGATGCAGGAAGACATTAAGAGCTGTTTGCGCTTGAACTCAGCAATATCACAGCGGGACTTTAAAGGGATTGCTGTGGGTTAGACACAGCAGAGAACCGAGGTCAAATTCCTGCCCTCCCGCTCCTCCGCTGCCCCGTGGAGGAAGAGGGTAAACCAGGATTCGGTGGGGCAGCAGATGAACTGAAGCACAGGAGTGATTTAAAGCACAGCGCATGAGCAACCCTTGTACAAGAGACTGTAACGCTTCAGGTGCCTCTGTCTCCTCCGCACAAATGTCCCCATGGCCTTTTCCCCCAGATGGGACTGCCCTGCGTGAGCCTTGCAGGGAGATGCCAGCACTGGGGCAGATTTCGGGGCAGCCCTGCTGCGGGCCAGGGCTCCCTAGGAGCCCCGGATGTGCACTGGTGCTGCCGACACTGTGCAAGCTGCCAGGGACGGTTAGTTGGGTGCCCGAGTCCTTCCTGTCTCCAGTGAACTCGGTGACGGTGCTTCCCCTGAAACCAGCGGGTTTTGTCACATGGGTGAGGGCTCCCGGAGCTATTGAGGTGCCTGAGGCTCCCAGAGATGAGCCGCTGTGGGGATCAGTGCAGATGGAAGGAAAGTCAGCTGAGAAATTAATTAAATGCAGCTTGCAAATGGCATGGGGGAACAGACATCACTGCAGAGAGCATGGATATGCTCATTTATTTCCCTGTCCAAAAAACTCAGGGCACGTGCTTTTCCCTGCTTCGTCCTGACTGCCTCCAGTTCATGCAGCCCAGGGCCAGCTCTGCCTATGGGGCAGGTTCCCAGTATAACCACTGTTGTACTGGGAGAAGGGGCTGTAGGAAACCACACAGGCAAAGGGCAGTGGAGGTGTGCTGCTTGAGGGGCTCGACTTCAGGCCAGCAGTTAGAGGCTGAGCCAGGACTGCGGGCCAGGATGGAGAGTACGGTTATGTCAACCAACTGTGGGAGAGATCATCCTGCCACACCTAACCCTGGCAAAAACTCCCACGTAATTGCTGATCCAGCTCTATCAGTATTTGTGTCCTGGATCACAAAGAGAATCTTCAATTTCCCAGAAAGCTACTTCTCTTGCAAGTAGCAACAGCTCCCGAGCATCCCTTCACCTGTCAGCAGAAGCTGCTCCTGCCTGTCCCCTCCATCTCCCTGTCCCCAGATGCGCTGTGCCATCTCACAGCACCTCTCGCTGCCTTCCTGGCATACCTTTGCCTATTACTAAATATTAACTCATCAGTTCTAAAGAGGGAGGTAAAACCCACAGCACTTGCAAGGGAGCGCAGCACCAGCACGTATGTGCCGCATACGCCTGGGCTAGCGTGAGTCAGCGGCAGGGCTGGGGACGCATCCCAAGGCCAGCACTCCAGTCCAGTTTCCCCAATAATGTGACGTCCTCTTTCGTTGCAGGTTTGGGAGATCACAGAGTGTCCGGCAGCGACGCTGACTGTAATCACCTCTGCAGGAAGTGACTAAAACCGAAGAGAAGGAGACACACAACGGATGTGCAGATGACTGTGATCCAGTCAGTAATTTTTGCTGCGGAGATGGAGAGTTTAGTGGGAAAATGAAATGACTGAGGTTTCACACATTGCTTAGGCTAAATCCTTTTTCTGCTCCTTCTGAAGTATCCCTGGAATCAGCAACCAGCTCCAGAGGCTGGGACGCCAAGCAGGAGGAAGGGACGGCAGCAAAGGTGTCGTGCTGCCAGGGCAGCCCCTTGTCCTCCAGCCAGCCCGAGGCCACTTCAACCCACATCAGCGTGTCCCTCAGTGCTGGGAAGTGGGCCAGCACGGCCCCCCACTGCAGTACGCACCTCCTCTCACCCCCGGGACGAGATGGCTGCCCTCATCGCTGAGAACTTCCGCTTCCTCTCCTTGTTCTTCAAGAGCAAAGACGTGATGATCTTCAACGGCTTGGTAGCCCTGGGCACAGTAGGCAGCGAGGAGCTCTTCTCAGTCGTCGCCTTCAACTGCCCCTGCTCCCCTGCCCGCAACTACATCTATGGCCTGGCTGCCATCGGCGTCCCAGCCCTGGCCCTCTTCCTCATAGGTGTCATCTGGAACAACCACACCTGGAACCTGGTGGCCGAGTGCCACAAGCGTGGCACCAAGAACTTCTCTGCTGCCGCCACCTTCCTCCTCTTCGGCTCCATCATGGGCCGGGCGGCCGTGGCGCCCGTCACCTGGTCGGTCATCTCACTGCTGCGCGGAGAGGCTTACATCTGCGCCCTCAGCGAGTTTGTCAGGCCGTCCTCCCTGGACAAGTTCCCGGCCGAACAGGGGGCCGAGGTGCTGGCTAGGTTCCCCTGTAAAGATGTGCCGGCGAACCTCACCAGGTTCAGGGACGATGTGACACGGAGACTGAGATACGAGTCCCAGGTAGGCACACCAGGGAGTAAGCCACATGGAGTGGGTAAGAGCACCTTGCTGTGTCCTAACGCAGCCTCTCTCTTCTCCCTCAGCTCTTCGGCTGGCTGCTCATTGGCATCGTGGCAGTCCTGATTTTCCTCACCAAGTGCCTGAAGCACTGCTGCTCACCGCTGAGCTACCGGCAGGAGGCTTACTGGGCCCAGTACCGCTCCAACGAGGACAAGCTCTTCCGACGCACGGCCGAGGTCCACTCCAGGATCCTGGCAGCCAAGAACGTGAAGCAATTCTTTGGCTTTGTGGCGCTGGACAAGGAGGAGAAGGAGCTGGTGCAGGAGTTCCCGGTGGAGGGCGTCCAGCCAAGCCCCCAGTGGAACGCCATCACGGGCGTCTACATCTACCGGGAGAACAAGGGCTTCCCCCTCTACAGCCGGCTCCACAAATGGGCCAAAGGGGTGGAAGGGAATGGGCCTAGCCCAGAAGGCCACGAAATGCTCTTTTTGGCTTCTTAAGACAGAGAGGTGCTGGGAGCAGTTCCCCAGATGCCTGGCAGGCCTATCTGTGTCGGTGCATGGCTGAAGGATTCACTGGGAATATTCCTCCCAGCAGGATTACTTCTCTCAGCAGGTAAATAGGGATCAACAGCCTCAAGGCAGAGGCTGATAAGCAATACACTGAGCTGGGGAACCTCTCCTTCAGAGACAACCATCTCACCGCTGCTCTCAGAGACAAGGGGAGCAAAAAGCAGACACCTACCTCCAGCCTGCCACTGCACCCTGCTGTCTAACGCACCGGCAGAAGCCTGAGGGAGCAAGAAGTGGGCACAACACTTCTCACCTGCAGTCCTGCCCATTTCCCTCACGGCAGGGTGGGCCCCAGCCACCCTGCACAGCACAGGGAAAAGAGGGAAGCAGCAGGTAAATTCCTGTGGGAAGGGTGATGCAATAACACCGAGGAAGGAATGGGTCAGTAATACAGTAGCACACCAAATAACTGAGAGACTAAGGCAGGAGGAATCACCAATATTCCCGGTATTCAGAAAGACACTCTGTAATTACCAGGTTGGAGTTTGGGTAGGACACCAAACTCCCTTTGTTCTTACTGAAGGGCCTGGCAGTGAGCCCAGAGGGTCACCACCACAAGTTTATAAACCCGAAGGCACCAGCAGCAGAACAACTTTCGGGGGAGGTGGCAGCTCAGAAGAAGCGATACAGCAGTGACCTACACTGCTGTGCCCACCTCATTGCATCTCATCTGCTGGACAAGAGCCCCACTCGTTTGGGTTGCCAGTGGCAGCAAGACCTCAAGTAGATTTAGTTTTACATATAAGTATATATACACATACAGAGAGAGTGTATATACTGTGTAATTATTGTTCGTTAGCTGTATTAATGGAGCATCCCTCTTCCAGGGAAAGGGGGCCAGAAAGCTGCCAAAAGCCCACGTTACATGCACCCATCTGCTGCAGTGGGACTGCAGCTGGGCAGTGCCGGGGGGCAGTAGGAAGGGGATGGGGAGCAGCCCTCTCCCTTCCCTTCTGCCACTGAACTTTCTTTCTCAGACTCTTTCCACCGCCTGCAACGGCCCCTGCAGCAGAGGGTCTCTTTTAGGGACTTGGGCATACTGGGAGCAAAGCCAGAAGGTGTGAAGTGACTGCGCTCGCCGTGAGGCTGTGCTGCCTGCGGCTCCAGGGCCGCTCCTCTGGCACCCCGCAGTCCCTTTTTTCCCCGAGGGTCAGCCCTACGTACCCGACACTGCTTCGAGAGTTGGCAGGGCCGTGGAGTTTGGGTTTCCTACTTGCACTGTTTCGGTACAGGTACAACTCCCTTTTACACTGTGCTGTTCACCGAAAAGCCTTCAGTTGTTCAAAAAATGACTCACACAGAACTCAGAGGGGCCTACACGCAAAATAAATTATTATATGAGTTATTTTTTACTGCCTTTGAGTTTTTTTCAGGGTGGCACAAAAAGCATATTTTAACATTCTCTTTGAACTCACAGACAGGGAACTTATTTTTTCTATTAAGCTTCCAGATCCTTTCCTATCCAGATGACCCCAGCACGTGAAGTTTTAAAGTACTACCACATAATACAAGTTAGTAACACTGATTTTTCGTTATTCTTGCAATGAGTAGCACAGCTCTTGTACATCAGGATACACAATTGCAGTGAAGGAAAGAAAACCTACTTAGAAACCTTTTTACCAGTACATCCCCTTGCTGCGGAGTTATTCTGTCTCATAAAGAGGCAGGAACACAGCTTAATGGGCGAGGTATCCCAGGATCCCTGCTCAGCTTCTCTACAGATTTGCTTTGCATTTGGGCTTGGCTCCCAGCCTCACCATCAACTAATCTGCAGGAACGATCAGATGCAAATTAACTGGAATTGCATTAACTTGGATGAAAGGGAGTTGTTTGCCATTTCTTCTCATTGGCCCTTGGGTGCAAACATGCAGACACGCATGCCACCCCCGCACGCAGGTCAGCAGATGCAAAGTAACTTGCTGAAACAAAGCAGCATGAGCATATGCCTGTTCCTCTTACTTCCTTTACTTCCCTTGCCTCCTTCCTTGGTAGTCCCAGTTGTTCCTTTGAACCACCTCTATCCCAGTTCCTTCTCCTCCCCTTCCTTCCCTTGAAGGAAAGGGGCAAGACACATAATGCTTGGGAATGGATTTGTTTATCCCAGGAATAAATCATGAGACAAACCAGCTTTTGCTGTGTTTAGCTCCCTTCTCCATTGACCCGGGCCACTTTCCCACGTGCTGGGATGGGCTAGGGGCTTGTCCGTTTTCCCTCCCTCTCGCTGGAGAGGCATGTTTGAGCGGACGGCTGACAGCAAGGAGCGGAGCAAGCCACTGCATTGGAAATACTGGTTTGCCATTGTAGGCGGTGTGTTCCTCACCGCCTCTGCAGCCCTGAGCACAGCCCCAGCTGAGACAGCCCTGAGCTTTGGCCCTTGTTGCCCATCAGCACCCTCACGAATAGCCCTGCTGACCCCGTGGTCATCCTTCCCCAGCGACGATGCCGAGGGGAGGGACGTTAACCCCAGTGGCTTTTTACACCAGTGCAAGCAAGTGGCCTAGGTTTCTCCCCAAATCACCAAGAGGGAAGTCGAGCTGCCTGTTTTCCTAGCATGCTGGATCTTGCAGGCCGCAAGCTCACACACTCTCCGCTTTCTTAGAGAGGCTGGAAACACCCATCACATTGCAGCCTATGGGCTGGCAGTTAGGGCACACTTCCCAGCAGCAAGATGGGTTCAAACCAGGCTCCTGCAGTATGGAGAATTGCACACAGGTCTTTCATTTTCCCTGCTGACTACTCTGGAGACTGTAATAGCCCCAGTAGTCAAGAATAAACAATACCTCAAAGGGATCTCGGTTTCTATTGCAACGCTTATTTAGGTATGCTATTATGTACCTAATTAATCCCCAAAAAAGCCACCATCATTGCAGCTGTTTTCTTAAAAAAAAAAAAGCAGTAGCTGCTACTGGATGCTGCAAGTAACCTCCTCCTCCAGAAGAGCATTAAGCCAAATCCAAGTACAGTACCCCGCTTTCCTGGGGGCAAGAAATGAAATCACTTGTGTCTGGATCCCAACAGATTTGGGAGTGAATTAAATGCTGAATCATTCAGCCTTGCAACACTGGGCACCCACAGAGGCAGAAGAGCTGGGTCCTGCAGAGCCTGGTTTTGAGTTCAGAGTACCTACAATGAGTAAGCCTCTTCGAGTTTGGTATTTCAAAGCTGGACACGTGCTCATTAGTGCCTACACTGGATAACGACATACTCTGCTTTTCCGCTTGCCTTCAGTTCTTCACCTGTAAAGCATGTGGATGATCACATCTACGCCTTACTGGAGAGCTACAGCAATACGGATCACAAGGCACCACGAGCAGTGACAGAGTCTCCTTACATACCCAGGATAGCGGGCTTTTTCCAAGCAGGTTAGGGTGACATTGGTTTTTTTTTCAGCACAGAAAAATACATTTTTCTTTTACTTCATTGATTTCTCTTAAGAGACAACCACTACTGGACACCACCAATTCCTTCTGTCACCAATCACCAGCAATTGTTAGGAGAGACAGCTGCAACCACGGGATCAGTCATAACTGGGTGCTGTGGGCTTTAAAGGCAAATGCCCTTTCAGCTGCAGAGGCCAAGAGCATCCTGGGCTGCATTAGGAAGAGCATTCCCAACCAGTTGAGGGAGGTCATCCTTCCCCTCTACTCTGCAGTGCTAAGACACCTGGGGTGATGTGTTCAGTACCGTGTTCCCCAGCACAGGAGAGAGACAGGCTTACTGGAGTGAGTCCAGCAGAGGCAGAGGAAAATGATGGGATTGAAGCAGCCATCATAAAAGGAGAAGGCTTACACCCTGACACGAGGGTGTAAGAAAGGTGGAACCAGACTCTCCGTAGTGGTGCTCAGGGACAGGACAGGAGGAAACGGGCACAAATGGAAATACAAGAAGTTCCATTTATATCTAAGAGAACACTTTTTTACTGTGAACATGGCCAAACACTGGAATCAGTTGTCCGGAGAGGTTGTAGAGTCTCCATCCATGGAGAAATCAAAACCAAACTGGACGTGGTACTGCGCAACCTAGTCTAGCTGACCCCTGCTCTATGCAGGGGGTTTGAACCAGATGATCTCCAGAGATCCTTTCCAACCTCAACTATGCCACACCTCTGCACTGCTCTGCCAACTGCGAGGAGTAGAAACGCTTTTGAGAGAAAACTTTCCAAGTGTTAATTCAGCCAAAAGGCAAGAATCTTCTCTCACATCTTCATAAAGAGAGAAATCAATTTATAAGACATAGCTGTACTTAAAAATAGCGGATCTTAACTGCAGTTTCCCCAGAAAAATAGAACAGGTATGGCTGATAGTTGTATTGGTTATAAAACAGTCTGTATTTGAAAACACAGTCAGCAACAGACTAGTATTATCTGTAACATCTGGGCAAAGCTGCAAACATGGATCAAATATTTTCCTTACATCTCCTTAGACCGTTTGTTCTTTCCAGTCTGGTTTGGTCCCAGACCAACAGTCTCCAGAAACTCACTGTCCATGGACACTCACGGTGGAACTCCACACCCCTCAGTTCCCACACCGCATGGAGAGCTGAGTCTCTCTGCTTTCACTCATGCCGTACTCAGGTGTCAGCAAGGGAACTCTTGGTCTCCACATACTCAAGCGCTGCTCTTTTAACAGCCAGGACACTTTCTGATGTACCGTATTTCTTCTCATAATCCAGGTAGCGCTTAAAGATGAATTTCATCTTCTTTGGTGCCAAGCTCAGGTGTATGACCCTCTCAAAGATGTCCCTGCAAGAAACCAAAGTGATTCAGATCGCTGTGTTAGTGTCAGCACCCAACACAAGCCCTGTATCCTGCCTTCGAACCGAGAGCAGAAAGTCAGGGGAAACATTCAACCTGCTCCAAAGTGCTGATGCTTGAAGAAGGAGATTCCTGACAACTGGCCAAATCCTCCAAGTAGAAGCCTTCTGTTTGCTGTCAGAACTTTAAGGCTGCTGGTCAGCTTAAGCTAAGATCCAGCCACTATACTTGACCCTGCATTCATTAAGTGGATGTAGCTGGATCCCTAGTGTGGGAAGCTGGAATTCTTTTTGTCAGCTCTCAGAAAAGAAAAAACAAAGAAGTTTCTCCCTTTTTATGTTACAAGATACACAAGGGCTTGACATCACCATTCAGATACAGCAAGGCAATCCCTCCAGAGCGACAGATGAACCTCAGTGCAAGCCCTCTAGTTGCTGTCATGCAGGTCACATCAATCCCTCTCCGCTCTATAGATCTCCTTGGCATCTCCTCCATCCTGGCGAGGATAAGCCCTTCCACACACCCCAGTTTTCTTTCTCCAGGTGATAAAAATTCTCTATTGTTTTGCGCTGGGAGGCCCCACACAACCTCATGCTGCGGGGCACCTCCGCTCTTCCCAAGTGTTGCTCCAAGCACTGTACCCTGCCCCTTCCCAGCCTGCTGCAGCCCAACTCACCGTACTTCCTTCTGGCTGCCATGTTTGATCATGATGTCCATGTAGATGGACCAGATATCTGTCCGCTTGGGATAGCTGTTGAGGGTGCTCTCGAAGAGGGCCTTGGCATGTTCTGCGTCCCCAAAACGGAACTCCAGCTGTGCAAACCTTGAGATTACATCCACATCTGGAACAAGTAATGGCATGTTAGGGTATCACAGCAGCCCTCTTCCCTGTGAAACAAAACCACGAGGGATAGTTACACAGAACAGAGGTGGACACAGAGACAGCACTGTCTCTACCCAGAGACAAAAGGCTCTGTTGTAAAGTGGTGATGTACCAAGGTGGGAGAGAGAAGGGCCACAGTTCACTTCCCATTTCAGCTCTCTGCAGGGAACAGTTGATTCTTACAGTCAAAATGCACTTGCAGCATCCACAGGCAGCCCCACAAACCTGGGACTAGACCAACTGAACTCTGGCTGTAAGACTCAAAGTCGTCTTCGCTTTGGGTGCTTTGCTTTAGCCCATCACAGCAAATTCCGTTACAGGAAGACTTAGCATTGATATCCAGGCTGAAATTTGCCCTCCCCTCAGAGCCAAGGGCAGCATGCTCAGCACCAACTGGTTGCACTTTCCACTTGTTACCAGCATTGACACGGGCAGAGATATCAGAGTAGCTCAGCTACTGGGGACCCGGCAACACGTGGGCCACATTAAGGATGGAGAAGAGGGTGCTTACGTTCTTTGGTGGGCAAAGCCTTGAGCGCACGCTCCAAAAGCCTGTGTGTAGCGTCAGTCTGGCCTTGCTTCAGGAGGAAAGAGGCATATTTCAGCCACACAGACTTCTCCTGGCGGAAACGCTTCAGCATAGTGTGGTACAATTCTTCTGCTTCCTGGAAGGGCAGGGTTGAGTTAGATCACACAGATTCATAATAAAGCCTTCTAGCTTTAAAACTCTTACTCTTTTACTGACCAAACACTTATGACAGAAAAGTAAGTATCAACAGTTCCTTCTCCACTGTCAATCGTAACTAGTAAACCTGGTTAGGAACAGGATAGGCCTGACATCTGACAGCTGGAAGCTTATACAGCCTGCATCGGTAGTCTACTGGCATGACTGAACGGGATACGTGCCTGGGACCTGCTTGCACCGTCTTACCTTGTACTTCTCAGAATTGTCATAGATGTCACAGAGATGCTGGAAGACTTTCAGAGGTTCGTTGTACTGAACAGCCCTCTCAAAGACCTTCATCAGGGTCTCCTCACTTCCATACATGTTCTCCAGGTTCAGCAGAGCTACCCAGACATTCAGCTTCTCCTGTTCTTCCCTTAAAGCAGATGTGAACAAGAATATTTAGCCTTTTACCAGCATCAGCTTTTTGCAAACCACCCCACAAAGATTCACTGACTTGTAGCCTGCCTCCAGGACAAAGGAAGGGGGCATGCTGCTCATGGAAACCCCACTTCTGGAAGAGAGCACAGCAGCTGTTTCACATGACAGCTTTTGATCACTGTTGTTTGTAATTAAGAACCACAAGGATGATTCAAGAAAGCACAATATACTTAATCATCCTGTAGGGCTGATTTAATATACAAGGGTGCAGCCCTATGGAAAAAGCAACAGGAGTTTCACAGTTCGTTTGATGTTTCACTTTAAGGACAACACCACTGACAGCTTTATGCTCTTCCAAATACTCCTGACTGCTCAGAAGCATGTCTGTGCATTCAGTGATACCTTGGGGAGCTACCGCACTCATGTGCTGCAGCAAGTCAGCTGCAGGCCGGCTCTTGGGTGACTCAGGCCAGACCTTCACAGGGCCAGCTGACAACTGCTAACATTTAATCATTCTGAGCTCACTGAAACAGACTCCACACACACATGCACACACACTGATGATGCTACCAACACTCTTCTTTCACCCCAACTACCCCACCGTGATTTATTCTTTGGGGCAAAGAAAGGCAGAGCCCCATTATTACCTGAAGCAGATTGTTTTAAGGGCTCTCTCTGCCACAGCTCTGGCCTTCTCAATCTCTGTAGCCTGGAGGTGGAAAGCCATGTACTGTAGCCAGAGGATGGAGCTGTTGGGACTGCTCAGCAGCAGGCGGTCAAAGTCATCTGCTGACTGAGGCTGGCGACTGGGGTCCATCAGAGCTGCCTCCAATTTGCAGAGCTCCTTCTCCTTCCTCTGCTTCTCTAGCTCCTTCTCCTTCTTTGTTTGTTTCTTCAGCTGAAAGAACAAATAAGGAGGACTGGGGAAAAGCAGGTACTCCATGTGGGAACAAGCAGAGCCAGCTAAAGCACAGCCACACCTCAGTATGTCCAAAGCTAGGCAATTTTCACAGGAAGAGATGGGGCCAACTGTTTAAGAGAGGAGGAAAATCATACACACACCCCACCCCTTTTCACACAGTTCACACACCTCCAAGAAGAGCAGCAGTACATGAAATCTCATTTATTTTAAATGAAACACATTGAGGGACCATATACTTCGCTAGTCTTGCACCCCAACTGAATGATTCACACTCCACCACCCCACCCCCGGCCTCATTCTTCCATCTGTAGCCTCCGGGCCAGTGCTCACCACTGCCCTCTGCTCTGTAAAAGTTCAGGATACAGGGGGAGAAATTGTGCAAGACTAGGGCATGTTTCTGGGTCACTAGGGTGACTCAGGTCTCAACTGGGAACTGACAGTGCCATAGTTCCCTGCACAAGGCAGCTACACCTTGGGCAACAGAGCATCGGCCGCGCATGGCCTTTGCAGGGGTGAGTTGAGAGGGATAGAAAATCCTCAAGAGCAAACATGACAGCAATTCATGAGCTCATTTATGATTTTGCTGAATTGCTCACAGTGGAAAACTCTTGTGAACAATCATGCATAAAAGATGACTTTTTTGGGTGTTTTTCTAAATAAGAGGACTGTAATTTGAAAAGGTTGTTCATCTCCAGGTTTTCCTCTAAATTTACGACACTCAGAAAAGTAGAAAACAGAGCTGGCATCAAATACAAAAAAGTTTACTTTCATGAAAATGTTTGTTTGACCCTAAATAATTATTTTTTTAGCATGTCAACATGAGAAGCCCTGTTTTCACGCTGGCATGCTAAAACAGGGCCTTTTCTCCTCTGCTTCAGAGATACCTACTGCTAAACCCAGTGCTCGGAGTAGTTAAGGACATCCTGTATCACCTGTCAGAGATGTTTCCCTTGGGTTAAAAGGCTTCGCTGTGGGGCAGACTGCCATGCAAATACCGGGACATCACATTACAGCCACCACGTGGTGTCTCCTGCACAGGCAACACCAGTAAACGGTACCTTTGACTGTGGATCCTCCTCCTCCTCGCTCTCTGAGCTCTCTCCCTTCTGATTCAGCACAGGTATATCCATTGCATTCAAGTCCTCATCCCAGGTGAAGCCCATGGAAACCTGCAGCCTGGGAGCTTCACTAGGTTTCCTTATCTGTTTGGAGGAAGACAGGGCATGCCCTGGGTTTTAATGTGAAGTTTTCACACTGAGATCAGACAGCTGCTGTTTGCTTGTGGCTTCTCTCTGGCTAGTACTATGACTTCTCACACTTGCAAACAGCCCACCAGCAAAAACATTAGACTCTGGTCACCTTTGCTGTAATTTAAACTCAATCCATCTCAAGCCATTTCCGATGGCACAAGCCATCAGTCTGTGTCACTCCTATCAGCAGCAATGATACTTATTGTCATCCACGTCAAAACTGACACATCTCAATAGGGCTGGAAAGTCATTTCAGGCTCAGGTTCTCCTCCAAACCTCTCACCTTAGATTTCTTTTTAGCTGCCTCTTCCTCCTGGTCATCCTCCTCCTCCTCTTCCCGGTAATATACCTCAACTCCACTGTCATTTTCATCTGCTGGGCAGATCTTCGGTTTTTTTGGCTTTGCCTCCTGCAACAAGGGGAAATGAGTGGATGCTGGAGGGCAACAAATGGGATGAATCTTACAGGCAATTCTGATCACAAAGTTAAGAGCCTGACAGCAGAGAGAGTGCGGTGCCCTGGCACAGCATCCCCCACTATCAGCTCACAGAGACAACATAGAGTAAACCCATGCTCACCTGCACATGGTGGTAACACAATTGGGCTGCTGATTCAATTAACTCCTACCCAAATGGAAGAGTTTCTGATCATTGCTAATCTCCAATGCAATTTAATCTTTTTTTCCTACTCTGTATAATTCATCAGCCTGATCCCAGTGGATCTTCCTAGTCCCTTCCGTATTTGGGCCAACCAAGTCCTCTGCAATCACATCCATACCTGCTCACTTTCAGAGTTTCCTCTCCTCCGTTTTGTCTTCAGCTTAAGCTCTTCTCTCTTTTTCCTCTCATCTGCCTCTCTTTTCTCTTCTTTCGCATCATATCGTGGAAGGCCTAGGGATGCAGGCAAGATGCTTGGCATCCCGGTGTCCTCAGGCAGGAGAGAGAGCTCAATATGTTTTGATTTTCCATTTACACTGTGATGTATTGCCAGGAGTAGCAGGAGAGGAAAAAAAAAATACCAACAACATACAGCTTTTACAGTGACTGCAAGGATATGAACTTCTTTCAAATCTTCCAGGCTTTTATCCTCCCCTCCTCCACCACCATCTCCTTTCTACTAATTCATGGCCTCTTTTAAACTAGGTTGGACCTACCCAAGCACCTTGGCAGTGAGCAGCTTTCCTTCAGGCAGGTGCTTTCCATACAAGGAGTGCTTCTGTACAAAGTAAGGGGAAACATTCTGGAACAGGATTCGGCCCAAAAGAGAAGTGGACAAACTGAGAAGAGGAGGAAAACAAAAAAAATAAGTATTTCATCGTCAAGGAAAAGACAAAAAAAACCCAAAGTGCAGCGACTGTATCTGTGGCACCATAGAGTGTCACACAAACTTTCCCTACTTTAATTTCATAGGCTCAAGAAAGCAGCAACAACACTTTGATTCCCAGAAGGAAAATAATTTTGTGACATCGCATTATGTCAGAGACCACCCTCAAACAAGATTTCAAAATCATACATTCAAAATAAGTTGTCCAAGACCCCTCATATCCCAGAATAATTTTCTTATGCTGCTCACCCAAAGAATACCCCTGATGGAGTAATTGATTTGACATAGCCCCTCACTAGCTGGCCTTTTTTAACATCCTGAATACACGTTATTTCAACATCTTCCACTTTGCTGTTGCTCTTTGGGTTTAGCCTAAAAGAAAAAGAGAGGTTAGAAGTTAAAGCACACATCTAAATAATCTACATTCTGCTCTGGATACTAAAAAAATAAAACAGTATTAATAACAGCTAGCACTTTCTGGAAAATGTGCCGTATCAGAGAGACCCTTCCGTTTATTCAAATGTACTAATGGACTATCTGCATCTCTGCCAAGATACACACAGCATTAGGGACCAGACACACTGCTGTAAACAAAGCCAAACAAAACAGATCAGCCTGGCTTCCTCTGACACTAAGAAAATTAGGAGAGTAACATGCTCTCTGAAATTCTGCACAGCACTGGCTTAGGGTTTTTTTTCCCCACTTATTTCTAAGACACTTCATTCCACACGGTTTATGCATTTTTGTTCCATAGAGAAGACAAATGAAGAGCCTCAGATTTAAATCAAGACTTTTAGGATTAAGTCTGCTATTTAATCAAAATACTTAAAATGCAGCTGAACACTGAAAAGTAACATGTTTGTAACCTTTCTGAAGTAGGAACAAGTCTCATCCCTTAAAATAAAAGTTAGTCCTTGCCCATTTAACACTTCATACTGATCTGCCCAAACCAAGTTACTGTGTTTCACTATCCTTTTCTTCACTAGTAGGAGATAACAGACCCCAGAGGCAACACATACCGGGACTGCCGGAGAGATAACTGGATTTTGCCATTTTCATTGGAGAGGACGTAACACCTGCCAGGCAGAGTAAGGGGAGAAAACAGAAAGCTTTTTCACCTCTTAAAAAAAGCCACAGGTAGAAAATACATATTTTCACTAGCAGAATGAAGCTCTAGAGGAAACAAACCACTCTGTCCCTTGGAGCACTTGCTGTCTACCAGAAACCAGCACGACACAACAGTTCATAAAACCAGCTAAAGGACTTCCTGAAACACTTCTGCTTGCTTTACCCAGTCTCAAATGCTAGTAAAAAAGACTTGCTACAGCTGAATCGCTTGGTCTATTGCACTCTCCAGCATTCCCAACAAATCTCTGAAGTAGGGATATGCAATTACTTGTGCATTACAAATGTAAAGACAACTGATTTGCCAAACAGCCCACAGAACCACAGCAGAGCTGGGATAACTGGCTTCCCTCAGTCCCATCAGCACCTTAGCTAAGAGAGTAGCTACTCTCAAGACACAGTCCAAGAAAGCAGCTGAAAAGGAGCTGCTTCAGACATGGAAAATACGAGACTTTCACCCAAACACATATCAGGTCCTAAGTCAGCATTACTTCTTAGCTACAGACTGAACCTCACAGGTCTGGCATCATCTTACGGCAGCAAAAAGCCTGTCACCAAAGGGGAATATTTCTAAGCCTTGAAGCTTCAGGGAACAAGAAAGAGAATTACTGACCTGACAATCTTGCCAACTTTGAAGTCACCCAGAGGATTCTCCGTGTAAGTATCATTCAGGTGAAAGATGCTGATTTTGCCAGTCTTCCCACCTGGCAGCGCAACGGTCAAACCAATGTGTGGAGTCACCTTTGTTACCATGCCTACCGTGATGGTGCCCTGCTCCAGTGACTGAATTCCTGGAAAAAGTGAAGGAAGGAGACGGCTTCATAATATTCCAAAAGTATGCAACTAAAGCAACAGGGGTAACGAGTGGGTGAAGCTGATTTTAGTTGTGCAGTCACATGTAAAGCCCACCAACTTTTGGTAAGGGGCAGTCTATGCACTTTCTCAGTTCACAGCAACGTTTGCCATGGTAGCCCAGACAAGGTCCCCTAGCTGCACAGTTCCAGGACAACTGACCAGTGTTGACAGTTACCATCTCATGTCTGAGATCAGAAGGGCTCAGAGAAGGGCTTCAGTCTGAGACAGCAAGAAAGTGATTCTTTACTCCGAAGGTCTGAGCTCTTGCCTTGCATGCTGTTACATCTGGGTCAGGGTCCCAGGGGTTAGGTCTGTCCTACAGGGAGGTACAGCTTGGCTCTGACGTGTAACATCTTCACCTGAGGGCTCAGTGCAGGCCCACCTCTGAGAAAAGCATCATATGCAGTGGGGACCTGCTGTTAAGGCTCCACTATACCTGTGAGTGACAAGCAGAGGTTTGTTCCGGTGACATCTGTTCCAGTCACTGTAGCTGATATTGCCTGGCCATTTTTGAAGCTCTTTTCTGGATGTTTCAAGACCTGAAGAAAAGACAAATTCCTGCTTATTACCAGAAAAGGAGCTTTACACAACACTGATGTTTCTGCTATGAAGCTGTACACTTTCTAAACACATCTTTGATGTGTACACTTGAATGCCAGCTCAGCATTGCTTCAATGGCTCTGCTACCCTCAGCCAAACTAGCTACAGGCATAGTACGTGCTTGTCAGCACGGGGCAGTGATGCCTCAAGGGCAGAGCACTGACATGGGAGTTCACACGGATGCCAGAAGTGTCTGCAGTCGCTACTTGCAGACACGTACACGGAAAAAAATGTTGTGTAGCTTATCTGTAACGGCTTCTTACCTTGGTGTTCAGAGACAGCAGCAGATGAGGAACTCTTCCTCGAATGTCAGGGGTGACTTCTACCTCCAGCCAATTTTTGAGGATGTTGTACTGAGAAGACACCAAATAACCAGAGAACACAGCATGAGACCTTGGGGGGAAAAAACCCCTTCCCTGGTGGATTTGCTCATTTTTAAGGCTAGAAAGTACTACTCCAGCCTCAGCTCTTGCACCAAGCAAAAATGGTGATTTGGCTTCCACTCTTACAAGCATAATGCTGCTGTGGTTGGTTCACAGGCAAGCGCACACAGGGATCAGTAGTGACCGCACTTCTGTGCTGGTGGCACATGTAATTTCTCAAAGGCCGTTTTGCCAGAGTGCAGGGTGGGAAGCATCTGCTGGCAACAAACAGGCATGTCAAAAGGGAGTCAGCCTGACTCCTTCAAGTATAGAAAATGTGACTTCCCCATCCTACTCTCCCTGTAAGACACTGCACTTGGCCTGGGCCTCTGTCACAGTTAACGAAGACCACAGTAGTGTCAGTGTTTAGGTCTGAACTAAGGCCCCTGAGGTCACCCCACCCTTGCTGCCTCCCCCAGCACACTTCTTAGGAAGACTCTGACCTCACCTTTTTCACAAAACAGGTGACTGTCTGTCCAACATTGTAGAGTCCAAGTTTCTTGAGGGCATTGCCTTCTTTAAGGTTCAGCACTGTTGTGACCTCCCCTTCTATTTCGCTGTTTACAAACAAAGGAAGACGACATCAGTAAGACAGCTTCGGTTCTAACGATGAAGATAGGAGTTAGAAACCCAAGAGATTACAATGAGCCAGTATTTCTGTAACAATGCCTTTGTGACATTCATCCCCATCCCCTGCCCAGCTGCATCCTTCTGCAGGGAATTAATTCTTCCCTGGGCTTAAAAGAGAATCCTTCTGACATGAAAGGACATACCAGAATCCAGACTGGCAGAACCTGAAGTCCAAAGGACATTGAGAGGAAGTCATGTGCTAGGAGAGCACTGTGAGGTTTAACACAGCTCCCAGACCCAAGTTAGTGTGAAAGAGGGAATAAGAGGCCTTGCAACACTGCATACATTTGGAGCTCCTGGTCATGTCCTTCACAAATGGGAGGAAGAAGGGAAGGAACCTACAAGGATACAAAGCCTGTGAAGCATTTGCAGACAGCACAGAGGCTAACACTCACCTTGGGCGAATGCTGAGCTCTGGAATGGACCGTGTGAAGTGTGGATGGGTGATGGGCAGGCACCTAAAGAACAGGAAAAGGGTCAAAGTTTCTCATCATCTTCCCATGCCCCAGTCACCTGTAATCCCTCTGCACTGGCAAAAAAAGCAGGTGTAAGCCCTCTAAAACTACCAAAGCCTTTGAGTTCCAGTTCTTCCTAGTACTGTATTTCGGCGGCAATTTGCATACCCAAAATACTCTGTTAAATTTAGCCCCTGGGGCCAAATCTTGCTTGCTTTTAAGATTTCCAATAGACCTTAAGAGTTTAGACATCTTTTTCTCTTGCAATCCATACTCAAGATGAATACAGCAACACAAGTAAAGAGCTTATTCACTGAAGCCTGAATCTCAGAATATAACAGCAGACTTCCTGAGGCCTCAACTACCCCAGCAAGGATAGATGTAACAGTATCTGTGACAGAGAGCAGCCTGTATGATCTGAACTCAGTACTGTTTCACCCCTCCCACTCCCCAAGAAGTAATATTATGAGCATGTTTCCCCACCTGTGAGTATTCACATCTCTGCCTCCAATGACTCGGGCTGTCACCTTCTGTCCAGCTTTCAGAGTAAACGTTGGAAAAGAGCCTATGGATACTTCATCCAGAATCCGGGACGCATGGATTGAACCTGTCAGCTTATCATCTATAGCAACTGTGACATGGGTTGGTTTGACAGATTTAACAGTACCGGTAACAATATCCCCCAGGGAAAGCGAGTGTTTCACAGCAGCAAGCATCTCTTCTAATGCTGTCTCAGATTCGTTCCGGACCCTTACAGAAACATTCTTCTTTGCTGGGCCTTGTACTGCTAACATGACTCCGTGGTCATTCACCTTCGCTACTTTTAAGGTTGCAAAGATCGTTTGTCCCACCTTCAGTTTTTCTGAGTCAAAGCGGAAGGTGTCATTGAGATGAGAGGCTATGGGGATAGCTGCCAGCTGGCCTGTTTCCAACAAAGACACGATGGCAAAGTCTTCTGCTATGTGCTGCACGATGGCAGAGTGCTGGGAGTTCTCCGTGAGTCGCTAGACACAAATGAAGACAGTGACTTACTCTGCTGAGATTGTTATTCCCTCCACTCTACCTCCCACAATTCTAAAGGAAGAAAAAGCACCTCCCACCCTCCCCCAAATTCACTAATCACCTAGAGTTTGACAGACAAACAGAAACACGCAGATCTAAAACTGAACACATACTTGCTTGGCTCTTTGCTTTAACAGTTTTTCCTGAAGTGAAACATACACTTTGGACGTGAGGGCATCCACATGAAGAACCAGTGCCTTGGTCTCCTCACCAGGAACAATACTTTTGTCTACAAGTGAGAAGAACATGATTTATCTTCTGATGACAGTGAAGAATTATGAGTAATTGAGCTATTGGCACATGACAGATAAGAAGGGTTGCCTGTGGTTCAGTTTAATTCCTGAAGACCACAGTGATAAGAAGATTAATTAGTTACTTACTAACTGTAACTATGTTACTGTAACACAGTCAACTTAGTGGCTAAATGTGTAAGTCATCTCTTTAATAAGAGAACAAATTTCTCCAACATTAAAGGCAAGGAGGAAAAAAAATGTCTTTTTTATTCAGAAAAAGAATCTGATACTTTCATCATAGAATCTTTTAGGTTGGAAAAGGCCTCTAAGATCATCAAGTCCAACTGTTAACCCAGCACTGCTAGTACCACCACTAAACCACATGCCTAAGCACCTTGTGCACATGTCTCAAATACCTCCAGGGTTGGTGACTGCTGGGCAGCCCATTACAATGCCTGACAATCTTTTTGGTGAAGATATTATTCCTCGTATCCAATCTAAACCTGCCCTGGTACAACTTGAGGCCATTTCCTCTTGTTCTGTCACTTGGGAGAAGAGACCAATCCCCACCTCTCTGCACCCTCCTTTCAGGTAGCTGTAGAGAGCGATAAGGTCTCCCCTCAGCCTCCTCTTCTCCAGGCTGAACACCCCAAGCTCCCTCAGCCACCCCTCACAGGAATTGTGCTCCAGACCCTTCCCCAGCTCCTTTCCCTTCTCTGGACACGCTCCAGCCCCTCAATGACTTTTCGCAGAGAGGGCCCCAAAACCGAACCCAGGATTCGAGGTGCAGCCTCAGCAGTGCCCAGTACAGGGGAACAATCACTGCCCTGGTCCTGCTGGCCACAGTGTTCCTGATGCAGGCCAGGATGCCATTGGCCTTCTTGGCCACCTGGGCACACTGCTGGCTCATATTCAGCTGCTGTCAACCAACACCCCCAGGTCCTTTTCTGCTGGGCAGCTTCCCAGCCCCTCTTCCCCAAGCCTGTAGCATTGCAGGGGGTTGTTGTGACCCAAGTGCAGGACCCAGCACTTGGCCTTGTTGAACCTCCTACAGTGACCTCAGCCCATCAATCCAGCCTGTCCAGATCCCTCTGTGGAGCCTTCCTGCCCTCAGGCAGATCAACACTCCCATCCAACTGGGTGACATCTGCAAACTTGCTGAGGGTGCACTCGATCCCCTTGTCCAGGTCATTGATAAAGATACTCGAGAGAACTGGCCTCAATACTGAGCCCTGGGGAACAGCACTTGTGACCGGCCGCCAACTGGATTTGACTCCATTCACCACAGTAATTTGGGCCTGGCCATCCAGCCAGCTCTTTGATTTTATCAAGATGCAACTCTTAAATAATGCAGACAAGGCTGACTAAACACAAATTCAAGGTAATAAAGGTTTCATAAAAGATTATCTTAACATTGGCACAAAACTACCATCAGTCTATCTGTTGTTGAGGGAACAAAGAAACTCTTCTGAATGCAAAAGTACTGGGATATTACTCCTGCTGAAGTTAGCAGTTTATATTGGTTTCACTGGTTTATTCGTTATCTCAGCACATACTTGTTTGGCTCTGCATAATGCAGCACTTTTCTGCTTTAATTTTGAAATCAAAGTACTGAAATTGCAGCCCTGTTTTAAAGTCACACTGATGTAAAAGAAAAATTAACAGCAATTTTAGACAGAGCATGCTCCGAGGAACGTGTTTCTAAAGCAAGAAGAAAAAAACTGAGTAAGCTGAAGCGTATATTAATACTTTGCCTGCGTACAGTATGCTTCAACAGAGGACCTCAGACAAACCAGACCTCAGAAGATGCCCAACACAATCGAATGGAATATCTCAGTTGGAAGGGACCTACAGTGACCATCAAGTCCAACTGCCTCAACAATTCAGGGCTGACCAGAACTTAAAGCATGTTGTTAAGGGCATTGTCCAAATGCCTCTTAAACACTGACAGGCTTGGGGCATCGACCACCTCTCTAGGACGCCTGTTCCAGTGTCTGACCACCCTCTCAGCAAAGAAATGCTTCCTGATGTTGAATCTGAACCTCCCCAGCACAGCTCTGAACCATTCCCACATGTCCTGTCACTGGATAGCAGGAAATCGGCACCTCCCTCTCCACTTCCCCCCCCCCCCGGAAGCTCTAGAGAGCAATGAGATCACCCTCAGCCTTCTTTTCTCTAAACTAGAGAAACCCAAAGTCCTCAGCCGCTCCTCACAGGACATTCCTTCCAGCACTTTCACCAGCTTTGTTGCCCTCCTCTGGACATATTCAAGGATCTTCACAACCTTCTTACATTGTGGGGCCCAGAACTGCACACAGTACTCAAGGTGAGGCCACACCAACGCTGAGTACAGCAGGATAATCACCTCTCTTAACTGGCTGGTTATGCTGTGTCTGATGCACCCCAGGATGCAGTTTGCCCTCTTGGTTGCCAGGGCACACTATGGACATGTATTGAGTCTGCTATCAACCAGCACACCCCCAGCTGCCTTTCTGCAGGGCTGATCTGCAGCCCCTCCTCTCCCAGTTTATAGGTGTGCCCAGCATTACTCCATCCTAGGTTCAGAATCTAGCATTTGGACTTGTTAAATTACATCCCATCAATCACTGCCCAGTGCTACAATCTATCTAGATCCCTCTGCAAGGCATCTTCTCCCTCAAGAGCATCAACAGCACCTCCCAGCTTGGTATCATCAGCACACTTCCTAATGGTGCATTCAAATCCTGCCTCCAGACCGCTGGTAAATATATTGAACGGAACTGGGTCTGAGGAACACCACTGGTGACCGACCACCAGCCAGAAATGAAACCAAGATATGAGGAGAATGAATAGATCCAGTTTACAGATGGTGTAACAGAGGCACAGGTAGGTTTAAAATATCTTCTGTATCATGCAAATGGGTCAGCAAGACATCAGGAAACTAAACTATTCCTCAAGCCCATCTCTAGTCTGATCAGACTCCTCCCATGTTGATTCCTCAGCAGAATTCATTTCAGACAGAGGTTCTGAATACGAGAGTGAAAACCAAAGCAAGCAGTCAAAGACCCTCACCTCCCAGATGGTAGCGAGTGGCTGTCACAGTCAAGCCTGTGACACAGCTGCCACTGAAGAGTGCCGAGCCATCCTCCTTCACACCCTGCACGACCAACTGCAGCTCCTTCCCAGGCACCAGTCCACAAAGCTCTTGGGCCATGCTGGACTCCCCTAAATAAAGGGAAGAAAAAGTGAGAAAACGGTTTTATCTGTGCTGTTCCTTTGCAAAACAAAGAGTTTTCACATTTGCTCAAGAGAACATAAGCAAGAATTTATATCCACCTTCATAACAGAAAACAGGGTTTAGGTTCCTGAATCTGTAGAAATACAAAGAAATAAATCCTAAGATGTAATCCAAGTAGAAGCACTTATTAAAAATAAGGATCTGATGACTCTGGAGAGAACATTTTCCAATCTTATATAAACACTATCACGCAGCATTGCATATAGAAAAAGGTGAAAGCAAAATAGATCGATATTAGAAGTACAAACCAGACTTCAGAACTCTAAGAAACAAAACATTAAACACTACTGGATATAAAAAGAATCTAAAAAGACAAAGATGAAATTTGATAAAAATAAACTGCAGTACATCCAGTATTCCTAACACTTGAAAAACAGCATGTGAGAAACCCTTTGCTGGAGGACTTGTTCAGATCACAGCTTGACATTTGGACAGCTAACCTGTCCAGCCCTTCTCATGTCACAGCAAGTGACATTGATGCACTCAGGCCACTTCCAGTTGTCTTCTATCCTCCCATCACTCTTGAGTATAGAGAAGAACTGACATGATGTCCACTTTGATTCTTATGTGCCTATCACCCTAGTATCCAGGCACCAGTGCTGCTTTTTCCTAAATAAAGTAATTAGCCGGGGTAGGTCTTAAGTGCCTGTTTCTAATACATGAGTTTGCACCCAACAAGAGCCTCCCATATTGCTTATCGCCATTCCTTTTTCAGGCATTTAGGGAAATTCAGGTTTGGGCATTGGGCAGCCTGGTTTGCTCCACTAGTGCTTTGTGGCAATTCACTCAAGAAATTCACACAGAAACAAATTCTTTCTGGACTTCCATGACTCTTCTTTCACTAAGAAAAAAAAAAAACCAAAGAAACCAAAAAACCAACAGAAAACCAAATGCCTAGACCTCTGTTGGCACATCAGCTAGGTTTCACAGGTTGGCCCAATATCTCTTATATCTGTAAGCTCTTTGGAGTTTAACATCTGTTTCCTGACCAGAGAAATCTGGTCTGCAGACTAAAGCTCTTAAAATACAAGAGTATAGAATACTAAAAATTAACCATTGCCACATTAAAAATACAGATACAGACAATTCTTCATGTAACACGTAATTAAATGATGAAACTACTGCCACATGTCTCAGCTGATTAACTTCTAGATTGGTTCATAAAGCAATTACGAATATCCACAACAAAAAGGTGGCTCCAAGGCTGGAGAAAGGCTTTGGTTCACAGAACATCCAATCTAACCCTGGCCTTCCTTATTTTCACCTTCACATGCCCTTGAAGGAACTCATCCTTTAGTACCATTGTATCTCGCATCCTCTTTTGATATATGGACCTCACAGTCCACGTCTTTGCTTGAACTGAGCTTTCACTTGGAAAACCATTTTCTTTCCTTTTTTTTTTTTCCCCCACTCTGGAGCCCGTTTTGGCAGTGTAATCCCCTTTCACAGAACATGCGCATTCTTTTACCTCCTCTTCTCAACAGGTTCCTGATTTCTTTCATCTCCTTGAAGTATTGATTCAGCAGGGCAAAGCTCTCTGCAGCAGAATCGCCTGAGCTGCACTCTGACACCTTCAAATTGAGGAGCACGCGCTGCTTCTCCTCATCAATGCTCATCACCTTTGCGATCACAGTCTGTCCCACCACAAAGTGGTCCTTGGTGTCCGTCACAAACTTGTCGCACATGCTCTGTGCAAAGGAAACAAAGGGGCAAATGTTACTGAGCCCACCTGCAGAGCTCTTCAGAAGGGTTTAAGACTTCATGAAAATGCATAAGAGAAATTAATGAATACTAATGAAAAGCCATCAACTAAACTGAGTTACTGAAGTCACATAAAATCCTGTTTTGATGGGTTTAAACTGAAAGCAGGGAGATTTAGATTGGATATCAGGAAGAAGGTGGAGAGGGTGGTTAGGCACTGGAGCAGGTTGCCCAGAGAAGCTGTAGGTGCCCCATCCCTGGAAGTGTTCAAGGTTAGGCTGGATGAGGCTTTGAGCAACCTGGTCTAGTGGAGGGTGTCCCTGCCCATGGCAGGGGGGTTGGAACTAGATGGTCTTTAAGCTCCCTTCCAACCCAAACCATTCTGTGATTCTACGAATGAGGTCTTTTATTTTCATTTCAGAAGTGAATCAAAACACAAACCTAAAAGCCCCTTTTACCCAACTGGAGGAAGCTGTGCAAACGCAGGATCCACAGCCCGCCTGTTCCCTCCTGGTTACTGTACCTTTGCTAAAAGCCACATTTCAAGCATGCCCGATCACACACAAGCTGTTTACTGAAGTGAACACCATTGCTTACCACTTTGGGCGCCAGTCCTGTCACGCCAAAAGGGAACTCCACAAATACTCCAAAAGGCATCACATTCCTCACATAACCAGTCAACAGCATCCCAGGCTGGATTTCAGAGAAACTTCTCACAACTTGCTCCTCCTGGACAGCAGAAATCACTGCAGACTTTCTGCTCAAGATCTGAACAACCAGTTAGGAAAAATGGGAAAAGATTAATGAAAGAAGCCTGATGCCAAGCCAAATTCTTGGCCTTGCTAACCACTGGGCTAGAACACTTTTTGCAGGTTAGACAGTACAGAGGCTCAAAATCCTGCAATTCCAATTTCTGTCTTGACCTCTCTACACTAAAATTTAACAACTGATGCCTCTTAAGCTGCTCAGCAGAAAAGATGCACGCTTCACAGTAGCAGAAATGTCAGCCCTCTAATATTTCAGTTCTGATTTTTGGTAGAAAACCAAGATATTTTTTGTGCTAAGGTTGTGATATGCTAACAGCCCAGAAGCTGGTTAGGAAAATCAGGCAATTCACAACCAAGTCCTAGTTCTGCTAGGATTCTAGCAGCAGCTGAGCCTCGCTTTTAACACAAGCAAGTTATAACAGCTCTCTGAAGCATCACTAGCTTGACAGGTACTTCCACTTCAGTACGTAACTAGCGTATCTTCTGTACACTGCAGAACTCTGGATTCCTGGCAGATGTCTTCTTCCCTCCTCCCCCCTGCTTTGTTTGACTGGTTGAGATGGCAAAGGATACGGTCCGCTCTCCCTTGTTACTCAGGCACATGACTCTGGGTAGGACATCTCCCTCTTGAAGATAATGCCACAGGAGCTTGCAGTTGGTAACAAAGTCAGAAAGGTGCACTGTGGGAATCCAGGCTGTCACATTGCTTTCATCTTCTAGGACAGAAACCTCTAGCCCATTATCTTTCTTCCTCAAGACTTTCACATCAACCATCTGAAAAGAGAACAAACAGTGATATAAAATCACAAGTGTCTTTGAAGTCATCCCTTTTGCTGCACAGGGTACCAAATGCTGTGCTGCAGGGGCTCTGACGCGGCCTCTCAGCCGTATATGAGAAAAATCTCACATCAGCGGGGCCGAGCCTAGAAAGCATGCCACCACTGATAGTAAAATAAAAAGCAATTCTCAGCTCCCAGAGAAATCAAGAGTGAGAAATGGGTTGTGACGTTTTATTTGAAAGGCGAAGGGAATAATTTAAACAACACTAGAACGGTCCTGTTTCCTGCATTAGCAGTATCTGCAGGGTGCTGGAAACTGTTTTCATTCCAAAGACAACAGGGAAATATTTCAAAACATTTCTCTGAAGTTGTCTTTTTCCAGACAGCAAAAGCAGCTGCTTTAGGAGTGAGAACATCAGCAGCATCCAGAAGAGGGCTCCACGTAGGAATACTAATGTCTTGACTCCTTTATCAAGATATCTGACAACAGAGATCCTGGTTTTGACCCAGGAGGCCAACTACACAGTAAGAAATACATATTTAATGCTAGTTGTTGATCACCACCAACTTCTCTTAAAGCAAAGTTTTTCAAAAGTGATACCAAATTGTTTGGAAAATAAGTAGGAAAAGGAAAAACAGGGAGCAGACATTGAATTCAATACCTCTCCTATTTGATATTTCACTTCCTGTTTCTTCTTTGGAGTACATTCCTTTTTGTCGTCTGGGGCAGACTTGCTTGATAACCTGAAGGACAACAAGAGTCTCTCCTGCTGAGGCTCACATTTTAAGACCTTTACTTTAACAACCTGAAGCAACAAAAGGTAAAACAGAAGTTAGTTCAGCTGACCCTCTCCCTCTGCGTGCCACCACCTACAAAATGAGACAGGGTAATGCGTACACAGCACACTTTGCTCCCACACCTCAGGTGAGCAGGCCAGTGACTGTGACCTAACAGGTTCAACCACAGACAAACGTCCTTCTGATCACACAGATGGAAAATGGAATTACATAATCATTAAATGACTTGCTAAAAGCATGTGGCAGATAGGTCTGTAGCAGAGTTGAGAATAAAATTTACATCTCCAGATTTGCAGTCAGAAATCTTGACTAGAAAATTACCCTTCCCCTTAGCCAGCCAACAAACAGCAAGATTAAAGATGAACAGAAGCACCAGAACAAATAAGAAGAGGGCTGAGATCTAAGCTTGTTCACAAAAAAGACCAGAACTTGGTGAACAGCGTGGTTCCCAGAGTGCCTGGTTTAAGATGTGTAGGCTTTGAAACAAAGAGGAAAACCAGAATAATGCAGACGCAGAAAACCTTATCCTTCTGATTCTGCAGGCAAGACTTAACTTCCTTAGAAGAAATTGCAGCCTAGAACCCCAAACTTCTACTAAGATCACAGCAGCTCAACCAAGTGCCATCCTTTATCACGTCTCAGTGCCTCCTGCACACGAGAACAAATTGAGTCTAGAAATAAAGACAGCTGTGTAAAACACTCAAAGAAGAGCTGCCCCTTTCACACCCTTTCAAACACAAGGCATTGCATAGGTACATTAATTACCTGGCCTTCAATGAAGACTTTATCTGGACAAGATATAGGTTCTGAGCTCAGCTCATTCTTGGGTACCAGACCTTTGACATCATTGTAGAACTTCACAATGCAGCCAAACTCCCTCGCACACACCACAAAGCCATGTGTGATCAGACCTGGTTTTGCATCTTCGTAATTGCAGAGGACCGGAAGCTTTGATTGGATAAGACTTTTCTTTACAGTAAGGATCAGCTTCTTTCCTGTGGGATTGCACTCTAGCACCTACAAGAATCGAGTACAAGAAGGTTCAAAAAGCATGTCTGCCATTATCTGACCAATCCAGCTGCTAAATACTCAGAAGAGTGCAAAGCAGCTGAAAACCCTGTCTAGCAGCTCTCACCCGACACCTGACTGCATCTCCTATGTTGTACTTCTTCTCAGGCTGCTTCAGGACCACATCAGCAAGATGCAGGGATGGCACAAGCCCTTTAATCCCATCAGCCACTTTCACCTGCATCCCAATGGGTTTCAGAGCAAACACTTTTCCCTAGAAGCCAAAACAGGGAAAAGGATCAATAAATTCAGCATGAAAAGCAGACTGTGCACAGGTAGGAAACAGCTAAGACACTGCATCACCTATTACCACCAAATCTAATCACCCTCCAGAAAATAAAAACCTAGTCAAACCCACATGCCACCCAACCAGTCTGACCCAATAACTTTTATACATTCCATAGGTTGTTTTACAGCCTCTTTTCTTTAAGCATAGGCTACTTCTGCAAAATCCCTATTGACTCTAGCAAACTAGAATTGTTTCCACAGACATACCCAATACAATCATGACTCGGACATTAAAAACGACAATAACTGAGTAACTTTCTGGCCCTCAGCTGATTGTGATGGCAGACACACACACTTTTACTTTGAATGTGAGTTTTAGTTTCTTGGACTCAAGACTTCCTAAAAATGCCATGAACAAATGACTGACTGGCTAAAAGTTGATTGCCTTGGCAGCATCATGAATGCAAATCAGAACAAAATGGGAAAAGTATCACATCCTGTTAATTGAATTATACAAGAAGAGGTTTTTCTCATTTTTGTATCACTAGTCAGGATCAGAAGTGGAACATATGTATTCAGCAGAGGAAATGCACATTGGTTACATCACTGCTCTACACAGAACTGCCACATAGTGCTGTGTCAGTCCTTCAGAAGCTCACCTGCACCACATCCCCTGTGTGGATATCTTGGTATTGCAGAAACCGTGCTTCAATAACCTGACTAGGAAAGAGACACAGCAAGAGATGACCGATCAGTCAACTTGAAGGAAATCCAGGATAAGAGGAAACAATTCACTCTTTCCCATGTCCCCATTATTCCCAATACACACCAGTGCACTACAACTCCATAGTTCTTGTGATTTACTCCAGCTGACCCACCTCCCAAAACAGCTCTCTGGACATGAAGTTCAGGGAGGTTCACCAGGCAGCATTCCAGGTGACAGCCACACAGTTATGGCCACCAGCCATGGCTCCATCAAAGGGGAACCCATCACCTGCATTGCTTAAAGCCACACAGATGGAAATACTAAGAAGGAGTGAACAAAATGGGCGGGGACTTGGAAGATCAAGTTGCAATTTCCTGTTCAGCTACAGTCTTCTGACACGATCTCAGGAGAATGAATTTGGCCTCCCTGTGGCTCAGCCCACCAATTATACCAACGGTGCCCCAACTCTCTATAGTGTGGGGAGAATATGCAAGATGCTCAGATAACAGATACAAGCCAAAAACCCCAAATGGCAAGTTCCAGTCCAGCAAAGCAATGTAGTATTTTCCACTCTTGACCAAATCCTTCTAATCCTTCGAACAATTTTCCGGAAGGGTCTATGAAACTTACTACTTCAGAGATACAATACACATCTCATCCATTAGGCTATAGTCAATGATCCGACATTTATGTTTGCATCCTGACTTGAATAGGATAGGTTTAAAGGATTTTCTGGTTTTTGAAAGATGTTTCAACTAGAAGAAAAAAACAAATTACAATTTAGTGTTCGGAAAATGGAAGCACTAATACAGACCTTCGGTTGAAGTGGTAGCATCTGACAAAATTGTTCCTCTAATACACACTGTGCAGGTCTCACCAGTTCCTCCACAACCCTCCTACATTCCAAACTGAACAAGGGGAGGTATGATCTGACGAACACCTTCCCCATGGTCTTAATTTTGCTGTATTTGTCTCACAAAGAACATAAGGGAGGAACATAAAAGTAGAAAATAAAACAGCCTCCTTCTCCATGAGGCTAAGACAGCGATGGAGGGCTTCCCTCACTGCCCTGGTACTTACCCGTGCAAAGGCAAGAGTGCCATCATCAAGCTCGAAAATGGCACCAAACTGCTTGTAGAAAGCTTTCACTGTCGACTCCTCCACCACGGCCCCCATGCGATCACTGGAGAGCTGGTTTGGAGATCCCCCAGGGTGGAGGAAGGCCTGCCGCAGAGTAAGCCGCACCACCTTGGAGGTGGGGTGGACAGAGAGGATGCAAGCTTTCATCTGGAAGAAGGTAATGTGTTCGTTAAACACAAGTTTGTAAACCAAAGAAGAGAAAGGCACATGGCTCGTGTTTAGACATTATGCTTGGTACCTGAACTCTTTATCCATGACCACACAAGAGAGTTTCTATCACTTGCAAGTCTCTCATGCCTCCCAAATAAGCCTCCCATTACCCAAGGAATGGCATTGCTCTTTACAGCTCTAAAGCAGCCACGACAGTCATTCAAACAAAAGATGAGAACGACAGCTACCATCAGTAAGATTTCAGAGATGGAGAAGAGGCGTTGCAAGCAACATGCCAACTCCAGCCCTGTCACTGTCCTTACCACTTGATCTGGAGAATAGTTCATGGATTTCTCTTGGTCCACGTGCATGAAATCCACAATGCCAGTGAAGGAAGACAGAAAGGTCAGTTTGATCCCCAGCGGGGCCACCTAGAAAGGGAAAGGAAAAGATGCTGAAAAGTTTTGTGCTTGATTTTCATGCGGTTCATAAACAGAGAGCAATTCACCTACTTCACAAAAAGGCACTGTCAGTGCTAATCAACAAGCACATCACAAAACAGGACATCTGCCAACAAATCTGTTTGCTACATTATTTTGCAAAAACAAACCTTAAGTTTTTCAATAATGCTGGGTTTACTCTGAAGACCACTGCTAACCTGTGGGATATTTTTCCTAGACAAAGGCCAGAGAAGCACAAAATGGATCCTTTTCTGCTTCAAGCTTCATCACCAACTCCAGATGGAAGCATCACAACCAGGACAGAGATCAGACCTTACGTGAATGAAGTGTCCAGCAGATAACAGTGTTTGCTATTGTAAAGTAACTGAGCCCAAGCACAAAATTTTCCAGGGCATAAACTTCTATCTCTACATCACCTGTCTCCCCACCTTCAGCAAGACTCAAACAAAAAGAACAGAGCTTACCTTCTGCACTCGAGCTTTCACCACCAGCCCTGGCAATAAGTTAGAGAGCGTCCAGTTCTGTCGCTCTGTCGCAAGGGATGCGGCAACCTCTGATCGATCAATCGACAAACAGACCACTCTTCCCTTGTTCTTTACCTCCACAATCAGACAGTTCAGGTTCTGGCCTATTTTCAAGTCAGACCCTACAAAGACAAGTCACAGCATAAAACCTCCACCAGGAACACTCATGGATTCCCTTCCACTTTTTCCAAAGCTTTTTCAGTTCTTTCTCTTGTAAGAAGTTAGAACTCCCAGTCCAAGTGAAGTCTACTGCCAGCAGGGATCGATGTACTTGGAACAGTCCAGAACAGCCATTCAGAGAACAGGCTGAAACCCACGGGCTTGTTGCAGAGCAGTCACAAAACTGCTGTTTTCAGCAGCTCAAAAAGATTCCACCTTGAGCCAATCTCATGAGGTGCACTAACACCGCAGATATCAGTCTTTCATTCCTGTCATTCTCTACCTCCACTTTAACCCCAGCATCTCCTCCTGCACTACTACTTACCCTTCTTGACTGCTTTGATGTAATTTTGGGCTTTCTGACGAGGCAGGAAAGCATGAGTCCCACTGACGCCAATATCAATGAGGTAGCCATGGTCTTCTACACTAGACACAATGCCAGAGAGCAACTGTTGGGAGGGAAGCACTGCAATTCAGTAATGTGACAGAACAGCTGTTTCTTCAAAGAATGCACATCTGGTAAGAGATTCCCAACCTAAATACTCACTTGTTTCATGCAGACTGACAGAACACTACATTCTTTTTTAATTACACAGCTCATCTGGCAGTGGGGTCTAGACTCTTCCCTCATTCAACTATGCACGTATGGAATTCACAATCCAGTTGGGAAAAAAAATTGGGATGCTCGCAAAAACAGCAGATGCTCTAATTCTTCACAGACAGTGTGGTGAGGCACTGGGACAGGTTGTCCAGAGAAGTTGTGGATGCCCCATCCCTGGCTGTCTTCAAGGCCAGGCTGGATGAGGCTTTGAGGAACCTGGTCTAGTGGAGGGTGTCCCTGCCCATGGCAGGGGAGTTGGAACTGGATTGTCTTTAAGCTCCCTTCCAACCCAAACCATTCTATGATTCTATCATTCTAAGTGCAGGCATGTGCCTGCAACCACACAGCTGGAAACACAAAACCTAAACAACTAAACACCTCTGCAAAGCAGGTTAAAGATTATTCTCTGCAGAAATAACAAAGAAATCTACTAAGAAATAAATCATTAAATAACTTGTCCATATGTATTTCATGACTGACAACCTGGAACCAAGACCCAGTACTTCCCTCTTCTCCCAGGTCTCTTCCATGGTGGGAGCAGCTCCACGTTCTTCGCTGATCCCATGCAAGGACAAACTGAAATGTTTCCCTACGCACTGTGCAAGAAGCGCCCTCAGAGCCTAGAGGCTGTGACAGACCCAGAACACGTACCATGCCCGATGCCAGTGCCGAAGCGTTCAGACCCTTATTGACCTTCTTGGGGTCGATCGATAATTTGATGCTCCGACGTCCGTCCGCATTTTTCTCAGCACTGGTAACAATGCACCTGACCAGTGTCCCTGGAGAATACATGTCTGAGAGTGGATTCAAGTCCTGCCCAGCAAGACAATCAAGTGAGAAACAAAAATTTTACAATATTAAACAATATAAGAAGGCCAGAATTTGTTACTGAAGCAGACTTTGAAATCAAAACCCCATAGGCAAGTCCTGTTTCTCTGTCAACGCTGCAATAAAAGGCAGGAAAGTGCCACAAACACCAGGATCTCAATATAGAGGCAAAGGTAACACGGTGTCATGTTAGCAAGACCAGTAGGCTTCGCTTAAAAAGGAATACAGTGTGGGCTGGAGTCATGCAGCTGAGGAACATCTACAGTGCTCACCTCCCTCTTTACCAGGGAAAAACACCACCAGCAAAAGGCTAGCGAACCTGGTAGATCCCATATTCCACACCACTTTGGGAACATTCATGGAGTGCTGACACCAGAAGGATGGAGGAACAGTTTACTCCACCCTCTTTCTTTCTAGCAGTCAGCATTATCAGGAAACTGCAGTTTGCTTGGAAAAGCCAGTTCCAAACCAAGGTCAGTCTACATTAGCACTATGGAGCAGCATGTTGCATGTGGCCACACACAGTGAAATTGCAAGGACCGTGCTCGTCCCCACACCCTTGAGAAACACTTGCACCCTCACATCATTTTCCAATCACTTCCCTAATTTCTTCCCATCATTGCCCACTGCCAGGGATCAGTATATAGCGTCAGCAGCAGACAGGCAACACAAATCTCTTCTGTTCAACACAAGAGAGGTTCTGAGGTATTACTAACACTCCCTAGCTCCCAGGCGCAATTCACAGCCCCATTCCAAGGTCTCACCTCCAGGAGTTCTCCTTGGGCCACCTGCTGGCTCAGCATTTTGCTGTAGGCATCGCTGATTTGCGTGACCGGCACAAACCCTGACAGTCCATTGGGCAAGCTGATAACTAGCTCGTAGTCACTGACCTCTTTTATACAACCAAGGAGCAGCATCCCCTCACAGAGTGCCTAGGAAAGCAGAAGGAATAGCATGCGGTGGATATCTTGGCAAGTCAGTGATAACAGGGTGGTGAACACACTTTTGTATCACATCACTGATGTATTTTACAGGTTTAGTCAGGAAGAAATGCCATTTTTATGTAGCCCGGAAGAGATATACACAAAATTGTACATTTATACACAAACCTCAATTGTGAGTGGTTCAATATTCACGGTGTTGTCTTTAGCAGCAGATATTTTGTCTGCCTTGAACTTTTTCTGCTTTCCTTGATCCCTCTGGCTCCTTTTTCTTTTCTGGGATTGTTCTTCATGGTGAACCTAGAGTAAATCATAAGCAGGAAAAAAAAAAAGTGGATAAAGAGATGAACTTTGCACTAAGGCAGAAGGGGGCTGCCAAGAATAAAATTACAAGAAAATACTAGGATTGGAGGAAAAGAAAAATAACAACCTTGGTAACTGCTACATGTCTACATACAATCCTTCCAAATGATCTCCTGGACTGAGGTTGATCATCTACATAACCGTGAATCTTGGGGACGGAAAAGAGCAGCACTAGTGATCTGCACTTTACTACAGAGAAAGACCCAACTGAGTCTACATCCACCAACGCTAGCCTCATTACACAAGCCCTTCGAGATAAGATGCTTGTAGGAAGTTATCAGCTAAAGCCTGATAATTCTGATTGCACTTTTCCTGTCACCACATTCAACATGCATCAGACATCCGGTATCTTTAAGAGATCACAAGAAAGGTGTCAGCAGTTATTTCTTTCTGGAAGTCCCTTCTATAGTTTACCATAAAAGTAAGGGATGGGAAGGATTGCAGGTCATATTCTGACAGCGGAAGAGCTCTGAGAAGAGTTAATCAAGAACACGCTAATGACATACATCAAACAAATTGTCCCGCTCTAACTTTGAGATGCGCGTTTTTCCCTCTGTGGGTTTTTTCTCTATACCCCCTCGAGGAAAGTTTTCTTCTGTCGATGCCATGTTTGCACTTCTATAGGACAAATGACAAAACAGAGGTTAAATGTGCAGTTATCACACCTGTTCCTCCCAAACACTGCAAAGACAAGAGAGTGAATGTCCCCCACACTAAGAAAGAATTCAGATGGCTACTTCACAGTTAGTCAGTGATGAAACAGAAACTCATACCCAGATGTATTTAACAGTTGACTACACTGAAGTGTTGCAGTGGTCCATCTAAATATGCGCACCCCTAACACTTTTTCTTCTTGTCCAATTCTACTGAAGTATTCATTTCTGAAGGCATTTAGATGCACCACACAGATACTCATAAAACTGCTTTAGCTGCAAGTTTCCAGAACAGATCCCTATTGTACTCAGTGGACAAGCTGAAATTAACAGCTTCAGTCACCAAGGAGAAAGCTGCGAGTGGAACACTAAGTTTGGTCTGCATTTTTACTCTTGGATACCACCCTTAAAGGTTAATTCAATATACCTTTGCATAAGGTATATCTCCCTACGTAGATTTAATAGGCATGTTTAACCTGACTATGGTTCAATTAGTAAACAACACTTTAATTATTAGGCGAGGATTGGCATGCTGTTTATTCCTGTAGTCAACGGTACTTCTACGGCAATCAGCACTATGTTGACAAATTTAAGGTAGCCTGCTACATAAAACTCCTTCAAACGCGACGGGATATAATAAAATCGAAGGTTATCGAGACACGCTTCACCCCAGGGCGCGCTAAGCAGCGCCTTCCACAGCCGGTAACTGAAGCGGCTGCACAGGCCCCGCCGCGCAGCCGGCCCAGGCAGGGCTGGAGCTCTGCCCGCAGAGGTCTTACCTCCCCCGGCCGCTGCCGCTGTGGCCCCCGCAGCCCCTCGCCCGCTGCCGCCGGGTGCCGGGCCGCTGCCGAGGGAAGCCCAGGAAGGGGGAAGAGGACCGTGCGCCGCACGCGGGGACCACGGAGAGCGGCCGGAAGCAGTCTGCGGGGTAAAGGGGAAGCGGAAACGACGACGCTGCTGCTCAGCCAACCAGAAGGAAGGGGGCGGGGAGAACGCGCTCCCTGTGGGGTGCAGCCAATCCGCGCGGTTCGCGGCGGCTGCGCGCGGCGCTCGGGGGCCGCCATTTTGTGTGAGGGCGCTGGCGAAGGGCAGAGAGCGGCGGCGACACGGTGGTGGCGGCGGCTGAGGTATCCGTGGGCGCCTCCGGGGGAGGGTGTCGGTCCCGGCCGCAGGCCCTCATCCTCCCCTTCTTCCCTAGGGCTGCGCCGCCGGGCGGGAGCGCGGCTCTGCACGGCGCCGAGCCGTGGCCGTCCCCCGGGGCGCCCGCGACCTTCAGCCGCGGTGTCGCTCCCCTCCGAGTAGCGGGAGTCGCCGCTTCGCGTCCCCCTGTGCGACCTGAGCTGAGGCGAGGCGGCGCCGGGGTCGCGGCTGTCTGAGCACAGCGAGATGGGCCCTGCTTCAGCGCGGGGCTGGGGCGAGCGCGGCGCCCGCTGTCAGGGCACCGGCGGGGCGGGCCGGGCGTGGCGGGGGCACCGGGCTTTTCCGAGAAGGAGAACCTGTGTTGTGATGTCAGGCCTCTGAGCCGCCCCCTGAGGGACGCAGTGACTCTTCTCCAGGCTCCTGCATCGGTCAGGCATAAGAAAACGTGACCCTGGTTTTCGGAGTCGTGCGCGCCAAGTGTGTAGGGGGTTATTTCCTTCAGGCGTGCAGCTGCTGCTGCGGAGTCAGCCCAGCTGCAGGCACACATACCTGGTTATACACCAGGGACAGTCCCTGGTTGGCTTGGCATCAGAATCACAGAATGGTGGGGGTTGGAAGGCACCTTACAGACAATCCAGTTCCAACCCCCAGCCATGGGCAGGGACACCCTCCACTAGACCAGGTTCCTCAAAGCCTCATCCAGCCTGGCCTTGAACACTCCCAGGGATGGGGCACCCACAGCTTCTCTGGGCAACCAGTCCCAGTGCCTCCCCACCCTTGCACTGATAACACCCTCCTAACAGTTGTGTTATTGAACATAGCGCCTGCTAAAGCAGTTTCCTGTATCCCTCTTCTGGGGTACTGGTAGCAGCAACATCTGTCTGGTTTGGTGGGTGACCATACGGCACGTGTGCCGCTTTTGAGGCGAGTGACAAGACAAACAACAAACGTCTGTCCTAAAGATGGTAAAATATATCTCTCAACATTCAAAAGAAAACCCTTTTCATTATAAGGGTGACCAAACACTGGAACAGGTTCCCCAGAGCAGTTGTGGAGTCTCCATCCCTGGAGATACTCAGAACCTGACTGGTCCTGAATGACCTGCTGTAGCTGCCCTGGCTTTGAGCAGGCTGGGGTTTAACTATGCAATCTCCAGGGTGCCAGCCTCCACCATCCAGTGACTGCAGGTATGCTACTGTAGCCCTGCCAGGCTGTTGTTAATTAACTTCTTAGGCTAGACCTGAAACTTTGGTTCAGACAGACGGGCAGAATGCAAATGTGTGCCCTCGTGCTCAGTGTTTTCGTTCCCGTGAAAGCACTCTGAGGCTTGGTAGCTGGCTCAAGTGGCTTGCTGATTTAGCTGAAAGCTAACTAGGGAAAAACAAAGTGGTTTTAGCCAGATCTGTAAATACTAGGGTGGGCAAGTAAGATGCAATAGACATGTGCAACTGAGAGCAGGGCAGTTCTTGTTAACAACACGTGCACTTTACTGTGGTGTAAAGGTTGCAAAGTGGCATTTTGAATTACAGAGTAGTGGTCTGGTGTGAATCTTGTCACTAAGGTTTTTGATATGTAATTGAAGTCATTTCTTAGCTGAACCGGTGAAGATTTATCTTAATTAGTTACTGCAGATTCCAGAACAATTGTAGAAATTGGCCTGTGTTGAAAGGTTGTGTAGGCAGGACTGGCAGGCCTCTTCTTTCTAAGTGCTTTCAGGAATTTTCCCTTTCGTCATCATCATCATATTGACTTTTGGGGGGTTTGTTCATGTTTAAATGTGGTTGAATGTTGAAAATCATAAATGTTCTTCCCTTCAGAACCCTTGTTTCCTTGTCTGCCCTTGTGCCACCTGTTTTGTACCTGAAGATGCAGTGCTCTGAGTGCCTGCTCCTTATGTACATCCGGTGTCTGTTGAATGTCCTGAAAGCAGATTTAATAGCAAGGGAAGTCTGAAGTTCAGCGCAGAGTTTAGTTTGATTTTTGTACTGGTCCCGTCCAACTGACTGTAAAACCCATTAACTGTCTCGTATTGCTTGTTAGGACAAGTGACCATGGCTGGCCATGACTCGGGATCGCAACACCAGTTCACTGGATTTCAGAAGTACTTCAATTCCTATACCATCACAGGCAGGAGGAATGTATGTACTATGTATATTAGCTTTTCTAGTCTAGTTTGATGGTGTTTTCTGGAGTTTAGCCTGAAACTAAACTTAACTTTTATGTTTTCCAGTATGTAATAGCAACGTACACAGGTGTTGCAATGCTCATCTTGTATTTCAAGCTTAGACCTAAAAAGAAAACTCCTGCCGTGGCAGATAAGTAAATGGTAAGTCATTGATGTTCTTCCAAGACTGGTGCCAGCCCAGTAAGAAAGAGTGACAAAGGACAAGTTGCTCATAATACATTGCAGTGAGAGAGGGAGAGAGAAGCACAGGCATGGGAACTTCATACGTACCATTTTAAACCCAAACTAAACTACAGCGTCGGCTTATTTGGGTCATTCTGAGTGAAGTAGGTTGTTAAAGGGGGATGCAGAAAGCGTGGGATACCAGTATTCTCTTTGTTCTTCTGACTCAGTACATGGGACTATGGACAGCATGCGGGGAGGAAGAGCAAGCAAGGGTTCAGGAATGGAAGGATGTTGCAGCTAGATGTATCAGGCTTTGCCTACAACTATTAGGTGCTTCTGGTCTGCCCTTTTGCTGTAAAAGAGGGATAACTGTTGCTTTGTAGGGTATTGAAATCATAAAGTAGTACTTGAGGACTTAATGCCTGCTTGGACTTTGCCAGTATAACTAAAACCTTCCTCTGACCACAGTGAAGGAGCACCATACAGTGGAACTGTATATATTGCACACCTGATTGTGCAAGGCCCGTATAGAACTGATTGGACTTGCATAGCAACAACCAAGTGTTACAGAATTCTAGACCCACTCTCAAATACAACATTTCCACTGAAACAGCGTTTTGAAAACACCTGGGGGCTGTCCTCATAGTCTGCGAGCAGGAGTAGGAAACAGTAAGCTTGAGCATCCTTGTTGTACGCTAAAGGGACATTGGTCATTTCTTCCTGGGTGTGCTGAGCTGTGCCTGCTCGTACCTAAAAGGGTTTGGGCGTGGGGCGGGGGGATGCTCCGTTACGAGGGCTGCTGCGCAAGGCTTGCTATGTTTGATCTCTTCTCTTGGCAGGTTGCTGGCATGTCTGAACCTCCAGTCCCTGTCAATGTAATGCAAGCTGATGACCTGTTGTGGCTAATAAAATATAAATAATTATGTGTTTTCTTGGAAATATGAGATGGTGCAAAAAAGCATACATGTGGGACTTTGCCTTTTTTTTTTTCTTTCTAACGTCAAAACCAGTTATTTGTAGTGGAGATGGAGTAGCTGCTTCCTGTCATTCCTATCTTAACTCTTCTGCTGTTACCTCCTGGAGTGTTCTGAGCACCTGGTAGTAACGTAGGAAAGGCAGCACCACCATAGTGGCGGCACAGAGCTCACAGCTGATCAGAGCATCCCCACGCCCCCCGTGGCACAGCAGATGGCTGTGAGCTTACGTGGTTTGCAGTCACCTTCTTCCTCCCGTTTCTTGCATTCCAAGCTAGTGGCTTACGTGGAAACCGGGACTTCTTCGCTATTATGAACACAGTGCAGATTACAGCTTCTGCCTCAGTTGTCCGTATTTTGCATGGAATAGATCGATCGGACTGTGGTGGTCAGGCTTTTTCTGTCACCAGCCCCTCTTGCAGAGGTAACTGCCAGAAAGAGAGTGGCCTACTTTGCTGATGTTGTAACTGCATGTTCATGAACAGCGACCTAAGTAGTTCAGTGCTGGTCTTTCCTGGACACAGACTCCTAACGAATGAGGTGATCCCACCAGTCAGACGTATTCAGCCCCCTACCTGCCTGTCACCTTCTCCACAGTGTCTTTATTGCAGTTAAAACTCGGTACCTTCCTCAGCTGTCAGTTAGTGCTGCGTTGATGTGGTTGCTGTTCTTGGTGGAAGGGTGCCAACAGCAGGGGTTGAACCTGGGGCTTCTGATGCTGAAGCGTGCAAATACGCTTCCCAAGCTGAGGGCAGCAGGAGGTAGGCTTGGCTGCTGGAAAAAAAGGAGTAAATTAAAGGGCCTTTGTGCTCTCGCCCTCTAGTTCATGTATCTTAAAGCCATTTGTACATGCCGGGATAAATCTAGTCTTCCCTCGGAGTTTGTTACACAAGTGGCCGCTGCTGTTACGCAACTTCCAAGGTGAATAATGGTTGTTCTGACAGTGTCATCAGTGTGATTAGCTAGAACCCATCACCTACCCTTAAATGGGATTTACGTGAAATGGCTAGTCACTGAACCCTTTCCGAACTGCTCTCTCTTGGCAGTGCTCAGAGTGAACAAGCACTGCTCTTGCTTCTACTGCAGCCAGCTGGGGAACATACCTTCTTGTAACATACAGACACAAACTATGTGGTTTTAGTATTTATTACAATATCAAAAGTATAAAACTGTACAACGTACAAAGGCAGAATGTGGCAGTGTTTTCTTGAAGCTGTCAAAACTGTACAAGCTTTTCAGGTAACTTGTTTGATTCACCGTAACTGGTCACATGGAGAGCTTGGAAATTTTGTTGAGGTACCATTACACACACAAAAAAAGTCCATAATAATTTAGTTTTAACCTTTTTATTTAAACAAAATTTCCAGCTGAGCTTCCTAATGAATTTTCCACCCTTTATTTTGATGTATAATGCCTGTAATACACCTTTACTCCAAGAGTTAGGGTCGGAGAAGGGATGAGAGGGGAGGTAGTTCTCCATGTACTTTACCTTAGAAAGTCCTGGGTTTATGTTCACCAGAGAGCCAGCAGGCTGTTCCAGTGTCCAAGCTCTTACTGGAAGTAATAAGGAAGGAACAAAACACAGGTTTCCCTGTGTACAGCTTGTAAGAGACCCAAAAAACCACCAACAACAACAAAAAACCCCAAAGCAAGAACAAACCCCAAACCACACCAAACAGCCTGTCCTTCGGTGGTGGTGGTGTGTTCTGTTCACAGACCCAGAAGGAAGTCACGCTTCCCAGTGTTTTGCCATGCTTCCTTAGAAATAAAGCACTGAGCTGCATGGGTTGTCCCGGAGGATTTACTGAGCGCAGTGAAACTGTCACTTCAGCACCCAAGATGGTCTTCCCAAGGCAAACTGGTAATACCCTTGGGACAGAGTGACCCTTTTACTCTGCAGTAACATTGCTGTGTCTTGGCTGGTTTTACATTTGGATATATTAAACTTTATGCAGACAGAAGACAGGCTTTTAAAATTCTTTTAGATCTAATACAACACAAAATGGTTTAAGTCCACTTTTTTAACAATGGGTATTTCAGTTGCGCCTCAGTCATCCCCCCTGTTGTTGGTTTGCCTTATATTTCATACAACAAAGTAACGATAGTCAGTAAAGTTCCCATTGCACTTCTGGTTGTTTATCACACTCGGAGCACTGGCTACCTGTGAGAACAGACCTGTGTTTCTGGTACCTCAAAAGAGCACAGGAGTTTGAAATCTTTCCAGGACTTAGTACTTGGCTGCGTAAGACCCGTACATGGAACCTGGGGTAGTTCCCCGCGAGGCTCTGCCCACTGGACCTGCTCTTTCAATGCCCTGTGTGTTGCTGTGACACTCACCGTACCTGTCGTCCAGGCCACAGTGAATTAAACTACATTCTTCTTTTTGAAACCGAACAGTTTTTGCTTGTGTTTGATGAAACGTTTGCTATCCATGAATTAAGTGCTTTAAAAAAAAATTGTTGGAGAACACATACCAAGGCTGTTCACTTTCCACAAGTTTCAGCAGAGCTCAGTCCCATCTCTGAGACGGCCATTTTCATATACATATATATATTTTTTCATCACAAGCACCGTAAACAATTCCTTCTTTTACAGCCACGATGTCTTGTCGATCTCCAGCCCTTTCAAACTGTGGATCAATACGAAATAGCAGAACTGAGGAGACGCTGCTTGCTCTAGTTTACATAGTTTCGTTTTTCCTGCAACCGACTAGGTCCACCTTGCACAAGACATTCCTCCTCCTCTCACATCCTGAGGTCACCACTGCAGTGACTTGGCACAGTCAGTCTCACAGCTTCCTGGCTTACTGCGAAGTGTAGGCTCCTGCAGCCAGCAGCAAGTTTCTGCGTGTAAAGTGGAGGTGTACGACCGGCGTTGATTTGGTCATGTATGAACCTAGTAACAAGTCCTGTGAGTTTTCAGGCAAGTTTATATGTCCAGTAGCTGTCGTGAAGTCGTCCGTTTCTAAATCTTCAAATGCTTTCACAGCATCCCACAGACGAACGGTGTTATCCATTGAACCTAAGAAAACAAACCCAAAAAGGCACACCGACTGGGCAACCTGTTCCAGTGCCTCACCACCCTCCCCGTGAAGAACTTCTTCCTGATATCTAACCTAAATCAATTTAAACCCATCACCCCTTGTCCTGTCACGACAGGCCCTTGTAAAAAGTTCCCCCCAGCTTCCCTGTAGGCCCCCTTCAGGTACTGGAAGGTGCTATAAGGTCTCCCCAGAGCCTTCTCCAGGCTGAACCTGCCCAACTCTCTCAGCCTTTCTTCATAGGAGAGGTGCTCCAGCCCTCTGAACAACAGAAGCTTCGCTGTTTCCAATGAGTCTTACCTGATGCTAAAATCTCCCCATCTCTACTGAATCTGAGTGCGTAGACGGTGTCAGTGTGCCCTTTCAATTCTCCAACCATCAAGCCGTGTCCGATATCCCACAGCAGGACTCTTCCATCTGTTGCTCCAGTAGCCAGGAATCGTCCATTGGGAGAAAATGCCAATGAATGAATTGGTCCCTAAACCAGACATTTGGGGGAGAGGCCAAACAAGTTTAGTTAAGTCTGTTCACAGTCAGTCAAGCTGTATTCATTCCAAACACTACTCCTCAGGATCCCACCGCAGAAATAAAATCACTTTCAGGCTGTGAGTGATATGCCTGTACCTTATGTCCAGTGAATATTCTTACACAGTTCCCATTCAAGACATCCCAGAGCCGTACAGTCCTGTCTGCGGAGCCCGTGGCAATATAGTTAGAGTTTGGATGAAAACGGGTACACGTCACATCAGCAAGGTGGCCAGCAAATATCCGTAAAGGCTGGTAGTGATCCGTTGCCCACAGACTGAATAAAAAAAAAAAGCTTTACTGATAACAAGGATCCTGATCAAGTTCAGAATCTGTTGCACAATGAGGAATAAAAGGAAGTAATTATGCAGTGGTTTCTTACTGGTCAGTTTATTGAATCAGCAGGATGTGTTTTGGAAAAGTATGCTTTACAGAAGGGAGAAATGAAGAATTTCCTGTCCAGTTGTTAAACAACTGGAAGGGAATACTTATAATCAGATGGCCACACAAGAGGACAACATCTCTTTAGTCATCAGATAAGCTGATGTGTGTTGAACAGGGATTAAAAAACCCTATATTAAAACATTTGTGCAGTATTTTAATTGACATGAAATAAAATTAATTTCCAGTAATAGGGTAGAGTATATCAGCTAATCACTTCCAGGGCTAATCCACCAGAAACTGACCCAGACAAGCAAAAAAACCCATCCAGTTTCTTACCGAGCCACTCTGTCATGTCCCCCTGACACAAAGTAGTAACCATACGGAGAGAATTGCGTATCCCATACTGGATAGTTGTGTCCTTTATATCCCACCAAACACGTGAACGTTTGGAGACTCCACAATCTGACGGTGCCGTCTTCAGAACAGGACAACAGATAGTTCCTGTCACAGGAGAAAGTGTAAGATATTACACATCAAACCTAGGCACAGCCTGTATAACCTCTGCATAAACAGTCTGAGATATCTATGGTAAGAAAAACTGTCCACTGAGCAGCGTCTGTTCAGCATGTCACATATAAATCAGCATTTTGGAGGGGTAAACAACAACAACTGATTCAAGCAGAATCCAGCCTAGGCCCTTATGCAAAGAATGGATATTGGTGACTAATTCTGATGACACAGCCATGCTGAGGGGAGAAAAAAAAAATGTAATTAAAAAAAAAACACCACCAAAAAAACCACAGAGCTGGTCTTCACCCAGGAATTCCACTTATATGAAAAAATTACTAGTAAACTGATATACTATTACTTAAAAAAAATCTTTTAATATAACTCTGAACAACATTTGAGGATTCCCTGAAAGAGAATTCATATCATGTTCCCACTCTCAATTCATAATTTTAGACTCTATATTCACGTTCCACACAAAGTTTACTTCTCAGCTGTGTTTCGGTGATAGCTGTTTCCTGAGCAGACACATACAAAAGCAAAACTTTAGGCATTTAAACCTCTTTTCCACTGTCCAGACTCTCGTAATTACATAATGGTTTTAAATCTCGTATTTTAAAGTCATTATTCCATACATTTTGCAAATAAAGTCTCAACAGAGTATGAGAAACTTGAAGAAGTGCCATGATTGCTACTCAGTCTGGTTTCATGTTTTGCAATACTATAAGCAAAATCAATGCTGCAGTATTTTTCCCCTCTACAATCCAGTTATTTAAAACCCAGCTTAAACTACACTTTGCAAAATAGATAGTGGATTTCGCCATCGAAGCCCTGAACCTCAAGAAAGGTGCCGGCACCCACCACTCCAGCTGATTTCAGCAATAGCTGACAGCGCCCAACACCCCGAGCATCACAAGCACTTACGCTCGCACACAGTTTCTTATAAGCTGCATAAACAACAACTGCTTTAACCTTCTGGAAAAAGCTGCGTGAAGACCAAGTTTGCATTCAGAAGCGTACAAGTAAAACTCAAGGCAAGCAAACTAGTTAGCTTGTAAACTTATTTTACCTATCAGGACTGAAGCTGGTGCCATAGACAGGTCCACTGTGACCATATAAAATCTTCAACTCACTTGCTGTTTTCTCATCCATGATCCTCTCCAAGACATCGTCTGATTCTTTGTCGATGAGACTGAGGTCTGCAATATTTCAAAGTTCATCTATCATAATAACTGTCAGAAGTTCAAAGATAAATGCCATGGACAGGAAAACAAATAATGTTCTCTCTAAAAGAGTCAAGCATGGTGTGAACAACACAGAGTACCTCGGAACTGATAAATTTGAAATACACAATGGCACTTAATCTCTTTTTTACTACTGTAGAAGGTAAAAGTAATGCTTTACGTAAATAATCTCTTTCTTAAGTCTTCACTAAGAGCTAATATAAATTAATCCTGAGGTGTTATTTTTCATACATATTTGTTCAACCTCCAAACACAGTAACACCTTCTTGACAGATGCCAAATTTTCATGCCTTTTCCCAGGAAGTTAAGACGCCACAAACACGCTTTTCAGACATGTTTTGACAGCTGCCCACTACACACAAAATAACTTTAGTCCGTAGGCTACTGCTTGCGGAACCTCATGACCACATCTCTTAAATATCTGGATTAAGAAACTTCTGCGTGGTATCTAGCTTCACGCGCAACACGTTGTTACATAAACAGCCGAATGAAAGCAGCCTGGTTTCCATGAATTTGTGTAGGTGTTGAGCTACAGGACATCTTCCTCCAGCCTTCTCAGAGCTCCCTCCTACGATTTTTCCCAGGGTACATCTAGACTCTCCCCTCTACCACCTAAACCCAACTGTCTACTACACTCTAGAGTTACCATCCAGTTAAGAAGCAAGATGGTTAGTACCACACCAGTTATGGCTAGTTCCAAGCTCCCTCCACCTCCCAGCAGGTGTAGACAACCAGATTGCTCACTCCTCCAAAACTGTTTCTAATGGTAGTACGTAAGATGCAATCACACAGCTGGGCGCAGACTGTTTCTTCAAAGTGAAAGCACGTAACGGCTGGAGACAACTCTCCCACCACAGCCAGCTTTCTCTGTTCACGCAAACACAGCCATCACAAGCAATGCGTGCTTATATTAAGTGTTATTGTCTTAATTACCTGCTGCTGTTTTCACACTACGCAGCTTTTTCGGAGTCACAGACCACACTCTGACAGTAGAGTCAGCAAAGCCTCCTACAATCATGCTCGAGTCATCTGTAATATCCACTGCAGTCAGACCCTGCGCACAAAATACCCATTTACATTGTCTGCGTCTTTCGGGGCGCATTTCAAATATTACAGAATCCTAAGTACTAATAAGAAAATTAACTTCTTTACAAAACAAGAGGGAATTATTCTGGGATAGACAAAAACACAGGTAAATTCTTGCACCGCTAATGCTATACGAATGAAGCACAGTCAGGAGTGACAGTCCTGTTTTTCAGTATTCTGGGGCAAAACATCTCCTGTATTCTGCAGAATACAATTAAGGCCCCCCACAGGAAAACAAAAGAAGGAATTACGGCAAAATCAAAGCAAAACCAAGGAACATGGGAATTAAAGGAGTCTTTAAAGAGAATTTTGGAACCTAAAATTTTTAATGCTTATTCCAAATACTCCACTAACCCTTGCCAACTCTGGGAAGTCGCCTTTCTTCATTAAGAGTGATGATTATCATTTTGATTCCCTTTTCCATATTACCCAAATTCTTCTTTTACCAACCTGGTAAGCATTGAGGAACGTGTAGAAACAGATAGAGGGCAGGCACTCTGGGCCAAGACGCACACGCCTTGCGGCTTCCTTCATATTCATTACTTTATCCAGCTTGTCAGAGTCTTTCAGTTCTGGTAGAGGAATTCTACAAGAAGCACACATTTTTACGAACTAAAAGCACCTTCCATATTGTTAATCTAAACAAAGAAGGCGAAGCGTGTGCATGCAACCCTATACCTTAATATTCTGATCTGAAACAAGAATTAGAAAAATGAAAGACTGTGTGAAAGATTAACTGCTGAGAAAAAGGAGCCGGGCTGGAAGAGCAAAGACAGAGGGATGTATGCTAAGCTTTCCATTACATCCCTCAGAAGTCTTACTGCTAAAGCTAGGTACCGCTGAAATGGCCAAAGAGCTAAAAACGTCATGTGAACAGGGATGCAGATTTGGCATGACAAGACTGGATTTAACAAGACTTCTCTGCACAGCGTTCCCTCGGTACCTGTTTTGGGGAGGAGCATTAGGGTCTTGTTTTTTACTTTTTGACCCTACACTATCTTTTTTAGGTTTTTTCTTCTTTGGCTTTCCTTCCTCATTTTCTCCTTCTTCATCTTCATCATCCAAAGGCACATCAAACTCTGGTTCTTTCAATAAGCCAAAGAAAACCTGCAAGCCAACAAACCACACATGAGACAAAACAGCAATCGCTGTTCATACTGAAAACACTTTTTTTTTTAAGGGAAACTTTTCAGTGGAATAGTCCAAGGAATCAAGCTGCCCCTTTAAAACTGCCACATTTCTTATGACTGCATACATTCCTGGGTAGCCCGTAACAAATGTAGTACACATTCTGCTGTTTTACCCACCAACTGATCTGGACAACTGTAAATTCTCCCACCACCTCTTAGCACTTCCTTAAAGCAAAATCCCTACAGCTCACACTATTTATCTGTATAGCACTGTGGTACTACACTGTCAAGATCAAACAGCCCTTGCAGTAACAACTGGCAGTGAGCACGAATTCCATCTGTCGGACAAAAGAGGAAGCCAGATAGTCAGATGTACATTTTAAAACCACAGAGTAATTCAGGAGTGGGTTTAAGTTTAGTCCAGTGGGCTGGATACAAGGTTGTCTCTCAAAGGATTTCAACAGTTTCTTCTATCAGACAGTGACACGTCTACTCCTGCCAACAACTATTTGTACAGTTATCTTCCTTTGTTCTGTTCATGCTGTCTTTAAGATCTAAAGTGTCAATTGTCAGTCTATGCTAAGGTATAGCCATGAAAAACTGGGAAGAATTGTTCAATTATAAGAGTGCAACAATCTCTCCCTCCTACCTTTGCTTTATTAGCTTCTCGTTTTGCCTCTCCAGCCAAGCTTCCAACCATAGCATCTATCTGTTGTTTACTGCGAGGCATTCCATCAAAGATATCAATGTAGAGATGTTCCTGAACAATGTTCCAGATCTGATTGTTCTGCTTTTCCTGAAGATGCCTCTTCAAGAGTTGGTAAGAGTCACGGGAAATACGCAGCACAAACTTGCTTGTTCGGAAATCCAGCATGGTCTCGTTACCTTTCATATGTTCTTTCTTGGTTAAGCTGGATAACACACGCAGGTCATCCTGGTAATAGCACTCCTGATCCCCATGAAATCTAACGAAACAATTTAAGATACGATAGAGTTTTTATTACAAAAATATTATCTCCTAAGTGCACATTATTTACATTACTTTAACATGAAACAGGTATGGAACAAGCTTTTGGAAGTAACTGACTACATACGGGATTATTTTTCTGCTGAAATAAATGTCATGGTGGGGAAAATACACCAGTGACTTACTCTATACGGTAAGAGTATCCAGCGAGATGAAGAGAACACACAAACGGAACCTCACAGAATTGCATACACCCAAAGGGTTCTCGCCCAAAGTAAATGGCTACACTAACATGTATATTTACAGAACAGAAACTCCAGTTTTTGGTATCATAAAGTACACAGCATTTTATTATGCAAGACTACTGGGATGTATTTATATCGATTCATTCTATGAATACGCACGTTTCACAGTGAATGCATTTCTCACTCACCACTTGCATTATGTAATAGCTAACATATGTCTAGAGTTTTCCATTTTTATGCAAACCATGTTATGAAATAGTTGTGGCAGGGAACATTTGAACTATTCACAGAACCACTTTTCCTGACCATATTGGAGTGAGACAAAGTTAGACTTTTGGACTGAAATATTTCATAATTGGTCTGAATCCAGAAAACAAATTATATTTCATTTTCTCAAGTGATAAAGTGAGACATAGTAAGAACACAGAAATTCGTAGATTAGCCATAAACTAATTCCTTTAATCTTACTTGAAGAATTTCAGTACACATGCTATGACATTAGCAAATACTTAGTGTGTATGTTACTTTGGTATCTCCGTGCGATTTTCCAATGCTAAAAAATGATGCCACAAACTTTCCCTAAAGAAGTAGCATCTCCTTATTGATACTTTGCAGCAAGGAGCTGACCGGCTCACCATAAAGATGGTTCAAAATCTGCTCGTGGACAGTTGAAAAGCATGCAGTTTGCACATCTTTCTAACACAGGAGGTTGGGAAAGGATTGAAGAACAGCTGCAGTAATCTGTGGCACCATTATTTCAGTTCTAAATCTCTTCAGCGTTAGAGAAGAAAAATAATACATACGCACAACTATACAGGCCTATGCTACTATAGCTCACAGATTCAGTCGAAGTAGCAAAGTAACGCAAATGCACAAATGAAAATAAATTACCTTTCAAAAAAAGACTTTGCTTCACTCTCATGTTGATTGTAGACCAATTCCAAGTACATGTGCACAAAGAGAGGATAGAACAGCTGAGACAATTCCGCTCGATGACAGTCCAGGGAACACTCAATGAAGTGTTTTAATCCGCTGTAGTATTCCTCGTACAGCGTCGGGTCCCCCTGTTGATTGTAGGCAGACAGTACGGCACTCACATCTGGCTGATCTTCCACAACAACGCCTCCTCCAACTGCAAGGCATTAGCAAATAACAAGAGCTTGAAAGAGAGCCTGAAAGCGTAGCAAATACAGAGTGTCTAACAACTCCACTGGTAAGGTGAGGCGCTCTGAGCAAAACACGACAGCGAGTCTTGTGCTTGGTCAGCACTACATTTAAACGATACAAGTGAGAGGATGGGAGCACGTTACAGTCCAGCACACAACTCTCCTAGCGCCTTCCGCCGTTTCTGCGCTTTCCCTCCCAACAGCTGCCTGTGAGGTATTTAACATCGTGCCTAATTCAGCTGGGACTAAAGGAAGTAGCCACTAACATCACCAAAACAAGCCATCTTTACTGCTAAGGCTAGGAAGGAGTCAACAGAGTTGTAGAATCTAAGTCTGGAAGATATACCCACTGTAATCAATTTGTTTACTGGGAGCAAAATAAGTTCATCAAGTGAACAATTCACCAAGACCACTACACAACCATGACAGGGCAGTGACTTTCTGTCACTTGCCAACACTCTGAGAGCCCTGTTCTCCATAGCAGTCAGTTTTCATTGTTTCGTCAGGTGATACCAGGAACAAGCTAACTTTACACTGTACATCCACTGGAACTCAGACATGTCAGAAATTTCATGATCCTATTCTGTAAAACTGCCCCACAGCAAATATTAAAAATATTTAGACTCCAATTATCCAAAGGACATCTCAAGTATCCAGCACTCTATACAGCCTCCTCTACAAGTAGCCTACGGCTTTCTTCGAAATGCAGCCTGTACATCAGCCTTCTGTTATCCCGCCAGCAACATCACGGACCATCCCCTCTAACTACAAAGGAAACCCTCAGCCTCCTGCTTACACTGTGAGTTGACACGGGACACAAATACAAGGGGAAGCACCTCTCACTTTGACAGTGCTCCCTGCAAATATGACAGCCATCCTATCCTGGGTCCCTTGCTGCAGAGGGGGCATCCCCAGGAGTTCACAATCCCTTTTCGAGTTGTGTGTGGGAATGACACGCCCAGGGGTCCCCCCAGAAGGCCAGGCCACTATCACCACCCAACCCAGGGAAGGCCACCCGCAGGGAGGCACGACCTGACACCGACCCTCGCGCCCCAGCATCACGGAGAGTCCCCGAGGCTGCGGAAGGCACAGGGTCCTCCCCTCAGTCCCCAGGGGTCACCCGGGAGGGGGCGGCCTCCCGCCCCGAGCAGCGACCCCGCAACCCCCGCACGGGTCCCACCTTTCCCCGGCGGCACGGCGGCGACAGCCGCCACCCCGGGGCTGGAAGAGGCGACAGTGGCGACGCTGCCTCCTATCGCGATGGCGGCAGCGGCGGTGACCCGGCCGAGCAGCGCCTCGCCGCCGGCGGTGTCCGCATCGCCGCCCGGGCCTCCCAGAAGCACGGCGCCGGCGGGGCTGAGGGCAGCGGAGCCGAGGTCGTCGCCGAGCAGGCGGGCTTCGCGGCGCAGGATCTCCTCGGACTCGCGGAGGTTGCTGCGCCGCAGGAACTGCAGCACGGCTACGAGCATCTGCCGGTCCAGCGCCGCCGGGGAGGCGGCCGGGCCCGGTGCCGCGGGCTTAGGGGGTGCCGCTTCTCCACCGCTCCCCGCCGCATCCCCCTCTGCCGCCGCCGGGGGAGCAGCGGGAGCAGCGGCGGCGGTGGCGGCTGGAGGAGCAGCAGGGGGTTGCGGCGGCGTCCCCGCCTCAGGGTCCGGCTTTACCGCCACCACCTCCGCCGGCTCCTCAGGTAGCGCCGCCATCTTGCATCGCCCCCCATTCACCGGTAGCGAGCGGCCGCCGCCAGGCGCGAACGTTTTTGCGACAGTCAGGGCAGAGGACGGGTACTACCGCCGCTGCCTACCAAGGCGCCCACGGCTTCGTTTTGCGACGCTACCGGGAGCGCTTTATGGCAGCGGAAGCGGCACGGCTCCGGGGCAGCGTGCCGCCGCGGGGGCGTCCTGGCGCTGGGCGAGTGTAACTTCGGGTAGCGCCGGCGTGGAGCTGCATCGCAGAGGTCGTCAGCGCTCGCGGTGCGCACGGGCAAGCAACCCCGTCCAGAAATCGATTGGTGTCCGTAAGCCACTCCCAGTGCCCTCCTCGGAGCAGGCCGAGCATCGGGCTGTGTGCCCTTACAGGCCTTGCACCCAGTTCAGGCAATTGCGGCGCGGTCACCTGCTTTTCTGGGTATTTCTAATATCGCTTCTATTATTCGTCTGTGGTAAATACAGACTCGTTGACACAGCGGAATTAAAACAGTTTTTATTGAATGAAACCGCTATCTGATGTCCTTTCGCGAGAAACGCTTGCCAGCGCCTTGTCGGCGAGTCACTTAATTCTCAGCTAGGGGAGCGACGAGTGTACCGAGCCCCCAAAACCCAACAGAAGAAGCAAGCCGCGGGCTGTGGAAACACCCAGCCGGTTGAGCCTCGGCGCATGCGCAACGCGGCGGCCATCCGTCAAGCGAAACTACGCTTCCCAGCGTGTCCCGCGCCCTTAGCGCGCATGCGCACTAGGAGGGCTGCCCCGGCGGACTACGGCTCCCGCCGCCCCCCGCGGGCGGCCGGCAGACGGTCCCGCGTTTGTCCCGGTCCCCGCCCCCCCAGCCCAAACCATGGACAAGGAGACGGACGGTGCTTCTGCGGCCTCGGGCTTGTCGGGCGAGGATGGAGCCAGCGCGGGCCCGGCCGGTGAGGACCAGGAGATGGAGGGGGCTCCCAGCTGTTCGGGGGCGCGCTCCCGCCCCTTCGAGTTCGAGCGGAGGCGCTCGGAGTCCAGCGGCGACGACGACGACGATGAAGACGACGAAGAAGAGGAGATGGAGGAAGAGGAGCTCGAGGGGGACCCCGGCGCTCGGTTCAGGACGGGTGGAGGGGAGCTCGACTTGGACGACGACCGGGAGGTAAAGGCGGGGCGGGGGGGGGCGTCCCCTGAGGCGCGGGAACGCACCGGCCGCCGCCGGCTGAACGGCTCCGTCGAGTGCCAGGCCCCGCTCCCGGCGTGCCCCGCGCTGCCGGGGGGCGCGTGCGGCTCGAGGTGGGGGCGCGCGCTCCCCGCCGCCGCAGTGGCGGGAGCGGCCCGCGGGGCCCGACGGGGAGCGGGGCGCTGCGGCGGCAGCTGTGAGAAGAGCGCGGGAGGCGGGGGTGCGAGTGCGAGGAGGGCACGAGTTGGCGGGGCGGGCAGCCTGCCCTGCTGCCGGGTCTTGAACGCAGCGTCCTCAAGTGCCTCCTGGCGTCTGCGGGAGCCCGCGGCTCTCAGGCGGGCCGTGAGCAGCGGGCTTCAAGTTAACATGCTTTGGGGGACTTGTGGAAACTTGTAGGTGCCCATCTGGCCCCGTGCTTGGGCCGCGTGAGCTGTACGGCACTAGGCTTTTTATTATTCTCCAAGTTGGGTTTTAGCAGTCTCACTTCAGCGAAGCCCTTACAGACTCTCGGCTGCGAGGGTGGTAAGCGCTGGCCTGTGGGCGAATTGAACGGTGTCACTGAGAGAAAGCAAGCCCCTTCGTCTCCCTTTGAGACTCGGGGAAACGGAATGTAAAAATGTAACGTGTTATCTTCTTCACACTGATCTCGGATCGTTGCTATAGAAGAAATTTGTTCTTTTTGGAAAAAAAAAAAATAGTGGGCTTCCGACAGGAAAATTGTTGCAAAGCTACTCTGTGGGTTCCTGCTGAATGTACTTCATAACCATAATCCAGAGCAGTGAAATTTCAGTCTTTGTTTCAGTGTGTATTTGTGTAATCCCTAGCTGTGTGTAGAAACAAGAGACAGCATTACTCATATCTTGACTGGGAGCCCCAACACGCTTGCTGAGCGTTTTCAAATAATCATATTATTTGCTACCAGTATCCACTTCAAGCTTGCTGATGATTTGATACTCTGTTAAGAAGTTTATCCAGGAGAACTTTCCCCAGAAAGGATCATTTACAGTTACTTTTCAGATATGAGTCATGAAACACATTGGCTTGCCATTCACAAAAAGGTCAATTGGGAAGACTAGGAGAAAGTCTTTGAAAAATAGCTGTGTATGAGGTGTGATAAGAATAACTTAGGAAAACCCATTTCTGTACCATGTTGATCCAGATTTTTTTCATGGTTTAAGGCTATTGTGTTTTGGAAACTGCCATCAGGAAATTGTATGGCATAACCTGTATATCAAACTCTTATAAACTGTCTTTGTTTGTAGCGTATGATAAACCTCGCAGAGTTGACCCCTTACATCCTGTGTTCCATCTGCAAAGGTTACTTTATTGATGCTACAACTATTACAGAATGTCTGCACACCTGTAAGTATTGATATTGTCATGCTAAGGGTCCATTTGCAAATGTTAACAAAAATCAGTTGTTCAGATGTTCTGGCTTCACAGAGATAATTTTCCGTTTGAAGTGAATGTGTGTTTATTCTGTTCCTTAAGGAAAATAAATTTTTGGATATTATAAGCGTCAAAAAATCGTTAAATCAGCCAGTCATTAAGTCAGCTTAGTTTCCCAGGTTAAGAGGGAAGATGTAGGGAAAGATGAAGCCCAAGTAAAACAAAAATAGAGCTACTACATACTTTTTTTTTGAAGTAGGTTCTAGAAATCTGAGTATGTAACTGAGGAAAGAAAGTTGAATGGCTCTGCTCATAATGGACTAGAGAGTTTCCTAACTTTTTTCCCCCTTCTCTCTTTTTTTTTTCTCTCACTTCCCCTGCCCTTTCGTAGGACACTGCTTACTGCTTTGTTACGTACCATGTAATATTTTGTGCAGTTTGTAACTTAGGAAAATGTGCAGCTGTTAGTAACCACAGCATAATGTCACGAGTGCAACTGTGGTGGTCTCTTAGAAGCTTCCTGGTAAATGTTGTGGGAAAGTTTGATGTGTTCAGGTTGATAGGGAGCTGATTCAATAGTTAGTAAATTATGTATTCCAGATATTTCCACTCTTCAGCTTTCCTTCCACATTTTTAAAGTACTTTTAAAATACAGTGAAAATGGCAGAGTTACAATTTCTTACCTTGTTTCTTCTACTGAAACTGTAGGGTGCTTTTCAGCAAACGGTTTGTCTGCAGCAGTCCCTATTCTGTTGTCTTAGCTCTGCACTTGTTCTGCGTAACACAATTACGACATTGAACACCCATCTAAGGAATGATTATTCCTTATTCATAGGGGTAATCCTAATTAAATATACAGGAGTGTTGTACCCTGTACAGGCAGAAACCTGCTGTTTACGTGAGCTTGAAAGTTGAAATACTTGCTTCATTCTGCCACTGACAAATTTTATTTGAGATGTCTGGGTGTAATTGCTCCTCTTGCTTAAGCAGATGGTGCTGTATAATGGACATGTGGCTTTGACGTGGTTTCTTTTCTTTACAGTTTGTAAAAGCTGCATAGTGAGACACTTCTATTACAGCAACAGATGTCCAAAATGCAATATTGTTGTACATCAGACACAGCCCCTTTATAATATCAGGTAATAAGTTCATGTCATTTTTATAGGTATAATTTTTTCAAGTTTTTGCTGCTTGCTTTTAAATGTGTTGTTTTACAGTCTTGTAGCACTTTCCTATTTCAGATGAAGGAACAGTTTGTCATCTTTGTTTGTGAAAGCTTAGTCTCAATAGTGGAGATCAAAATATTCAATTTCTTGGTTTATCTGGTTTGTATCCCTTCCTAGGGTTTGTTACCCTCCACCCTGGCTGTATTATGCTTTTGCTCAGTGTTAGAGGTGATATGAAATCTGAAATACTTGCTTAGATTTCCTTGTAGACAAAGCTGTGTTGGCATGGTATACTTATGAACTCCGAAAATTGAGGTTTAGTGTCTCAGACTGTTCATGTATTCTTGGAAGGTGGTGCTTTTAACTTTACATGGCTGTTTCTGTTGAAGCTCTGCTGTCAGGACATGACTTCAGACAGATAAGGAGTAGCTGCTATGTCACTCTTCTCTTTATGTACGCCGTATTTCAACAGTGTATTCACACTTCTGTTACAGTTTAATGAAAACCATCCTGTAGTGCACTAAAGATGGTGTTTTGTTATGTTGGTTTTTTTTTTCTTTAATAGACTGGACCGGCAACTGCAAGATATAGTCTATAAACTAGTTGTCAATTTGGAGGAAAGTAAGTCCCTTTATTTTATTACCATTTAGAGACTGAGAAGACTGAAGAGGTAGCAGAGTGATTCAAAGCCCCATTTTTACTCTGAACTCTAAAGTAGTTTTGTAACGTTTGGTTGTAGATCTTAATGAATCGGCTGTGCCAACTGGCATCTTTCTGGTTGCTAAATGCTGTTATGGTAGCGGTATTGTACCCTGTGTCATGAAACACAGGGATCACTGTATCCAGATAACATTTCATAGTCATGCCTCAGTTTTATAGAAGTACAGAAAATATTGTTCTGTCTAATAAGTTAATTTGCTTCAGTTGAAAAAAAGTTACTAAGACCAATTCTCTCAAATGATTTTTTTTTTTTTCCCCCCCTCATTGCCAACTTGTTTTCTGATTTTAGTTGTGTTCACTGTCACATGTCATTTACTTGGGGAGCCAGTGAACCTGCAGAGTCCAACTGGGTGGCCTGATAGAAATGCACACATCTAGTGGCTGTGTGTGGACTATAGGTGGTATAGAAACAGTCATGACAGCCAGAAGGATACTAGTTCCTGCAGCTATTTTAGTATGGTAAACGTCCAGCTTCTCAGATTTCTTCCCAGTTTTTACTAACAAGCTCTTAGTCTGGGTATCTTAAGTGTCCCAGCCACGTGGAATACGGGTGACGGTGAAGGTCTGTAGGAACTTGGAAAGATTTTACTGCTCTGAACATTGGAAGCTATATGGATATTCTCAGCACCTGAAATAACATTCCAATCTGTTCTGTATTGTGGGTTTTTTGCAGGAGAGAAAAAACAAATGCATGACTTCTATAAAGAAAGAGGATTAGAAGTGCCCAAACCAGGTGAGCTGTAGACACTTCAGAGGACCCTGTTAAGGTGACACTTACTATACCGTTTATTCTTAAGGACTTTTCCTTGAAATATTAGCCCACAACTGAAGGTGATGTGTAGTACTGGAAATGAGGGATTCTAGGTTGTCTGATCACTGTAACTTGTCACAGTTCTTGGATTACAGAACCAAATGGATCTGACAGCACTTAAACCCAGTCTAAACTAGACAACTAGTATTCCTTAACAGTTGGATTTTTTGAAAAAACAGACTTTATTTTGCCTACAACCAGGGAATATATATAAATGTGCATTAATTTTCTTTTTTGGCCTATAATATACAATAGACGTTACAAAGGACTAAAAATAAGAACCTCAAAGTCTGTTGACAGATGAGGGATGATTCTAATTATTTTTTGTCTTACTATCAAGTAAACAGCTCTTTGGAGAAGTGCCGTGCTGAAAGCTAATAAAATGCTGGTTCAGATACACAGCATGAAATATATAAAGAGGTGGTTTAATAATAACAAAAAGATTAATTGCATGGGCTTTTTTCCCTTATGAGCTCATCTGTTTTGCTTGGTGTATCTTAGCATCTTACGCTGCTTTTATCTCAAGTGGTGGTTGAGTTTTGGCTATTTGAATGTTGCAGCAGTCCCACAGCCAGTTCCAGTGAGCAGAGGAAGACCTCGGAAAGTTCTGGGCTCCGTGTTCCGGATCCCACCAGAACTTGACATCTCCATACTTCTGGAGTTCATTGGGTGAGCTGTGAGCAAATGTAGCAGAAACCAGGTGACGCAAGGGTGCTGCTTGTGTGTGTTGGAGTGTTACCTGGCTCTTAGTTTTCACTGAATGTGCATTTCCTCCACCTTGAATACCAGCGGGGAGCTGGGTTTAACTTACAGTGCAGTAGTGAAGCAAACTGTGCGTAACTCGATGATGCAGATAAGTGTGTAAGGTGTCGTCCTATGAAAATAACCCCCAAAAAAGTGTGGGTTTAAAACTTGCTTGTGTTTATTTTATTTTTAACAAAGTAGCGTAGTATCAGTAAACCGAATGATGAAATAGTGGTCCCTTCCTTAACCCCTGTAGGTGGCAGTACCATTAATGCTGACTGTGCTGGGACTTGCTCATGTAATTCAGGCGCTGCAGTTACAGCGTGGGCAGCAAGAGTAGTTCCCCTGCATGTTATAGGTGGGGCTAATAATGTGGTCTACTAAGTCTGCCTGAAAGTTTCCCAGACTTTAATGAATTATGCTGAAGCTTTTGTATCGGGAATCACGTTTAACCATGATGGTGGGGGTGAAATCTAGCCTGAACACTCGACTTGTTTTCAGGAACACAAGAGGAGGAAATTGTATTGCTTTAGTCGTATGGAGATTTATGTATTAGTGATGGAGAGAGGATAATTGAGAAAGGATTGAAAACTGTAACTACTCTGCTAGCACCACACAACCTCAGTTGCAGGAGGAAGCAACTTGACTCTCAGGCAACTCTTACCCCTCTACCCAGATCGTGCCTGCTTTTGGCCAGAATTTATTAGAACAAAATGTTCTGTGAACTCCAGTACCTAATCATAGCAAATTATTACACAAATTATGTAAAATCAAGCCCTCAAAGTGGGAGATTCTGGCAACAAAGCATGCTGTCTTGTCTACAAGAAGTGAGGTTGAATCATGTCCTAGTCTTCTTATATGCTATGTCCAGTGTCTCCGCTGTGTCTCGCTTTATTTAGAGTACAGAACAAATTTTGCCTATTGGTAATTTCGGTCAGGTAGGTGGCGGTGTGTGTTATTTGTTCTGTTGACTTTCTTTTTGTGTTGCCCATCATGTGGCTTCTGTATTTCTTTAAATGGAGTGGGACTGCATGAAGAAAAGAGGTCTTAGAGCTAATCCTCTAGGGAACAACGCCTGACTGTGCTATAGAACGTCCTAGTGAATCCACATACCTGACTTAATTTCAGTGTTCATTTTCTGTATGCCTGACTTGCGGAAGTGCTGAATGCTCACAAGCACAGCTGAAAGCAGTGGGAGTCCTGACTAAAACTGTAGTATCAAGTGTTCTGCAGACAAACCCAATCTCAGATGTCCCAAATTGGGTACTTGCGGTTTTTGGTCACCTCTCAACAGAGTCTGTCTCAGATTTCCTCTTTTTAAGCGAGATATTATAATGCCATTCTGCTGAGTAGGATGGTATGGAAATAACATTTGTATGTTGAAGGAATGAGACCGAGGAAACTAATGCTTTTGCATTACGAGCAGGTTTGTCATAAGTAAAGCCAAGAGCCATGAGTTGAACAGGAGAGGAAAGCAAAGACACATAGCTGTTCAGCCTGTGCCCACTGTGTATTGCATGCTTGAAACTTAATTTGAATCCAGTTTTTAATTGTACTTATAAAGGGTTTTTTTCCCTTTGAATGTGGTATAAAACATGTGATGCAATTAGTACAGGGTCCCAGTGACCTCGTGCTGAGGCATGCCTTTTAGTCCATTGGGTGAAACGTAATTAAATGGATAAATACAGACATAAGGTAAAATTCTGTGATGAAAATCACAGTAGAAAAGATTAAACATAATGGTATTTACTCTTCGTTTACGTTGAGTTAGAAATATTAGGAAATTATGCAGTTATTTTATTGCCTTGGGTGACTATCTCATTAAGTTACCACCTAGAAATGAGTTAGAGGGATGCCCATGCTGGGACCCGTGCTAGGGATCAGCCACCGCTGTGATGGGCTGGCAGAGTGAAGGGGCATTGGAACACTTGGTGACTCTACAGGAAAGCTTCCTTAGATTGTCTGGGCTGCAGAATTAGATACAGCTTGAGCTCACTGTAGTGAAAGGGCTTTGGTTTAGATCTCTACTGTGAGCCTCCTGGTCACTAGCCCATCCCCCTGTGATTCTCAGCAGGTATATTTTTCTCTTCAGAGCAAGAGGAAAATGTCAGACCTCAGGTTTCTTAGTAACTTTAAATTCCATTTCAGTGGCAGAATTGGATGATAGTTTTGCTTAACCCTGAGAACTGGTACGTATTTAGAGGTGGATACTCAACTACAGTAGCTTGAAGTGCCATGTGGATGTGTGGTCTGCACAAGCTTGCTTTATCAAATGGGCAGTAGAAATGTAGTTGATGTATAGTGATGTTCGATTTTTGCCCCCACCAGTGCAATGAAATACTGCGTTTTTTCCTCTTTCACGTGATCATATGTGCTAATGCAATGCAAGAATAGTGAAATGTCATGAATTGGGCTGAAGTAAGTGAGAAATTTACACACATAGTGCTACAATACGGAGCTGTGGAGTATAGATCACATGCTCAGACTGTGCACATCAATGAACCTCTGTTGAAGCAGCATTAGTATGCAACTTATTCCTGTGGAAAGGAATGTTGTGTTTAAAAATGGCTGTGTTGTTTATTTTTCCATTTCATGTAGACAAACCTTAAAGTCATAAATAGCTGAATTCTTAAGAACAATGGAGGACCAAATGAAGGGTAGGAGAAAAAGATATATAAATTCAATCTATTATTATTTCCTGTAGTAGAGTTTAATGAAGGGAAGAGCCTGGTCTGGAAAAAAAAGCTTGATACGCTTGACTACAAAATCAATAAGTCACTATTATGATGAAGAACTTGAGGGTGTTAATAACTGTTAACCCTAGCAATATTGATTGTGTTTACTTTTCTCTTGTTTTTCAGAGCTAACGAAGGCACAGGGAATTTTAAGGTGCAGATGTGATTTGAATTTTTCTCTTGTGATTTACTTCAGAGATATGCATAACCTGAATGTATTTAATTTAGCTTGGTTTTCTTACACTGAACTTTCATCAGCATAGTCTAAACCAACCTTGGATTACAGTGTACTTTCAAACCTATTATTGTATAGCATCACAGAATAGCAAAATAATACTTCTGAGGCTACATTAACCTTTTGGTGGAAGAATGGGAATGATACTGATGAAACTTCATCTACGCAATTCTAGCTTCTTATTCTTGCATCTCTCTCCAAAAGGTGCACTACTGTAGTTTTTATCGACATCCTAAACAAAGATGTAGCCATGTCTAAAATACTGGGTTTTGAAGAAGATTCTCTAAGTGTAGCAAAAGGCTTGCATGGGTTATTCAGAGGAAGCATAGCCTGAGGTGTGAATTTAATGTGCTTAAACATAAAAAAAAAAAAAAAAAAATTGCACAAATTGGCTAGACAGCACAACGCGCTTTCTTAGCCAGCAGAAAACTTACCCTTTTCTCCAGCCCTTCCCTAACAACATTTGGTGTCTGAACGGTGGCTGTTCTGCTAAACAAGAGCCAGCGTTCCCAAACCCTGCTAAAGAATGTGGCTCTTACAACACAGATCTTGCTGAGCTGCTTCTGTACAGATTCATGGAGGAACTGCACGTTGTTTGCTGCCCTCATTATGTCATATGCTGTAGTTAGAGATGCTCAGGGTATCATTCCGCTGTTTTGGCTAAGTGTTCAGAAAACAAGACTCGGGTGAGAAGGAGATATAAATTAAAATTACACAGTGTATGTTGCATTTAATCTTTCACTGTATTAGAATCGTAAGACTCAAAGATCAGATGGCACAGAATAATAGAATTTAAGAGACACCTAACTGGTACAGTTAGCAGAAAAATTTTACTGTTGAAAATGTAAGAAAAAACCCATGTTAGGAACTTAAATATTAATTACCCTGATTGTACCATTTTACTAATTTCCTTCATGTTTTCAGGCGAGTTGGTTTCAAGTCAATGTACTTTCAGGCACAAACCTGAACTGTTGGATATGATTGCAGTTATTCATGATTGCAGTTATTCATGCTATTTGTAATAGTAATTACACTTGCTATAGCAGAGCTTAGGCCATTTCAAACTCTCAAATACAGAAATAAGGCCTAATTTTTACAAAGAGTTGAAATGTGAGTACAGTTTCATAAATCCAAATTGATCTGTAGAAGGGGAGCAGTGTTCCTGAAAATGTCCACAGTCTATTTTCTTCATCTTACACCCCCTGCACCTACCCAGTATTTTTATTTCTTGTTTACTTTTACATTTCACACACTTTTTTTTTTTTCATCTTCTTGCTCTTGTATCACCTCCCGTCCTTCTTGTCTCATATTTGCCCTTCTTTCTGCTTAGTTTTTTGTCCTGATCATTTTGGGCCACGCAAGACTGAACTGTAGGGCAATTCAACCGTTTTATTAATGTACGTGTTCCCATAATAGGATTTGCGTCAGACACTTATTTCCTCTGAAACATGCCAGTCTGATATGAGTAGTTTTGCCTTCTAAAAAATACTTGGCTCAAACATTAAGAAGTGTTTGTGACTCAGGAAAGGGATATTTCTGTGTATTTTAGCCGTAAGTATTCCTGCTCACTTTAGTGCTCTGAGGATGTTGAAGATGAAAGACTGCCCACCATTGCTCACAGGTTCCGTGCTGCAAGTAAACCTGCTATCCATAGCCTAAAGTCTATGTGCACATTTAGACTTCTGTGTAAGTTTTAAGAAATACCACATCTTAACAGGTATTTTTCTGCAGCATTTTCAAATCCTTGCTGTATGATAACTCCCTGCTTCTCTCTTCTTCCTGTCTGTCCGTTTTCTTCACTACACTGTATCTTCATGCTTTTTTGTTCCTCTTCATGACCAAGAGGTTTGTTTATCAACCTTCCGAATCCCTCTTTTATATCCATTTCTCACAAAACATACCTTCATCCATTTTTAGCACTGCTCTGTCCTCAATTGCTTTGTTATCTGTCTTATTTTTCTGAACTAACGCTGAACTTCATACATAAAGGTTTCTCAACCTTATTTTAGTAGGGATGGGGAAAAAACACAGGTTACAAGGTCCGTGGCCGTAAACTGTGATTTATACGTGCAGCAAACATAAATGTAGCAGCATCAAGCTTGCAACAGCATGGTTCACTAGATCAGGTCTGACCAGTATTTCAAGCTCTTATACATGAGTAAATCCAACTATTGTTCCAAAACGAGAGTTATCATGGATACGTATTTAAATTCATGATTGAATTCAAGGGTAGTCCGTGACCCTCTCTGACCCTTCTTTCAAATAGAATATGATGAACCTGGATAGTAAATCGCAGCTGTTGGGAAGTCAATATAAAAATCCAATTAATTGACACAAAAGGTAATGCATTTATCACAGCGAATGCAGTCATCTGCTCTGCCTTTGTGTCTCTTCGCCCACACCACCAGCCAGCTGTTTAAAATTGTATCTATAGAGAAGCCCATTAAATATTTTGAGGCTGACATAGTAAATGTCGGTGCAGGCCTTGCTATGAAAGTATTTAGAAATCATACGAAAAGGTTTCAGGGCAGCCTTGCCCTTGTGTTCTGCATAGAAATATATTGTAATTGATTCTGGAATTTCATGGACAATTAAGCTGATACCAGCCCACGCCATAGTACTGCTAGAATGCTAAAGGACTTAAGCTCCTTGCATTATAAAATGACATTGTTTAATTATGCGAAGCGTGTTTGAAACACAACCCTGATTTTGGGGGAACAAGGAAATTTTAGAAAATAGTTCATGTACTTCTGATGAGTAAATGCCTGTGGGGGGACAAGTTCTTAAAATGCTGTGTAGTAACTTATTTCTATGCAGAATTAATAGCAAGTTTCATTTTCTGGCACATCATTAGTGAAATAGGACTGAAGTCAGTAGCTGGTTATTTTAAAATGTTGTTTTAAACAGCAGGAAGTTTGCTCCTGCAGTCTCAATACAACCATATTTATTCCCTTACCTGTGAGGTAATCTGGAAGTAGATCAAAGAAAGGTCCAAACATCTAAGCTGTCTCACTCTGATAGCGGGCTTTCACTTGGGTTTGGAGTTTACCAGGGACGATGGCTGAAAATACATCTCTTAAAATCTTGTATTTTTTTGTTAGGCACAATCATTGCCTAGTTCTAATCTCTTGGACTCTTCTGTGCATTTTTGCAGCCTTTGGAAAAGAAGTTTGTGCGTGTTTCAGGGGACGCAACAATTGGACACGTGGAGAAATTTCTCAGAAGAAAAATGGATCTGGAGCCTACTTGTCAGGTATACCACTTGTGGTGGCACACGTTTACTGGGATCAGCGTAACGCCTGTGCTTCAGGCAGAACGTTTCCATCCTTCGTGAGAGCCTAGAAGTAATGCTAGGTTTTTGAATGCAGTAAGGATTAAAGAATGAAATGTTGTGATCCACAAGGAACAACTCTCCCAACTCATTTGCAACACGTTTAAATTTTCTTTATAATACTTTAGTATTTGTATAGAGTTTCTAAAGTGCCGTGTAAGATTTCAGCGGATGACATTCAAACCCAAAAGATACTGCTGTTTCAGAGGTAAAACTGAATGTATAGACAGGAAAGTGTGGGAGGATATGAAGGCAGAGGCAGGTAGGAGCTGAGTAACAGTAAAACTTAACTGAATGTTGAAGAAGCAAACTGGGATTAGTAACAAGTGGTACTGTGGATGGATGTGTTGAAATAACAGGCAGGAATGCAGATATAGGCACGGGCCTCCAAATAAGAATTCAAAGGAGCAGAATATGATACAGAAGTATTTAACTTCATATTTCTCAACCATTTTGATAGGAATTGCATCATGTCAAAACCAGCTTTCAGCTCTTTAGTCTATTTCAGCAACCATTCCGTTGAGGAGGTGCAGGAGTTCCATCAGGTGTAAATGATTCTCAAAGCCGTTGGTTATCGGTAAATCTGATACTGCTGTGAACAGGCAAATGGTAGAAGTGCTGGCTTTGGAGCTAAGGCTGTGTTTTCATACAGCAGTAACTGTCTGAGGCATTACAGCATGTCTGTGTGCCTCAGTAATAAGTATTTATTCATGCCACTTACCTTTTCAGTGGTGACAGAGCAAATCAGGTATAAATTATTCATTGTTCTGGGGAAGTAATGTATTTTCATTTGCTGGTTTCCTCTTAGTGAGAATCTCTGTAGCCTTCAGGTGGTGGTGACTTGATATTCTGAACAAATGAAAGCATCCTCAAAATGAGGCTAGAGAAACTCTGGCATTGAGTCGTTGGAGGGAAAGGAATTTGTTTATTTGTTTGGGTTTTCTTTAGTACATTGGAATCTGTTTTCAGGAACATAGAGCATCTGTAACAGAAACTGCAGTTACACATCTTTCAAAATAAAGCCAGGTCTGTGTGTTGGATGTCTCAGATTTTTCAATCTTGAGATCATCTAATAGAGGAAAGTTGAGAATTTTTACCCCATTAGTTACTTTCTGCTTGGACTTCAGCAGACAGGATGTGATTCACTGTAGTGGGTAAATGTTACTGTGTCTCAAAAGCTGGTGATTTCATAGACTTTTCTTCAAGAATTTGTGTGGAATATTAGTTAATATTTGCCCTTCTTCATTGACCTGCACAAGTGGATTGGATTGAGGTTAATGAAAATGAAATAAACCATCTGATTCATGTGTGACAATATATATATAAACATCTAAAAATCAGGTTTGAAGCCACTGCCTTTTTTCTTTTTCCTAGTTTTAGGTCTCAAGTTATTTTCAGATTTCTGTATTTGAGTTTGAAAACAAATTGTGATTCAGATTTCCTAGTTTATCGGAAAGGTTACGGCTTCATTTATATTTATCTACCACTTGAGGTGACAGACTTCTTTACTCCCTCTTGTGGTTTCTTTTGATCTCCATGCTTTGGGCAGTGCTGAATTTTCTGTATGCGTTTGCTTATATTTCTAATTATAAGGTCTCTCTTGAATATTCTTGCTGGAATTTAGGGGGAGGGGTGTGAAAATTTGTGAGCAACTGGAATTGCTAGTGATAGTTAAGTGGATAACGTAATTTGAGCTAAATGCAGGCTGTGGTGTTAGGAATCCACTAGGTACTTGGCATCAACATCTGATGCACACCTGTATAGTTTGTGCTCTGTGCAAGAATGGGGAGAAAATTACTTTTTAGTGTTCTTTCCTCTGAGGTCATCCTGCAGCAGCATTATCCCTTCCTGCCATTCATTCTGTAAGCACCAGAGAGAGACTGCTGAGAGACTTGCGGCTTGGCTGGTCTGAATGCGTTAATGCAGCTTGTGGAATAGAAACGTTCCTTAATCAGATGCGCGTTCCCACGAGTGTGTGTAAACTGCAGCGTGGGGAGAGACCGGAAGAAAGTCTGTGCTTATACAGTGTAGCTGTTTCTTTGTGCCAGGCTTAGATGCTGGAGTTGAAGCATCTGGTACCTTTGCAAAGTAATTAGCAACGAGAGGAAATGGACAGCTTTGCCAGCTTTTTGAATAACTAGCACAAATACATGAATCAGTCTCTTAAAACTTTGTTTTCCTTGTCCTTCCCTGGATAGTATGAGTTGGTATAGAAGCTATTGATTGGGATCTAGTGCTTTCTAGGCCAAATTCCCCCTCGGGATGAATCTTACGGGGCATGTTCCTTACGTGAAAGTTTCTTCAGTTTTTATCTCTTACTTGCAAAGTATTGATTTATAATTGTCTATTATTGTGGCTTTTGGGGAAATAGCTCTGATCATGAACACGCCACCTAATGAAAATAAATGGCGTAATAAGAAAGCTGCCATATTTTAATAAGGATTTTAACAGAAGTGAGTGAGTATTCAGCAGCTATACCTTCATGTTTCCTTTCAGCAAAAGGTTAAACCATGTTTGGTGCTGTCTCACTAGCTATCAGTACTAACTGGCTTCAGTTTTACCAGTCAGTTGAAACTGTAGTAAATTCATAGCACTCGTGTTGCTGGTGCCTCTTTTGTAATGGAATATATTAATTCCTGTATGGCACAAGGATTCCCGAGTCATATTTTGCAACTGATTTTTCACACTGAACTGGGATTTTTCATTGTATGTTTTATTCTCTTGACCTTATAGAATGAATCCTTGCGTAACAATGAGCAGACAGAAACTCAGGCTTTAGTGCTGGAATGAGGAGATTAAGATTTGGTATTAGAGCACTCTAACACAGTGAATGTGGGAAAAAAACCTCAGTTTATTAGAAGACACTGGATCTTTCATGACTGCCATTTGAAGCTGGAGCAGTGGGCTCAACAGTGGGATATTTCCAAACAAGGGTTGTGACTCTGTTTTGAGAGGTCATCGGTTGTCGCTATGTCTGCTTGCATCCTGTGTCGGGCAAATAGATTAGATTTTGAATTTCTCTAGAAGATATAAAATGCGTGTGTGTGTATGTTTCAGTAGGAGCAGGATTGAGTTTTCAGTGCCTTATGGTATAACAATTACAAAAGTAAGCTTATAAAGCAAAAGTAATTAAACTCCTAAATCACTGGGAAGCAAAGCAGACATGTCTGTCTTCCTGCAGTAATAACTGTAGAGGCCAGAGTGAGCGGGAAACAGCAGAAATAACTGTAACCAGCTTTCAAAAAGAAAAAGAAACTTATTTGTTTTAGGTTCTGTATTAAATACATCAAAGGTTGATGTTAACTACATATACATATGTGTATATGGATCAATATCTAATCAGTATTTAATGTTGGATCCAGATTAGTTTTTGCTTGCTGGTTTCCTCGTAGAAGTTAAAAGCAGTTTACATCTTCTGCGCTTTAAGATTCAACCTAATGTGAATGGAATATTCTACACTGGTCTCATTACAGATGGTGAAGCAAAGTAAATAGCCCTTTTTGAGCCTCTACGGGGTGGAATTCCTGTGTTCCTGGTTCTCAGAACAGCGCAGTCTGCCAGCATTGAAGCATAAATCTTCCTAAATCTTTTCATGAAGAACAAGATAGAGATAGTGGGTCAGCATGCAGAAGAGCATAAATCCTGGGGAACTGAATAGCTGAAACACAGTGTGTCCTGTGGTGGGAAGTGGCCATACAGAGAATACGTAATGATACTGCAGTATGCTCCCTGACTGCTGCAGTGGCAAGCTGTGGGACAGCTCATTGTCAGTGCTCTTAACCTCAGTTGTGAGGTTTCGTCCTTGTAATTCACGGATGAAAGCCCTCTCGTTTCCATATCTAGAAATTGCGCTTAAGGAAAATGTAACCAAGCCGCAGTTGAGAGAGCAACTGCACTGTGTTAGCTGCTCTGATCGGGAATGCTAGAGACTGGATTGACATTATGCGCAGTAAAGTCACAGCAACTTCATAAAGGAGCTAATTTTTCATAACAGTAAAGGAATTCAGAATACCTCATTATGATTCCCCCACCCACCCCAAACCACTGGTTTTGTGGGCGGTTACCGAACAAAAGTGCCTGCTCCGGAGTCACAGACATCAGCAGCGTGGTTCAGCTGCAGCAGAGGACGTTGCTTAGAATTGCTAAGTGTGCCTTTGACTTGCATCCCAGAAGTATTGATTGCGTTTTGAAGGACCGTGAAGTGATTGCTGACAGTGGCACACAGTGAGCTGTTCTGTTCTATCAAAACACTTCTTCAAACAGTCATATTAAGCAGACTTATTCACCTGTGTTTTCAATTAACGTAAGAATGAGGGTAGCAATGCCTTTTTTACTGTCAGTGGCACAAACAGCTTGCCCTCTGCTGCAACTGATGAATGACTCTGGATGTTTGTGGAAGTGTTTTAATGCATGATCTAAATTCTCATTAAATTCATCACAGCTATTACCAAACAGCTTTTTTTCAGCAGATGCACCAAACTGGGAGTGAAACAACAGGCTGTCCTCTCTGCTGCAAAAGTGAACCCCAGGTCAGGGGCACGGGCGAGGGAAGCATCAGTGCAATAGTGCTATGTATGATAAATGCATTGGGACAACAGAAGTAAAGATTAGTATTTCTAACATGTTAGAACTGCACTCTTTTAGTCAAATTTAAAGAGCTTAGATAGTGTTTTGCATGTCCAGAGGTAGATTGACCTTGGCTGTGTTTGTGTTCTTTCACAGGTAGACATAATATGTGGTGATCACCTGCTAGAACACTACCAGACACTGCGGGAAATTCGTCAAGCCATAGGAGAGAATGGGGTACAGGTACGTGTGGCAGCTGGGCCTTTGTTAGAGGGTTTCTGGTTTTTTAAAATAGATGATGTTCTTTCTTAAGTTATCAGGTAGCACCAGCTTGACTGCAGAAGTCACTTAGAAAATCTCTCTAGCTTATGCAAAATGTTTTTGTATTGTAAACAGGGTTCAGAATTAAACCTCCTATCCAGAACATCATCATCTCTTAGCATATGGTATATGTGGTTTGGTTTTTTTCTTCTATCTGAAACAAGTTGCTGTCTTACCAGTGATAAATTGTACTGGCTTTTTCTTTCTTTCAATTAACATTCCTTGTTTTCCTTCCTGGTGAATGCATCTCTGTAAGAAATCCAAGGATTGAAGCATCCCAGATGAGGTTAACTTCGTGACTGGGTCAGGGGAATAAACTTGCTCACGAAAGCACAAACCAAAGCTACTGAGTAATGAACACAACTAACACACTTGATGCGTGTTAAACTGGTCCTGGTCACAGCATGAGTGTATAGCCAACTGGTTTTGTTGGTAACTTACTGTTCAGGTGCTGCTGGCTCTGTAAATAGGAAAGCATTTTTTTTTTATTGCCTTGGAAATCTTTTCGAGCATCTTTATAATGGGAAGGGTCACACCATTTGAGAAGTACAACAGAACCAATGTAGTCTTCTGCCTGGTGCATAGTAAGACCTAGATGTAAAATTGGATGTATGGTAAATTGTATATTCATCTAGTCTCAGAAGTATGAAAAGTTAACCTTTAATCTAACACAGTGGGGGGAAAAATAGGATTTAGATTGGTATTTCAGTTGGGAAGCAATCTAAGTAGATGGCAGAAAGGCTGAAATAGTAGCAAATTCAGTTCTCTTGACTTGATTTGGCGCACACATGCACAATCTTTTATATTTAAATTTCCTGCTGAGCCCTTTCATGCTACAAGAGGGCTTCTGTGTCAGGAGCAAGGAGTGGAAAGCTGATTCCAAGGTATCTTGGACATCGCATCGCTTGCACCTGAGTTAAGGAACTAGGAGGGATCCTACAGTCAGGACAGAGCTGTGGCTCACGCTGCAGCGTTGGCAGACATTAACAATCTTTAAGCTTTGTGTATATACCTTCGTTTCTGCAGTCCAATGAATAAATGCCATACTTGATGTCTTAGCTGGTTTTTAATTTTTCTTCACATTATTATATAATGTAACCTAACCCACTGTGGGGAGCAGGGGATAGAAGGCACGAGGAAGCCAGTGCTGGTTACAAACTTAATTCTAATGTAATGAGTTTGTTGTAAGTAAATGTAGCAATCAACACACAGTGATGGAAGCGCCCTCTACTAGGAGCATCAGTAAACAGCAGAGGGGTGTTTTATTTCTCAGTCCAGAGGTGTAGTCAGATGGACATGCTTTTAGACTTCATCTTAGCACAAAAAGCTTTTTCTGTATGAAGAATGCTCTTGGGGAAGCACTTGAAGGAAAACTGCATCACTTTCATTTCTTGTCAGAAATGGATCTGCGTAGTTGAAGTTTAGTGTCTTTCATTTCTTGTCAGAATTGGGTCTGCCTGATTGATGTTTAGTGGTGAAGTACCAGTCAGCAGCTCCACAAAGAGAACAGCTGTCTCGGGATACGCTCTCCAGTGCTCTGTCAAGTCTCGTTATTATAAAATCAGTATGCTAGTGGTGGGTTCTAGCAAGCCTGCTCTCTTGGGCTAACAAACAGGAAAAGATCCTTGCTTTTAGTCAAGTCTTTGCTTCCACAGTCACTTTTATCAGGAAACTTGAAAAATCATCCCTTATTTTAGTTCCTTTTGTTATGAAACTGCTTAGGGTGTCAATAGTTACAGTAGGAATGTTGCAAGTAAACCGCAGGTGCTTCTTTTTTGATAATGAAATAATTGGGATGTATTTTCATATTTTATAGCCTTACATTATATTATTCTGCAGAAATCAAAAAGATTTGTTTCCAGGATTAAAATACCTTGGAAAATGTTTTTAGATAAATATCCAGGAAAAAAAAGTAATAGTAGATAGGTCACATCTGAAAAGGGTAAGAGTTGTTACTTTTTCACCAAGACCTGAAAGTCAGTGAGGGGCAGGATTGTCCTGGCCCAGTGAGACTACAGCTGCACGGGAACATCTGATGGATTTTACGTTAAGCTCCAAGGGTATCTTGTGCCATCGTAACCTTGCAGCCTTTCCAAACCAGTGCTGGAGCTTGGAATGCTGCTAACAGCTCGCTAGGATGCTGAAACACTCTTCAGTCTGCCTTTGTCATTTACCAGCTTTTGAGTTTCATTGTGGATGCTTCTCGTTAAGAAAATAGCCAAGTCATTTAAAGGAGTAAACATTGGGGTGGGTTTGTAGGGGTTTTATTTGGATGAGTACATTGTTAGAGGAGAAAAATAACTGCTTTTCTGAATCGCATTTTTCACTTGCAAGTTCATTCATGTCAGCAGTTACTCTTTTTGCTGAGAAGTGATTTAAAAATGCAGATAAGATTCTTTGCCCAAGGCATTAATTTCAACATTCATTCTCCGACAGCATTTAAACTGGAAGAATTTCTTCCAATGCAATGAGGCATAACATAAATTGTGATTTATTTTTCTGGGCCACAGTCACTGTCAATTTTTACGAGCTTTTACTCCTCCTGAATGTTTTTTAAATGCTCAAGATTGTTTTGTGAAGATTTCAGTTGTTGGAGGTTTTTTTTCCTACCAAGTAACAATGATTAGTGATGCCTTAGAGCCTTGGCAAGTTAAGTCTCCTCGAGGTGCAAACTAGCAGGGTTTCAGCTGTTCTGAATAACTCTGTGCCATTCATCGAGTGTGATCTGATGGCAAAATACGTATTCCTTATAGTAACCTGCGTGGGCTGCTTTACCTGGAGTAAATAGGCAACTGGTTTTAGCAGTTGAATGTAAACAATTGATGTGGTGGTTTCTGAGCAGTTGATAGAAGGCTGAAAACAAATTCAGAAATAAATCTGGTTTAATCTTGTAGATCTGAAGATACTCTAACATTTCTGAAATTAGGTGGTTGGTTGAATCTTTCTAATTAGCTGGAAATAGGATTTATAGCTCTGTTTAGGGCAAAAACATTAAATTTGCTGCACAGTTTATATAAAAAGAAGCAACTTGGCAATTTTTAAAACAGTGTAAAACTGGTGGAAATTACTACAAGGAAAGATCAAAAACGCTGATAAAAACCTTTCTAAAGGCTCAATTTTGTTACCAGACATTGAGATTGCCTATAATTAAGTTTGATCAAGTAGTTGAGGAAGAAAGCTTGTTATTAACTGTATGGGAATGTAATTTCTTCCCTGTATTACCTTCCTCTGCTGCCCAAATGCAACATGAGCCAAGCTACTAGTTGTTTTCACTTGTCTGAAACTGCCCTTCTCGAGTTCCGCATCACTGAGGGATGTAATGAGCTCACACACAGGAAAAGCTAAAAAGAGTAGCTTCCCGTATGTCCCTGGCCCTTGGCACAGAGGGTATAATGCTCTCTTTCTAATGCTCACCTTTCTGTAACCCAATGCCATTGTATTTTTTTGGTCTGTCCTGAGCTGGGCAGTGAGAGCTGTGATCTAACTTCATTACTGTCACCCTCTAGCGCTCATCTGCTGTGGGGTGTTGGGAAAGGGGGGCACTTTCTGTTGCTGCTCTGACAACATCAGAAGGTGTACATTACGTACTATGATGTTTGTCTGCCTGTTCCACTCTGTAGTGGGGTGTGACAGGCGAGTCTCCCCTCCGTGTGTTTTAGGGCAGGTTCACAATGTGTGGGAAAGAACACGGGCGGGCTTCGCTGCAAGAAGGGATCTCATTTCATTTTGCTTCTCTTTTGGGCATGTCTGAGTTAGCCTGATCTAAGGTTTGTAATAGGCAGTGGGAGCTCATTCTCTAGGTTGACTTTTAAGAACAGTATTGAGAGAAAGCAGCTGAATGCGCTGGCACAGGTTGCCCAGAGAGGTGGTAGGTGCCCCATTCCTGGAAACGTTCACAGTCAGGTTGGGAGGGGACCTTGAGCACCCTGGTCTAGTTGAAGATGTCCCTGCTCATTGCAGGGGACTTGGGCTAGGTGATCTTTAAAGGTCCCTTCCAACCCAAACTGTTCTGTATATTGAAATGTGTCATACTTTAAAGTGAATAATTACAGAGTAAGCAGTGCCGGTATTGGGTTAACTCTCAGCTTCTCCTTGTACAAAAGAATTGCAGTGGGTTTGGCCCTTGGTTTAAATCTTTGTGTGAATAGGTAGTTTCTTTAAGTGTCCTACTGCTGAATAACCATTTGAAATCTCATTCACCAAAGAATACATTGCAACGTTTTCTAGTTGATAAATACTTCTTTAAGAAACTCTGTCATAGCAGAAAAACTGGGTTTGACCGCAGTTCCCCAAAAAAAAAAAGCTTGAATGTGTCTTGACAGTTCTTATAAAAGAATACTTTGATCCACTTTTCTCAGTGCCTGCATTTTAATCCCTTTTCAGGTCTTCAGTCTTGATCTTATGACTGACATCACCATGTCCAGTGATGCAAAGCATTTGGATTTGATTTCCCTTAGATTTAACCTGTGTGTGCCAGAAGTTTGCAGATTCAAAACCAACAGACCAAGTTCATGGAAGGAAAGTCAGCAGAAAACATTTTTGTATAAAGCTACTTTGACTTAGGGCTCAGGAACTTCCACAGAAAGGCTTTTGAAACTGGGAAATTATAGAGGGAGGTAGCATACTTGCCCTTCTCACATACTTCTATCTAGGCTTTCACCATGGGGATAGGGAGCCCTTGGGTGGCCCTGGTATGGCATTCTTAGGAGGTTTTTTTTAATTAGCTCCCTTTTTGGTGCCCTGTTTTCCTGACATAGAATATTAATCTCCCCTTTAAGGAAATTACAAAATCTGTAGCCAGAAGCAGAGTTTCGGGTCCTACTAAATCAGCATGTTGGCTAATTTATCACAGTATTGCTGTTGTAGATCTGTTCTTCTTTGTGATTAATCTATTTTTTTCACCATAGCATTTGAAAACTCCAAGAGCAATTCCACTTTTTTTCCCTTGAAAATAACATGTTGTACTTTTTTTCCCCTCCCCCAGAACAGTAACGTTTTTTCCAGTGGCACAGTTTAGCTGCCAGACAAACTAATGGTAGAAGAGAGAGTATAATAATTATACACAGCAGCAATTAAGGTGGTTTTCTGCTGAAAGAGCTTTGTGGCGCTAGAGGCAAAACAAGCCTGTCTTTCTAGTAAGAGGTCATCTTTCAGACAGAACATAAAGGTGTTGATAGGCACTGTCTGAGAAGAATTCCCGAGGGAAGAAAAAGAGTGTGTCGTAGAGGCATGGAAAAGCACATTCTGTTCTCTTGAGTCTTCTTGAAATTAATTTCTTAATCGTAAACTTCCTCCAATGCAAAATGGCTTAGAGATTTTTGAGTAGTTGAGGCTACACCAACTGTATTATAACACAGAACCCCTAAAGTGGCGACAGTCTTTACTACTAGTCTTTGTAATTAACTTTTTAAATTAAAGGGGTGGGGGTTTATGTGCTGGTATACCCCCTCACACAGAACTGTGTGACTTCTCTGGAACATACGTTCTCTTAGATCCTGTATGTTAACGGATAAAAACATCAGAAGCAAAAGATGGTAGAACTTCTAATATTTCTGATTCTCAGAAGAGGAGAAACATGACTTGAACTAATAATGTGCAGTAGTAACGTGGGCTTCTCCAATACAGCTTTTGGCAGCACCTTGTAGAACTACTTCAGTGAGGAGGAGATAATTAGATTGTAACTATAAACTAAAAGCAAAGTACCAGAATTTACTATTTAAACACCTTCCTCCATGTCAAAGAGGAGAGGGGTGTATAATTCTTGATCTTTGAAAACTTGTATGTGCCATATGGAAGGGCCATGGCGTGAAATGGTGAGTGCGATTGAAGCCGAGGTTCTGCCGCGTAGTGACTGTCTTAGCCAGCAGTGACAGAGATGCCTCATGGAGAAGGTGAAGTGGTGTGATGATACGGTTTTTCTCTTCTCTCTAGGATGGTTTGCTGGTACTGCACTATGGCCTGGTAGTATCTCCGCTACCCGTAACCTAAAGGTCACTGGAATATCAGAAGGCAAAAGAATCTGAGGTCATCAAGCTTCTTCACTGCTGTTTCTCACCAAAGAAGACTGTCGTATTTCCTGTGACAGGAAGCAAGTAAAAGGCACCCCCACTGTCTGTTGTGTGCTTGTAATTTAACATCTGACTTTACCACTCTAAAACAATTACAGCTTCTGTAACTACAGCTATAGGTGTTGCTGTGCTTTCTGTTACAAATTACTGTCTTCAGATGTCGCCCAACTCAGGGAATTTAAATGCTCAGAGCAGCTGCATTTTTTTTACTTTCTAAAACCACAAGATCTCATGGGGGGAACAGCCTTTTTATTTCTCTCTAAGCTATGAGATACCACTTTCTAAGTGTCTAGCTAGAACAGTGCTCTCAGGGATGATCATCAGTGGGCAGTATCATTTATTCTGGGGAGGAGACACTCATTTCCCTACAAACAAAGTGTGCTGTGATCATGTCTTCAGGTGTGATCTGGGGAGAGGAAGGGAAGTTTAAAAATGCAGACCAAAACAGGCAGACAAATGGCGCATCGTAAGCATTGGTTTTTTGAGAAGTAGCATTAAATTTAGCTGTTTTTCTTGAAGAAAGACAATTTTGTTTGCACTGGAAATATATTTACTGGTAGTTTTGCTTATACCAAATGGTGGATCATGCATCTCTAGTCTCAGTGGAGATGAGCTGGCTGTAAGCTGGTTAAACTATGCATAAAAACTAAGTAGCACCTCTTTCTACCTGCTTGTATGTAAAATAATCACTGTCGGCCTGATTCTGCTGTCACATAAAATCTGTCAACTGACTTGACTGACAGGGGCATGAGTCCTTTCACTTCACCCACCTTTCTAGCAGCAGTGAACGTGGTAGCTTTTCCCACTCTTTCTAATGTGTGTTAGCGCGTTGTCGTGGAGACAGGGCTGAGTAGTGTCGTATTTGCCTGGTACTCCCAGTTTCACAGAGGACACTAGGTAACTCTAACATATTAAAATACTAGGATTTGTGACAACTGTAATACTTCAATTCTGTTCAAGATGTCCGTGGTTTCTTGCGCACCATTAAGGACCAGAGCTTTGTATGTTAGTCTTGCTGCATACCAGGTCATCGATGCGGGGATTCGTGAAAGCTGCCGTTACGCACTAGGCTCCCTCCCTTCCCGGTATTCCGTGTAGGGAAAGGGGAGAGATCCCTTTGTAAGGCGTTTCAGAGCACCTAGGTTAGTTCAAATGCACTTGCTCGCTAAGAGGCCTGGCAGCTAAAGAAAGCTTTCCTGAATCCTTCCTCAGGTCTTGACGATAAACATTCAGTTTTGTCTGTGAAGATGATGCCGTTAAAAGGAGAAAAGAATCTTGTTCGAAGTAATTCTTGTGATGCTTCTAAAAAACCTAACAAAAACACTTCTAGCTACAAATTCCTATTTTACCTTTAAAGTTTGTTTAAAACGCAGCAGAAAATGAGATTATTTTGTAAACACTTTATGACTTGTGTTGATAAGAGATTATATATTGTAACAGTAAAATAAACTTTATTTTAGCCAATTTAAAATCGAGCTCTCGTATTTCCACGCCGTGCTCCCTATGTCAGCCTCAGAATTACAGCCGTTGCTGCTGAAACTGCTGGATGTGCCCTGGGGTTATTAGAAGGACAAATTTTCAATTAGGAGGTTGAATGGTGAAGGGCAGTTTAATACCAGAATCTCCACTGGAGCTAACTGCGGCGTCGTTGGCTGGAGTAACGCGGGATTTCTGGGCCCCTCGTTTTAATGAGTATTTTTTCCTGTGTCTGTGTAGAAAAATCATCTTCTGCAGTTACAGAACCCCTTTTTCCCTCAATACTTGCATCTGTCAAAGGTAACTCTAGGTTGCTTTCATTCATGTTTATGGCTGTTGTTATCAAGTCCCCGGTGAACTGGATCTTTCCCTGCAGCTCTGGTCATCCCGGCTTTGTTCAAGGTGTCTGGCCGCTTCCCGTTTTGTTATCACTCATGGGTTTGTTTTCTAGGTATAGCTCTGCCTAATAAACCCACTAGCGCTACGGTCACAGTTTTACACTGCAAATTCTGCCCTAATCAGCCTGAACTTCGTGTCTGCAGAAGGGCTCATTTGCAAAGTTTAACAGCCGTACGGAAGCTGATGGTGAATTCCAACCAGTGTCACCCTGGGCTGCTGCTGGTTGTGATGCCAGTGTCAGCTTCTGGCTTAAAAACAACAATAAGGGCTCCTGCAGTGTCTTCCAAGAGGGTTTCTGTAGGGTGAGTCACTTGCCCTCTGGCCACAGGCGCCAAGACTTCCTGCGTCACTCTGTGCCTTAATGAGGAGGATTGAAGATCTGTTGCCTGTGATATTTTGGTATGAATGCGTGGTGACCTCTTAATTCCCGTTTGTCCACTTGTCTCTTTATTTCTTCCTCACCTGCCTGCAAAAAGCATATTCTTAGCTTAGTTTTCCCGCTTTCTTTCGCCTCAGAGCACACCCTGAAGGCGCTGACGCTTTATCCGCTCTCCAGCTCCGGCAGTACCCCCGGGGCTGTGCGTGGCACGCTGGTGTGCAGCAGGGGTGACCTTTGGCTGTTGCCAAGGCTGATCTGTGGGCTCTGCGGTTTCCTGCGTAAAGATAACCGGGCTCTGGCTTTAAAATGTGCCAATCTTCTTTCAGCTCTCCTGCTGCTGTTTTATTTCCGTTGGTCTCCTTTTAACCTTGGCTTTTCTCCAGGCGCTTTTGGTCCGGCGGATAGAAGAGGTTCTGTAACAACAGGCTGGCTGTGGGACGGCATCTCTGCCCTCGTGGGAGATGAGCCAGCTTCGTGCTCTGGAAGTGAGGGAAGGTGAGCCTGGACCGGTGCGTTACAGACACTACTGTTTCCTCACTGATGACGCCTGCATTCCCTTTTCAGCCTCATCCCTGACTTGCTGTATGACCTTGAGCAGAGTTCCTCGCTTCCCAGCTCTGTCCATCTACACCAATAATTCCTATGAAGTGCTGTGGGCGGAAAACTCCACGCTACCGCTGGGTATGTGAGGGCAGGCAATTAACGGGCTACTATTGAGATCCGCTTCGTGGATGCAGGTGTAACAGGACTGGTAACTGCCTGTTACCACACCAACAAGGTGTGTTGCTTCTGAAGACTTGACAGGTTTAAAATTTTGCTAAACAATAAATACCTGGGCTGAATTTGTTGTGTTGCAGGTAGTTCCAGCTGCAAGTGGATTGATTTCGTTACCTATGGGGAGGTTCAACCGAAAGGAACAGAAAAACATGTTTGTGTGAAATTTGGAGGAGTTTGATATCTTTGAGACCTTCGGCTCTCTGCAGTGCGGCTGAAGTTAAGCTGATGAGCGCAAAAAATGACTGGGGAAGGGTTTAGGGGGTAAAGGGGACATTTGGTCCCAGTGCAATCCTGTAATTCTTGCTTCCTTAAGAATCTAGCCTGAATATTTTGGCTTGCTGCAACGTGGTGTCTTGCTGCAAGCATTGCCAGGCATTCTCATTCATTCACACAGCTCTCAGACCGCCTTGCTAGGCTAGGAATTTGCTAACGAGGTGCCTTGTGCTTGGGGCTTTTTTTTGTAATTCCATTGAAAATTTGCTTAAACTTGATGTTCTAAGCCTCGGTGCAAACTGCGTTTTTCAGTCTGACCTCAGCTTTTCTGTATGACGTCTCCAAAGAGGCTGTTCTTAGAGATGAGGCTCGGGTCTGTGCATGTACTCCATCTCGGAGAATGACCACCTGTGTGTCAGCGTTTGGGAGGCTGCTCTGGACACGGGGGAGCCAGCAGCTCTCGTCCCCTGTGCTCTCTGGGACGCAGGTGGCCAGTAACTGCTTCTGTTCAAAGGCAAAGGGGCTGAGCTGGCCCTGCTGCGATAGGAACGGACTCTCTTGTTTGAGAACTGATGCTCACAGCACCCCAGGAGCTCTGCTCCCATCTTCGAGCAGCAAGTGGATGTGTGCCTGGGGCTCTGGAACTGAACTCTGAAATTTGGGGGGTACTTCCCTTCCATCTGAGCAGCTATGCCTGTGTTTAGCACAAACGCTGCTCCTTTGTGTTAGGGCGGATACAGCCGAGCTCTGACGGGGCGGTCAGTTCTGGGCAGCAGTGTCCTTGCGGCACATTCTGCTTTAACAATCATTTATCACAGAGTGGGGGGTTCTTCTCTGTTTTGTCGGGGTGAATTGCAGGGTTTTGGATGAAGAGCCCTGCACAGGCTGCACTGCCCGGCTGTCGGAGTGCATCCCCCCATCCCCATAATTGCAGGCCCCAGCTCTGCAGCCCTTCTGGCTCAGCTGGGATCTGCTGGGACAGAACATGGTTGATGACTGGTCTCTCACCACCCCAAGCAGTGCCCTGTTTGCGTGTCGTGCTGCCTTTCCCGGGTGGTCTTCGCTCCCACGTGCCTGCGAAGACTTGCACGAATGAGCTTGCCCTGCTCATGCTGTTTCAGCATAAACTTTGCTTCGTGTCAGCCCCCACTGGCGCGGACATCTGATCACCCTGGTCCATCTGTTCGGCTCTGCATGGCTCACGTGGGGAGGAAGCTCTTCTCCTTGAGGAGGCCTCCGTGTCTCTGTTGGACAGAACCAGGCAAAGGTGCTAGAAGAGACTTTGCTCTGAATTGCCGACTGATTCCTTCTTGCTGAATGGCAGGGTTCTTCCGCACTCTGGAAAAGGAGAGGTTTGCATTCCTGCCAAAGGAAAATGTTTGCGTTTTTTTCTCTGGCTGTTTTTCCTTTGGCTCACTCTAATGAATTCCAGCATCTGCATAAGCATCATTAGCAAAACTCTGTGTGCAGCGACTGTTTTTAAGGAGCTGTACACCCCAGCACAGCCCATTATTGCAGGAGCCTTTGGTGGAACTGAAGGACCCTTGCTTCCAGGATCATGATGGGAGCAAGGCTCTTCCGTCACTGGAGCAGCAGGAGTGTGACCAGGCCTGCCCCACCCATCGTCCCAGGCTGCACGAACTGTCCCATCTCACCTTCGTGACAGTGAGACGAGCAGAGCCAGGCAGCCCCAAGGCACAGCTCCACGGTGCACGGAACAGCATCTCTGTCCAGGGAAAAAAACAACCAGCCAGCCCAGTGGTGGGAGCCTGCACCCCTGGGTGGGGGCTGGAGTTCTCCCCAGCATAAAGATGAAGGCAACGCAGCATCATGGCTGTGTTCTGCTTCTTCCCGAGTCGATGGAGCAGTCGGTGTCCGCAGCTGCCTTTTATCTGAGAGGTCGAGGTTCTGCAGAGGTATAAATCTTTAAGCATCTGCAGCGTGACTCAGTCCTTCCCTCCGCAGCCTCGGTATTTAACCCAGGAACGAAGATGGGACCACAAAGGAGGATTTATTGCCCTGTTCCAGTTCAGTGCTTTGCTGGAGAAGCCTTCCAGTGCGTATAGGCTGGCAGGGGAAAGGAGCCACCCTGAAGAAGGTGGCGACAGAAAAGACCTGGATGGAGATAGCTGGAGGTCAGTATTGGTAACACGCTGAGCCGGGCTCATCCCTCTCTGCTGCCTTCATCCTCCTAAAGATGAGGAGAGTGAGGGCATGGGCCGCCCTTAGGGTGGGAAGTGAGGGCGCAAGCCCCCCTGGTCACACGTCAGCACGCGTGCAGGCGGGAGCTCGGCCCTCTTGCCCAGCAGCAGCCGCCTGGGGAGCCCGCAGGAGTTGGGCAGATGGGGCTCTGTATGCCTTGGCTGGGAGTCAGGCAGTCCCTTCTCTGCTCCTGCAGCTGAAATGGGAGCACTGGGAGCTGTGTCTGCACTGGGACGCCGGGGTCCTTGGCTGCCTTGCCCATGTGTGCCTGTGGGCTCTCTGCTTGCCTGCTCCCAGGAGTGTGTGTAGGTGCTGCTGGGACAGGGCATGGACCTCCTGCAAGGCTCCCTCACGGGGTTTGAGATGGTTGGGTTGTCTGGGTTTCATGGTCAGCAGCTCTCCCTTCTCCCCCCGGTTCTGTGCCTGCAGAGGATGTCACTGGGGGACCAGGGCTCCTCCATAGCCCCCGCAGGGCAGGTGTTATGGCCTCGGGCTGGACATGGGTAGCTGGGAGGCTGATAAACAGCCAAGGGAATCGGGGGCAGCCCTGGTGTCCCCTGTGAGCTCTTCCCCTGCTGCACAGCAGCTGTGGTTGGGCTCTGTCCTTTGGGAAAGCAGCGTGTCCCCCTCCTGTAAGGGTTCTTGCTCGCCCTCAGTCCTGGGAGAGCATTTATGGGGTTGCTCAATCGCTTGCTATCGGAGTAGTTAAAGCTTGACACCGCAGACCCTGTAAAATCGCAGGGACAGAGCCCAGCAGAGGGACTCTCAAAAACATAATCTAAAATCCAGCCTGGTCCTTTCTGGTGTGTCCTAAATGCCCAGGTTTTTCCCTGCCTGCTCCAGCTCTGGAGCTTAACACCACAGGACAGCACCAAAATGCTGCAGAGCTCCAGAAATGCAGGAAATCCCTGGAGCCAGCCCTTGCAGAGAACTAATTCTGGTCAGAAGCCTGTTTCCAAAACAGCACCTCACCCTCCCTCTGGCTCCTTTGTCCTCCTCCACCACTGCAGCCCCTCCACATCGGTATTGCCAAAGTAAAATTCCTAGCTTCATTGTTAGCATCCAGCCAGCTGAGCAAGCAGGAATCCCAATGGAGGCTTGTTCCAGAATAAAGGACGGGTCAGGCTGCTTATACTCAAGGGATAGGAGGAAAGCAGTGCTGGAGGGTATTTGAGGTTCAGAATATATTACATTAGCTGCACAGTCACATCTGCCTTTCATTTCCCCAGTGGTTTTGGAGAAATGTTGCGTGTTTGCGTTTCCTAACTGACAGCTCAGCGGGGGGACGTATGCCCTTGTTTATGTGCCAGTGCCCTGGACTTAGCCCTGCAGGTGCTGCCCCCACCCCAGCTCTGCCTGGGCACCCAGAGTTGCCCTGCGCTGTTTTGCTGGGGGCTGCTGGTGCCAGTGGGATGCTCTTCCCCAGCCGTGCCCGGAGCCCCCTCCCCTGCCTCCCAAAGGTGCCCCTTGCTCTGCCCTCCCTGGGACTGCATCACCCCACAGCGAGCAGCCTCGCCAGGGCATCGTCCCCAAGGTTGTCTGTGGCAGGGTCAAAGGAAGCGGCCGCGCTGCTCCTGGCCCGCAGTGCTGGTGGAGAAGCCAGCGACTGTCATACCGTGTCCCTGGGACTCTGGGGCCATGACGTGGCGTGACAAGGCAGGAACAGGAAGGCAAAACCCTTTTTCAGTCTGCTATTGTATAAATCGTTTCATCTTCACTTGTGAAGGCAAACAGGGTATTTTTAACCCCTGAGCATGCAGGCAGGGTGGTGGAGAGATGGCAGGTATCTTGGGACCGAGCTGTCAGCAGTGTGCTGCAAATCAAAGCCTCGGAGCCCTTTTTTCCAGGCAAGTGAAGGTGCCCTCGGCCACGGGAGACCTTGCTCGCTCAGCCAGTCAGCCATGAACTCTTCCACAAAGCAGGGCCGCCGTGACAGGCGCCTGGGGGCGAGACCCAGGCATGCCCCGTTGCCATCAGTGGGTCCAGCCTTGCCCGGCAGCAGAGCCGGGCAGCCGCACCCCAACACCGAGCTCTCTGTGGGAGAGTGGAGGGGCTGCTGGGGGCTGGCTGCGGGCCAGGCACCGAGGCGCGTCCCTGGGGCGAAGCAGCAGCAAAGAAGACAGAACAGCTCGGTTTGATCCACATAACTATTTCTTTCTTTTTAATTATTAACTTGTGCCTTACAATAGAAGAGGAAAGAGTGAGTGCGAGCAAACGACTTGCTGGTTCCAGGAACTACTCTGGCACCACCGCGAGGGCAGCAAGGTCTCGTGACGATAAACCTGCCGGGGCGCAGGCGCGCCGCACGCGCGGGATCTCCGGCCCTTGCAAAAGCGAACGCTGGCGATTTTAAGGCATTGAAGGAAACCTATGGTTGTAGATCCTACATCAGATTTGGCACATGTTGGAACAGTTAGAGCGGAGACGAGGACGCTTTGTGAGCTGGTGTTCGGGGGTCCTGCAGCTTCCCAGCACTGGCCAGGACCTGACGCTAATGCACGCGCGGGGTTTTCTTGTGGCAACCATGCAGCCAAGCAAGAGGCCCTGCGGACCCCGACCCCTCGACATTCCGGAGCCAGCGATACCAGACGATGTGCTGCGCCCCACGGAGCGGTGATGCCGTTACCTCCGACACACCAGTTCCCTGCCCTGCTGCTAGCAAACCCCGCGCGCCTGGCTGGAGTAATGCTGCTGAAACCCGGAGCGGTCAGGCAAAACCAGAATTAACATTTCTTATAGTTTAAAACGTAAGTGGCTCATAGACCAGATGTCAGGTGTGGTTACAGTCCAGTATGGCTGTTTCTGTGCTTGGGGGATTAAAAGTGGACGGCTACAGCTGGAGGAGGGGGGAAGAGTTTAGTTATATGTGGATTTGGATAGTAGATGAAGGTCTGTAACCTTGAAACTAGTCATAGTAAACGTGTTCAGTTGTTTCCCTTGCCCCCTACCTGCAGAGCTGGTTGAGCAGTGGTCCCAGCCGGCTCGCCCGCCATGGGAGAAGGGAGGGAGGGAGGAAGGAAGGGATGGTGGGTGCTACGAGTCCACTGTACCACCACAACGACGACCAACATGCACCTAGCTACCCGCCCGCACCTCCGCCCCATTTAAAAGGGAGCAGTGTGCCAAGCTCGGCCTCTGCGTGGCAGGACCCGCGAGGAAGCCGGCCCCGGTCAGTGTCCCCGGGGGTTACATGTTTCTCAGGGGCTTCCTGCGAGCCCAGCGTGGCTTCATGCCCAGAGGGACAATTTAAAGGCCGAGTGGAGACTGTTCCCCCTCAAATGCAAAACGGACGGGGTCCTGACAGTTACATTTTTGCATTCGCAACCATTCCTTCACGCAGGTTTAACCTCCCTCTTTTCTTGGCAGAGGTTATGGTCCCCTCGATCACCTCAGCCCGGGTAGATGATATTTTAGAGGTCACTTTAATAACCTCTCCTTGCTCCTCCTCCTTGAAGGACAGAGTAGAGGAACTAAAGCCTCTTGGCTGGAAGGAGTAAGTGGAGTTGGGAAGGGGATTGAGCGCTGAAAGGCCGACGCTTCCCGTGCTGAAGAGGGTCTCCTCTCCCTCCAGCAGCTTCCTGCAAGCACATCGCAAGGGAAGAGGTTAGTCTGGGGACATCTCACACCAAACATCTGCAAAGCCCCAGGGCTTGCTGTGACCTGCGAGCAAGTCTGAGTACTCCAGGCCATCACCCACAGCCTGCAGTGGACATGGGCTCAGGTCACGCTGCGCCACGAAACAGCATCAAAATCACCCTGTGGGGTACATCCTCCTCTCCCTCCAGAAACACCAGGACAATAAAACCCCAAACCAGAGGGACTCTGCCTTTTGTATCTGTTTTGGCTTTGCAAGAGAGACAAGTTTCCAACCCCAAATATCCCCATTAAAAACCAGCTGGGATGGCTGGGGGACACGGCTCATGGCTGCTAGAGCGAGGCATGGCATGGAGCCACCCATGGCTCCTCCCCGGGCAGGGGCACGGCGGGCGCAAGCAGGGGAGATGAGCAACACAATGGTGTTACTCCTGGAGGGTGTACCCAGATATTTTCCAGGCCATTGAAAACATCCCAGCCTGGTGGGGTTAGGGGATTGGGCTTGGGAGGTGGGCAGGCAGAGCAGGGTCTGAGCAGCCTTACCTGTAGGCAGCGATCTCAATATCAAGTGCCATCTTGACGTTAAGCAGGTCTTGGTACTCCCTCAAGTGCCGAGCCATCTCGTTTTTGGTGTTTCGCAGGTCGTCCTCCAGCTGCCCGATGGTGTCCTGCAAAGGCAAGGGCGCTCAGGGCCGTGTTTTGGGGCAGGGACCTCTCCTGCAGGGCTTCTGCTCTGCACACTGCAGAAACAGGGAAGCTGCAGTTGGCCCACGATGGCACATACCACCGGGAGCTTGGGATCACTAAATGCTAACAGGGATGGAGAAGCTGGCAGAGCACCGGGTGTGGACTGCGAGTGTGTGCGGTAGGGAGAGGCTTTAAACGTTGATGGATTTACGTGGTTTCCCATCTTCGGCAGGGTCTGTGAGACTGGGGGCGACTAACAGCACACGGTGACCTAGCCCCCAAGCCCTGTGGGGGACAAGGCAGGCTGCTGCAGAGGGAAGGGAGGTTTTGGGCTTAAACATCCTCAAAACAGGGGCAGGGGCTCAGCAGGACAAGCAAGAGTGCCCAGCACAGCAGCAGCTTGGAGCTGGTGCCCCGAGAAGGGCTGCAGTCTGCATCTGGGCCTTAGGAAGGGTTGGGACACACGTCTGGGGTGGTGGAAGGACAGCTGGTGCTGCCGGGACAGGAGGGAAGAGCTGGCTCCAGGAGTGGAAGGCTGACACCTTACCTGGAAAACGCCTCAGAGCCTCAGGCTGGGGGGCTCTAAATGCAAGGATCTGGGGGGGGTTACAGGGTCAGGGACCTTCCCTGTGCGAGCTGGGGTGTTCAGCTGGACAACAGCATCCTTCTAGCATCCTTCCCATCAATTTGACCCTGCCATGGCTGCTGCATCCAGCTCTGCCTGCGATGTGGAGGAGTCTGAGGCCACATCTCCTGCCAACAAAGGCAACTAATCCTTTTTTCTGTGTTTTTGTCAGGAAACAAGCAGCCCAGTTTTCTCCAACATGCATCCAAGTACCTCCGCAGTAGCCTGAAAGCAGTGAAACCTGCTACTATAGGGATCTTCGCAGATCAGATGGTTTCCTGCTGTGCCACCAGCGGAGCCTGATTTGGAGCAGGAATGAGTAAGCAGTTTGCATTTAAGTGACGATGCAGCCCCGCCTGCAAAGCCCAGCAATGGCCACTGCCAACTCCTGCTCTCCCGCACCCCCTCCTACAGACTGGGCCTTTGCAGGTGCTCCCAGCTCCTGTGTTCTAGCAAACGAGCTTTGTCCTGCTGCACCATCCCCATCCTGTCCCCGTCCTCATTCCCATCCTGTCCCTGTCCTCATTCCCATCCTGTCCCCTCCTTCGTGTCCTGCACAACCTCCCTCATGCATAGCGCAGAGACAGTCACGAGACGTGGGGCTGCCCAGGGCGCTGAGCCTGATGCAATGAGCTCAGCCTGAGCCAAGCCCCTCGGAGCAGCAGTGCCAGCTCATCTTGAGCATGGCACGGGATGTCTCCCAGTCAAGTTAGCCGGACACATCCCAACTTACAGGCCATTTGCGGGCCATCCCTGGGGTCTCTGCCTTGACCTGTGCTGCCCTGACCACGTCCCGCAGCAAGAGCTGCGCGGAGCTGTGACTCTGGGGAGGGACTGGGCAACGGGGGGGGGGGTCCAAGGAGACCATTGGGCCATCAACTGAAAAGCCCTAGGACATAAAACCTCTGCTCGGAGGTGGCCAAGCTGCTGCTGCAGTGAGCCATGGCAGGAGGGAGGGACTCAGGTTGATCTAACCGCAGGACAGCCCTGCTCTTGCTGCTCTGGCCCGCTGTGCCTTCAGTCCCCTTCCCTCTGCCTGCAACTCGCATGAACAAATGCTCTTTAAAAACGGGCTATCCTCGCTATCCTGTCTGTACTTCCCTTCCACACCATGGCCCTACCAGCTGGTTGAATAAAACCCCCTCCCCACACCATTTCAAACCTGTGCCCTAACCAAAAGCTTTCACATACTGGTTTAGATTTGACTGGGGCAAACTAAAATATACAGACATGTCCCTGCAGCCTATAGGAACATTTTAAAAGCTCAAACAGTAGGAATATTCTCCTTTAAGACAGACTTACATCCTTTTCCACTGGCTGCAGACAGGGAAATTATTTAGCTGCTACACATGCACATTGTTCAAAAGACTCCTAAGTATTACCACACTTAAAGCAGATCCTGAGGGTCACGTGGAAAAAAGCTGCTGTGCTGTAGCTAGAGCAATTTCAATTATGGTGCTGTTTAATCCAGTTGCATTATTATTTTTTTCCCCTAATTGATAGGTTGTTCCCAGAATCCTTCTTTTCACATGGCTATTTAAGAAGATTACCGTGTATAATCATTTCACCCACTACAGGAATTACTGTATATTGCCTATTTCCACAATATTCATTGAAGACTCCAACCATTCAGAACGACTGCAAGCAGCTTGGAGCTACAGTCACGAATTCTATAGAGCCTGGGGAAATTTAGCCTTGAAAAGAACAAGGCATTGCTTGGGTGTGAAACCATACCTGAAGGATGCTGTTATAAGGCAGTTGTTTCAGTATTTAAAAGGAAACGACTTGATTTAGAAACCAGAGATCATTTAATAGCCATATAACAGAACAATCTCAGGATTTATTTTATTATAAATCGTGAATGTTTCCCCGTAGCAAGAAAATGGGGTAATACTGCGGTAATGGAATAAAAGCTGTGGCGCACTCAGTGTCCGCCCCACCTGAGTCCTTCCAGGGACGTAAGGGATGCCAGGATCTGGCTGCAGATTCAGCCTTAACGATTGCAGAGCTCCAGTTTCTGCAGTGTAGGTGCCAATCGCCAGGCCACAGGGCGAGGGGCCAAGCCGGGGCAGACGGCTTCGAGGAATTACCCACAACGGGGAATGCGTGGGCAATTTTGGAGCTGACCTTTAACGGATGGGGCAGGGATGGGGTGATGCCACGTGTCTGTGTGTCCCCTGCGGGAAGGGGGTGTTGGAGGGAGTGTCCTGGCCCTGCCTGTCCCCCCAGAACCTACCCTCTGGGGTTCTGTCTGTGGATAAAGGGTGAAGGCAGCAGGCAGAGTCCCGGTGGGGCAGGACGTGCTGTCTAGGGCAAAAAGAGAGGACGGCTGCAGGGATGCCTAGTGCCACGCGGTGCTGTGGGCACTGCCCCTGCGTGGGGGGGCACTGCACAAGGCAAGAGGGGTTTGGTGCTGCACAGTGCACGGCGGGAGGGGCTGCTGCAGAGGACGGAGCTCCGCTGCAGGATTTTGCATGCAGTGGAGATGCTCAGCGCTGCACAGGATCAGGGGAGGGGGAGTGCTGGGTCGGAGGCGCCGGTGCTGCACGGCGCCGGGGGCGTTGCACGGGGTAAAGATGCCCGGTGGGGCAGAGAGGGAGCTTGATGGAATGGAGGTGCCAAGTGCCAGAAGTGGGGCAGGTTGCACGGGAGGAGGATGCTCGGTACCGCACAGCACCGAATGCCGGGCGGGGAGATGCCCGGCGCTGCCCGGAGCCGGGGAACCCCGGGCGGGGAGGGGACGGTGACGGCTCCCGGCGCCGCCCGGCTCACCTGCAGGCCGGCGGCCTCGGCGTTGTGCCGCTCCTCCAGCTCCTGCAGCTGCCTCTCCAGGGACTGGTGGGCGCCGCGCAGGCTCTCCATCTCGGCGAGGCGGGCCTGCAGCTGGCGGCGGCACTCGCCGGCTTCCCGGCGGCTGGCACGGACGGCCTCCTGGCTGCGGGCCGCCCGCTCGTGGAGGCGGGCGCAGCGGGTGCGGTACCAGTCTTCGGCCGCCTGCAAGTTGCGGGTCGCCAGCGCCTCGTACTGGGCGCGCAGCTCCCGCAGCGCCGCCGCCAGGTCAGGCCGCCCCGCGGGGACCGGGGGCGCGGCGGAGCGGAGCGCGGCGCCCAGCTGGACCAGCTGCTCGGCGTGGGAGCTGCGCAGCGCCGCCAGCTCCTCCCGCAGCGCCTCCGCCCGCCGCTCCAGGTCGGCTCGGGCGAGGGCGGCCCCCTCGGCCGCTTGTTGCCGGGAGCGCAGCGCCTTCTCCGCCTCGGCGCGGCCCCGCGCCTCCTCCTCGCAGCGCGCCCGCAGCCGCTGCGTCTCCTCGGCCAGGCGCGCCCGCTCCAGCGCCGCCTGCGCCCGCTCCCCGTGCGCCTCCTCCAGGCGGGCGCGCAGGGCGCGCAGCTCCCCGCCCAGCAGCTGGCCCAGCCGGCGCGGCTCGGTCGCCCGCTGCCGCAGCCCCGCCAGCTCCGCCGCCAGCGCCCGGTTCCGCTCCTCCAGCGCCCGCACCCGCTCGATGTAGCCGGCGAAGCGCTCGTTGAGGCCCTGCAGCTGCTCCTTCTCGCTGGCCCGCGCCCGCCGCGGCTCGGCTCCGCTTTCCCGTCCCGGCCCCGCGACCGGGCGCGCCCGCCGGCCCTCGGGGCGCCGCGGGGCCTCCGCGAAGAGGCGGCGGTAGGAGGCGGCCAGCGCCGCCGGCTCCGCGCTGTAGCTCATGGCGGCGGAGCAGGACCGCCGGCGGCGGCGGCGGCGATTATGTACGGCGGGGCGGGGCGCGGTGTGGTGCGGAGCGGGGCGGGGCGCGGCGCGGCGCTGCGGAGGGGAGGGGGTGCGGAGCGGTGCGGAGCGGTGCGGTGCGGAGGGAGTGCGGAGCGGCGCGGGGCGCGGAGCATCCCCGGGGCCGCCGCGGTAGGAGGTGGCGGGAGCTGTCCGTGCGCCGCGGTGCTGAAGGGCGGCGGGCGGGGCGCGGGACAGATGGATGGATGTCTCTAGGGATGGAGGGACAGACGGGCACGGAAGGAGCACGCAAACATAGGCGGGCAGACGGACAAGGTCACACGCGGACGGACGGGCGGGCATGCGGAAGGGGACAGGCACGCGCACGGCAAGATGCTCACACGCTCAGGGCCAGGCAGACAGCAGGACAAGCAGACGTGCAGGGAGACACACACACGTGCACAGGCAGATGCACAGACAAGGAGAAGCAGAAACACAGAAGGAAGCACGCAGAAATGGTGGTGGAGGCAGGCAGACACACAGACGCCCACATGCAGCCCCAAATCACTCCTTCTGGGGTGTTCCCACCATCCCTACCGATGCTCCAGGGATCCCCTGCTGTATGCCTGTGCTGGGGGTGAAGGTCTCGTACGGCAGCATGGGGTCTCCCTGGGATGGGGCCGTGGGCAATCGGGGTGCAGGGGGTTGCAGAGGTGGGGACCTCTGGAGGAGGGGGTGCCCAGGTCAGAGACTCGTCACCAGACCAGCTGTGCTGCAGGGGATGGATAGGGAAGGATTTTGCCTCCGGGCTGTCTGCCAGCATCTGAAAGCGCTGCTACGGTCTGTCTCCTGTCCACGCAGGCTGGGCCTTCCCACTGGCAGGGGTTTGCTGGGGGTACCCAGGGCTGCAGAGCTGATAGGGAGGGAACCACCCCCCTCACCTCCAGGCCAAGCACCATGCCCAGGAACATGGCATCCCATGACAGCACCTGCCAGGAGAGCAGCGGGGAGTGACTTGTCTCTGGGAACAGCAGCACAAAATATGGCTGTGAGATGGAAAATGGTTTAAAATAACTGTGATCCAGGTGTGAAGAATGTGGTGAAATGGGCAACCAGGTCCTGTCTCCTGCTGTACATCTGTGTGCCGCTGAGCTCTGCACTGATGCTGAGTTCCTCCACTCCCCTTGTCCCCGTTCATCCTCTCAGGTGACGAGGGTACAGCATGAGGGAGGTCCAGCAGATGAACAGGGAGGCGGAGCAAGCCAGGGCTGGCACTGGAGAGAGCCGTGACTTCCAAAAGATCTGTCACTGTCTCAAAGGGGCCAGCCAAATGGGGAGAGATGGTGTTGGGATTCACATCTCTGTGGAGCCAGAAGTTAAGCATAACCATGGCTCCAGAGGAGGCCCTCCAAGCATGGAAGCATCCCTGGCTGGAGTCCACAGGAGTCCACATCCCTGCAGCCATGCTTAGAATGGCATTGCCTGGGGCAGGTTTTCCCACGGGGAAAGCAGGGTGAGCTCAGACCATGGCTTGTCCTAGGCATGCAGCCAGGGACTGGTGATAGGATCAACACGCACACATATACACCTGACCTTAGTTTGGCCCATCTGTCCCATAGGCCATAAGAGGAACAAGGAGCGTCAGTCAGTGGAGGCACAGGAAGTAAACAGGAGTTACACACTCACTTGGGCAAGAGATCAGGCTTGTGCCTTGTTTTTCCAGGACTCGGATCTGCTCACAGACAGTTTTCCTGGAAGGACTCAGTTTTCCTGAAGCATATTTTAGGTCGGTGACGGTGAGACTCCAACATGGGAATCAACTGAGTAGCTGATGTTCTGGGGGCAGAGCAGGCCAGGCAGCAGCCTCAGCCTGCACTGGGGTCTGCCAGCTCTCCTGGTCCTGGAGTGCGACGCCTGACCCGGGGTGCCTGGCTCACACTGCTGATGCAGAAATTCTCTCTGTGGTCGGGGGTTTTTTCAGATCTTTCACATACTCATCACAGACAAGTGTGTTCTACCACTTCCTCAGCATCTGTTGCTTTGCATTACAATATCCTAAGTCAGGTTTCTGCTGCCACGAATAACGGTTCAAATAACTGAGAAGCTTCAAGCTCTGCTTAGTTACATGTGTGGCATCATTTTGGTGACTTTACTCTGGTGCTTGTTACTGAGGATAGAGGCTTCTGTGGTTCTTGTTTGTCTTGGAAAAGTGGAGTGCAGCTTATCCTGGCCTCCTCACTTGTGCTGTTTAGCACTGCCGTCCATATGCAGTCTAACAGCGGAGTTAGGAGTGTCACAGTCTCCTCCAGCAGAAGAAATGCAAGGATCTCTGCAGGGACTGCTGACATCCATGGGATCGGATCCCTTTGCCTCCCAGTGGGTTGCGGTGTTCTGGAGTCTCTACACAGGCAGAAGGAGGCTGCATGAAGCAGGTGTGACCTGAGCCAGCCACTGGTGTGACTGCTGCGACCTTGTAGCTGAATGAGCACAAGGAGTTGGAGTCAGTAAGTGATACTAAGCTCTGCTGTCCCGCAGAACAAGGATGTGGCTCCAGCTCACCGGAAAGCTGCTTCTTTCAGGGGAGCAATGGGTTGCCAAGAACTTGGGTTCCACCTCAACACGAGCTGCCAGTTCTGGGGGTGTACTGGGTTTGCATGGCAAGGTTTTGGTAGAGGGGGGCTGTAGGGGTGGCTTCTATGAGAAGCTACAAGAATCTTCCCCTGTGTCTTACAGAGCCGATGCCAGCTGAGTCCAAGGCATATCCACTGCTGGCCAAGGCTCAGCCCGTCAGTGACGGTGGTAGCACCTCTGGGATAACACAGTTAAGAAAGGGGGAAAAAACCCCAGCAACTGTGCAAGAGAAAACTGCAGCCAGAGAGGAGTGAGAATGTGTGAGAGCAACAGCTCTGCACACACCAAGGTCAGTGGAGAAGGAGGGGGAGGAGGTGTTCCAGGCGCCGGAGAGGAGATTCCCCGGCAACCTGTGGTGCAGACCATGGTGAGGCCGGCTGTGCCCTGCAGCCATGGACGGTCATGGGGGAGCACAGACCCATCTGCAGCCCGGGGAGGACCCCACAACAGGGCAGGGGGATGCCCGAAGAAGGCTCTGACCCTGTGGGAAGCCCATGCTGGAGCAGGCTACAGGCAGGACCTGTGGCCCCGTGGAGAGAGGAACCCAGGCAGATTAGCTGGCAGGATTTGTGACCCCGAGGGGACCCAGACTGGAGCAGGCTTCTCCTGAAGGACTGCACCCCATGGGAGGGACCCACGCTGGAGCAGGGGCAGAGTGTGAGGAGTCACACACTTCCTCCTCGGCTTCCCCCCTGAGGAGGAAAGAGCGGTAGAGACGTCTGATGATCTGACCACAACACCCATTCCCCATCTCCCTGTGCCACTCAGGGGAGGCGGTGGAGAAACTGGGAGCTAAGCCCAGGAAGAAGAGAGGGGTGGGGGGAAGATGTTTTAAAGATTTGGTGTTACCTCTCTTTATTCTACTCTGATTTGATTGGTAATAAATCAAACTGATTTCCCCAAGTCAAGTCTGTTTTGCCCATGATGGTAATTGCTGAATGACTTCTCCCTGTCCTTATCTTGACCCATGAGCCTTTCTTATCATTTCTCTCCCTTGCCCAGCTGAGGAGGGGAGTGACAGAGCGGCTTTGGTGAGCACCTAGCTCAGGGCACCAGGGTCATCCACCACAGGGGGTGCTCCCATGTTCAGGCAGCTGCAGCAGGAGCCCCATCCCAGGTGGCTGGCTCCCAAATGCAATTCCCTTGCAAGCCTCTTGAGCCCTTGACCCAGCACTCGTGAGCTGACTTGGCCAACAAACCTGGGAGCTGTACAACCCTCCCAGTGAGAGGGAGAGCAACAGTGTGGCCATGTCTTGGCGAAGGGGCCGTGTACCAGCAGACTGGAAGGAAGACCTTGAAAGACTCAGACCTAAATCCCTCAAATTCCCCCCAAATCCCTTCTATTCTATTCTATTCTATTCTATTCTATTCTATTCTATTCTATTCTATTCTATTCTATTCTATTCTATTCTATTCTATTCTATTCTATTCTATTCCAAAGCAGGAGGCTTTATTCTAAGGGCTAAGGCTGGAGACAAGCTGAACACCTGTGGGTCAGACCTGAAATGAGATGGCAAGCTGAAAGTGGACACAAACTGACACCAGAGCAGTGTCTGGCTGTGTTCAGCCTCGGGAAACCTTGATGTCTGAGTAGCACATGGATGTCCATTGGGACGCACACACATGGTCACAGGGGGATCTTTATCAGGCCAGAAAACAGGCAGAAAAACGGTCCCATAGCTAAGAATCGTACAGTACTGGAAGCCAGTGGGTTGCACTGGGGATTAAATTGCTCAGGACCGTTCCATACCTCCCAGTTGCTTCAAAAATCAAGTCTTGCACGTGAGATAAGAGAAGGACTCCTTAAAAGTCTGTGATCCTCTCTGTACAGCAGCTGCCTGCTGATGGGGCTCGTTAAGCTATTTATCTCTCGAGCTGCAATCCACCTGGGCTTGTGATTCAGAGGAAAAAGCCGTTCCTTGAGCTGTGCACACACAGCAATGGGACACACACCTTCCGGCCGGCCTCCAGCATAGGCCATTAAACTGAAGCTCTGGGTAGGTGTTTTGCCACTTGGCTTCACTGCGTCGGCCGTGTGAGAGGGAAGTGCTTCCCAGCGGTGGGAAAAAGGCAGATCCAAGAGTCTCCTGTGTGGCTGCTGCCAGATCTCCTGTTGCACGTGTGGGTCTGAGCCCCTGTGGGAGGGAGATCTCTGTGGGTAAGGGCAGCAAAACCAGCAAGAAAGCATCTATGTGACAAACACATATTTAAGAAATCCACTGAATTGCACACACACAAAATAAAGATAGGGAAATGGCCGTACTGGGCCCCTGTCCCTCTAACTCAGTAGGTTGTTTCTGACAGTGGCAGATTTATGCTCCCCTTGTAAAACTTCTCTGGTTCTGGCCATCTGCGGCTCTGGGGCTCCCCGGGTAGCGGTCACATCCCTGTGTTTGCAGGCTGTTATCTAATCAGTGTAAGTTCACGTCCTGGATGCCACCGTGCTCTGTAATCCACAGTTTGATAATGCGCCGTATAAAAAACCATCATCTTTGTTTGCACTTCCGTCGCTGCCAGCTAATTTCATTCCATGCCCCTGGCTTGTGAGACACAGTGAAAGAGCTGGGACACAGTTCCTTCCCACCCACCTCCCCAGGCAGGATTTTGCAGACTTCAGTCTCTTTCCTAGGCTGAAGGATTTTAATCTATTTGATTTCCCTTCAGGATTTTACTCATCCTTGTTGGCCTCAGTGCATCTCCTGGGGATGAGTGCTGGAAAGACAGATCCACTCCAGGGTGGGCCCCACCATGAGGATGTGTGGAGATGAGCTCCCAGATACAGGTTGACACTTCTCTAAGTGAAACCCCTCACTTGGGTGCCTACTGCGGGTGCCATAAGATGTTCCAGGGCATTGGGAAGTGCAGGACGAGCTTCCCAGGTGGGTAACGCCACCCTGCCATGAGCTCTGCACCGAAAACCGGCTTCACTTTAGCCAGAATTAATGGCACGTGTTCAAGGCTGGTGCCGTTGGGTGCCTCCTGGTTCCCCTTGGCGAGGCGATGGAACAAGGCTCAAAAAGCCCGGAGCCGTGATGGGCCAAGTGTGCCAAAGTCAGGCAGCATGTCCCTGTGCCACGGAGGGCGGCTGCAGAGCCCTTACTGCCCATGGCAGAGTGGAGGGCGATAGGGAAAGCCAAGGGAAGCGTCCTTGGGAAGCCCCTGCCAGAGGAGGGGAGGTGTTCCTGGCCTCTGGCCATCATTTGGCATGTGGGAAGGGAGACCAGTCCTGGGTGGCTGCAGTGTGGCAGAGCCACGTGGGGCTGGGATGGGCTGGGGCAGGTGCATGGGTGCCATCACCTTTGTCACTGGCGGGCACCACCCCGAGGTGGCCAGGACCCAGCTGGGGCTGCGGCCTCTTCCAGGTCTCCAGGGTCGAGAAAAACAGGTGGAAAACGGGAGGCTCGTTTTGGCAGGGATGACTTTTTTGCCCAGGAGGTTTTGGGGTGGTGCTGGCCCAGTATGGTACAACTGGGAATGGACTGAGGGGTATTTTCTACTCTGCACAGCCATCCCCTGAGCCTTTCCAGCCTGGACTGCCATGCCCACGGGCGGCAGCCGACCTTTGCTGGGGACGGGCAGGTGGGACCCCCTCTTCCTGCCCCCGTGGCCAGTGTCCCCCGAGCCCCCGGCCATCACTCCCCGTGCCACCCGCAGCCGCTCCCGGGACCTCCCCACCACCCTTCTCACAGTGGATGGGGTGCACCCCGCCCCCCCCCATATCAATGATGAATTGCGTTATTTTAACCAAATCACCGTCTCCTTCAGCCTTCGCGGCACGCAGCGACACCGCGGCTGACAGAACTGCGGCGGCTCAGGCAGGCCGGGAGCACAGGGCCGGGGATGGGTGTTGGTGTGGGGGGGCGCTACTGGAGGGGGCGTGCGTCCGTGCGTCCGTTCCGCGGGTTGGCACATTACCGCCGCTCCCTTGCGGCTGAGCACCGGGTTCGCACACTCTCCCCGGTCCCTACCTTCGGGAGGGGCGGACGCGAGGCCAGCGCCTGCGCATTGGGGCCGCCTCGGCGCTGCGGCAGTTGTGCGGGTTTTAGTTCTTCCGAGCGCGGCGGGAGGTGAGAGCGGCCCCGGGTGCGCGCGGGGCGGGGGAGGGGGGGACCGGGGGACCGTTGTTTGGGGGTCGGGAGCGGCTGGCCCCTTCCCCTGTCCGGGAGACGTGCCCCGGGAGCCCCTGTTGCCTTCCCGTCCTCCGGACGGGAAGGCAACAGGGGCTCCCGGGGCACGTCTCCGTCTTCCGTCCCACGTGGACCGGAGGGGTCCTGGCGGCACCTTCCAGCTTCCCTCTCCCGGGATAGCCGCCACCCGGGTTGGGGAGGGGAAAACGTGCTCCCGGCTCTGGGTAGAACACTTCCCGGACAGCCTTGCATCGGGTTCATTGTCACCGCTCTGCTTGGCTGGAGTTGCTCTTGGCAATCCGGCTGTGAGAACCGAAAACCGGGAGCCGGGCACTAAATAAATAACCCAACAAACCCCAACGCAAAGCTGCTTTGCTGATATTTTCCTAATATTTTGCCTTTTTTTTTTTTTTTTTTTAATCATTTGTGCCAAAAATAATGTTGTAGAATGTATGTGGGAAGCAAACCTGCGCTGGTTTCTGACAGACTGGGTGATTTAAAAGGGCTGTACTGTTTCTTGTAGCACAAGGCAGTGCCACACTTTAAAAATCCCTGGAGTCACTGAGGTTAGGAAATGCTCAAGTTTGTTCCCTTGCTGGTGTTTCTAAAGGCTGCCAGTCCGCTAAGGATCCTCTTTGACGTGGTCTTGAGAACGTTCCTCCCAAGGCACGGTCACGTTTTCAAAGATCATTCTTTTTAGCTCTGGAAGATTTACAATTTGAACCTCCCAAGATTGCGAAACGCTTTCGAAGTAGTCGCTTGGAAGCGTCTCCCACTTGCCTATCCAAACGGTCCTCTGCGTCAGTTCGGAGTAACGGCTGAAATGTATCGTATTGATCCTGTTGGTCGCCGGTGAAGAAATCGAAAGGGTGAAGATTTACAGGTCCTTTCAGGCGCTACGTGGTTTTATTGAAAAACCAGAAACAAAACTACGTTGTTGATCACATGCTGAATTTGTAGTTCTAGCAGGGAGGGAAAAAAAAAAAAAAACCCGTGGTGTTTTACTTGCAAAGCGATCAGCTTAGCTCTGGAAGTCTGTCACAGTCCTTGTCAGCCCATGTCAACCTAAACATATTTTAGAGTGGGACTGCTATTTAAAATAATCTATTCCCATTAGCCTGGAGTCCAGAAGATCGTTCAGGAACTTGCTGGTTTGATTAGCAGCAGTTGGAGTTTGTTCGAGCATAGACGTCGTTTCATTATATAGCACAATACAACTTTACTCTCTATAGCGTCATTCAAACAAATTGTATGGCAAAACGCACCACCGAATTACGTTCAAAATGCTCCATTGAAGTAAGCACAATTGTAGAGATAAATGGGGAGAAAAACTGTAAGAATGGGAGAAACGCTTTCAGCTGAGGTTTGAAACTAACAGCCGGTTAGTATGTTTGCATTGGTAGCATTAGTGTTATATGCTGTTTCTAGGACGTACGCTAGCAAAAATCGCATGCAAGCTGAAATTTTCCCAGGCGAATTTCCGGTTTGTAGGCAATTTTTAATAAGAATAATAATTACACCCCCTTGAATTGTTACTCTTTGTCGTATTTGATTCCCAATATAGCTTGAACTGAAAGTTAATAGACCCTTCCTAAAAGCACTAGAAATATTTATCCCAGACTTTTTTTTTTTTTCTTTTAACCTCCAGGGGAATGTTTGTTTTTGAAAAACCAGAAACCTTAGTGTGGTGTTTACTGGTAAACACTGTGGTATTGTGCTCTTCGGGGAAACACTGGAAGGAGTGGTTTATTTCCTTAAAAGTATACCAGTATATTATTTTTGCGTGTAAAGCAACAGGGAAGCACGCTATCAAGATATAATGTTTAACTGATGCTTTTTGAAAAAGCAGATAGGTTTATTTGCTCACATCATACCTGTTATTTGCAGTTCAGCTTAATAAAATAATGCTTCAGTTAAAAACTGATAGATGGGTGGTTAGCTCGCTGCGGGAGCTGTTATCTGGGGATGGCCCCAGCTGGCTGCCGTGCTCCAGGACAGACTGAGCTGATCTGCAACCTTTGAATCCTGCCGAAATTGTAGATACCGACTCGCACGGTGGTGCAGGAAGAAGGGCTGACAGCTCTGCCCTGGAAATCTTGGGCACGAGACAAAAGCAGGGTCATACACTCGCGGAAGCCAGTCTGTTGTGGGAATTTGAACTTGGGGAGCTGTGGGATCTGGGTGGTTCGGTACCGTGCCACCTGCCGTTTCTTGACCACTGGTGAAAATCTTAGAGGTCTGTAATGACCCAGAGTAACGCTACGTACGGCGTAGAAGCTGCCTGGCCTGAGGAAGGTGAATTAATGCTCTCCAGCCAGGCTGCAGTGGAAAGTTGTCATAGGAACTGGCCTCTTGTTTGGCAGGGCTGTGCCTTGTCTTCACTGCTTTAAAAGAACACCTCAGTAACTAATCGCCTTAGGATAAGCAACACTTGTATGACATCCAGCATAAACCCATGGAGAGAGCAAGGCACCTCAGCTCTGCCCCAAAGGAAAGTGAGGACAGCGCTGTACGTCAGCAGGGAGGTGTACCTTGGGGTGAGTCCGCGGTGCCTGGCCTAGGCCGTGTCCTTGCCTCGGGGTGGCTCACCAACGCTGCGTGTCCTGATAGAAAGCAGCTGTAGCTTTTTTAGCAGTGAGAATAATAGGACAGAAAACCGAACAGAATGTGCTCGGGAGTGGAAGCCTTGTCTCGCTCTTCGGGATGTGTTTGGGATGAGATATGTTACCAAGTCAGTGCATGGGAATTTTCACTTGTTGTCTGTGCTGCGTCTACTTTTTAAATTTTATTTATAGTGTTGGCAGCACAAATATCACTTGAAATTATATTGAAATGGCCACGATCCGAGCCTTCAGAAGCTGGCTATTCTGTGCTGAAGCATATCATATTCTTTGAGTGTCTTCAAAGTGCACAATCATATAAATATTTCCTATTGTAAAATGTCTGTTTTGTGCTACTAAAGAAATTATTATGTGTCATGGTTATGATGCTTGTAGCAATGAGCTGTATTTTGCTTTTTAATCATTATGACTCCTTAACTGGAACGGTTCCTAAAACCTTGGACTGTGTACCCTACACAGAGAGCATGTATAACATGAATCTGCTTTCTTAGCACAACCACAGAGAGAATCCTGCACGTACAATAAATAGAACTTAACGTACGGTAAATAGACCTTAAGCAACATCTGGAAAAAAATTGCGTAGGTATTTAAGGTAGCCACAGTAAGCCATGGGTAATCTAAACCCGCCTACGTAAGCGTAGTCACCAAGTCTCGCGCGTGTGTTTGCAGCACTAAGAAGGTGCTTGGGAGACCTGCCTGTGTGAGGCCATATTAGGAGAAATACAGTTTTTATATGACTGCATGAGATCAAGAAGGGAGGCTGAGTAATTCAGCCTGAGAAAACCACAGCAGTCTGTGTTGAATCTTAACTTCTACCTGAATGTGTAATGCTGTGTGCACCTTACTGTGAGGTGAAAAGCAGCTTTGCTCTTACTTCCCCAGGCAGTTGGGTCCCCCCAAATATAGGAGTAGTGAATGGCTGTGTGCCAGCCCTCTTAGTTATCACTTTTTCAAGTCTGGTACAGGATGGCAGAGGCTACACTTGTTGCTTGCTGGTGACCTTAGCTTATCATCATCTGGGCATGAATACCTGCTGTGGGATTTACCAGCACAGCCAGCCCTTTTTTGGTAGTTTTGTGAGAGTGAGTTCTAACTGAACCAGGGAGGTTGGAAACCCTACTGTGATTATCTGCATGCTGCCTTCTCTTAACAGGTAAGCAACAAAACAAGTGGGTTCTTACTCTGTGTATCATACCAGCTAAAACTGCTTTAAAACCTGCCAAGGTGCCCATTAAATGTGTAGAGCAGGAGTCACGGTAGTGAGGTACCTATAGAAATGATGCTGGGACATGAGCAACCTGTTGCTTTCTCTTTTGAAATTAAAGGATGTGTGGGCAGACCTGCTGTAGGTGGATGGATGAAGAAAGGGAGGCCCAGAGAGATGTGATTCTGTAGAGATTTGAAGGTGGCTCTGAAGTGAAGTCAGTCAGTAGGAACAGATGTGTGGGAACAGCGTACTCTGATACTGCTTGTGTTGTACCCATCCTGCAAGTAAGAAGACAGTTGCTGTCTCCAAAGCTACCATTCTGTCTTTTTTTCACCACAAGTGATTTATTTAAAAAAACAAAGGTTTCTTGAAGTCATTATGCGGTCCAAACTTAATTTATTTATAGAGTATTTACAGCTCCCAGCTGCATTCCAGATATTTTCAAACAAAGGCTTATTATTTTGCATATATGCTTTCTGCGAGATTATCGTTTAACCTTGCTTGGCACAATTGGTTCAGAGGAAAGGGTAAAACAGAGATTTCCTGTACGGGTTTCTGCGAGAAGCTCTGAAGTAGCGTGGTTTTCCACTGTTTACTTAAGAACAGGCCTTTGGATTAGCTGGCTTTGACCCAGGCCTTGTAGCAATCCCTGTTAACATTGGCACACTAAAACACTGAGATACATTCTTGCTAGATTTTCAGGAAGCAACTTCTCACTGAACCCTCCAGGAAGGTACACTTCTCCAAAACACTTTCCAGCTGGGGTGGTCCAACTTTGGCAGTTGCGGTGGCCAGATCTGGACTGTGGGACCGTCTGGGTGGGTTGCCCCTTTCCTGTGGGAGCTGCTGCCTGTCCCCTGGCAGTGGCTGCTGCCTGCACTGCTGCGGTAGCCACAGCTGCATCCCAGCTGTGTGCTGGCTTCAGGAGGAAGCGTTCAGCTGCTCAAGCAGTGTTTACTGCTGAAATCAGTATTCCTTATCTCCTTTGGAGAATGGTAGCAGTGGGTGGGAATCAACTCATACTTTACTACTTGGACAGTGCTCCGCTTGGCATTTGCATCACGTTGTGCGTCTGGCCATGGCATATAACAAGAGAAATTTTCTAGTCAGCTTCCAAAGTGACCTAGAAAGGAAGGTAAATGTGAAAGATGGAAGACCAATGGGTTGGCATAAAGCATGCCAAAATCTCTGGGCCAGCTGAGTTCAGCTGCTTGGGTTGATTCGGTTGGTGATGGGGATTGCATGTAGGCACGCACGCCGAATAATTAGGAAGATGAGCTCAGAGAAGAGCATGTGAATGTTCTGCCCTCAGAAACCTGAAGAGTTGCTGAGTGAGATTTGTGCCAGTGCTTTGTAATTATAACACAGCAATTACCAACAATAACAACTAAGATTACATGCTAGTGTAAGGTAGGCTGCCTAGGTAATTTTGGAAGTCAATAAGTAGAACCAGTTGCAGTTATATATAGATGTTGGTGTCCATCTCAGATACCTCCTTTTTCCCTTGCAAAGAAGGAGTTGAACATGTTGGCAAAGGTATTTCAAGTGTTTCTTTCTGATATTTTCAAGTCACCTTTTTGGATATTACAAAACAATTCCATTTCAGGGCTCTGCAGAGACATATGTGGCCTCTGAAGTCACAGGAAAGGGCTGCAAGATTTGGTCCCACGTGTCCTGGTTCAGTCATGTCCTTTCTGACATACTCTGCAGTATTCACTGAGACCTTTTAAGAACAGATACCCGTAATCACTGCATAGTTGTTTCTTTTTCGTTGCTTGTTCAATTCCACTTTTATATTCTTTTTTGTGTGTGCGTTTAGATCGGGATGAGTTCATTCCCTAAAGAAAAACTGATGAGTTGGACATAAATTGCAGGTGCTCTGAGCACCGACCGGTTGGCTTGAGGCTGACCCTGGAAACTGTTCTTCCAGTTCAGTTCCTGTAGCTTTCCCATCATTGAATACAAGTGGCTGAGTGGAGCTGGAAAGAGGAATTTATCATAGAAGAAAGCCAGACTGGTAAATCATCTGTTAGTTCTGCTGTCTGGAAACTGAGGCAGGAGTCAGATTTCATTTTCCGCTTCATGTCGCAAGCATCACTCAGTGCACCAGTGATGTTTAAGGACAGGTCAGCAAGGCAGTGCCTGAGTCTTTCAGTGTTTTGGGATGCTGCATTTCCACATCGCTTTCCTTTGGTAAAAAGGGGAAAATACAACATTGCCTAAAGGGAAGTACAAACATGTGAACAGGGTCTCTCTGAAGGTGGTCAGCAGACCTTTTCCACCTGTAATCAAAAGCAGGGCTGCAGCTGACAGGGCTGGATAGTCCTGCTAGGGAAAAATGCTAAAAATGAGCGTTTCCTACCTAAGGAAGTGGTTCAAGTAAGTAGACACAACCCGCCCTCTTCCCTATTCTTCAGAATGCGTGCTCTACCCGAAAGTGTGGCTGCTAAGCAGTGGCTAGCATACCAGATGAACTTCTGCTAAGTCCTTTTTAGTTAATGATATGAATTTAGCCTCTAGAAGGCATTAGCTCGCCTGTATCATCAACCGCTTAGTGACTGCAGACATCCTGAGCAGAATGTGTCTCACACATGTTCTGGCATTTATTAGGATCCTCCTTACAGTGGTGGTGAAATGGGATGATTTTATAGGGGGGGGGGTGGTGTGTTTAAAAATGCCAGTGCTGGAATCGTAAGCAGATGTGTGATATTTTATGAGCAGATTTTATACAAATTGGAAAGAGCTTTACCTGCTGTGATCTGCGATGAAATATCCATCTGTAGCCTTCAGTAATTTGGGGACTTTTGTCACTTCTGATCCAGAGAAACAACACTGTGGCCTTTCTAAGAGTTTGTTAAAAACACATTTGTAATCCAATCTTTCATTTTTTTTTTTTCATGTGACAATAGATTAAGTAGGTTCTTAACCTCGTTTTACATGTATTTTAACTTCTCTTGCAATATTGCACTGCCAGTTTTACAAACCAAGGCCAAAAAACTCTGCTTGCTGGACTTGAGCAATCAGGGGGGAACAGATGATGAAAAACTAACAATGTTTTACTCATCTGCCACTCATTTTTCTTCACTTTGCTTTCTTCACGGAATATCTAGTGAGTAGCTATTAACAAAGACAGTAATAAAAAGCACTTTCAGTTCTCATAAATCAGTGTGTGCTGGTGGGGTCAAGAAGAAATATTGGAAAGGTTAGGACATGTAGGGAGCTGTCTTCCTGTGTTGTGACGCTCGGAGCCAGGCTGTGATTTTTTTCAGTTGCTGTTTCGAAAGCAATTAGGAGGAGGCATTTCTGTGGCTGCAAAGGAGGCTTTGTGATGGCTGGGGTCAGCTTTTTTTCAGTGGCTACAGTAGGTCAGGTAACATGCTGAAAAATAAGCTCTTCTCAGTGAATCAGGGCTGTCATACTGCTCTGCTTGGGACCAACATTTTTTAAGGGCATCTCAGAACCCAGGGGGATTGAAGCTGTTCACTCATCCGCAGCAGGAGCACAAGACCGTGCTGTTGAACAAGTCTTTAAGTCCACACTGGGAAGAAACTTGAAATTCCCTGAAAAGAGATGTCGTCAGAGGGAAGGTTCAGCATTGGGAACACTCAGCTCTGGTTTGGGATAACAGGAACCTGCTGACGGTGCCTTCTTAGCTGTTTGTTAATGTTCTCTCACCCTTCAGGCTGACCGGTTTCTTCCACATCACAGCTGATGGAGTAGGTCTATCACTTCACCCATGTTTCCTCTGAGCCCCATCTATGCTGAGACAAGTACAGAGAGAGCACTATGTGTGTCCTCCCCCAGCTCCTGCCAGGGAACGGTCTCCTATGTCAGCAGGATTGATTTAACCTATTAAAAAACTGTGCTGAAGGGGCCATGGAAAGATGACTTTGTTTTCCTCAAATGAACTTGATGGTTTGTGTTTTGCTTGGACAGGGTAGTAAGAAGTTTCCAAAGAAAAAATAGTTGATACAGTTGGAAAACAGTATAAATGTAGGCTTTGGTATCACTTGATAAAGCTGAGACAGTTAGGTTATCAAAGAGAAGCCAGAGACTTCGCAAAAGCTCAAAGTCATCGTAGATGTTCAATTATTTTACTGATGAATTCAGTTACGTAGGTTGCTTAAGAAATGCTGTATGAATTAGCAGTCTTTTGGAAGAGCATGGGGTCACTGCAGAGAAACCTTTCATAAAATTAATTTACTTGTAGAGCTTCCAGCAGCGGTGCCTCGATACTATACATCTGTCAAGATTAAATGAGATTTGAGGGCTGATAACGCCTAGGTGGGGATACTATTGTGCCCTAAGGACAGACCTGTAATTTCATTTGTAGTCAGGCAGACTATAATTGCTATGTTTGCGTCTGATTAAAAAAACAGGTCAGAAAAGAAATGAATTGTGCTCTGTACGCAGAGGGAAACTTCACACCGTAAGCACACTTCAAAACACCTACGGCCTTCACGTTGCCTGGCTTTTCGGCTTTGTGCTTGCTCAGTGGGTAGGTCTGTGTAGCTGGCTTCTCGTCGGCGAGGAGCTGCCGTGTGGGACTGCTTGCTAAGAACGGAGTGCGGGAAAGGTCTTGTGTGCAGACCTCTCTGGTCTCCACGATGAGTGATAAGTACGTGTCCAACCTTTGGTTTGGGGAGAAAGAGGATTGCTGTGTGGCTCAGCTGAGGGGAACCTGTGGGTACCGCAGGAGGAGGAACAGAGAGGAGGAGGGAGGTGTTCTTCTGTGAGCCACAAAGGAGAGTGTTAGAGCCAGCCCAGCAGTGAATTTGATGAGCTGAGCTGGGATGCAGAAGACTCTGCACTCTCCCCTGGAAGGCTACATCAGCCTCAGGGAAGGCTTCTTGGAAGAGACGTGGGTAACCCTTATTAAGGACAAAAGTGGGAAGCTGTGAAGTCTGTAGTAGGCTAGTATGCCTCTGGAGCCCTGTATGTTAGGCTAACTCTTCACTCAATGATTTCTGTATTTGTTTTCACAGTGCCCTTTATAGATGAGGAGGATGGTTATTTTACCTTGTTTGTGTTTTGTGGACAAACAGCAAGTTGAAAACTGACCAAGTTTTGCATGTGAAGTCTGTGGCCTTGCTGGGTACTAAGGCTTTCTCTCCTGGGTCTGGGTTAGTGCCATAGCCCTCAGCTCATCCTTTCTCTTTTGGCAAGATGGGTTTATTTGTCAGCGATCTGCCTGTTACTGGTGGGTAAGATCTCGAAAGGAAGAGAGACCAAGTTAGCGTATGAGCATTTGGCAAGCTTTCTCCTTAAGGAAGGTGGGAGGAGAAGGGAATGGTGGTAGGAAAGAAAACTCTTAGCAGGAAAAAAAAAGTTCTTGTTGGTTTTGACAGAGCAGCTCAGAATTACCGTATCGTCTTCAGCTGTTGAGCTCAGTGTTTATTTTCAGTAACTTCTTTTATGAAGGAGGAGCCAGTGTTCCCCGGTTCAAGTATGCCACCTTCTTTACTCAGCAGCACGTCCCTTGGCAAGTGTTGTGTCCAGAGCCCTGGGACTCGGGCTGACTAGCCAGCTGGCTATCCGCACCTGGGCTGAGCAGGGACCGCTTTCAGCCAAGGCTGGAGGGAGATGTGACCTCATGTTTCCAGCCTGCAGAGATGGCTCAGATGCCGATTCTGCTGTCACATCTGTTTATATAGCCCATAAACATGTAGAGAGGGCCCGTCCAGCATGGGACGGAGTTCAAGTGTTGTTAAAAAATCATCCTTATTCTTCCTTTTACTTTCAGAGATTAGAAAAAAGCCAGAATAAGCTGTCAGTATCTTTGCTTTTTCTCTAAAATATTAATGAAGCAGGGACTGATCTTCAGAGAGAAGAGGGTTTTTTACCAGTAAGCACAGTCAGTAAGGAAAGGCAATAAAAATGTCCTCACTCACCTTCAGTGCTTAGAAGATAAAGACAACTTTTGGCTGTTTGTGTTATCCAAGCTGACCCCGTTGCATGCTTTCAGAATGTCTGCGCGACTGATCAGAGTTGTGCATCCGAAATGCTGTGTCGGTTGCTACTGTACTTCTGGAAAGGCCCGTTAAGTCTGTATTTGCTTGCTGAAACACTGTAGAGTCTAATGAAAAGCGTCATTGTTTTGAAACACCGTGATCTGCTGCCAAAAGAGCTACTGTTGTATAATCCTTAATAGCAGGTTAGAGTGGCAGTTGTTCCTTGGTTTGGGATCGGTATGTGGAAGAATGGCTTTCCAGTTAGCTCCCCGGGGATGGCACGTCTCGTCTTGTTCTCTCTCTTTGGGAACTGTAGCTCACACAGAGGCGTTCAGCTATCCTGAGTTGGGAATAGATCTGTGTATGGGTAGAACACCAAGTGCATTGCTTAGAGGTACCAGGCTGAAGGGGCGGAAGAAACTGGCAGTCTCCTTTGAGAAAGCAGCAACGCTCTGGCTGCTGAGTAGCCAGGGGCTATATTTGTCAGTTCTTGCCAGCAGATTTGTTTGTTGCTAAAGATGCTTTCGATTGTTGTGATGTAAAAGAACAGAGTTGGAACAGAAAAGTTTATCTTGAATTTTCTTTTTGCTTTGCAGAATTCAGTGCGTTCGCTTCCATTGACATTTCTGCCTTTCATGCTGGCACGCTGTCATGTTTCATCTTTTTAGCAAAGATATTAGTATTTGCAGCTATCAGTCAAACATTGGATTCCTGTTGTGGTGAGCATTTGCATCAAAGCTTGCCTCCTGGTTTTCAGCTACAGCAAATGCATAGGAAATCTCAAGTATTTTCTTTAGGGTAGACTGTGTTACAGCAGAGGGATCAAATTAATCTCTAGTTTTTAATCTTTCAAGACCCTGTGCAAGCAGAGCACTCGCTTACAGGAAAACAGTGTGAGTGAAATATTTGAATTATCTTACGGGTTTCTGACTGGAATTTAACAGCTGGAAACAAAAAGCAATGAGAACAACATCATCTCAGCCAGGTCCATGCTTGCTATTGGCAGGCGCTCAGCTAGACAGCAGTTTGGGAACCTCCGCAGCAGAGGTTGCTGCAGGCTGCTGAAGACCTTTTCCCAAGGAAGCAAGTTTCCCAGGGCTGTTGGGGTGCACAGGTCGTGCTGGCGTCGGCTCAGGACAGCCTGTGTCTGTCCATTCACCTTCTCTCCAGGTGAAACCTCTCTCTGGGGGTGTCTTTCCAATACTGCTTGTGTCTCAGGCTCTTACTCCGTGATACATTGATTTATAAGGGAAGGAAGAGTCACCCAAGACGTTTGGGTGACCTGCAGTGTACTCGGGCTCTTGGACTTGTCTGCATTAATTCTTGACTCCGGGAAAAGAAAGGCTCGAACATCACCCTCCTCCCCTTCACTGAGAGCCCTCTGGAAAAACTGCTTCAGAAATCTGTCGATTCATAATTAACTGTCCTCCCTGTTAATATTTTTTGTGTGGATTTATGTAATTTCCAGCCACGGGCTCTTGTTCTGTCATGGCTAGTCTGGGAGCCCTCCACAGTCACGCTGCTCTCCTGTGCGTAAAGGCTTCTGGGCTGTTTTCAAATCACCGGCAGAGCCGCGCTCTGTAAACGGGCAGTCTTTCACTCCAGCCTTACTCGCACTCACAGCTGTATTCCTGCCTCGGTATAATCAGTATCGCTCTTGGATGGGGACAGCTGGCTGAAGACAGTTTTCCAGCAGTGACGGATAGGCACATGGAGTCCTGCTTGGTAGCCTTGTACATCCAAGGATCATATTTGACCTGCAGTCGCAGCGTTTCTTTGGGAGCTCGTGTTCGCTGATTCTTCTCTGGCTCTTCTGGATCGAGTCTCACATTCCTGAAGTATGGTTCTCCTCCTGTTTTTTCCTAGCATTGGGACCATACAGGGCACACGAGACTCAGAAGTGGAGAGCTGGCATTAACTCTAACAAACTGTTCGTGTAAGAAACTGTTATGTTGGAAAAGACTTAACTGAAACGGTAATTCTGCAGGAAATGCTGAGAAGCACGAGCTATATGGAAGGTAGAAAATACGCTAATTAGCCGACTGGAGAATTTGTGGTTCCAGTTTCAAAGCAGTAAATTCAGTTACAGATAAATGAGGAGAATGGATGGTCTCCTGGTACTCGGGGTCAGATTTGAGGTTGCACTGCAGATTTCATAGTTTTGCAAATTCCTTTCTAACCATCCATAAAATTGATGATAGTTAAATAATGCTGAAAATATTTTAAAAACCTAGTGCTCCTTGGAGTTCCTGAATGAATGGAACTCCTTAGACAGAAATGGATGGTCACCTGAAGAAACTCCAAATTCATCTGTCTGTGGTTTTTAGTGCTTCTAATGCATTTGGGTCCTGGATCGTTACCGGAATTCTAGGCACTGTGCAGTCACTCTGCGGATATGGTTATCGGTAGAAATAGTCTGAGAAAAAAAATCCATGTAAAATGAGCAGGGTTTTGTTAAATATATTTTACAACATATTTGATATATAGCCATTACTTTGGCATCTGGCTTTATGACAGAGAGAAAATTCAGCCTGAAATAAAATCAAATCCTATAATAAGCCACGTGAGTAGCATTCTCCCTTCTTATACCTTACCCCCCCAGAAGTAACCCATGAGTTACCATCCTCTGTCAGTCAGACATTGTCAAATGAATGTATGATTGGGAATGTTTTACCGATTTTGCTTAAAGCACGCTCTTGGAAAAAGCAGCTTCATCGATGTCAGCACTGCGGTGATGCCCAAGAAAAACAGCTACGGGAGAACTGAAAGACGGCGTCGGAGATTGCAGGCTTGGAGGTGGGAGTGTTAATGCAATCTGTGGAGCAGGGAGGGTGTTATCAATCTAATGGGATCCAGTGGGTCTTGGTATACTGCAAGTGGGATCTACTGTGGGCTCGGTGTGTGTGTCTGAGGTTAACCTTACCAGGTTCTTGACAGCAGATCTCTACCTCTGCAATACCCTTTAATGGGCATACAGAATTATCCTGCTTAAAGCCAACCTCAAGTGTTAATTATCATGAGCTGAGAGTACGTTTTGAAGTGTCTCTTGGAAGTAATTTAATATTCTATTAGGAAGAGTGTATTTTTCCTTCCTGCCTTCATAAACCTGAAGCCTTGCCGTCAGAGAGACGGTTGCCCAGAAGTGGAAGTTCTTCAAGTGAAGAACTTAACTTTAGACATAAGGAGGGAAAAAAAAGGTCAGTTTTCTGGTTTAGGTCATTTACAATCTTCACTACTTATATTTGGAAACTGGGTTTTCCGGTGTCTCCAGAGATCTCAAGTCATGGACATAGTAATTTTCCAAAAGCATCAGTAATTGAAAACACCTTTTGGAAACAAGTTGCTATTGGCTATTAAACAGAAGCGTTGGCAGTAAAACACAGGGTGGTTTGAATTGTCATCCCAGAGCTGTGCGGGAGAGGAACTGCGTCTAACAGAGATGGTGTGTAAGGCTGCAATTCAGAGTAAGATCGGAGTGTCTTTCGGCGTCCGTGCAACCCCTGCAGCTTGGAGCGAGTTGGAAGCTTTGGGGCTTGTGTCATGCACAAGTACAGGTAGTTCTCAGTCTTCAAGGATTTGTAGACCTAGATACCTAGTGTAACTGCCACCGGCCAAGACCGGTTATATTTCTGTCTCCTTAGTCTTCATTAGTTGAATCTAGTTTTGTCATTTTCAGTACATTCCCTAGGTTTGCCATTGAGTAAAGCTGACATAGCCTAAAATATATTTTAGGATTCCTGGGGAGACTATCAGACTGGCTGGTTAAACATGTTCATCTCTGACGTCTATTCTGTAGCATTCTCTTTGCAAATTGAATGAGATTAACACATTGTCATCCTTCTTTTTAATATAAACTAGAAATATTTCGTGAAGAATTCTACCCCTTCCGCATTATTCCTTATCTCTGTCCGGTAATGCCTCTGCTCCCTTGCTATGATTTCTCTTGTTCCTACCATACTTAAAAAAAATCTCCTTTTTATTGTCCTTAGCTCTGCAAAAGTGGGAGCTCCACCAAATCTAGCAAGTCAGTTAATCACGAAACTTTCTTCTTTTTTTACATTGCACTGGTAGGAGCTAAAGGAATAGTTTACCCTGTTTTCCACTGTGTTTTGATGGTACTCCTGGATTCTGTGATCATACTGACTTCGGTACATCTGGGACCTGCAGATCTGAGTTATGAGGAACATTAAAATGTGGACTGGGGCATCTCCCACCCATTCTCTCTGCATTGTTCTTCCCAAGCAGAGCCTGAGCAGAGATTTCAGTGTTTAGCTCACATGAATAGTTCTCCTCGGTTCAGAAATGCCACATAGGATTTTTTTTTCCTCATTAATAGGCATTTTTTAGTTCTAGAAAGTCTATGCCATCTTTTCTTCCAGCAGCCCTGAGGTGTCTCGTATTTGTCTCTTGTGTGCCACATCCCTTCAGTGAGTTTGTGACACACAAAGTTGGGGTTCGTGGAGTGTTTTCCCGCTCGGACACTAGCCAAGTTGCATCACCCCTTGGCTGAGGTAGGAACCTGCACAGAAAGGACTATTCCAGGGAGGTAGCACATCAGGGGAAGAGGAGCATTGGTATGTACGTGTGAACTCATCCATTGCCTTTGCAGAGACCTGCAGAGCGGGCATGGTGGGTGAGAGCAAGCATGGTGCCTGAGTGGTGGTGTTGGAGACTGGAATGGTTGTGCAGCAAAATAAATAGTTTGGGAGTGTAACATGGGAGAGCCAAGGGTCAATGCAGGGTTTGAATAAGGAGCAGAAGCAAGGTGTGTTTAGGAATGTGTAAAGATTTGAGCTTGCTAAGGGTGTATCAGCCTAGGTATTATTCCTACGGTGCAGTTCCAAGCAGGGCACATATATCAAGGCATGCTTCTGTTTATGAAGCTGGTGGTGTTAAGCATGAAATTGTATTTAATATACTTTTAAGCTGACCTCTCGGTGTCTGCCAGTTGATGCTAAGTATTGAAATTTGGATTTGTGTTAAAGTATACTGTGCAAGAAAGATGCATTGTATCTGTGATTCATTCTGACAGGGGTCGGAACTCCGACTGGTTATTAGCACTGACTGATGAATTAGGAGTTCTGCGTTTAATTCCCACTTGCTTTGCGTTCTTACCTTCTCTGTGCCCTGCTATCCTTAGCTGACAAAATGAGGACAGCACCTTTTGCTGCCCCTAAATGTGAATGAGAGTTTGTGAAGTGCTTTGGGATCCCTGGTGTAGGAACTGCTGTGCTTGGGGGGGCCAGAGCCTGCCCAGCCCCTGATCGCGGTGACAGTAGGAGATGCTATCGAGGGGATGGCACAGTCCTGGCCACTTTCTGCAGCCCATCCTGGGATGTCAGGGGATCAGAGGATATGATGCTAACCTGTGTGGGTTTCACCTCCTTTGATGCTAGCTGTCGCAAGTGTCTAGCCTAGGCAAGATGCAACCTACTTCTTTGCATCTTCTACTGCTTCTCCCTCTTCCCTTGGTGGAGGGAGGGAGATGTTCCTGGAAAGTGAGTCACTCACTTTTCTTAACCGCTCTGACATGGGCAGGCCTCTCAGCTGCAGAAAAAGGCTGCTTTTCCCCCTCCCTGGTTGTGAGGCATGCCATGACCCACAAATTTGATCCGAGGTTAGAACAAACCAACCCCAATCCTGCTCCCTTTCCTTCTTCCCTTCCTCAGGATTGTAGCATGGTTCATTCCTCCCCTGCTGAGACCCCCCAAAGCCACCCAAAACGTAGCAGCATTGCAGTGGGGTGCCAGGAGCTGCTCAAGGTTGGCGAGGGCACCACACGATGTGTCTGTACATCCGTAGCCTCTGACTACAGGCAGAACTTTTAAGTAGCTAACGTTAGGTGTGATGATTTTTCCTTTGCTTTCCACTGTCATACGTGTGTGGGTCGTAGTCACAAGGTATTAAGAATCCTTGAAGCAGAACGTGTGAGAAGAGGCAGATGTAGCGCATGGCAAATCAGTGTGAGTATGCTACAACCTTGGGATGGTTAGTGATGCTTTTGTTTTCTGCTGTATAAGGTCTCTGAGAATATCCTGGGAAAAGTAGGGTTGTCATTGCTGTTTTGTCATCTCTACATTTTAGTGTGTGTGCCTCTGACTTGGCATTGCATCATCAAAGGGTTAAACTCAGAAAGAAATACAAGCAGTGCATTTAACCTGAACACGTCATCAGGTGCAGAAATTTCTAACTATTCGTTGGCCAAAAAAGATAAGAAAAATAATAGTAAAACTTGAAGGGGAATGCTTCTGCACGTGTTATGAGTACTTGAAAAAACCCACTATGGATAATACTGGAAACCATCGAAAAACTGACAAAAGAAGCAAATGGACCTATTTCAAAATATGTGCTAAAAATCTCATGTTCTTTTGGATCAAAGCGTATGTGCTGGATACTAGCTCTGTATCAAAGCTTTGAAGCTGAGATTTTAAATGCTTTTTCAAGATTAACCCTGGGCCATAAATGCTATCAGATGCTTAATTAAGGCTGCAGTAGCAAGGAGCATGTTTACAATAAATTATGGGGAGGTGTTCTGACACGCTTTATCTATGTAAAGATTTCTATTTTTATGTGAAGCTATTTACAGGTTATTGATTTCAAAAATAGATTTGTAACTAAAGAAAGATGCATCGTATTTCAGTTGCTCAGAGTTTAGACTCTTGCCTGGCTGGCTGCCCTCTCTCTTAGATGTTTATTCCAGGGGCTTACAAGTGTTTGAAGCGATTCTGCCCTTCTTATTTTTCTCTCTCTGTTTGGGAGAATGGATTTGTGTTCAGGATCAGCTTCCATATCTCTTACCCACGCAGGTAGGCTGATTTTTACACCTTTGAAGCATCAGAACAATTTCATTGAAGTCTGTGAGACTTTTTGTGTGAGTAATACTTTTGGGTGGGGAACATCCATCACAATATCTTTTGTCAGTTGTTACTGTTTTATTTCAGAGCAGCAAGCTATTGTCAGAGTGCCAGTGGAGCCTGCTAAGCTCTAAGAGTGCCTTTGAGTTCATGTAATACAAAACTGCAGCATAAGATTTTTGGGTTTTATGCTGTGTGGACATCAAAAGAAAGATTTTGATAAATAAACCAGGGCAAAGCCTGAAGGTAGAGGTAATATCTTTTATTAGAGCAACTGTTAGAGTTTGAAAACTTAGACAAGCTCAAGTGCCCAAGAGCTTGTCTATTTTTTCCAGCCATACCAGTTGGTCTAATAAAAGATATTGCCTCTGTCTATAAACCTTGGCCTGCCTATGAACTCTGTTCATCGCAGCTACAGCAAAATGCTGCTGGAACATTGCAATAATTAAAATTTCTTGCTTAATTATCGGAACTCAGATCTTTGTGTTTACCTCAGGTTTTTGTGGGTTTCCTCAGCTTTTTGAATCCCAGCACACACGCAGAATCATGCAGTCTGGTTTCTCCTACTGTAGAGGAGAGTTTATCACACAGGAGCTCAAACTGCTTCACTGATTCCTCATTTTAGAAAAGATGTTATTAAAGGTAACCTGCTAAAGTTGTTCTGCCATCTGGATTTTAGGATATTTGGTACGAGGCTGTTGGTGAACTATCAGATACCTGGCACAGATGGCTGTTAGAAGCAGTCCTATCCTGGGAGCAGTCCTGTCCTCGTACCTGTGTCAGCATCTCTGATGTGGTGTGATGGTGATGGGAAGCAGATGAAGTGGGAAGAAGAGGCTGGCAGAACAGAAAGTCTGTGGCTTTGGCTGTGGGTGTAAATCTTTGAATCTTGCTATGTGTCTGGCTGGGTAAGCAGAATAGTGTAGCCCTTCTAAATGGCAGGAAGCTTGGATTTGGACTTGTTTCAGCTGGAAGACCTAGACCCAGACCTGGCTGAGAGTCATAAGACCAGCCATGCAACAGTTTTTACAGAGCTATTGAACCTGCCTTTTAGAGGCTTTAAATGTATATGTCTTTCGGACCTCAATGTGTAGTCCTAGGTTAGTAGCTTTAAGTTAGCTCCAGGTAAACCCAAGATGGTGGTGAACTGGACCATCTTGAAATGTCCGTGGAGCAGATGACTTTCCACCCTCTAGGGACACAAGCCCTTTCTGTAGTTTGCAGGCTTGGGGTTATACCAGATCCCTCGGTGTGCCGCATGTCTCTGCTGCTGCCCTGGAGCCTGTCACTCTTTCATGGGCACTGCTCCTCTCCCAAGCCCCCTCTCCATCAGCCCTGCTGCCGCTCTTGCTGCCTGTAAGGAGCGTGGCTGCAGGGACTGTTCTGCCTTTCAAGTGGAACAGGTTGATGCTCCCAGGCTGTTTAGTTCTGTGCCCTGTGCTGCCTTCCATCTGCCTTTGGGCATGGCTTAAATAGCTGGTAATTACTTATAAGCCCTTGGTGGCTGGGGCTGGGCTATTTTAGAAACTGCTTCTCCCTGCATGCCCTGTTGTGGAAGTTGTGGCTGGCTGGAATGGCCCGTCACCCTCTTGCTGTGGTGACCTCCTCGCCTGGGTGTGTTGCAGGGAATTCGGGAGGGGGAGAGCTCTTAGCTCTGGCATCTGGTCCCTTGGGCTGCCTGCCAGGGCCTAAATTTGGTGACCTTTAGGATGTGGCAGAAGATGCCTTTGTAAACCTTGGTTATAGTAACTGGGAGACAAACAGAGAATGCTGGGGGAGGGAGGAACATATTTTTTACAGACAAGCTGTTTGCCGTCTGTTTGATTTTTATGACCAGCAACTAGTAGGTAAATAGACTGACAATTGCAACCGTTGCTCTTTAATCAAACTGAAAACTAAAAAATTACACAGATTTCCTCTAGGAGCGTGACCATGCGTGTGACTGCCCAAAGAGCCCTGACTTCTAACACTGGTTTGGATGTCGCTCTGCTCTCTACTTTGCTGAAATCATCTAGTTTCCCTTCTGTAAAACGAGCGCAGTCATATTTTAAAGGTGTCTAGAAAGGGTTGCTGTATCATTACCCATGTAACTTGCGGGTAGTTTTGTTTCTTCTAAGAAAGAGCTAACAAGCCAAGCCCTGCGGTCCAGCAGTTGTGGTTACACAAGAATGTGGTTTCATGTTATACCTAATTTGGTATAACTGTGGGATGCGTTTCCCACCCCGGTCTTTGCACTGGCTCTAACGGCAGCGTAGTGGCAGGTTGAGCTGGGTTCAGCCTGCTGACCAGTGGCAAACTACCCAGTTTGTGTTTGCTTTTGGTCAGTTAGTTTGATGGGGGAGACTTGGGCTCAGCTGAACTGACCGTGGGGCTGCTTTGTCGCCTGGTGCCAGGGACGCAGCAGGACCTGCGTCTGGCTGGAGGAGGGGGTGAGCGGCATTGTCCAAGCGTGCTAGGAACACAACTGGGAAAGGTACCCCTGTTCCCTCACTGCAGGGCCTGGCCGTCGTGACGAGGACTGACCAGCGGCCTGGTTTTGAGAGCCAGTCGCTGTGAAGGGGTGCAGATGTCGGTGAAGATCTGCTGGTGAATATTCGCACTGCTAGTGTTACACATTGGCAGCGTGTTCTTGCTCTGTCTGAATGTGGCTGACCTGCAGAGGACAAAAGATCATCTTTCTACTTTTCTTCTAATTGTTTCTGCTAATTTAGCATCAGTTGGAAGCTTTGCTTAGAGATCAGATGGCCAAGGGCAAGGCTCTTTATTTTTACTGTGTGGTGAAAGTGGCAAGGTCAGTCCCACTGGGGTTTGTAGGGTTTGCCCTGCCTAATTTATCTCGTGTATAGAGGGTATGCTTTACAGCACTAATGCATATTAGTAACTCTAGGGTCAAAAAATACCCCTTTTCAGCAATGAAAACAAGCTGTCTGTTTCTAAATGTATTTTCACCACGATGGATAGGAATGTCTTTGCAGTTTCAGCCATGTGTAAAAGCCTCCCCAGCCCTCTGTTTTAACACCCTGTCTCACCAAGCACCTCAGAGGAAAGCATCTTCCTTGACCTACAAACTCTTATCATTCCACTGGGTACTTTGCAAGACTTCCTGAGTGGCACTGCACCTCTTCGTACCAGGAAACAGTGTTCTGGTGAAACAAACCTTGAACTTAAGCAAGCCTTTCTCTTTTGCCTCTTTCAGAAATCAATAAGCATTTGAAGATGACAACCTCGTGGAGCGACCGACTCCAGAATGCAGCAGATCTCCCTGCGAACATGGATGGGCATGCTCTGAAAAAGTACCGCCGGGAAGCCTATCACCGGTAAGTCATTCACGTAACCCCAAACTAAAGTGCTGAGACGGAGGGAAGTAAACTAAGCATAAACCCCACGCTTCTTGTTTTTCACTTGTTGGTAAAGCAGAAAGGTCATTCACACCTTCCTTGCCGAAGTTTTAGTAGAGAGAACTTAGGATATAGCACATATTGGCCTGCAGGAATTTGCAAACAGTAGGGTTGAGATACGTGTACTAGGGCAAGGGAGAGTATGCTTTCGTAACGCAGTCGAAAGATTAGTCACAGTTGGATTTTGGGATAGAAGCTTTCAAGTCAAGAAATAGGGACAGAAGGGTTATGGCAATGTTTACAGTGCACACTGGAAGAGCGTAGCCTTAGCACTGGAATGCACAAGTACAAATAAGGAGGGAATCAAATGGGATCAGAAACCAAGCGCCTCAGAATTATATCTAGTGTAATTAATTGTGTGTACCACAGGAGCACGTAGAAGCACTAGGCAAGATCTCAGCCTCCTTTCCTGTGGTACGTGTGCCTAAAACCATCTTTGCTGTAAAACAGTTACAGTCTAAATAAACAAGATAGGGTGCGGAATAAAAGAAATGTTATCACTCTCATTTTACCGTTTGGGAATCAAAGTGCAGACACTAGATGGTTTTCACAAGATCACGCTGGAGGTTTGGTTGAGTCAAGAATTTAGCCCACAGCTCCCGAGGACCTAGGCATAGAGCATAAAAGATGGATGCAGTCTGTATCCTTATCAGATGTCTGGACCGTTGTGGAGTTAAAAACAACAGCATCGAGTAATTGTCGGTATTCTGTTTGTGGGAGGTGTGTCTTCAACGTTCAGCTTGTTTAATTTAAGAAGTCATGCAGTATGATGATCAGAGTGTATTCAGGAGTCGGGGAGATGTATGTCTGATATAGAAACAGAAAAAGAAGTCAAGCGTCCCAACCTCATGCTTAAATGCCACGTTTCATTTGTGATTCATATACGGTGGTATTTCTGAGGAAGTGTTTTGGAAGTGTTAGATAGCTTTTGATTCTCCAAATGGAATCTAATTAGAGAAAAACGCCTTAGCATCATATGATAGGCCAGGTTGTGCAAGTAGCAATGTCTAAGGCTAAGTAATGGATCCTGTGATGCGTTTCTGATGCTTTCCAATTTCCAGTGAATGTGTTTGGGCACATGTCTTAAGTGGTGGCATTATTTGAGTCTCTCTGTGTCAGCTGGTTTGTCAGATATGGAAACATCTAATGCACGTAACTATATATAGCACATAAAAGAGAGGGATTTTATACCATTCCCTGGCAAAAACATCTTCACCTTGTTGAAGTCATTGACAGATTTACCTTTGTGTTATAATTTCACCTATGACTTTAGTTGTGTTACTTGTGATTTACACTGCTGGAAATGAAGTCAGAGTAAGGCCTATTTTTTTTTTCTAAATATTTCCTCAACGTTTGTCATGGTGAGGTGCTGACAGTCTGCGAAGTGTTGTGCAAGATCCAAAGGAAGCAGTACTTGTCCTTAAGAGCTCACACATTCAAGTCCTCATCGTGTTTACCCTTACTCATGTAAGAAATCTTTACTTGCAGAAAGAATTTCCTTATGGAGGATGAGAGTGCACTCCTGTGAAGGAGAGTTTCCCACTAGGAGCTGGGATCTGGTAGTCCAAAGTTAGCCTGTGGTACAGTTTACGTACCCCTTTTTAGGATCTAGAAATGTCTTACTCGAAACATACCGAGCAGAAATGTTGCTAGCACTTCAGATTTTCATGGAAAGCACAACACTGGAAATACATTAAGGGCAGGCATATTTTTATTTTGAAATTGCTGTCCTCTTTTGAAAAGAATAGAGAGGGAGGGAGTGAAAGAGAGAGAACGAGAGAACCTGATGCCAAGGCTGTAGTATAAATCTGTGCTATTAATGGCTTTGGTGTACCAGTTTCACTGGAGTTATTTTGATAATCCAGTATTGTAAGAATCTGAAACAACCTCATTCCAGAGGCAGTGTTGTCAGATTTCTATTTCTGGTATTTTTTGTGATCTTAGTCTTAACAGATGTGATGTTACTTAAAAGATAAGTGCGGAGTTAACATGATAGAGTAGGACTGAAGTTATTTCCCCTTGTTGTTTTATATTGTTTTTAGTATTGTAATAATTGTTCAGATGTAGAATGTGTGCTGGTTGCAGCCATCAGTTCTAGGATGTAAATTTGTTTCAGTGAGGTCCAAGTATGCTCTGACTCTTGACAATAAAAAATAATATTGAATTTAAAAGTTGTTTTTTTTTTTACCTTGAAGCTGGTCCCAGTGATTTTTGTGGGCCCAAACTGGAAGGGTGGAGGAGCTTGGTGACTGGGCCACATTTACAGATGAGCCTAACTAGGTCTAGCTTTTGATACCAATGTTGGAAGCCCATTTGGGTTCAAAGTCATTCATTGGGATTTTCTAAATGCTGCTAGTAATGCTTGGTTATCTGAAGCATAAAATTGTAAAAACTTGTTTCGCTCTTTGTTTGCTTCGTGCTTACTTACGTATCGGTGGAGACACCTAGACCGATTGCTTTAACTTAATGGTTCTCATGAACTATGCCGGATTTGATAGGCTTGAACTGTCAATGTTGAAGCAGCATAAAATAAGGGGAAAAGTTTCCAATCCAAGTAAAACAATTTACCTTAAAAAAGAAAAATAATGTTCTTGTGGGCATGAAACTTTAAAAAAATCTGTATTAAAAAATTAGCTCTGTAGATGCCACTCGTACTTTACTGTGATCGTTCATACTAGGAATGTATTTTTTTCAGGTGTTGCACTTGCATCATGCTTGATAGATGAATGTTCAGCGTATAATGTTGTTGGCAGAAATCCCAGTTGAGACTGGTTTAACTGGTGTAATGCATACTGACTGAGAGTATGATGACTATATCATAATCATCTCTGAATGCCACAGGCAAGAATGTTAAAAATCAAATATTTATAGCTGTTTTCCTGTTGTAGCTGTTTCCCTCCCCAAAGTTTTGCTCAGTGTTTGGATCAGTTTGTAGCGCTGCTTAAGAAATTAGAGAGTATTGAGGTCATTGACGAAGTAAGCAAAGCTTGTGAATACGAACACGTACGTTATGCTGTGGCGTTCAAGGGCAACATCAAAAACCCGAAAAATCTGTAGGGGAGGAGAGGTGATGGGGGTTTATGTTCAGGATGTTTCTGATGACTTTAACTGAGACTTTTGGATGGCAAGTGTTACTGTCAGCCGCAAACCTCGTTATACAACATTGTTGGCGCCTGTTGGAGGTGAGGTCTAAAGATGAATTAATATACAAGCTAGATGTTATTCATTCTCTAGCAGAGGTCACTGGTAAGAGGATCCTGCATTGCTGTGCTATTGACAACATACATTTTAATTCGGAAATAAAATGGATGTGTAGCTCTTAGGTAGCTTTTCCTTAGTGTGTGTGGTGGTGAGGCCACCTCCCTCATGCACTGCTTGTTGACTTTTCCGGGTAGAGGATAATCACCAGCTCATTTGTTCTGGAGGAGTACTGTCATTTAACGTGATTGTAATTAGGCAAGAACTAGGTTGACTCTGAGCCACCAAATTGCCCTAGTGTCTATTTTTTAACTTGGAGTGAGCACTTCTAGGCACCCTCTGGATTATCTCACATAGCTCTTTAGGGTTTAAATAGCAACCACATCTAGTTAAAGCAAATAATGGAAAAAGTTGGTCTTCCATCCACTCTTGTTACTGACAGTTACCAAGATCCAGGAAACAGGTATTTGAATTTACTTTTATTCTCTGGTTTTGGCTTAAGGGGGCAATAAGGCTGAGATGGCCTTTTTGTTAAACATAAAGACTTTGGGATGCTTTTACCATTTTGCATCAGAGTAATTTGAGACTTTTCATCCTGGACATGGGGTTTCTGTTGTTGTTGTAGTTTTGTTTTCTTGCTGTGTTGTTTACTGGCTAACGCAAGGGGTATGGCATCGTGATTCCTAATCCTAATTCTACTGCTGGCCGGTCATAGAGTACTAAGTTGCTTCACAGTTTTGTGCTTCAGTTTGGTTTCAAAGCATCTTACGGTGGTAATATGAGCTAAGTGGGTTAAGCTGTTAATATACACTGAGATCCTACATAAAAAAGAAAGGTATATACTTTAAAAATGACAAAGCAAAAGGACTACCAATTGGTTGTTTTGGTTTCTAGGGTTAAAGATGCGATTTGGTTTGTGCAAATTTGTAAACTCCGGGCTATTCACCACTAATCTTGTTTCTTTACTGATACTGGATCATCAGCGTTTGCAAACAGGTGGAAATGTTATATAAACTAGGCTATGAGACTTGAAACGGTTTATCTATTTGGGCAGCTGTATATAAAATCTCTTTAAAACCATCGCTTCATTGAGCTGTCAGATGAGAAAAACATCTTTACCAGTCTGAAAACGCTCCTTTCATCGTGCACGTTTGGGTAGGCAATGCGCGGTATTTTCACGTAACTGTAATGAGGTGGCTCTGTAGGCACTGCTGGCGACGGTCTGTCCTCCTGTCCCCGTGCAGCCTCCCTGGACTCGTGCGGGGCCATGTGTGTCGCGGAGGGCAGCATGTGGCTCTGTATTTATTTTGCTTTAGTGCTTCGGACACTGGAGAGAGGAGGGAAAGGGAGTGTTAAGGCGGCAGAATGGGCGAGCTTATGAGAAAGCAGAACACTTGCCAAATTAATAATAAAGAAATTACATTGAAAATGTCCCATGATCCCTAGCTTTAATAGTTTAGCAGAGCGGACGGGTGTTATTTTGGGATGGAATCCATATGTGAGCTTCTTGGCACTTCACTGTTGCCTGGGAAGAAAACCCAAACAATGGAAACAGAAGTGGCCAAGGCTCTCTCCTGCCATCTGATTCCTGCTGAATTTCAGAGGGAAGTGCTCATTGTTGTGTTTCTGGATACGGCCTCATCAGACTTTAAAGTTCCAGTCGTAACCTGATTTTCCAGCTTTATGTCACTATACTTGTGCAAGGATGGTTAGTCTTGTGAAATTGCAGGGCACTATGTTAGAGATGTTACTAGAGGTGGCCAGGAAATTTTGATGCCCTTCTTCTGTCTGCCCTATCTGATACTGTTTCATCTGCCTAAAGTCATCTTGAACTCAAACACTATGTCTGAATACGATTACAAACATACTGACCTGTCAGAATATTCCTCTTCGGTTGAAGAAAGGATAAAATGGAACTCTGAAAATCTAACATTGTGAAAAAAACCCCATATGCAATGATAAATGTGTGGAATGGTCATTACCTGCCTAGAGAGGCAAAACTCAGCAAAAGAATGATTACATTGGTTTTAGTAGTTTAAAGCAGTTTATTTCTTATCCCCTTTAAGACAGGTACCAAAGATTCCAGCACCCAAAGACATTTTGATATATGTTGATATGTTCTTAAGGCTGCTCATGTGTTTTGTGCCATGTAAGTAAGGTCAGTGAGGGATTCATCAGAGTTCGCTGCCGTTGGTCGAAGTCACCTGTAACCAGAACTATAATCTCATGCAGTGAGGCATCTCCCTCAGCCACACAACATCTGGGGAGTAGCTAGTAACACGGAACGGTTGTCATGAGCTTAGTGCGATTTTTTTTTTCATTAGCCTTTTTAAAGAGACCATGGGGAACTACAGCTATTAAAAGCTAATCCATTTGGTTCCCTCTTACTTCTTTTTAACTCTTCTAGCTTATTAAAACGTGGAAGTTGTCCATAAAGTGAAGATTAACCAAAGTGCCTCAACTTTGAGGAAGCAGGAATCTGAGCCTTCTGGCTAGTTAGTCCCAGTTCCGTGGCTGGCTGGAGCCCAACCGTCCACCACAGTCATGTAGGTCGTGCTTAGCCAGCTCCCGCTGTATTTGCTGTTCCACTCAGCAGTGTTGCAAGGTTCTTTGTATTTATTTAATTCCCAGTGAAACATACTCCCCTGACAAAGGATACTTCTTGCTGCAAGGTATTTCCAGACATGTTTGGAAAATCATTATAAAAGTGCTCTGTTCCAGAAACCTCGCCTCGCATTGTTCATTTTCTCGCTATGAGGAGTTGGGAGCCATGTGCCAAGTTCCTCCTCAGTTGTATGATTCTGTGCATTTTGTTTGTTTTGTCGATCATATTAGAAGAATATTATACATGCGAGTTTCGTACAGGGCACGGAATGCTTTTGAGATTTTGCACACATAAAATAAAAACATTTCTCCCTCTCCACATTCGCTCCTCTCCTGTGTTACTCGAGAAGAGCTGGGATTTAGGTTCCTGCCTCAGAATTGATTGACAAGAACAGTAACAAAACCAAGATCGGTTCTCTTGTAAAAATATAAAGGACTGTGAACTGCAGCGTTGAGGATATCAGGGCTCTGTGACTCCCTTTATGCATGCTCAGCAGTTCCTTCTTCCTTGCAATACAACACTTTTTTCTCTTATCCAGCACAATTTGTAGAGCTCTAAAAGAAAATAAATACTGTCATCGTTGGGAGCCTTCTGCTGAGGCCGACCTGTAGGGTTTAATCTTTGAGGAAGAACTCATTAGGGAGGAAATGTGCTTCGTGGTTTCCCTTAAGCAGCTTCTCAAGACCATTTTCCTAAAGGTGGGGATCTGTGCCAGGCTAAGCCACCCCACGTCCAGGCTGCTGCCTCCCCACTGCCAGCTGTGCCGTGTGCTGGCTCCGGGAGCTGACGGAGCTGGAAATGGTCCCTTGACCGCCTTCCCCGCAAGCACCTACACCTTGGACCACTCCAGCCACACTGCACAGGCAGTGCAAAACTGGGGGAGATTCACAGGGATAGTCCTCAAAGCAGAAATATGAAGCTTGGGTTTTCATCAGGATGGAAGGATGTCGGCAAGAGAAAGGTGGTGTCCTATTTATGGAGATGCTCTGGTTGCAGGCAGGTGTGGAGCTGGGTTTAGGCAAGACCCACCTCTGCCTCTCAGCACAAGGAATGGAGAGGGTGTTCTCATGCTGTGCCTGCGGTTTGATTTGTCTTACTGCCCAGTGCTGTTAAATTTTTAGATCAGCTTAATTCTTAACTCCAGTGCTCCTAGTTCAAATGATTATTTTCTGAATGAAAAAAAAAAAAACCAAACCAAGCCCACTACAAAATCAGGGGAAGGGAAGGTGTGATTTCTTCTGGTTCTGGCAAGTGGAGAAAGGATTCTAAATCTTCCTTGCCTGAAAATACTGGTTGATGTTAGTTTTCCTCTTCTTCTGTCATTATCTCAACTGTTTGTCACCTGGAAGCTTCTCTGATTTTTGTGTATCTAGATGAGCTGTAAAAACTTGTCATCTCATCCTTTCCTTTAGAGACCACAAGATCTTTTCTCTCAGGTGATTAGGGTTCCTAGGATCTCAGTGCTGATTTTGCTTTATAGTTACTAAAACCAACTCTTGTTATTTCTCTATACCATGTCTTCTCTGGAGACACTACGTTGTTGTGACCAAGGGACACATTTGACTGGTATTCTTGAAACCAGGCTGAGCGTCCCTTCAATTAGAGTCTCAGCACAGCTTTGCAACGATCTGCAGCTTCTGAGAAGGACCTGGCTCTTCCCAGAAATGTGATGGTTTAATCACAACTTTTATCTTTAGTTTCTAGGATACTGCAGATATTTACTACTTTGAGTAAACACCCTGTATTAAGCTGGTCAGCTTCTGGGGGTAAATATTTGTAAGTATCTACTTAGCCCCTTACGTTCAGGAGGGCACCGTACATGGGAGACGTCTGCCTTTATGGGGATTTAAAGTTGAGGTCCTCAGCGCCTACAAAATAACCCAATATCTGGCTGGACCTTCACAAGAGAAGTGAAATTGGTTCCGGTGTTTTTTTGCCACTGTTTAGTCTGCAGTTTAATCTGCCAAGGCATATCCAAGTTTAAATTGATTAAAGTGTTCTCGTTTCCTGTTCTGAACATGTTGTGTAAGAGCCTTCTTTAGCTTTTTTAAATATTTGCTCTGTTTCACTCCAGAATTGGTGGGTGAAGTAATTACCACATCAAATCTCTGAGTAGGATGCCTTGAAATCTGCCAGGTCCTGTGTACTGTTGGGGTATGATTAGACCCTGCCACAGACAGTTTCTGGGTCATAGGCAATATTTACAAGTTGATGGAGAAAGAGGGATCTTCACCAGCTGGCACCCAGAGGGGGCTGGTAAAGTAATTGTCATGTTTTAGTCATAAGACTTACTTTGGAACCAAAATATGCTGAGAGACGTTGTTAGTACCATTGCCTTCCGTAAACTTTTCCAGATCTTCAGTATCAACGTGTGCTGGGTTTTTTTTTTAAGTCCCAGCATTCAGTTTGTAAATGCTTTGAAAGCAAGCGATGAAAAAATGTTAGAGGTTTAGAGATCTTTCCACGGTTTTTGATCAGTTTGGTGTCGTCATCGTCTAAACATAGGCAGGCTGGACTGGAAGAGATCTCTTGGGTCACAGCTCCCTTGTTTTCGCCTTTCACGGGCACTGTCGTATTACCCTTTTTATACGTGCAGTCAGTTCCGTCTTGGTGCTTGTTTTTTATCCTCATTTGGGAAACTGTTCCCAAATCCTGCAATTCTGAAATGCTCTTCTGAGCTTGTTTAAATTCCTATTCCTGTCCTGTTCAGAAGGACGGAAAACTATGCTCTGGGGAGCTAAGCTTAAAGGCAAGAACAAAAATTGGACTCCGTAGGTTCAACAGAAAGTGTTGCTTGTGTCTCCTGGAGGTATGTTATTTCTTCTTAAAGCTCTCCACTTTCAGAAACAAACTGCACAAAGATGGTATCAGAAACTGTGTGCTTCAATTAGCTAATAAACAATGCTTCCTGGCACCAGCAGCAACAGAACGCAATCATCTTCATTATTCCAAGTGTGAGACTGTGTTTAGTACCAAATGCTATTTGGTTGGCCTCATGTAAATCAGAGCTGTCTCGATGTTGAAAGACAAACGTGCATTCAAACTGCAGATTTGGATAATTTGCTCCACCGACTCAAAAGCCAGCTCTTTCAGGAGTGAATTTTAGTGATTTACGATCCCATCTCATATTTCCAAAAGGCATTTCTTTACCAGTTTCCCTTTTTTTTTTTTTTTCACCATCACTTTGTCTTGTTTAGGTAATACATAAATCTATCAGAAAAGAGCGTCATCTATAACCTCTGAGGCCCCTTAGTGACAAGCCTCATTGTCAAAGGCAGGCACTTTGCCAGGAAACTGTGACTCCCAGAGAGAGTGTGCAAGGTTAGGGGGAAAGTATACTATTGCCAGAGACTGTATTCCAAGTGGATTTGTGTGGAACAACAACGATATCCAGTGACTGGTTAAATTAGCCACAGATGTGTTTTCTAGAACACTGTCCAAGAAGATATACAGTACTTTCAGGCTTGGTTCAGACATAATGATCTTCTGAAGTCAAATCAGATCCAAGCAAAATTGCATCGGTACTAGGGAAGCTTTAAAGGAATTGTGTAATATGATTCAGACAAGTAGATGAATCAGACTGCTGCGAACTAAACAAGGAGCACATCGGTGAGAGATGAGGTAAGAGGACTTGCATGGAAGTGGTTTGATGTTAGCAGTTTGCTGTTAAAATTCGAGCCGCGGCGGGTTGCCACGGGCAGTTAAACGGGCACGTTGTGCCGGCCACCTGCCCAGAACGTGCGTGAGGAGGAGAATGGCCGGGGGTTTCTTTCAGCCTTTCAGAACGCAGGAGTGCTTGGTTTTGCACTTGCTGTCTCCATTGCTGTAAGGCTGTCCCTGCGCCACTCCTCCTACCCGGCGGCGCTGCCGGTTGCGGTTTTTAAGGGGTCACTGCTCTGCTGAGGGCAAGGCACCTATTAAATATTTGGAGAATTTTCACATACTGAAGTCAGAGTACAGGTGAAAGCTCGGGGGCTTTTCATACAGGAGAACTCGGCATCACGGCTCGAGCAGTCCGTGGGATTTCTGTCCGGGATCGGTGTTGAGACACTCAGCTTCCATCCCACAGCTGAGTTCGGGCTCTCGTTCTTAAAGTTCAGATGAGACAGGCGGTGGAGAGGAGTCCTGTTGAATTACAGATCTGCTACGTGGTTTAAAGTTCCGGGGAAACACAAGCAGTTTAGTTACTGTTGGAACGGGAAGCAAGAAAAGCTTTCGTTGTGTTCTCTGACCTATTTCTTTACCATGTTAGTTACTCAAACTAAGTTGAATATGGTGTATTAAAATGTTGTCATCGAAAAGAGCCTGGAAGTATTCAGCTTAGATTCTCGTCGCAATAAGCATTAGTAAAAGTGGAATTTAAAAAACAGCAGCTTCGTTAAGGGGTTGCAGAGGACTTATGAATAAAAAGGAAGATTTTCACAATAGAAATAGCACATTCTTCTTGATGAAAATTTATCTCAGTCATTGTTTTTCAGAGCTTTATTAAATGATTTGACACTATTGGTGTAAATGTGGAAGTGTATCTGTTTAAGTTTACTCTGAATTTCCAGATACCCCAAAGAGGGCTCAAATGCTCTGTTTATTCACAGAAATGTTATTTTCTTTTCCTTTCCTTGTTCCCTCTTTATAATAATCTGATTTAATCAAGCAAATTGTATGGCTTCCCATCCTCTGCTTCCAGTTTCCTCTCACTTGAGCTCTGAATTCTGCTTCGGGAGATTTTGCACTTCTATTCTTAGGAATTTTTGCAGGTCACATGCAAAGCCTTGTGTGTGTGTGCATGCATGCATGTATGTCTTTAGACAGCGCACCAATAATTAGAATAACCCTGCAAAGTCATGGCTTTGCTTCAGGACAACTCATGGCAAAAAATGAAACATCCCTCCGCTTTCAGGTATATTTTCTGACCAAAGAGAGCCAGTCGTCCTGACAAGCTGGCAAAATGTGTTCATTCTAAAAGGTGATTATTTTGAAAATACTCATACCTATGGCTTTATTTCTTCTCTCTTTACAGGGTCTTTGTAAACAGAAGTTTAGCCATGGAAAAGATAAAGTGCTTTGGTTTTGATATGGATTATACACTTGCTGGTGAGTATCTTCTTAATTTCTTTCATCATTGATTTAGTAGTTTGGAATATTGCCGCTTGTTGAGCAAAAATCGCTTACTTGGTTGGGCTGCTCCAGTTAGCAGGTGCTTCTCCTATTAGCAAATGTATTGTTCACTATTCACTGCACTTTTCATTTTAGGTGTTTCCCTTAAATTTGTTATCCGCAAGCTGTATTTGGTCACAAGCCATGTTGCTGTAGTACAGTTTCAAGTGATTATGGGTGTCAAGGAAACCAACGCTTAAGAAGCCTAATTGTTTCCTTAGATTCCACTACATTTTTGGTATTTCCCCAGTGCAAGCTTGGCTTTGAATAATGAGGTGATTTGTTTTCTCCTTGGTGCACAGGGCAGGCTACACCTTTAGCCAGGAGGTTCTGCTGTGCCCTGGGAGGGTCATTTCTGAATAGGCTTTCTTTCCTCTTTCACACTCCTCGGTTGGCCGCATCAGTGACTCATTTTGAGAAGAGGCAAGGCGGGGGAGTGTCTTGTGTCCGCTGAACAAGTTAATGTAGAAAGCTTTGCCCATCCTTTATGGCAAATAGGCTTTGGGAGGTTGCATAAGACCTTTTAGGTTAATAAAATTTTTTGCATGACTTGTCCATCTTTCAAATACTCATCAGGCAAGTACTCTGAGATTTTTGATTAAGGGGGTGGTGAAGTTACTGTTTTCTGCATAATCAGACATGCGTGATTTTATGTATTTTAAGGAAGTAAGACATGAAAAGCCCACTTCCACTTTTCTAGGCTATAGAATCACGCAGGCTGGAACTGAGGATGTCACGTACGATCCTGCCTTCTTTCTCTTTACCATTCCAAGGTTGTGGATAAGAAATTCCTATCACCCTTGATATTTCAGTTTAGAATTGTAAATATAAACTGAGAAAATGTGAGGTAGAGTGTCAGGGTCACCTAATAATAGGTTAATGCAGTATGTCAGCTATGGTCATCTAGTTACTGTGTCTTCTGAGAAGGAATGAGAGATGAGTAATGCGGATGGGGACAGTGTGAGGGTCACAGGAGCCAGGGTCAGTGGCTGAGCAAAGGGCACCAAGGTTTCCATGTGCTCGTGGTTCAATGCAATGCTGCAAGGAGCAGTTTTGGAGGCTGTGGCATGTAGTTGCAGTTTATATTTAGATCACTTGCTTTTGTTCTTTTAAGCAGTTATCCACGAGACACTAGTTATATATAAAAGGTTTGGTTATTCAAGACCTTATTTATGCATCTGTTTAAAGTTCCTGCCACTTCGTAAGTCATGAAGTGTATCGTTGTTAATCTGGGCTGGATCTGACTGCGGGCACGTGCCTGCGTGAGAGTGTGTTTCCCAGCTGTTTCAAATGCCTAAGAAAAGGAAAAAAAAAAAAAAAAAAAAAAAGAAAAAGTTGTGGGTTTCACTTCCGTAATGGAAAAACAACTTCTGTGCCTTTCGCAAACCGGTGGCATTTCCCAAGGACTCGGGTTATCCCAGTAGGGCTGGCATGGAGCGTGAAGCATGTTGCTAACTTTCATCCTGACAGAAGGAGAGCTTCAGCACTACCCTCACTTCTCCCACTGTTCATTTTACTCAAGTGTTGCCTGTTCCTGTAAACACAGAACGAATGTGTTGTTACCCACTAAACGATGCCGGTTTGATGAGGGGAAAAAATGTGTATGATTCAGGCATCCTAAAACAGTACCCAGGGTCATGGAAACCTGGGGATTCCCAGGCTGGAAGATCACAGTTAAGCAGGCAAAGTCAGGGCACTGAAAGGAGTTGAGTGACAGGGTATGGTGCAGAAAAGAAATGGGATGTGGTCCAAGCAGAAAACTGGGAACCCAGACCGCTCTGAGGTAAGCCGCTGTCCTACGGCTTCTTCCATGGTACAGCAGAGATAAGAGTTGCAGATCATTTTACAGGGAGTTGTGAGAATGCAATTAGGTTGGAAAGCCTTTTGCAGATGAAAAGCATTATGCCTGGTAAGTACTGTTTTTCCATGCAAACTTAGCTGTTTGTCTTCCTATGTCTCAGAGTCATCCTTTCTCCTCCATGTGGGATTTTCTTATCTGACCTTTATTTGCTATATATAACTGTCACACACAAGAAAAATTACTCACTCATTGCAGGGACTTTAAAGAGGGTGGTGTTAGAATATGATGATTATTGTAATTGTTTAATTGGAAATTATAATGGAGAAGTGGGGCAAGCGAAGTTATGTTACATTAGTATGTTGTAGTGCATTCATTAGACCCTGTTGTGTTTTCGTTTGGGCACATTATCCCTTACACAGTCCTTCACATAGACTTGCTACTTGTCTAAATTAAAAAAGGAAAAAAACCCCACAAAACAAAACAATGTAAAAAGCTAATTTATCCATAATTTAACATCTGGAAGTGGTATCTGCGTACCAGATGGTGCATGCTGAACAGAAGCCTTTTGGAGACCATTAAATACATGTAAATAGATCAAGGAAGAAGAACGGAAGCATCTCCAGTATCATCAGTTCCTCATCTAATTTTCTGCATTTGTACTTTCAGATATTGCTAGGTCACTTTTCTGTAACGTTGTTTAAATATAACCCAAGCACAATCTTCTTATTCCATGATTGAAGGCAGTCAGAGCCATTGACCCTGCTAAAAACTATATGCCGTGTCCTTTCCCCTCTCTGTCTTGAACTTTCACATCAGAAATAAACTGATGCCATTCGTCCCGTAGCTGAAGTCATACACTTTGACATCTCAGAAGAATGATTATTTTGGAACAACTTGAATTACCTATCTTGTGAAGAGGAGGCTGTGGTATTAGTAAAAGAAAACACATTGTCACTCCTCTCTTTCTTCTTCCCAAATCAGTGGCCACTGGTAGCACCAAAGTCTTGCCTAGGAGGTGGTTCAGGACCAGGGATATCAGAATCACATGGCTTATTTTGAACTTCAGAGGCCTGGGACAGTTCTGTTCTGGTACTTTATGAGTTTCAGGACATAAACCTAATTACAATAACACTGTGTGCTGTCTAGAATAATCTAATTTTGGCAGGGACGTGGCATTTCCATTTTGAAATATATTGTAACAGCTACTACACACATGCTGCAGTGATCATGTGTTCTACTACTAGCATGACTGAGAAGGTCAGCTTGCCAACTGACAGCAGTATTAGTATCATCATGTTACATTACACATAAAATACAATTTCATGCATAGTTTTATAGGGTAGTATTTCTTAGCCTTATTAAATTAAAGGATTGCTTAACTCAGAATTGAAAAAAAAAATCAAGGCTGTCCAGTATAGCATTGCCACAGTGACTTTGTTTGCTTTCAAGTCAAAATCAGGTTAAAATTTGAATTCTTGTTAATAACTTCTATGTTCTCTCATTGTATTCATCTCTTTCCTTGCACAGGGTTGAGAAACACTGTTAACGAGTGGGTTGGGCAAACAAAAGCTTTTTGACTTGAATAAAAGGCTTTTTGACTGGAATCAAAGAGCCTGAAGGTTTTAGCCTTCTCTTCTGATAAATTATGGACATTAAATTGCTGAAATTTTAGCCACAGTGATTACAGACAGAATTAATTTGACTGCTGGGAGCTCAAAATAAAATGAAAGCAAATTGAAGCGATGCACAGGTTTTAAGATTCCCTGTTTTCCCATCAAGGATTGCTGTTGCATCCTCATGGGGTGAATAAGCTCTACATGCATGGGAACTCCCCTGTCTCCCTAGGTTTATGTGCTGGAGACGGTAACACTAGAGGCTCAGAAATCTGTGTTGTATATGAAGCTGACTGTCCCCTTGCTTCAGTCTGTTTGGTTTGCTTGTGTTAGCGAATCACGGTTAGTACTCAGAAGCATGTTTCTTTGAAGCTAGGTGTTGCTGGGAGGAAAGTCAAAGGAGCAGCAGGGTTTGACTGGGTTAAAATCTTGGAGGGCTTGATGCAAGCAAGAGTCATCAGCTGTTTCAGCCCTTGCTGTTAGCAGAGGTCAGGACAAGTTTCTGTGAGGATACGCAGCCATCACCCCAGCAGCCCTTCGCTCTCTGCTGCTGACCTTGCCGCCTACCAGCCGGGGAGCGAGGCCCGTGCCGATTCCCCGGGATTCTCCTGCTCCTTGGAAAGCGACACTGTTACACCAGGATCTGTGGATACCCGTGACTGGCCGTGTTTGCTGTCAGGGCAGAACTGAGAATTTTGAAAAATTCCTGGTTAAATGCTTAAGTTAGATTTGAGGGTCGTTTTGTAGTGCATTTTTGTTTGCTAAATAGTAGTTTCTTTTATTATCTGAATGATTCATCTCTGCTTGTTAATCCTGACTGGCTAGAAGACCAGTAGTCAGTATCAATTCTGGTCTGCCTTCCTGTTTTACTAGTACTGTCAGAACTGCCCATGCTTTGGTAAAGGAAAATATTGCATGTAATACAAGAGACTTACAGCCTTCTCTGTTCTGTGTTTACTGCAAACCGCAGGAAGAAAGATAAAGGTGTGTCAATAGAGAGTCTTCAGTGCAACACTCACCTGAGGAGCTGGTGAGGCCCCTTGGAAAAGCAGCAGAGGGAGATTGGTTTCACACAACATTTTATTTGGCTGCTTCCTTCTCAGTGTGAGCTACACTTGTAATTAGTAGGTCTGGATCCAAGTAATGCAGGAGGCCTTGGCATTGCTAGGTCTGAAATGGGACAGGTTGCACTATGAAGTGATGGATAGACATCCCTTGACAGGAGCGGGGCTAAAGCAGTGGGATTCTGGAACTGGCTGTAATCTCACACCAGGCCATTGGCAGATGGAGAGGGAATTAGTAAGAATTACAAACTCAATTGTGCTTGAAAAGATTCCTCTGTGACTACCATCCTTCTCCAGAAGTTACGGCCTTGTTGAAAGTTTTATTTTCTGTCGCTGAGGTAGATAAGATTTAATATCAGTAGGCAGGATGCTTTCATTTGGAATGCTTTTCCTGTACTTAAATCACTGCTGCTTTCATGTTCTCCAGAAATCAATAATAAAATCATCATTGGCTGCTGAAAACTGTTTCCATAAAAAAGATGGGGAAATGAGGCTTGAAAAATACTGGTTTTATTGTGTGCGAATATGATTAATACAACTTAATCTGATTGGCATTCAGCTTCTGTCCTGGAAACATTGCCAACTTAATGCCAAGATTTGGTGCGCTGCAAAGATTTTATTGCAAAATTGCTTATGCTTTCAGCTGTAGCGTTTCCTTTCTCGTCACATGGGAAAGACAGCTTTAGTCTTTCCCAGCTTACTCCGAAGTGCAACATGTGGAAACAGGTTTTGCCCCTTCCTCAAGTAGGCGTTTGTGTCTCAGCCATCCTTCCAGTTTGGAGGAGAGGGAAAATTTTCACACCCACATCTTATTTTTGAAATGATTTTCTTTACCTGTTGACTCTGGAAAAGATACACTCAACCAGAAGGTAGGATTGACTTGTTGGCTGTGTGTGATCTGGGAGAAAAGGTGGCAGCTGAATTGAGAACTGGTTCTTCAATCCATCTAGGATTTTTACTGTAGCTGAGTTGCATCAGTTTTCTGTGTTTCGGTTTCCACAACTGAGAAATGGAACTGATGAATTTGTACCTTGTATAAAAAAAAAAATTCTGGATTGCACAGATGAAAAACAAAGTATAAATGTGGGAGTTTTATACGTGGAAGACTGAGCTGAATACGTAAAAAAGCTGCTGAGCTTGTGCTGTTAGCAACTACAAACGAGTATTTGTTCTTCTGTTCAGATACATGTTCTAAGGAGGCTCTCCTGCTTAGGGTAAAGATTGGTCTTCAGTTTCATCATGCTGTAAGGACCGCAGGCTTTGAGGCTCTGTTGGGGAGATACTAAGCAGTTGTGCTTCTTTCCCAGTTCTCGGGATAACGCAGTTCTATGTGTCACACAGAAATAGTATGGTGGCTAGAGAAGGGAATTGGTAGGTGTAACGCAGTAGCTGTCAAACTGTCCTGGCAAAAAATGCGAGGTGCCTTGGCTATCGCACATCTGCTGTCTGCGTTTTCCCGTTTGCACGTTTCCAGTTTAACAGGTGCAGATTTCAGAGACTGGTTTAGCCATTAGCGTTTTAATGCTAAAGACAGATGGAGAAGCTAATTGTTCCTAGTATGCTTTGAGCTGGACGGTTTATCAAATACCGGCGCAGTGCCCGAGTGGCTGTTGTCCCGGCTCGCTCTGTGTTGCTGCTCTGCGGGGTTTGACCGTTTAAAGCTGTGCGCCCAGCACACCGAGCAAAGCCTGGAGCTGGGGGATCTCACATGCTGGCATCGGGAATGAGGAGTGGAGAAAGCATGTGCTGCTTGCTCCATCCCAGTAGATCACCGACTGACAAACTGCTAATCTGCTGTCTGTGGGTTCTTGAAGAACCAGTGTTAGAAGCTGCAGAAAGGACAAGTCTTCACAGTGTAAGGGAAGTTTCAAAACCTGCTATGTTCTGTTTTCTTGCTCTTAAAAACAAGAGAGTAACACCAAGTTGTGGGTCAGCAGGATGTTATTTTACCAGTGGCCTGTTCTTGTCGTTGCTAGATGGATGGAAACATGGAGGTATTTTTCTCTGTTAATAGACCCCCTTATCTAGTGATCTTAGTACCACAAACAGCAGTACTATTAAATTGCAAATACCCTTGTGATGAGAGGAACAGCTTACTCTGTAGGAGGAACCAAAGCCGAGAGTACAGAAGGCTTTAACTCTGAGATCACGTGTGCTATTGCTTTGTGCATCCTTATTTTAGCACACTACAGAGAAGCGTATGTATGTGATTTACTGCCAACATGGGCACTTGTGCTGCACAGAAGCCCAGGTGCCGCCATTAACATGCAGCTTTTGAGGCTCGGTCTCTTAAGTGAATGTGGAGAGAAGTAAGAAGCTGCTTCTGTTTGGACACTGATACACCTGACTTAGATATAGTGTATAAATGCCTGCTATGCCTTTAAGTAACTGTATTTCTAGATACTAGAAAATCATGTTTGAACACGAAGCCCATGCAACTATTTCTTCGCCGCTCAGAAGTCTTCATTGAAGAACTAAGCCCATAGTTTGGCACAGTAGTTTGTTTCCATGGAAATGCAGGGATATTTCCAGTATGGGATTATGACTCCCAGTGGGCTGTATCTGAGAGAGGTAAATTGTGAAGGCCACTTGTTAGGCACAAAAAAAGATTCTCTTGTGTCAGGGAAACCATTAAAATTTCCCATAAAAGAACAAGTGACTGTGTAGTCAGCTTTAAAATGTTATTCCTGTGCAAAGGAATATTATGCCAACTATTAAAATAGACAAACTGAAGTTTCCTTGAAATGCAGAGTCCGTCTGAATTGCTTCTCTCAACATGCAAAATGTGACCTCAGTGCTGCTGTTGTTACCTCAAGCCATGCATTTTTATTCAGCAGAAGAAATCTTTCCAACACTAAGCTCTGTTTTGCCAGCCTCCGAGGCACATCCAAACAGCCCAAATCTTTGTTACATCGAAGGCAAACAAAGTGCAGCAGCAGCAAGCTAAAAATATCTGGAATTTACCAATGAGAGCACTAATAAGCCTGCTTTGGGAAGAGTTAAAGCTGATGATACTTGACAACACTTTTTTTTTTTTCCCAAACAAGTAGAAGCACAGCACTAAAAACAACCTGAAGTGTAGATACACAGCAATTCAGAGCCAAGCTGAGCATACAATACTGTGTCAGTCCTTGAAGCAACAACAAATCCTGTCTTTACAGATCCTTTTAGCATGCAGAGTGGGAGAATAGGAGCTGATATGGTTCCAGGTTAGAGGTTTCAGAGCTGAAAGCTGTGCTGTGCGCTTCGGGATGTTTGCAGGAGCCTTAGAGGTAAGGAATTTTCCATCACTCGTAAGCTGCAGAGTGGGTGCATAGCTCCTTTATGGGCACTGCTGCAGCTGGAGACCGCGGAGTCTTTGTGCTGGCACTGTCGGAAAAGGGTGCTGGGGAGCCACTGAAGCTCATATCCAAAAAGATTCAAGCCTCTGATGATTAGTGACTCTTGCCTTGCTTCCTGTTATCAGATTTACTGTCAAAAACATCTGTGGCTGCAAGAGGCTGAGTGCAAGGTCTGGCTGTTCATGCACAGCAGAGCAGCTCGTGTGTTAAGCGCACGAAAATATCCTGGGACGCACCTGGAGGTTTTGTCAAGGTCTTGTTTGCTGATCACTACAAATGTATAATTTCTAGTGAAATAGAGAAGGTACGTTAAGTACCGAAGTGTGCTTCAAGCTCAGCTTTGTCTTACTGCACAGCACTCTTCTGTGTTTGAAAAGGTTTCTTAGGGTGAATGAAAGTTATGGTCAGGATGGCAGCAGCTTCTTCTTATTTCAGATTAAAACACTGAGTGGGTTCAAAGAAACAAAACATACCGTTGCTATCCATTGAGGTTTTTTGGTACTATGAAAACTCAAATACAGGCTGAAATACTACAATTTTGCTTTGCATAATACAGTGCATTTTTATTTATGGTCTAGCAGTTAAAATCAAACCCCAAGAGTCAAGAGGACTGGGGTCTGTCCCTGGCTGGTTTTCAACATGTTTTGACCGTAGACAAATCCTACGGTCACAGTTCAGCCGAGTCCATAAGCAAATGGCGAGCCAGTGATTCACCATGTTTCTAATTGAAAACATATGAGCTGTCCCATGGGTTTGGTTTGGGATTTCTTGTGGTTACAAACAGGCACGTTTACCGCTCCGTCAGTTTGTTTACAGGCACTGAGCTCCCAGGTCAGCACAGCACGAACGCGCACGACTCCACTGCCCTGCACGCAGGGAGGCACATAGCAGGCACATGAGTATGGGGGGCAGAGATGGACTGGAAACCAGTGCTGTATGCAACCAGGGCTTCAAGCAGGGGTGTCTGCTTTTCCCTTTGGGTCTGGTCTACAGCGGCTGTGGCAGAAGTAGAGGTAACGCTCGATGGGTCTTTGGAAAGAGAAATGCAAGGCATGGGGAGCTGGAGGTTTGTGTTTACCCCCACTCCTGGGATTGCCAAGCCAGCTGGGCACATTTGGACAGAGGCTCCCGCAGTACAGGTACCTCTGCAGGGTTCCCAGTTCTCGTGGAAAAGAAAATCCTCTGCCCTGTTTCCAGTGCAAGCACCCTGCCAGGTTGTGCAAGCCGGGAGGGAGCCTGGGCTGCTGTCAGAGCTGAGCAGTCTGACTCCGCTGTCGAAACCAAACGGAAGCTAACACCCAGGTGTGAAACTTAAACATGACATTTCAGATTCCTTCCTGTGTAAGTAATGATTATTTTAGCATAGAGGGCAGTGTAGCTTGAAATGTTACAGTTTCCTTTTGCTATGTTTCCGTGACAATGCCTCACAACACCTCCTTTGGTCAGAAAAGACACAGAAGCTGAAGTCATCAGTGTTGTATAGCATAAACCCTCTTCTTCTCTAATTCTGTATGAAAACTGGCATTGCTCTGTAACGGGTTACGAAGGTAATAGATACCCTGAAAGGAGGGTCAGTATACAGAGGTCAAATGGTATTCTTCACTACATGGTTACTTCAAGTCCGGTGTCCCAAACACCCCCAGGAGTGGTCACTCCCTGTTTCTCTCTGGATTTTCAGCTGGAGTTGCAGGTTGGGTGGTCAGAAGTGCCAGGGAATGAGTATTCGGTGCTTGTGGGAAATAGTTAGCAGGCTGGTTGGTCATGGAGGGATGACTGTTACAGAACATCCCAGTGGTAGCTGGCACTAAACGTCCAGCTCTAGGGCTACATGCAGAGGAGATGTTGACAGAATGGAGAGCTCTGGGGATAGGTCTATCCTATTTTGGGACACCAGTCTCATTTGATAGACGTTGTTGAGGCAGATACATAGATACCTGTACTGTTATAGGGGATGGGGATTGTAAAAGGGGGTGTTGGTCCTCAAGGCTTTAACTAAGCACTTTTTGTTGGCACAACATTGATATAAAGGTATTTCTAGTATGTACTTGCATTATTCATTTGTGATGTAATTCAGAATATGGATCAACATTTAAAATGAGGAGCACTTTGATCCTGCTCTGTAAGACAGGTTTGTGTAACTTCAGAAGTGTATTTGCACAAGCTTAATTATGCATGTTGTGCCTAAGACATACATAAATCTGGCTACTAGCTACCCACCTGTCCATATATGTCCCTTACTGCCTGGTTTGCATGTCTTACTCACTGGGGAATAAGCAGCAACTGAAATAACCTGTTTCGAGTTATTTTACTTTCATTTCTTCAAGACTTAACACGAAGTAATTGGGCTGCATTTCCTGTGCTTCAGAGAAAAGGCTAAACCCTTCGCATTACCCGTCCACCTTTTGGCTTATCTGTCTTTGTGTGACCTCTGGAGAACCCAGATAGCGGGTAAAATTTCTGAAGATTGTGTTTGTTAAAGCTTTTTGCAATTCTCTGGAGGAGGTCATCACCTCTAGTTTGAGAAATACCGATGTTAGCTGAACACCTGGAAGTCAAAAGCCAATGCGTTTCATCTGCCAGCCAAAACAGTGTGGGTGGACTAAGATGTTTCAGTTCCTGAGACTCTCAGGGTCAAGGATGGGGAGGCCCACAGCACGGACAGGAGGTGCTGGGGCATCACAGGAGAGCATGCTGGCAAAAGATGGGGAGAAACCGGAGGCAGGGACGAATGCAACTTCAGGTCGTCATTTAGCCATCCTCGCCCTGTCATGCTCCCTGGAGGGGCTGCTCGCTCTGCGGGCTGCTGCTGTTACTGCAGCAACCTCCCGAGCTCGTCCTTCTCTCCCTAAACCAGGGTGTTGGCCATGAAGAGTTGCTGCCTCAGCGGTGTGGGAAACCAGCGTGTTGTCTCTGTTCTCAGTTGAGGGCTCTTACCAGCACCACATCCATGGTGGTCGGAAATAAAATGGCTAGGCAGGACTGGGTTGGAGGTGTGCAGTTTGAGACAGCAGATGCATCCCATGGAAGTGATGCTGCTGAAAAGGGGTGGCTGTTGTACCTTGAGCTCCTGCTCCTCTCCTGTGATCCATGACTAGCTTGTCAGAAGAGGCAACAAGCCCTGGGATAAACCATGTTACATCTTCAATGAGAAGCTGCCCTGCCTGAATTTGAAATCTTTGTGTGTGTGAAGGAGGAACAAGGAAAGAAACGGGCAGCCCTTGAAGGGCTTTCTCCTCCCCACACCTTAAACAGGGCCCTCACATGCCTACAGCTTTCCCCAGCTATTAATTTTGAAACAAAACATTTCCAGAGCAGCCTTCCAGGAGGTCTGCATACTTCTGTGGGTCCTTTTTGCAACATCCTTCCCGCTCATTCAGCTTTGTCTTTAGTGCAAATTGGATCTCAGAGTTATTCCTGAGTACCTATAAGTTGCAGGATGGGTCTGGTCCTCTTACTGCGTGCGCTCACCAAGCACTGCACTGCAACACGGCGCAGCGCCGCGCGCGGGATCGGTACCGCTTTGTCCCGCAATGCTTTGCACGTAAAAGCCCAAGCATAAGCGTGAGCGTTAAATGGAATTTAGACGTGCTCTGTCAGGCTGACCCGGTGTGCGAGGCTCTTGCTGGGAACCCCTTCAGATAGGGCAAAATTCTCTTCTCAGGTTCCCGGAGTAGCTCCTGACAGTCTCCCGAGCTCCTGCGCTGACGTATGGAGGCGTTTTGTGGTGTGAAAGAGAGTGAGTGCCCTAAAAGGAGTAATGTGTCACCGACTGAGGAATGGACAACAATGGCAAAGCCCCAAAAAGAGCACGAGACCCTTTCTTGAACCAGTCGCTCTGCGTCTGAGAGAAACTCCAAGAGTTTGTATCACTTGGGCAATGCGCGCCTGTAGCCTTTTCCTCCTAATTATCACTGAGCTGATGGTCTAAGAGTGCTTTGTGGATATGAGGACAGAATTTTGCCTGCAGGATGCACGATTACCAACTGTGCCTCCTCTGTAAATCGGTTGTAAATGTATTTGGAATAGCTGCCAGGCTGGCTTCTGCGCTTACCAGAGGACAGAGCTCCCGCAGATACAGTCCCACGTGGCACAGAGCTGTTGCAGTTTTAAAATCAGTCTGATTTTTTTCTTTAACAGGGGAGCCCAGTGTAACTCCGTCAAGACTGGAGTGACACTCTGAATCTGCATCTGCCTCATGTGAGTTAAAATCCTGGCAGCAGCATTTTGCATAAGCTGGAGCCTCTGTAGAGATCTTTTTTTTTTTTTTTTTTTCCTTTTTGTTCCCTTTTCAGGAAGGCTATAAAGGTGTTACTGTCTGTGTCTTGGCAGCAAAGGTAAAAATAACCACACAAATGCATGAGAATTGCATACCTGACCGCACAACCCCTGCTCATTCCAGCCCGGCTTCCCTCCCAGCACGTCCCGTCTGAGGGACACACGCACTCATCACCGACCTGGACGCTTGCAACGTTCACTCCCGGGTGCTGCTTTTTACCTTCCAGTCGTATAATGTTAAGCTGGGTGATGGTATTAAGGGGAGACTGAAATGCTGTCAACTGGCTTCTGGGTTTTTTTAAGCTTTGGTTGTTTTCTTTCCATCCTCGTTGCATAATCCACGAGTGCTGGGTGCTGATCGCCCTGCGCCGCTGAAGCTTTTGCCTGTGTTGGAATACGGACTATTGAAATAACGTGGAGCTCTGGAGCTGGGGACTTGGCACAGTGGCAGGGACACGGGCATCAAGTAGTAAGAAAAAGAAATCAGAATGAGATGTAAATTGTGCTTTGGTTTTACTGTCATCCCGCGTGCATTGGGCAACGATGCTCTGAAAATGGGTTCCTGGCTCTGCCTCCTCACCTGTCAGAGTCGGGGACGCTTGAAGTCTGGGCCCTTCTCAGCTGGGTGGAAGAGCTGAGCGCGGGAGACGCTGCGTGGCAAAGAGCTGAATTCATGGCATCGCCATGGCACGCCAGTTACCTCCAGTTGTGGTTTCAGCAACCAGGTCTGAGGGAAGGGGATGTTCCAGGAAAGCTTTAAACCAGTTTTTCATCATGCAGCTGCAGAAAATAAATATTGATCTGTCCTCTCTACTCTTTTTTTCCCCACGGATGTCTGAAAAGACACGAGAGAGAGCGACCAGCCCCGAGTACAATATTGAAATGCGTGTTTTCATCTAGTAACGTATATAACTGGGGCATCTTCCTGACCGTGCTGCCGTAGTTGCAGCAGTGTTAGCCTGTCCGTACTTGATCCGAAGGAGGTGGATCGTTGGTTTGCCCGGAAGCTCACGTTACTGAAACAGGCGTTCACACGGCTTACAAGAAATGTCAGTGGGTTGTGGCTTGTACTGATGGAGCAGCATGTGCTGTGGTGTAGGTTGCTGTCAAGGTGAGCTCGGTGAGCTTTCCCTCCGTTCCCAGCTGCGTGCCTAATTAAAGGAAAGTTTAACACGAAGTATGACTGTAACTGGAGAATGTTTCTTGTCCCTTCCCGTTTCCAGTTTCCCGTGTCTCTGTTTAGTTCACGTATCAAGGCGGCTCTCATTTTCTAGATATTGTGGTGGTGTGGAAAAATAAGGAAGGGACCTGAGGCATGAATGAGCTAGTACTTTAGATTTATTCACAGAGAAGTCAAGGAAGCGAAACCTAGAGCATGAGGGGTAAGGGGAGTAACTACTCCCCCAAAAGAAACACTCAGACGAACCCTGTTGCAGTACTGCCTCAACAGAGACTTGGGACAGTGAAGGCTGAGGTTGGTACCTGTTCTTCAGCCTTTCTCCTGCTGGTGCTTCAGACTGTTTCCTTAGACCCACAGAGCTGAAAGGAGGTCTGTGGTGATAAATCTAAGGCAGAGAGGCAAATACAGAAAGGAAGAAATGAAGTGAGGGCATTTTGTGAGCAGCTGGCCACGTGTCCCCCCACAGCTGTTCTCTGGTGGGGGGGTTAACAAGACACACAGGTTTTCTGACAAAGACCTACAGTTTCCCTGGAAAGGTTCTGCCAGAGCTGTTCATGAACCACATCTGCTTGTCCAGAGGAGAGGCCAACGTGCTTCTTGAGACTCTTAGTGTCTGGGCAGCATCACCATGGTTGGTGAGTTCAGAAAGAATAGTGTTTTCTTGGAGAAATGTTTTGGGAGTGATGTTTTATGGGTAAGTTGGTAACATGGTCAGTTCCGTGGCAGCTAATGAGGAGGAGTGCAGCAGCTTCATGGGCAGAGTGGGGAACTGGAGGCTGCTTCACATAATGGGGAGCTTTGTAGTGCTTTCACCTACTGGGAGTATGTGCAGGTATCTTTATTACCATTGTCCCTGGGAAGTGCCTTTACTGTCCTGCATCAGAGGATTTCCCTTTTCCAGTTGATGCTCTGGTGTCACTCTCACAATGTTTTTCATCACTTGACTGCCTTTTGCTCCCTCCAACTCTAGCTCACTCCCTAGAATTGCCTTGTCAGTCACTGCTTTCTTCATTAGCTGTAGATTTTGATTGCTTATTCCTATCTATAGCCCCATCAACCCTTCTTTTCCTAGAGGACAGAAAAGACTATGTGCATTGAATGTTGTATCATGTCATTGATGTTTGTCATTGGTATAATAATGCTTGAAGATTTTGATAACTGTTTTATTGATTTTAGTTGTCTGTTCAAGAACATTACAGCTTGCTTATTACATTTTTAATGGGTTTAGTTCAATGGGGAAAATTAACTCTTAAGATTCTGCTGCTTTTTAGATTATTAAGAGATACAGGCGATCTCTGTCATGGTTACTATGATCTGAGTCCTTTGGTAGTCTCATTTCTTCTGTAGCCCTTACCTTTTTAGTATTTTATGTATTTGTTTTCTCCTCTCAGACTGAGCTTCTGTATTGCACAGTATGTATGTGGCGGTGATTACCTGGGCAGTATAGACAATGTGTATATATATATATAGTGAGTCCCACAGATGTGCTCGATCTCTCTCAGGAAGAGCGGTCTCTCTTCCAACAAGCTTACTGAGTAACTTGCACATTTTTGTATTTCACTCAGCTAAATTTGAAATAACTCCAGTGTTTGAGACAGCTGGGCCACTGAGCCCATGGTCACCCTCATTGCAGTCAAGGGGTTGTGTTTGACCTTGCTACAACTTAGGACCTATTTAAGACGTTGTCCTGCAGCAAGTGTAAACACGCTGTCAGAGAAACACGGCGATTTCCTTTTCAACGTTACTTTAATGATCTGATTAAGCAGTTCCATTTCCAGTACATGGGAAGGTCATTTGCAGGAAGAAGACAGGCCTGACGGTCGGAATGACTTGGTTGCACCAGCCCATTTCTTTGCGTGGAGCTAAGGTGTGTGTCACAGACGAGCAGCTCCCCTGAAACGTGAGAACAGTAAGCTTGCTTAAGAGAGTAGCATTTTGATGCACAAGGGTAATAGCTAACAGATTTTTACAGTGCCATATGGTATTATTAACAAACAAATCATATGTTAGCTTGACAGCTCTACCTTCAAGCTAACAGTCTGCAGCAAACATAAATTCCCATGAGATGAAACCTGGAGTCAGTACTAAGCTTTGGGATTCTATCCAGAGCAGTAATGGTAGCACAGCAGTGATGAATTTCAGGCTTTATAACCATGAATACACATGTTCCCAAAACACTGATTTTTTTCATCGGCTTTGCGGAAACACGGCACACCAAAACCCAGTCTGAGCAGGTGGAACAGGGACCGCTCCTGCATCTGCCTAACGGGACCGCAGGGAGGGGAGCTGCAGTCTGAAATGCATTTGTCCTGCTGCAGAGAGCTGGGATAGACGGATGGATATTTCATCTGGTGCACTCTGCTGCTGAAACCTGAACTGCTGCTCCGCTCGGCTGCAGTCCCAGAGTGTGAGCCAATTCCGCGGTGGCTCCGGGTTGGGGGACCCGAGGCAGCGAAGGGCAGGAGCGGAGAAGGGAGCGTGTGATGTGGAGGAGGGAGGAGGGCGAGCGGGTACATTACTTTTAACTGCCTTCTTGTTTAACCCCCTAGCTGTTTTCAAATTTTCTAACTGAAATCTCATCTTGGTACAGTGTATAAATCCCCTGAATACGAATCTCTTGGATTTGACCTGACCGTAGAAAGATTAGTTTCCATTGGATACCCTCATGAGCTGCTCAATTTTGTGTATGATCCTGCATTCCCTACCAGGTAAATGACTAACAGATTCCGACCCAGCCTGCTCGAGACCTTGCATATTTGTTCTGTAAAGTTCATAGGTGACACGTGAGGCCAGGTTTTCGGAGCTGTGCCCGTGGTTGTCCACAGATCATGGGGAAGGGAGCGGACCGCTCCAGTATCTGGAGGGCCTTTGCACACGTGAGTCCATGCCAGCAAAGAAGGAGAGTGCAAGAGAAGAGGCCAGCTGAAAACATGGTCCGAAAATAACCTTTCAAAGCAAAGACAGCAGAGGCACGATTGGATTGGGGGTTAAATCAAAATCAAGAGGAGAAGGAGGCATTACTGCCCATGAGGCTATGAGGCTGCTAGAATGTCTCAGAACATTTTTCTTTAATGATTTTAATTAAATAATGTCCTGGTGCATAAGACATCCTGAAAATTAACCTGACAGTAAGCAACAATACAAGTGGGACCAATCCAGTTTACTTGTCTAGATGAATCAAAGCCTGAAAGCAGAGTTAATGGTGCAAAGTTACTAAATTCTTACATTCTGTCCTTTGGCAGCAGAGGTAAAAAGGACATTGCTTGTTTTAAACAAAGATTTTGATCCAACTCTGCACCTTTAAGTTGTTTCCACTTGTGCCTTTGCTGGATTTTGCTTTTTTGACTCTTTTGGAGACTCTGTGAAAGACTGGACCAGAGGGTCTGTTGACTCGGCGCTCCAGTTTTCAGTCCGGCAGTTTCCTTCCTTCCCTCCCCAGCGTGTTTTACACCGAGATGCTGCTGGGTGCGCCCATGCCCATAGCAAGGCGGTAGCCCTTCACAAACCCGTGATGAAGACTCCGTTAACGCCACTGCCTTCATCCCAGGGAGGGGACAGAAGGGATGTCTCTGTGGGAAAGCCACGTTCTCCAAATGCAAGCTACAGAGTTTTGCTGGAATTGGAACTGGGAATGCCCAAAGCATTTTGTGCGATGGTTATGTGCCCCACCTGGCTCTGTCTGTGACAGAGCGGTGAAAAAGAGGGGATAAATGCCCTTTTCACCCCTCGCTCTTCCTTGCAGCCCAGCAGGGCTGGCAGGGAACCACAAACACAGGTGTCAGATTCGTGACCCTGTGGAAGAGGCCCATGTCTTCCCTGTGTACAGAGCCAAGCCTCTGCCGGGACGAACGGTTCCGCTTTCGGGTCCCTGGAGAGGCGATCGGCTGTACCTTTCGCCTGGCAGTGCAGGGCTCTTGGTGCTCACCTGCAGCCAGGTGAAAGGGACAGTAGGGACCCCCGTCTGTGTAACAACAATGCTGTTCTGATGCCCCACGCCAAGTGAGCGAGCTGTCCTAGAGCTGCTTTGGAAAGAACTGCTATTAAAACGGTCACCGCTTAGTGCGCTCGCTCCTTCATCTCTTCAATCGCTTTCTTAACAGAGGCCTGGTGTTTGATACCCACTACGGAAACCTGCTGAAAGTTGATGCCTATGGAAACCTCCTGGTGTGTGCACATGGCTTTAATTTCCTCCGAGGGTGAGTGCTGGCTCTTGGCTGTCCTTTTTGACTTAATACGCTCTTCTGTGTGGCTGATCCTCAGGGCACCCATTGTGTAAGGAGTCACGGGGACTCCACTAACAGCAGATGCTGTGTCAGTGTTCCTACAGCTCCAGGATTAACTGGGAATGCCTTGAGGGTCCCAGACAGAGCAACAGCCCATGGACGGCAAGTGTGGGCCAGCTCAGGGCGTCCAAGGTGATAAGTCTTGTCACCGCAGGCCTGTGGGTCCTTGCATCAGGAAGCCAGACTTCAGAAAAAGTGCGCTCAAGTTCCACTTTGAGTCAGAGGTGATCTTCAGAAGCTCCAGAAATGAAGGAAACCAGAATAATTAACTGACTGTAGTCATCACCACCCTGCTGATTAATTGCAGAGGACCCCGGGCGGGCCTCCGGCAGCACAGCCCTGCACTCCCCTGCTGGAAGCTGCTGGAGGGAGCGTGAAGCAACACATGGAAAGTGGGGGAAAGTTTAAGATAAGCAAACAATGAAAGTGCAGATGGTTTAAGGCATCCTCATAGCCAGCAGCGTGGGGCTTAAGGTCGAGCTGTGGACTTGCGACCACTCTGTCTCCCTGTGTGGGCTCCGCTCGGTTGCTGACTCAGCGACGAGGGCTCTGTGTCCTGCTCTGCCGGAGCCGGCACGGCGAAGGGAAGGCCGGTGGACGCAGTGCACATGGGAAAGCTGCGTGTTGATTAAAGCACAACAGACTGTAGTTAACGGACCTCGCTACAGCTGTATTTTGCGGCTCAGCATATTTTATCCTCGTTACTTTTTGTGGTTTCATTCTTCTCCACTTTATCTATTCTCAGGCCTGAAACACGGGATCAGTATCCAAATAAATTTATCCAGAGGGATGACACAGATAGGTTTTACATTCTGAACACATTATTCAATCTACCAGGTGAGTCTAACCTGAGCCAACGCAGGCCTGTTCCTGTGCCTTTGGCGCCAGTAAAGCTTGGCTAATGTCATACTCTCCTTACCTGTTTGGGTTTTTTTTTTTACATGAACTTTCTTCTTTTGGGCTCAGGCCTCAAGTTAGCTGGCCACGTGATGTTATCCTCGATTTAAAATCTTGTTTTATTTCTTTGCAGAGACCTACCTGTTGGCTTGCTTAGTGGATTTCTTTACTAACTGTGACCGGTACACGAGGTACGTATTCCCTCCCGTTCAAGGTGCCGATGGCACAGCACAGTTGTTATTATAAAGACCAGTGCAGCACAGATGGGGCTGTCCTTAATATCATTGGAGGCCCCTCAAGTGGTTTCGCTGGGGAGAAGTTCAGGCCCCTTACTCTTTTGACGTTAAGAAGATTCAGTGGTGATGGGACAACCCGTGTGTACAGCAGTGTGAGGGTTTCCTTCACAGGGTATGTCTGTATAACCATACTGACTGACCCTGGTATTTGGGCCAGCTTCTAAGACTACACACTTACTGCAGGGCGATTACAGGCACACGGCAGCTCATTTTGAACCCCTGTCCGTTGGAGCCACGTTTGAACTGGTAACTGAAAGGCTCAATTTCCTCAGCCAGTTACCACGAGTCCATCAGGTCATAATCGAGGACTTTGTTCACTTAAAGGTGAAACGCTCAGGCACAGCGTGGTGTAAAAGGCTGTTTGTGCTGCCTGAGTATTTACCTGGCTTTCAGATGGGTATAAATACAAGCTGTGGTTTGAACGGACAGAAGTGAATTGCTGCTGTGCTGCTGGCTCCTGTGATGGGTCATCTTTGCGTATTATGTGAGTGGAAGGCAAAGGTTTAATGGGATTTTCCCTGGGAGCAGAGGAACTGTTCATGCCGACAATCCATCACATGAAGTGCCTTTTCTCAGGACAGGCGTGATGATTGCTGTCATAATAAACTCGGCTCTGCTTAATCCTCCTTGATTTCTTCTGATGCAAACTCTCATGGTTGTCTCAAAGATACCTCCACAGTGTCTTGGAGAGGAAATTTCTCTTGTTAACGGTAACTGTTCCGCACAGTAGTTCCTCCTCTCGGCAGCGAGTGTTACATTTACTGGATTTCCACAGCATATCCCCTTCTTCAGTGTTGGAAAGAGGGAGAAGGAGCAGCACTCTGCTTACTTTCTCAGTACCATTCGTCTTTTGTAAAAGGCTGCAAACTGCACAGTTCTTTTCCTTCTTCGGGGGGAGAAATAAGAGTTGCAGTCACAGAAAGCTCTAGTTACTGCTATGGAGGCACAGGCCCATAGTTAGGGACTCACATCTTAAAATTGTGAACAAACGCTCTTGGGTAACACACAGATCCTGTTAAACTCTGGTTGTAGCCTTCTTTCAGGTCTGAGCCACAAAAAAGTAGGAAATAAGAAACCATTGTGGTAAGATGAAAACACAAGCTCCTGACAACATTTTGAACCGTGTCTCTCCGTGACGCGTTTCTCACCTGCTGCGCTTGGCCGCTGCAATCTCTGTCTTCTTTCTCCTCGCAGTTGTGAAACAGGGTTTAAAGATGGAGACCTCTTCATGTCCTTCAGGAGTATGTTCCAGGATGTCAGAGATGCTGTTGACTGGGTTCATTATAAGGTGATTGCACGAACTCCTTGGGACGGCTGTAGTTGTAACTGAGTTAGAGGGACTAGTTTCTAACTCATGAGTGAAGATGTGTTATTCCACTTTTGGGCAAGAGCCCTGCTTTGCCGCCTAGTGAGCAAATAATAAATTGCAGTTGTATCTCTGTAAGTCAAGATCTCGACTGCCCTCCTAGCGTGGAACATACCTGTCTTGGCTTCCTATTCCTTTTTATTGTGCCCAGGTTCCATTTCTGTACTGTAATTCACGGGTTTTAGTACATGATGCCATGAGGGTATTTGCAATTACAGTCCACAACTTGTACGTTGTCCTCATCGTTAAAACAGCATTTTACTGCAAGTGGTTTACGTTGGTACTATCTTACGTTGTCTGAGAAGTCCCTGCATTAAACGGAGTAAGGCGTCAACTCTTCCCTATTTAGAGAGGAGAGGCAGTTCATATTTTTTACACACTTGTGCACAGATTTAGAATATAATTTCGTGAGCATTACCATCTGTTTAAAGACCTGTTTTTCTTGGTTTTCCTCATTCAAGAACTCCGTTGGGGTGGGATGGAGAACCGTCACAGGAGAGCTCTGCTCACAGTTGTCCTTGTGGTGGTCCTTCTAGCCATGCAGAAGTCAGGAATCTGTTTCTCTTTCCTTATGCAGTGTTGTGTGATACATGTTGGAGTTGGCCTTTGAGTAAAGCATTATGGTCAGTGTTGGAGACAGGTCGTTGACTGTCTTGTTTGGTATGGCAAATCTATTTTTTGTTTGTTTCTATTGTATTCCCTTCTGAAAGGGTTAAAATGCTGTTGAAGTGGATTATTTACCATGGTGAGGGAATCGATGGATCACAGAGTTTGTGATGGTCCCTGCTACTCAAAGCCTCTCATCTCTAGAGTCACTGGTTCAGATTCGCCCTGGTTTGTACTTTCACAGCATTTTAAAGTGTGAAAGTTGGCATTACTTTGATGTCTCTCACATCGTAAGTTTCCATTACCTCACTGGGTTCTGTTGTTTCTGTTTCAGGGATCGCTCAAGGAAAAGACCCTTGAGAATCTGGAGAAGTACGTGGTGAAAGATGTAAGTGTGAACGTGCTTTACTTGCGCTACGTGACGTTCTGTACTGAGTAAGCAGGCAAGAAATCAACGCGCTGATTTGCATTACTAAATCACAAAACAGATAACGCTGTGATTTCTATTGTAATAACCAAAGACAAAGTGGAAAGTTCGGACGCAGCCTTTATTCTGAGCCAGTGATCCACGTGATCTCGTATCCACGTCCACGTTTTTTACGTAAAACGTCAAAGCCAGAGGAAAAGTTATCACGGGACGCAGGTGAATACGCTGGCGAGGCTCCTGTTGTTTCTTCTGGTGGTGGAAGCAGCTGTGTTCCCTGCCCACGTTTTCTCTGCCCAAGCAGACCGCTTTTTATAAAGCAACAGATGAGCATCTTTTTCAGATGGAAGTATCCCTTAGCCATCCCACAGAAATGTTACACGCATTTAACCGTGAGGAACTGAGGGAAAAAGATCCTGACAGACTCACCGATGTCCAGCCTCTTGATAGCCCCAGCGTGTGCGTTGAGCACGTCTGATTGAGCAAGCGCCAGTGGTTCCCTGACTTTTGCCCCCCCCCCCCCGCCGTGTGCGAGGCCCCTCTGGACCGCTTACAGTATAATGATTCTTCAGTTTCGATGAGCTCTGCGGTAGAGTCTCCCTTTAAAGCAGTTAACCTTGTTTCTGGTTACATGCCTGTAAAATTCTTAGGACACCGTTCTGTGAGGTAATCAGCTACTCTGGCAATGGACTGAGATTTATGATTCAATAAAAATAGCCCCAGGAATAAATTCTCCCTAATTTGAGGTTGGAATTATAATGTGCTCCAAGCTGTGGCTCGTGGGAGCTCAGGTTTCACCTGCCTCTGGGCCCATTTCGGGAATGGACTTGGAGCCGGAGGAGCTGCTCCAGCATGCCTGGCACGGAGTAGATCGGTGGGAACAGCACAGGGTGCCTGGTGCTGTGCTTGGCACAGGCACCGCAGCTCTGCTGAGCCCTGCCCCCTCGCCGTCCTCCCCCGGGCCGCGCTCCGGCGGGGCGTTACACGAAGGGAGCAGGAGCTTGCCTGGCTCTGGCCGGTGCAGAACGCGTGGGTCCGCTTGCCTGGGGGTTCGATTTGCTTTGTTTCGGCTGGGGGGATCACGGTTGAGCGTTTTGCCCACGATGACTCTGTGTGTGACTTGCGTGTCCCTTGGCTTTCAGGGGAAGCTGCCGCTGTTGCTCAGCCGCATGAATGAAGTTGGGAAGGTGTTTCTCGTCACGAACAGCGACTATAAATACACAGACGTGAGTGCTGCGTGAACTGTTGTGCTGGTGGACAACGGGATAAGCAAAAGCCAGTCCTTCGTTTGTGTGGGTTCCGGTGGGACATCTTCTGGGGGGGGATGGGTGGGGTTTAAGCTAGGTGTAGGATGGTTTGGTGGTGAATGCAGCTTAGGTCTTGAGTCATCCTCTGTAGTCCTGCTTCTGCTACTGACCTAGTATGGGCCTGGCTTAAGTCCCTCTGTGCCTCACTCAGCCCCTCAGCGATTAGAAGGCCGAAAGAGAAAGTGATACTCATTTTAGATTTCAGCATCCTTTAAAATGCAGAGCTTCCCTTTCGGGTGAGGTGGTTCTGAGTACAGACAGGTCGCCAAAGCCAGGGTCCTGGCGAGGTCTGAGAGCCAGAAAAGGCTGTCTGCTGTGCTGTAGGAATGAACACGCTTACTCTGACACCAGGTAAATGTCAGGATGTTACAAAGCTGCATAGATGGCATATAAATCCGAAAATGTATATGCCATTGTTTAAAGCTTTGCAAAATAATACCTGAGACAGCGTGCAGATTTCCGAGGCAGAGGTGTTCTTTGATTATAAAAATTACTATTTTAATTCCTGTCGCTGTAAATTCCGTTTTGTCTCCAAATCTTGTGCTGACTGTCCTGTAAATCCTGAAAACAGAGTTCTGTAACTTGAAAAAGAAAAAAGCAGAAAAGTATGCTTTTATAAACTGCATAAACATACGTTTAAAACGCGTCTTTGAATACTTTCCTCCTGTCTTTCAGAAAATTATGACTTACTTGTTTGACTTTCCACATGGACCAAAGGTATGTGATTTCTAGGCTGCAGTTCCAGTAGGAATTGATGTGCCTAATTATCTGTGTAGCTGGAAAGCATTTTAATCCTGCTTCATCGCCTGCATGGGATTAGTTGCTTTAATCTGGTTAAAATACACTTGCTGGTTTGTGTCCTGTTTGAATGGGATCAAAGCAAATACAGTACAACAAAGAGAAAAGAGGCATCATCTGGTCTCACACATTAATCTGTGTTAATGATAACATTATTTTAGTGATAACAGTGCCATTTTGCAGCCAGGTTTCTTAGAAATCTTGCACTATGTTGTAAAAAACCCCTGAACTTGATGGAAAGAATTTTATAGAACAGCAGAAATGCTTTTGGCTGATTGTGCCTTTACTGTGGCAACTCCAAAAGTTTGAGCCATGCTTCTTCTGGTTTTCTGAGGTGTAAACTCGGCCCTGCCGCTTTTGGAGGGAGGCTCGTGAGCTGAATGCGTACTGCTCTCTCAGTCTCCCCCTGGGAAGCTAGCTCACACTCAGGAGATGTGTTTTCACGCTGTGCTCTAAAGGTAGAAGGCAGCCAGGGGAGAAATTTTCAGAACGTGGGAAACGGCCACAACTGCTCTCTCCAAAAACTCCTTGCTGTGGTGTTGGTCTCGGAGCAGAAAGGGCTCGTGAGTGCCCGGTTTCCTTCGGGCTGTGCTCTGTGGAACAGAGTCTGGGCGTTTTCCCACGCTCGGCAAACGTGCCAGCGCGGCTTCGTGCGGCCGAAGCCGTGAAGTCGCGTGTGTCTGATCCAGGGGAGCCGGGGGATTTTGATGGAGCAGCAGTGTCAGGAGGTTGTGGCTGTGGACGACGACTCTCCAAGTCCCTGTGGTTGATGGTGTTGTGCCTGATTCTGGGTTTGTTTTTGCAGCCTGGGAGTGCCCATCGGCCGTGGCAGTCCTACTTCGACCTGATCCTGGTGGATGCGCGGAAACCCCTCTTTTTTGGGGAAGGCACGGTGCTGCGGCAGGTGGACACGGTGGGTGGCATACGGAGGGTGCCTCTACAGCTGGGAGGGCTCGCGCACCTCCTGTGTCTCTTCGCGGCGACGGGCAGCACAGTGTGTGGACGGGACCTGCCCTAGAGATGGTGGGCTGGCTTCTCTCAGTGATTCCCGAGCAGCCCCATCACCTGGGGCACAGCAGAGCTCCAGGCTTGGCTGGCTTCCCTAAGGTACCGCCGGTGCCAGTAGGAAAGGAATGTGGAAATCCACCTCTAGGCTGCCTGGGAGTGAGAGAGAGACAGAGTAAAGGACAGAAAAGGTCCAGGCCATCAGCTCTTCTGTACTAACGCAGGATCTCCTCCCTCAGGTGACCGGGAAGCTGAAGATCGGTACCTACACGGGCCCGCTGCAGCACGGCATCGTGTACTCGGGAGGTGAGTACACCCTTCTTTGTCCTGTGGAGTGGCCCTGACGTGCCCTCGTGGCCTTCAGCCACTCCGTTTGGGAGAGGACTTGTGCCAGGCGCTGGGCACGCTGGCGTTTCCCAAAGCACATTGCGCTGTGCCCTCTGCACCGGAAGCTCTCCGACATTGTTGCTGCCCGGTGCGGGGAAGCAATGGACCCGTTCCTCTTCGAACGCCCTTTGCTTCCTCTCCAGAGGGTTTGGGAAAGGGCACTGCAGGGCTTGTGGTGGAGAGGGAGCTGCAGCCGGCCCCGTGCAACGTTCCCAGCTGTACTTACAGCGCTGCCAGCAATGTGACCACGCTTGGAGGGTCCCCTGAGCCAGGGGACGGCAGCGGGTGGACATACAGGGCTGTCTGTGGCACCCAGCGCTCCGTTACTCTCGCAAGGGGGTGGCAGGCATCTTGGCCCTTCTGCTGCTGCCAGTCGTGGAGGGGTTGAACTCCCAGGTGGGTGGGCAGTGCCCTGTGCTGCCGTGCCAGGCAGGAGAGCTACATTTAGCAGCGAAGGTTTCTGGGAAGAAGATGCCCCTGCTCCGACCCTAACCCTGCCCCTCTGAACAGAGCTAGGCGTTTCCTGGGGCTCCCCATCCTGAGCCATGCCATTCTTCCCTCAGGCTCTTCAGACACGGTCTGTGACCTCCTGGGAGCCAAAGGGAAGGATATCCTGTACATCGGAGACCATATCTTTGGAGACATCCTCAAATCCAAGAAGCGCCAGGGCTGGAGGACCTTCCTGGTGATCCCCGAGCTGGCGCAGGAGCTGCACGTCTGGACGGACAAAAGCGGTCAGCAGCCGGGAAAGCCCGGGCCGGGCTCTGCTCTTGCTTGCCCGGTGCTGCATCCCTGAGATCACCAGGGCGTAGGGTGCAGGGGAGAGGTCACCCTGGCTCACCGCTTCTCCTTTCGGCCCTTTTTCCCGGGGCTGGGTGTTGGTGGCAGGAGCTGGGGCAGCTCCCCGTGGGTGGCCTCGGGGTCCCAGGTCTTCCTTGTCCCCTTTGCCACGCCACTTGCGCGCGATCAGCCGAGCGCTGACTTGGATGGGGAGAAGCTGCAGCTGGGTGGGGGCTGAGTTGTTCCTCATCCATAACCCTCCCCCAAAAACTCCTCTCCCTCTGCCCCTAAGGAGCTGTGGCTTCTCTGGTAAAGCTGACGAGGCGCCTGGGTTATTCTCCCTGTAATGCCTGAGCCATGACTGCTCTCCCATCTGCAGGGAGTCCCTGCTCAGCAGCCGCTTCCTCCTCCTTCCTCCCGCTCCCTCTGCTGCTCTGCTGCCCAAGAGCTGTGTGTTTCCCATCCTCCAGCGCTACTGCTTTTCTCCCAGGTTTGCCCTTCGGTGTGTGCATAGGTCTGGGGGTTATGCAAGTTGCCCCGTGGCTGGTTGAAAGGTTTCGGTGAGGGCTGTGAAGGTTCAGCCTCAGAAACAAAAGGGGCAACGAGAAACCAAGCCCAAAGCTCTGCCGGTGGCACAGAGCGCGATGGAACCCTCTCCCTGCACGGTGGCCGTGGGATGCCGCGCTCCCTGATGCGGTGGCCCTCCCCTGCCGTGTGAGGGGAGCGGGGGCAGGAGGGGGGTTTTGCTTTCCGCCCTTACGTTTCAACAGTTTAAACTTACCTTTTTCCCCTTTCTTTTCTGGATTTTTCCAGCCCTTTTTGAAGAGCTGCAGAGTCTGGACATTTTCCTGGCCGAGCTATACAAGTGAGTGTTCAAACAGTGACAACTTCCCTGCTGCCTCTCCCAGCCTAGCGACAGCTACCGAGCGGCTCCGACGGAACCTCGGGGTTGGGTTAGCGGCACTGCTGCCGGAGCTTTGACTCGGGCCTGGGCTCTGCCCACGAGACCAACCTTCCCCTCCAGACCAGCCTCCCTCCCCCGAGCCCCCATCCCGCAGCATCTGGTTCTGAAAGGCTTTTCACACCCTGTATTTACCTTCTCGCCTGTAACTAGGCATCTGGACAGTAGCAGCAATGAACGCCCTGACATCAGCTCCATCCAGAGACGCATTAAGGTACCAATCCTGAAAAATCCCTTTTCATCCTTTTGGATCCCAAAACGGGCTTGAACAGCCCAACCCCACTGCTCAACCCTGGAACGCTTTGCTCTGCCCTTGGGTGGGCACGGCACGCTTGGCAAAGCCCTCTGCCTTTGCGGACGCAAACAGAGGAGCTTCTCGGCTCACTGGTGTCACTGGCACTCCTGAAAGGCAGCCTGGTCTGGAACAGGGTCTCCTCCCTCCCTCCTTCCCTCCCTCCCTCCCTCACGCACGCAGCGGCACTGACGGATGGTGCTCCCTGCTGCAGAGCGGGGCGCTGGCACACGCTCGGGGGGGGACTGTAGCCTCTGGTTCAGCCAGCCCTGGGCAGGAGCTGGCCCTGAGCCTGCTGCTGCCTTCCCCTCTGTTAGCTGGGGCTCGGCTGTGCCTTCATACCGCGGCCTACGAGCCCAGAAAGCCCTGCCGGAGATCCTTGCCGATTCTGTGTAGCCCCCAGCCCTCGGCGCGCTCCGCTTTGGTGTTGTCGTGGCTCCGCGCTGCTGCCTGCCCGGCCCCAGATCTAACCCGCCTTTTGCTCGTAGAAAGTGACCCACGACATGGACATGTGCTACGGGATGATGGGGAGCCTCTTCCGCAGCGGCTCCCGGCAGACCCTGTTTGCCAGCCAGGTGATGCGCTACGCCGATCTCTACGCAGCCTCCTTCATCAACCTCCTCTACTACCCCTTCAGCTACCTCTTCAGAGCCGCCCACGTCCTGGTGAGCCGCAGAGCCCCGGGGAGGGGGTCGGGGGGGGCCCAAAGGCGCCTGCGCTCGTGCTCGTTACCGCTCCCGCGAGCGCCAGGAACGGCACCTTGGAGGGTCGCGTTCTGGGGTTCGCTCTCCGCGTCTCGGGGAGCCGCCCTGGGGCTGGGACACCCTTTGCCATCTCCGCTCTCTCTTCCTTGCGCAGATGCCGCACGAGTCCACGGTGGAGCACACGCACGTCGACATCAACGAGAAGGAGTCGCCGATGGCCACGCGCAATCGCACCTCGGTGGATTTTAAAGATTCTGACTACAAGCGGCATCAACTGACCCGCTCCATCAGCGAGATCAAACCGCCCAACCTCTTCCCCCAGGCACCTCAGGAAATCACACATTGCCACGATGAGGATGACGACGAGGAAGAGGAAGAGGAGGAGGAGGAGGAGGAGGAGGAGGAGGAGGAAGAGGAAGAATAAGAAGGAAAAAGCGAAGCATCTCTGAAGATGAACCGTGACTCTGGCAGTGATCAGGAGCGGATTCCTTTGTTGGGGCCCTTGGGGTGATGGGTTGGGGGGGTGTGATTCTCGCAAAGGCACATTTTGAAAGTGTCCGGAAACTTTTAACAAATTAACACTAATTAGGAGGAGACCCTTGTTTTCAGTTTTGCAGACGGTTCAAAAAGCGGATGGATTCTGCCCGGGTGGTGCGTTCGGATCGGACTGCCCCGCCTGCGCTGTCGCGCTGCTCCCATTACGTTTCGGGATGCTGCATGTTTCTCCCTTTCCCGTGACGTCTTTCATTGGATTTTCATTCGAACGGTGTCCCGTGAACGGTTGTTGCCATTTGTTACCTTCGCTGTGGCAGGAAGGGATGTGCTGGGCCCTGCAGGAGACGAAACCATCCAAGTCCTCCTGCCCGTTGGGCTGCTGCCCGTAACCCTCCGCATCCGGGTTACAAGCTGCCCCCTCCCCGTGTTGGCCAGGGTCTCGCTGTGGCTCCGGCGCTCGGTTTACCCCCTGCTTGGCCTGAGTTTCTCTCTGCGAGTGGTTCGATTCCTCCGGCCATCGGTGGGATTCCAGCTCTTGCGTAGCTGCAGCTGTACACGTTTCGGCTTGTCGGTGCTTGTTGTCCCCCTCCTGGTGTTCCAGAGCTCTCTTTCATCGTCGGCATGTGACGCATGATTTCCAACGCGCTCCTCGGGCAGCTGAGCCGCACGCTCTGCTCTCAGCTCCTGTCGTTTCCGCAGCAAATACCAACCCAGGAGCTTGGAGCTGCTGCTGCAGCGTTAGTTAGTCGGTTTTCGTCCCCCCTGCCTGTTACTGCCCTTTCTGTCCGCTCCGCTCCGCGAAAGGGAAGCATCCCAAAGCCAAAGCAGCCACCCCCTGGAGCGAAGCGGTCTGTGATTCCAGGGTGCTGCGGGCCAACGTGTGCCTGCCCTGGCCGTGCCGCGGGGCCAGCCCCGGCGGTGGGAGCCGGGTAACTCCTGTCCGGCTGGCAGCTGCCCCGGCCTCCGGCCTGGCGCAGAGCAAGCGGAGCCGCAGGTGGGTTGCGGTGGGCACGGCTGCATCCCCGGCCAAGGAGGGCGACGGCAGGCGGTCCTTGCGCCCCAGCGCCAGCCCAGGGCTGGCACGCGGCTGGGCAGCAGCACCCTGCGCTCTTCCTCCGTGTGATGGGTGCAGCCTCCCCTGCTGCAGCCTGCGCCATTCGCTGTGAAGGGATTACGACAAGGGCCCGCTTGTAACAAATTCGACTGTTGTTTCAGTACCATAAACTTGTTTAATCTTTTTTTTTTTTCTCATTTTAAAGTACCTTAGGAGAAAATAAACAAGAAAACCATCACCACCACCTGAGCAGGAAATGCTGCCGCTGTAGCGGCGGTTGTCCAAGTCAATAAACAATGATGTTTCTAAGAAACGCCTGGCACTCTGTGGCGCGTCGCGGAGGTGGCGAGGGCGGCGCTGGGGGTGTCAGGGAGACCCGGGTCTGGGCTGGGGGGCATCCCAGCGGTATGGGTGGCTGAGGAAGAGGGAAAGCATCTCTGGGAATGGGTTGTGGGAAGCATTGCTGAGCAGGGGCTGTGGATCTGGCTTTAGGGGCTGGTCCCCGGGAAGCAGGTGGGCAGGAGCGATGGGGTGGGGGCACGGGGCTTTTGTTATCCCCATCGGCTTTAGCTGGGAGGTACAGGGAGACAGAGAACATTCTGCGCTGGATTCAGAGAGCGAGGAGGGGCTTTTCCGTGGCAGGAAGGGCAACACTTCCCACCCTGCCTCCACCATTGCATGTTTCCAGGGCTGCTCCCCACCGTGCATGCTCCATGCCCAGGGTGGCACTGGCAGCACCGTGCCAGGAGCTGCAAACCCAGTTAAAGAAAGGAAAACACCCAGGGAAGGCCGGTGCTGCCCTCCTGACGGCATTGGCTGGCCGAGACGGGGACAGCAGCCTGCTCTGCGCATCCCTCGCCTACAACCAAACTCCTCAGGTCAACCCAGCCAGGTCGGACCAGACCCCGCCATCAGCACCCCCGCAGAAGGATAGTCAGGCCCCAGGGCCCAACGTGCCCAAGAAAAGCAGCGCGGAAAAGCGACACATCTGCCTGCAGATGGTGGCCAACAACTGGCACAACAGGGATTGCTAAATGCCCAAACCCGGCACTGGGTCCCTGACCCCTCGATTTGGGGGTCTGGAGAGCAGTTAACGCGTACCCACGGTGAGGTCGGCTGCAGGGGGGTTTGAGGGAGCGGTTCCCGAGCCCTTTCACTAAAGGCCGTGCTGGGCTTTGCTATGTTTAAACCTCATTTCTCCAAGTATAGCCACTTGAATTTCTTAAGCTTTAGCTCAGCAGCTGGGGAGGGCGTGCGGCTGCAGGAAGGGAGGTCTGGGGAGCTCCGTGCATTCCTCCTCCCTAACCAGTCACCACAAATAGCTCCCTCCCAGCCCAGGGCTATTTCTGACTGCGATGCGGAGAAGACTCTTCAAGGCTGGAGCAATGGAAAGTATTTGACCCTCATCTGATGGTGGGAAAGCGGCAGGCAGAGCCTGACAGACACACAGGCACTGCCCGTGCCCCCCTGCCCATCCTGCGCGGGCTCCACGAGGCTGCTGTGGTAAGAAGGCACCGAGCGAGAGCCAGCGTGCAGCCACCTGCCCCGGCCGGCACAGAGGACACGGCCACAGCCCGCTGTTCTAGCCCACTCCGGCTGCCGCTCCTGGGAAGCCACAGCCTGCCAGTACCTGTGTCTCCCCCTGGTTCTGCAGAGCCCCCAGGAAAAGCCCAAGGGACAGACACGCTGTTGCTCACCGGCAGCACTCTCCCGCAGGAAGAGCCTGGTGGGAGCAAGGCAAGGACAGCCTCACCCCTGCCCTGAGCTCTCCCTGGCCTGATTTCCGACTTCCCCCACTCTCTCCAACACCACACACCCACCTCGCCCTTACCCACAGCCCGTTTTGTGCTGGGCACTGCCAGCAAGTGCAGTCTGACCAGGACACGGGAACTAGCGCCGCTCCCAGCGCCGCATCCTTCATCCCATCACCTCTCCCAAGGGTGCTCACCTCCAGCAGAAGGGCCCTGGGGCAGGAGCGCAGGGACGGCTGGGCACTCGGAGCAACGCAGCAGCGCGGGGCCAACGGTCTGCCAGGACTTAACGAGCTGTCGCATGAAGGTGACGTTGCGCACGGCTCCCCGGGAACCGAGAACTGGCCGTTGGCGCTGGGGGTCCCACCGTGCCGCTGCGGCGGGGGCCTAGCCACGCGGGGAGGGCGCAGCGCAGCCTGGAGGGTGCAGATCCAGGGTGCATCCTGCTGATGAGACGTTGGGGAGTGAGGTCCGGGGGGATGGGGCCAGCCTGTGGGACAGGGGCTGCGCTGGGTGCAGCAAGACCCCCCCCAAGGCTTGAGCAGACGCTGCCCAGGTCGCTGACCCAGGGTTTAGCGGCTTGAGAGCCGAGCGAGGAAGGAAACCCAGCACAGGGAGGGCAGCTGGGTGAAACGGCTGCCAGGGGACGGACAGATGCTCCGCCAGCGACTCCCGTTAAACGGAGCCACCGGCCATGTCCCAGCTGGCCGTCCCCAGAGTCACACACCGCCTGGCAGGAACATGCGCTACGGACGGACAGACGGCATCTACACTTCCAGACAAACAGACATGATCTGTGGAGAGCAGGTTGTAAATAAGGGGGTTTTTATTAGTGGAAGAAAAAGGCCCTCACCCTCGAGGGAACCAGAAAGTCAGCTGCTTGCCATTGGCCACCAGCTTCCCAGCTCCTGGTCAGCAAAACCACTGGCACAGCCCCGGCTCGAGGACTTACAGACCCACCAAAGCAAAGAGCAATTCCTGGCTCTAAGGGGAACAGGATCCGGCCTTTCCGTGGCTCCTGACAGCTGGAGATTAAAGACCGCTGATGTGCCAGTAGCAGAGACCCGGGTCCGGGATCACTGACATCGGCCCCACCACCCGCATGCCAAAATCCGTCCCTTGGAAATGAGGGGGGGAGCGTGGAGGAGGGAAAAATGCATAAACTGGAATGTTCAACAGAAAAGAAAACCAATCATCATTTATCTAAAAAGAATAGAAATAAACAAAATGCTTTTAAACAAAATCACAAAATATACAAATAAATCTGGTACAAAATAAATAGGAAAGATTGGAAATCTACAACAAAATCGGAATAATTATAAAATCCATCCGTATGACAATCAGTATATGAAACGTATACACTTCATTCAGGATTTCAGTTGTGCTTATTCAGGTTTATGTACACACACGGCAATACTGCAGCCAGGTTACTACAGCTCGGGGAACCCGCAGTCATGTACAGTATGATACAATTCGCAAAGACCACGTAGGATGGCGAATGAGACACAGGGAACAGCCGGCTGGCGTGGCGGAACGGGTTCGGGTAGCCACGGACAGGCGCTGGGGAGGGGGAGCCCCCACGCTGCTGAGCCGGGGCGGGGGGACCGAGGCTGAGCCAGCAGCGGCCGAGAGGGGGCTTGGGGCAGCCAGGATGGACCTGCTGCAGGAGGAAGGTTGGTGTGAGACCCCCCCGGCTGCCGAGCACCAGCCACTCGTGGCTTCAGCCCACGTGTTTGGGGTTCAGGTTCAATGTGTTTGGCATCCGGGTGCCTGCCCTGGGGTTTCAGGTATCGAGGTCGGCCATGCCAAGAGCTCCGAGGGTCCCTCAGCAGGGCCGTCCCTGAACCGCCCGTACACCACCCTTGTGCTCAGGAGAACACGGATCGAATGGGACTGGAGCACTGGTGCTGGGTCCCGTTGGCTTTCCACTCTCCAAATTCCAAGTGGCCTGCGAGGGAGGCAGATGCCCTAGAGCAGCATCTCCTCCCAGTGCGAGGGACGAAGACAGGACGGCCACGGCATCACCCGTTCCCGACTGCTGCCCCTCCTCCCGCCTTCCCGAGCTCAACCAAACCGCAGCAAGAAGGGCAGAGCACGGCCAGCGCGGGGGCCACAGCGCTCCACCGAGCCAGCACGACGTGGGAGGGCAGAGCACACACCCTGGGGACAAACCCGCCGGCCTCGCCAGCCCAGTCGGCTGGGACCCCGAGACTAAAGGGCGTGAGCCAGAGCTGATCTAGGCCCGGCCCATCTGGCATTTCTGTGAACAGAGGAGCTCAGCGGGAGCCCCCTCCGGCCCCCCACACTGATCTTTGGGCGAATCCAGAAGACATGCGTCCAGTATTGGCACTTCCAGCTAAAGGCCTACGACCCAGGCCGCTCCTCTGGCACCGACAAGTTTCTCACTTGAATATGGAAGGATTTGGTACAGCAGTGACGCCCAGAGGATAAAACCCCACCTCCTTTGATAAAGCTCTGCGATCTGGAACAGGATGCTAGAGTGCTCTGCCAAGCACCAAGTGCTGGGACAAGCCCTTCTTCCTCAACAAGCCCTGCTATCCACCACCAGCCACACCGCTTCCAGGAGAGGACAACAGACACACCAGTCCAGCCCTGGAGCACCGGCGCCACCCGCGCAGCCTTTGCCGGTTTCAGGCGCTCGTTTGGCTCACGGCAGCCGACAACCCTCACGCCCGGCTCTCTGATAGCTTCTGTCGAGACCAGCCAATGCATTCCTGCTGGGGGGGATTACACACCACACCCCCAAGCCCTTCGTTAGCCAGAAATCCGCGCTGAGGGGTGACAGCAGTCAGGGCACTGTCCGCGGCAGGACCCCAGGGCAAGAAGCCCCGAGGAGAAACCCAGGAGAGAGCAGAAAGATGGGTTTCAGCTGGAGACAGAAGACCAGCAGCTGAGTACTGTATTCCCAAGGCGCAGAACCAGGGCAGAGCCTGACCTCAGGATAACGAGAACACCACGTCATCGCTTTGACCGAGATCTGCGCTACCGACCTGTGCAACACCTCCCTCCGCCACCTGTACCGTGCCACTGGCTGGAAGCAGCTTTCCAGCACCCCCTTCCCACCCCTGCAGCGCAGGGAAGGGCGCTGGGATAACCTGGCATCCCCAGGTTCACCAGCCGGCTTCTAAGGGAACAGCAAATACGCACAGCCAGACCGAAAAGCTCAACCGTGCCGCCTGGGACCCGCAGCAACAGCGTCTCCTCGCCCGGACGCGGCCTCAAGGACGTGGTTGTGAAACTAACAGCAGGGGAAGGCAACCCAGCAGGAGGCCAGGCTCCAGGACAAGAGCAAGACACCGAGCGGGATCACCTGGGGGCTCTGCGGGAAGCTGTGGATGTCTCCGAGTCCCCCGCGCTACCGAGACAAGGGAACGAGTCCAGTATCACCAGAGAGATCACCCCGACAACAGACCTGCAACCGACGGGCCAGGTGTAACAACAGAGCTGGGACGAGGGCGGCTTCCCGGCCCAGCTTGGAGCGCGGAGCTTGTCCTCTCTGCGGGTCAAGGCAGGTGAAGGCTGCTCTCTCCTCCACGCCACGAAAAGATGACCGGCTTTCCATCGTGTCAGCTAAGCTCGTCTTTCCGCTGCTGGGCCAAACCAACCCACAGTATCCACAGACCAGGAACATCCTTGGGTCTATTAGAGCCCCAGAGCAGAGCCAGGCGGCGGGGCGGGCGGCAAGCCCGGGTCCGTACCACGCCGAGCCCTTCCGCACATGCCCCTTTTTGGCTTTGTACCGGCAGCACGAACGCAGGAACCTCAGCGCTGCTCCGACACCTTTGGGATGAAGCCTCAAGTTAGCAACACAGCGAGGGGTGCTCTCTGCAGCGTCCTCCCCGCCCCCCAGCCCCAGTTTCCTCCTGGTAATCCAGACACTGGGTAACTCGACAACTGGTACACGGGTACTAGTTTAAAACAAGAGGCGTGTGTATTAGGTATCGTCAAATACGGTACATCTCTCGTGTGGGAAGGATTTCTATAGACAGCGTATTTCAGCACAAGGAAGATGCACGTTCCAAGGGGTCCTGGAGAACGCGGCTGTGTTCTCCATCACGTAGGATACTTACGCAGGATGCTCGTGAGGAGCCAGCGCTGCTCTCTGCCATCCGCACCCCCGCGCCCCTGGGCTGAGCTCCGCAGAGATCACAGGAAGCACCACCGCTGCCCCAGCAGCCCCTCGCACACAGCTACCTCTTTGGTTTCCTCTGAGCTGACTCGAGCCTGGCACTGCCGGTGCCACTGCCTCACCCTCCCCTGAGCTGGGCCCTGAAGGCTGAGCAGCAGCAAGGGGTGATGTCCGTGGGCCACGCGCCCTGCCCCCTCCGAGCTTCCTCCAGGTCTGAGGTGAGTGCAAAGGGCCGTATCCTGAGACTCCTACTCTTGCCAGCTTCACCTGCACAAAAAGGCACTTAAAGAAAAGAAGAAAACCCCCAAAAATAACCCTGCGGTGAGGAAAAGGGGAGTAGGCCCAGGAGAAGAGAGGAGGAACAGAACAGCGAGCACAATGCGAATGAGCGGCTGACCCCTCCTGCGACGGGGCCAAGAACGGCAAGCCTTGCGCAGCCAGCTCCCGCTGCCCCGCACAGGTCTCGGCATCATCCCGTCCCTGCTCAGCCCGGAGCAGGAGCGCGCGTGGGGCAAAAAGAGCGTGAGAGGGAACTACACGCGCCTACGGGCTGAGAGCAGGAATGGGGAGCGGTGGAGGACCTGCCCCGCGGAGCTCGCTCTGCTGGTGCGACCGGATGGGGGAAGCACCTCGTCCTGCCACGCCGGCCTTGGGGCCACGGACACCCTGCCAGCATCCCTCGTCCCTCCGCGGGATACCCTGTCCCAAGCTCCGCCGGGGCAGCGGCCGGCAGCGGCACCGGGATTTCAGGGAGCGGCCGAGCTGGGAATAGAACGACAAGCACTCTGTAAACTCTGGAGGGTCTGAGCTTGGGGTCTGCAGGGAGACCGAGGTTGGTTTGGGAAGCCCACCCGGAGCCCCTCTCCACTCTAGCGTGCTTCGTATGATCTCCACGTCACCAGAGTCAGTCTCGTTTGGAGAAAGATTCTCATTGGAAAGCAAGAACATTCCTTCACTCTTTACAAAGATTTGGCAATACACAGAATTAAAAAAAAATAATAATAAAATCATAGTTACAACAGATTCAGGTTCATTTCATTTAAAGGAAATTCAACCAAAGAAGTGTAAAGGTTATAATTCACAGTTGTGCATTTAAGATATTAGTGTCGAAAACCTCACTTCAAAGAACTCTTGTGCAAAATTGTATTGACAGTAGAAACCATGGCGAGACGCCCCCCCCCCCAGCCTCCCCCGGCCGACAGGCCATCGCCCACCCCTCTGCCTGCTCCCGGCGGCAGGCGGGCAAGGGGAACAGGCGGCAGTAGGAGCTGACACAGGAAGATGCAGTATCCTTTCTATGAAACCTTGCCGAGGTCTGAGGTCAAGTCCAACGATTCCCAAAGCCACCAGCCGGTGTCCCGTGCCGCGGGGACGCCCCGCAGCCCTACCACGCGTCCTTACGGCAGGACATCTGCCATCGGAGCCTGCCGGAGAGGCAGAGAAAGCAGGACACCTCTTGCAAGGGCATGGACTCGGGCACCACGGCATCTCCGCTGCAGTCGGGAGAGCCGAGCCCCGGCACCGGCGAAGACCGTCCGGAGGCCCAGAGTGATCCTGAGCTGGGTGCCGGGCTCATCTGCTGTGACGGTTCCCACCGGGAGTGCTGGGAACCCCTTGCATTTGTGAAACAGTAAAACTGTAAATACCCTGAGAACAGGGAGACTGGATGTTTTCCCCTCCGGGGAGAGGACCATGCTTTGCTCTTCAAGCGAATTAGTAGTAGCAGCTCCCAACCCCTCTGGGTCAGGTACATATTTTCCATATGAAACACATCTATAATCAACTATTTTTATGGAAATTATTTCACTTTCCATTATTGGATCTGTACAAATGATGAAAAACAGTCATGCAAAAAATCGACTGCAAATTTTGGAACAGTGCAGCATGGGCAGAAGCAGGAGGTATTTGCTTTGGGATCACATGGCTTTGGTTGGAAAAATTGGCTTTTTTTTTTGTTTTGCCATTTGTTTTTGTTTTTAAAGGGAAACAGACACTGAAACAAATCCGTAACCTGCCGTAAGAAGCAGAAGTTGGATCCAGCGAGCAACCTCGTCCCAGAGAGCGAGCTGCCTTGACTTGAGCCCCCCCCTTCCTTCGGCAGGTTGGACGAGACGGATACTGCATCTCACGTTCACCACCGGGCCAAACGCATCCGACGAACGTTTACATTCAGCAACGCTAGACACAAACCGGCGAGGCGAGCCCCTCACCCAGGACAAACGCTGTGACGTCCCAACCCTTTGCTTGACGAGAAAGGTGCGATATCGGCAGCTCTCCGGGAAGGAGCGGGGCTTAGGCCAGCCTGTGCCGATGCGGAGCCGCGTGCTCTCCGCGGTGGGGGGGCTGGCGCGTGTCAGAGCGAGGATGGAGACAACGGAAACGCTTTTAGAGGGGACCCAAAAATTAAGTTAATAAAAAGCTAAACGTGAGGGTAAGGTTTTTGGGGCCCCCAACTCCTCCTTGCTGGTGCGCCAGTCAGCTACTGTGCAATTTCTATACCCCCTCGTGGGGACTTCATCCTCGTGGGGGGCTCCAACAAGCGCACCTTTCCCGTCGGGGAGGACGGCCAAAATCAGGGCTGCTTTCTGAAGCCCAGAGACGAAGAAGGAGAGACACACGCAGACGGCTCTGACACCACACACTCCAATTCCCTGCGGCGGGGAGATCCTGCAGCGACATATCGCACCTCTCCAGCCAGCGTTCGCGCAGACGGACCACGGGAGCTGGCGGCGAGGGCCGTCCCCAGCCCGCGAGCGGGGGCGATGGGGCGGGCGTGCGGGCACGGGGAGCTCTGGCAGTTGCCTCTGGGGCCGGGGGCTTCTTTGAGGGTCGGATGAGATTATCTGGGTTTAAAGACAGGAAGGGAAATGCTACATAGCCAGGGGCCACGGAAGGGTCCTGAAACAGAGAAACCACAATGCCGGGTTTATCATCGCTCTCGATACCGAGGGCAACATTCACATTTTGTTTGAGACAGCACTGGAAGGGGACGGGATCGAGGGAGGGACTTTTTTTAAATTTGAGGACTTAGACTCCATCTGTGGGAGCAGGGAATGTGTGATGCACAACTGCCACGCGGCGCCTCTTGCTTGCACCCAGTCTGCATTCAGGTTTTTGGGGGGTGGGAATCGGTTTCTGCCACCCGACGCAGGGTGACCTGCACTAGTGGCGGCTGGGTGGGAGGCTCTCCGCTCTGCTACCATGGTCATCCCTAAGAAGGCTGTTAAGAGGGGCGAGGGAGAAGGAAACGCACTAAACCCACTCAAAGGAAGGAACGTGGCTGGGAACAGCCCGGAAACGAACCTCTCCGAATCCCTGAAGTGCACTACACTCGCGTCCGGAAAAGTTTTGTCAGTTCTTGGAGAGGAGAGGACGGTCCCGAGCCCTCAGCAGAGCCCATCCTTGCACTGGCAGAGGTTTACCGTCACCCGGAGGATGTACTTTGGGCATAACTGTAGCAGCATCGTTAGTGTTAATACTAGAGGTGGGAGGGGGACGGGACTGATGGTCTCTGTTACTCAGCAAAGCCTGCACACCTGCTCTGGCCGAGGTAACGGTGCGCAGGCCGGTACAGCACGCGAGCGCTGGACAGCTCATCGTTTTGGGGCGCGCACGTTACTCCCCCACACAGTTGTCAGGAACATCAATGAAAAATCACTCAGATACTTCCCTATGGAAAATTACACCTGGCTTTCATTTCACGAGGTTGCAGTTTTGCTAATTAACTCCCTTCCCCACCGCCCCCGGTATCACCTTCAACATACACAAAGTTTTTGGAGGTTACAAAACTGTAAGTGTAACAACACCTTTTGCCTGTTTTACAAAGAAACCTTCTGAAAATTACTGAGAGATCATTAAATACCAAAGTAACCACTCCTTCCCTGAAACTCAGCTGGAAGAATGTAATAATACCCATCCCTTGGCCCTCCGGGTGGCTGAAACCAGAGGTTCCTTGAAGCGTGCTCATTCTTAGGACACAAATAACATACAAGTACCAGTTACTAACTTCTTCAACAGGGCAACAAAAAGGACCAGAGAGGGGTGAAAAGAGGCCTAAGGACATCAGAGCCGATTCACAAAACCACGACAGAACCCATTTGAGGTTCTTGAGGGACAGAAACAATTTAAAACTCTGCAAAATACTTTTTAAAAACATGATCTCTCTTGAAAAAATAACTGGAGGAGCTTTTAAACTTCTCCATATGTGTTTGAGGAGGAAAAACCCAACAAGGATCAAAAATACAGATAAAAAATAAACATGATTCTACTTTGCAAGAAGTACTTTCATCGTTCTCAAGGGTGGCTCACCATTCCCAAAGTACGCTTGGGGCTTTAGTCTCTCTTGTTCTTTGCTCCTTTCTTCCTGTTTCTTCCTCTTCTGCTCCCAGAACGGACGCAAAAGTCTTTGGTCTCAGAACACTGGATGCAGCACAGTGTCGCAAGCACATACTAACGGTGTTCACACTCGGGGAGGAGGCAGGAAGGAGCGAGGGCTGGTCCTGCGGAGGAGATGGGATGGGTGGGTTGTGGGGAGTCAGCTCCTAGATGGCTCCTTCACTGTGCATACTGTGGTTGGGCTTGTTGTGAGTCACACAGTTCTGTTCGTTCAGCAGGTTTGCTGTCTCGTCCGGCAAACCGTCATGCAGCTCCGTAAGAGTCAGTTCGATTTTAGTGTTTTCACTGTCCGAGGACTGAGGTGTTTTGTCCATCCGGGATGCCATCAGGGCATTTTGGTACTGCTGTCTTGAGATCTGCTCCAAGGATAGGAGGAGGGAACAGAAACAGCCAGTCACACTTCTGCCTCTCCCGTGGGACGCACTGAGAAAATTAAGTGCCCTCCCTTTCAGATGATCACACTTCATCCCCTGTTTACCTGGTTCTATAAAACACCCCTGTGCTTCACAAGCCCAGAGCATCCCAACTCAACACCACAGCGCGGTGACGGTTCCAGAGGGGGCGCAAGCACAGAGCTGTGCGATCACCACGCTGTTCAAAGGCAGGGATTTACCCCTACGCAGGGATTTTGAAATCAAATCTCCGTTTCCTTCTAACCACGTACGTTTCTAGGGCCAGAACCTGAGCGCGGCAAAGTCTTTCTCCCAGCTTGCGAGCTCCTGGCGAGGCTCTAAGAGTCCTTATGGAGCCAGCGGGTACAAGCATCACTGCTTGCCTAGGCCAGCAAACGCAGCAGGAGCTACGGCCTCATCCTGACACAGGAGGACATTTGATTCTAGAAAAGGTTGGGATCTCCATAGGGGTGAGTCCCAGTTAGCAACTCAGGAAGTCTCCCACCAGTCTCTCCACTCAGTCGCACTGTCATGGCAGGAGCTGGCCTACAGCACGCAGCGCCGCTGCCGTGATGCCCCAGAGGCAAGCAGCCTATAGCCCCAGATATCTGCACATGGTGGTAGAGGGGAGAATTTCTCCTGGAGCCATAAGCAACCAGCCCCGTAAACACCTCCGGGTCAGCCTTCTCAGCCAGGAGGATGCACGTGCACTGGGAGCCCCACGTGCTGTGGCAGCGTGGAAGGTGGAGGAGGTGAAACAAGACTTTTAGAAAACCGCATGTTTCAGTAGCAGCGCAAGGGAGGGACCGGAAACGCACAGAGTCAGATGGGCCAGGTCACGACACCAACAGCAAAATCCAAACGTGCACAAGCAGGTCACAACCCTGGTTTACAAGGTATTAATTGAATAAGTGCGCACGTGGCACAGCGGAAACACTAATGCTGAGTACTCTGTCCTGTGTGTAAAGCAGAGTGATGCAAAAAGAGGTGTGCAAGTCTGACTGCAGAGGCAGCAGGCAGCTTAGCATTCGTTAGCCCCGGTGTGAGCACGGTGAGAGTCGGAAGGACCGCACACAAACCAGCGTAAGGCGAGCAGCCGCTCCGTACAGCCGTTTAACCATGGGAATCTGTGGTGAGAATCACTTGCCCAGTGATGAACACTTACTGACCCAAACCTTGAAGGCTTGGACCATCAACCAGTACACTTGCATCTGCCAACTTTTGAATGTAAAACTGTACTCTCCTTTTAAAATTTGGTCACAAAACAATCGCTTTAGCATTCTAGTATTTCCACTCTATTCCACATTCTTAATATCGAGTTAACTTTGACGGAAGTTGAGTTCACAAATCACTTGCGTTGCACGTAAAGAAACTGTGAACGTGCACTTAATTCAAGAAAAGCATCAAGGTCAACTTCTGGCCATGGGACGCCAGCTTCCCTGGACTTCCAGCTGGGCTGGAATTGCTGCCAGCGTTAGCTGTTCCTCAGCTCAGCTAGATTTCCTATCCCACAGGACTGGCACACATTTCAGCGTGGGATGCACCACGCTGGGGGACAGAGCTGTATTCATGCAGCAACTCACTGGCAGTAAGAGACATGAGCCTAACGTGAAGTTAAGATAAAGAGAAATGTCCAAGACTTCTCCAAGCAGAAGAAGGATGGCAAGTCGGAAAGTTAAGATCAAGAACCCCAAACTGAAACCAAAATTGAAAGTGAATAAAAACGGCAACCAACAGAAAATGTCTCATCCTTTAGAAAGGACACTGATAATGAAGGGTCTCCGTTTCGCATGGCTCCAAAGGCTTCACAAGGAGATGTCTTTCATGACTAAAAGCAGAGAGAGGTTATTTTCTATAATCTTTCCTCGAGGGACCTGAAATCCAGAAACTTAGGTGACCAACCTACATACAAGCCTAATGTACAATATATATGAGATAATATACATGAGAGAAACAGGGAAGAAAAAAAATCAATGGACAGCAGATACTGGGGGAAAAAATAATTTAAAGTGACTTCTAAACAGCTGCTTTCACAATCCTATTTACTCACAAAGCAATCTGGAGCGCCCTCCCCTCCCCGGGCTCTCCATCCTACCAGCCAAGCCCAGCTTTCCAGCTTTTCTCCTACCTTGACAAACTGAATGTCTGTGAGCGCTTTCACTGAGTAGTCCGGAACATACACTTGAAGGAAAGAAGCGTTCAGCTGGTTGTTGCTGCTCCCTAACGTTGGTGTCACTGCATCGATGCGATCGCTTCGGTTTAAAGAGTCTGAGTGATTCAAGCCGCAGGGCCGAGGTGGAGACTTGTTTTCAGCTGAGAAATGGGCAAGAGCGAGAGATTTCTTAAATCAAGTAGAAAATGTCTGAAGTCACCAGTTTCAAAGGGACATAATAAATCACGATGTAGCACAAAAGAACTGCAAACAGTTAATCCACTCATAATTAGACATGCACCTAAACAACCAAATTACCCTGAAAAAGAGTACATTTTGAGTCCAGAGTGGTAACCACCAGAGAAAGGTAACTTCTCATGGCTTCCTTACACGAGATCTTCACAGTCAGACCATGCTTAGTAGATTATCTTTTTTCCCCTTTAATGATTTATAACAACTCCATGCTAGACCTTTCCTCCACGGTCAGTGCCAGCTAATCCTTACCCCCTTTTATTGCACCTGGTACCTACACATGCCTTGTTCCCCGAGTCAGAGCAGACATTTTCAAAAGCATAAGAGTGACAGAGTTCTCAGTGGACCACAGTGCAGTCCACGTGATGATTAATTCAACGTTTCCTCTAGTGCCTCCCAGCGCTTCAAGGGCAAAAACTCAGCGCAGGAGAGCAAGCTCCATGTGGTACAAGCCAGTCAGAAAAACACAGAAAAGAGTCAGTGTCACAGAGCAAAATCTGTGTCCAGGGAAGGAGTAAACTGGAGACACCGTTTTCCATCACTAAGCACTGTAGGGCTTCACTTGAAGACCTCGCAGCTGTGCCCTGCGAGTGTGGTTGGCCACAGTTTACCTCGAATAAACGTGCTTTCAGGAAGCCACAGATATTTCGCATCCCCAGCTTGCACCCACACAGTGACCCCGAAGACAGGAGGGCAGAAACGCACCCTATTAGACCCCAAGCTCCCCTGCAGATGGGCTTCTCCCTGGGGGCACACACGGTACATACTGATCAAAGAACTGTCCTTGGGACTGGCGAACGTTCGGATCTTTGTGCAGTTAAATTTCATTCAGCCAGCCCCAACTGAAATTTGATGTAATCTATGCTACTCGCCACATGACCCTCAGCTGAAAGCTCATTTTCATGTAATCTTAAGATACAGACTCCTTGAGCAAGTCAACAACAGTACACCTGCAAGCTTTTCAAATTACTATGTAAGACTTTTCTATATATAAACTTATTTCTAAAAAAAAACCCCAACCCTCCCTAAAATTCAACCCTACCTCTGCCACTTAATCACTATAAATATAATCCCTCCTTGCCCAAATGACACCTCCTGTCCTACATCTCTGCATCCAGCCTTTCCTCAACCTAACACTTAGATGCTTCTAGATGCATGCCAGAATCGCCCAGTTGTTTACAATCCCTCTGATGTTGTCTTTCCTTCAATTTTAGAAAAGGGAACAGAAGAATACAGGTTCTGACCACCTGGCAATTTTCCTGCCATTCCTGCACTATGGAATTAGCGCAGATCCCTATGGCAACACCAAGCACAGGCTTAGGGGGAAGCACTCGGAGCCCTCCTCCAAGATTTGCCTCCATCCCAACTTGCCATCTTGAAAGCCACAGCGGGCTGCAGTAACTGCTGCCAGGAGCCACACCTCACTCTGCACACAGGGCTCGATGCTGTAATTCCCACTGGAGAACAAGGAACTGTGAAAGCTGAGCGAATCTGTCCTGCCTTTCCCACCCGCATACACCAAATACAGCTGTGTGTGCCAAGAACAGCATCACTGCTGCTCCGGATAAAGGTTTCTGTCTGTGACTTGTATCTGCCCTTTCTTTTCACCAGCGGTCTCATAGTACATCACTAATAAAAAACAAAGAGAGCAACGTGACAAAGCATATATTAAAAAACAAGCAAACAAACAAAAGGGACAGGTGAAAGGGATGGACAGAGCTGAAAAGTATGAGTACTAAAACTCTGAGGGAAAGGACATCGCTTCTGGACCACCTACAAGTCAGGGAGGGAGAAGGTAACGAAGAAGGAAGGATACAGAAAGGGCTGGCGACAGAAGAATACCAGGCAGGTCCGTGTTTGCAGAACAGCCCCCTGCCAGGCCAGCCCAGACCTGGACAGACCTTTTCTACCCACATTTTCCCATATTCCCTACCTTCCTGTACATGGGATAAAGCGCAAACCACGAGACACACATCAATACAATTGTATCACGAATCTGGGGTTAAACAACAGGATCCTTTTCAAAAGGAGCCGGCAGAAGGTCTGAGCTTCACCAGAACTGGTACCGCATTATCACAGTGACCAGGCTTACCATATCAGTTCCTTCCAAAGGAGATTCTTCCCATTATTATTTTCTATTATTGATTTATTTTTGTTTTAGTTGGGGGAAGAAGCTAGGAAAATATGCTTGGCATTTATATCGGAAACAACTTGCATGTGCAAAGTGTACACGTATTTGTAGCAAGGAAAAAAAAAAGAGAAGACCTGGCAAAACAAAAGAACCAAGCTACAAAAAAGATAATCAAAGCTACTGAGCTTAAAAAAAAAGGCATCAGGTACTTTAATTAAAGAAAGATTAAATTTCTCCCCCTTCTTTGAAGTTTAGCAGCAGGAAACTTTAACAGGGCAAGAAAAAAAATCCCCTGCAGGGCAACAACCTGTAGTTTGTTTGGAATGTGCATGAGACTAATTTAAGGACTGATGGCGAAATACATTTTCAACAGTGAGAAAAAGAAGAGGGGCGGAAATATAGGAAGCAGACGATGAAAGTTTAGGAAACGCATTATATGTATTAATGTTTAGGAGATGTTTCACTTCATATCATTATATCATTATCCTGTTTGCTTTTAGGTCTAGGGAAAGACATTTCATCTGAAAAAGAAAATTTCAAAAGGAAGAAATATGTTCACTGTGGCTCAAACTATTTTAGGGTTCTGCTCTTCCTACAGACTTTCTTGATGGGTTTCTACTTTTCTCAACTGCTCTGTGCATGCAGCGTCTGCAAAGCTCAGTTCTTGACCCTTCTTTATTTCCAACTGCTCGGCCACATCTCGAAGCTCTTTTTGCCCCAATTCGCCCCCTCCTTGGTCTCTGCTCTCCAAAGGGATTTCTGCATCAGTCAACTCGGTTATTCAGCAAGGAAGGGTCTTAAGCAAAATGGGAACCAGAAAACCCCACAGGAGATCCCACAACCTTCTTGAACATTCCATTGCAAATCTGTCCGCTCAGTAACTCACTGTGCTGGTCCACGGCATTAACCTCGCTGAAAGCTCAAAGCTTTTGAGGCATTGAAACAGCCAGACTGTATGCAAACCATGGAATTTACCCGTATGAGAATATAAGAATTCTTTCCTTAAAGTCTTCCTTTTATGGAGTTTAGCAGCAGACATTCTTCTCTGCCAAATGCATTTTCTTCTGAAATTTTTAAGCCTCAGCTTGGGGGAGAATACCTTCTTTTTAAAAAAATCTCCCCTCCTAATTTTCCACCAGCACACATGTGAGAAACAAGAACAAGTACACATTACCAAATACATTTTCTTCAACGTGTTTTCAGTTCTCCCCGTTTCAACGACTGTCATGTTGCCACCAGTTACCACAAACACAAATGCAGGATACCTACCTGTGAGGCATAACTCTGTGCTGGACTTCTCCCTAACGAGCAAAGGGGTCAGATAAATACAGACTGCAGCTGACTTTTTATGGCATCAGGGCAGTCACAAGAATGGTGAAAATAGAAGCATGCGGATTTACCTGGAGAACCTGCTGCTAACAACTCTGTTCTGCTGACAACAAAGGTACGAGACAGGGACAAGGGAACTAGAAGAGGGAGAGAAAAAGGATGAGATCACGACCAGAAAGGCGGCAGCTATCCACACTTGACAGGGGAAGGAGCCAGTTCACACACCGAAGAACTAAAACCAAAAGTGCAAATCAACTGTGAAAAAGTAAAGGGTTAAAATAAAAGCAAAACAAAAAAAAAAAAAAAAAAAAGACAATTAAACAATTTCAGGAATAAATCAAAAAACACACCTAAGGAATTACAGTGAAGCGAACATTTTTCACTAGCTGATTTGAATGGTTATCCAGCACAGAACAGTCCATCAAAGTACACTCAGTTTTAAAACAGTTCAAAAGGAGCAGTGGTGCCTGCTCCAGCCTGGAAGGCAAAGAGTTAAAACAAGCCAGAAAGCTTCCACAGGTGGTGGTCCTGATGGGAGTCAGGCAAAACCAGAAATAAAATCCAAGGACACTTCACAGGTCTTCAAGTTTTCAGTAAAACGTCAAGCGAGGTTGTGATTCTCCAAGCTCATCCCAGTCAGGATGGGTACCATTCTGCTCATGATTACTGCAAATCCCTCCCCAGCTGCAGCTAAAGAGAAAACCTTCACTCCTTTGTCTGGGTTTGCTTGTTTGTTTGGGGTTTGGTTTTGTTTTGGGGGAAATTTTTGTTTGTTTGTTTGCAATGTTTACTCCCCTGTTCCTCACTTCACACTCCAGGTGGGGAGAGCAGGCACATGAAGTCTCATTAGGACACACAGAAGAGCAGGAATTTTGTGTTGTTCTGCAGCGAGTTATACTTTCACTGAGCTTTCCCATCTACACAGGAAAAGAAGAATTTCTTTTTATGACCTCATCCTAACAGAAATCGCAGGATGCTGGAAGTCATCATAAACCAAATTCTCTAAAACCTGGAGGGAAAGCCAGCAAAATGAAGGGTTTGCTACTAGTAAAAGGCAACCAGCCCAAGGTAAACAAACCCAAGGTTGGCTGAGATTAATTTAAATTAGTGGGTATGCAAACGTTTGACGTGACAAAATCCAAGATGGATTTCAGGGCATGCCAAGAGGAGATCTTTTGACCTCACTGGACGTGGGGCAACTGGCAAGGTTGTGGGGAGGGTTAGCAACACAAAAATAAAAGCACGTGAAAACATTCAACCTAACCAATGCTGGCACAACCGAGGTGCCACAAGGCATTTCCGAGCGCAGGTCTGGTAGGAGAAGTGACCATGCCTAACCCAACTCCGTGTCTGGCCCACAGTGCAAAAGCTGAGCTGCAAAGCAGAGGGTATGACAAATCGTACACACGCACATCACGATTCCTTGTGAACACTGCCGCTGTGGCTCAGACAAAATCCGCCCCGCACTCTGCACGCCTTCTGTCAAGCCTCGAAAGGTATAAGCTAGACTGGTCAAATTACAGTGCACATAATTAAGGAAGAATTAGTCTTGCCTGTAAAAGTGAGCTCACGCATCCAAGAGAACTGCTGTTGTCTGTAGAGCCTAATAAGGTGATACTCATAACTTTCAAAACCATTCTCATTCCAATGCCATTTGCTAACATACATAGACATACGTAAAGGCAGCGCTCATGAGCGTACAATTAAAACAAGCCTCCTCTCAAGTGGAACACAAACCTTGCTCCAACAGGAGGACCTGATTTCAGCCTGAGAAACATCTCTGCCTGAAGCTGAGCAAGTGGCTTTGGGTCAGCAGACAGCCATCGCCAGCACCAGCGCCCCAGCTCTCCCCAGCAGGGCTCTGGATTGCCAGCTGATCGTAGTGGTGACACTGCTGGCACCAAAATCCCTCCCCGAACGCTGAAACGCAGCACTGGAGCCTACTCTCGGTGGATTAGAAGACGATCCCCCAACCTGCACCTTGTGAGGTGTTGGCTTATGCGGCTACCGCTTGCGTGCCGGGAATTGGCTCACAGCTCGGTGGGAATTGGCTCACACCTCGTCGGGAATTGGCTCACACCTCGGTGGGAACTGGCTTGCAGCTCATCCTCAGACACCAGCTCTCCCCCCTTGCGGATTTCTCGGTTACATTTCCACCCAAGCTGACAGGAGCAATCGCTTTTTTTGCTGCCCTGCTTTTCCTGAAGATGGCTTTGGAAATCAGAACGGTAAAGCGAACCTTTCCCAAACTGCCGGGTGCCTGCACCACTAGATGTCCCTCTGCCTCTAATAATTTATTCCCACTAATTCAACCCCCTTTACCCTACCCAAGCAAAACCACAAAGCTGTTCTCCAGCATCACTCACTAAGGCTGACATCCTCCAGGAGCTGGCAAGCCACTGCCAGCGCCGGGTTTGGGAGTCCCCTCCCAGGGATGCTGTGCCAGGCAGGCAGTTCCGCTGGCAAGGAGGTATCGTTTACATCAGCCCCACGGACACGGGGAGGGGGATGCCCTGCACAGCCTCCTCCCGCCGCGCTCTCAGGACGGGCAGGCTTGTGCAGGAGTGCATTCCAGAAGCAGAAGGTAAGAGGACATACCTGGCGATGCTGTGAGGGCCATCACCCCATAGTAGGAAAAAGCACCAGCTTCAAACTTCATCCCCTCTTTCCCAGCCTCCACTTCCACTTTCCCCTGTTAAGGAAAAGGAGAGAGAGCTGCAATTAAAAGGGACCGTAGGTCTCGAGGCACAAGACCAGACTTGAGCCCTGAAAGTTAGTTTTGCCTCACATTCCTAAGCATGGTCCCTGCAGTTTGTAAGGATGCCTGGGCAGGGACAGACCCTGGAAGGCAACATTGTGCCTGTGCCCTGAGCTATCCTGGCCTTCTGTGCCCAGCATATGTCCCTGCAGAGGAGCAGGATCACCTCGACGCTTCAGGGTGGTACTATTGCCCTGCTCCAAGTGCTGCCAGGCTGCTTTTCCTCAGTACAGAGGGAAAAATGCTCCCCCCCCTCAGTATCACAAGCTTATACATAGCACAGTCACCTGGGCTCTTGAGACACCTCGACATTTTGGGCTACAGCTCACTTTCACATGAAACATTCCCTCTAACACCAGCACAGGAACAAGGAGGCTCTCTGCCTTCACCGATGAGATTCCCACAGAAACAAAGCCCCTTATTCCTGAAGGAGCAGTCTTGAGGCTACTTTGGTTTTCTTGGTTTCGAGCAGTTTTACATATTCCAGCCCACTTAAGATCAGGGTCTTACCTCGAAGGACCCTCAGCGCTTCCCAAGCTGTACAAAACCACACTACCACACAAGCATACCCGCTGCTGATGTGGGCTGAACCAAATGCTTACTGTCACGTCCTACAAAGGACCCTAAACCAGAACCCACCATACCAAACACAGCTGTAAACATCCCAGTTACTTTGGTGTACAAGCAGCCATAAATAATTGGCTTCTCAGTGTGGCCTGCTTGTCACATCCACCCATCCTCACTGGCACTGCTCTGGGAGTTCCAGCACACCACTGCAGACAGAAGAGATCTCACGCAGCTTTCAGGCTGAACTACACAAAGGTTGGGATGTCAGGCAAACACCTGCAATGCTTTCCCTCTGGCTAGGCGGGAAAGGGCAGACAGACTGCCCGCTCTACATGTAGCAAGTAGACCGAACATCAACTGGACACAATTGGGTCAAAATGGGTCCAAAAGGTAGATTTTATTTTTATGTGCTTATTTCATTAAGCATCATTTAAAATCTTGCCTTACAGTACTGTACTGGGGCAGAAAAACATGAAAATGAACACAACCTGCATGAGCCCTGAGAACAAGTCGGTTTGTCTCACTGTCCCAGATGAGAAAAAGCACAAAATCTGCCTAGCAGGAAGAGAGTGCCTCGCTCACAAATCCCCTTTCCTGCTATCACAAGCAACGACTCCCTATAATCCCTTTTAAAACCAATTGCACTCCACCACACAAGTAAGTAGCTTACTTGTTCATTATAAGCCTTCCAAAAGGTACGATGTCGTCACCCAGGCAAAGACTGGTTATAAACAGAGCTCTCAGCCTACTTACTGCTGGTAGTTACTCACCAGCCAAGACCAGGTCTCCAAAATACATACGCAACTGGGCTTTGACCTTCACAGTCAGTCTGGAGTTAGTAGCTAAATAGAAACCAGTAATTAGTAGTAGGAGTTGAGTTTCAGTTCCAAGACCATTGCTCTACAGCGCACGCAGCATCTCCCAGCTTCCCAGCGGTGGCCATATGAAGACCAGGCACGCTTGGCATAGTCACAGCGGCCGAAAAGCCGTTAGGCATTCCCCGTGCATGCTACTGGATGTGTTCTGCCCTGCTTTAAATGCACGCACGCGTGGTTTCTGGTTTTCCACCGTTTAACGTTCTAGCAGGATTTTTGAAAAAACACAGCGACAAAAAAAGTCTCCAACTGCTACAAGAAGAACTTCCCATCAGCAAAGAGAAAAGCTGCTGCAAACAGGTGACAGTCCAACTAAACCAGCAACCCTACGGAGATTAAACTGGGAAATCTAATGCACAGAATATACATTTAATTGTGTTCTGGCATGTGTTCCCTGTGAAGGCATTCTTGGTGTCTCGATATGAGGGAATAAGTCCAAGTCCGTTTAAGCAACAAAAGCAGAGCATTTATCCCTTCTTGCTCCTTGCAGAACCAACCTTGTTACCATTTTATAGCATGTACTTACTGCAAGGCTCACTTTTCCAAATGCATTATGGAGCTAGCACACTGTGTTTGGTAAATACTTATTGATTGAAGACTAGCTCAGAAAGAACTGATTGTTCTTTGGTATCGCCCATGTCCTCCATTTACATCTTTGCAGCATTACCTCATTCAGGAGCATTATCTTGCCTCTGGAATATTTCAGATTGCAACAATTCAGCACATAAGAAAGAGCAGTTAAAGAGCTCCTCAAGGGTTCCTCAAACCCTTGGAAAAACTCATCCTTTTTAAAAAGAGAATTGTGTTGAATCCACAAGACTATCTTCCAGTGCTTTCTTAATTGTTTATCACTGACAGCGTTTAAACCCCCGTCCTCTGCGGTTTTTTTTAAGGCCACATTAAGCAAGATTTCAAGCCTGGCGTTACAACTTCAGGTACGATGGTTGATTTTTTTTATAACCAAAACTGATTTCAGTTATGCAGGACAGAAACATAAGCACCTTTCCAGCAAAATCTCTCTTGAAGGACTGTTCCTGCTCAAACAGTGCTAGATGGAAGCAAAGTTTCTGCGTAAAGCTCTACCTAGCGTTCCTGGCAAGTAACACAGCCTGAGAGATGTCAGCACTGGAAGCAATCCTGAACGGAACAAGCACAAAACAGTCCTTCCACACCACCTAGGGCTCCGGCCTAACACCCAGCCAAAGGCAGTGATCTCAGGGTAGGGCGAGTGCTCAGACGGCAGGGTGCCCAAGAACCGCAGGGGCTGCGGCAGGAGGTGCCATCAGTTCAGGACATGGTGCAGTGCCACCACTCAAACCCGCGCTGCTCCCAACACCAAAGGTGCAGAAAAGCGTCATTCCTCTACACTGCCCAACTCCCCCCTGTGCCTCCTTTTGTGAAAGGAAAACACGCATTAGAGGAAGCATCCTGGCCAAACTCTTACAACATGCCATTTTTTTGCACCCCTGTTTTCCAAGCAATGCCAGCTGTACGCAGGGATCCCTTTGGATTGCCTATCCTAATGACACCAAAAGCCTAAGTAATTTCCAACAGGTGACTGGAAGTGGGAAGTGCTGTCTACCCTTCATGACTGGTTTAACTGAGGCTGAAAGCAGCTGAGTGAGCTCTTCAAGGTTGGCAAGGTCATAAAGGAGGCAGGAGCAGCTCCCAAGAGCCATAGCTCCATTCCCGTGTTTGAAAGAAGACAAACTAGAAGAGGTATAGAGAGGGATATGTCAGGCAGTGAAAGATTTTGCACATATCTACATAATCACATATCTGACCTGTAAAATGAGAACAAAGTAGTCGACGGGCTTGTTTCGCTGGTAGAGGTAGTGTTCTGGGGCTTTCTTGTTCTTCTCGTCGTATTTCAGCTCCTGGATGACGTTGGGATGTTTTAGCAGCCTGAGAAGGATCTTCTCTGACATCTGGGATGGACCAAATGCTTCTACTTCTATAACACAAGATAAAACTTGGCATTACACTTCATATGCCTGGTAAGAAGTTAGCAATACTCGTTAATAAGCATTTGCCTAAAAAAGACACACAGATGCAGAGATATCCATTATGGAATTGCAGGCTTCCTGTCTTTTGAGACTGTTAGATTTGCAAGGGGGAAAAAAAAAACCGAACCAGGAACGCCCCAACTTTCATTACTGAAGTATTTTTCAAAACAACAAAAAAACATGTCTTCATCTGAAAGGGAAAAGAAAAAGGCAGTCTTGCCTCCTTGAGAGTTGAGAGTCACAGTTGTATAGGCTCACTGGAGAGTTGCATATAAAGAAGATCAGGGGACAGAGAACCTTTTAATTTGTTTTCTCCTTCCTCAGAAGGTATTAAAGTTACTGCATTTACAGCACTTAAAAAAAAATAAAAATCACTGTTTGGGGCCCAGAAAGTTGCTCTAGATAGATGCTTTACAGAAATCAGAGACACAAATGGGGCTGCCACGGTTCGTATGAGAAGAGTTAACTCAAAGTGAGAGACAGCACAGGTCAGTTCAAACCATGTGGGATTAATGCCTGACACACAGAACACATCCCCTATCCACTTGCTCTTCAGTATTCCCAACAGGAGCTGTTTGAAGCGGAAAAGCTCATCCTTGTGTGGGAGAGTTAAGCCAGGGACGTCGAGATTTACACATGCAAATTGTTAAGTTTTCCTGACACCTCATTTCAGAACAGCACGGTTAATGGCCCAGTACCTTTCATCTGCTAAAGATACTATTCTCAATTTAGAACAGAGAAACCAAAACTGTAGCTTTCATCTTATTTATCAGTGGCTTCACAGACAGACCTGGATTTAAGCTACACAATCCTTTCATCCACAAAACAAGTAGAGAAGCAGCACTGCAAGACTATGTCTGTTGAGCAGGTGTTTAGGGAACTCCATCACGTCTTGTACCACTACACGAACAACGCTTTGCTTGCTGTTAAATCCGCGTCTTCCTGTTGAACCGCTTCCTTTCACCAAGGACACGCTCACGTGCACATGAGCCGTAGGAGTCCAAGCCTTTTAAGGAATTACTGCCCCTCAGCTGAGATGTGATAACCGATCACATACGTGTTTCTTTTAAGTCACAGAGGCAAAATAAAGCACGGAGGCGGACTAGGAGCATCTAGGCAGGCAGTTACTGCATCTTAGAGGAGGGGAAGTACTAGTTTCCAACTGGAGCTGGGAAACCCGAGACAGAACAACTTTATCATTTTCAACCCATGAATATATGTTGAACATAGCAGTGAAAGACGCCCATCTGAAAGGCCAGCGTGTGAGAAGTCTTTGTATGTCAAAGAGAGACAGCACGAGCAATAGGAAGGTATGTTTTCCACAAGCTCTCCTGTTAACAGGTCTCATCTCTGAGGTGAAGGGACCAACTTTACGACGAAAGGCAATTGTCAGCTGCAAGAAAACATTCAAGGCCCTGGCCTCTCTGCCAGACTGCCCACCCAAGGGCTTAAACATCAAGGTGTTCTGGGATGGAGACAACTGTCCTCTGAAACCTGAAGTCATCAACGGAGGTCACACAAGCCAGCCAGAAATCCATTTTAAAAAGTACAGTTCAACCGCCTGCGCAGTCTGCATTAAATGTGTCGGGAGAGTTTTTCACTTGGAGTCAAAAAGTCTCATGGAACAGGTTTAGACCTTCCTGCAAAAAGTCCAGCATCTCTTTCTGGAGAAGGCGCCAGAGTGCAATTACAGTCAGCTGGCCAGTGGTATCGAGTCCTCTGGTTTGTTCCCTGAGCTCTTCCTAATGGGGTGTACTTGCTAGTCGTTAATCTGACGGACTCTAGACATGCAGTGCGGCACTTGGCATTCATCCTTACCTTTCAGACCAATTTAAAGTTACTGGTCCACCCCTGGTAAATGTCTCAGAGGGTTCATGCCGACACTGAACACAGGAGAGGAGAGAATTTAAAAAGAAAAACACAACAGTGGCATTATTTGTCACCCCACAATCCAGCCTCCCTTCCCGCCTGCACTGTCCCACCCACCTCACCGGCCTTTGCTGACAAACTGCCTCCGAGGCTCTGGCACGATCGCAAAAAAAGATAACCCGCACTTGCCTGTTGCCAGGAACCGGTGCATTGCCAGGAGGAGCTGCGGTGATATTTTAACCTTCATCTCGCTGTCTGTCTGCTTGAAGGCAGAGAAGTCCTGCTTCCTGTCCCGATGAGCTACTTTCTTTTTCGTCTTGTTATCAGCTGGAGAAGGGAGGGTGGGAAAAGAAAGGAAGGAAGCGATTTCTGTTAGAACAGGGTCCAACACGAAACCGCGCTGGATGGAGTCAGCCAGGACGGCCACCCAGAGCACGGAGTGCAGGCAGACCCCTCTGCAGCGTATGCAAAGCCCTGCTCAACGGCACGCACCGCAAACCAGAAACAACCAGCGAGCCGTGCTGCGGGCTCATCCGGCCGTGAGCCCCTGTCCTGCAGGGCCGGGCACCCACGCTGTCACGTCTCCGTCACTTGCTCTGCTTGCAAACATCTAATTGCAGAGCGGCTCTGCATGTTACACGTAAGGTGTGTGCACACTTCTAGGTGGGGAGGAGTCCTACTCAGTGTCCTACTCGGTGTCCTACTCGGTGTCACTAACGAGCAAAAGGTGGTGTTCTACAAGACTATCCATTATAGCTGCTTTTTTCATACGCTTTCCTTAGAAAATTCCCAGCAAGTACACAGACTAAATGTACAATGACCTAATTCTTACGTTGCACCACAGCTTCACTGACTCTTCACAGCTATGGCAAAATCCACGTGCCTTTGGTCCAAGTAACCCCCAGTGTCCAGCATATGCAGTTTCTTTTGTCCTGTGCACACTTCAGCACAGGCTGGCAAGGTGTACAGCCTGGAGACGGGAATCTCTGGCCGCTTTACAGGCACTGAAGGCGGAATGAAGTACAGAGCAGCTCTAGGAGTTCAGATACGGGAATTCGCCTGCTGCTGATCCTGGACTCCTGCCCTTTATTCAGCTAAATGCTTGCCACTTGGTTCATCTGTGTCTTTAAAACAGGCTCTGCGGTGGGGATTCCCCATTTGGGAAAGACAACATGAAAGGTGGAGTTAAACAGGCACAATCAACCCAGCTATTATCACCCACCCACTGAGCTCATCTGCCAAAATGTCTAGGAAACCAGGTAAGCGGAGAGCTACGGGCATGTTGGGGTACAGCGTACAGCAGCTCCGGGCAGAAGAGGTCTCTGCTCAGATGGCAGGGTCTTGCCCTTCTCTGCTGACACAGTGGGTAAGGCGGCACCGGCTGTAACAGCAGAACGCGCTCGGGCAGCTCTGAGCATCACTGCGTGCTGCAGGAAACCCAAGCCTTGAGGCTACTACAGTGAGCCCCTCAGACTTGAGGTACAGCTCACGTTCTAGGGCATTAGTGAGGAAAGATACTGAAAACACTACAGCTACCTGTCTACCACAGCCCTAGCCACAGCTTTAAGATGACCGGACTTCTGAGGGACCACAGACAGTTCGGGTACATTGATCCACTGCAGAGAATTTGGGCAAGCACACGAAGAGGTGCAGGTGAAGCTAACCCTGTGAAACCTCACACATACTCCCAGGTAGCTGTTGCCAGACTTGGGGTTATGCATGCAAAGATGATGAAAGGATGTACCTTAGCAAGGAAGCCACTGAGATCTGGAGTCCTGTAAGTGTCCAAATATACTCTACAGACCATGTAAGGCTCAGAGCAGTTGAGTCTGGAGCTTGGAAACGCACAATACTGGTAATTAACAGATTTCTATTAAGGTTTTCCCTAGGATGCCTAGCCCAAGTCTGTCAGAGGTGGATGTCAGAGCCTCGCTCAGCACACACCTCATGTCCCTCTCCCTCATCCCCCCAGGGATGCACAGACCCAGGCTGACAGCCAATGCCCCACACACTGCACTTTTTAGGCCTGTGAGTGTTTCATTTTAAAAGAGAGGTTTAGGAATTAACTAAGTTCGTTTTGTCAGCTCTTTTTGTCCCTAGCTGGGAAAGTCAGCTATCACACGTGCTTCGGCAACAAACAGAAAGTCAGCGGGACTAAACCTGAAGTTCTTAAAGAGCCTAAAGTAGCTGCCTGTAAGGAAGCAGCTCCTGCAGCCTACAGGTGCTAAACAGCACGTCAGCAAGTCCATAGTCCTGGCAGGTAAAAGCATCATTTTCTAACGGGTGGCAACCACCTTGGTGTATCTAAAGATTCGATTCCAACTACACAAAGTTCTGCTCTCCTGGCATAGGATACTGATGCACACCTGTAGGTTTTGTCAGACAAATCGGCGCCACACCACCTTTTCTACGTTGCTACACTTTCACTTGATGACAGTGGAAGTACTTAATAGGGCAAACAATGCTTATTCCCTAGCTCTGTGATTTAAACGGGAGAAGTGATAGAGTTTACTAGTGGATATATTTGGAAATAGGAGTGTTTGGGTAAGATGTGGCCTATCCCTCAGGGAAGTGACTTGGCAAGGCTAAAAAAATAAAATTCATTAGGTGAAAGCTGTTGCAGCTGCAGCGGTGCAGCTCTGCGACACGCGCCCCCCGGCCTGGCACCCAACGCCCCTGCAGCGTGGGCTCGCCGGGGCAACTCGTGCTTGCCCAGACAGGCTGCTGAAGACGTGGGTGAAGACGTAAAAATGCAACGTAAGCTGATGCTTACAACCAGACTGTTTATCTGCAACATGCTGACCACGTGCACAAGGGTATGTTAAGGTATTTCATTTGCAGAAAAATCCCAGATTTTAGGTGGGGCAAACCCTCTCGACTCTGTATGGCTAAAACCCAGCAGCATTCCAGGCTGCACTAAGGGGATGATTAAAATCATCTTCAATTAGAAACAGCTAAAGAAGACAGGCTGCCAGTCAAACCCGGGTGAGAACGGTGAGCTCCATGTTCCTCAAGCAGACTCTGTAGCCCGAGGCCAACGCAGAACACAGGGCTTTCTCTTGGGCCTCTGAGAAGGTTGAGAAATGCTCTCCCACCCTGGCTAGTACAAGACAGATTCCTGTAGTGCGTCAGCCATGAAAAAATGCTCCAACTTCCCAACACTAAGAGCCAAACGCACTGATAGCTCTTCATCATGACACTGGCTGAGACGTAGTCAGAGCCTACCTGTGTCATGACAGAAATCTCTTCACCCCATCAGCATCCCCAACACAAAGTTTCTTGCTCGGAAGTACTCAGTCTATCCAGATGCTCATAGGTCAGACATATTTAATAATTTTTCTTGCTCCCATCTTCTTCTCCTTGCTCCCAATATCTCTGTGAGCCATAAGACATAGCCGACTAGAGCAATCTGAAGAAATATCACACGTTTATTAGGCACGCAACCGTCAAGAAATCCAGCTGCAGTGAGAGCAGCTTTCAACAAAAGTTGTAAATATACAGCTGTTTCTACCCTAACGCAGTTCAAGTGGATTTTCATGGAAAAAGCAGAAAGGCACAGCTCCAACACCAAGGTCAGCCATTGCACCAAATTTCAAGTTTCCATCAAAGCAAACATTTTTAAAACTTCAGAACAAAATTTTTCATAAGGTCTACTTTTAAGTAAACACCCACCACAGAGCAAATCAGTCCACGGGTTTCAAGCTAGCTTGGTCTGATCTGAGCAAGCCAGCTTGACCTTGTAATGAACAGCATCAAAGAACTCTAGTACCAGATGGGGTTACTACCACTAACACACTGATATCAGCATCAAAAATGAGCTGCCTTAATATACCATGGACAACAAACACCTTTGGTTAACCCAAAGCACGTTCCCATCACCACACCAATTGGAAGTGGTCAGAGCACATCCATCTACCCAAACCCAAAACCTCTTCCTTTTCTGTGATCCTCACAGCTTCTGTGGATTTCTGTTCTCTTCCTTACTGCTACAGTTTCCTTCAGTCTAAACAGTGGAATGAACTCCAGTGCTTCATTAAGACACTACAAGTCCATCTTTATGGCAGCAGGAGTCAGCCCCCAAAATTTCCCACATCCTCCAGGAAGCCTAGGAAGTGAAGTTTCCCTCCTGTTCAGAACCAGGAATTTTCAATAGTAAAACCTTCCCAGGAAGGAGAGTTTTAAATGAAAGCATGTTCACCAGCTCTATTTTCTTAATCTAGGAAGTCTTCAGATAGTGCAGTTAAAATCTTACTTCCTTGCCCTCTAACATGCTATAAATGGCCAAAGCTTTCTTGTCCTAAAGAACACCACAGCATGTCTTATGTGGTTTCTCTTAACAAACAAGGGGAAAAACCCACTGAAAAGCATATGCAATGTCTTTTCACTCATAGAAACATGAAAATACTTCAAAGGTGATAGGACAGAGACAGGATCTTTTTGGGGTATATAAGAAAGTCTGAATTCACCCTGTAAAAGCATTATGTTGTAACTGATTAGCCCAACAATTCATCTGTGATGGTATGAAAAGAAATCGCTACTAACTGGACTTCTGTCATTTGCATAGTAATTAGACTGTTTAGCATACAGTAAAACACAACTGTAATTTACATGAACCTTTGGGCACATAATTACTGTTAAAACACTACAAAAAGTCGTTCAGACAATAGCAATCTATTAGGAAAAGTAGTAGTAGTTCTACTCCACAATGTAAAGTGCTCATTTGGCTTAGAGGGAGAATAGAGGATGCTTGCATTGGCCTGAAAAAGACTCAGATCCCTTTCATGAGGAAAGAAGAAGAAAGCAGAGGACAGCTAAACAGTGTTAAAGATATTTTAAATTATTATTTCTATTACAATAGAATCTAGAGATGCTTGTGCTACTCGGAATGTAAAAACCAGCATCTGCCAGGCAAGTGATCAAAGCACAGATAAGAGAGACAAAGAATCACACAAAGGAAGTCCCGTATGCACAGGCCAGATCAGCAGATGGGAAGAGAAGCAAAAATACTTTTGTTAACTGGCCAAAGACCAGACAAACTCTAAACTGGGAAAGAAAAGAGTCCAGATCTCTCAAGTCCCAGGTAATGGTTGACCTGCAGCACCATCTCCCTCAACATACGTGAACAGAAAGGAAGCTGTACCGAGTGATGAAAACAGGAGTCATTTAGGACATGCTGGTTTTCAGCCCTCAAGAAGACCTTCCATTCCTAGGTTTTCTGAACGACTGACAGAGAGAGACTCTAAAGAGCCTCCATTCCCCTTCCTTAAGGCATAGGTATTTGTCTGCCTTCTTGCTAACATAGGGTAGTACATGGACTACCGGCCCCTGAGGCAGAGAAAGGTTAGGGGAAAATGTGGGAGGTCGTGAGCACTGTAACAAAAAGGTTTAACAAGGTCACTGTGGTGGGGAATAGCTAGCAGGAGAAACCAGATCGTTGCAGATGTAAACCTTCTTGATGGAAGGGTCAAATAAAGGAACCTGTCCTGTTTCTGAATTAATACAGCATAAAGGGGTCAGGTGCCCATCCTGTAAAACAAAAATTATTTTGACCCTCTGAGGGATCTGCAGGACATTTGACCACTGAGATTTTAAATCAGCAACTTAACATGTCTCAAAACACAGCTATTAAACACAACTGCTGCTGGATGGAGTCTTCCCTCTCCTCTATAAACAAGGTGCAAATATTTCTACTCACTGTATAGATCTGTTTCATCCAGAATTTCAGACTTGATGATCTCTTCAATCACATCTTCTAAAGTGACAATTCCCAGGACTTCATAAAAAGGATCCCCTTCTCCTTCATTGTTTACTCTTTGTACTATAGCCAGGTGAGACTTGCCTGCAAGGAGACAGATAAGCAATTTAGACATTTTAGAAATTCCTGAAAGATCAGAAATCATAGCAGAATTACAGACATAGGTATAAATAAAAAGACAAAAAGGTTGGTGTCAGGCTCCATGAAAGAAGAGGCAAAGTTTAACGGATGCTTAAATCATAATCTGATTTCTGCCTGAGAAATGCATCCCCGGGCCACATAAAACCACCTAATGCACTAAAGGAGAACAGCTAGAGAGATCAGTGTGCTCTTCCTAATGTCTTTCCCAGTGAAATAGTCACCCTGGCACTGAATTCATTATATTATCTGGTTGGCGGTTGTTCCACTTCTTGTCTCATGCGTTGGCAGAAGAAAGCCAAGCTGGAGCCCCTCTTCGCAGCAAGATCCTGGGGATGTTTTCATCAAGTTGGAAACAACATCAACAATGGCCAAACCACAGAAGCACGTGGACAGGGTAGAGCTGGGGAGGTCAGCCCCATCCATGAGTTTCTCTTTTTCTCCTCCCTCCGTCAGAAATTATTTCATTAGACATGCTCCATACAGATGGGTGGGGGGCTTATTTAGGAATTAATGAGTTAAAATATTCAAAGTGACAGTGTCTGATCAACAAAGAGAAAAGCTGCGATGAGATACACCAGTGGCTCTGAAGATGCCTGAGCTGTGCATCATTCACAGTGTATTCTATAATTCCTCAAGTTCCTTCTGCCAGAGGAATAATAACACCATCATGGTCCTTCTAATCTGGTTTGATACCCTTGGTTGCCGTTTTCCCTAGCTGCCACGGAAAGCCAGTCCCGTGTAAAGCTGCATAAAAGGTAACATGCATTCAAAAGGGTCGCCTACTGCAAGTGGCATTTTGAAGTACAAATCCAGGAGATACCAATATGCTTTCGGAACTACCTGGAGGTAAGCACCTTGTCTCATGATCTCCTTCGCTAGTCTCAGAAACGATATTCACCCCACCCGTGGAAGATAAAACATGCAGACGTTATTGCCTATAAAGGGTCTAAGCAAAGTTGAACTATTTTGGTTAAGATTCGGATTATTAGACTAGCAAGCATTCAAACTATTCCAACCCAGACTTACTCATGCCTAAAGAATGAAAATATCCTGAACAAATTAGACGAGGGAGGAAAACTTATCAACTACTGATATAAACACTACATCAGGTCAAGTCAATTCACTTTGGTAAGTTTTTCACATCTGCTTTCCCAGGGACCCAACATAAGCAGTTAAAAACAAATTCTTGGTGAATGCTGTCTGTCGAAAGTTAAATTCTTTTGCTATTCCCAGCTTGTGATCATTTAAAAGGAATTTTCCAAAGCAGGGTCTAATATTAGACTCAAAATGAAGTTTCCATTCCACTTAGGCGATATTCTCACCAAAGTAACTACTGCATAATCTGATTGTCTTGGAGCTACTCGTTTAGATGCAGATGGACATACTTTAAATACCAACTCCACAGCAGCACTGCCGAGTCTTATCTTGAGGAGACCTTATTCTACAGTGAAGTAATAGAAAGACGATTTGTGATTTTAAAGGATCAACATTCGTATTGTACTGAAAGTCTTCCACTGGTTTTATTTCTTTGCATTCCTTGCAAGACTTCCAGCTCTTTTTACCGCTCAATGAGCGGCATAAAAGAAGCGTGACTTCATAAAACCATGCAAGATTTAACTACTATTACCACTGCTCTTCCCCTGTAATAACATTACTAATTATATCCTTTCAATATAACAATGTACAAGAACAAACGTGGCACAAAAAAAAGTCACACAGACAAACCAAATAGTCTAATTTATTTTCCAGTGCCCGCTCATAGATTAGTATATTTGCTTTCAAGTCAAAAGGCATAATTCCTTCAAGAACCATTTCTATCACAGAGCAGCTCATTTGCACGTGCTCATTCAGATGCTAATTCCCGAGGATCACCCTTCTCACACATCAGTAAGTGGTTAAGAGTGCTCAGATCCCTGCAAGTGGGTAAAACAAGACCAACCAACAAACAATACTATCAACCGTGCTTTGATCCGAATCACCAACTTAGAGCCTCCACTTCTGTGCTGAACTAGGTGATACAATTTTACATTTTGAAAAGGACAGTCTTTCTAACAGCGGGAGTCCTGGACACATCTACAAGCAGTGGGAGAGGTTTATGGAAATGGAGCTGGGAAGGACCTGAGGGGCTGTAGTACCCTGGGAATTGGTGCACGACCTTCAGCCACAAAAGCAGTTGTGCCCTTTCCATCGGGGTGGTCCCCATCAAGAAGTCAGGATTACGAAATTATGTTATGCTCTCTCTATTTTAGCAGCTGCAGCACTCTGTTCTGACCAACAGCACCTAATGTGAGACAAGTGACCAGAATCTGCACCAGCTACTGCTCTCTCATGCAAAGTGAGCTCATGAGGAATTGGTTATGGATGAGCATCAGACATTTTGCACTTTTTATGAAAATTAAGACTAAAAACATTTTTTCTGTTTGATTATCTTTGATTTCTAGGTCTTTTACTTATTTATAATCTATATAATCTTTGATTTTTGGTTCTCCTATTTATCTCTCACAGTATCAAGGCCACTGAAGCTTGTCGTAGTTTCAAATGCCACTGGACTTTTTGGTGGGTAGCACTGATGTTCAGCTCTACCTTCATTATTAAATCTTTATGTTGGAGAGAGTTTATCCATTGAAAATAGTCAAGTTATCCAAATGCAGGCTTACACTAATCTTGACTGTCAAGTTTACCTATTCCTGATTTTCAGGAACCCACCACTTTGCCAGGGTCAGATAAATTTAAGCCAATCTAATCGGGCTGCCCCTAAAAGGCCACATTTTACTCCAAAAGTCTGCTCCTTCCTTTGCATTGGCTCCAACAGTCATGCAGTCACTTGATGAGACACAGCAGATCCAAAATTTACATTTCTTGGGTCTTTGCAAGTTAATTTTGATCCAGATCCAGCAATTTGCCAGAAACCATCAGACAGTGGAGCAAGCATCAGTGCTGGTGACTGAGGTGTCATGAAGAAGCATTCCTGGACTGGCTACCCTCCCAAACTGCTGCATAGCTGATTGCAAAATACCCTCCACGTATGGAAGTAATCAAGGCAGAAAAGGCTAAAGGAAAAGCCAGGAGTGCAAAGACTTCTTTATACATCATAAAAGAGCACAACACAGTATGTGCCCAACTTTAAAAGTGACCTGTGAGTAAAATAACAACTCCTCTTGAGTTTTTTAAATAGAAATTGACTACAGTTTTATCCAAAGACTTTTATCAGGTGACTGGTATTTGTCATACTGTTTTATTCAACTGAGAAAGAGAGGTTTCAAATCTATTTTCCACTGCTAAGGACCTATAATACATATCCAATAAGGAGCTGAACAAAGTAAAAGTCCAGGTAAGAAAACCTGAACTGTCTATAGTATTTCTAGGGCTTTGAGAGCAGAACACAAACCCAGAGAGCAAGCGTGCATGGAAATTATATATCTCATTTCTATACTTCACTGATTTTTCTGGCCACGGTCTCTAACCACACTACATCTATGACATTAATCTTTCTTTAATCACTTGTTTTAAGTGTTGATACAATGAGATTTACCAAGCAGGCAGCTCTGCACCACTGCTAGATCTGATGATAAAGGCAGAAATGACCTGAGTGATGTGTAATAAGCAGCACCAGGAAAGAACCGTGGGCAGTGCTCTGACCCACACCTCGTCCGTGGCCACAGGCAGGCAGCTCTGCTTTCTGCCTCAGCTTCCCTCAATCTACAGCAACAGCCCGTTAAATCAGCAAGAGCCTGCAGAGCTTGTATGTGTACACAGCTTGAGACACAAGTTGTGACCAATGCTAATCTCTGTTACATTCACGGGCAACTAAAGGACCGAGGAGTTTCGTTAAACGCAAATCCAGACTCATCCCATTCCTCAAAATCTTGCCACTCAGCTTGGATTTTGCCCTGTACCACAACTGCTGATTAATTTATTAAGGTAATTACAAAACACGAAGATGGGTAGTGAAATCCACTTGAGTTGGTGAACCTAGGATGGGTTCCCAGCAGTCCATACGATTGACTGACCATGCAGAACAGCACTGGAAGAAATGCTTGAAATGCTGATTCTCTTACAGTACCTTGACTATCCCTTGAGAAAAATATTGGGAAAAAACACTCACCTTTTGGTCCTAACTGAGGCATTTATACATTTAGAGCAAGGACCTCAAGAATATCGCCACGCAGTTCAAACTAGAGATGAAAACATCTGACCAAGTTGAACATCTGCTCTGGTCAGTACAGGGGGTCTTGTCTACGTGAGAAGTTTTGCCATATAAATAGAGCTGCACCTGCCCCACTCTCACGTGCCACTTCCCCACAGACACAGGGGCGGAAGAAATGGGCTGACAGGAACATTATGAAGTGCAAAAAATGGCAAAGTCATGTCTCTGTGTTGATGCACAGGTCTAGGGGGCTGGATGGGATCCACCCAAGGTACTGAGGGAGCTGGCAAAGTGCTCGCCAAGCCATTTTCCACCATCTACCAGCAGTCCTGGCTAACTGGGAGGTTCCACTTGACCGGAAGTTAGCGAATGTGTGAGGGCTGGAAGAAGAATCCAGGGAGCTACAGGCCTGTAAGACTGACCTCAGTGCTGGGCAAGGTTATGGAGCAGATCATCATGAGTGCCATCACCCAGCACACACAGGACAACCAGGCCATCAGGCCCTGTCAGCACGGGTTTGCGAAAGGCAGGTCCTGCTTGATTAACCTGAACTCCTCCTACAACAAGGTGACCCACTCAGTGGATGAGGGAAAGGCTGTGGATGTCATCTACCTGGAGTTTAGTAAAGCCTTTGACAGCATTCATTCCCAGAGCACTCTCCTGGAAAAACTGGCTGCTCATGGCTTTGACAAGACATTGACAAATGGAAGCAATTCCAGTGGATGGATGCTAAGATGGTCTGGGGCTGGAGCCCACGATGCACAAGGAAAAGCAGAGGGAGCAGCATAGGTTCAGTCTTGCAAAGAAAAAGCTAAAAGAGAGGTCTTAAAAGTCTTCACATATCTCATAGTAGGCTACAGGGAAGACAAAGCTAGATTCTTCTTGGAGCTAGATGCTGATGGGATAAGAGGCAATGAACACAAGTTTCAAAAATGGAAATTCTCTTTAAATAAGGAAAACATGTTCCTCTTGAGAGTGGTCAAACACTGGAACAGGGGCCCAGAGGGGCTGCGGATCTCCATCTTTGGAGGTATTCAAAACTCAGTGACCTGAGCCAACTTCAAGAGTAGCCTGCTCCGAAGAGGGGGTTGGCCCAGATGACCTCCAGAAGTCCCTTCCTAAATTATCCTGTGATTCTAAGAGACTTTTAAGGGAGGCATGAGAAATCCCAGCTTAAACTTCATTTTTGGCTTTTCATTCCTGAATTTCTGCTTAGTAACCTAAAAAAACCTGCGAAGGATGATACGTAAAGGCAGCAAGTAAGTTTTACTGATCTAGGATGCCACAATATGGCCTTGTATGTGACCAGAAGTAATGGCAAAGTGACAGTAGCCAGACTACACCGCAGAAAATTATAATACTGCTGGCATAGCTTTAAAGCAAAAGAGGGATCTCACGAAGTAAGTGGTCCAACAGCAGAGGTGAACCTCAGTGGCTCTGAGCAGTGAGCAACAACCTATACGTGACATGTATAAGCTTGTGTCATGAGTAAGCAACTGGAGATGCCCCTATTTCTGCAGAAGGAGGTTTATGAACTCAGTAACTGGAAAGATTTGTGTGTGTTGTTTCCCTCCACATAAGAAGTGGATCTCACTAAAGGCCCTCACTTTCCTTTTATTAACAGTCAGTGCTAAATCAACAGAAGATTCCTGCTAAGTCATTTTGTGCTAAAACTAGAATCAGGCTAGTCCATTTTTGTTAAAACCAGTAATATAAATCCATTTGCTGTTGGTGAGTGCCCTGGACCATTAAGCTATATCCTGTTTAATATGCCTACAGTGACATGGAGAAAAGTCCCAGGAGGTGTTTAGCTGCCCTTGAATTTGCAAACGATCTGTGCTTCTGAAAAATCTCCCGGTTTATTCTTAAGCAACTGGTTTGGTTTTGACTGCTTTCTACAAAGGTAAACAATTCAGTCTGTCAGTGAGATTCACCAGCTCAACAATAGATTATGCAAAAGAATCAACTTTAAAATGTGTTGTATAATTTAACCATTAAAAACAACTCCCTCTTCAACACCACTATCTTGCAAGCAATTATACCAAAGTAACAAGTGTTTTCCTCAATTTCTTTTCTGCCGCACAGTTCAAGGACATTAAATCTCTCGTCTATTAGCAGAAATTTGCATTCATGCTGTTTGCTTCTGCACTTTGATTATTTTCAATGGGGAAACCAGACTGCTACTTTCTCCCCCCCCACCACTAACTGGTGTACGCTGCCTTTGGGATCACAACACCCTTCACAGAATCAAGAGAAACCCAAAACTTCTGCACAAACCCAATCTAGATTTAGACTAGGCTTTTTAGATCCTGCTCTTTTTCTGCAGCAAAACACACAACTTTTAAATGTGTATTTGGGAAGGGAACACAAAAACTAACACTCATTTAATACAGCCACATGAAACTCATTCACGATCCTCAAAGAAACGTGCGAAAGTATCAGCGCAACCACAGGGAACATGGTGATTCTTCGCCTTTAAACTGGAGAGCTTTCAGTCTCCTACAAACATTAACTAGAAACCACATCAGCCTTCACAGGAAAATAAAAAAGTAGTGCTTTAAATAGATTCTTTGTGTTAAAGCTCATTTTAGTGGGAGGACACCAAAAAAAGGAAAAATTAGGGAGAGTTTCAGAATGACTTCCTGACAGTGAATTGTATTTGTAAGGAATACTTTCCCAAGGGAAATGGCAGAAGCTCAGTTTACTTGCATCTTTGAAAACTCGACTGGACGAAGCTCCTAGAAAGGACTTAGTAATTCTCCGCTGCCCCATGGCAGATGGAAAAGAAGCGATGAACTAACATTTTCCATCTCCAGCAGCCTATTGCTTGGTGTAGGTGCTCCAACTCAACTTCTACTGCCTACCCTTCAATCCGTTCTGGTCAGATCTTGGCGAGCAGCACACCACCAAACTTAATTTACTTTGCTGCTGCTGCTTCTAAGAGCGAGAGTGTAGGTCCAGAATGCTGCTACCTGCTGCAGCTTCACATGCAACTGAACTGAACCTGGCAACAAACTGGGATCAGAAGCTGAGGAGTCACCGTGAGTAAAAGAAGTTAGCTGGGAACCACAAATAACTTGAGAGTAAAGAAAAAGGACATTTCAACGCAGAGCTCTGCTGTCAAAGAGGAAATGTTAGGGAAGAATCAGGAGAAGTGAAAATGTTTAGGGGAAGCTATTACCAGGTGTAGGCAGGCAGCAAAAGTGGAGAGGGAAAGTTCCAGAAACTCTTTGGACATCACTAATGATTCCCTTGCCACTGGTTCGTGGCAAGTGCCAATGCTTCCCAGTCATGCAGTCCTTATCCGGTAGGGAACTTGGGCTGGATATGGCTGGAACTGACAAAAAACAGGGTCCACCAGCATGTACAATGCACACCAATAGCTGGGCTGTTCTCGGTGTCGGCCAGAACATCTGATTTCAACCTGGTCAAGGGACAATCACAAGCTGCTTCCCAAAACTGGAAGCTAATGCCCTGTAGAAGTACCTGCTGGATCTGAAGTAGGCGAGGAAGAGATGGAAAATGTAATGCTTGAAAGAAAAAACTCTCCCGAACGCAAAGTGTTTCTTGACACCACTCCGAGAGTCTAACTCGAGTACAAGGTTGTGATATGAGGACACTGGTGGCTTGAGATGAGAAACAGGCTGGAAGTTTAAAAAACAAATCAAGGGAGCCCTTCAGGGAGCGCAGCAAACTAAAGTTGAGAGAAGAGATGGCAACAATGGGAGGAGAAATTATTGAGTCTGCAGGCAGAAGAAAAAATTCAGATAAAATGTAAGGCGAGCAGACAGAATACTGAAGTCATTTCTGGTCATGGTTCAAGTCTTCCACACTACATTCAAAAGATACTGAGGTGTGGCTTAGTCTGATGTGATTTCCCCCTGCCTCTACTTCCCAAGGCAAGCAATGACCTTTCGGAAAGAAGCATCACACACGCATCTCCTCACTTACTTGCACCTCCACAGCATGGACAACTGGGATTTTTTTTCCTAGTGTTCAAGGACCCTAAAAAGGAGGCAGACTAATTTTACTACTTCCCTGTTTGTTCAAGCTTGTCCCCACTGATTGCAGCGTTCCTCCAGGGCTGAGGAGCGGGCACCAGCCAGCGAAGTGCAGCCAGCAGAGGGAGCGCAGAACCTTGGCTTTGCTAAGCCCAAAGCTCCGGGTTCTCCCCACCTCAGTCCAGCTGCGAGCCGATGGAGCGGTCCTGGATGCCGGCATCGGTGGGGTCTGGGTGCTGGCCTGGAGGCAGATCTCCTTTGAGAGATGTACACTTCAGCCTGGGACTCCACAGCAACGACCAACACCTGCCATGGCCTGTTCCATGTCTCCTTCCGTAGCTTTGCCTTGCGGCTACGACCTGTGCCCACCCCACCTCCCGCTCCCCTGCCCTCGGTGGGACAATTTCCTGAGCCCTTCATAAGGGCGCAGGAGAGAACAGTCACGTCATTAGTCTCCTCCATCACTCCACAAATCCAACAGGCTCATTCCGCTAGCCTACAGTTAATCCACTCAATAAAAACAAGAACATCAAGAGATGTTTGAGCAACAAAAATAGAAGTCGACCCAAAACAACAATGAACTTGAATGACTTAGAATTTCAGGTAACCAAAACACAACAGCAACAGAAACAACAGCCTTGTTGGGTATCATTGCAGCCAAAAATCCTATCAATCTAATACTCCCTCTAATCCTGCCTCCCTCAATTCCTAGATCATACTGAGTTTAATTTGAGAAGCTTCTAGATTTTGACATCCACACCATGAGATTTTAAATCTAATGAAGGTGAAGTACTAGAAGGCACAACAGAAACATGTTTGGACATTAGGAGGAGGTTAGCTGAGGCCAGCGTGCTTACATAAGTTCCTAAACCGTGCTGAGAGCAGAGAGTATGAGCTGAAAAGGAAGAGCAGCATCTTGGGACTGCGGGTCGTGAAAGGAACGGGATATATTCTCCTTTTTTTAATCATCATCATCCACTCCTGTAGTTCACTTTTAGCTCACTGTTTAGGACGTAAATTTAAAAGGGTTCTTGTGTTACCAACATCTTAGATCATTAATATTCTATTTTAATGACCTGTTTTACTTCAGGCCATTTATATCGCATGCAGTTTGTAATTCCAGCAGCTCAAAAGCCCGGCTGGTCGATGGCACCATCAGATTTTTCAAGCTCAGCACAAGGCTTTCTAATTTATATTGCGGCAGGAGCCAGGGGAAGCTTAACAAAAAAGCTACCCTGTTAACTTTCTAAATTGGTGACAGCAACCTTCACCCAGTGGGATTTATACAACCCCAGAACCACTTACGTGCGTGCGCTTTCACAGCGAGTGAAGCCGCGGGATAAACACGCCTGTAAACACAACCAGCGCGGTGACCTTGACTTCGCATGGGCACAGGATTGGGGCCACGTGAGCGCTCGCGCTCTGACGCTGCGTATTTGTTTCTCCGAAACGTAACTTAAAGAACAGGCCAACTTCCAATCGCTTCAGCGGAAAATGAAGGATACAGCAGCAATTTGAAGGCATAAGGAACACAACCCCCTTATCCCACTGGCTCGTTTGGGTCAGGTCCCACGAGATGCAACAATGCAAGAACAGCTGCCGCAGAAATGTGTTTCACACTGTCAGCAAATTCAACAGGGAGGAGGGAATATCCTCTGCCTGGAAAGGGACTCTTAAGGACTAAAGGTATGGAACATCTAAATGTAGCCAAGCATCAAGGCGGACCCAAAGCCACGGGCCAGAGAACCTCAACTGGAGCGACCGTTTCCAGCCTTCTGAAGACGCCAGCAGCATCTTCACTTTGCTTTGGTGTAAATTTGGCTAACGGCACAGAGCAGAGCTGAACCCTGGACCCGTGCCCCTTCATCGAGAACACATACAGATCAACAGTTATGGATGTGGGGGAGGGGGGGAATCATTTAAAGCACCCAAACACATGTTGAAATTGTCTGACACAACAGCAAACAGAGATTAGAGCACCAGGGATTTTGGAACTGGGCATCCCAGACACCTAACTGCCTGCAAACTTCATTGTTGTTTGCAAAATACTAATACAACGTCTAGAGGGGTGAAAAAAATCCATGATTTTGCATTTTGCTAAGGATGTAAGTAGCTTTTGTCTTGATGACATGTTACTTTAAAAGAGTCATGCAAAGAGGCCAAAACAACTAGTTGAAATGCCAACTCAGTATCTCCAGGAACAGGAAATATTGCAGTAAATTGCCTTGTTTGAGAGAGTGACAATACTGATGGTATATTTGAATGCATTCTTAATATTACTGAAGAACAAATGTAGAATGACCAGCTTTGTTCCTAGGAGTTTTCAATTACTCATATATGTAAGCTTTTCAAGTTAACTAGTAATACAATATCATCTTTCCATTCACACAAGGCAAGATTATTAATTTTCTCAAAAATGGTATTCCTGAGTCACATTTTAGAAATGGAGACTCCAAAGATCAATCTCTGTGGCAATTACACTATGAATATTTTTAATTACTGACTTTATAAAGCAACTTTTTAAAGTTTCCATTTGTGAACAGCCATCTAATCAGTGTTTCTTTGGGCCACCCTGCATAGCCCTCTGGTAGGCTGAGTTTGCCCGGAGCTCATGAAGGATGAAGGAAACCTCTCAGGTAAGACAGCAAAGCCTTGCTCCTTCAGCAGCAACCACTGGGAAGAACTGGAAATAAGGTGAAGAGGTAGCCTTGCCCCTTGAGCAACAAAACACTGGAGAGAAAATGAAGAGGAGTAAAGGAGTCTCAAGCAGGAGATGGTGAAATCCGTGAACTTGCCACCACAGGTTTTGCCGTGATGAAGGTTCCTTTACTCCAGAAGACTGAAGTTGAACAGGATCTACACAGAGCATGAAGAACATGCATTTGGAACTGAGACCACAGTCTATAATGAGTAACCAACAGCAGCTGCCTTTAGAGCTCTCCTTTACCATTCTTTTAAGCAAGTCCTAGATTTATTCCAGGTGAAACTGTTCCCAAATTTTACTAAAATATTTTGCTACAATATTTATCACAATTTTCCTAACCCAATGACAGAGCCATTAAACATGGCATTTGAGGAAGCAAGACAACAATAAAAAGAATTAGTGGAATGGCTGTTCATTGTTTTATTTGAAAATTCAGGCCAAAATTATTTCAAAGATGGCACATAAATCAGGCTAGCACAACAGCTTTCCAACTGCTGAGTGTGGATAACAGGGGGTGACATGCGACTCACACCTACATTACAATATTATTCAAATTATTCTTATCAAATATTTACCATAAATTGAAAAGATGTGGTATTTTAGTAACGAACAGAAATTCTGCCAGGATGGTATTTTGTTCATGATCTGCCTGTTTAGCTCAGGAAAGGTGTAGTAGAGCTAACCCTGTTTTCTTTGCTATTTTGCAGAACTCCATCGTTACTCTAGCCCCATCTAAAATGAATCTGAATGTATTTGCTCCCAAATAACCTAAATACTTCAGCTTTAAAATCACTGACTTCTGAGACTTCATTTATTTTGACAGTTTTACTCCAGAACAAGCTTTGTGGCATAGCTCCTCATAAGGAACAGGACTTCTGCCCTAAGCAGAACACTTTTTCATTCAGTGTCCTCTGGCAAGTGACAGATCTCCATTGTCTCTTTAAGACTGTTCACCTGGTTTGTAAATGTGTGTTTCAGAGCATCCCTGTGATTTTACCTAAGCCTAGGCTCCCACACTTTTCTACTAACACCATGTAATAGCATTGCATTAAGGTATCTCAGGACAGCAAGAGCTCACAAGGGGCCACTTGAATAATCTGCTATGTGTGGCTATGATCCATGGACGTACCCAACTCCTTCTGCAACACTCTGATGAGAGTTACGGTAAAGCACAACTCCAGTGGCTAGGGAAACAACCTCAATTACCATGGTTGAACCCACTGGCACAGGTCAAATTAGCCTCCCTTGTGAGGGCAGAGGGTGAATTACAACTTAAGCAACCCATACACATTTGCCCACCAATCTGTGCCCACAGTAAGAGTACTCAATGCACAATACCTGCATCCCTAAAACCCTCTGACCATGGAAATGGTCTCAGAAAGATGGTGTCCTATTGTCGTGACTTCTGCCTTGCATTTGTTTATGTTTAGCTAGGATTAGGCCAAACTCTTCTACATCTCAATAAACACTAAAGTAAACCAGCTCCAACTTCTGCTAGAAAAGACATGAGCAACTAGGTCACGCAACATACATACGCACACTTTGCTGCTGTTTTCCATGACCGCTTGTAAATCCAAACATTCTGGGTATGCCCATACAAAAACATCAACATGAACCCCAACCAGAAAACCAGTCTACTAGGCTCTGAGGACTTGTCCTTAAATCTATAGTATAAACAACGGTATTTATCTAGCATATTAACAATAGCAGAACGGAAGTGTGTCACTGCATGTGGTTCACAAGAGAATATCCAAGGAATGGGGCATGAGAGAGTTTGGAAAGCTGAAGATTCACAGATATATATAGATAGATGTCTGTGAATCTTTAGCTTTTATACATAGATATTATTTATAACATATAAATTTATAAATACATATATATAGGGGTTTTGTTGGGTCTGACGTTTCACATCTTTCCCCCTGCAATACCCTTACTTTCCCCTGTTGATCTCCTACTGCAATAGCAACACATCCGTACCTTTCCCCACAGACCCCTTCCTGGGACCCACAACGCTCCTGGGTTCCTTCCTGCATCTTCTGCCTGTTCAGGAAAGGTCCCTCCACAAATGCAGCTGCTGGCCACGTAATGCTGCCTTCACAGGACAGAACTGAGATCTCATCTCTAATTCAAAGGGAGCAATAGGAAAAATTTCCTCTCTTCCACATGCACCACGTCTTCATGAAACTTATAGAAATATGGTATTCCAGACTTTTCTAACTCAATGGCTTTCAAAGCTACAGAGGACTAGGACAGATAAAGAAAAAAATAAAGTACAGATTGACAAAAATCAAACCAACCAACCAAAAAAACCACCACACCCCAGACAAAACACCCAAATCCTCCCCAGGCAACCTCCCACTCAGCAGTAAGAGCGCAGACCCCATTGCCAGCCCCACAAACGACGGGTGACAACAAACTTCAGAATATCTCTACAATTTCCACTTGCAGGTAAGAGGTGGTCATTTCCTCATGACAAAGTAAAGAAAAAAATCCCCGAACTTGCTAGAATGTCACGAATAAAAGTGATTATGTAAACCCCTACTTTATACTGCACACAACGTATCTACTTGAAACACCACGTATTTCCAAGCAGAGCTCACATACACCCTTCGTCTGTGTAAGATGGACAACGTACGATCTCCTGCTCTGCATCTTTCCGCACGCAAAGCTCCCCATCCTTCCAGGCCTCGCGGAAGCCGGGAGCCCGGCCGCGCGCACTGCATCGCTGTCCTTACAAGGGTTAGACAAACAGACCAGCAAACCCTGGCGAAAAGGAAATGCATTTGGAGTTCACAGTGGGGCTATCACTTGGCTATTTCTGTAGCGCCTGCATCTAAAAAAAGATCCAGTTCACACAAGTAGCTATTTTACCTTACTGTCCCACAAGATCTAAATGCATTTTTTCCGATTACACTTTCCCACCATAAAATACACGACAAAATGTGACAAATATTTTTAAATATTCCTATGAAAGCATTTTGCTTATATATAGAAACATGAGTATATATGGAAACATACAAAACTCTGTGTTTATATATAGATGTCTCCTCACTCTATAACTAATATTAGTTCATGGAACTGAAGTCACACAGGACAAAAAAAAAAAGAATTAAAGTTCCAGTGAGCTTTGCCATAAAGTAGACAAAGCAGAAAAAAAACCCTCCTGGATTTATGATAATCTGTCTATGAAATGCTGAATGGTAAATTCCCTTGAGAACTTCTCTGACACAAAAAATACACAATAAAATAAACAAACTAGGAAACGAGTCCAAGAGGCTCACTGAAGAGACATAGAGTCCACATCTTTTATTTTCCTCCTCCACTCCAGTAAAATCTCTGTCATGAGCCACAAGAAAGGCACAAAGAGACCTTCTTGGGGCTGAAAACCCATCTCCTGGGGAACAAAAACCCATCACCTTCACCCATGTCCTGGGCATTCAAAGCTCATTTAGAGGAGACATTTCAAAGACTATCACAAGTGCTACCCCTGTGAGAGTGCTCCACAATATAATGCCCTTTCTATATTAAAAAATAATAATAAAATCGATAGTTACGTGAAGGTGATTAAAGTTCTTCATGAGGCTTACTGGCACAAGTCTGAGGGGTTTCAATTTTACTCTCTAATTACTCCTCCATGGTTTGGTGGCCCAAACACCACATTTCTTGCATTTAACCAAAAGATAAATGTGAAACACTGAAAGAGATTAGCCAGTTTAAGCTGAGGAAAACAAACCAAGCAGAAAATGAGATACTTTTTTTTCAACAGATAAAATTTAAATACTTTTTCCAAGCCCCCAGAAGAATTAGTAAAATGGATGAAGAATAACACACACAGCCCCTTTTTGTTTTTAAGCTAACAACTCCCAATCCTATCTCATCACATCCATTCAAGCACACGAATCTCCATTCGCAGCGCTTATACTGTAGTACTTAAAACTGTTGCAGGAGCTGTTTTAATATCCAGCCGAACACCCCTGCTTGAATGCCCTCCTTGACAAGTATGGAACCCTGGTTTTCATGAAAAGGAGAGTTTTCAGCAATAAAGGCCAGGTTCCTTTGTAGCAGTTTTACAACTTTTTACCATCAATAAAAAGAACCTTTAGATGACCTGGACAATAAATAGGGGTTTTTTCTGAAATGTCATAAAGGTACTGAAATAACAGCATACTCAGCCCTGCGTCTCAGGGTTACAACTTTGTGTAACGTGCTGGAGTCAACCAGACAAAGCAACCAAGAGAGGGGTCTGAACGGGGAAAGGTTGGAGTAGGCACTGCCCATACAGCTCCGTGGAGAGCCTCATGCGATAGCTGTGTACAGCAGAAGTGGCAGATGGCTTTCCAGAAACGAAGATTAATTACCCTCAGAACAGAATTTGCCTCTTCCCAATCTTTAAAGGCTGGCAGCATCTCACCTGCTTACTTCCATGGCAACTGGATTCCCTTCTTATCAAAAAGCTGTCTTCTCTCCTGCCCTGTATCTCCTGTCGCATCAAGTACCCAAGCAAAGCAAATGGGATCGAGAAGGAATAAATTCAATTGTGCAAATGAAGTTTACAGAACAACAACAAAAACTTTACAGATCTCTGTCCCACTTCACAACATCACCACCTTCTTGCTGGCTGAAAATTAGCGAAGGCAGAATAGGTTAAGCCACACGGTAGAAAGGAAGGGTACCCCCGTCTGATCTAGAACAAGACTAGTTCACGGTGTGATGATCACAGCATGACCATAGAACAAGACTAGCTCTAGATCCTGGGACCAAGAACTCCAAATCCACCCAGCTTCACAGGAACACCAAGTTCTTTCACGACCAAAAGTGATCAGGAGCTCAGATCTATTATTCATTGAGATGATGACATGTCTGGCAGAACAACAGCTCTTGGCAGGACAGCAAAATATTTATGCAGTGTAACAACCCGAGGGAAATGATTTGCCAAATTGACTGTAACAATAGTCTTCAACCTTTTTCAATTTGTGGACTGCTAAAAATGCTCAGTGGGAATGCAGAATTCTGTACAGCTAAGCTCTCTACTGACAAGAGGCTTACTGTTTTTAAGATACCTTTTATTGAGACATCTGAAATAGTCCTTGGATGCAAGCTAACAAAAAATATCACCAGATCACATTATTTTCTGGAAGTTTTTCATCCAAACATTAAGCAATCTTCCTTACTGTATACAATAACCAACACTTAGAAGCCTGAAATCAAAATGTTACAGGTCCCTGCAGGAGATTCTTCCTAGAGACATTAGAAAGGGTTTACATGACGAAGATGGAGACCAACCACCACGTAAAGTGGTTGAGTGACAGAGCTCAAAAGCACACAACCCCCTCCCAGCCCGGAGGGGTACCACCGAACAGAGCACCCCACACCCTGCGGGTGCCCCAGGGAAGACAGTGGGAGCAGATGCAGGCCTGGGAGGGACCCCGAGCACTGGATCCCACACGGGTGTATTTCTAAGGAAAGCTGAAATTAGTGGTTGGCAACAGTGGTTTTTTTAAAGGCAGCATTTAGAGGTTTATCAACAGAAACAAAATATAGGCAAGGGGGAAGAGAAGGAAAGGGAGGAACTCTGGGAACTACAAACGAGACTCATGTTATTTCCACTGCGGTAGCACTTGAATCAGTGCTCAAACCACCATCTCTGCCCCAGCTCATTAAACTACCTAGTAATTTGCCTGCTCCTGTATGGCAGTGCAGAGTGGGAGCCATGGCAATGCAGGGACGAGAGAAGCCAGCGTACCTCAGCCTCTCTGGGGGCAAGAGAGGAGGAGGCGGAAGGACCGGGGAGGTGACGGGAGGGACAGTATGACTGTCTCAAGCACTGATGTGTTTCATCAGATGTATCGTTTCAGCAGATGTAAATATCGGCAAGTTGGCCTGGTGGTCTGGCCATCATAAAATAGCTGTTTCCTGCGGTGTCACATCAGAGATGACCTGAGGGGAACGCTTGGCAGATAATGCTGGGAACGTTTTCTGGGCTGAAGGAGCAGTGCAAAAGAGCTCACGGCAGAAAGCGCAGCACAGACCGATACTCTAGATGTGCAGGGGTGGGATGTTTAAAAGGGCAAAAGAACAAATAGGAAGCTGTTGCCCACCGTGCATCTCGCAAAGTTCAAACCTTTAGTGAAGAACCATTGGTCTGCAAGCAAATATTATAGCAATTTCTTTGTCAAAGATGGGGAAAGACGTGTTTTCCAAACACCAGGGCTAATGAAATTTGATTAGCGGAGGAGGTCTGAGAGAAGGTGGTGGTGCTTCTGGAAATGTTTAAAAATGGCATGGGAAAACACAGAGAGCAAGAAAGTAGCTTGAGACAGAGATTTCCCTGATCTAACAGGAGAAAAAAAAGACAACTTAGAGCAGCCTACTGTTCTCAAAGGAGACAGGGAATGTCTTCAAATGTTTAAGGGATTATAAAATGGTGACTGGAATGAAAATGGGCGAACCTAAAGTAGAAAGAAGAGCGTGGCTACAAGTGAAATGATCAGAAGTGCTAACATTGGTGTGCGAGTTACACCAGAGGATGAGCACGGACAGTACTAAGAAGGAAGGCAAGCGCACGCTAAGACCGGAAGGTACAACTGCTGGAGCAGTTATTTACTGAAGGAACAAAGTTACTGCAGAAACAAGACAGGGGTTGTGAACAGAAATCCCCCCATAAATACAAGCGGGTTGCCCAGGGGGTTACACCAAGCTGTTTGTGAGAAAGTCTCCTGAACCCTGTGAACAATGAAAGCAGCCCTTTTTCCATCCATCTCTCCCAGAGTATTTAAAGATTTGAATTTTCCCATATCATTTTTGGTTCATCTCTCTCTTCCTATAAATAGAGAAGCAGCAGTGCATCCATCTCTTCTTCATCTTTTTTGGTGGTCTAGCCTTGCACACATGCTGGAATGTTTTTCTAGTAAACGATAAGCGATGGGAAATGAGTCAAAGACAAAGGACAAGAGACCTTGAGCTCAGACAAGTAGGAGAGATGGGAGCCGTCTCCTCTTTCCCAAGAGGCAGGTATCTTTTCTCTGAACCACAGGGTTTTGTTTTGGAAACAAATGTATCTATTTCTGTCACTTCCTTTAGACATGTCGTCTTTGCGGGGCTGATAGTAAGACTGACTACAGCGTCTGAGAATGACAATTTGGCCCCCAAAAGAAAGCATTTCTAACCTAAATATGAAACCCAAAGGAAACACACCCCTGCTGCTAAGCACACGTCTCAGTGGACTGACACTGTGATCTGTGCTCTGCTCCCAGAGCCTTCACTTTAATCCAAAGCCCAATAATCAAGTTAGCGCTTTGCAAGGAGAGCTAAAGCCCCCTGGGTTTCTGCCGAGCGGCCGGTCGGTGGGGAGGCTGAGCTGGACATCAGCAGGTGGTACGGCTGCCATGGGAAAACAAGCGTGGCATGGGCAGCTGGACAGCTGAGCGAGGGGCTGCAGGAACGCCTGTAGCTCTGCCCTGGCCCACAAGAGGTCAACTGCACCACTGGATGTTCCCAAGAAAAACAAAAACACGAAGAGAAGAGGAAGGGCGAGTCATGGCAAAGGCAGAAGATGCCAAGACCAGGTAGTTTGGGCTTGGAAGTGGCTTCAGAAGCCAACAAAGCCCACCTCTGTACTGAGATGCTTCAGCACAACACAAAGGCAGCGTAGGTATCCCCAGCTGTGGCCCTGATGTACCACTGCAGCGACGACCAGGCTGAGCCAGCTGCACTAACACAGCAATGTCTCTGATAGATGGGGAAGGAGCTGGGGAGAGCGGTGGGGGTGGGGTGGGGGCAGGGAGCTAATGAATTCCAGAAGATCTCTGTCTTCCATCCTGCTTAAAAATAGGAACTGCGGTCAAGGGTTTGAGACAGAGAGAGTCAAACCTCAGCATCTGGATCCAGATTTTGAAACCACAAGAGGTCAGAGTTAATTGACGGTTGGTCATTCAGAGGTCCTGGGACAACTTAAGAATCAACAACGTGCTGCTAAGTCCTGTTGAAGTTAGGTTCCTATCTCCCACCCAAAAGCTGTAGGGATATCCCTGAAAACAGCGGCCCTGACCAGCATCCCTCCTAGGCTTACCTGGAGGAAACGAGCAGGTTGCCAACTCACAGCAGGGGCAGGCAGAGCCTGTTCACAAGGGCTGCAAGAAGGAACAGCTTCCAGAGTAGGCAGCAGTGGGCAGGGTCTTGTGCAGCTGGCAGGGATGCTGACTCTGGGATAGTCTAATCCACAAACAGGTAAATCCCCTCCACAAAACATTCCTTCCTGCCTGAAAAGACTCATTTGGCAACCAAAGCCCCCTGCTTTAGAGCTGGGGAGGAATGTGACCTGTGGTTCCTGATGGGAGAAGGCCCCAGCACACGGAGTACCAGACTGAAAGCCGCCCAAGCCTCAGCGTGTAGGGCTCTCCGGCAAACTGTCCTGACACTACGTACGAGATCTTTGCTAGGCAGGCGGGACACCAGGCACTGAGATTTGGTGCTTGCTGTGTTCTTCAGATACATGGCCTAGATGACCTATCAAGGTCCCTTCCAACCCAAACTATTCTGTGTTGAAGATTTCCCTGCTTATTGCTGGAGGGGTTGGACTAGAAGGACCTTTAAAGGTCCCTTCCAACCCAAACTGTTCTATCATTCTACGGTAAGGGCCAGTTGCTCAAAAGAGCTGGATCTGCAGGAATGAAGCATTCTGTTCGGTCGTTTTGGCAAACACCATCCCAAGCATGAAGATTTGGCCTGCTAACTTTGATGAGGACAATGCAGAAGGGAACGCAGTGGCTGAAGTGAAAGGGCCCTGCTTCAGCACGCTCCTAGACACTGCTCATACGTGGAGCAACAGCCCGCGCTAGGGTCTTCTGGCAAAGAGAGAGAGGGCATTACAGCTGTGATACTGCACGCTGGCCAGACCTGGGATCCTCCTCGCTTATCAATCCCTCTGTTCAGCTTTTGCTCTATGAAATGCAAATCCTGTATAACATCACTAGGTTAGCAAACCAAACAAGTCAAATTTCACTGACTGAGGTTACTAAGGAAGAGGAACAGATCCTCTCTCTTATCCATATTACAGTAGCCAAGTTTGGCATAAACACTAAAACCAGGCAAAACAGAAAATGCTAGAAAATCCCACCTGAGCAAATTATTTTTATCAGGCAGTTTACCCCAAATGACGCAGAAAGATGCCTCTTGTTTTTTAAGTTTCCCAACATTTCTCTTTGCAGCTTTCTAACCAGAGAAGGCTTTGAATGCAGAGATATGATACACTGCACTGTAGCCTCACTGCTGTCCTTGAACGGAGACATCTTACTCCCTGCCCAGATACAGACTCACAGCGGCCAAGAGACTGCGGTCTGGTGTGGCATGTGCCCTGCCGTGACCATTCATTCTTCATTCATCGCACCAACTTGTACCAGCATGGGCATCAACTCAAAGGCAGGAGCACACAGATCCATCTCGCAAGATGTGTTGGTCAGTCATGGTGGTTTTGCTTACGTGGAATGATGGAACAGCCCCTTACCAATGTCAATGGGTGGTACAAGTAGCCGCTGGGTCTGCTGCGGCTTCTCAAGTGTGCAGAGATAAACTTTGTTATCAGACCTAAGTCAGTATATAAGATTCAACTGTTTCCCTAAAAGAAACTTCACTCACGCAATTCCACATCTCACTTGTTAGTAGACGGCAACGTGTTTTTACTCACCCCAACAAATGACACTTTTCAAGTGCTGAAAAAAACCAAAATAAGTTTTACACACTGCACCATCTGGGAAAAAAAGATCACTGTTTTGACCTGCCACTAAAATAGGTATGGAAAAGTACTATGGGGGAGGGGGAAAATAAAAAAAAGGATTTGATAGTTAAATCATACAAATATGAGGAGGACTGAAGGGTACAAGTACACACAGGAATACTTATAACTTACTTCAAATCAGTGACTTCTCTTTACACATACCAGAACTGAATGCTATTTTCCTATTCCTGTTCCTCCAAAGAAGGACATGTTGTAAGCTTGCATTATTTACCAATAATTTCCTCTATTATTTTACCATCTGGGAGCACCAGACATGTACCAGAGGTGGTTGCCATTTGCCCTGTTGTACACCGGAAGAAGCAAGACCTTGTTCCCTACCAAGCTGAAGGAACAACTAGGGCACGTTTAGGACTCTCTAGCTTATGGGTACCGGCAGCTGCCAGAACCAGTGACTGAAAGCAAGATCTTCAGAGGCAAAACCCAAGACATTTGGACAGAATTCCCTGGGGATCCAATTCAATCCACTGCCATTGGTTTTGGCCTGGTTTCACCACTAAATTTTCAGGGAGAAGCCATCTCCATTGCTCTAAGAACATTCAAGAGCCAATGAGAAATCTACCCTGGCTCACTTGTCTGTATCAGGATTGTACACATAGCTCTTGATTTCTTCCTTCCTGTTTTGGGGAATTTGAGTTGTATATGGATTTCCTCCCCTTATAATCCCTCATTGGAAATGATCAGCATTGCTTGTCACAAGCCTATCACATAGGAGAAAAAACCAAGGCACAGGAGAGGTGCAAAATCCACCTCCCAGCAACAACAGTACGCACTGAAGAGGGGTGAGGGGAGACAAAGGAAAAGGGGGCTCTTCTTGAGGGCTTGCAGGTCACTTCTTCACTTTTACTATCAGCAATAGCTAGTCTAAAAACTGTAGAGCTGCTCATGGTAAAGAACACATCTAAAGTGATAAAAAGTCATGCTGGATTAAGGGGAAAGGAGGAGAGACAGAAATTAAACAAAGGAGAGAAAGATCAAACAAACAATACCAGGACCTCTTTCAGCTATCAGCTAGCTCTTCTTCTCCAAAAATAATGCATCCCCCAGGTAAACTAAGACAGCAACAGAAAGCCTCTAGTCTGCGGGACAGCAACAGCACAGTAAATGAACCAACACACACGTTCACACATTCCCTTTAGGAGAACTAGATAGTAACAGAGATTTTAGGCAAGACTATGTGTGCATCTAAATTTGCTTTCCAAATCCAATTTCCCTTCCAGTCCCCTCACAGCTTCTCATCAGCAGTTTTCTACTGCTACTAGAAGGGCTCTAGTGCAATTATGCTCAGTTACTGAAAGCCTCTTTACTCTAATCCTCTTCTTAGCCTCAGAAAGTAACAGCATCAACTGATACCTGTGAGCTTAGACTTCTCCATGGGAAACACTCTCCCTCAGGACATACCCATCTACACCAGCTCGCCTGCTCACCTTACCAGTGCTAAAAAACAGATCTTCTAACTAAGCCAAAACAAAATTTCAAGGCCAAAACTCATAATTTTGGTATTTTAAAAACACAAGCTCCAAGCACAAAATGGACAGTAAATTTGAACTTGTCATGAGGACACCTACTGCTTTGTCTTTTTTTCTTTTTAAACTATTTGAAAAATGAAGTTATTTGCCATGAGGCTGGTGGGAAGGGGGTGCTGAAGAGGGGGCACTGTGCTGTTTGTTACTTTTGGCATGGATGTTGAAACCAGGCCCTAACACGCGTAATTATGGGGTAGACTGAACCCTTTCCTGACAAGTTTTCATCAACCATGAAGCTAAAGGCAAACTTGACGAGAAGTATAAACAATTCTGATTCAAGCAATGAAATAGAGACAAGCAAAAGTTACAAGCATCTTGGAAGTCCTTTTGAGAGGTATTACACCTATTGAACGACTGCAGTTTTCCCTTTAATTCAGAGAGCGCTGCAGGTTTTTCAGTCCAGCTGTTTAACCCCTGCAACGCAGAGTGACCTTTTTTTATTTTCCATTGCTCTTGCAGTTTTCCAGCAGTTTGAGCTCATTTGGGCTAATTACCTCAACATGGACCCGCAAATGGAAAATGTTGCCGGTAAGTTGTTCCATTCACAGCCGTTTAGTCTTGCACCGCTTGCGTCAAGGCGCACTACCTGTTTTCCCCGTCTCCTTAGGCGGCAAGGCTTCAGACCCCAGGGCCGTTCGGCTCCCAGCAGTCACGCAGGCTCTGAGAAGAAGTCGGTGACCTTCCAGCCAGAGGACTCCACCCCAAGCACGGCGTCAGCATGTGCACCTTCCCTTTGCAGCCCACCCTGTGCCGATACTCAGGCTAAGGACGCTGTGCCCCAAGTCACAGGAGACCACGCTCCCTGACCCACTGGGGAACCCACACTCCTTGAATCTCACTATGGAGGAACGGCAGTCACTCCGGAGCGGAGATGTCACTGAGTTTCCATCATAAACCTAAGCTGACCCTTTCCTGACCCTGTCTTCCAAAAAGCACTAATTTATAAAACCTCCCATCAACAGGAAAATTGGTAGGTCTAACTTGGTAAAGGAGAAAAAGCCCTTTCCCATGCAGATCCCAAGTTAATGTGAAAGCTGGCTTTCAAAAAACAGAGTCTGTATGCTCAAATATCTAATTGTGGATTTGGACCCAACTTTGTGAGATATGTCATTAAAACACAGAATCGCTGATGTTTTAAACTAGTATTTCTAAGCCCTTTTTTAACTAAGATGAAAAACAAAGCACCACGGCAAGGCTTGCTTACCACTGACCGCTCAATACTGAGACCTCACTAAGGTGCCGTTTTGAGCTAACAGTATTGCAGGTACGCTTGCTGGAGAAGTACCTTTTGGGTAACAAGTGTCAAAAGAACAGCTAGAAAATTATTTTATTTTCCTGGAAGCTGAGAGTCATTTTCTTTCTCCTAAAGAAATCACATCAAAGCATAAGCAGACTTCTGTCAGCAGAAAGAGCCCTCCATTCCCACCCAAATTGCTCCCACCTCACGTTTAGTCACATTTACTTAAGGATAAGATTATTTCCCCCAGCTGCTTCTGCTTCTCCTTCCAAAAAAGTTTTCCAACATGAACTCAGTCCTTCAGGAGATGACTCTAAGCAAGGGTTGACACTTGCTACACATGGTGCAAAACTCTTCCCTTGGAAGCATCCACCTTGGGAGAGCTGAAAGGGAAAAGCAGGGAGGCCAGAGCTATCACCTTCAGCTGGTCCTGCAGAGATCTGGAAAAACAAATGCTCAGTTACCTCCCAGGGTCCAGGGGAAAGTCCTTAAGAGCTCTGAAAGGAACCCCCAATTCTCCAGAAACATCCGGCCCAAGAACATCTTATTTAATGAAGACAGGATGTGCCAGCTCGGTGCAGGTCTGGGGGACAGAGGGCAGGAGTCAAGCCAGGGGGAAGGATTGCCTTCTTCAACACATCAAACATTAGAAACCTGGGGCCCAGACAGCACCCGTCCAGGGGCTCAACTCCATCCTCAGCATGAGAAAAGCCATCTTGCCACTCAGAGCAACTGCAGTTAATCACAGCTACAAACCTGAAACGCCTCGTTCTAACTGTAGAGCAGGGAGGCTACTCTGCAGCCTTCCTTGCAGTTACACACTGTAGACAGATTAACATAACAAACTGCTTGTAAGGCAAAGACTACAAACAAAACAGTCAGGCCTTGTTAGAAGTCCCACATCCCAAAGCCATGAGGGCATTTAACACACGGCTTAGCACACTGGGACCAACAGAACTCTTTAAATGGCATCAGACTTGAAGCTAGCATGTCTCTGTATCAACACTTCGATTGGCAGTTTGGCTTGCCTGAAAAGCTGTATTCTTCTTGCTAGCAACAAATCTGTGAGATACGGGTAATATCTGACATGTTTTCAGAACCTCCTATGCAAAGACAATAAACTGGAAAAGACAGAAAGCTGGCACCTGGGCAAATGAAAAAATCTGGCAGGTTGTCTGGTAAGTACTGTCTTAACCTACCTACATACTTGAGGGAAAAGGGGAAGAGAAGTTCTTTAGATGGTTGATATGCTCAAAAGAGAAACTCCGTATGTCACCCATGGTTGCAAAGCAATTTTTATTTCCTGTGTTGCAGATGATGTCAGCTTACATTTCTCTTTATTTAGCATCTTCTATATTTGTCCCAGCAGCACCAGGTGGAAGCTTTCTTCCCTGGGTTATTACCAAATACTTAGAAACAGCGCTCAGACGCCCACTCAGCATGGACCTGCAGGGTGAATCAGACACGCGTGGGCTGTGCTGAGGCTCAGCAATAGGTACGATGTCACAGTCAGTACCACCAGCGCTGCGTGGACACTTCTGTACATAACTACATAGCCCGGTTTGCCAGCCTGTCTCTAGCATGTATAAGGGGTTTCCCAGGGGCTTACATGCTCTTGCTAAGTTCACACCGGGACCCAGGCAGAGAGGGTAAATCTTTGCTACAGCAGCATTTCAATTAAATCATCCATGCAAATAATTTGTTACTGAAACAATAAGCACTTAGGACTTTCAGCTTCATTTATCAACTTTCCAGATCCTGAACTCTTTTAGTTCAGGTTGGCAGTTGGACTTCCACGTACAGGGTATCCTGGGGCCAATAAGCAGCACTGACCCTAATGAGTGCTGCTTGAGGGTACATGTGCAGTTCACTCCCACTGAAATCCAAGCTTGGATGTAATACAATGGCTGAATGGGGAGCAGCGGGACATGCTCCTTACCATCCGTACACCTACACGGTCACTCCAGTTTATGCCTTCCTGTGCTTCTTTAACTGCTTCCCTACAGATGGCACTGTACCACTATCCAAAATACCCCTTCAGGAAAAAACAAGCTTAAAACCACTTGGATTCTTGCTGAGCCACCAAAGAGGAGTTAAGTGACCAGCAAGGTTCCCGCTTTCTCATCTGGAAGGCTTTCTGAGTAAGGACAGTAGCATCAAACAGTGAGGCAACACAAGGCTTTGTACATCCAACCTTCTCTACTGTAGACCAGGACGGGATCTAGTGGGACGATAGGTCTGAGTACATACAAATCCTTGTTCCAAATGTCCCTGAAGCATTTGGTCCCTACCACTTGTTGAAGATGGGTTGGACAGACCTCGGGTATGACCCTGTCTGGCAATTCCTATGGGAAGGCAACTGAGAAACCTCACAAGAGGCCAGTGTGTGTCTAAAGATTTACAATCAGGACTGCAATGTCAGTAATTGGATGAATGCAATAAAATCTGCAGATTCCTTTTCCTCAGTCATGTGTGGTATTTCTATTACTTTCTCTGCGACTGTTTTACATCCAATAAAAACACACTGAATAGAAAATACAGTAGTAGAAGTTACCCTTTGCTCTTGGTAAGAAGAATAATTCATTGGTTTGGCACTTCTCAAGGCATGCGTGGAGGGGAAAAGCGCTTGGCTCAAACAGGCTCGTAATTATTAGCAGCAAATTCAATCTATGGTGCATTTCAACTGCTGCTGCTTGATTTCATTGCCTCTCAGCTGCAGAGATTTATGTGACGAGCATCCCGTGGCTACTGAAATCATTTTGCTTTGGATTCACTATTCTCATTAGTGAAGGGTGAAACTTTGCACGTACAGAATTTCTGCAACTTTCCAAACAGAATAATTATGGCCAAGGCTTTTAATTGTTGAGCTCAAGACTTTAAAGGAAAGTGAATTTCAGAAAGTACTAGACAGACCCTTAGAGATACTTCTACCTAGCTGAACATCAGAGCATCACGGGCACTTAAATACTCCTCCTGTTAATATTGCTCTCAGTATCTGCATAAAAAGCAGCAGGTTCCTGAACAGTGCCTGTCTAGGCTGTGCAACAGGTTATTATGAAATGGAAATAAGAATGGTATCTACTGGAAGTAGAGAAGAAGATGAGGAAAAGAAAGTGAGATTAGTATGTGGTCAGGATTAACAGAAATGCCTAAAAATTACAATCAGGACTTCAGTTTCAATCACCAGGAAAGATGATCTCTACCAGCATTGTGTCTGCAAGATCAGCACTGGCTAAACTTCTGACCAAGTACTTGGAGCAGAACAAGGGAAAAATGCCCATTCTACCTCCACAGCTCTGACATTACCCTTGGTCAGAAATAGCCCTGCCTAGTTTTAAACATATCACAACCTAGCATGGTATAAAACTAGGTTTACATCCATGGGTATCCTGGTAGTAACATCACAGCCTACCACAGCTTTCAAGAGGCTTTAGCAACACAGGTCACATACAGCCACGGCACTTAGCTAAGCAATACTGCACTTATGTTAGGAAATACAAAAACCCATTTGAATTAAATTCTCAAAGGCGTTGTAGTAGAATGTTTTCCAGCACTGGACTACCCTGCCCAGTTCTGTCTGGGCAAATTTTTACACCCCCACGACCCCGTGTCACCTCAAGCTTCCCATAACCTGTAGGAATTGTATGTTTTGGAGACCTTTTTTCGTCTACCAAATACTGATACAGAGCTTCAAAAGTTATGGGATAGAAGGCGATAATGGATGAAAGGGAAGGGGATGAGAACAGCAGGGTGCTTTTCTCCAGGAAATCCGACTAAGCAATGATAAGAAAGAAAACAGGTAAATTCAAATCCTATGAAAACAAAAAAGAATTTTTTTCAGACAGTGAACAACTGGTCTCTAAGAACAAAGCTTTATCAAAAGTCAAAAACCAGGATGGATGCTCATTTGCCCAAGCAGTCCAATAACATGAGACAGTGGTAACATAAACAATAATTCAAGAACCCAATACTTGTATTTATCACCTGTTATAGTGATCAGCATAGTGAAAGGGGCAGGTAATTGTACCTCTACCTTTTACTAGGTTCTTGCATCCATCTTGGAAGGGTTTGAAGTTGTAATTACAGATGACAGCCTATTCACCTAGGCAGGACCCTGAGCCTCAGCTAAAAATGCAAGCTTGCTCTTATCTAGAAAATTATGAGCAGGTAATAACGGAGGAGTAAGTGGGAGTATTTTCGAGCTCCAACTTGTAGGAACGATAGGACCTTACCCTCTTCCTTCAGCCTACTGTTACCCACTGCTTGTCATCTGCTCTTCTTTTTCCAATAGTTAAATTCAGTGTTGGTCAACAGCTGCTTTTCAAACCAAATCGTAATTCCTAAACCAAATGCCCACCAGGGAATACTAAATGAGCCTTGTCTTCCTAAGCATTTAATCACAAATGTCACAAATGAGTAAGCAGCCATGCATAGCTCTAATGAGGTGTGTTTGTCTGGGAAGTTTAACTGGGTGTGCAGCTCACCTCTTAAATAAAAGAATTCATTCCCTACTCCCCATTTTCTAAGGTGATAGCACTGCTCTACAGAATGATTCATTGGCAACTTGAATTCATTGTATCTTACCTTCTCACACAGTAGCGGGACTGGAAAGGATATTGTGTGGCATTGGCTACAGGCAAATTGTTTTATAATCCCTTTTATAATCCCCATCAAGCACCATCTTGCTGTGATCTTGTTCCCATGACTGACTGGCATGCAATACCAGACTCAACCGCTGTAATGGTGAAGGAGCCTTCCCCCTCTTCTAGTAGAAATACATCCATAGCCCCTTTATACCAGCTTGTTCTTGCTCTAGCGTTGTCCTTTACCTTATGTGGCTCTTTTCTAAGGTTTAACCTTCTTATTTGTTACAGAGAAGAAATATATCAACTCTCACCTTTTGTTTAGCTGGACTAAACAAGGCAAGCTTTTAAGATCCTTCAGAGGAGATCACCTCTCCATCCCCACAATCATGCTGGTAATCCAAAGGAGCAGGCAGGATCGCCAGCTACAGCTGTCCAGGAGTCACAGATTAATCACAGACCCTGGAGTGGAGATGGGGAGCACTCTAGATTCCCCCACCAGGTCCGGAAAGTTGTTTCTCAGGAACTGTCAAATTCTAAATCTAAGTTATTTCAGTTTATGCCAAAAAAAATGTGGCTCTTTAATGGAAAGCATGTTCTCTTGGCACTGAGTGAGTGGGGGAAGGCTTCCACACAATTAACAACTGAGTGCAAAACTGCAGAAAGCTTGTGCCTTGAATAAACTCTTGGGAAGATACCAAACCTATGTACTTGTCAGTCTATACACTGATTGCAATCTTAAGTACGTGCCCCTCTACACCCAGTTGCAGCTGGCATCGGGATTTGCTGAACAGCAGCACCACCCCAGGTTTAAGCTTAAACTCTCCTCGGAAACTGGGCTGCTTCCAAGATTTCGCTAAGTACATACTGTGTTGCAACCCTAATTCCCTCTCACCAGAGACTGTACCGACCTTTCTAGTAACTTCAGAGTTCAACTCTCTCTGCCCTGATACATTGCTGCTCTTAGATCCCACGTACATTTGGTTTCTGACTGCTCTACGGTGTCCGAGTGCAGTGGGAATGGCACACACTGGAGTGTGCTATTATCCCCACATCACGTTCCTGCGTGGTGAGAACTAGCTCACAGCCCATCACCAGGTTACTCCAGATCCTTCCTCAATGGATTTAACCTGGCAGCTTATCACTCACTATCACAAAGTCCCTATGTACCTCAGTCAGATCCTGGGTTTTACTGCCCTTGATTAGAGGGATATTCTCAGCTCAGGCAAACAGGAAACTTCATTAATAACTCCTCTTCGTTGATAAAACCAATCATTTTGTCTTTACCTCTTATTCTTTAACTAGTTACACAGCCATATAAGGAATCCCTTTTATCCCACTGCCGCTTACTACCGATAATTTGTGGTTTGTAAGACATGACTTCCCTTCACAACAGCTCTGCGAGGCCTCCTAACACACAGCATCCCTCAGTGGCTCTAGCTAGTGCAGTCCTTATCTGCCAGGGGCTGTGCAGTTTTCAGAATCACATCCCAGTATAGCATCTTCCCCACCCCATTTAGTTACTACTGAGTAACCAATCTGCTGTTACTACTATGTGCCCTGTCCCTGCTGCCTCTTCCACAGTGGAAGAGCCACAAGTCACAGCCACTCTCACAAACTCCTCTGGAGGAACTCTCACACTACAGTTCCCCCCATTGAGAAAGTTACCTAAGGAAAAGGATCTAACGAGCAGAAATCATCACTTCCAGCAGCCTGGACCAATGAACGGTGTATGTGCATGAACCACCACCACCTGATGCACCAACTCAGCTCTCCCAAGGTGTCCCAGAGTGACACGGCCCGGTACTGAAGATGCAGTGTCACACACCCTGACAGCTTCATCCTCTCCCACAGGGCTGCATCGTTTCTGAAGTTGTACGAGTTTGCTCCTCTTTGACCTAACAGTCCTTATCCTTTAGCTCTGACATAAGGATTTATGCTTTAAAATTCAAAACCAAAGGATCATGTAGTGACAGGTGTCAAAGAGACGAGAGGAGCAGAGATGGTAGTTGTGGAGATGTTCCTCCATGGTGGCCTCCACCTGCCCAGCCCCTTGCCACAGGCACCCGCCTTTGCATGGCCCCCATGGCTGTACCGGTACAGAGGCCTGTGGGCCGACACGGGGAACTGATCACACTTGAGAACCATTAGAGGGGGAGATTTTTTAAATCCAGTTCCATTCCCTGATTCAGTTCATGGTACAGCCCTACAGACAGCAACATGGGCACAACCAAGCAGACAGAAATACAGGTTACTGGAGCAGGCGTCTTGTGTCACTCTTGCCACCGAGAGGTGTCCCGACAACAGACGGTGGTGGGATCTCTAGAGTCCAAGCATGAGACTTGGCTCATGGTCGATCACACCAACAGCAGGTGAAGTAGACTGAAAACAGCAAGGTTATTTCCCAAAGGAGTCTGGGCAGAGGAGCTCGGTGGGGTTATAATTGCAGTATCTCCAGTCCATTCTCACCGCCATTACTTGCATGCTGACTACACACATCAGCCTCAAATCCTGACCCCCTCTGCCAAAAGCTGACGGCACCATTACAGGATATAGCCTTGTATGGACATTCAAAATGTACTTGTTCGAACCAATTATAAACCATGTTGTAACTTTCAGCACACCTCCTCTGCACCCCACAGAAACAAAGCCATGCAAGCCATTGCCTACCTTAGTATGGAAAGCCCCACGTGCTTTAAAGGGAGGCTGAGGAGCATAATGAACACATTGCAGCAAGGCAGCACTTTCTGAAATCACGTTAACTAACCTTGCATTACACTTTTCCCTTCCAGAACACCTTAAAGATTCAGACAGCTCATAAAGTCCAACAATGCATTTGGCATTGATTTTCTTACTCAAAAGCACTCTTACAGAATGCTTTCTGCTCTGCTAAAGCTGCACTGAGACCTTCATTTAAACAGTGGGGGCTCTAATGCAGCGCTGAAGGATAATTTTACATCACTAAGGTTTCTTTTCTTTTTTTAAATCAAGAATTTATCATTGCTAACCTTGGGCTTTTTATTTCTTCATAAGAACTCTTCTAATAATATTGAGAGGAGGAATAAATTAATGGCACTGTGTTTGCTAAAAGGATTTACGGATGAGTACATTCTAATTCCAGCTGCAGTAGGTTTATGAAAATAGATTTGCTGAAGGATGTTTGCGTCTAACTTTTCCTTTGATATCCTTTCGCCTCCATCTAGAGAAAGAAACTGGACAATAGTCTAACAGTCCTTCCCAAGTGACAGGCAGCTTTCTTTGCTGAATAGTTTTTTCTCGTGGATCCAAAAGGGCACCTTGTAATACAAAAGCACTGCCCCTCCACCTCCGTCCATCCAGAGAGGGGAAGGACCTTCAGAGAGGGCTCATGTAACAGGTGGTCAACAAGATGGTGCCAAGTAGAACAAGAACAGGCATGGATGGTCCAGAAAATTTACCTTCACACTCTGCCTTTTATAGCTGTAATTCATTGAGTTGTCAGAAAAACAAATGTTTTCGTGAAGCTTAACAACTTTAAATTCTGTCCCAGCAGGGCTGTCAAACCGTGCTTGCAGCCCGAAGATGTTACGATGACAAGTTCATGCAACTTTGCAGGAATTTCCTAATTACAGGATACTGTTTTAAAATAACCTTAATCCAATTTTATTGGCTAGTGTTTTCATTCCACTGATGGGATCTGTCATTTTCATACATCTGGGGAATATTAAAGATTTTTTGGGAACCTATGCAAGCAGTTGCCTTCCACTTCCCTCCCTATTTATTCCAGATAAATAGAAGATTTAACGGAACAGCTGGGGTTTGGAGATGGTGATTTTTCTGTAAAAGGGAAAAAAGGTTTTCATCACTGAATTACAACAGTTATCAGTTCTGAGGCATTTCATAAACACCTAAATAAGGATATCAGTGAGAAAAACCGGTGCTACAAGGCAGGCTTTCAGCGGCTAGGAGTCTTCATCAGCACGGTTTTCTATGTCATCTTCAATCATAAAAGTTGGTCCACAGTCTTCCGTTTACCAGCCTTTGTTTCACTAAAATTAAGACAAAAGCATGGGACCATTTTTGCACAAAAGCTGTAGTGACTAACTGTACAGGTATATGTTTGGAGTGACATAAGCACTCCCCACAAACCCAGACGGTGTTTTTGATGTAGCCATTTCAGTGTGGATGAAATAATTTCATCTAAGTCAGAACGGAAAAGAAGTCTTGACATTGCAAAAGGGCTCTGAAACAATATTCCAAACTCCAAAAATCAAACTATTCCGGCTAGCAGAATATCCTTTGCCCAGTTACATATGACTGACCACAGGAACTGGCACTTCTTTGTCTATTTTGTTACATCAGTCTCACGTATCCAAATGCCCCCATGGACATGCTGTCACCGAGTTTAACGAGATGATTACAAAGGACTGTGCTAGGGCAGCTAAGGAAGCTGTGCTCCCAGAGCTGGAAGTCCCCCGCTCCTCAGCTGGGACAGTGGCTGACCCCTACACATTCCTACTCCATTACAAAGCAGAGCAGTATGGGTCTGACCTCACGCAGGAGGAGGAATAGGAAAAGGACTTGAGCCTGCAGTCATGTTGCTTTGGGTCTCACCAGGAAAGAAAAAAAAAAAGTAAGAGCCCTTGTGCTTTTGCCTTTGGGCAATTTGTTTCTTTTTGCGAACAAAACAGGTTTGAATGGAGAGGCAGCAGATAAAGAGCAAAGACAAGAGCTTACAGATTTCTTAGAGGCCAGTCAGGAACAACACATACGAGCAAAGCTGCAGTCCTTATGGGCATCCTACCGAGCAGCATCATTTACTCAATGCCTAGTGAGGAGAAACAGGGTTCTACTTACACAGCAACTCCTGTGGAACACCCACAATAACAGGGGCTTCAGTTACAACATATTATTCTAACCCCAAGAATCCCACATTTGCAAGCCAAGACTTTGAAGGAGATGAAACTGATGGAAGGGATCCCTGAGAGTGTTAGCATGGCTTTTTGGTGGATGCTTACAATCAGGAAAGCTAGAAGCTCTCTCTGCAAGATGTAAATGTGCATTAACAGAGCAAAAATATTCCTTCAAATCCCACATGTAATAATCGTGTGCTCTACAATCACTATCCAACATTCCTTTAGTTTGCTGAGAACCAAAACACACAGCAAGCAGGCACCACACGGTCTGAAACTGCAGTTTCCGTTGTACCTTCCCACAGGAGCTCTTCCAACAGCAGAGAGGAACAAATTAACAGGAGAGGCTGTCCAGAGACGCCTCCTCAGAGACGTAGGACAAACACTTGGAAAAGCAGCAGTGTTCTTCAGGATCATTTAAAGTGCTTCAGGTCATGACAAAAAGACATCAGACCTTAAAATAAGGACATGTTACAAAGCATCTTGCTCCCCTTTTGCTCCACAGCTCAAGCTGTGGTTTTACATTCAGCAGCAGGGACAGCGAGGCTGAGCAGCCCTCTCCGTGTCCCGGTCTCCTATGCCAGTTCCTGTCCCGACACTGCCATCTGAGCATGCCGGTTCAGTGATCACACAAGCCACACCTGTTTACAAGATAACCACACTTTACTCCTCCTGATTTCTTCTGGTGTTATGAAACGGTGTTAGGTGGGGGTTTTTTTAAGCATACATACAATTTGTGTCAAGCTAGAGAGAAAGTACACTTGAATGTACATGCAAAAAGTGGTAACATTTAAGGTTATTTTAGTAACTCATGTTTTAACTGTATCAGATAAATAGATGTTTAAGCTCACCTGGACGTGATTTGCATTTTAAAACAGTTCCATCAAAGAGGAGGGTTTGTCTGCAGGGAAGGAAGTGAACTTGTCTGAAGTCCATGATAATCAGCTCTTGGAACTAGCAGTCACCACCACCTCGCTCCTGCTCTTTTCTTCATGGATGGACTTATTTTACATTTTTACCCTGCTTTTTCAATTCCCAACTTGATTTCAGTTGGTCGTTAACATTCAGAAACTGAAACAGCCGCTCTGTACGCCTTTATGTACCCACCTATGATGTCACGGTCATTGAAAGATGCTTTACCACTTCAAATTCTGTTTCTGAGCGCTCAGTCAGCGAGTGACCTCTACAAATTCAGTCGATGACTTTAAAACTTCAGCAGGATACGTGGACCATTTAATGAGCATAGGTCTCATTAAGAGAGCTGCCACTATTTGAATATGCTGGACCACAACCAAAAATCCTGCTTAAGTACGACATGAAAGATTTGAGTTTCAATTAATTTTTTTTTAATAATAGATATTTATGCAGCCTGCTCTGAATGCAATACAAACATTCTTTAATGAAAAAGTGCTTTATATAGAAAAATCCATCGGAACAATACCACAGGCAGGCAGCCAGCCACAGACTTGGCATATATCTTGGCAGAGGTCAGCAACCCTGACACTGCTGCGTGTTGGTAAAGCTCCTTAGTTTGATCCCTCTACTCTAGAAAATCTGCCAGGTTTTTGCATAATTCCCCCTTCTCTCCCAAGCATGCTGCCCTCATTCTCACTCCCTTGGTTAATTTTACGTCAGCCTCCAAGAGAAACAATGGCAAAACACCAGTGGGCCGCAGCTCGCTGCGATCACTGCTTCGAAGTCCCCGCAATTAGCAGTTGGCAAAAAGTTCCGCTCTGGCATCAAATCCTTTGGTTAATGTAATCTTCTAAGGTACAAGGGAAATAGTAAAGTTGTCCAGGATGCTCCTCTAAGACTTGCAGCAGCTATCCTTAGGATTAAGAAATCCAAGTTCAAACACAACATCTTAGTTGGGGGTGTGGGGTGTCACTTTTACACCTGCCTATCACAATTTTGATTGCAGTGCCCTAAAGTGTACTTCACCAAAAGCTTCTCCACAATGCTGTCACCACACAGAGCAAGGCATGAGCCAGTTATCTTATTGGAAGACTGATTCTTCTTTATCAGCCAGAAGAAAACAGCTTGCTCCACAAGGCCTGGGTGGTTTAAGCTATGCAAGGTGGAAGACCGCAATAACTCTTGCACTGAATTAATTTTTAACTTATTAAAGAAGCCTTTAACCCTTCATGTAAACATATTTAGGGTACATGCAAGATTCTGTATTGTGTGCATACATACAAGGATGCAGACGGATGCAATTGCTGGGCACACACAGTGAGTGACAGGATTCAGCATCCACCTGGATTGAGACAAGTTCAAGCTTTAAAAAACACCCAAACCAAACAAACCCCCTAAACATGCCTCATTCTGTTCTGCTGCAGAGGGGATATTCGGCCTGGCTACCCACAGCCTGACATACAGACATCACGGCCCACTTCCAAAGGAGAGCAGAGGTAACGGGCAAAGGTTGATGTGGAGAAGGTGGTAGTGATTTACGACACACTGACAGCATATGACTTTGAGAGGTGAGAAGACGGCATTCAACACTCCCAGTCTCTCTTTAGCAGAGGTCTCAGGGAACAGGACATTTACTTCTCTGACCACTCCAACAAGGCTGGGTTTCTCTGGGTGAAAAGGACAGAAAAGGTTCAATTTTAGCCATGCCTGTCTTGAAAGTGTGTTTAATATCAGTCCTGTTAGCCTCTAAAGACCAAAATGAGGAGTCTTGGTGGGGCCAAAAGGTGGCAGAGCATTCCATGAATATGAAGGCAATGTATTGGGGCAATATCCAATACTGAGATACAGTACTGATACAGTCTTTTTGTTGATGCCGGAAAAAATTTACATTTTTCAAGGGTTCCAAGGGAGATGGTCGCTAAAATCAGACAATTGAACTTTTCCACAACCCTAGAGAAGCTCTGATTCAGGGAAGAGCCCTTCCCCTCTGCTGGAAGGCTGGGCAGCACATGAGCCACATTCCCAGCAGCCAGGCAGCTTGCAGGAAGCACAGCTCTGGCTAAAAAGACTGGAATGTCTAATTCCATGAGCTTTTTTGGAAATCAAGGGGGGGGTGGATATCAGTCATAGTTAAAATTCCCAAACAGATGAGCTCTACAGGATTAAAATGACTCAAAGCTGGGTTCATATGTGCAATCAGTATAAAAATAATAAAGAAGGGATGGTCCGGGAACTAGAACGAAGGGCAGGATTCATCGGATCCCAGCTCTTCCCACTTTACAGCCCGTTCATCTTTATCCTGGGCAAGTCTCCTCTTCTCCAAACCCAGGTTTTTCTGTCCATTCAATGCTATGATACCCCACTTATCTCAGCGCAGAAAGGTCACACCTAACACTAACAAGTTGTCACCTCCACTGCAATATTTAGCACGGGGACTCTCTCCTGACAGACATGGCAGCAATCGGATCAGTTATACATCAGGGTCATTAGTAATAGGAGAGCAAGCATGGGCAGGGTTTCTTTCGCTATTTAAATATATTAATCTTCTAGACATACTGAATTCAGGCAGACCAGCAAGCTTCTCCCCCATGACAAATACATTCACTTCCTCTTCCCCTTTTTAAGGATTTTAAGCATACAAGACAGACCACGGGAACATATTCCGATTAACAAGGGGTTTATTATAGGAAAGTAGGAAGATTAAATCCAAGCACTGTTCCAGTCAATTAAATACTATTATTAGTGATGCTCACACATTAAATTTTTGAAAGGTTCAACTGTGTAAGGTGCAGAGCAAAGGAGCGAATCTCTCAGCACCTCACAACAGCATAGGGCAGCTTGCAGAACTGTGGCCATGAAGACCTGCAAATGGGTTAGGGCAAGCTGTATCCCCACCGGAATCACCATTCGGTTTAATCAGCTGAGCACTGTAATAAGATTAGAGGTGATTGGGTTGAGTAGTGGGATTAAACCCATCCACTAATCCCCAGAATTTACTATTCACAGCTCAAATGCATTAGCCCTTCAGAGCAGAAAGGGCTTCATCCTCCTCCTGAAAGATGCAACAGTCAGAAGCCGTGTGAAATATCCAGTAAAGGAAAGTGATCTTTAACAGCATCATTAAATGAACACCATGGATTCCTGCCTGCAGAGCATGTCGCACAGCTCAGTGCCCCAGATGAGCTCTTTACCAGCAAATAGCCCCCACACCAGAAGACTGCCCAGAAGAAGAGTGAGGGTTTGCCTCCAACCTGTTAAAACTAACCAGAACAGGCTGCTGTTGGGAGGGGAATCTGTCCATACAAGAAAACTACAAAATGAGAGTAAAAACAGAAAAACTAGGGAGCATTCAGGAAAATTTGCTGCAGGCTCTGAAGAAAGAGGTGGCAAGGCACTATCTAGAATAGCGAGCTATTCGAAGTAATTCTGTGTTACAGCATGGCAGTAGGTGGATAAGACAAATACCAAAATGTGAAGAACCAGCAGGAAGGTATCTTCGTAGGGATGTTGAAAAATTGTACAAACACAAGAACCTGTTCTGAGATGGGGAAGAAGAGTGAATGGTTACATGATAGGTGAACCAGCAAAAAGTGATGAGCCAAAAATAGCTACCAAGAACACCTTCAGGCTGTTCATTCAGCCCTTATCAAAACCCCTTCCAGTTACTTCACTAAACTATTTATGCCAATATACATCAACCCCCTGCCCCCGCCCCTTTCCTGAACAGGAAAGGTTTAGCATCTTTTTGGGATGCCATCCAAGCACACATTTCCTGTAGGCAACTGCCTGCTCTCTATTCCCTCTCTGATAAGCCACTAGTTAGTGATCAGACTATGGACTAATTTCCATGGGCACTTCACATACTAAATTTTCCTCAATTCTCCAATTATAAATATTCATTGTACTTTCAAAATATCAGAGAGCCTCAGACTACCTGGAGCAGAAGAATCATGCAGGTTCCCCAAAAACAGCTGGTTTTATTTTTGCAACTAGACTGGCAGGGGGAAAAAAAAAACAACCAAACAAAACCACACACACACAAAAAGCCAAACAAACAACAAATTAAGTCTGAAGATTTACAGAGGAATCAAGCTGATGAAAAATCCAACCTCTCTAAACAGAGATCAAAAAGATCTCCAGAGGGACAGCTGTATATACCAGCATTCTGCATTGCCCAATTTCCTTAATCTTCTTGCAACACCGTGCTCCATTTTTGGCCTGAACTGCAGAGTCCTGATAAGGCTAGGACGACAGGCTGCTAACAGAACAGGTAGGAAACACATTTCCAAGAAACCCACTTGGTCTGCTGTTGACCTTTCATCAATGAAATCTTAATGCGATCAACTTTCATTTGGCTGGTGGATTGAGTGGGTGACCACTGACCTAAGAGCCTTTCTAAGGACACCAACAGTTTGAAGTTTCAGGAACTAGCAGAGCTCTTGCCTCTACATGAGTCACTGAGGTTAAGGAGGCCGTTTGGGGCCCTTTTGTGCTCTGGAGACTGGGAAAGCAGTTCCTCTAACATAGTTATTGCTGAGACATATCAGAAAATGCACTTAGCGTGCAGGCTTTTTACCTTAAATCAAGGGTTTATCCTAAGTGTTAAAGATGCCTCCAATACTGCACTTCCTGCAAGCTCAGAGAAAGAACCAGAGACACTGAGTACAAGCAGCTTCCCCAAAGCCCTGTAAAACGGGGTCAGAACCCAGATTGCCTCCCATTTTCTGGACATTTCCCACGTACCTGTGCCTTAAGTTCAGTCTATAAGGCCCAGAGCAGGATAAAATGACTGGATCACACAGACTTTCCACGTTATGGTTTTCAGGGTGTAATTAGGGACAAGGTTCAGAGAGCATGCAGACTGCAGGACTGAAGTTCAGGACTCCATCAGCACCTCCTTCTGCAGCACACACTCCTATTGTCATAATGGCAGTAAGCACACGGCTGTGCTGTTCCTCCAGCAGCCAGCCAAATCCAGCCCTGGGCACAACCACAGAGCCCATCGCATCCAGAGAAGGGCACGGACCACTCAAACACACATTCTTGCACACAGCAAGCCTCATGAGGGAGGAATTAAAAATATGACACATTATCATGTTGTACGGTTACAGAGGCTGTCACAGGACAGCTGCTCAACACCACAGAGAAATGGAAACTGTCACCTTAAAGGACAAGGTGCTGTCCACATCAATTGTTTATTCCAGTTTCATCCGGATATTCACCAGATCAAGCCTCGAGGACAATGCTCTCCACATCCCATGCAGCTGCCGTGGATGGTCCTCCGTGCCCTTCCAAGCATTTCTGAACTCACATTCAAATGCATACTGTGAAGGTAAAACGTCAGTAAAACACACAAGCCCTGGCCTATCCTTCCAGCCCATCTTTCCCTGCACGCCAAACCTCAGCACCAGGCCTATGTCACTCCAGAGAGTGCAACATTTCCCCTGCAGGACAAGGGGTCCAGATCTGGCACCCAGCACCTGAGCACAAGGGGAATCACAGAGCAATCAGCCTGGATGTCACAACTTCAGTAGGTCGTTCAGAGCCCCAGCATTTTCACTCTGATCAGCAGCGTGTGCTCAGACATACCAAGTCAGTGGTGAGTGGGAATTTTATCTATTTATTTATTTATTACGAATAATTTTCAAATTGCATCTCTAACATTTACAACTTTCTTTCCTTTTCAGCTGGTCCAAGACCTGACTTACATCGCTACCTGTGCTGTTCACCCCCTGTATCTCATTCAGGCTGAGCAGTGATTGGTTGTTTACATGACAAAAACAAACGGCACTCTAACAAAATAGAGGACCCTTGACAGTGAGGATAAACCCTATTTTGCAATTTGGAAACTGCAGCACCAAAACCACTTAGCTAATTCCAGGCCGGGATGCTTAGAGGAGAGAGTTGGGAGTCCATTCCAACCTTTCTCAGCTAATCACCACAATACTACAGGAAGCAATTAGTCAGAAACTAACAGACAATTGACATTAAAAAAAAAATAAAGACCAACAACAAAAACCCTTCTTTTCAATGAAGCTACTCTAATGCCACAGTAACAGCTTCAGAACATGTATTCTTCACCCGTCACACTGTCATGAGTACTGCGTAGCACAAAGGCACAGGGAAATGGGCAAGGCGTAGAAAGAGACCAGTTAACAACACAGAAGCAAGGTCACAGCCAACTGGGACACACCCAACAAGAGTATATTAAAGGGAAGGGTTAGAGAATAGAAAATGTAAGGAAAAATGGAAGGTGTAGGAGGAGTTAGGCAGGAAAGAGATGGGAACAAGACAGCCAGAAGGGAAAGGCTGCAAAAAAACAATCTAGTATTAACAGTCAGACTGAAGAAGAGCTGCTGCAGTTCCCACCGGCAGGTTTCTGCCTAAGAGTTCATTACTTATCCTGAGCTTATTTGGCAGAAGTGAGGCAGAGCCACAACCCCAGCACAGTTCTAGACAGCAAAGCAAATCCAAATTTCTTCCAGAAGGCCACTAAATTTGCTAGAGAGGCTTCCCTCCCCATCACCCCCAGCTGAGCTAGCACTGAGGTCAGATCCTCCCCCGGTAAAGTTAACAAGCTCCAGCAACCCCATCTCCTCCCCCTCAGAGTTCCTCTCTGCAGAGGAGGGGAGGAACCGCACAAGGCACGCATTCATCCCAGCCTACTTCTAACCTACTTCTCCTGGAAATGGAATGACCAGAATGAGGAGTTTGGTCACAGTCCAACCTATATTTTTTTGCAATTTGGTAATATATACATGATCCTGCATGCAGAACGAGGCAAGCAGAGGCGCACGCTGACACTGAAAGGTGGCCCTTGCACTGCACGTTTAGCGCTGACAGGTCATACGCCCGGGCATCCCTGCGCTGGTGTGTAGGAGGGGAGGAGGTTTGCTGTGCATCTCACTCCAGCTATCGTTGGACTCTGAACCGGACAACCGCCTGACAGCTCCATACAAGACCCCAGGTTGTCCTGGCATCTTCCCTTCTCCCAGCCACGAGTGACTGCAGAGAGGAGCTACATGGAGCCAGAGGGCAGCAGCAATTCAGAAAGCTTTGCTTCTCCTTTAATTGAACTCAGTGTCCTCATCTTTGCTAGTCTGCTCTCTCTTCTCATGTGGCCAATCTTTCTGGCCCTCCACCATCCCCAATTTTGAGAACCATTGCTTTAAAAAGCCTCCTCACAGCTATGGTGCCAAATACTACTGCCCCTTCCTTCCCCAGACCCCTGAGATCATACCCTGGGGAGCCAAGGTAGGTCACAGCCCTGCATGCTGCACCTTTACAGCACGAGACCTTATTCTAGAGTAACGAACCCATGCTGCTACAAAAAATATGGCAGAGGTGCCCTCACAGGTGGCCTCGGCTCTTGACTTCAGCAATCCCTCTAGTAAGGCTCTCGGATACCAGGCAGAGTACCCAACAGCAGCAGAACATGCACACGCGTCGGATCAGCAGAGCTCTCAGTTGCCTGAAAACAGCAGCGTGCACCTGGAAAGGTACTGTGGCCCGATGCTGCCCCAGCAATAGCTCAAGAGATAACAGAATTTATCTGGTCCAAGGCAAGTTTTCCCACTGAAACACAGCCTATGTTGTGCAGAGGCCAAGCATCACCTTTCCCTGACACGCATTTGAGACCTCTCCGTTCTGCTTCCAGTGCTCGTGTTCCTCTGACACTAAAAGACATTTACATACTTAATGTTGCAGTAGCTGCCAGAGGATGAAATAACACCCCGACAGCAGAATTACTACAAAGAACACATTCAAAATCCACGCAGAAGGCAAAGGTTGCTCAACAGAGGTCAAAGTACCCTGGGATCGCCCATATCATTTAGGGACAAGGCTAGAGGTGAGCAGTAAAAGCACAAAGAGCATAGTACAATGCAGACATCCAGAGCTAACAGGAATAGGCCACTGTTTCTTCAGAAAACCTAGATAAAACAGTCAGTGTCAACTTTCACCAGAACAATATTTCCGGACAGAAACCGGAGACATCATTTGGCTTGCTCTGACGATAACATACCCTGGGTAAAAACGTACAGCAGGAATGGTCAGTGAGAGCTTGCTTTGGTTTCAAAGCTACCAACCATCACCCTGAAAAATGCAGGATGGTGCCAGGCAAAGCAAGACACAAATACACCTGATAATATCCACAAAAAGTTTATTACCAGCTCTTCAAGACAGGAAGTAGAGGAGGATCCTTTGGAGACTGAAAACAACCATAAATTATTAAACTTGTCAGAACTTAACCGTGACTTTAAAGTTCACCAGAAAACCACATGGAGACACAAAGTCTTGGGAGACAGAGATGCCTCCAGCCAAGAGACAAGCCCTACAGCACCGTACTCCAAGTTGCAGATGCTATATGCAGACTGGAAGTATCCATCAGGTACGTGCAAAGAGCACGTCAAAAGCAGAAAGCAGGCTACAGCACAGAGCCAACCCAGGACAGATTTGCAAGACCCTGCAGCTTATTAGCCGAAGTACAGCAGCAGATTAACACAATGAGATTGGATGTGCTAGCTTGAGGCCCAAGGCAGTCATGAAAATCTCTGCACTGGGCTCTCCTGTATTTTGGGTTTTCAAGATTAGCCCAAGGAAAGTCAACTCAGCTCTCCGTGTAACTCCTGGTATAAAAATATCCCATCTTCTGTCAAACAATACATAGCTAAACCTTGTTATAGGCTGTGTCACACTCCCTTCAACTATGGTCTTATGTCCATGGTCCACATGTTTTAAGACAAAGTATTAAAGTTCTCCTGGAAGATAAAGAAAATAAATCATGGTTAAGCTGGGAGAAGGATTGTTAGATTAATGCACACCATTAACTAACACTCATGAAAAAGGCATGGAAAAAAGGAGGGGGAAGGAAATGTGTAAAAAGGGAAATAGTACTTCTTTTCAGAGAAGAGATGTTAATTTAAGAAGTGGGGGAGGCAAGGAGGAATTCAGCCAGATGAGCCAGGGTGCTCATGATGACAATGGGTACTGTTTACTTACGATACTAAAACTACTCACATTTGGGTATTTGTTAAAGCACATCTTAGAATTATTCTTAAAATCACTTTTCCCCCCACATTTAGTGGTAATGGCACAGATTAACAATGCAATCTAGCTGTCCAGTACAGAAGTGTAAAGAAACAGGCACTATACAAACTGCAGGCTGAACTTATCTTGAGTCAAGACAGGTCTGTCACTTCAAATCTTGCCTTCCTAAATGCCTTTAGGAAAGCAGTCTTATTGATCTGGTGGTGTTAAACTAAAGCATGCTGTAATTAAGGTTGCAGAAACAACATGTGTGATGCAAAGCATTAAGCTGATCTCACCAGAGCATCATCAGGTGCTCTCACGCGCTGAACTATGCAACAGCCTTCCTACCTTTTGAGGTTATTAAGGTGTTAACAAACCCGGTTTACTCTGTCTCTGAGAACAGACAGATACAGTTTTCATGGGAGATTCTTCACAGGGGGAAATACACCTCACTGACAAATAGCAGGGACCAGCTTATTATGAAAAAACCTCCACTTCTTTAGTATCTGCCTCTACCTGAGGTCTACAGTGGCAGAGAGAAATGATCTAATGAGGCTAACGTGATGCCATTCCCATCTTCCTACTGATCTCATCGCTTGAGTGTCCTCACCTCCCAGTGCTGTCCAAAACTGCCCTGATTAACCTATTCCACTGGTCTGTCATTACTTTTCCCTAATACGTAGCCTGAATCTTCATGGGTGAGATTTAAACCTTTTACTGCCTGCAAAAGGATTCAACCAACCAGGTAAGAACAGGGAACAAGAACCTGACAGAAGCAGCCAACTCCCGTGGTCAGCTGGCGAGTCCCAGTTTTACTGGTTCGGTTCCTCACTGATCATATGCTCGCACCATACCATCAGGATAAACAGTTTGAATGAATAAGCACTTCCAGATTCATGCTGGCTTCTGCAGGTCTATAAAAGGCAACGACATGGAAAAAGTACCAAAGAAAGCATTACTTGTGCTCTTTTCCAGCAGAAATGACCAGGAATATGAACGGATAGCAAGGTCAAAACAATCAAGGAGCTATGTAGCCATGTGCACTGAAGCTATGGATGAGAATGTCTTGGCACAAAATACTGTGGGAAATAAAAATAAATGGGTTAAAAGAATAAACTCAATGGATTCACGAAAAAGTAGTCAACTGAAGGCTGCTAAATACGAGGACGCTGCTTCAGGAAAGTGTGCAGCCACAGACGCCTGGAGGCAGAGAAGTGTTGTTGGGATGTACTACTATGCACACGCCCTGCTCTTTCATTCGCAAGATTTCTGTTCTCTGCCACTACTAGAAACAGGACCTGAGTTTCACTCAGGGTGGCTGTCCCACATGCCAGGGTGTGGGAACGTCGCAGCTGGGCAAACACGTTAAGATGCATCTTTGACTGGATCCAGCTACATCCAGCCACCCAGATTTATTAACCTGGTGCTAGCAGTGGCAGTGCCAAAGGCGGCAGAGGAGCTGGTCCCAGAGGTACAGAAGGGCACTTGTGTTTCAGGAGCGGGTCACCTACAGAGAAGGTGGGAACTGCACGTTCACACTTGGCCATTCAACCAGATCCAAATAAATCACTACCTCTGGGCTACTGCTATCCACCCCTCCCTCAGTACCACCAGACCCTTCATCCTGGCTTTGAAAATCCTTCCCAACAAGATGTGAAATGTGATCTCAGCCTATTCTTATGTAAAAAAACAACCCCAGAGAGTTAGCCCCAGCTCAGTGCAGAGTTAATCACCGTTGCACCTAACCAGGCTTACGGAAGTTTGTGTCCCCACATGAAAACGATGAGCGCATGTTCTTAAATAGGCAGGTATTAGAAATACGAGTCACGACAGGCATCCTTCCTAGAAACAGGCATGTAAAGCTCTGGAGACATAACAGTGCTGCTTAAAAGGGGAAAACCACTTCAAATCAGTTGAGGATTTACTGCTTTTTAAATAGGAACAGGATGTAACAATCTTGCCTGCTGACAGGAGACAAATGTAGACTTCCCATCTGAAAAACAACCAGTTTTGAGAAAAACTGTCCCAATTGCAACAGAACAGGGCTCTCCTAGAGAGGTTACACAATTAGAGCCATCGGAAGTTCAGGATGAATAAGTACCACAAGCAGTTAAACACCAGCAGAAGGTTTTATCTCACTCATCAGCCAGATTGAGCTCTGTGGTCTGAGCTCCTCAGAGGCAAACCAAGAGCTCTCGATGCACAGTATGGCCATTCTGACCGCGGCAACAACAGCAAAGCTATCTCTGCCCAAACCACCAGGTCTTCTGCTAAGGGCAGTAACAGGCTCCCTGAGAGACAGTATGCAGCTCAACGTCAGGGTTAGAAGCTGTGGCACCTTCCTCTTGTGAAGTAGGTGTGATAGCACCACGCTAACTCAGTGGCTTGCAACCCCCACCCGTAAGGCATGCCAAGAAGCGTATAGGCACCATCAGACGTGCAAGACATCTGGCTGGAGCAGAGTTTAAAATTAAGAAAAAAAAGACACAGCACTGACATAACACCGTGCTAGGATCTTGCAGGGAGACTGGTAGTGGTTCAGGGTTAGAGTTAGGGTTAGTGCTGGGTACAAGCTTCTTGCAACATCATTCTCGTAAGTCTACGAAAAAGGCTAATGTACACATTGACAGAAGAGCTGCGGGCTGTTGCACAAAGCAGCAGCACAGTGTTGGCTTTTCCCGTGCTTATCAGACACTGTTGACACTAAGTCACTGACACCTCTGTCCTTAAGTTGCCCCTTCAGGTTATTTTCTAGCCCCTCTCCTGGGCCAGGACACATGACCTGCAGAAAGATAACCTACGCAGAAGTGAATAGCTTACTCTGGGTTTAGTATGTTGAACTTACTCCTGGAGAACAGACAAAGTGGGGCTCTGGCAGGACCATCTCACCTTGCCTTAGAATTCTGATCATTAGGGGAACCGTGGCCCAAGTCCCGACACTCCACGAATAGCTTCCCAACAGAACAGCCGCACAAGGTCAGACCAAAAGAGGCCCACCTAGCCCAACACACTCTTCCCAGCAATGGTCAAGAGGTAACACCGGTGGATCGGTATGTCTCACCTCTTACTGACAACCCCAGAGCATATCTGCAATTTAGGGACTTTCCTAGGAAAAGGTGGCATCCTCATCAAGTGGGTACCATGGAGGAATTCTGCTCCTTCAGAAGGCTCTGCAACTGAAGATGTTGCCCCAGCCTGCTTTGTGCCAGTGCTCAGCCAGCTGACTCTTCGCCCTTCCCTCATCACAGCTTGCCATCTTGCTTTAGTACACTTGGAATGGTTTTTCCCGAGGCAGTGGGCCTGAACACGTAACAAAACATTCTGTACGCTTGGTCAGCACCTTGAATGCTATGTCCAGATTGAAGTACTTTACATGAGTTTTAATACACATTTTGCCTCTGAACACTTAGCTGTATAGGCTACGCATGCAAAGCAAGCAGAAGTAGTAAATCAAATCTGCCTACAGGTTTAAATACCAGGTAAACAGAACCATGTATTTTTGCACTCGTAATCCCAGTTCCCAGGCTGGCTCACTCTGCCTGCACTACTTGCAGCACTAGCACAAGATTGTAAGCACCAAGTTACCCAAAAGGAGCATGTGCTGCTTCTTTTGCTCTTAATTTTAAGCAGATTCTGAATAGATTTTGAGAGAACATTAGTCACTCTGCCTTGATCCTGCACAAAACAACAGTTTCTTGATGGAGAAACAGGAACGGGGACTATTTCTGCTGAAAGAGACTCAATTCAAGTTTGAAGGTACCATCAGATCAAGCAGGTACTGCCACAGGAACCCTGAAGAGCTTGCCACTGCTTTCAGAGAAAAAAATAGCATGCTCTTAGGAAAATGATCCTATAACTGAAAAAGGAATACACTGCTGCTTAGAATGGCTGTGACTCAGATATAGGCTCTACTTTTGCATCAGGTTTATTACACTAACAAATCCATTAAAGTGTCCGTTTATTTTTAACAAATCAGGCTATCCTTAACAGCATTTTTTGTTTGGTGCTTTCCATCATCTGCCCTTGACACCTGGGCCACATCAGCCAGTACCCACGTAAGTGCATCCCACTTTCCCTAGGATCCTGATTATTTTGCAAAATAGACTTCCCTGCTGTGCAAGAAAAGTCTGAAGTCTGAGCTGAGTAACCAGGGCCCCACTTCAAACAAAGTTACTCTGTTCACATGAGGGTTGTTAAAATGCACAGACATGAAGATCCAAATCACCTACACTAGAGACCACTCAAACTGGTAGTTTAATGCAGTACTTGCATAGCATCATCATTATTCACATCATGCATGTGGCCTGCTTCAGAACAGGCTCATTGTGAGTATCAGAATCACAATTTTGATCCAATATATTCAAAATGGGAAAGTGTCCCTAAATGCATTTAGTATTCTGTTTCTTATAAAAAGGCAATGAAAATTACAATATGACTTAGGAGTTGAGCAAGTTTCTTCTATTAGGAAGGAGTAACCAAGTGCGTTATAGTAAACAGCATCCTGAACAGCAGCCCATACCCATGCATCCTACTATATCCTCCGCCAGTTTGGAAACCTGTTCTCTCACTAGCCCAATAAAGACCTCTCTAAGTAAGAGATTTCTTAGAAAAAAAACACACCAAAATTAGAAAATCCCATATGACAAAAGCCCTAACACCTGCCCACTGCAGATTTTCAACACGTGAAGAGTCAATGTAGTACTGCAAGAACTTTTTTTGTATAAACACGTGTTCTGGCTAGTGTTGATACTACAGCAATTACAGCATAGCAGCTAACAGCAAACACCTAACATGGCTATGCTGTAGTGGCACCTTTTGCAACCAAATATATTCTTACAATACATATCAAAGGAAGAGGGCGTTCCAAGATGTGGCACACTGTTTCTTTGCACAAAACAATGCCTTTAATTAAATAAATGTGCTCATTGCTCCTTCTCTCATCTGACAGAAGCCCTTAAAGACCAAACTCTAAGCCAAAACTTTGTGTTTCAGTTAAAACACATACACCAGCAACTGAATTTCATTGTAAGGTCTTTTTGAGTTTTTAAAAGCATGTAATAAATAAGCTGTTGTACTAGGCATTTGGTCCTTCTTACGTATTTTATGTATTCTTTAGCCTTCAACAACAACAAACTAGGATTGTTTTTTTTTTTTAAAAAACAAATCTAAAAAAGGTTCCTTTTTTAAAGCTTTTTACAAATGAATATAGACAATGCTTTTCTGCATTCAAAGGGGCAGAGTGGGATTCCTTCAGAGGGTGAATAGCAAGCAACTCACGTCAAATTCAGGGAACTGTAAAGATAACTTTCAGAGACAGACAAAATTAAAAAACTAAATTATTCTAAATTCACTTAGGGACAACTAACTTCTATATGTCTGGATTGCATTTCCAATTTTTCAACCAAGGATCTGTAGGATCAGAAAGCTCCTGAAGTGCTGCAATTCACCTACGTGCATGCCAGGTTTCACAGAAAAAGAGTTTTTCGTTTTGAACTCAAGAATATTGTGACTGGGAAAGAAAACTCAACGTTCATTAGTTTAATGACATTCTGGAGCCAAATTTACTGTCAGCTGTTATGTAATCTTCCCTTTTGATTTCCCAAGGCAAGATGACATGTGCAGCCTGCCAAAGACAAACTTTCATATTACTTAACAGCTGGAATAATGTCTGTGACTGGGATTGAAGGCAAAAGAGTAAATTAGCTTTTAAATGAAAAATAATAATGGAATAGAAATTAACAATGGTCTCTGCTCGGCAGGGAAGTGTTGAGTTCTCCATGCTGAGTCACTAAGGAAAAGGTCAACAAGCAGAGCCCTTCTCAACCAACTGAGCACCAAGGAATTCTTGCCTTAATTACATGTGAACCGAATCAAGTTGAACAAATTTTTACAAATGAGACCTTCTACAAAAAAAAAAAGAAAAAAGGAAACTGAGAACTTGGTGCAAAAACCGCTGGCAAGAGGTCCCTTGACACGTTCATATCGGAAAATATTACTGTTGCCTCAAGACATCAAATCAAATATGCCCTCGTTTGTTTTACAATGAATTTGGGAACGACAGGATGCAAAGCTCTGTCAGCACACAAAAATTTGACTCTGAAACTGTTTAGAGACTGTCAGACTTGCTTGGCCAAGCTAGACAACACTAAGATTCTGAATATTGACAAGAAGTGTATTTCTAGATACCTCAATTGTAAACTTTTAAACATTTTGCTGTTCATAACAAAGTCATCCTCAGACAACAGCAGACCTTTAAAAGAAGAATCAAGACGGACGTGTGCATTTTCAGTGGCAGTGCTGTACCAAGCGCTTCTGCGAGTTCTGGTTACTCTCACTATTGCACTGGGTACCACTTCTAACTGGAAACATTTGCAGATTGGTCTCTCAGGTTGTGGGTGACTTAAGATTAAAGTGAATAAACCCACTTAATTCTGGCTGTAATTTTTTCAGAACACTAGAGACTCATTAACCAGTAGTGCAGTAATGAACATTTGTGCCGTAACTTGTTGCCTAGGAAACAAGGGACTGTATTTATCAAGCGTGAAATTAGCGTTAGAAAGCAGCTCCTATGGAAATTAAGTAGAAGCTATTGTAGCACTGTAGCTTCCAACTGAAATTTGAACAGTTGTGATGCCCTCCAAAAAGAAAGCAAATACTTGCGGGGGGGATCCTTCCTCTGTTGCAGAGGTGAGTCAGCAGTAGCTCTCACTGAAGTACTTACACTCACAGTGGTGTAAATTCAGGACAAATTAGTCAGTAATTTTGTAAGAACATGCCATGATTTAAACCGTGAGAGTCGAACTGAAGGTCTGGAGTGGAAGGGCAGGAAAGGACTCAGTTTCTGTACATTAGGACAATCTAACGTACTCACTTTATCTTCTTAATTTTCCCAAACACCTACTGCTACCTGAAGTTCAACACGCACCTTGCTGGAAGGCATATCTGCAGGTAGTCCAGCAGGAGGATTAAAGTGTTTCCGCTAATTAGACAGCGACGCTCTTAGCTCTTTTCCAACAGGGAAGCTTTGTGAACTTCCTTGCACTTGAGAACCATTTCTCCATCAAAACAGAAGAAATAGCTGAGCCTGCCCTGCTGAAGAATTTCACGGTTCGTCCTTGGCCCACCTCCAAGAGACTCAATGAAAAGCTCACATCAACTGTGAAATGAAAGACCTCTCAATTTCATCTCATTTCCATCATCCCTTGAAAGTTAATGTCATATGCTTAATTCAAGACACAGACACAAAAAGCTCTATCTCCTTGTGAGCCTTTCGTAGAGGACCTGCTTCTAAACCCTTCAACTTTTCCTGGGCATTCTTGCTGTCAACACTCTGCGCCTTTCCCGATCCCAGATGACTCTGAGTCCTGCTCTTCTTCAGTCGCTGAACCTACTTGCCTGTTTGGATTTGTACTGCCACCTGGCCAAATGCACCATCAGACAACAGAAGCTGTAATGGGGTTAGTTAAGAGAGGGAAAAACGAATAGCGACTTTCAAACCTTGGCAGGATGGTTAATTTTGCCAAGGCAGACCCGCTAGCTATGCCTGCTGTGATTAAAGAACACCCCATGAGCAAGACTCATTACAACACACCAGCTCCACCGGGAAAGCTATTCCCTAGCTCCATAAGCAATTCCTTATTATTAACCTGCTTGCTAAAAACCAAAGAAACTATGCAAAAGCCCCACACCTCCAAAGATACAAATCCCTCAGCAAAACAACACGCAGGAACACAGTCTATAAAGGTGGACAGGTAGGCTTGCAAAATACCACACAGAGCTGACAGCAATTTGAAAGCCTCCGCACATGCAAGCAGACATCACTGTGGATGAACACCACATACGCCCCAACAGCCCTAGATGTTTCTAGTTGAAAGCACACTGCATTAAATTGTACTCCTCCTTTCAAAGTCAACATATTATGGCTGTGGATGTCTCTCTACAGCTAGGAACCAGAATCATATGAACTGGCAGGAGCAAGGATTTCACTTTCCACCACCAGGTCTGAACTGGAGTAGCAGATAAACATCTGCATTGAATGTCTTTAGGAAAGTTATTTTCGGTTTCAGTAAGAATTATTATCCTAAGGTGAAGGTGAAGGAAACAAAGCTAGACTACAACATGACTGACGTTCAGGTTAAAAGGGTTTGCTTGTTTGACAAAGAGGGGCTAGGAGCGACTTCTCATGAATAAACCAAAAATTAAGACTGGCTGTAAGTCACACCAAACATCTGTGTTTCTTGCAACATGTAAGTGGAATACTGGTGCAGATGTGACCCCAAAGATCAGAGTTGAGAAAGTTATGATGCGTGCGACACGGATAGAGTTGTGGTGACACAAGCAATGAACTACAAGCAAGGTAGGAGCGCATTCACAGCTCATTAACTCCTCTGCGGTAACTGCCTATATGGAAACTCTTACCTCGCAGCACACACACGGCAGCCAGCTCCACTTCTGCTGAAGGGTCAAGCTCTGTTGCAATGTTATTTATCCACTATTCTAGCTGCCTGTGTAGGCCTGCCATGTAGAAAGAAAAGCCAATGTTGCTCTTAGCGTAACAGCTCAGGGTAGCAAGTATTGTAACATAAGCAAGATCAAACAACTTCCATCCTGTCCAACAACTGTTTGGCTTCAGTCAGAGATGTGCCAGATACTCTTTTTTTAAAGGAGGCAGCAACAAAATGAACACTTTTCCACAGACTTTCTTGTTTAAGGAAATGCCAACAGATGAAGCCGTTGCAGGCAAGATAATTGTCCGCAGATGGCATGCACAGAGAAGGACACGGAAAGTGATGTGACAGACTTGAGTCAGAATGGAGCATGGCGATCACAGCAGGTTCAAGATGCATCAGAAAGGACAGGAAGCAGCTATTACTGCTCCAGTTGTAGATTCTTATTTAATTGTGTGTTCTCCTCCAGAAAGGCAGCAATAATGACCAAACCACCCCTCTTCTCCACCTGCACTGCCATCACATCCTTATTTAACAAGCACATCACATCACTTTTAAGCCACAAAATCAGAACAGTGTCATGCCCACAGCTTCAGCTTAAGCAGAGCTGAGTTGTTTCTCTGTAGAAACAGCTGTAAGAGATGAAATCAAAGATCACCCAACCCAGAACCTCTTCCCTCCCCAGGGCCAACAGCAGATGCTCAGGGAACAAGAGCACCCAGCAACCTTATCAAGAATGCTGCTTCCAGCCCCCAGCAGCTCAGGTCATTGACCAAGGTGATGTTTGGCTAGTAATAGAATAACCCTTTAATCTTTTCTGACTAAAACCAGCATACCAGTCCACAACATTTCTCCAGTTCCTTTTTGTAGTGTACTGCAAGCGGCAAAAGCAAATGCAGGCTCATAATGTATGTTGGAGGCTGGCCACTAGCCAACACAGGTCAAACATCTCCATGCAGACAGCAGTGGTTAAACAGGGTTAAAGTTTAGCAAAAAGTAGAAGCAAGACTGACAATAACTTTATTCAGTAAAAGCAATGACCACATCCATGAAGTCTACCAAGAAGCTTAATGACAAATGCAAACAAGGACCACTCCCAAGATACTCCACCAGGATCTTCTCAGCAGGGTTGACATCTTCATTTTTTTTAAAATACACTGTTTTATGATCTATTTTCATGGGACTCCTTTCTCTTAACCACAGTAGTTATGCACAAGGTTTACAACAGAAATACTCCTTAGCTACACTGTACTGAGAAGGCTTGATGTGAGCCTGAGATCCAAACCAGAAACTCATTAACTGAAAAGACACCACCAGTAAAACCTAACAGGTGTTAAACAGATTTCAGTTCTGATCATTTTTTTCCTCATGAACAATGCCACTCTCCAAAATCAATACACTCGTCACAGAAAATGGCAAAAATCTATTGGGCTTGGGTTCTATCACATTGTGAAAAACTAGTAAGCTAACTGCCTGCGATCAAGAATAGCAATAAGCTTACCTTTCTTTCTGAAAACTTTAACTTTAGCCTGGATTTGTTTCCTTTTTAAGTTAAAGTCACAGTAGATTTAGATTACATATCAGAAAAAAATTCTTCCCAGAGAGGGTGGTGAGGCACTGGGACAGGTTGCCCAGAGAAGCTGTGGGTGCCCCATCCCTGGAAGTGTTCAAGGCCAGGCTGAATGAGGCTTTGAGCAACCTGGTCTATTGGAGGGTGTCCCTGCCCATGGCAGGGGGTTGAAAATAGATGGTCTTTTAAGGTCCCTTCCAACCCAAACCATTCTATGATTCTACACCTAGGTTAGATGTGGCAGATACCTTCCACCACCACCAACTCTCCATCATTTTCCTTCCTGGTGCAGGAGTAACTATCAAGCCAGCCCCATTTCAAACCATCACCTTGCAAATTGCCATTTAAGTAATAGCCAGGACCCAGATGTGCTTAGATTATGAGATACTTGAGGCTGAAACACAGTTGAAAAGTGAGTGCTGATGGGCAGGGGGAAGAGAAGGTAGGTACAAGTACTGCCCAATGGCAGGAGGAAACACTAGAAGCAAAGCCACGTTCCAAATATCAGGTAATGGCTTTCCTTATTTAGGTCAGGGGAATCATCTCAGTCACATATTGTGAGCTTGCTATTTTTGTACAGACCAGCTTTCACACTGAGCAAAGACACTATGCTTCCTGGGCTTTGTTTTTTTAAAAATAATCCTTAAGAAGACACTGATGCCAATTCCAACACTGAAAGCCTTACACAGGTCAGACCATCTGTTTCTTAACTTGGAAGGGGAGGAGAGAAGACTGGATAAAAACACCTTCCCCTATCCTTTTACATAAAACTGAAGCAGATAAAGACCGTGCAGCAAAAAACAAATTCATCTAACATACATCTTCCGTGTTTCCTCCTACGTGTTCCACTACAAAACACATTTAAAGAAAGGAAATTAGCAATAAAGAAAGTGCCTCAAGAATTTGCTCCAGTTAATTACTTCTCAAAAGCCAACTTACGATTCGGTTTTTATTACCTCTACAAAATTAGTTTGTCAAGGTCGGGTTTGGCTTTTTTTTGTGGTTCGACAGGTACTGGGAGAGTTCTTAGTAAAAATCAAAAGCAGAATAAGTGGGGGGGAGGAGGGAACATGTTGGGAAAAAAACAAGTCTAGCACCACCGATTAGTCTTCTTGTGTCCCTCAAAAGCTAAGTCTAGCACAAAGAGAGTTTCTCAGGGACTGCACACGAAGCCGGGTCTAAGAAAGGAAAATACAGCCTTTCTCATGGTGAAAGGACAGCTAGTAAAGGGGAGTTCTGCTCCTTTTTGTTGGACATCAACAACTCGACACATGCATTCAAGTAGCTCTTGCTTTCTCATAATTCCTGACCAGATGATTATAAAAAGCATTTATACTGGTTTGGGGCTGGGGTTTTTGTTTTCCTCTCTCCTTTTTGATGATGAATCCAGTGGTGAAGAGCTATTCACCCCACGTGGTCAGAGATCATTTCCACAGCAGAAATCCAGATATCCAGTCATCTCTACTAGCTCTCTAACCTGAGTCTCTGCTATCCACACTATCTTGCTTGATCTCAACAGCTGCAAGAGCCTTCCAAGACCCCTGGTGTATAAGGATCCTGTTTCCTTGAGTGGTGAGCAAGCTCGTCCCACATTAAAGGGGAAAAACTAAGCTCCACTGAATTAAAAGGAAGATTTGCTAACAACTTCGATAGGAAGATAATTTCATTTGATTTCTTCATCAGGTACTGCTGCTTGCAGACAACCAGGAAAACACCACTGGAAATAAAGCCAGCACCAGTGATGCTCAGCTGGTAAGACGGCCCTGTGTAAACACTATTTTTCTCCCTACACCCTACCCCCAGAAGATTCAGGTCAAATAATTTTAAGTGTATTGATAAGAAGATCTTAAACGTGGGGCCTTTTGAAAAGTGGGTTCTCCAAGTCTTTGCTTCAACCCATTCACACCATCATATTTAAACCAGATTGCAGAAATCGAAGGAGCGGGCCGTTTTTCTCACCGTTTTACAGACTGCTATGCAGGAACTCAATAGCATCTAGGAGGTTAAAAACATGTTTTCCATACACTTCTCTGCAACAACAATGAGGGCAGTGCAGAGCTAACCCAGGGCTGAACAGCAAAACAGTCATATCTGCAAACGTGCACATTCTTGGCTATAGCTGTTTACAGGTTTGTGATTCATAATTAATACCCCCAATGAAAACAACTACTCGTGTCTGAAAGCCCTAAAGCCACAACGAGCTAATTACTAATAAAAGCTCTACAGTCTCGGTTAAGCTGTGGGAATGTAACCAGGCACAGCAAATAGTGCAATGGTGAGCAAAACTCCAGGACCTTTTTAATAAACCAGCTGCAGGGCTGCCTCTTCCCCTTTCCTCTCCCTACAGAAACGAAGCACCTTGCTCCCTAACACAACCCATGAGTAGGAAGACACGGAGACAGCCCAAACAGGAAAAGCGAACCCCGCGCGCAGGTGTCTCACGGGGACGTTGGGGAGCTTCAGCGCAGCCGTCACCTGCGGCCAGGCTGGCAGCAGCAGCGAGCTGAGCAAGCACGGCCGCTGCGCACGTCAGGCGGGCTTCTCTCCGCGATGCATCCGGCAGGACACGTCAAGATGCGCTGTGCAAAATATATACTTGATCTAAAGGTTGCTTTTTCCTGAAAGAACTGACAAGCTGGTTTTAGGGCTACAGATACTTTCAAAGGACTGTTTAAAGCCTATTTTCCAGTGGCAAAGGCCTTCTTGGTAAGACCAGAAGGGTAACAAAGACCTCCAGATATATTTTTCCTCAGTTTCTCTCACACACCTCAAGTTTCTCACAGTGCAAGCAGATAGTATAGTAGGTTTCCTGCAATAAAACCTTCTTCAAATGGTCTTTGAGGTAAAAAAAAAAAAAAAACCAAAAAAAACAAAAAAACACCAAACAAAACCACACACCAACATGGCCCTTCAATCAGCAACCGGCTAGATCTTTGTTTAATTACCTGAGACTTCTCCTTAAGGGACATGAGAAAGCTAGAAGCTGCATTGCCCAGGCATGTGGCTCACGTTTAGGTGCTGTCTGGACACTAGGTAATCTACTCCTCTCAGGATTGGGATTAATAAAACAACCATCTCCGTGGCGTGCCTTGCTGGAAGCTCAGCACACATAACTGGAACATAATTTGGTTTATAAAGATCAGTATGGGTAAGGGTTTCCATGCAATGTTTGCAGAGATTAGTATCTGCTGTCTTGATATCACTGGACAGTCGATCTAGAAAGGGAAAATACAGCAGCATCAGGATCATCTCCCACTAGGACTCCCCTTTTAAGCAACTCTGGCACCAAGAAAAGTGAATAGGAGCACACACTCATGTACAGGGATAGCAAAGCACTCTTATCAACCACAAACGGCTGTCAGCGTCAGGACACCCTTCACTGAGCACACATCCCCGCGGTAGCACTCTGCTTAACCGCGTTACCAATTAGCAGTTACGATAGCAGAGACATCCCAACCCATCACGAGACAATTATTACTGCTACATCACACCAACAGCTACTGCGTCAATTAACAATGAGGCTGACTAGATGTATTTGTTCTGAAATTTGGGATTACAAGGTCAGGACAATGCTCTATTAGCATCAAATCTCAGAGGTCATCTTTATTTCCCTGCTGGCTTGTGTACTGCCAAGCTGGAAAGCAAGAGTGCTCGTGAGGGGTCACATCTTACTCCAGTGCCACTGCCGCACGCTTGGTGGGTGAAGAAAGGAAGTGAGGAAATAACAGCAGCCACAACTCTTCGCAAAATTCAAGCGATTCACAAGAACAAGCTGCCATGTGTGGACACACAAGGACAACAGACCAGATAGGAGCAGTGAATATTCATGAAGCTGTTTGTTTAAAAACAAGTCCTTAAGGACAATGTAGGTTGAGTGACTTCGATAAACCCCACCTTTGGAAGAATAACCATCTCTGACATTTAAGAAGTGAATCTTGTCCACCGAAACATGAGGACTTTTGTTTTCTTTTTGTTTTTTTCTTTTAATAACTAACCCCTGCTTCATGAAGATGACCTGCTTTCAGTGTCTCAGAACATGCACATCTAAGCGTGTTTTGTGAGTTGGGTTGGCAAAACAGCATACGCTTGGACAATCACAACAGAAATTGTCAGCATAGCCACATCAGTTATGACTAAAAGGCCTCCTAGCGCAACAGGCTACGACTGCGACCAGATCTAATTCTCCACCAGACGAGGAATCTGTGGGAATGGAGGGAAAAGAGGAGGTGGAATCTCTTGCCTAAGACACGGCATTGCTACATTCCCTTCTGAGTAAGGCTTAATATTTAAGTACCCACACAAGCCTGTTGCTCATTATCCAATGAAAAAAGAAGTGTTGTTTTTATTTCTCAGGAGCACAAGAATTTCACAAGAGAAAAATTAACAACCCCTTTTCAGCAAACAAGGACGTCCACAGCAGAAGGTAACAGCATTTTGACACAGCTCCCACACCAACTGCATTTTGAACCCACACATCAGAAATTACACTGGTCCAGAAGCATCAGGGTGGAGAATCATCACCTCCTTTCTCTTGTGCACCATCAATATAAGATCAGTACTGATCTTGCCTTCAAGTCAGACACAAATTCAGACGACCCCCAGGCTCCTACACAAGTGATGGGTGGAGAGAATGGATCAAGAGCAGTACTGAGGAGAAGGACTTGGAGCATTGGTTAATGAGAAGCTCAACATGACTCAGCAATGTGCACTTGCAGCCCAGAAAGCCAACGTATCCTGGGCTGCATCCAGAGAAGCGTGGCCAGCAGGTTGAGGGAGGTGATTCTCCCCCTCTGCTCTCATGAGACGCCCACCTGGAGTACCGTGTCCAGCTCTGGGGTCCCCAATATAAGGGGGTCATGGACCTGTTGTAGCAAGGCCAGAGGAGGCCACGAAGATGCTCAGAGGGCTGGAGCACCTCTCCTGTGGGGACAGGCTGAGAGAATTGGGCTTGTTCAGCCTGGAGAAGAGAAGGGTCTGGGGAGACCTTATAGCACCTTCCAGTACCTGAAGGGGCCAACAAGAGAGCTGGAGGGGGACATTTGACAAGGGCGTGTCATGACAGGACAAGGGGTAATGGCTTTAAACTGAAAGAGGGTAGATTTAGATTAGATGCAAGGAAGAAATTCTTCACAGAGGTGGTGGTGAGGCACTGGAACAGGTTGCCCAGAGAAGCTGTGGATGCCCCATCCCTGGAAGTGTTCAAGGCCAGGCTGGATGAGGCTTTGAGCAACCTGGTCTAGTGGTAGGCGTCCCTGCCCATGGCAGGGGAGTTGGAACTGGATGACTTTTAAGGTCCCTTCCAACCCAAACCATTCTATGATTCCGAGAGGCTAAAAGAGCCAGTCTCTCAGCTGCCAGAAATACAACTACTTTGCTATGGGACAAGCTTCTGTGACAGCAGATTTTCAGCCCTGTTGGAAAAGAAGGTGAGGAGATTGGATGTACTTGTGTCCAGAAAGGCATAAAATATGCCTTCTTATTTGATGTGGGATACCAAAGCAGGGTTAACATGCAAGTTGCCCCAACAGAATATGACCATGATCATGACCCCAGCCCTTATTCCAAAGTGCTGCAAATAGATGCAAGTCGTAATACATTCTTCAGCACTTCCACACTCCTTAATATTGATCTTCCCATTGAAGGATCAGAGAAATTTGGAAGAGCTACTGGCGACAAGCTGTTAAATCACTTGGAGAACATCCTAAGGATTGAAGTACACAAGGTTTCACCCTGCCCCACCTTCCTACTCAATACAAGCTTGCAGCCAGTGTTTCACTGTGCCACAAGCCCAAGCAGAAGCCACAAAGAAATTTTATAGGATAAAGAGTAGAAATAAATAGTTAAACAGTATCACTTTTCCCTGCTTATCCCTTATCAATAGTCAAGCTGTAAGTTAAGGAGATGCATCCTTAACCTGCAGAGTTGACTGCCAGACCTTTTCCATTCCAAACTCTAGTATAATTATGATATTAACTCATTCCTTAACATCATAGATCCTACGCAGATGTCATCACTTGAATTAAGACTGCTTTGCGTTTTTGTGACCTTGCAGTCACTGCTTGGTCTGCTTGCAGGAAATCACGTGAAGTAGATGATCAATAGTCTGACAAATTGGTGACGTTGCTATGGATTTGATAAGGTTCTTGTATAACACAATGCAGATATCAACAAAAATCCCCCATTATCCTTAAGTGCATTCAATTCCAGTTAGAGTTTACTTTTTCTCAGCTTAGCTTCACTAGTCAGCATATTTTATAATAGCTCATCAACCACTAACTGTTCCTACTATGGAGTTCAGTGTATTTGGCAAGAAAAAAAGTTTGGACACTGCTTGGCAGAGCCCTGATTTTGAACAACATCCACCAAAAATTAAGACATAAGTTGCGTGCCATACTTTATTCCCAGACAGAAGAGAAAAAGTGAGTTACTTCTTTGCATTATTTTTAGGACAAAAAAAGGATTTGACACAGACTACAAAACCCAGAGCAGGAAGATCCTTCAGGCACCTTCAGTTGAAGATGATGAATAAGTGAGCGGAGCAAGATCACCTTCTTTCTTCCTATGGGAGCCTGTTCCTGACTGGCCGTGCAAGTCTGGGGGCAGGATTAAGTCCCATCATTTCCATGGATGGGGTTGATTATTTGCACATGCAATTCCATAACGTCGTGCTGACTGAACCCAGCACACATGATAACCCTTGATGGTCCTCTCCCACTCTGCCCTGACTTCAGTGCGTGCCTTCATCACCGAATCAATGCATGCAGTTTACGGCACCCAACCCGTGTATTCTCACAGTAACTTTCAATCTCCCCAGTAAGCAGATGTCTTCCGAGTAATACCCAAGCTCCTGCTACTTGCTGTTTTTTTCTTTCCCTCAGTATTCCATCTTGTACCCAGGACTAGAGGTCAATTTAAATCTGCAATATTTAATAACGTTTCTTGTTAGGCTTACCTGGAATATTGGCAAAGCTCCAAACCAAGCAACTGAATTCCTCTGTTTTAAGTAGAATATATTCCTGTTTATTTATAGCTACTACATCAATTTTATCTGATGATTTATAGAAATCATGTCTGAGTCATCTCTGTGGAACTCAGAGTCAGCATCTACCTTATCAGCTTTGAACTTGCAGAATAAGGACAGTTGAGTCAGTGGGGTCAGTACTTGCAAAGCAGACTGCCAAAGTGCTTACTTTCTAGCACAGCAACGATCTGATCTGCTTCTTCCTAACTTGAGCCAACGCACATACAATGTTACACCATTTTATACCCACCAAATAATTTCCAGCAGTGACCAGTCAGAGGATGGTTGCCCCAAAGGAACACGATTACAAGTATTTGCCATTATAGAAGGGCAAGTGCCTTTTTCCACATCACCAGCTTTTCATTCAAGTTCAAAGTAATTTCTAAACACTTCTCTCATGATTCAATTGTCGTGAAAGAGGCAAGCTGTACTCCAAGTCTTCACTTTGCCACTCCGTTGTGAAGTCGTATCAGAAACTACTTGCACTGTACAGGATGAAAACATGCAAAATGCACTTTCACCCTCGCTTAGACTCTGCAGAGGTCAGTTTCTAAGGAAGCAGTGTTAACCCGTACCCTTATCATGTAATTATACACAAAACACAATTTCCTGAAGTCCTGGAAAAATCCCAAACACCAAGAGACCACCTTGCAAATAGTGAAAAACCAAAAGGAGATCCCCCTTGCAGCGACAGATGCTGGAGTACCACAGCCGTTTCAATGGACTGCTGCACGTAGTTTAAACTAAACAGGGTTGTCTTGGTGCCAGTTTTTCTCACGGGCCAACCAAACCCCTGAGGCTTCATTTCCTACCATTCTGACTAGACCCACAAGCTGGCAGGACAAGGGTCCATGTCAGAGCTGTGCAGGGACTGCTGCTGGGGAAAGAAGCAGTTGAAGACTGATGGCTCGGAGGAAAAGATAAAATGTTTATCCCTGTCAACAAGCTTTAAACCAACTTCCACCTCTCTACATGCACAACTTGTTTCCTAAATAAGACTCAGTCCAATACAGGACAGGAGAAGCACACTCCACAGGGCAACTTCAGGCAAGCATCCCTAGATGGCCAGCTAGCCAAGTAAACCAAGGAGTACAATACACCTAACACAGAACAAGCTTTTAACAGAGCTTAAGAGTGATTTTTAGAGCACACCTGTTCAAAATAGAGGAGAGGGAGCAGTTCAGCGAGAAGTCCAGTTTACGCACCTCTTCCAGGTACAACAGTACCATGGCAAAGGCGTCGGGCAGTCTCAGGGCAGAAGAGTTACTCAACACTAGCCTGTGGGGATCAAAGAGAAAAATGAAGCCACGCAAGGCCAGAGCTGCTTAGATCTCTCCACAGCGAAGCGGAAAGGTGTGTCAACACAACCTGACATCTACAGAGACAGCTGACATGAACAAACAATACAAGAACGGACACCGGATCTCCGTGGACAGCCAGGAGAAGGTAGTTATGTTTAGACAAACAGGCTCCAGACTACACCCAGGTCAGTGCTATCCAGCAGGAGACAAGGAAGGTTCAGGCAGCAAGATAATCTCACCACTGCTTTAAAAGGAATGGAATTAATGACCACCCACATGAAGACCACGGCTTTGTGAAAGGTCAAACACATGCTTCCTGCCAAGCCATGGACCCTGCCCTCTAAGTGACATCAACAGCATCGAAGGAAGCTTCCCACTAGTCTTCCTCTGCTGTAACTAGCTCCAGTTCCCACGGGATTCTCAACTCAAAGACACAAAACGATACATGAGATGACATCTCCCACCCACCCTGGAAGGTCGGCTAACCTTATGCTAGCCACCAACATGAAGTAAGAGGACACTCCTCGCAGTGCTGCTACTTGGCCCAGCAACCCTAGAAGGATTTCATTCCTTCTCAGCAACACACCACTGACGTACAGTTTCTCTGACCCTCGATAGTCCTCTGCACTACTGAGACCACGCAGATAAAGTAACAGCACAGACTAAAATGAAGGAGTCGAAAAGGGAGCTTTACCCATTTCACCTTAAATTACATTGCTCTTCTGTATAAGCCCAAGAAAAGTTTTGTTTGGGGTTTGTGCTTCCTTTTCCTGCCCCACCATGGCAGCCACCTGAACTCACCATAGTGAATGAATCTGCAGGCTCAGAGCCGTGAACCTGCCCACCTCAAGGACATCCTGGATCTCTAGGACTGTTTGCCACAGTCAGGTATCCTTTGCATTGTCCTTTCGGTGCTTACTGGATATGTGACTACTCAGAAAAAAAATGTTTTGCTTACGCAGCAAAGCACCTGCATGAAAGTATCTTGAAGGACAATCAACGAGTTGAAGTCTGCCTGAACCAGCAAGCGTTTCTGTACGCCTCAGTCCGTGCAGACTATGTCTCTGCACTAAGAGGAGCAGCAGAAACGATGTCTGTGTGCACTAGGTACCCACTGGACACTAGCAGCCTTTAGGAAGAACAGCTTGAATGGCCATCAAAAGTAAACAAAAAGCCCAATGCACACTTCAGAAAGTGTCAGCATGGCTAAATAACAAAGGTGGAGATCTTGTGCCAGTTTCTGTGCTCCAGTCTTACCTAATCTTAGAAAGAGGCAGGAAGTGAACTAGATGAGAATCTTATTCCAAGTGCCTCTTAATGCTGGTTAAAAAAAAGTTAGGTGAAACATAAGCAGAGACACTTTCAGACATTTTGAGGAACCCCCATCTGACTCAAACTTTGAGTATGAATTCCCCAACTGGACTGATTACACTCAACTTTTGACAGGGTTTGGCAGAATTGCAAGGGACAGTGGGTAGTATCCCCTAGGTTAAAGGCTGTGTTCAATTACACTACACAAGAGCATTTCCAGACATTTAAATATGTAGAAAAGAACAGCTCGACATGCATACGCCTTCCTTATGTATTTTCACTGACCGTCTCAGAACTGTGACACTTGTGGTCTGATAAGCCACAGCAAGTCACAAACACAGACGCTCCCCTTTAGCAATCCCAGGCAGCTATGTGGAGCTTTGCACAACTGGACATCCAGCTCTCAACAAGAGATCTGAGCACATCAAAACGCTTTCCCCATTTGACAATCCATGCATCACCTGGCAGGTGGCGGTCACACAGCCCTGCTGCTGAAGGGGCATTGTACAAGGGTCTGAGAGCTGCTGAGTGTTGTGCAGGTGGCATTCTACAGCAACACAGATTAGGTATTTGCATCTACTCTGGTCAAGAAGCAGCAGCAAGATCACAATTGCTCAAAGTAATGGTTTTGTTGCTGGGGGACTATCCTCAGTTTAAAGAAACCAGATAATTCCTGGCTTTGCTTTCATAGTTTATATTTTTCATAGACATGAAGAATTTAAAGTCAGAAATTGCTATAAAGTACCCTAGCTACCAGAACTAGAAGAACCAGGTTGAGAGTCTCTATTTCTATTGAAATAGAACCAATACATAAACCATGCAAGTATCAAGTCTCATTATTTATCTTTAAAACCCACATTTTCAGTAGTTGCACCAATTCTCTAGCCTGTAAAAACAAACAGATTCCCCAGGATAACAGATTCTGTCTATTTTAGATAACGGATTGTCGAACTAGATTGTGTCTGCATCCACATAGGATATCCCTTGATCTCTCCCAATCTACCTTCTCCAGAAGTATTCTGACACCAAGCAGTAAAAACCATGCTTCCCGACTGGTTGAGCTCAGAAGTCCAGAGGCCCCACTCTGTAAATACCTGAAGAAACAGAAAAATGCCCCTGCAGACCAGAGAGACTGCAGGAAGGGAATACAGCACACAAATTCAGTGGCTTTGATGGGGATGCAGAAGGTAATTCCACGCTTCTGCCTCAATCCACTGCAAATTCTTTTCATCAACTAAATCCAGAGTGCAAGGACAGAAGACAGATGGTGAGAGAGAAGTCAGACAAAGCTGACAGGAAAGAAACATAATGCCGTGTCCAACTACCAAGCCTGAGTTTCCTTTATCCCTCAGATAGACTGTCTACCTTCCCCTCCTATGTGGCTATGAAGGGATGGAAAATATTGAATGCATCACTGTAATTAGGGAGCACGTGATGGCATTATCTCCACCACGACTGGTCTGTGGAGACACACAAGGTAGGCTTTCAACACAAAGACTGGCTACTCTGCTCAGAAAAGGCATACCAGTAGAGAAAGACACGTACTCATTGCCTTCCTTATGCACCAGAAAGGCTCAGTAGAAGTCTTGTCAATATGCCTCTCTAAGACACAAACCAACTGCAGCAATGTATGAATCTCCTCCCCCGTTCTCAGGATTCAAAATCATTTTGATTTAGGAACAAAGTAATTTGTAACAAACTGTAGAAGTCACTTAGACACCCCAAGGCTCTAAGCACACAGTTAAAACACCAGCCATTTGGAAGACTAAGGCATGCAAACACATAAAGTACGAACTCTCAAAATCCCTGCAAGAGCCTCTGTTTGCAAGCAACCAGAAGCACAGCATCTCAATAATTTGTATAAATCCTCCATCACTGTGTGAACAAACCCAGCTACCTTAGTTTCAGCTACGTGTTCTACGTGGCTATACAGCAGCAGTGTTTCTGTACTCAGGATGCCTGAATTATGAAGAAGAATCAATCAGCCTTGAACCAAAGTCTCTTTCTTTCATCAGTATCTAATTAATGACTACAGATAAAACAGATGGAGAGCAGCTTTTCTCTTCATGCTGTGTTGGTCCCCCTCTGGTGAAGGCAACATTAAAAAATTACTTTGATAAACTAACTGAACAGGCAGGGTACTGGGAGTCACACTAGGATCTCTTCCCATCAGGGATTTTCCGACTGGATCAGAAGGACCAAGCACCACCAAAGCAGGTCTGAACACCATCAGCCTACCACAGACAAAAACACACACATTGTCTTCTGCTCACAGACTAATGAGCCCACAGCCCATTTCCGCAGTTATGCTGGCTTCAGATGTCTCAAAACCGCCATTTGGCAATAATCTGGGAAAGTAGAAGCTCTTAAACAGGTTTTTTGTTGAACCCAGCCACCTGACCTATGGCCCAAGCTTTCCATGTAGTGGAGGTAGCAGAGTTTGTCCTTCACGGCACCACTGGCAGCTGCTTTTTGGACCACAAAGGGATCACTACAAAGATGCCACAATCTTTAACATCTTTCGATCTCATGTTTTTTTAGGCATGTTTTCATTTTCATCTGAAAACAGTCTATATGAAACCCGACACACCAAGAAAACCAGGTGATGCCTCCCCCTTCCCTCAGTCTCGGAATAAATTTGTGTGACTATCAGCTGAAATGCTGTCACTTAACATGTTTAGCAAGTCAACCATCTAAACACAAACAAGGCAGTCTGCAAGAGATGTCTTCTTCCTAAGACAATACAAATCCTGACTCCAGTATGATTGATTTTGCCCCTTGCCAGTAGGTCTGATTACATCACAATATACAGCATCTTTATAACACACCAGATTCTAGTCCTGAAGTCCAGCTGGTTTTAGCTTCTTGGTTAAGCATGCACCATTCAGGCTGAAGCCTTCACAGGACCTCCCAGCCTTCTCTGAAATTCAGCTTCACCTGAGAACCAACAGCCTCCTGCAGCCCTCCAAGTCCAGAGAGGCAGCATAGGTTAAACACAGCTTAACCACAAGTCTATTTTGTGCTTGCTTTGTCTGCCTTCAGCTGGAGACCTGGTTACAAACATACAAAGCCAAGAGCAATTGTTTGACACACCAAAAAAAAGAGGTCTTTGTCCATAATTTCCTGTGCACCATTTTCAATATCATAAATTAGCCTGTTGTGCAAAACATCTTCTAGAGGAATCCAAGATAATGCCTTAAATGTGTTACTTTAAGGTACCATAATCTGTGACACACTTTATTGTAATTCCATTATCACAAGTCACACATCTGCAGGCATAAACAGCGGCATTCTGGCCATCTGTAGAAGTTATTGCTAATTAGGAGCTTTTATGAGTAGCTATGTGACAGTTACTCACATTGTCTGCTTTTAGCTCCTACCTTCTCAGAACCCAGAGTTCTATGCAACGATCTCCTTGATCATGCTTTTTTCCATGAACTTCAGGAAATTACTGTGATTCTGTGCTCCAGTCAAACTGTCGTCCACCACAGGTAAAGCAAAAAGTTGTTTGTGAGGAGGATTTCTTATTTTACCCATTTTAAAACAGCAGTAGCAGGGCAATTTGGGGAAGGGGGTGGGGGGAACACAACCACACACCCTAAAACCCAAACCACCAGAGTTATACAGGCAGGTAGCTGTACCACTGGCCAAGTTAGTTTCTCAGATTTCAAGAAAGTCCCATCCCATACCATGGCTCTTATTTTTGAGGTGCTATCCTGGTTTTCCATACTGACCAGAGAGCCAGTCTTCCAAGTACTAAGCACTCAATACTTCCTGAAAACATGGTAGCTTTACTGGTATGTTGGACTGGCAGAGACAGCCAAAAAACATCACTTGTCAAAACCCTGCTCACCGATTGCTTCCATACTCGTATTACCTCTGTTTACAGTTCACAGTGACTCTGGCTAGATTGCATCACTTTCTACAACATAAAATTTGACAGATTAAAGTGATTTGTATCTCATTTCCTTCTCCTTGAGGGATGGTATGTTTACCAGTTCACCACAGCAGTTTTAATAATTCATCTGTAATGCTGTACTGTTAACGTTAGAAAACGACAGACTCTCTGTGAACCGAGCATACACAGCTGAGCCAAACCTTCTCCACAAGCACCTTAATCCTTTTAAGACAGCCACATTTCTTACTTGCCAATTTCAAAAAGGTGTCTGGGATGACAGAGGAAAAAAAAAATACTATAAATCTTTTAGCGAAGCATTAAACTCAACATATTTTTTAGGACATTTGAAATCCTATGCTAAGACTTCCAAAGGCAAAGTTATTTAAAACATCAGTGGAGGGGGAAAAAAAAAAAAAGAAAAATCCCACTAACCTCAGTGCACAATTTGTCTAACACTGAACCTTCACGGTACAGGGTACTGACTACTTTGGCATGTTATCTCCCAAGAGGAAAAGCAATGGGAGGAAAATTGATTTGCTCCGTCATGCACGATGAAGCAACTGCTCATCTCAGGCAGTCATATTTTATTATCCTCTATCAAAATGTAACACTGCCTTTTCAGCATGAAGAAAACCTTCATGCTCCAGTTTAAAGAGCCCAGAGACACAAGTCTTTGATAGTCATATGTTTGAGTGTTCAATTTAAGCCACAACAGGACAATATAGAAGGCAATTAAGGCATTTTGGAAATTGAAAAGCATCTCTTCTCTGATGTAGGACAGATTAAAGTAATGTTTCAGGGTCAGACTATGATGTCTAACAGTGTTTGCATTTGAAGATGACAAAGTAAGGACAATCCAGTCCTCGGAGGGAATTCTCTTTTGTGGCTATGTACAAGACCAGGACCCGTGCTAACACCACAAAACAGCAGCAAACCCACTTCAGGATGCACTGCTCCCTTCGAAGCCCATGGGCATCAGGTACCTAAAGATTCTGTGTATTTGGAGCCCAGTAACATTTCAGAGAACTTCCTCTCTCCCCATCTTTACTCATTCTACGGCAGAGCATCTGTTGTTTATTTTTTTTTACACTAACACCAGTGCTTTACCTTAGGCAGCAGACCAGTATCACAAGCCCTTCACAACCTTTAGTTACAAGTTCTCTCATACGCTTATGAAGGATGCAGACAATCGAGGTTACACTGCAAGGGAAGGGCATCTCCATCCCACCCTTTCCAGAGCCCAGCTCTCAGAACACGCTCCAGCCACGCTGAGAAGGGCGTGGGCTGTGCCCTCATCTCTTACACACCCGGGATCCCTCCTAGGGAAGTCAAACCCTGCACTAAAACTTGGTGGCAGTCTTGTCCCCACAAAAACTGAGCCCACACTGCAAGATGTTCACAAGCCAAGAATCTTTTACAAGGATCCCAGGTTTTATGTAAGTCCAAGTAATTTTACCAGAAGTTAATCAACTGTGGGAGAAATAATTCTGCTTAAAGTGAAGGCTTTTATAGATGCCACCTTCATGAGCCTAAAGGATTCCTGACTGTTTGCCGATTTCAATCATGGAATAACACCAATATTTAATACCTGACTATCTTCATTTTCCCAAGTATTTGCTTGTTGAAAGAAGACTAGCATTCTTCCACGAACAGCTAGTTTAAGAGAGACAGGATTTCTATATATGGCTTTTAGAATTCGCCTATTCAAGGTGAAATTTGTCCAAAAGGGAGGGAGGAGGAAAAAAGGAAAAATATTTAGACTTTCTCCTTTGACTTAGGCAAGGCTAAAGACAAGTTTTTGCAATATCTTTGGCTGTTTAACTTGCTGAAAGACTGTGCTGACCTCTGTCCTCCTGCATTAAAACATATGCATCTTCCTGGCATCCAAAAAAATGAAGTTCTTAAGGACTGTTTAAGTGCAATTTTGCAATTCATTTATAAAAGGACTTTTCACTATGCACAACTCTCCTGGGCCTCTCCTGAGTTTCCAAATATAATTTGCTCTGAAGAAAACACAATGTTAGTATGGCAGATGCTATGTAGCTAAAGGCAAGAGGGAAAGCATTTGAGATCGAGGCAAGAAAACCAAGTAGATTTTCTCAGACTGTTATTCGCTACTGATAAGTACATGGAAGGAGATTTAGTTTTTCCAGTGCCGTGGAGGTTCAAATCTAAAAATCAGTAGAATAGCAATAATATGATGCTAGAGAAAGTACTGAACTTCTTTTTTCCCCCCCTTTCCAAACAGAACTTTCAAAATTCTTCTTAAGGAATAGTCTTACTGAAGACCTCCTGGCTTAGTCACCTGGAAAGGAAAACTGGTTCCCATTTTGAAAGGTCTCTATTTCTCTATCCTTCATCTTGCTTTCAAATGGGAACAGACTGCCCTGCTCCCGCCTAACATCTACACCTTCACAAGTCACTACTGTCTCAACACTAATCTGGGAGCTGAAAGTGAACTGCTGAATGCACTGATTGCTGATGCAGTCCATGGCTTCCCTCATCCTTCTGGGACACATCCACCATCCAGTCCAATGGGAGCTGATGCATCTCCTCAAAACTGCAGGAGCAGGGCCCAAACTTTAGCACCAAATGCCCTCGCTGCCACTGAAATGCTGTAGGAAGATAAACTCCACAAACCACAAAGCAACTTAACAGTTGCAGCAGGCCGATTGCCAGATGAAATACGTCCATCTATCACAGCCACACACAGGCAGCCTGCTTCCAACAAACCTCTGACCAGCAGAGTAACACTTCCCTTCACTTTAGGCAAAGCAAATATGCATGCCATTTTTTAAAACCTCTCTTTCCTTCAGCAAAGCCTAGGGAAAACATTTAGGCTCCTGCTTGCACACGTCCAGTGTGTGCAGCACTAGCAGCATCCTACAGGGCCCCACGAGAACATGGAAATGCAAGGGAACACGCAGGAACCTCCCCAAACCCCACCGTTCGGAATGGCTTGCTGGCACAGGCACACACTACAGCGACTGGCCTCCTTCAGCAGCCCGAACACGTCCCCGGCACACGCATGAGGAGGCCCAGAGCTCTGCCGGCAGCTGCAAAGAGCTCAGGGGGAGGAAGGAAAATGGGAGAGGATGGCGAGCTGGTGCTGGTCCTGACACCCTCCAGGGACTACAAAGAAAAAACCAAATTTCCTACAACATGGGGCACGTTTAATTTTAGGCCTTGATACACCTGGCAGTCCTACCCCACTGCAGTACCCAGCTCTCTGGAAAGGAAACCCTGAGCAGAGAGCTGCCTGGGAGCAGCGGGCCCTGCCGAGGACAGCCACCTGCTGCCCAGCCCTGCTGCTGGCGCAAAGAGGTAAGGCAAGGAGCACTCTGCCATTCTCACCTGATTTGCACATTTTGGGACCTTCACCGGGTCTCTGCCCTGCCCAAACCCTCTGCCTGCAAGCTCCGAATACCCTAAACTGAAGCGGCTCATCTGGAGTTAAAGCCTTTGACCAGCTTAGAGACAGTCTTGGCTGTTACATCTCCTCATTCCGGAATATTTCCATGACACTATTCAGTTATTTCTGCTCCTAACCATGAAGATAAATATGGGGCTGATCTCATTACAATCTCCCAGAGCCTTTGATGTAATTTTAATACATTACCACACTTCTGTTCCTACAGCTCCCTTGGGCTGAGGTGACACAGTTTTCTGACTGCTCTACCCACAGCAGCCTGTAACACAGGTTGGCGTGAGTCAGCTTCTCCCTCCACACAGCTTGGCAATCTTCTTGTGATGTTGTAATTCTCAACACAGTCTTTTCTGTTTAATATTCCCCATTTCCTCTACTGGGGAATAAGAACTGCAGGTGCTTTACCCAATAGGTGGCTATGCAAGAGGTAAAATCCTGCTGATGAACTGCTCTTTGCCAGCTTCTGACAGTGCCCTTGCTCTGCAAGCCTTCTCACACCCCTGCAGCTCTCAAAAGCACCATGATCACCCCCTTCCCTTTAAAGGGGAAGTGTGGGACCACAACAGAGTATGAATAGACATGCTATTAGCCATATAAAGGTAACAGTTTGGGACCTCACCTTCCCCACTCGCTTTGGCTGAAGTGAAATATGATGCTGAATGAACACCGCTGCTGAGGCTAACACACAAAGCAGCTTTTGGGTATCAAAGAGTAATTTAAAAACTAACAAACAAACACACACACACTGGAAAATACTATTAGGAAAACAAAAGTGGGGAGGGAGGGGTACACACAACATGGAACAGGATACCCACAGAAAAAGATGACTTGCTGGTTAGCTAGCAAAGTCACTTATTGCAGTGCCACCCAGACAGTGTGGGGGGGGGGTAGGGGGGGGTGGAGAACCAAGCATATTTACAGAGCTACTTTGTTTGACAGAGTGGACGTCACAATGCACATTTTCTCCTCCAGTTACAAGGATACAAGGTAGAAATTGTATGCTTGTTCAGTTTACTTGATGTCACACCTCATCAGTCAGTACAGTGGTTGTCACCATGGGACATTACATCCCTCCAGTTCCATTCTGAGCCTTGACAGTGGCATGTTCTTCAGCTAAGATGTAGCAGGGAGATTCTGCAGTAACAAGACATTACCTCAATTTCCTTTTCTGCAGGGGAAGCAGTCAATATTTTATGATGAAAATGCCTGTACTGCAGATCTTTGCAGCAGCTCACATACTGACGCTGTTTCTGTTCCCAGTCCCTGTGAAGGGCAGCTAAGTGTTATCTATTCCACATCTTCCAAAGAATTTGGGATTACATTCTGTGATGGGAAGCCATAAAGCCTCCAGATTGTCCAGACAGAAAATTATTCTAGCCCTGTGGAGCAGTAACCACATCTGTTTTGGGGTCTGTGAATAAATACTCGAAAGAGAACAGCATGCGTGGAAGAGGAATCATTTAGCTAACAGATTATATGTCTGTTAAATAACCCTGAGCCTTGTCCATTGACACAATCACATCCATACTACCAAGGATGCAGCCATGTAGCACTGCGTATGCCATATTCTAAGCACAGTCAAGGGTGTTTCGATACCCAACTGTCCCGAGGCCAACGCTTTCCTCATGTTTTAGGGTATTGCTTCAGCTCAGTTCAGCTGTGGTTTCTCTACACATCACTCCTAGCTAGGGCTCACAAAGTCCAAGGGGATGTGCAATTTGTGTAAGACCACTCTTCTGCTGGCCAAGCTCAAGCCCGACCTCTAAATGGAGAAAAGCGAAATATTGTCAAAGCTTTGCATATCTAACTGTATGGACACCAGCACAGACAAATATCATCCCTGATTAATTTCCCATCACCTCAGCCTGACATGAAACATTAGCAATAGCTAACATCAACCAAACTTAACGGGTCACCAGTCACTCATTCTGCATTTAAAAGAACCTCAAATATTTCACTGAATGTTGCCATGCCTTCTCCACACAGAGCAACAACGCAGCAAATTTTAACCCTGACAAGATTTCAGAGGCAGGGGGGTTTTTGTTATTGGTGGTGGTGGCTTTAGATCAAGGGTTCTCCAAGCAGTGATCATACAATCTGAAGAAAACTATAAGCCAAGAGGGTCTTCAGACTCAACTCACTGTTTGCCCTCACTTCCAAACCAAGTCTTTTGGTTAAATCTCCAGGCCCTCACAAATTTATTCTTCTTAGAATTGTGACAGTGATTTCCTCACAATATTTTTTTAAATAAAAAAATATGAAAAAGAAATCTGTATAAACAGTATGAATCAGAACAAAAGTACCACTTGCAGTTCTCAGCCTTTTCAGCCAGCTCAAAAAGGTTCAGCAGGCTTTCCCTCGAGCCACAATTGCAAAGCTTTTTCAGGCTGTAGCTTCTTGTTTTTACTGCCATGCCCTCTACCTTACCCCTCCATTGCTTTTCTACTCAGAGAAAAATACTCCCAAAAATAACCTACAAAATCGGTACATGTTGCAAGCCGGGGTATGAAGGCGCAGAGAGGAATCTGGTCACGATCAGCCAACTGTTTCCAGAAAAGGAACTGGATTCTTACATTTTAATTCAAGACCAAGCTGTCTTACATCTATCGTTGCCCCCACCCCCTGTAAAAGTTCCTACAAGGCAGATCAAGCTGGTCTGTATCCAAAACTTGCGACCCAAAATTTTTCATCAGCACCAAGGAGAAAAAGCTGCAAACAAGTCACATTTTGCAAACCTGGGCTCCCTGCCCTTGGCAGGGGGAGAAACAGGCACGAAGCATCTTCTACAGATGAATGAAACTGGGCCACAGAAGCTAGAGTGAGGAGAAGGAGTTGAGCAGAGTTAGGCAGAACCCTGGGACTGGAGGGCAAGAGCTCATTAACCATCAGCAATCCTCAGAGGTGCAGAACGGGAACAACTGGTTACTTCCTACCTGCCTTATTCCAAATCTCTCCCGCCCAAGGGACTGATTAACTCTCACTTGGAAAAGCAAAAATCCCCACAAGGCAGGGAATAAGCCGGGGGAGGCAACAATGGAAAAAAAAGCCCAAAGACAGATGGCTAGTGCCAAGTGGCCTACATGCAGTCGAGATGAAGGCACAAGTTTTAATTTTGCTTCCATGGATTTTAACAGCAGCAAGAGCCAGGGCTTACTCAATTGGGATTCCTAAAAATAGCACTTGCCTAAGTAACCACACAGGACCCCATGGGGCTCTATTTTCCTTAACTAGCTTTTGATCTGATGGAATTCTTCAGTTAAGTAAAAGAAGAAACAGGGTCTTTGTGGTAAAAGCACATGACCAGGAGTTAGGAGAACTGGCTTCTCCTCCACACCGTTACAGATGTGTTTGGTCTTTCTCGCAAAACAACGCAGTTCTTTAAGTACACATCCACCTCACACCAAACCCTGTGACTTCATTTAAAAGCCAAAACATCCGTGCCAGGTTTGCTCCTTGCAGCAAGCTGGGCAGCAGTGCAGCCGGGGCTCAACGTGAGCCTCAAGCTCTATCCATGAGCCAGACAAGGACCCAAACAGTTAGCCTGGTCGCACTCCACGCTGCCATGACTGTACTGGTTGCAACAGGGCTGATGTTAAGTTTTGGTACGTCTCTGCATATTGCATTTATCCTCCTGTACTCTGCTGTAGCACTGACCACTTCCCTCACATAGGAAGTGAAACTTAAACCCTCTTACAGACATGAGCATAGCTCTCTAAGTACTGGCGAGATGTTTGTCTGTCATCCAGAGATGCTCAGATACCACAGCAAGCCAAGGACGCTAATGCATCCGATACAAGAAAGCGGAGTGGCAGCTCAGCAAGGCTGGAAAGCGTGAGAGCAGAGCGGAAGCGACACATGCTGGTATTTCAAACAGTCAACAAGCAAGTAACCTGGTAAGACCTCCGAGACCTTGACCAGGATAGACAAGCTCTGCCCTGCCAGAACCGGCTGCTTCCCTGGGTTTACAGAACCCGCTTCCCACACCCAGGAGAGGGCTAAGGGACTCCCAGCTGAGACACCTCCTCCCACCCTGCAACCCGCCAGCTGAGCTCAACACATCCCCCAAAAGCTCCCAGCCACCCTCCGCAGCCACGGCACGAGCCACTGCAGCGGCGGGGTCGGGAGCTGGGGCTCCCCACAAAAGCGGGTTTGAGCAGAAGAGACTGGACAGCAAGACATGAGCTGGAGCGGACTGTAACAGCGAGTTAACCCCTTCTCGGGCTGACGGGCAAGTGAGCCAAGCCTAGCACGAAAGGAGGAGGCATTGCAATGCAAGGGCATAGCACACCTGACAATACATTTAAACAATGCAAAACATCCTTCCCAACGCCTGCAGCAAGTCAGCTCCTATCCTAAAGATCTAACGCTTGGGCCCACAGGCGCTTGCCAAGTTGTCAACATGGCCTTTGATATCGAAAAGCTTTGAAACCCCTGCCTTAAAGGCCAACGCTTGTTTCTCCACCCATATTTGAAACGCAAGATGCCTGAAAGCTATAGAACTATTTTAACACCGAACATGCAGGAGTCTACACCGCAGAGCGGACACGTTCGCTGGGAACTGCAGTTGGAAAACTAACAAGTCCCCTACTGCTACAATAACCGTAGCTGCGTAACGGAAGACGTGCCAGGGATCGCAGGAAGCTCAAGCCTTCCAGCGCTTTCTGCAATCTCCATGGAGAGACCGGATCAAGGAGCACCTTCTTAAAACCCGTGTTAAACGCCAGGATAGCAAGGGATGCGGGGCAGGGAGGGTAAATCGCCACTTTTTTCTTCTTCTAAAAATAAAAAAGAGCTTAATCAAGTTGTACACCAAACGGAGGCCTTAGAAGCGTTTTTTGTTTTCCTTCGTGGGGGAACAAGAAGCCAGTAAAAAGTTATTTCCCCACGTGTCCCCAGAAAACCCGTGCATCCCGCTCTGCAGCTCAAACGTTACAGCTGGGGAGAGACTCCTTGTGCATTTATCACCTACACATAATCCATTCTCTATTTTACCTTTTTCTTTTCCGACAGGTCATGTTGATATAATCGTGATTTTCCAAAGTCAGAGGACATCTTCTTTGACCCTACGCTTTCTGCGTTTTCCCCTTTACTTCACAGCTGGCCGCACCACATCCCCGGCTCGTCTTCGGCACAACCCACGACTCCACAGCGCCTGAGAGCACATGATGTGCTACAACCCACCGGCTCCGACCAGGATGGAGCCCAAAGACGCCAGCCCTCAAATTCACAGCCACCGACTGAAGTCATGATTTTGCTTCACACACACAACAGAACTATTCTCCAACTGCTTAAAATACCCTTCTCTGCAGACATGTACAAAACAGGCGCAGCACGTGTTTCAGTAGGAGTCTCGTCTTCCCCCTTTGGCACAGTAATTTAGGAGTTGTAAGACATGCATTAAGGCTGATCTGATCCAGACTTTTACAAGCTTTGCACTTCACACTGATGTTATCAGCTAGTAAATCATACACATTGCAAACAAAATTTTTTTATATGCCTTTCCTATGTGTGTTCCTCAGAACTGAGTGTTCTGGATATGTTAATTGTTTCCTGTCAGTCATCTTTCCAATTAAGATCTGTTCCTTCCTTCCCAATTTTTCCAGTATACTACACAAAATTCAGTTGCTGACATGTTCCAACAGGGACAAGAGGAACGATCAGTAAAGATTAAAGCATGCCACGCATCAGCCAACTTCTCAAACAACTGACAAAGGAAACACAAAACACCTGAAAAGGAGAGGTTTACAGAGATGGCAGCTCTCTTACGATGGTTGGTCCCAAGATCATCACCATTTCTGTCAGTTGTCAAAGGGTTTTATGGTTGCGTTTAAGAGAACGGCAATGAAATCCCCAAACGCACACGAAAGAGCCCCCAAATGCTACCTCTGCATTTTGTCAATTCAAACCCAAGAATCGGGTTGAAGCAAGACCGATTGCTTCTCAGAGAGCCATCTTTAATGTCTACTAAGTCGTACTACAGGAACTCTATTCTGGGATACGCAGGAGCAGGATCACCAATAAAACCAGCATGGAGACAAAGTCAAACGTGCCCTTATGGCTTACTTTCGTTAACAGAGGCATCCTAGCTGTTTTGCAGGACCTGTGCAAAGGCATTTGTCAAGGATTCCAGATCAAGAGACTGTCTGGCCATATACATCTCGGTATAGAGCGTGCTGTTTTAAGAGACCAGCACCTATCAGGCAACTCCAGACGAACAGCAAACGAACCATCCGCTCAGTCCACAAACAGAGTAGCTAGTGGTAGGTTTTGTTTTTAAATAAAGATGCTACTGATCATACATCAGCAAGAAGTCAAGTTGCAAGGCATTAACTAGTATGCTCTCATCTCATTTTCCCACCAGCAACAGGATTCTCAGATCCAAGTTTTATTGCTCAATAGCCACAGCTTCTGCCAAAAATCACAAGGGAACCAGGGGGAGGGGATGGCAAATATGAAATGGGACAACAGCTGTCAAGGTAATTTGATAGCAGCGATGGCTTCTTGAACCAGTGGACACTCTTGAGAATGTGAGCCAAGGCCTCCAGGCATCCACAGAAAAGCCAAGTAAGATAAAGAGCTCGGTGAGAGAGCTGATACAGATGTCTGAGACAGAAGAAAGAACAAAGAAAGCCAAGGCCATCTAACTTCTAAGAACTTCAGTTTTCCAAACAAAAAAAATATTCAGAGCGAGTGTCCAAATGAACCCTCCCAGCCATGAAGACAAACCATCTTTTGTTTGAAAAATGTTTGCAAGCTTTCCCAGTACCCTTTCCAAAAACATCTCAGAACTACCACATCCCAACAGAAAACAGGAGTGAAGAATGAGCTGACAGATTAAAAGATCAAGTCAATAATCATCTATAGGTTCAAACCTAACTCAGTCTCCACTACCAGGCAGTTACCAGTGTTACGAGGCTCGCATAAATTAAACTTGTGACTACAAGTCAACTCCTAACAGACCAATGATCACAGACTGTGTCCATAACAAAAATATCCAAAGGAAAGAGGTATCACTGGAAACCCTGATAATTTCCCTGCTTTTATTTTAACTGCTCTACTGCATGAGCCATCACTTCGGCAGTGAGTCACATCCTTCGGTGGAGCAGTAAGAAAGCTCATTTGCCTGAGTCTATGTGGCATCTGTTTCGGTAACATTAAATGGATCCCTGAGATACCAAAAACACAAACAAGCACAAACAGCAAGTCAGGAGCATGTTAGTTGTGACAAGAGCAGCAGAGGGAGGTCAGATACTTCACTGATAATTCTCATTAGTAGGTTTTACTTTTTCTACTTTTTTCCCCTTATTTTTCTATGATAGTTTTCATTTTCTGTATTTTGTACTTTAACCTTCTCCCATGCACCAAACAGCTGCAGTTCTCTCACTTTCCCTCTTTCCAGAGCTTCTGGCTTCTCCTTGACCACTCCCATACCCAGGCTTGTCTGAGCAATCTCACAGGAGTGTGCAATAGCTGGAAGAAGAAAAAAAACCAGAAGCAAACAGAAATGCTTATAGCAGGTGACAACAGTACGGAACAAAGCTACAGACGCGCTGTATACCGAGAAACGCGATCACTGCCAAGACACATCTACGTGTACACGATGCAGATAAACCGTTTCTTCATGCTGAAGTCAGCACTTTGACAAACCCTAGTCACGTATGTTAAAAAAGCTTATTCTGACAGGCAAAGTAAGAAACACATGACAAGTGGCTTCAAGAATTTCGTATCCAATTTTGATTCAAATTGCAAACTCAGTTCAACGTTCAATTTCTCCAGAAAGATTTTCCAACACTGTAGTCGAGCACCTTCCCTATGGTGAGAAGTCACCAGCTTGTTCGATTGTGCTATTGCAGCTCCCTTCCCTGACCCTGAAGGGAAGATCTACCACTACTTTTGTAAGTACTCACTAAAACCCCCTCACCCAACGCAGGAGCTTTTGCCTTAAGTGCTGGTCCTGCGGAGCAGACTGACATCAGACCTGGGAAGAGGAGGGAGGCTTCTGCAGGGCTCCTGACCCTCACGCGTGCAGATAGAGAATCCCCAGAATGACTGCCTCGAAGCCAAACAGGTTTAACAACCCTGGGCCATCTCCGAGGCAGAAGGCAGTTCGCTTGGTATGTCGCGGGTAAAAATGTCTCACTACCCTTGCCCCAACGCATGCACATCCACCCCGTGCGACTCCAAAGGGTTAGTAACTCCAAGGTTGCGACTGTCTCACCCTTCCTTGCGCAGCCTTCTAAGGCTGCCCTACCTAGTCCCACCCATCACTCCCTTGTCTCCCTGTTCCACCACAAAGGGATGAAAAATTAAGGAAAACTAATTTTCTCCGAAACCAGAAATTTATTCCTGTCGCTTCTGGTAGCAACTTTTCCAATGACATTTCTGAATTCCCACTTTACTGGAGGACACCACTCACCTCTTCTTCTAGTCAGTCAAGGGAAGGATGAACTAGTCCCTGCCCACCCCTTCCCTACACAAGCCTAATGCCCAGAACAGGGACGAGAAAATGCATCTTCACTGTTCCAGTCACATTCATGTCCTGAATGGGACAAGCAGCAAAATTCTCAGCTCCTCCATCCTGTTCCTACCTCCTACGTCAAAGAAAACAGGAAAGAACCAGGATAGAGCTTGACAGATCAATATGATCCCAACTACAGCAACACTCTTCAGGCTTCGCACAGCACGACAGTGCCCTTGATTACCAGTCCAACACTGACCTTCTGCAGTAGCAGACACTTTAATCAGACATCAGTCATTAACGGAAGCATGAAGAGACATAGTGATAATGATATCAACAGGACACAGGTTGCTCCAATTCTGTGTCATCGAGGCAAGTCCAGCCTACACCGTGACATGCACATGGGCCCAACACAACCATCAAAGCCAGTCTCTGCCAATACACTCACAAAAAGCAAGACAGTGTGAGCTGCACAGCGAGAAGGTAGCCTGCACCACCCTAGAGTGGGCTTGGACCATCAAAAGGACAGATCTTGCACACCCCTTTAACTTGACAAACAGCCAGGTGGTGGGCTGCTATTTCACCATATCACATCATCACACATGGAATAAGGGGGAAAGCCCAACTAAGCCATCCTTTCCATACCAAGTTTCACCAACAGCGAGAACAGTCTTGCATCTATGTCACTGCATCCCTCTTACCCAGCTTGCTCAAGACTCCTTGGAACAGGCAGCAATGAGGAACGCTGTTGTGTTAGCCTCTGGTGTAACCAAACTGTCCATGGTGTAAGAACAACTTCCCAGCTGTACTAGGAGTAGAGCTCAAGACTTCCTGGCTCATGAGGGAGCCAAGGTTTCTAACCATACTTTGGTTACCATCTTGTCACCAATAAGAAAAAAAGCAGAGCTACCTGCATATCCCTCGAGACTGGAAATTGAAGCATTAACAGGTGTTAAAGACTTGCCTACTAGGTTTCTAGCCCAGCAAAACAAAAAAATATTTAGTTTATAATCAATTCTAAGTTGGACATTACCTTAAAACTGTCTGAAAACAAAAGCCAAGCAGCATAGGATAAAAGGCATAGGCACCTCTGACACAGTAAGGAAAAAATAACAGATTAAACCCCCCTGTTTCACTAAGAGGTTAGAAAGCACCTGACAATGAACTTTTAGTACTCATAATTTTTAGCAATTTTAGTACCCATAAAGCTACACAGAACAAAGTGTTAGCCATTGAGGCATTCGCCTTAACTGTGTCTCCACACACTTGTCTAGTGCACAGCCTCATCTCATCTGTTGTTACTGTCTCCTAGTCTCTCTCTCTCTGATTTTCCTCACCTTCTGCCAACAAAGAGTGCCAGGAAAACTACACATTGATCTGCGGAAAGGAGAGTGAAAACACTAAATGAAGACATTGACAGCCAGGGACCTCAGGGCAAAAGAAAAAACATCTGAGTCACTGGAGGGACTGTCAGTCTAAAGAAAGTCTCAATCATCATGCAAGGAAGCTCCTACACAAAGATTAATCCATAGTCCTGTTACATGCCCTAAATTACAGGAGACAAGCTGAAGCATACTGGCTCCCACAAAATCATTCAGTTGATAAGAGAGAAAGGGACAAAAATCAGTTCTCATTCTAGAGGAAAGAAACGGAAGCACCAGGTTAAGGCATCACAGTCTATATGCAACTTTAGAAAGCACTGAGAAACCTGAAAAAAAAAAAAATCAAACCCTCTACTTTATCCTTGCCCAACTCTCAACTCACTTGAAGCAGTTATGCCCTTGATTTCCCTGGGTCATTCTTCCATTTTGGAGGAAACAATCAACCAAGAATAGGAAAATTAAATCTTCTGTATGTTTTAAACTCTGTTTTATGAGGTTAAAAAAATAACGTGTTCCTATCTGCAAGAAATTTTGCATCCTGTCATATCTCCAGGTGTTTTGTCCCAGTCATCCTTAAAGCCACAGAAAACACTGAGATGAGAACTCCTTTTGTTAGGAGAATCCTTCACGAGCCTTACCACAGCAAGAGAAACTTCACACCGCCTCTAGCTGTGGTAGTACACTTTTAATCACAGTTCCTCGTCACAGCTCCTCACTGGAGCGCTGGAGAGGGTGGTTAAGATAACGTCATTTGTTAAAAGAAGCTCTTGAGTTTAAAGCACTTCATTCCCTCCTGAAAGAATGTTCATGTTGAAGCTTCCTAGCAAAAACTAGCAGGACACTGCCGTTTTAGCGCTCCTCACAGCAAAGAGATGCAGACCCAGACTCAGCATAAATGCCACCCAAGTCCTCAATCCTACCAGCTTTCTCATGGTGGCTCTTGGCTCAGAATCCTCCTTTAAGCCTTTCAAGCACTTCTCACGGCACTCGGCTCTTTCTACTGATCAGGAGGCGGACGCAAGTAGAAAGCAGGGTACCTGGATGCAGTCTCCAACACTTCCAAGTGTGTTTTAACAGGGTAGCGGGAAAAATGGCAAACTGCAGATCATCATCAATATAGACTTGGGAAATAAGAGACAATAGATTAAGATAGTCCAGCATGGTTCTGAGTTCCAGGACGGCTTCATGTCTATCTGAAGAAGAGAGCATACTGATCTCTCTGCACAGCCCAACGGTTTAAATGCAAACCCCGCCAGGCATACGGCTAGACAACTTCCCCCTTCCTGAATATTTTCCTTGGAACTTTTAGGTTGGAGCCTGTGCATTGCACAGGGCTGAGAGGGCTACTACTCCTGGAAGCTATACTCCCAAATTCTTTCCTTTACTGCAAGACGTGAGGTTGATGACTGGCAAAGAAGAAACGTATTAAAGCCTCTTACCACTGGACCCTGTTCAAGCAGCAGGCAAGCAACAAGTTTAAGCCCAGTTTTCAGGCCAGGAATCAGAAATAAAAATGCCCTCAACACTCAAACGTATGTGTGTCTTCCCTCCACCCCACACCCTTCCCCAGTCTCTCTCATAAGGGAAAGAAAGCAAGCTTGTTCAAAGATGAGAGTGAAAACCAGAAAATTCAACCCAGCTGTTCTGGAAAGTAAGAAAAACCCCACCACATTAACAGAAAAGAGCCATTCACATCGGGGCTCTCCTGGTAGACTCATCCTATGCACAGCAGGTGTGCCCCTGCAGAGAGGAGGAGGAGAGACTGGGATTCCCGTCTGTGGTGCATCACACAGTACAGGGAAACCTGCATCCCCACCCTTAACCCCAGGGGCACTGCAGAAAGCAGGAGAAAAGCAAGGTACGGTATTTGCTCACAGGTTGGCTGCACACACTACAACTGCACTCACAGGTTCAGCCCCACGATTGGCATCTACAGCAATCTGCTGCTCGTTCTTGGAGACTGCATCCATTATGTGGGTAATTAAGTTTTTGCACTGCCCCAGCTGCCTTCCTCAAGCTCTAACCTCAGGGGATTCCCACGTTGAGAAGCTTCACCCCCCACCAAGACTGCCTACAGGGAGAACTGTGCAACTTCTCTGTTTCCAGGTTCTTGGGAGCCTTCAGACAATACAACACAAGCTGGATTAAACCAGTAAACTACCGGTAAAACTATTCCACATTAGTGTTCGTAATCCCCCCTGGGCCTTTGTCAACCGAACAGAAAGACCTCCGAAACTGTCAGTCCTGACTGTGACAGAGAGACAGGCTCCATCATATGGAAAGGGAACCCAGCTTTAGCGTGTTGTGATCTCTGTGGGTCACAGGAAAACACAAATAAGCCAGTATAGAAGGAACAGAAGCAGGGTTTCCTTTACCTGTGACACAAGAAAGTCTTTTGCAAGTGAGCACCCAAACTTTCAGTAGCTGATGTAGAGTGTGAAGTACCCTGTACACGATTTTCATTGAGACAGAAACAGACATTGATTTTGATGTCTCTGGAAGAAATCCCATTCACATAGTGCAAGGAATTCTTCAACACTAAGGGAAGAAAAAACATGCTCCCAGTGAGCAGTGTGAAATTCTGGAATTTAGCTGTGGAGTTACCGGTGTTTTCAAGCCTAACCACTCCAAAAGGCTCCAGGCAAACTAGAACAGCGACACAAGGATAAAAGTTATTTCCCATGAGGGCCCGGAACCAGCACACAACAAAGACCAGATCACACCTGAAGAGCAGCATAAATCCCATACCGTTACAACCATGTAGTCCATACAGTGAGCTACTCACAGGACCACTGCCCCAGCCTCCAGTGAGACAGCCCTTATTCCTCTCTGATGGAGGAAAAGCAAGACCTAGGCAGCAAGCCTTCATGTAACTGGTATCTTGAGGGATGCTTTCTCCCCCACGCCTCCCCACATACTACATTAGGACACTAAAATAAAAGCTGAAAATCAAAAAGCTTTACCTGTACACATACCTGTTACACAGCGGGGAGGAAACCCACACAAATTCACACAGCAAAGCATACCACACTAATCTATCCACCTTGGAGCAAAAACTTGGTGATGTCCCTTGGAGTTCAAGTTCGGGCTACTGAATAACTATAATTCTCAATTTAGGCCTAACTTAACTAGTACAAAGTTTAACTGGAGCCTTAGCAGATGCCCTGTAATACCAACCGAAGGCCCCTGTCTGCACTTGCTGTATGGGAACTGTAAGACCTATACTTGCTTCCAATGGAAAGATGTCCCAGGCTAGATAGGAAGAACTAAGCCTGCAGCTTGCCTAAAACCCACAGCCACACCTACTTTCCATGCCAGATTGCAAATTTTTATCAGGAACATGTTCACACCAGCAGATTTTCCTCCTTTTTTTGTAGAAGTCTGGAAAATGCTGACAAGCAATTCAAAATCAATAAAAGTGGGCAACTGATCATCCTTGTCCTCGTGTAACTGTTGCATGGAAAGGGGTCCTGCAGGCTCACTTTCGGCTAAGGGCTGCACTTTGAACCCACCAGTGCAAAGGGCAAGCAGGACAATCCTCTCAAAGCAGGAGGTGGAGCACTGGAAGGAAACCAGAAATGGCAAGATCCTTCTTAAAACTGTTTGCTGGCAGCACAGTATCCAACTAAGGCAGAGTCAGCATTTTGTTGCCCTCGTTACCCATGGACAAGTGGGGAAAATGAAGCCTTATTCACCTCCACAAAGATTAACAGTCATGGATGGCTCCGTCATATCACTGTGAGAGATTATACCACCATAAAAATCTCACTATGGAAAAAAAAAACCCACAACAACTTTCTTTCACGCTTGCCGCAGGAGCGAAACTCAAGCTAGTAGGAGCCCGCTCTGGATAGCACGGTTCACCCTGCGGAGAGCAATGTTACAACACCGCTCTCATTTGAGGAGCGGATCCTTTTAGGACTGCCAGCAAAAGAATGGTGCAATCCCAACAGAAAACATTACAGGAAACAAAACTATACAGATCTTTTGTACTAAATGTCTGTGCTCACGTTCTGGCCCCAGCTCCTTCGGCTGGAGCAAAGCTCTCGCTCGGTTAATTAGTAACTGCAGCACAATCGCGTTAACTTGTAACTATTGAGGCCTCAATAATCATCAGGTTTCAGTTCCCAGATTGACAGGCATCACACTTACTCTGCCCTTCAAAGTACAATTCCTTGATGAGAAGAGCTGTTGCTTCGTGTTTAAACACTGAAATAATTATACCCAACAATTCACAAGCAAAACGCTTCAGTACAGAGAGAGAACAAGTAAGCCCTGTTCACACAAGCTTTCTTAGCTTTGAGATTTCTGTTCAATCTAGGGCTTCGGTCTGTTAAGACAAGTTGGTTACAAGTTGCTTCTCTAGTATTCTTTCATTAGTCCTCTCAAGCATGTCATCACCAATAGATAGAGCACAAGACTGACTCATGTCTTTAAATCACAAAAATAACCACGACACCCACGTAAGAATCCTGTTTTCTAACATGCCAGCCAACCCAGAGAAACGTCTCTTGCATTTACAGGTCGCGTACTAAAACACCACAGTGGTCAGCCCATATGATGTCCCATAGACAAGACAGAAGCATGGCAAATCCTGAAAGCGAAAACTGGCTGCCTACCAAAGCTCTGGAAGGTTCCCAGGCAATTTTAACACAACACACAAGGGCAATGGCTCAAAGGCACCCAGGGCCCCTACTCGTGAGTCTCCAGAGCGGAAAGCAGGCAGAGCTATAAACAAGGAAGACTAAAGGGGTAAACACTTAGGGGTAAAGGAGGACCAAAAAGGCAAGAGTTAGTGGAGACAAGTTTGGAAAGTCAAAGACTTTTTGTTACTGGGGACCGGGAGTGGAAAGATAAGCGGAGTCGGCCACTGTGTAAAGCGCATCCAGCACATGTAACTCCGGTGACAAGTCAGAAGAACATCCAGTTTTTCTCCAAGCATGACGGATGTCTCTGCCATGTATCCTTCTGATATCGCATCTTTGCGTTTCAAGTTGGAGTGTCAAATAGGAACCTGGTTTCTCCAAGTCCACTTTGTGAAAGACACAGTAGAGTTGCATGTGCTGGAGTTGTAGCATTAGTGGGATTTTGATGGGTGTTTTCTGTGTTGTTGGTTTTTTCTTATTTTCTTTTTAAAGAGGCTATAGGAAGTCTTATAGTAGACTTTAGTTTCTCTGCCTCAATTCGTAACAAAATGTTTTGAAGAATCAGAACTTCTTTATTTCATGTTGCACAAAAATATTCAGAGCAGCAAGGGACTTCTCAACTCACCAGTTCCAGGCCATCCCCTTCTCTTCCCTATACCCACCTCTTTGTAAGACCTACACCAGGTGACTAGGTCATCTCTTCCCCTTATGCTTCCTTCCAGCTGTACTTTCCATGCCCTTCTCACAGACGCTTTGTACACCACCACACTTTGCCCTAGTTCATTCCCAGCATACCTTCTTCTGCCAGCATTGGGCCACGCTGATTTCCAGGCCAAGGGAAAAGGCGGATTCCAACAGAAGGTTAATGACAGATTTACGCAACTCTCTTTCTATGATTATACATTGTTGAAAAGTGAAACAAAGACCCATCACTAGATAGTCCTGATGTGACTCAGTGACCTTGGCAGGAGCCAGGCTGGATCAACCACCTGACCCGAGACTGTTAGCCATGTGCTGTTGGCCAGAGCTTATTAGCACCAAGTATTTACGCTCCTATTTGTAGCTGGTAGGCTGTATTTCAGCACCTTGTCAAATTAACAAGAGCGCCAGGTCATGCTCACCAGGGTACGCGGTTCAGAGTACTGGAGTACTCCGTGTTGAGGGCTTGTTTTACAAGCTCTATTACTGAAATTGGAAGGGACTCAATACTAGAAGTGCAATTGGTCTACCTAGTCTGGCAATCGTACCACGGCCCTGTAGAGGCGCATAAGCTAATGAAAGAGTCAGCTCTTGTTAAGTATTAATGAAAAAAGCACAGCGGGATGAGATACAGACTCGTTCAACATGCTGCTCGGCCACTCCTTTCAGTCAGAGCCTACTTGAAGGTGCTTAAGCAGCTGTAAAACTGACTTGCAACTCTAAATATTAAGCATCCATTACAAAGTATTTAGAAGAGGTGAAATAGCAAGACTTCAAATTCTCCAGCTCGTAATTCCTGAGCGTTACAATGCTTGCCCTCCAAGTGAGCAAGACAAAATCTGACAGGAATCAACACTGGAAAGATGATTAGATCCAAAATCTACCTTTGGATGGCTTCATACAGAAGTCACAGTCAGAAATGCAACCTTTAGACCCACCTATTTCTGCCACTAGCACTACAAAACCACTGACAGGAGATACCCCACTATTGCCATTCGGCTATGTGCAAGAGCTGAGAAAGGTTCAGCACTGATTAGAGCCCCTCACTGAAAGAAATAAGCATCTAGGGCTATTTAATAAAGACAGTATCTCGAGTCCCAGAACTTCTTGAATCGCAGCCTGATGAGATCAGAAAGCTTTTGTGGGGAACAAAATAAATTAGCTTTATGCTCATACTTTCTCTGAGACACGTACACTGCAGAGGCTTCGCTGTCACTGTTTTTACACCCTGAGAGTCAACCGAAGTTCACTGAGAAAGCGTCCTGCTCCTCAGAACCTCACACGTTGGCAGAGAAAGAGTGAAACTCAAACAACACCTCAGCCCTGGAAGAATACTGCACGTGGCTAAACTACCTGATCATTTTCCTGCGCTACTGAATTTGCTCGGAAGTTGACAATCTGCCTCTTCTCTCTATTCTGCTCCAAAATTGGCCGTGAAACGCTGCTGGCTGCACAGGCTGACCCGAAGTTTACATCTGTGCCTATTACAGGTAACCTTTACAGACACAGAGAAAGCAGATAGGAACATGGTTCACTTGTGGTGGAAGTCACTCCCATCAGCTCCAGTGCAGGAAAGCGCTGGCTAACTTCGCAAACAGCTGAGGGGAGGAAAAGGCAACTTCTTGTCTCTGCCGTATGACAAGAGTTGCTAGCCATAGGTTCAAAAGGAATCCAAGAATCACACCCAACACGAGCCGCAGATTCAAACCTCTACTGCTCAAGCCATTTAATTCACTTACTCCTATCCCTGCCAGCCACCTGGACCACGTTTCTTTCTACTCTCAGGAGCAGAACGGAGCCGCCAGCTGGGCTCCTCACCAAGGCTAAGGCGAGGAAGCACTGATGCTCTCCAGCAGCATCTCCTTCTCCCTATCCCTAAAAAAAACTTCACAGTAGGGAGGCCCAGGAAGAACTGGAGCTGTTCTCCAATGCACTCCCCCTGATGCCTCCCCCTCGGCATACCAGCAGAAGGGCTGCCTGCAGTAACCCACATCCGCTCCTCTCCAGTGGAACGTGCACGCATCCACCAGCTCTGCGAAGCCGGCAAAGCTCTTGGCAGCGCAGTACCTGCGGGTGCTACGCTGTCAGACAGCCAAGAAAGTTTGTCACGAGGCAACCCCCCACCCCCACATGCAATTTCTGTTCAAGGAACAAATCTGCAGGCATATTGTGCTAAGTCTTCTGTAGCTCGGTGGCAAATTCCCTCCCACCCACCACTCCCCTACTCTCTTCACACAAAAAAAGAGAGTGTCTCCACGCTGGAACTCCTCAACACCTTTCCCTCTGTATGCATTTCCCCAAAAGGATCAGAGGAGGTGCCTTTTGTTAGCCAAACAGCCTTGAAAACAATATTGTTTTCCAAGAAGGAGTTTTACATGCCTTTGATAATCCCAGAAGGGATTTATGTCATTTCTTCCAGTTTCTCCTAACACTGCAGTCACAGGCTTACCCAGAAAAATGGCTCAGGAGACAGACAACCTGGTAGATAAACCAGAAAGTGAGCATTCAGATCCATTCAATAAAGGTTATTCATGGGAAGCCCGGACTTAGATTCACTAGGACGGGAACCCATAAAACCTGAAAGGGACCAGGAAAGAAGCCACCTACAAGCCCGGGTTAGAGCTGCACCAGAAAGGTAAGCGACTCAGTAACAGGAAAAAACCTCAAACAACAGTATTGCAGAACTTTGAATCCCTGTGGAACACTTTCTAGCCTACCTACTTCCAGAAAGAGGATCTACACGCTCAAGAGGAGTAAGTAGGTCTAGGTATTCTTCTCTGCTCCCTCAGAAGAAAGGGGTCTAGGTTTCAGGTTGCTGAGGCTTGGTTTGCTTTGGAGCAAGAAGAGGAACTAGGAAAGAAATGGACAAAGTTTTTCTCCAGGTCTTATGTCCACACTACACACAGCCACCAAACATACACACCATTAAAAACAGACAATACAAGACCAGCAGAGCATGAAGAGAAGATCATCAAGTTAAGTCTAGCAAGGATATTAGGAGAGAAAATCTTTTAAGGTCCAGTTGGCAATAATTTTAATAAGGAATCTAGGAATTTTCTCAAGGCTGCCATGTGATTCAGAAAACAAGAGCTCAGAAGTGCTGCACACAATTACTGTGACTTCTTTGTAACAGGTTATTAACTCTGATCTTTAGTATAACAGTGGAAACAGAAGATCAAAACATACGACTCAAAGTCCCCAGATAAGGAGGACTCTGACTGAGAAACTGCTGCCCTCCGAAGCCATCCAGGCCGCCAGGAAAGCAGCCATACAATGGCTTGTAGAAAGTGGGCCAATCTTAAAATATTAGTATTACAACATGAGGCTTTTCAAGCTGAATTCTTGCAGGCAGGCAGAGAGCTAGAAATAGAACGCTTTGGATTTAGGATCACACATGCAGAGATCTGCCTGTGAAAAACACCAAGAGCAAGTGCCAGAGAGCATTTGAGCAGAGACCTAGGAAAACTGTCAAAAGGGGGAAGAAGGAAAAAAATTTTAAAAGCAAGCTTACACACACATCAACAAGGAAAAGGAGACCAGCAGAGACAGTTCACTAGCTCCCTTCCAAAAATGACTTTGTTGCCCATTCACTCCCTGCCACAGCTCAGGAGCCAGGACACCAATCACTCCTGGAACAGGTAATGCCTTGCTCCCCTTCACAGCAACGGCCAGTGCCAGACGCGCTGGGAGCGGACTTGTTTAAAACGAGGTATCTCTGCGCTGCGCGAAGTCAGGCAGGTCATCTCCTAGGCCAGCATAAAGGGTGCCTTATACTTCTTTGCATTGCATCTGAATGATTGAATTCAAGTAGGTTAAACACTCGGCCTGTTCAGCTTGTAGGCAAACAGATCTGACAGCACGGGTAGAGGTTTAAGACCTGTCGATGGGAATGGAAAGATCACCCCTCTTCTAAAAGCTATAAAAGCTGTTTACTTATAAATAAATACTTATCTATAAGCAAACAGTGCTTTTTAGAAGAGAAAAGTTTTGCAGACTGCTTCAGAAATCATATTCACTCACACCTCAAGAGATTAGAGCAACAGGGCAGTGGGAACGTGCTGCAGCTCTCTTAAAATTCAGTTTCTCACCTGGCAGCACAGAAGTGACGCAGGTACTTATTTTGCAATTGTGGGCAGAGAACATTAATACAGGCCCACTACCAAATCCTCCAGCTGTTCAGCCTAAGCACCGGAGCGAGTACGGAACTACCCATTTCATCTTCCACAACAGCGTAAGGACATAGAGCCCGCCGTACTGGGCTTTTGATCTCCCCCTCCTAAGCCCCCATTCCACGTTCAGGTTAAGTGTGTTTTGCTCCTGCCCAAAAAGTGAGCTTCAAACCCCCACCTACGCAGCTAATCGCTTCTGAAGAGGAACAAGCCTCCTCCTTAAATCGATGGAAGTATTCAACGGACAGCACTGCCACACGGGCTGCCTGAGGCACCGACGGGTGGCAGCAGGGACCTGGGTGGGAAAAGACAAGACACACACAAGTTTTGAAGCAAGCCGCCTGTGGCAGAAGGTCAACGTGGTGGGAAGGAAATTATTAAAAACCGTAATCTCATTTATTTTCAACACTCTATCAGCGAGTAGCACGCAGTTTGATTCTCACCTTTAATTTGTACATTCTCACGGGAATTTGGCAAGGCTGCTCTGCAGGAGAAAGTTTGAAGAACTCTTGCAAAAGACACCGCTGCTATGCCAGATCAGGCAAGCTATCAGTTATTTACATTCATTTCAAAGGACACAAAGGAAGCCATTTATTTCCACCATATCTGCACTTCTAAAGACTAAAGTTAAAGACCAGTTAGGACAGAGCTGGTCCTAACACCAGGGCTTGTCAACACAGACCAACCAGCAGAGCTGTTCTGGAGTAAACATCTCGGTGTGATCAAACCAGCCTGAATCAACTCCCAGCTACAGGGAGCACTGCAGGACACAGCGATCTCGGGAGGGAACACACACGTTAGGAAGTCATCCTAAACTGGTGCCACTGGGATGTCTGCTAGGGCAGGCAAGGGAAGTCCTCTGGCTAGCAGGGAAAGCGATCTCTGGCCTGCACCTTCCAAGCCACCCAGGAGAATCTGTAAGAAGCCCGCTTTAAGCACAAGTTTCAGGAGCTGGAAGGAGTTGTATTTGCCTTAGCCACGCTTGCAGGATTAAAGCATTCACCTGATTCCCCCAGCTAGTAAAGGACTCCTGTGGTAACACGGCAGCGCGTTTCATCTCCTTCAGACGGGGGAAATAAAGCAACCAACGTGAATATTCATTTCTTCAGACACATTGCTACAAACAGAATGAGAAAAATCACGACTCTCGCCACAAGTTCAGAAGCCCATCGTGCTGTGTGGGGGGAGAAGAACGGGGTGCGGGGAGAACAACCACCCCACACCCGCCCGTGCGGCCAACTCCCATCATAACCAGCCAACATAACTGAGTTTCCCAGATCAGAGCTGCAGATCCCGCAGCGCAGAAACCACAGCCGAGGGAGGCTCTCCCCATCTCTCCTTCCACAGCTCCGAGCCCAAGGAAGATTTCCCCACCACTACACAGAGGCAGGAAGAGGTAAGAAAACCACTGTTGCACTAATCGGTGAAAAGCAGGAGTATGTTCACCTTCTATCCGTGAAGATGAAATAAAGATGAGGAAACCACTGGGATAACCCTCCAAATCCCCAAAACGGAGTTAAGCAGGAAGAAAGAGATCAAATGCCATGCTGTCGAAGCTCAGAGTGTGGACAAACAGCTCCCGAAATTTAAGTGGTAATTTAAATTTACTACCCAGAAAGCCCATTCACCAATTTACAAAGCGCTTTTCAAGGTAACTTTTGCAGTTGATAAAAGGTGAACTCAGATATTCCCCGTGGGGTCAGTGCAGCTGTAAAGGTCTCCCCTTTCAGCCAGATCATCGCCCGGGGACCGGGCTGCTCAGCGGTACTTTGATCACGTCTCCCCGGGTACGAGCAGCTCCGTGGCACTCCAACGGCTTTCAGTTTTCCAGCACGGGAGTCCACGCATCCAATCCGTTTGAAACTTCACTTAACTATTTGAAACCACTTTCTCGCACAGGCCATGCAGAGTTATTATTTGGCTTGCAGAGAGGAACAGATTTGAAAAGGAAAACAAAAAAAAGAGGTTTTTTCCCCTTCCTCATAAGCAAAAGCTTCTAACAGGAATTAAGATGCATTTGTCAGGTCAACACCTCCTACAATCAAGACGGGGCCGGAAAGCCTCAGTCTCGTTCTGATGCAACTAATACACACGCTACACCAGGGAGGTAGAAAGGGTCACATCTCTGCTGAGCCTGTGGTCCCAGGGGCAGAGGGAAGCCGAGGGAAGCCAAGGGAAAGAGATCAGTAGCTCTCAAGTGCAGCCCCAACAAGTGCTTTCGAACACATTTTAAGACCCTGAAACTATTTATGAGTTACAAGATCAAAAGCGTCAATCAAAACAACGCGAGCACCAGCACAGAGCGGAGGTCGGCCGGCTGAGCCTATGAATGGAGCTGAACCGCCTTGTTTATCTCAGCACGTGTGCGCGCACTAAGCCTGAAAGATACAGGTGACCTCCCCGAGCAGCCCACCCACTCCTCACTGTCAGGCCAGCTGAAAAAGCACGGAGAAGACCCAGCCAAGGAACGGGCGCGGATTCCCGTCAGCGGTTCTCACTATAATGGGCAGACGAGTGGAAAAAGCAAGAAAGAAAACAACCTTGCTTGGCGCCATGCCCACACACACATCCCAGTGCAGTGGGGAAAAGAGGCCGGGGGCACATACCAGCCGCGTATCAGCTTTCCGGCCCAGGGAACGGGCAGATCTGGGCAGATGCCTAAACACGGGCCACTCTCCGCCCCAAACGAGCCTTCCCAAACCCCTCCGCAAGCAGGAACCCGAGAGGACCTCTCCGCTGAGCTCCCTCGCCTTCGCGGCAGCTTGCCACGGGAAGGTAGATGCTCGCCGCCACCAAGCAGCGCCCCCACGCCCCCGCCACGAGCCCACCTTTCTTGAACTCCTCCAGCATGGCGTCGAGCTTGGTGTCGTTGAAGACAAAGTGCAGCGGGTGGTTGTAGAAGCGAGTGATGGTCTTGAGCGGAGTGCAGTCATCGGGGTCCACGAAAGCCAGGTCCTTAACGAAGAGGAGGTCCACGATGTTGGAACGGTCACCCTCGAAAACGGGGATGCGGGTATAACCGCTTTCCATGATCTCGGACATGGTGTTGAAGTCCAGCACAGCCTCGGCAGCGATCATGAAGCAGTCTCGGAGGGGGGTCATCACATCCTCCACTGTCTTGGTGCGCAGCTCCAGGGCTCCTTGGATGATGTTGAGCTCCTCCTTGACTAGATCGTTATAAGGGTCGGTGACTCGCAGCATCTCCAACAACTTCTCACGGTTGTAGACCGTGCCGATCTCCTGGCCCAGGACACAGTCCAGCAACTTGCTGACAGGGTAGGAGGCCGGGAAGGTCATCATCATGAAAAACTTGGTGAGGAAGATGGTGTTGGCGCCCACGGCCAGGCCGTGCCGAGAGCAAATGGCTTGTGGCACGATCTCGCCGAAGATGACGATACCGATGGTGGAGACCACTACGGCCACCAGCCCGGAGCCAGCAATGTCGTCCAGCAGGATGGTCAGCGTGGTGTTGACCAGGACGTTGCCCAGCAGGAGGGAGCAGAGCAGGTAGTTGCCCTGGCGCCGCACGGGCTCGATGCGCTTGGCGTAGTTCTTCTCTTTGTCCGTGCCACAGTTCTGCACGATGCGCAGCTCCATGGGGTCCAGGGCCATGAGGCCCAGGTTGAGGCCGCTGAACATGCCCGAGAGGCAGAGGAGGAGTGAGATGAAGATGACCTGCAGCCAGAAGGGCAGCAGGAACTTCTTCTCCTCGCCCACGATCATCTTAGTGTCCTCGCCGTCGTGGTAGATCCAGGTGGTCTCGCCCCAGGGAGGGGGCCCGGCCGGCCCCTCGGCGCCCGCCAGCCCCCCTGCGGCCCCGGGCCCCAGGGCGGCAGCGGCGGGGGCCGAGACGGAGGTGCACAGGTAGTAGGACTTGCTCTTCTCTGTCTTGCGCAGGGGCTTGATCTCGATCTCGATGATGCCCGAGGTGCGGCGGTTGAGCACGATGTGCGGCAGGATGATGATGTCCGAGGTGCGGATGCCGCAGCGCTGCGGGGCGCCGCCGCCCGCCGTCCCGCCGCCGCCCCCGCCGCCGCCTCGCCCCGCCGCCCCCGCCGCCGCTCGCCCGCTCCGCCGCCGCTCGTGCTCCGTGAAGGCGATGCGCGACCACGTCTCGTTGTTGATGTTCTGCCCGTAGACCCGCAGCTTCACCCGCGTCCGCTCGCTCACCCGCAGCGCGCCCCCCTCCATGAAGGAGACGTCGTCCGTGTCCTCCAGCCGCAGGCCGATGATCACCGTCTCCTCCGCCGCCGAGGGGGGGACGACGGCGGCGGCGGGCGGCGCGGCGGCGGCGGCGGCGGCCGGGGACCGCCGGCCCAGGCAGCCTCCGAGCAGCAGCAGCACCACCGCCACCACCACCCGCGCCCCCCGGCCGCCCCCCGCCATGTTCCCACCGGGCAGCGCGGCCATCTTTAGTCAGGGCTCGGCGGCGCCGCGGCCCCGCATCGCCGCGCGGCGCCTGCGGCGTGCCCCGGCTCCCCCGGCGGCGGCGGTGGCGGCGGGCGCGGCGCGGCGGGCGAGGCGGCGGGCACTGCTGCCCGCGGGACCCGACAGGCGGCGACTGCCGGGCCGGGCCGAGCCGAGCGCCGCCTCAAACCGCTGCCCTCCCCGCCCCTCCCCGCCCGCCCCGCGGGGGCGTGGCCTGCGCCGCCCTCCGCCAATCAGCGCCCACAGTCCCGCCAATGGCGGCCCGGCCCCGCCCCCCCGCCCGCCACCTCCTCCCCAGCCCGGAGGGCGCGTGACTCCGGTGTGTACGCCAGGCGGGCGGGGGCGGGGCCGGCCGCCCGGCCGCAGCCAATAGCGATAGGGCGTGGAGTCGGTGGGGCGGAGCCTCAGAGGGGCGCGACCAATGGGGGCGCGGTGCGGCCGGCGGGCCGGCGACGGCGCGTGCGGCGCTCGGCGGGGAGGCTCGCGAGCCCCTGCACCGGAGGACGGGGCGGTCGGGCCGGGCCGGGCCGGGCCGGACGGGACCGCTCCCAGCTCGCCGCCCCTGCCCGGCCTGCCGCAGCCGCTGCTACCCATGCACCTGCCGCGCCGCTGTCCCCCCGCCCCCCCTCCACGGCAGCGGCCCCGCCGCGCCGCCCCGCCGCGCCGCCCCGCCTCCCGGCCGTACCCGTCGGCGGTCGCGCAGCGCCCCCTGGCGGCCCCGCGCGGCCCGGTGGACATCACCCCCCTGTTGCCCGTCCTGCCGGTAGCGGGCCGGAGGGCTCCTGGGGGCTGCCCCGTGCTCGGGGCCGCGTCCTCGGCAGCGGGGCCGCTGGCGGCCGGGGGCTCTCCCGGCGCGGTCCGGCCGTGCCCGCTCCGCTCGGCTGGTCCCTACCGCGGGGCCGCGGGCCCCGGTGGGAGCCGGCACCGGTAAGGCGTGTGCCTCCGTCCCGAGCGCCGGGCTGGTTCCAAGGCCTCGGCTGCTGTGCCGCGATCCTAGCGGGGCAATAAACGCCCCGCGGGCCACTCTCACCGTCAGCCCACTTGCCACGGGCGGTGAGCAACGCGCAGCGCAGGGCGCAGCATCCCGGACGGCCAGGGGCGAACGGCCACGGGAGCGTCCAGTACAGCCCGTGGTGGCCGAGCTGGCATTTGGGGTGCAGGGTGACCTTTTGGAGGAGGTAAAAGAGCTCGGAACTGGAAGAGCAGAGGACTACGCAGGACAGCCTGATACGGGGGGAGCGCAGTGCTTTGGGGCCACAGGCGCAGTTTTTTCCCGGTCCCAAGCCTCATTCAGCTCATCCAGGAAGGAGCCAGAGCGACTCCCTGCAAACCGCAGCGAGCTGGGGCTCAGGAATCACTTCCCTCTCACCTCGGGGTCAATCAGAACCCCACGGCTTACGCCGACCCTCCAGAGCTTCACTCTGGGAAAAGGGGATTTGGCTCATCTCTACAATCACCGAAACACCCAGACCGGAGGGGCTGGACAGATTGGATTGGGGTTCCTCACACGGGATGGGGCTGCAGGACCTCCTCTTTGAGTGGTTTGGGGGCTGGAAACCCCAAGGCTGTGCGTGCACACGCAAAGCCAGGTAGACCAGACACCCCTGCATCCACATCCTGGTGAGGACCCTTATTTTAATGCTCAGAATCAAAGTCAAGAGCGAGAAAACGTCCTCTCAGCTGCTCCCTCCCCAAAATGCTGAGAGTTTGGAAAAAAACAGTGCGATGCAAGCGCGGTGGCATTTAGCTGTGGCCTTTTTCGGTATGCATGGAACGAGGGGACCTCTCTGTGGGCGCCTCTCTCCCCAGGCAAGCTGAAAAGCCACGGCAGGGACTCATGCTTTTTTAATGAAAGGGTTTGCAGGTAGGACCCCCCACCTCACCTGCTCTTCCGTTCATGCTGGGAAAGCTCTTTGATAGCAGGAACTAATTGCCACAACCCCGCCAGGATGGGCTGTTTGGGGACTTTCTCAAAGTCTTTATAAGCAAGAGGAGGAGGACTATGCAGGGGGGCCGAGGGGGTGTTAAGCAGCATCTCGGTTGTGTTTTCAGCAGGTCCTTCCCAAGGTCCCATCAGTGAGGTCCTTCCACGCAATGTCAGAGCTCCTCTCGCCTGCCAGGTCACAGCCGCCCCCGAGGCAGGTCTGCCAGGGAGCCCTACCTGAAGGCAGCTAATACACACCCCGCTGACTCCAGATAACACCAAGGATTATAGGTTTTCATCATGATATATCTCTAAACCCAACAATTTACAACCCATGGGTCAGACTCTTGGTCTCATCCAAAGCCGAAAGGACAGGCTGGCAAGGTGACTTTCCAGGAAATCATGTTTATGGGTATTATTTATATGTTTAATCTCTAAATTGTGAATTAATCGCTCTGCTCTTTTGCTGATGGCAGAGGGCAGGTTAAGCATTCTGGGCTGTCACACCTGATTCTGGATTTCCCATCACTGTGTGACAGGCGTTACCTGACCGCTCAGGCTTTGCATTCCAGATGTTCTGGAAATGCCTCCTCACCTGGACCCTCCTCAGCCACTGCTACTGCTCCTGCAGAGCATCCTCGGCACTTACCCACGTCTCTTTCCGAACCCAAATATTTTATTGCTTGCTTTTTATCTTCCCCCACGCCACAGCAAGATGTTGGTCAAATGGCAGAGAGGAGAGAAACTTGATCCCTCCTGGAAAAACAGCCTGTGAGGAGGGGTGAAAACAGTCCCTCGTTTCTAAGCTCGGCTGATCACCCAAGGGCTCAGCAACGCTGCTGCTTAGCAGCCCCCAGCCTTTCCCAAACAGCCTCTGCAGGCCAGGGCATGCGGGAGGCACATGGAGCAGCAGGAGTGCAGCCCATCGCCTCCCACCGCAGCCGGGAAACCCTCGCTCCTTGCCCGCTGCTCTCCTGCTTTCCAGCATCACTGCGTTTCCCTGCAGAACTCTGGAGGTGTGATGCTCGCAGGGACTCGGGGCTTTCCCGCTAGATGGAGTCTGTGGAGGGGATAGAAACCTCAGAGGCTCTGACTGGGAAAGGGAGAGAAATTCCTATTGCCTGGAACTCTCCCCATGCAGGGTGCTGCGAGACAAGGAGTGGGGCGCGGCGCTCGGGGCATCCCCCATCCCAAACGCAATATCAGGGACATCCCTCCGCACCCCATGTGCAGGCTGAGCTCTTCATGGAAAAGCAGGGCCGGAGGAGCCCCCAGGAGGTGACAGGTCCCTCTCACCCACCGCCCGGGAAGATGCCCGTTGGCCAGCAGGTTATTGAGCTGCTCGCCCCGCTGCCGGAAGCTGGCGTGGACTCTGCCTGGCAGACGCGTGCAGCGCCCTGTGTGGGGAGAGTTAGCACGGGGAGATCAAAAGAAGGAAAGAAGCGACTGGGCTGCTTATTGCTGCGCCTTCCGCTTCTCAGAAGTATTTGTGTCTCGGCTGTGGGCTCCCCAGGGCCTCAGACTGGAGCCAGGCTCACACAGAAGGGTGCATGCCGCAGGGGCAGGCCCTGCTCGGTGCCAGGGCATCCTTTCGCACCCCGCTCCGCCAGGCTGCCTTCCGCAAACGTCTCCGCGCTGCTCCACGGGCTCAACACGAGCACTGAGATGCTGCCAAACCCACCCCAGACCTGCCATCCCACGTGCCGGGACCCACGACCCCTTTCCCACAGGGACTGTCCCTGCCTGCGTGTACAAGCCGTGTGGCCACTGTCAGCCCCATAGCGAGGGGACCCACTGGACAGCTGCCCGTCCTCACCACGACCAGACACAACCTGCCCCACCAGCCCCGCAGGAAAGCACAGGAGCACGCAGCCTTCGAGCTGGGCCATTTATTCGCTCTCCGGGGGAAGCCTCACGCCGCTGTGGCCGCATCCTCCCGCCCGCCTGGCATCCGCCAGCACAGGGCATCATCGCTCAGCAGCATCCCGGGGGACCACAGGTGCCACCCGGACGGCAGGCAGGACTCGGGGCTGCCAGCCGCTCCAGCAGCTGGAAGGGATTGCAGATCTTCTCCTGGAGGGCAGAGAACAACCCAGGGCAGGACTGGGCCGGAGGGAAGCAAGGGGCACCCCGGGAAAGCGGCATTTCCCCCCAACTCCCTCCCTGCCACCCGGGCACTCCATAGCTAACACGGGGGCAGCTCCAGCTGCTTTTCCCTGCCACGAGGGGGAAGCCAAGAGCTTCTCTGGGACTTTGGCTCGGCTTTTATCCGACAAATGCCTCCTGCTTGGACAGGGACCCAAGAACATCTCCCGCTTCCCAAGTACAAGGCTGTGTTTCAGGGACACGCAGCTGCAGGGCGTTATCTCCCTTGTCTCTGCTGGCCCATCAGGCTGGAGGCACCACCAAGGAGCAGAAGAGAGGCTTCCAACAGATAGAGAGGCTTTGTGCTGCGGGGTCAGGGCTGGCAGCCAGGGCCAAGCTCACATCAGCAGCTGGGAGCGCAATGGGCATGAAGGAGCTGTGGGGATGGGCCATCACTTCCCTGGAGCAGGCTGTCCCCTGCCATCCCCCTGGGAGAAGGATGTCTCCCCTTGGGAGAACTCAGGCAGGTCAGCTTGGGCAGCCCCTCATGCTGGGGCTCTCAAACCTGGTGCTTAGGGAAAAGCCCCTCTTTGGGGGGCTCCAACCTGTGCTGGGGTGCAGTTGCCCAAACCCAGGTACCACTCTTGGTGCCCCACAGGGTCCTGCCTTGCCCAGAAGGACTCAGGTCTCTTGGTGCCATGCCACAGCCCCTCTGACGCCCCAGGGCAGCACTGATGGCACAGGACACCCATGTCCCCACCCCCAAACCTGCGGAGCTGCTTGCTACCAACCTTCACCCCCTTGCAACAGCAGCCCTGCGGTGCGGCAGCATTCGCCCCGCCAGCCTGGATCGAGAACGTCTCCGCAAACCTGGAGCTCCGCAAGATCGCAGCCATCTCGGCGTCCACATCCACCACCTCTCCTTCCTAGGGACAGAGGGATGGTCACAGGGCTGGGGGCTGGGATATGTGGCCCAAGGGACCCCAATCACTCAGCCAGATGATGGGGGAGTGAAAGCAGCGGCACAGCCTGGCCCAAAATCTTGAGAAACACCCACCACGACCAAGCAGCCAGCTTCAAACCCTCCTGTGAAGCCACCACGGATGTCCTGCTCCTACCTTCACCCCAGTGCGATGCATGGGTCTGGTTCCCTCTCCTGCCCCCGTTTGCACCTCCCCTGGTTCATACAGCACCTCTGCTCCCACCCCCTAACCCCTCTACCAAAAGCTAACCCCCAAAATCACAGAGGACACTGCTGAGCAGCACTGCTTCAACAACTTGACCCCATCCCTACAGACGACTTGGCATCCCGGGGAGGCCCAGCACACCTCCACGCACCTTGAAGGTGAAGTTGGCATCAAACACCAGCTCTCGCTCGTGCCCCATGATCCCGCCGTTGTAGATGACCTGCCCCGGGCCAGCCCGGCTGCTGCCCGGCACCCTGAACAGGCGGAAAGTCGCGGAGACAAAGCGGCAGTCGCCTGTAAGGGAGAGGTTGGTGGGTTGGGCTCCGGCCGCCTGTGCTGGGAAGCGGCCGAGCCCGGGATCCCAGCACAGTTCCCCACGGCTGCCCGCAGCTGACACTGCCTGTCGGACTCTCACCGACGATGCCCTCCAGCTCCTTGTCACCGATGGTGATGGGGCTGGCGCTGACCAGGCACGGGGGGCTGAACCCCACCTCCTCAGCGATGCTGTACAGGTCTCTCCAGTACAGGGCTCCCGCCAGGCACTCCCCTGGCACGAGACCATGGACAAGGGTGATGGGGGCAAAGGTCCGGTCCCCAAATCCCATGCCACCCCATCCCAGAGCCCTACGCACCCCACAGCACCCTGTGCTTCCGGACGGTCTCGCTAAGGCGCTGGCTGGCATAGACATCGCTGAAGTACATCTCTCCCCCAGGCTGGAAGGCAGCGAGTGAACAGAGACCCCAAGAAGCAACGGGACAAAACTGGCAGGGAGAACTGGGCACCCCCCAGTGCCACCCTGCTCGGGACCCTCTGCAGAGGTGCCCTCACCTGGCCCCACCCCACATCCCCACCTTGCTGGATCCCATATGCTGCACCTCAGTGGCACCCCGACAGCAGGGCTGCCCCAACCCCGCTCTGCTCCCGCCGCGGGCGCTGACCCCGGCATTACCTTCAGCACGCGGTAGGCCTCCCGCAGCACGGCCCTCTTGTCGGGGGCGAGGTTGATCACACAGTTGGAGCTGGGGAGGAGGAGACCGGGGCTCACTTGCACCCTCGCGCACGCTCGGCACCACTGGCTACCGCATGTCCCACCGCCTCACGCAGGATTTGGAGATGCCGATTTGACCATGAAAAGGGCAGTTTGCATTTTCCCAGGCTCTAGCCCAAACTCTGCCTTGGGATTTTCCCTTTCCTAACATGTGCTCCTGAAGCGGGCGACCCAGTGGGATGGGACACGGACCCCAGCCCACAGCCCCGGGCAGCAGCAGGGCCGGGGTGGCGGCGCCCTGCGCGGTACCTACATGACAATATCGTAGCTCTCGTCAGCCAGCCCAGCGTCAACCAGCTTCTCCATGTAGCCGTGGAGGAACTCCACATTTGGCTTCCGGTAGCCAAACTTGTCCATGTGGTAGGCAATGTGCTTCTTCGCCACCTCGACCTGGGAGGAGAAAGGGAACAGCGGTGGGGGGACGCTGGGCGGGCGAGGGGAAGCCCCGGCTCCGTGCCGTACCTGGCCCTCGGTCATGTCGATGCCGGTGACGTGGCCCTGCTCCCCAACCAGCTGGCTCAGGAGGTAGCAGTCTCTGCCGCTGCCGCTGCCCAGGTCCAGGATCCGGCAGGTCGCCAGGCACTCGGGGATCACCAGGCCGCAGCCATAGTACCTGCGGGGACGCGGAGCTGAGCCGGGCGGCGGTGCCCCTGTGGCACGGCAGTCCGTGGGGGCGTCGCAGCCCACGGGGAGGCAGCAGCAAGGGGGGGGACCCCGGGGTTCACCTGGCCACCACCTCCTCATGGACTCGCTCCAAAGCGTCTCTCACTGGCCCGGGAAGGGGCCTGGCGGAGGTGACGCAGGCGTTGGTCCTCAGGTCCCCCGACTTCTGCAGCTCTTGGCCATAGTAATCCTGAACGGGACGGACGGACGGACGGAGGCCACCGAGCTACGCCAAGCTGTGCCCCGGGAGCATCCCGTGCACCGGCGCGTGGGGGCCATGCCCGCGCTCGGCTCGCACGTGCCCCCGCTGTACCCCCCCCACTCCCCGCGCTGTCGTTCTCGTTTGCACTCAGCTAAAAATTAGGGTAACACCAAGCATCCCCCTTCGCCCCCCGCCCCCCCTCCCAGCTCCCGGGGGTCGCACCGACGCCGCCGTGCAGCGTGGGGGGTGAATTCCCAAGGGCTGTACCCTTGCAGGCTGCAGCCACCACTCCCCAGCCGAGAGGGTCGCGGGGAAGGCGGGGGGGTGGGGTGGGGGGGCGCAGGGGAAGGGGGGGTCGCTCAGCCCCCTCACCTGCACCTCCCGGTGGATCCGCTCTCCGCAGGGGGCGGCCACTGCAACGGCAACGCGGGGCTGGTGCCTGGCGCCACGGCGATGGGCACCGCGCCGGGCCCTCCCGAAGGCGCTGCCCCCCCTCCCCGCCCCGCCCCATCCCCCAGTACAGGCGCGCTTTTGCCACCCCCCGGCAGCACCCCCAAAACCTGTAGCCTGACGGGATGCGCCTGACAACACCCCCCCCCCGAACCCCCCAGTCCCAGCCCTGCAGAGACAAGCTCCCAGAGACTTCCCCGTAGGGCAACCCCCTCCCTCCCCCGCTTTGAAGGGAACCCTCGGCCCCAGGGGTGCCCCCCCGGAATCCCCCCAACACCCCGCAGCGGAGGTTCCGGCGGTGCCTTAACTGCTTCCAGCCCCGGCCGGACTCTGCCCGGCCTCGGACACGCTCCGCCCCGAGCACCCAGCACCGCCCCGGGCACCCAGCACCGCCCCGGGCACCCAGCACCGCCCCCCCTCGGGCATCCAGCACAGACTCGGCTGCGGTCCGGTGCTCAAGGGCAGCGTTTATTCACGGCAAACGAGTCGCGGCGCAGGGAAACCCCTCATTCCCCAAGTGCACGTGCGAGGCTGCGGATCGGGGCCCTTCCCAAGGCAGAAATACCCCCACGGCCCCTGGGGAAACAGCGGCACCTTCACGGGCCGCGGGAGCTGTGGCATCACCGGGCGAAGCCCAAACAGGCAGCGGCGCTGGAGGGGACGGCGAAATCCCACCCAGAAGGCTCCGAGCGCGGGAGCCGAACCCCAGCGGCGTTCCAACGGGAACGGGCGGCAGGCCCGCGCTCGGCCGGCCTTCTCCTATCGGCCGATGAAAAGCACACTCAGGCAAACAAGCGCTCCCCGTGCGCTCCAAGTGCTCCAGATAAGTGACCGACCAAAACCAGGGCGCGGGTATTTATAGCCTGGGCCCCACGTCGCTCCCCGGGATGCCAAGAGGAGCCCGGCCGCCCAACGCGGAGCAGTGCGGAGTGAGCGCAGCGGCTCGCGCCGCTCTCCTGCCCGCACCCGGGGAGGGGGCCTCTGGACACCTTCACAGCCAGACACGCACACGCCACGGGCAAGGCTGCTCCGTCACGGGCTGGAAGAGGAATGCAGCTGAAGGCCGAAGGCAGCGCAGATGGGTTGGCAAGGGGATGACGTTCCAAACTCAGTGGAAAAGAAGATAACCTCCCAGCAGGACGCCGGCCCAACCACGGCCAGCTGGACCAGTGAGAGAGGGGTGTGCCCAGATCCCCGCTTTCAGAAATTCCGACCCGTGTCCACACTGCAGCACCTCTCTCCCCCACCCAGGCACTCACAGCTCCCACCGATTAACACGCCCTGAACAAACCGCACTCTGCCGTCCCCGCGTCTAAGTCCAGCCCGGTGCCCACCCGCCTTCAAAACCCGCCCATTTCTTGCCGGGGTGTGGGCCGAGCGCCCCACGCTACACGGAAGTAAGTGGGCACAGGTACCGCTGGGGGGGGTAGGGTTTCAGGTAAGCTTGTTGGAGTTAGGTGCTGGCGAGGGGGCGAGCGTCCTGGAGCAGACGCGGACGGAGGTACGTGAGAGGGGCCCACGTGCCCCAGAAACACAGACTGCACGCGTCCCGGCTGGCATCCAGCGCCGTCCAGGCACAGGGCTGAACGCCGGGGTCTGGAGGGAAAAGGACGCTGCGCTGCCCTCGGTGCCTGTCCAGGTGTCCTCGTGCCCCCGCTTCATTTCAGCAAGTGACGCAGCTGGTCCTGTAGGTTTGACGACTGCTCGACGCTGGGGACAAGCAAGGAGAGGGTGCACGGTGAGATCCGCCCCCCCAGACCGCGCCGGGCTGCCCGCGCCGAGGGACCGGAACAGCTCCAGCGCTGACCCTACAGCGCAGAAACCCTGGCGTTCCCCAACCCGCCTCCGTCTCCCCACGAGGCAAAGCTCGTTCTGTGTGCCCATGAGCAGACAGCTCTGCTCTACACCACCCTCATCTCCGGCCACAAACAGCCCCACGGGCTCTAGCACGTTACCGAAACCAACGGAAGTTGTGGTAGATAGATATCCCTTCACCCAAATTCCCAGCCCTTCGCAACACTGAACCACCACCCCGCTGGGAGAGCAGCTGCTTCAAAGGCGGCTGCAAAAACCTTTTTGTTTCCCCTCCCTCCTACTCCATCACTTTTCCCTTTCCGTCACGTGTGTCCACCGGGTCCTCCCGGCACTCCTTCTGCTGAGCACTCACTTCTTCTGAATTGCTTCTTGCCTGGATGAGTAAATTAGACAAAAAGAGCATTAGAAACCCAAAATCTCAGCAGCAGGGTCCATATTACGTTAAAGAAAAGGGACTTGATCAAAGGCCCAGGACGCCACAACCCCTGAGAGGACAGCAGCGGCACTGGCTTCTCCCCTTTAGCCCTACAAGCCTCACACACTCTCACAGGGGACAGTGCGTGGCAAAGAGGAGGCAAAAATCTCAGCTCCCGCCCCAAAACAGCCTGAGCTGTACCTGTGGTGTTGGAGGGGGCTGGAAGATCCCAGCTCCAGGGCTTGCTCAGCTTTGAGGAGCTGGGCAAGAGCGATAGGTCTGGGTGGGCTTCGTGCAAAGTCTGTGTGTGGAACGGAAAGGGACTGAGGAGCCCACTCAGCCCCCCGGAGAGAATGTGGTGTCCCCTACTTACTGGTACTGCAGATGAGTGGTTATTATGGCCATTTTCCTTAAACTCTGTGGAGAACAAGACAAAGAATGAATGTCTGATGGGAGCAGTTCAGCAGCATCACAATGCCCCGGGGAGTTCCTCCAGCATGGCCATCACTGTACCACTGCACCGCCTCCGAAACGCCCCCACCGGTACCTGTCAGCAGCGGCATGCTCCCCTCTTCTTTCCCAAGGACAGGCACTGACACCAAGCGCTTTATTGCAACCTACGCTCCCTCGAGCTTTCCGGCAGAGACGGCACAGCTTAAGGGCTGGCTTGGGCTGCAGGCCACTGGACGGCCAGCGGCACACGTGGGTTTGAAGAAGCACTGAATTATTCTGGCCATCAGCCCTGCTGCCTGAACTCACGTTATTTCCTTTCTGGGCTCCAGCAACATGTCTGCACATCTGTTCTTACAGCCCTCCTCTCCTCCTGTCCCCTAGAAACCCTGTGGCTCTAGCAGATAAACACAGCTTACATCTTCCGAGTGCAGGATGGCATCTTCTTGCATCACCATGTTTCTAGCAGCTTGACCCAGGAGCTAAAAGACAAACGCATAGACCAGGCTGAGCGGCAGCAGCCCTGCACCCCCCGAGACGCCTGTGACGGCTGCTCAGCAGACCTGCATGCAAGGCAGACAGTGCGGGGGCCCTGGGTGACACGGTGACACGGTGCGAGGCCTGCGGGGGGCATCACGCTGCCGCGCCCACCCCCCCAGCGCCCACAGGTCCAGGAAGAGCCTGAAGCGTCGCCCCAGTGTGCCACTACGGAGAGCTGCCCGGAGGCAAAGGCAGCCTCCCACCACCTTCCCAGCGCTGTCAGAGGCACCCGCGGCCCAAGAGCCCTTCGGCGGTGCCCGCCGGCCCGGCCATGCCCGCAGCCCGGGCCCCCTGCCCCCATCGGGCTACAGCTCCCGGCGCCCCCGCTCAGCAGCCGGCGGGACTCGGCCGGCCCTGCAAGCACTGCCCCGGGCGGCGGCCGGGCCGGGCCGGGCCGGGCCGGTTGTCCCGCCATCCCCGGCTCCTGCCCGTAGGCCTGCCGCCCGCGCTGCAGGCCGGACCCTGTAGCCGGCCGTCCGGCGGCGGCCGCCGCTCACCTCGGCGCTGCGGGAGCCCTTCAGCACCTGCTTGGTGAGGGCGATCACGTCGGTGCCGCAGCTTGTCACCTTCTCGGCCAGGAGCCCCTTCACCGAGTGGCCGAAGCGCGCCTGAGCGTCCGCCGCGCCCCCCGCCGCCATCTTCCCCTGCCCGCGCCCCGCCCCGCGCCGCTACGGCGAGCGCCGGGGGCCAGAAGAGTCGGGAAGGCGGAGGGGCCGCCCCTGCCCCGCGCCGGGCTCCTCGGGGCTCTTGTCACCACGTGTCCTCCCCCAGAACACCTCGGACTCGGACATCACCCCGGGCACGGACACCCCGAGGCTGTCCAACACTGACCGGTGCTTGCCCACTCCTGCCCAGCGCTCCCCAGAGCTGCCCGGCGCTGCCCAGTATTTACCAGGGCTTCGCAGCATTCCCAGTGCTGCCCAGCAACGCCCAGTGCCCCCAGCCCTGAGCTTGCCCATCCCCTCCCGAGCACATCAAGGGGCTCCCAGACTGGAGACGGACCCCAGCGTCGCACCAGCCCCCAGCTGTGACCCCGGGTGGGTGGCCTGGGCTGGCCCCTGCCTCAGTTTACCCACTGGGAGCAGGGAAAACCATGAGGGCTCAGCTGCCCCCATACCCGCAGCGCCCTGGGGACAGGGTCCCGAGGATGGAGCCGGTCCTGGGCGTCCCCTGGCCCACAGCCCACTGGATGTGGTTTCCCCACGGCCACCTGGTGCGGCCATGGCCCCACTGCCCTCGCCCCTCGCCGGGTGCCCAGCTGCAGAGCTGGCCGTGGGCCCAGCACTCGGTTCCCTCCCCGTCCACCCGATAAGGAGGCGAGCCCGCCTCGGGGCCAAGGCGACGACCCCACAGCCGGTATAAAGGGCCCCCACACTGCCGCAGCCCCGCAGCCAGCCCTGCCATGCCGCTGCTGGGCGCCCTGCTGCTGGCGCTGGCCCTGCTCTGCGCCTGGGGGCTGGCACGCCGTCGAGCCACCTCGGGGACGGGTTCGGGGCGGCCGCGGAGCCTGCCTGCCCTGCCGCTGGTGGGGAGCCTGCTGCAGCTGGCCGGGCACCCCCAGCTCCACCTGCGGCTCTGGCACCTGCAGGGCCGCTACGGCAGCCTCTACGCCCTCTGGATGGGCTCCCACTACGTGGTGGTGGTCAACAGCTACCGGCACGCCCGGGAGGTGCTGCTGAAGAAGGGGAAGGCTTTCGCTGGACGGCCCCGCACTGTGAGTCGGCAGCAGGTTTGGGGGGAACCCCCCTACTCCTACTGCGGCGTGGGGTGAGGCGGGGGATGCTCCCAAGAAAGGCGTCAGCACCCGGCAGGGTCCATCTCCTCTCCCCATCCTGCCCACAGCAGGGCAACGGCAGGGGCAGCCCCTCTCCGCCCTGTTCCCCAGGGCAAATCCTGCACATCCTCCATCCCGAGGGTGCCCCTTCTTCCCCGGGGCTGGCTCAATCTCAGGGCATGGGGACGGGGGTTCAGGTATCACCAGGCTCCCTGCACCCCATAGGTTTCCTGGGCACCCCAGTTCCTGACCCTGGCATCTGTCCCCAGACCTCTCTGTCGGTCCTTGGGGTGGGGGCACAAAGCTCACAGCCCGGGTTTTGCTCACCAGGACAACCCTGGGATGAGATGATCATCCACCTCCCAGCATTGCCCCTCTCTGATACACAGCCCCCGCGGGGCTGCCCTGCAGCGGGGTGACCCTGGGGCTGCCTGTCCCACAGGTGACCACAGACCTGCTGTCCCGGGGGGGCAAGGACATCGCCTTCGCCAGCTACGGGCCCCTCTGGAAGTTCCAGCGCAAGCTGGTGCACGCCGCTCTCTCCATGTTTGGGGAGGGCTCGCTCACCCTCGAGAGGATCAGTAAGTGCCCCCCCGCCAGCCCCCTCCCGGCTCTGTCCCCCTCCCATGCTTTATCCGGGCTGGACTTTCCCTTTCTCCGTGCCCTGATTCCCTGGGACCCAAGGGGAGACTCGCTGCCTCAGCCCAAACCCCCAGCATCCCCGCAGTTTGCTGGGCAGGGACTCGGTCCCCCTCCTCCCACCCCCAGTACTTTACCAACACCTCTCCCCATGCGTTTTCCACCCTGAGCTGTGGTTCCCTTCACTCACAGCTGGGGAAACTGAGGCATGGAGCCAGCTTCCCCCCCACCCGGGCTCCCTGCTCCACCAGGGAGCATCAAGCCACACACAGAGATCTCCCTGTGCATCTCCATCCTCTCTGCTCCATCCCAGCATCATCCCTTCGGCCCATCCCAGCCCCTCGGGGCTCAGCCCGGCTTGGGGGGGTGACTTGCAGGCTGCACACCCTGAATGAGTGGGGGGACCCCTCCTTCCAGCCCCCTCCACCCCCTCGGCTTCACCACCGCCTGCCTCTCCTCTCCACCCCAGTCTGCCGGGAGGCTGCGTCCCTGTGTGAGACACTCAGCGCCGCGCAGGACACGGCCCTGGACGTGGCCCCCGAGCTCACACGGGCTGTCACCAACGTGGTCTGCTCCCTCTGCTTCAACTCCTCGTACCGGCGTGGGGACCCCGAGTTCGAGGCCATGCTGGAGTACAGCCAGGGCATCGTGGACACCGTGGCCAAGGAGAGCTTGGTGGACATCTTCCCCTGGCTCCAGGTGAGCGGGGACACGGGGACTGCCTGTTCCTCTCACCCCCGACGAGAGGGAGGAGTTGGGATGTGTCCTGCTGGAGCGGGCTACCCTTGCTGCAGCGGGGTTTTCTCCCCCAGATCTTCCCCAACAAGGACCTGGCCCTGCTGAAGAGATGCCTGAGGGTCCGGGACCAGCTGCTCCAGCAGAAGTTCACGGAACACAAGGTGCCGACGGGGCCGGGAAGGGGAGCTGCGGGGTGCTGGGGACCCCCAGGGGCGGGATGGCTCACGCGTGTCCCCTGGCAGGAAGCCTTCTGCGGGGACGTCGTGAGGGACCTCATGGATGCCCTCCTGCAAGTGAGGCTCAGCACCGAGAGCAGCCGCCCGCCGGCGCCAGGGCTGGAGCTGACCGATGACCACCTCCTCATGACAGTGGGGGACATCTTCGGGGCCGGTGTGGAGACCACCACGACCGTGCTCAAATGGGCTGTGCTCTACCTGCTCCACTACCCCGAGGTAGGGGCTGCGCCTCGCAGCTGGGGGTCCCTCCGGCACCAGGGACATCGGAGAGGGCTCTGGGGAAGGCGGGTGCCGAGTGGGACGTCAGGCTTCGCGAATACGCAGGAGGAGGCTGTGGGCATTTTACTTCTGCCCTGTGCAACCTGCCAGGACGTGCTGGTGATGCTGGGTGTACCCCACTGCCACGGAGAGCCCCCACGCACAGGGCAGCCCCCTCCCCAGGCTCATGCTCCAGCCCTTGCTCCCCTCCCAGGTCCAGAGGAGGATCCAGGAGGAGATGGATCAGAAAATCGGGCTGGCGCGTCACCCCCACCTCAGCGACCGCCCGCTGCTGCCCTACCTGGAGGCCACCATCAGCGAAGTGCTGCGCATCCGGCCCGTGTCCCCCCTGCTCATCCCACACGTGTCCCTTGCTGACACCAGGTGAGATCCCCCCGGACCCGGGGCCACGGAGGGAGGGAGCAACAGTCTCACCCTGCTTTTTGCCCTGCAGCATCGGGGAGTACTCCATCCCCAAGGGCACCAGGGTCGTCATCAACCTCTGGTCCGTGCACCACGACAAGAATGAGTGGGACAAGCCTGAGGAGTTCAACCCCGGTGGGTCGGGTGCTCCCCGTCCTCCCAGGGGCCAGGGGATGCTGTGGTGGGTGCAGCCAGAGAGCCTGGTGGTGGGAGGTTGGATCCTGCTCCCCTCCCTCCCTGGGGCATTTGCACCGTCTCTGCTCTGGCAGCTCGTGGGAGGGACACAGGTGTGACGAGCTTGGGCAGGTCTCAGGCAGACGGGACTGATCCCTGCTGACACCAAGGGTGCCCCTTCCCCTTGCAGGCCGGTTCCTGGATGAGCGGGGCCAACACATCCGCTCACCCTCGCCCAGCTACCTGCCCTTTGGGGCCGGGATCCGCGTCTGCCTGGGCGAAGTCCTGGCCAAGATGGAGCTCTTCCTCTTCCTGGCCTGGGTGCTGCAGCGGTTCACGCTGGAGTGCCCCCCGGACCAGCCCCTGCCCTCGCTGGAGGGCAAGTTCGGCGTCGTGCTGCAGGTGCAGAAGTTTCGGGTGAAGGCCAGGCTGCGGGACGCCTGGCGAGCGGCCTCCTGAGGGGGTGAGCCTGGATCCCAGGCAGCGGTAGGGCGGGGTGGGACCACGGAGACGATGCCCTGCCTGCCCCACGGATGCGGGGATGTCTGGATAAAGATGTTCCCAACGCAGCATGGCTCCAGCTGGTTTTTGGGCAGGTGATGGAGAGCTCGGGGGAGGGTTCCCGAGCTGGGGGGAGGATGCCCCCACAACCTCGTGTGAGTGCCAGGCTGAGCTAGGAGGCCACAGCCCCTCTGTGGGGCTGCTAATATGGATAGCCCCCTCCACCCCCCCAGGGATGTGGGGCCCATCGGGAGACAACCATGAGCTGTGGAGACAGGCCACCTGCATGGCTGGTGGGGGGAGAAGGGGGAAAGTGATCCCGCACCGTGGGGAGGTGCAGGCCCAGGGCAGGGGCTCCCATCGCCCAGGGACATGGAGAAGCAACGCCTGGAGCCCACGAGCTGAGCTCCCTGTGTCCCCACACGCCCGGCACGCGGGCCCCACGCAGCCGGGGGGCTGCTGACATCAACCCTGAGCCCCGACACAGCACGGGCTGGATTAGGGCCGTCGCTTCCAGCGGCGCAACCTTCCCGCAAGGCGAGGGGCGGTTTGCTTTCCCGACAGCCGCCGTGCTGCGGAGGGCAGCGTGCCGCGAGGCTCCTGGTTCCCTATTACTTGGCCTCTTAATATTTAACTCAATGGCGACACAGCTACGGCTGCGGGAGGGAAAGCGGCTGGGACAGAGGGGAAAGCCGCCAGTGTGGTACGACACCCCCAGCCCTGCGCACCCTCACCTTCCCCCCTGCCCTCTCTCTGGGGGCAGGAAAACCAGCAAAAAGCCTCCCCGCCACCAAAATTCCTTCTCCGTGTGCCAGCGGTGTTTACTTTTGAAGCTCGCTCACACCCAGCGCCCCCACTGCTTGGCAGCGGGTGCCGAATGGGTCCCACCAGCCCACGGCACTGGGACGGTGAAGGAAACACATTCACAGCCCAGCACAGCGCTGGGAGCATCTTCTCTCTCCCCAGTCCATTCCCGCGGGAGCTCGGAGCTGGAGGAAGCACCGCCGTGCACACGCCTGCCCGGCGGCAATCCTGACCCACCAGGAGCAGGGCAGAGGGGAGTGCAGCAGGAGCTGGAGTCTCTGCTGGCTTGTAAGGGCTGAGCCCCACACTCCTTCCCGCTCCCCTGCCCATTTCCGTCACAGGGGGGGATGCCGCTGGGTTTCTGATCCCCCCCCCACTGCCAGCACAGCCTGCGGCTGGGTGGGCGCAGGGGGACTGGGCGAGTGGGTTTGGGGAAAATGGGGCTGAATGCTCTGGGCTTCCCTGGGGACTGGCACCTCCACACCAGCCTGGTCCTTCCCCAGACCCTGTCCCCAGCAGCGTGTGCAGTGAGGGAGGCTCCTCCCGGAGCCTTCCGTGGTCACCGGTAACCGCAGCATCCCGGTGCCTCCAGGAGCAGCATCCCGGGACCTCCGGCACCGCTGTGCCGCTGGGTTTCCCCGCTCGCCAGTGCTGCCACGTGCCATCCCTGCGCCTGGGGAACCAGCCACGTCCCACAAACCCCATCACGCCAGGCCCAGCCTCCCCGCGGGGCCTCTCGCCCCCTGCCCTAGCCCACCTCCCCGCAGCTGGCCGGCTGGGAGGAGAAGCCACCGTGGGGGGGTCAGTACACAGCGCCGGCTGCCCAGCCCCTCCTGAGCAGGCCAACAGCCGCCGGCACGGCTGCTCCCTGCGCTGGGAACGGGCAGAGACGCCACTGAAGCACCCGGATGGTGTTTGTGTCCTGGGAGCTGTTGGGGGCCGTGCCGCTGCGCCCCAAGCCCTGACCCACCACATTGCTTCACCCGGGCAGCCGGCAGCCCCTCCCTCCTCCTGCCCCCCTGCAGAAATTGGGGTCCCCAAGTCACACCAAGCCCCTGCCTCGGACAAGCCCTTTGGCTTCGTTCAGACCCGGCACTGGGCAGCCGGGTGACCCCCAGGCTGGGTGGATGGGGCGGCCGTGCCCACAGGAGAGCCGGGGGGGCCCTGGCATCTGCCACCAGGCCACGGCCGGTCGAGCGTGGGCAGCCGCTGGGGACACCGAGGGTTGTGCTGAAATGACCCTGCACCGTAGCGGTTTGGGCCACGCTGGGTCCCTGCCCTCCCTGCGGGGATGCTGGGGGGGGACCAGGGCAGGAAGGAGACAGGCTCAGGCGACCTCCAAATCAGAGGGGCTTCGCTTTGCACCGTGTGGCCCCGGGGCTGTGCCACCGACGCTCGAAATCCCTGTGGGCTGCGTGGCGGGCACGGGGCCATGCGAGCTGAGTAAGCACAAAGCTCGGGACGCAGCTGTTCACCGGCCGAAAACAAACCCCGAAACAACCCGGCAGGTTCTGACACCCCCCCGGCACAGGGACTGCGGCGCTCGCACCGCTGTCGCCACGGCCCGGTGCGGGCACCGGTCCCATCCGATAAACACAGATCTGTGCTGCAAGGGAGGGAGGAACTGCTGATGGAGAAAGGCGGCTTGTCCCAGCCTTCCCAGGCTGCCCGCTGTGGGATGCTGCATGGCTTGCCTCCAGGCGGGGGGCTGCCAGGCTGCCCCCCCCCCACGCTTTTGCTACAGAAACAAAAGTAAAAAAATACAAGAGGGGGCAAAACCTGCCCAGGATGTGTTGCACGGGGAGGGCGAGCGAGGGCCGGGAGGCAGCAGGCTTCGAGGAGAGGCAAGGGGAGTTTATTCCCCGGAGGGGAACCGTGTCCCGGCTCCCTGCCAAGCCCTGCCGGGAGCGGGTCACCGCGGGACAAGCCCGGTGGCGGCGTGCGGAGGAGAAGAGGATATTTGGCTGTGGGAGCCCAGCTTGCACGGGGCAGGAAGCGAGCACGGCCCAAGATCTCACTGCTGACGCGGGTCCCCGGGGAGCCCAAAGCTCCCATCGCCGGGTGGCAGCGCCTCGTGCCTTCAGCGGAGCCCGCTGATGCTCCTTCTGTCCCAGAGGCTCGCTCGGGTCTCCTGTCCCAGGAGCTTTCCCTGACTTGCAGGCCACCGCAAGCACCAAGACACGCAATTCCCCCCTCCTCCATCTTCATCCAACACCCATCCGCTGGCTCGTACAACACGGCGATACGGAATGTAACACGGGTGTTCCCAGAGGGGTTGTTGGCATCACCGCAGCCCCCTCGGGAACACCGCGGTGATGCTGCAGCACCCACCGGTTCCAGGAAGCCCCGCCGTGCCCAGGGACCCTCTTGGTGAGCCCCCGCAGTGCCCTGCAGCCTGTCCCCGAGCCGGCCGGGTCCCTGCCCTTGGAGCCGATTTCAGCGGCCGAACACATGGCATGTAAGCGGCACCACACCGCCACGGACCGATGGTCCCGCTCGTCCTCGGGCACGCGTGGGCCGAGACACGGTTCGTGCCCTGTTCGTTCCTGAGAAACCTCGAGGAGCCCGAACGCAGCCACACCACTCCCTCCTCCGGGCCTTGTAAGAACAGAAACGTCATCTCGGCTTACTGGTACTCACCTCTCTGTCCAGAGCAGAACGGGGAGGTCCCCCCACCCTCAGTGGGAGGGCAGGAAAGCACACACGGAGAGTTCTGTCTCATGCCAACAGAAATGCTGGCAGAGGGTCTCCCCCGGCACGGGGCTGTCCCCAGGATTTACAGCAGTAAACCCCCACTCCCTAAGGAGCCATGTGCTTTTCTAGCTCCCTCCGTGGCGCGAGCAACAGAGCCAGGTGCTGATACGTACAGAATTCCTAGGGGGGGCACTGGGGATCTTTTAATTCTCTTCTCAAGAGACACACGCGGTGGGTGAGCACAGCCGGAAGCCACCGGTCCCAGGGTGCCGCGCAGCGACCGCTCACACCCCAGGCCGCCAGGAACGAGGTCTCCCGAATCCGAACCCAAGTCCTTCATTCTCAAGAGCAGCCTAAGACACGCCCCGCAGAGCTGCCCTCGCCAGCTGTTCCGACGGAAGGGAAAGGCTGCCACGACGGGCAAAGGGGCGAGATTCTCCTAAACCTCCTCAGGTCCAAACGCTCCTCAGACGCGCGGGCAAACCAGCGAGGCGAGCCGCGCCTGCCTGGCTCCGTCACCTGTACCAGCACAGGGCCGCACACCTCCAGCCACGCGCACCAGGAGCGCAGCCTAAAGACTAAGCCTGAAGACTAAGCCTGAAGACAGCCTAAAGACAAAGCCTTCCCTCCCAAAATGATACGCATACGCGCTGGCACGTTATCAGAAAAGGCATTATATTTTGGTTTCCACCTTATTTAAAACTGATTTTGGTTTTCAATCAATCAAACCTGAACGTATCCGAGTTCAGTTTTCAGTATTTTTTTTTTTTCTTTTCCCCGTAACAGTAATGATCTGGACGACCATAATTATAAAAGGGATGGGGAGAAAACCCGAGAACAAGATACAGTCAGAACTGTGCTCTCTTCCACACGAGCACTCCAGGGAATGTTAGTTTTAGCTCGCCTTTTTTTTTTTTTTTTTTCCTCTTTTCCTTCAGGTTGTTACTAACAGAATCTCTACCGTTTATTAAAGCCAAGCTACAGTAAATTTTCTTGCAGTCTTACAGCAGGTATTCTTATTACCAGTAGGACTCGCATGCATGGATTGCAGTCACACACACACGCTCACAGACGTTATACAGTAGCCAGTTGCCACCATAAAAAAAAAAAAGAGAAAGAAAACGGACATTCATTTCTTTTAAGTGGTCAACATTAGAATCGCACCGAACATTTTGGATCAAAAAGAAAAAAAAAAAAATACTGCACAGGTCTTCCACATCTACACGGTAAGTCATCCCTTCACAACGGACGGAGCTCTCGTCTCCATTTGTTCAACATGCATCGCTGAAGCTTGAAGGCACGCTGGCCAAAGAGAGCCCTGTTCTGTTTGATTTTTGTCATCTTAACTCAAGTGTGCTGCTCCCGGGGCGCAAAAAAAATAAAGGGGGAAAAAATAAAGCCAAGCCCTTTTGCGGCACACCGGGAAAAAGGTCGTTCGGAGACCACAGTACGAGGAAGGCAGCCCAGCTGCCTGGATTCTACTCCTAACTGTGCTCTTGGAGGCATTGAAGGAATACACTTGTCTTTAAAAACGACATTTAAAGGCAAATTTCTGCAAACCCTTCCTTTTCAAACTGCTTAGGGTAGATTAACACTCCTTCGGGAAGAAACTGGTCCTTCAGTCACCAGCTTCAAGTGGGAAATTTCCTACCTGCTGTCTTAAACACTGAAGCACCAGAGATTATAGGGCTGATGTGTTCAGGCATTCATCAGCTTCGGGAAAGCTTAACACCTCTAAAAAGAAAAAAAAAAAAAAAAAAAAAAAAGCAGCAGCAGCTAAAATGAAAAGAAATCCCCAATGCCTCAAGAGCACGATATCAACCAGAACTCTTGGGCTACCGACTGCCGGCACTGTCAGAAGCTGCTCGCTTCTGGGAAGACACCTGGAGGTTGAAGCCTTATGGTGATTTCGTATCCTCCCAGGGTGAGATTTGCTGAGCTTTAACTGATTGCGAGATAAAGCAGTGTTTCAGAAAAACTAAAACCAACAAACTCGTAATAACCATCACCAAAATCACCGTTGGGAAAGTTCCATTTGTCAGACTGAGAAACGTCAGTCCCTGCCCCGTGGAGCGGGACGGACACGATTCACGAAACCCAGAACGAGCCGTCCCCCCGCAAGCCGGGGCCTTCAGGGACTACTCCCCGAATTATAGCGGAGGGGGAGAAAGAAAAATAAACTGAAAAAAGAAGGTTGTATCACCTTTTCCTCCTGTTAAAGTTTTAATCGTCTTATTCCACTTTTATTTCTTTGTTTGTTTTTTCTCCCCCGATTCTCCCTTTCACTCTGCCACCTTAGCTGGGGGAGTTATTGGTACGAGAGTTTGGAGAGTCCTGCTCGTTTATTGTGTTCAAGAGCACACACACCGGCTGCCGGGACAGGTGGTGGTGGCTGTGTTCGCGGTGCTGCTGCTCTTCCGAGGCATTAAAAAGCCCTTCCTCCTCGTCCCCGTGGGGGCGGCCGCTGCAGCTGTCGCAGAAGTCCAGGGGCCCGTCCAGAGCATCATCGATGAGCCCGTCGAACTCCTTGAGGTCGTCGTCGTGATGGCCCCGGTTGCATACGCAGACTTCGATGCCCGAGTCGCCAGTGAAACGGCGCTGCCTGCCCGGCGTCTTGTCCTTCGCGTCGGGAATGGCGCTGCTCTGCTCTAAGCTCTCAGAGCTGTAACCTTTCAGCAGTTCCTCCTTGCACTCCGTATCCTTGTCGGGACCAGCCCTCTCCACGAGCTCGGCTCCCGTGCTGCTGCCTCCAGGCTCAACGCTTTGCATTTTGGCAACCGCTCGCTCGACCAGCGCGGTGGTGGGGGGCTCGGGGTCCGCGGGGGCGGGGGACCGGCTGCTGTCAGCGCTGCCGTTATTGCCGCTGGGCGCCGCCGAGCTGCTCTGCGCCGGCTGCAGGTTTCGTGGCGTGTCCGGGGCCGTGCTACTGCTGCCTGCTGGGACGCACTGCTGGTGTAAGGCACTGTATGGTGGCGGGGGGGTCGGCGGTCGGTTCACCACTTCCTCGTAGGGAGGTAGTAAATAATTTGGCAAAAACCCTAAAAGAGGGAGGGCAAGGAGGAGAAGTTATTTTGCGAACAGCCTATCTCAGGAAACGAGTCACTAGCACAGGTCAGCACGGTGTTTGGCACCCCCCCAAGCACCTGCCCCCCCGAACAGCTCAAGGGGCTTTACAAGGGGTGCCAGAACTTGGCCCAAACGAGACACGTTACGTTTCGGAGACGCAGCAGTCGCGGCACAGGAGGGCGCTGCTACAAGAGACGGACACGGCTGGGAACAGCAGCCTCATCTCCTGGCTCTCAAGCCTACGCTGAGGGCTAGCAGGTGAACCTCCCCCCAGCACAGCCCCAGAAACCACCCCAAGGGATGGCCTGCGCTGGCCGGAGGGAACGACCCGGAGAGAACGCGCCAGCCCTCGCCAACGCTGCCTTCTCAGCCGAGTTTCCGCTTTCAAGAGCAAAGGTTTCATCTCACAACGCTTCGCGCAAATACGAAGGGACGGGAGCGGTTGCAAGGAACTTAGGATCCTGGGATTCGGTTGCTGGCTTAGTGCTGGATCCAGTTTTTATGGCACGGTCAGAATAAATTGGCAGTGCCAGCAAGAGTTTGGTTTATTGTACTCACAGCGCCTCACGTCTATGAAAGACACTGTTTATTACTTAAGAGACAACAAAACAGCCTATATAGACAGAACGGAAATGCTGGAACCATTTAAAGACAGCACTGCAGTTTTCCATGTGCAATTGCGTATCCTGGGCCTGGGGAGGAGAGCGCTGATGGGAATTATTCCTGAGGTGGCTGCAAGAGTTTAACGCGAAAAGCAAGTTCACACACGCGCTGCAACAGTCCGTTACAGGAAACTTAGTCGTGGTACCTCCGGTCAAAGGGCCAAGACTCGCTGTTGTAGCGCAGCGTATCGGTGCACGAAGGAGAGAATGGAGCGACTGCGCTTTCCCTGAGCCACGGGCAACAGCTCCTTCGTGCAGGCTCCTAGGGCTGCTCACCCGCAGCATCATCTGGGAACCACAGCACACGGCGGGAGCCACCACGGTCCCTGCTGAGGCACCACTTCCACCCAGCCTGCGTGACCGCATCTTGCGAAGCCACTTCCCGCATCTCAGTCCCGCCAGCAGCAAGTGCAGGCTGGAAAGGAGGAGCATCCGTGAAGTCCGGAATGAGATGTTTTAAGAACCTTCTCAGAGAAACACCCAGGGAATCACTGGACTCACAGAGCCAAACCAAGGGTGGGTGTGAAGGTGCTGCAGCTGGTGCGGTTCGGCTCCAGACTCACACCCAGGAGCCAGAATAGGTCACCTCCTCTCTGCAAACCCAGGTTAGGCAGCAAAGCTGCCTCTTGCCAAGCCCAACCACGGCTCCCCGCTTCCACCCAACCCAGGAAACTCGCTGCTGCCCTGCTCCCCACGGCCTCCAGGAAAAACAGCGTGAGGTACGTACGGAAATAAAAAGGCAGGGCCGAGTAGTTATGGGCTTCCCGGTAAGCGATCAGGTTGATCTCATGTTGCCGCTGCTGGGCCTGGAGACGATGCTTGGTGCGTCGGTGATGGCAAACACAACAGCAGCTGAGGATGATGATGATGGTCCACACCAGCCAGAACCCTGCAGTGGGGAAGAGTGAGCATTAGTCACAGCACCAGAGCCACATCTAACCCCACGAAACCCCACGAAGGTGACAGAGATCATCAGAAAGCCTGGATCTGAGCCCCGTGCTGATCTGAAGGCAGAAATAGGCGGTGGGCAGGAGGCTTTGCCACGGGACCCACCTGTGTGGGTGACAGCTACTCCAAGGCCTTGGCCAAATCAGGTAACCCCGAGCACATTCTGGTACAATGTGGGGTATGCTCAATAGGCACAGCTCTGGAGGAGAACGAAATATGGAGGCAGGGCTATGTTCCTCCCCTCCCCAATCCATCCCAGCCCTTGGATATCATTTCTTCTAGCCAAAAACACGAGCAGAGCTGTGAATAGCATTGAGCTTGCCTCCCACAGCCACTTTGGTTTGAAAATAACAATCAAGACACAAAAGACACTCTGCAGATTGACCACAGACGAAGAGAAAAACCCCAAGCGCTGTGTTTTGCTTTTGTTTGCACTGCTCTTTAATTTCCAGCCCAAACCCTCCATTGTTATGCTTAACAAAAACATACTCTTCTTACATCGATGTCTCAAAATATTTTTAAAACTTATTTTTGTATTCAATGTCTTAAATTATCCGAAATTAAATTAAACTAGCCCCCCCCGCCCCCGCATCCTCAAAGAAACCTAACTTCTGCTCTGGCCGTGGTCACGGCTGGTTTCTGTGCACTGTCGTACCGTGCACACGCTGCTCCTTAAAAGGGAATTTTAGAAGAGCCCTTCCTCAATTTTCTCTGCTCCTTCCAACACGCGGAATACCCCCCTCCCTCCCATAAATCCCCCTTCCCACTTGCATCCGCTAGAAATTAGGTTTCTGAGACCCACTTCAGAGCGCTACGACGGTCACTCCAGAGGAGGCTTTTGTCTCCTGCCGCTGCAGCCCACAGCTCCACCGCCCTCAGCGCTGTCCGTAGTCTCTGTCTTTGTTAAGCTCAGTTTTAGCAGCTAAGGATACCAGGAGAGCTCTCCCTTCAGAAACATGCAGGCCTGGCAGCCACTCCTCAGCAGAGATCATAGAATGGTTTGGGTTGGAAGGGACCTTAAAGCTCATCCAGTTCCAACCCCCTGCCATGGGCAGGGACACCCTCCACTAGACCAGGTTGCTCAAAGCCTCATCCAGCCTGACCTTGAACACTTCCAGGGATGGGGCACCCACAGCTTCCCTGGGCAACCTGTCCCAGTGCCTCACCACCCTCTCCATGAAGAACTTCTTCCTGATACCCAGATCACGACACCGTTTTTCTTTCGAGGCCGCTGCCACACCTCACCATTCCCAAAGAGACAAAAGGAAGGCTCCCAGTGCTCCAGTTCAGCCATCCTGCCCCGTAAGGTCAACCTGCTTTTCTCTCCCCAGTAAAAACCTCTAGTCCCATCTTTACACCCCCTTGACGTTTTCCGCATCCCCTGCGAGTTAGCCATGTTTCCTCTGCTAAGAGCAGGGTGGGGAAAGGCGAACAGTTTAGGAATTGGAAGAATGAGAGGAGCATTGCTCAGGCTCGGGACAAAGTGCAATCGACCCACATCGCCCATCTCGGAGCCACGCACTGCGCTGTTGGTAGGTGAACTGGATACACCGTATCGTGCCCCCGAGCGTTTTGAGCGGGGACTTTCACCTCACTGTGTCGTAACCCAACCCAGGTATTTGGGCACAGCAAACTGAAATCTCTCTCCTGCCTTGCGCAACCTATTTCCCTAATGGGCTGGATTCCGCCTTATACCCAAACTTATCAGCACCTAATATCAAATGAAGGTGTTACATGCTCCTTTGGTTTTTTGCTTGGCTGGAAATCTAGACTCCTAGGCAGTTTTTCTAGCCTGCCTGCTCAGCCGTACAACGCACGGCAGAGAGAAGACTCCGATCTTCGCTCCAGAGAAGCAAAGGATGAAGCACTCAAGTTGCTCCCTGTACCTCCTTCAAACCAAGTGTCCGCTGCCCTCCAAACACCCTCCTGCTTCTAAAAAAGGCTTTTTGTATAAACTAAGGGATCGGTTCAGTCCACCCCTCCCCTCCCAATCAAGGTATTTGCAACCACCGTCTCATAGTTTGAAGACTCCCACCAACAGGCATTATTTCTTGCTGAGAGAAGGTCCCTTGGCTCTCACTTGCCGAGGACGCGAGAACACACTCATCAAACCCAGGTCGTGGGCACAGCACTGAAGCGGTCCTGCAGTTCATCTTCCAAGCACTCCTTATTTTCAAAGAGCCATCCATGATCGTGCGTTCAAAACCAATGGAAAATTACACCCAGCTATCCAAGGAGTTTAGCTAGTTATGAAAACAGACGCTTTTTAACACATTTGATCACGTCCTTTCCCAAGGACTCTAGATGCAACGGTAGTAAGCAGCACTTAGTCAGTTAAGATGTCCTGGAGAACTGCCACTGTTAAGCAATCTCAGCTGTAGCAGCCGAATTTTTCTGCAGGGAATAACTGCTCCCACCCAAGCCTGCATCCAGAAGATTAAAAAAAGTGGTTCTTTAGAAAACTTCTCGACCCATTCCAAAGAAATCCCAAAGTGCTCTGCAGACAAAGCGATGCACAAGCCCAGAGTAGGGGTCAAAGTAAGCTCAGCCATTCCTGGGAAGACGTGTGGCAAGTCTGTAAACAACAGGCAGTAACAACATACAACAGTTTAGGGTAATAAATTAATGCTGGATCCTACTGAAACCGCAGGTGGCATTTTAAGTAAACAGACCATAATTTCCTGGATTGCGATCTGGCCACGGTGCCAGGAACAACACCTCCATTCCCGTGCAAAGGGTCTACGCACGCTCACAGCCACAAGCGGAGGAGATCTGTTGTTTTCCATGGGAGTTTCCAGAAAAAGAACCCACTAGTACCACGTTATTGCCCAGTTTCATTAACTGCTGACACTTCCTATCGCTTCTAGGAACTACTCCACCCCTGACTCAGCAGGAGCCCAAGGATGCCTGGACGATCCCAGGAGGCCAGCAGCGTGCCCAGCGCAGCCATTGCTGGCCTGGCTTCCGGCGTCAACTCTTTAGCGGCTTTGCCCCCATGGCATCACGCAACGGGACATCTGCACTGCAGGGCTGAAAGCGCCCCCAGCGCACAGGAGCGATGGGATGGGACACCCACAGGCGTTGAGGCATGCAAGGGCTATGTGGCTGTCAGTTGAGCAGGGGTGCCAGCCTTGGGAGATGGAGCGGGTGCAGGCCCAGCAAGGTGCTGGGAGTCCAGGGCCTCCAAGGCCTCCAAAAAAGGCTCTACAACACGCCCTAGCCAGAAGTTTGGGCACAGCGGCAATTCTGGCCACAAAACAGACAAACTGTAAAAGCCTAGCGAAGGTACAGCCCGGCCATTTATTTGGGATAAAGCTATGGTACAAGGCCAAGTGCAATTGTAAATATTACGGCTAAATGCACGGAGCGACCGGTGAAGATGTCCAGGGCCGAGCTCTGCGTCTGTACACCGGGTGAGCCTTGGTTCCTTGGAGGTCAGCCAAGCAGCCCATGCACCCATTTGGCAGGAGGGGAAGGGAGGGAATTCCAAATTCTTCCAACGACAACACTACACAAGCGGGAAACGCAGAGGCTGAGCGCAGCAGTGGTACAAGCTAACACCTTGCTCGTGGCAAAAGCAGGTACCGGCTCTGCCTCGTGCTGAAAACAGGTGAGATGTGCCAAGGCAACAGAAGTTTGGCATTAAAAGGCCTCTAAAAGCCAAGTAAAACCAGGCTTCTAGTTGCCTTCTCTGCCCCCAAAAGCGTTCCCGGTGGTCTTCAACAGGCACCTCCTTCCCATATGGACACGAGCTGGTTTTCAGCTGCACCGCGCTGAGTTATTGCTGCAGTCACTGGAAAAAGAGAAAAGGTCGGGAGGCCCTGGGCACCCTGAACCAAGTTTGCCATTAAATGTCTGATTTGAGAGAGCATTTCCCACCACCAGCCTGGCAGTGACCACCGGGAACAATAGCTCACGGCAAGCCGAGGGCAACATGACAGGCAGAGAGCAAACAGGGTCTTTGGAAAAACAACCGCCGAGGGACAGCATCAACAGAAGCAATGCACCGGTTGAAGGCAATTTCAACTCCTGGTTTATGGAAGAGTCAGAAATTGAAACACTCTCCACTCCAAAAAAGGCTGAGTCCTGATAAACACTGCTATGTTTTCTGTCACATTCACTGGTGATGCCCATGGGTCGATAATGATGCAAGCAAAGGGTGAAGCAGACACAGCAAGGAGCTGAGTTTTGCCAAGAGATTTCCCTGCCAGAGCATCAAAACCTTTCGTAAAAATAAAGTACCGCCAGCCTCTTAGCCAGCATCAGACAGGCTCAGAGGTGTAAGCTCTACACGAGCGCCAAGCTCAGAGGCAGAAGGGGAGCTGCAGGAAGACCTGGGAACAGAATCGACTGCCATGAAAGCCATCTCTCGCAGGCAGAGGAAATGCCGACGGAAGAGAAGGCTGCTCATTTACAGCGTCCTTGGGAAAGGGAACCCCGTCACAGGGTCACGCACCAGAGATGTTGTCTACCTGTGAAGGAACGTGCCAGCCTTAAAGCTCCAAGAAAAACTTTTCTGCGACACTGACCATAGCTTTGCCCAAATTTAAGAGTAATTAAGAATAAAATAATTTAAGAATAAAAAACCCCAGAGCATTCCCCAATCATGAAAAAGCAGGGGAGCAATGTTTAGTCTGATGCTGTACTGTATTTCCTGCCTGGGATGTTGCCATCAGCATCCCCACTGAGGGAAGCTCCTTTTATCCTGTGCAAAATGGAAAACGTTTTCTGGAGCGTTTCAAGGGTAGGAACACAGAAATCTGCCCTCAAGTTCACGGCAAACTTGGGCAAATGCCATCGCTCCGTTGGCAGGAAGTCCCCGAAAAGCAAGCCAAAACATACTGCAAAGTGTTTTTGTGTCTGCCTGACGAGCATCTGGGTAATAGCTTTGGCTCCACGAGAGTTGGTTCTGAACAGAAGTGGGACAATTTCATTGACTAAGAAGTGATGTCCCAAATGGTGCCCTCAGAGTCAGCCACGGCTGGAAAAAAAAATAGTCTTTCACAGGGCCAATGCTATCGTCAAAAATACGAGATTTAATTGGTACCACAACCCAGATGCACTTGGGTTTAACAGTGTCCTTGGCACAGAGACCGCATTGTCTCCTGCCACTGCAGACACGAGTCTGTGCGAGCCAACGCTGCTGCTCGAGGATGCCAGATGAAGGATCCCGGCCATAGGTTGATGAACATTTTAAGAAGGAAAGAAAGAAGCTGCTGAATGACGCGGTCCTCTCCCCTCTCCTGCCCGTCTCTTCCGTACCTCCCGCTGCCTCCTCCACCTCTTTTTGTGCCAGCACGAAGTCGTGCGCAACTGTGGTTTGAGCCGGTTTGAGGGAATCGGAGCAGGTCGCAACTCATCTGCCAAAGGCAGAGTGGCAAGAGAAAGACTGTGACATTTAGTGACAGTTTGATGTCTGTTTAAATCAGTGGAACTACAGCCCCAGCCTGACCACACTGCAGGAAAAGGTTACCCAGTATCTGTAGAGCACGATGGCAAAAGAAAAAAGCTGAAGGCATCTCCTCCAGCACCTGCTCCCAGCCTGGTAACTCAGACAGAAGGAGAGGGATGTTAACTGCAGTGGGTTTCGGCTCTCAGAATGGTGTCCAGTATACATGGTACACCCTCTGCCATGAGAAAAGATGGAAAACCACAGGCTTCAGAAAAATCCTCTGCTGATCTTGCAAAGACAGTCAACCTAAGGCAGTAAATCTGCAGACACTGGATTCATGCCTCTCTCCTGGGGAGGGAGCCTTTGAAGAGCGACCGCTCCTGTGCTCCAGAAGACACATCTGTAAGACAGGTCAGTTCCAGCTGACTTACCCTCCCAAGACATCTATGTAGGTCCTACGCATGTTGAACAGTGGTCTAGCAGAGATCAGAGGGGAACTTCCGGCTGAGACCACGTCCAGAACATCTGGGAACAAGATCTGGAGGACAGACTGCACTGACAGATCCAGGTATTTGGTGAGGAACTGGGCTGGAGGTACAGAAGGTGGGGGTGAAACGGCACCAGCAAGCTCTCCTGCCTTCCCTTGCTGTTTAACACAGGGCAGGCGGAAGCAGGGCACGCGTCGGTATCCACAGTCAGGCTACGCACGACATCCTGCCTTCTCTGGATTTGTGAATTCTACTGAGCCACACCACGATAAACTTCAATGATTTTGTTGTTAGGCTACAAAAAGCACAAGGAAATCAGAAATAACTCCCTTGGCGATCCTGTTTATCCTGAGTTTCTGCATGGTTGTGATCCTGTACTTTCAGCCAGGCTTTGTCATGGCAGGGTTACCGCTGCAGCACCAGCCGAGGAGTAACAGCAGCCAAAGGTGAAGTCTGATACACCTAGGGAAGGGAAAGCACGTACCACCATGGAGAAGGCTGGGTGAAAGGCAAGGAACAGGGCAAATCCCGCTTCGGAAAAGGATGCGGTTATACTGAAAGATAAGGCAGCACGGGGCGAGGAAGAAAACGGGACTGATGCATTGTTTGAGCGGGGGTTTTGGAGACTGCAGCAAAGTCTTGGAAACGAATTCCCATTACAAAGCTGACCTGGAACATGTCTGTGGTACAGCAGTTGCTTTAGTTTTAGCAACTAACGGTATCCTTGCCAACAATTTTTGGCAGCACGCTTTTTGGGGAAAAGAACTGCCTAGAGATTCCAAGGGGAAGCGTGCAGAGATGAGCAAAATGTTCAAAATCAGCAAAAACATCAACTGTGCTGCCTGCAAACAGAACATTTTTTTCCTGTACAACCCTTCCAGTAGGGGCCAAACAGTCAAGATCTATTTTTTTTTTTAAATTGTTTTATTTCAGAAACAGAGGGGCTCAGTATCACTGCTAAAGCAGCCAAAATGAAGCAAAGCAGGCACATCCAACATCCGAATGCTCACTCATCACCAGCGCCGGTTTGTTGTACGGCACCCAACTGACTCAAGACCAGCTAAGCCCTCTAACTTTGGAATTCTGAGATGATCCGTATGCAGCGACCAGCTGCTTGTTTCCATGCTCCACGATTCCTGAAGCATAAAGTAGTATTCTTCCAATCACACCATGCAAAATATTTTCTACAGCTTTGCTTGCTGTGGTCAGAGCCTCTGCAACAGTCTATTTTGTGCTGGTCCTCAATGGGCAAGGATGGATATCAGGAGGTCTGGATTTCAGCCCACATTATACACTAAACCTTGGGAAAATCCAGGACATCTGAGCCTTCATTCTTAACCTGCACAATGTGGAAACTGCATTTGCCAATTACCTTCTCTCCTGTATTTTGAAAAGGGATATTTTGGAACAGTTAAGCAATAAGACACCTGTGAGGCCTGGACAAAGGCCAACATGGGAAAACTCCAGCAAATCACCACCTCATCGTAACAGACCTGAATAAAAACTTGACAGTAAGCGAAATCCAGCGGCTGCTGCCGTTCCCCCAAGCCCACAGCCTCTCTCATGGGAAACCTTAGCTCTCTGGGGAGCCCAAAGAAACTGTGAGGCTAAAATGTTCAAACAGCTCAACCAACAAACCACACACCTTTCCTTATGTGAGGAAATGCACTGAAGCCCCTTCTTCCCTTTTTATGATTCTATTCCAAGAAAATTAAAAGACATACTGCACTTTCCCCCCCGTCTTGTCATCAGCTACTAATCCTGAGATAAGAACTCATCAGACCTTTATATAGCTAGTGGACCTATATATATATATAAATGGATATAGTTTTATTATCTGGCAACATGGCACTATTATTTTTTTTTTAAATAAGAGATGGGTGGGGAATCTGAACCGGGCTGTTATCTAATTTTAAACACAGGCTGTCCACCTGTTTGGCATATCATGTTCTCCATTCCTCCCCTCCACCCCTTAACAAAATAATACCTTGATTTTGCATCCTATTCCACTACCCTCAAGGACTGGTTTGTAATTACTGCTGCCTTACTGTCTGGAAATGTTGAGATCAGCCACTTTCAAAGACAAACTTCCCTCAGATTCTTAAATGGGGGGAAAAAAAAAAAGATCCTTTTTACGGGAAAAAAACCTCCAAGCGGCCACAAGACAGGATCACGTTTCCGAAGGCATGCCCAGCAAAGACAGGCTAGTCCACTTCAAATGCCACCCTCCTCTGCTGCTTCTCTCCACAAAGCTGTGGTGGTGAATAAATCCAGGATTTAATTCAAGAGGGCTAGCAAGGAGGTCTATTTTCAGGAACACAAAAGCACTGGTGGTCTGAGAAGGTCAGGAGGAGCAGAAACTTCCCAAAAGCTGCTTCAGTACACGCATACACTGGTTAACATCAAAACACAGAACAACCGTGAAGCCACACTTAGAAGGTGTTGCTAAGTTAACTGTTCATTAACCAAAAGTTATGATTAACTTTTAAAAAGCTAATCTATTCCCAAGCGCGCCAAGGTGTTGCTCTGCACACCACCAATTCACTGCTCACAATAAGACTATTTACACAGATTATCACTTGAAGGCCTTAGGAGTGCTTCACGGCACGTCCCTACCAAAGACACTCGACAACTCCTGCAGCAGCCAAGTTCTGCAGGTGTGGTCACAAGCTCTAGAGTATGAGTTGTCATTTAAAGGACATGCTCCCCCCGCGCCTCCCTACCCTTCCTCCCATCCCAGAAGCTTCATTCTCACGCCCATAATGGCAAAGCAAGCTTTGGAAGCATTAACCAATTTTAAATCAACGTTGGATGTTTGCTTGAATTTGCAGAAAGCCTAGAAGAATCGGTCTCGCGTTTGCATTATTCCCCTCATTTCAGTGTGGTAGGAGATGCTCTCCGTGACACAGAAGGAACGCAAGTCTCAACACAGAAACCCATCCTCCGCGAGGAACCATCCAGCAACGTGTGCCACCAGTACATTTATTCCACGATCCCAACACGACCTGAGTGCTTGCCCTAGAAAGAAGCCTGAAACGTTCTGCTTCTAACAAAATTTGGGGTTATCTTCCCAGAACTTTTACGATACTGCCAAGTATAGAAGCCTGTGCCGCACTGACAGCGCGAAGACGGTTAAATCATTCCACCGACGCGGCAGGGGGCTACTGTTGGGACCGTACTGTTTGTGCGCAACTCACTCACGCCTCTCTTCCAAGATGTCCATGGGAGAAACATGGTGACCATGCAGCAAGCTCCAGTGCGCAGCTGTACTCCATGCTGTTGCTCAATTTAGATCCTCCTTGCCACAAAGTCTGTAAGCCCTTGCATACGTGCCTCTTCCTCTACATTCCCACCCACACAAATCCAAAGCCGGGTCTGACCTTCCCCACTCTGTCCATGCCTCCCCATATAGTCTGAGCACATTCCAGCCATCTGTCCTGCCTGTTTTGCCAACTGCTACGATCTGAACCAGGGAGTCCAGGGCAGTCATGCATTCACGCCTGTTTCTCATCCTGCTAGGGTCCCTGGAGCTGCCCACCCAGTCCCGCATCGTTTCTTGAGCTGCTTGCAGACTTTTAAAAGCAAAGCTGCTGTAGGAGGCCTGCAATACATTCAAATCCTGCACTAGTATCGACACAGCCAGCCACTGCAGCCTGGTGCACAGTGTGTCTTGAAGGAATCTATTAGAGTCCTGTTTAATTTACAACCATGTCCTCCATGCTTCACTGGTTAATTTGAAAAGTAAAAGCGTGTTTCTAGACTAAAGAATGAAGTGTCAGCTATTCCTGCCCTTGGATCCAGGTTAAGTGACACTCTCTGTATGTATAATGCATTTCCACACATGGGCTACTTTGAGAAAGTGAAACTGGGCACAGCACAGGGATTAAGTAGACAGCACTAAGTAGATGCACTTAAGTGGTTACATAAAAGGGACAAGATACCATTGGGTGTGGTAAGAAAACATCTCCAGTCTCTAATGTGGGGGTTCAGTGTTCAGAGTTCCACATTTCCAAACTCTGGGAGCACAAAGCCTTCGCAGCTTAGGCTCCTGGCAGTACAACAGCATGTCAACATCAATGTTTGTCATCACCCCCTGTGCTCCTCCTCAAGAAAGGAAGACACCATCAGACTGGCACAACTCTAGAAGTTTGCCTTTAAGATTCAGCATTTCCTACTTTTCCATCCTTTCAACTTCCCATTTTTCCATATATTTTATCAGTTTTGCTGACCTGCTTTGACCTGCCTGCTGCCATCTAAAGGGACTTGGGTATATTCACTCAACCACTCACTAGAAACATGGCTAGCTTTAAATCCCAGATTTGGGGAAAGAGGAGATAAGAGGGGTTGCAATGGGCAACTTATGTTCCTCGCAGCCCACAGTCCTTCAGCCACCATCAGCCCACAAGATTTTCCCAAGAACCTGACCACCCAAGGAGCCGTGCTCCAAACACAATGCGTCCTGAAGAGAATAAACGTCCTGGCCCCCCCGCTTGAAAGGGCAGCTTTAGAAAGATAAATCACATTTAAACTGGCCTTCTTGCAAAGAATTAAAACAATAAGATGAAAGATACTGAATTAATTCTCTGTTTGAACATGTCAAGCTCCAGTGGTGTGCGTATCGGTATTTTTCCCTCCAGCCTGGTTTCCTCACTCGCATACCGTGTGATTGCAAGGATGGTCAGGATTGCCCAAATCAACGAGAAGACCAAACAACAAATCTCCAGTCATGAAGGTGGCCATTACTCCTCAAAAAGCAGGCAGTGCTCCTTGTAACAGCCCTATCTCCCTTGCCATCTCAGGTCAACTCCAGTTTGTGCTGCAGCAAAATGCAATGGCGATGCGTAACAAGGGCTGAATACAAACCCCCACGGGACACAAGCCAGACCTGTAGTATGGTATGAGAGCCATGCAGATTAGGAAGGGAAGCCATACAAAACGGAAGGACTTACACCAGAGTTCATAGTAGTAGTTGCAACACTGGGATTGTCCACAACAGTGGCCCGTTTCACATATGTAACTTTGATTGTTGACACCCATGCAGGTTTCCTTGTCCTAAAATTAAACAGACACACTTTTAAGATGCTTTGTCAGTATCGTCTGTAAATGTAATCTTTTCAAATGCTTGCATTGAGTAAAAGTCACAAGTTGCAGTCTTGGGAAACTCTAAAATATATAGAGGTTAAAATACAGCTAAGGATCCCCCCAAAACACAAGACTCTTCAGAAGAAAACCCCGTATCTCCGAACTCAAGAGTTACATTGCTTTAGCATCTAGTCAGCCCCGTTTCCTCATCATTCCCTCCCTTTTCCATTCAAAGCCACCATGTTTTGGGAGCCAGGCATTCTCTTAAAGAAGAAATGTCATTTGTTCCACATTTCACACAACATCGCTGTGTTACTGGGGCTGAATGCCAACTGGAGGAAATGCGTTCATAACCAGAACATTATTATTTGAGAAAAGACTGCTTGGATTCATTTAGATCTAAATGATAATTACAGTATGTTCCTGCAAGATTCCAATCTAAAATGATTCCCTCACAATTAGCCATGTGCTTTATATAAGATCAGCATTCCTATAAAACTTCGTCCTGGAATAGCGAAATAGTCCAGGAGCAGAGCCAAATCAGCTGTGCTGTATCACCCAGCAGGTCCTCAGGACACTTAAGACGGAAAAGGACTACGGTGTAAGACCTCAGGCCCCCACCTGATGCACTGCTTCACAGCTTTCCATGTTTTCCTGTTAGTCTGAAAACACAGGTGGAAAAAAGTACAAAACACAGGAAACCAGGAGCATTTTACAGGCTGTGGTTTGTACACCCTCTAATAGGCTTCGGGGCGACCTGGAAGTTAGAAGACGCTACAGAGTTTCTTAAGAAACACACAGATCTTAATAAACAACATTGATGTTGCTAACAAACCTGTAACAACATCTAAAATTGTCACCTTCTTTCACTTCAAATGTATTAAGGCACAGAAAACGTGGGAAGATTTATACTGGAAGGTGGCCTGCGGGTCCCTCACCTGAGCACCCGTGTCACAGTAGCATTGTAACTTTGAGAGGCACCTCCTATTGCTTAAGGTTCAACAAGAGAGACCCCACACTGTATTTTCCTCCCAAGAAGTCACGCCAACGTCTGAAAGGGTGCTGAGCGTGTTCAAAGCTGAACAGCGCACACCGCGCAGCACGCTGCACAGTCCAGCAAAGGCGGCTCAGCATACGACACACCACTGCCCTCCCTTCCTCAGGTACCGTGGTTTCCACAACAGGCTCTAAACAGCACCAACACCTTAGAACTCATCCGGAGAGGCAACGAGCTGGAGGGGCACCTGCCTCCTGCTTCCAGGACAGTAACATTTGGCTGGACAGACCAGTCCAACTGCTCCGCTGCAGGTGGCTACAGCAAACATTTCATATTCTTGTCCTGAGACAGCGCTTGCCAACAGCACACACAACCTTTCCTTACCTTCCTTTCTAGCGTAAGGAAGTGTTTTCCACCCCTAATTCCATCAGCTGACAGCAACTTCTAGGAGACACTGTTGAGCTAGAACAGCATCTTCTGCTTCAGGCATGCTATTCATTCCAAAAATCATAATTTTAGTCAGCAAAAGTAGTAGAAACAGAACACATCTATTCTCTTACCTATTCTTATTAGTTTATTTACACTTTTCCTCATTTTTGTTGGCCTTGCAGAGTTAATGCAACTGACGAACAGCATAGATTTTGGCTCTCGCAGCAACAGAATTGAGAAATTAAGATCCCATTGCAAAATTGCAATCCCATCGATAACGCGCCAACCAGAAAGCGACTGGCTGAGGTCTGCGGTTGTGACACCTGAAGATCAATGTGACTCGTTGAACCAGCAAATGAATCACATGGCGCTGGCGAAAGAACGGAGTCCCACAGGGCCGTTGTAGGCACGCCTCTGCACCACAACACTGATCCGTCCTTGACCACCTGTGTTTACTCCCCAAGAATTTGTTCCATTTAACGTTGTTTGCTTCAAAGAGCAGAATAAGGAACACATCGCTATCTTTGGGCGGCAGCAAGCTATAACAGCTTCAACATCACTATATTTCTCCCACTTCAGAACCTGCAGCAGTCCTGCTTTCAGCCAGTTTCATCAGATTAACCCTTCAGCTGAACTTCTTGGCTCCCTCTTCCCAACCTCGTGACATTTGAAACAACCTCCGCGCAACGCTACACGCTTATGTGCAGGGTTGCTTCTCGTTAGCCCAGAGGGCAAACAGGTTTACGAGGGGATGGGTGTACATGTGGAACAGAAGATCCTCGGCAGCTAGGCTGGCATGCTGCAGGTTGTTCCTGCCTGCTTTTGGAGACCAAGTCTCCAGCAGCATCCTGCTTTCCCATCTAAAATAGAATTCAAATCTTACCATCCCGAGCTTCTTTACACACTGACCAAGAGAAACCATCTTTCTTGCCCCATGCCTAAGTGCTTGTACCTTTGAAGAGACTCACAATTAGCTTTCAGCTCCCACAGCTCAGCAAGTCCGAGGGTTTTAAAGTCCTGGCAGTGCCGGACACCAGCCGCGCTCCTCAAACTCCTCTTGGAGCCTTTCTGCAGCCCTCTGCCACCGATGGGTTTCTGGGAACATGGAGCCGTCAGACTCAGCGTCACGTGTCAGACCCAAATCTGTCACCCTTGTTTCCAAACAGTTTCACAGAATCCAGGAATAATTTAGTTTGGAAAGGATCCCAGCAGGCCACATGGCCTGACCCCGGCTACCTCCAACGTGAGGTTACTCAACCCAGTACAGGGAAAGAGACAAAACGCAAAGGCACCACATCTTGGGAAAAAGTGTGCTGGAATCCTTCTCTAATAAAGGAGAGCATGGTTTTGGGATGTGTTACAGGTGTCTCCTTTGGCCAAAACCCATGTCTGTGAAAACCTGAGCCACCGTACAGTTTCTTACGCCGTTTTGCAAGCCAAGGAAGAGGTTACACACCGCCACCGCTACAGGCCATGACATTTTTGTTAGGAATCTTCTGCCTACTGCCAAGCACTTCGACCAGGCTTCAATTTCTAATTAAATCCCAGCCTGCACTGTTCATACCATCAGTGTTGTATTATTTCTACTTCCTTCTCCCATTCATTCTTCATACGCTCCCAAGCGGTACCTCATGAAGATGTATCAGCAATATAGTTATCTACAGACTAAATGTCTCCTGGAAACACCACCACAAGTGCTTTTGCTATGAAAGCACGCTACTCCCTCTGACACCAACAGGCATGGACAAGGCACAGGACTGAAAGAGCAGTTTTATGGGCAAGAAAATTATATAGGTGGAAAAAAAATCTCACAGAAGCAAAGTTGGAGCACTCCCATTTATTGACCTGCCCTTGTTTCTAGTTCCCATTGCAAGCAGCGTTTGCAATGATCATTTTAAATATTGTTTAGCAGCATGGAGCTTTTAATCAACTACTACAAAGAGGGTTTGTTGGGTTTTTTTAGGTAGTTTTATGAAAACAAGGGAGGGGAGGGTTTCTCTCTGAAAGGACTTTCTTCCCCAATAGCCAGTGGCTATCACATTCCAGCGCAGGCTTCCCTGCTGAAGGACAGTCTTGTTTTCTTGTTGTCCGGGCAAGCACATCCTTCCCTGCCAGCCTTTGTTCAGCTGTAGATGCCTCCAGACAGGATTACTAAGCAGCATCTACACAGGTCTGCCCTTAAAGAGCGTTCAACTTCACTGGCACAGAATATTCCTGTTTCGCAACTAAGAAGCCGGGACATGCCATCCGTTATCTCCCACCTACAAAGCCTAGGAGATTTCCAACTAATTTCAAGGGATTGGCTCTTCCCTGCAAAGCAGCACGTACTCTAGGTTGCACGTGCAGCCCTGGCATCATCCTACGAGCTGACGCAGGTCTGACACACTGGACTCACGGATCCCTGACGCACGCTCCAAAGCCGGGAGCTCTCAGGAGAAGGCTCTGCAGTCCTGGAGTCCGTTTACCCTCCCCATCTGGTTCAACAGAGGCCACTTGCTATGTCTGGTGCAGGCTCTTTCTCATGAAACCAGCTGAGTTGGGAAGACCTCATCTTGATGCGTTTGGAGAGTCTCTTCATATTTTAAATGCAGAGTTTTCAATTAGTTTTCACTTGTCATGAACTTTATAAAGCAACTTTGCATAAAAATAAGATTTTTTTTAAACTTCTTTTCTTGTTGATATTTGGCATTTATGATAAACCCACAACCATGCTGGCAACTCTGCCAGTAGCACACTTTTGCTGTCAAGTGCTTTTACAAAAAATCCTTAAAATATCCAGCAGTGGTAGGTATAAGAGAACTCAAGGCAGCGCCATATGTTGTCACATCTGAAGCTACGGCAAACATTAGCATCAGTGCCAGGGAAAAAAGCCAATTATTTTCACCACCTTCCAGTTTAGTATTGGACCCGTGCTGGAGGTCTACGTGACAAATTAAAGGTCAAGGTCTGGGGCATGATCAAGACAGGAGGTATTCACGGAGGTCTCTAGGTTGCCTGAACTGCCCCTTGCTGCGAGACAGGATGGAATGAGACCTCCTTATCCTACTTTTGCAAAGCTTTTCAGTACTAAACGATTGGTTTAATACCCAAAAACCTGCTAAGATTTATTGCGCCTGAAGCCAACGTAGGCAACAGAGGGAAACGAGAATTGCAATAAAAGGATCAAGGCACTTCACACCTTTCTACTCTCAAAAGTCAGCAGTTAACCTGGGAACGCTGTTGCTATGTCAATAAGGAGAAAGATGAAGATGAGCAAATTCCAGACCAGTGCGGCTATTTTCCAAGCTGAAAATTAATATCTGCAACCACAGCAACAAACACCACAGCCCACGCTCAAAAGTGCATAGTTGGCAGCGACCCACCTACAAAAGATGACTCCTCAGCTGGCATTAAACAGGTAACCCAAACCAGCAGTGCCTGCTATCACCGAGATCTCATAACCATGTTAGCTTTTTGCTCTGCCTCCTCTTTGCACAGAAATCCGGCCTCCACTACGCTAAATATGAGCACCTTGCATTTATATGGCCTCTGTGTGTCATTCAGCCTGCCAGACTATCTGTTCATCCTAACCTTGGTAATACCCAGAGACCCTGGAAAACACTTTGAAATGCGACTTGCATTTACTGGCTGCAGATTATATGCCATTTCTCTCTCCTAGGACAGCCAGTTTTTTAGACCTGCTCTAATTTCCTATTCCCTCCGTGCTTCGGTACAGCATTTGTCAAGGCACTACATAGCAAATTACTGTTTGAACTGGAAGAGATGGGGATTAATAACGGAACGACAGGGGTGACTAAGGAATGGCGTACAAACAGTGGGACACCGTGAAAAGCCCAGCAGCAGGCTGAAGGGAGACAGCCAAGCTGGCATCCACTGAAGGGCAAGATGTGACTGGTTTTAACAGGACTCAGGCTCAACCTGTGACCACTTCAGACCTTCTGGTTTCACGACTCTCACAGGGGACTTTGGTAATAAGCATCTATTTAATAATAATAAAAAAAGATACCCTGACCTAGCCATTTCACTAATCTCATTACTTGCAGGCAGCAGCCCCTTGCTTTCAGTACCCAGCTGCCCCTGCAAGAACAAAGAAGGATGGATTTAAGCAAGCGACACAATCTTCAGAAAAAATGTATTAAAAATCCTTATTTTGAGTGACTTGCCATCAGTATTTGAACTGTATATATTCTATAAGCACCCAGAGTAATGGAATGAAAGTGACTGTCAGCATCTTCAATATGTTAGAAACAACCAACAGGAAAAACTGTATTTGATACCCACTATTTACGACGACTTTTACTCAGACTCACCTCTCTGGCTATCACCGGCGTTGGTTAGCCAAGCCCATCAGCCACAGCTCACGAGAATGCAAACACAAGCTACCAAAGAAGGGGAGCATCTCTGTCAGAGAAGAGACTCAAGCGGTAGTAGTTGAAATTGCTAGTGAAAACATTATGCTGGAATGCCAAATCTTGCCATAGGGTTTCCTGCAATTCCTGGTTTGCCACCTGCCCTCCCAGTTCCTAACCAAAACTCATCTTAAATAAAGAAACCACTAGATCCTGTCAGAGAAGGATCTTGGGTGGGATTGCAGTAAGGACAGGCAGAACCAGAGGGGAACCCTGCATCCCCAGGGCAGCTCAGGACTGACATCCACCCAGCTGAGCCTGCACCAAAGCCTCCAGTCATCTCCCATCTCCGTAAACACTGCACTCATTAGACCTTTGGAACAGAAAAGCACAAGTCCAGCACCTGACCAAGTGCCGTGCCTTTGGCTGGTTCAGTTTAACAAAACCACTGCAGTTGGGTAAAGATGAAACTGGCTGTAATTGCTGAGAGTTACTGGAACCTTGGGTGCCAGCCCCTGACAGCACGACAGCATAAATTCCTGTAAGCCTGCCTACGACAGACAGCTGAGGCCAGGGAATAAATCAAGTCCGGACATTTCTTCATAGGACACCCACCACAAATTTTGTTTTGCTGAATGGGGGTGGGGGGGAAGTGTTACGTGCAAGCATCCAAATCCTTGCAGTATAATAAGTGGGGGAGAAATGATGCCTCTGAGCTGTCCCAGGAACAATGATCTCCAAAATGGGAATTCTAATCCGCAACCTTTATTGCTTCGCTAACGCCAGCATCAGGAGAATTATATTTAAATCACCATGATTAATCAGCCACAACAGGCCCATCTTCACCCCCAGTGGATGCGGAAGCTCCGAGGTTTTATTAACCTTTATCTGAGGCACAAATTGGTTTGCTGCATCCATTTATCTTGGAGAAATACCCCAACAATCTTTAAGGGAAGACTGTCCTTTCACAGACTGTGGACACGGGTTTATTTCAGTAAGAGCCGGTTTCATTTCTGTTTATCACAAGTTTCACTTTCAGACTCCAAGAACTGCACATTCACAGGGTAAGCACCACGTGAGAGTGTTTACGTCCTTCACGCCTTGCTAGAAGCTGCCCAGCTGTAGTCCCAGCACTTCTGCATTAACACATAAAGGATTCTAGGAAATGACAGCTTTGAGGAGGTTGTCTCACGTTATGATGCTTTAAACCACCCAACGGTTGACAACACTGAAAACCTTGGGCTGTTAAAATTAAAACTGAAAAGGTTAGGAATCCAACATTCATACTTTTTTTTCCTTTTTATATTTATACAGTGAAGTAGATGAACGTGTTCAAGCTTCCACCTGCAACCCGAAGAGGAAGTGCTCACTTAAAACTGAAAGCTGAGATCCTCTACAACCACGCTTCCTGGGACGGGAGCTTTAAACACCCACGTTGCCCTGACATCAGATAGAGCCGACCCAGCTTTTTAGGCATTTAAAAATCATCCCCGCTGCAACAACTGGGGGAAAAAAACCCCACCCAGACCCTACGTTTACCATGCGTACGGCAGCCCATCTGCCGAGCTGCAATGCCACCGGGTCCCGAAGAAGCAGCAGAGGCAGATCCAGGGGAGCCAGCTGTTCCGTGCGGTGCGGCAGTGAGCAAGGGGTACCCATCCCGGGAGCCAAGGCTCGACCGGTTTGTCCCCGTCACGCAGCTGATGGGAGGGCACCCCACTCTGCGAGGACCAGCACCCCTCGTGTGGAGTGGGAACAACAACAACAAAGGACATCCCAGACGGTGTAGAGACAATAGAGGCGGATGCGTGACGAGATGTTCCTCAATTCCTCCCCCACTTTTAATTAAATAGCAATGTTCACTGACAACCTTTTTTCTTTTGCCCACTCTTTTAGAAATGGAAGAGATTTCTGAATACTGTCTGCATGCAGTACAAATCACAAGTATTTACATCGTTTAAGTCTAAAAATGATTAAAACTCAAATTGATTAAAACTAACGAAAGTGCAAGCAGCTCCGCAAGCAGCTTTTTCCCACTCTATCCTTCATCAGAGGATAAAAATAGTCAAGAGCTGCGCTCTTGTGTTCTTGAGGAAACACCTTTTTTTTCTGCTTCCTGTAAATGCCTCTGTATTGATGCCGAAAAGTTACAAGCAGAGCAAAAAGTCCCATCCAGCCCACTGAGACAACCAGATGTTGGCAGCTTGAGCAAATAAAGCTGAATTACACCTAGCTTCTGGTTTTACACCTTATGCAGCACCTCAGTTGTCCCAAACACCTCTCCAAAACCGAAAGATTAATTTAGAAATAGGAACTTTAGAGAAAAACATGCCCGCGAGACTTGAGCAATCTCAACATTTAAGCCAGCCAGGTCTCGCTGTGAGTTGAGCATTACCTAAAGCCGTTCAGCCTTCCTGCCCGGATTCCCCTCCTTGGTTCAGTTCCGAGGTTTTCAGGGAAAGTCTCTTTGCCCTGAGTGCTAACAACTGAACTGTTATTACAGGTACTGCATTCAATTACAGGAGGTCATTGTACTAGAGGTAGTTTCTTATGTAAAATGTGTTCAGTTCAGCAGGGAGGGAGGTGGGGGGGGGGGGAAAGCTGCATTTCACCAAAATCTGAACTGATAAGGAAAGAGACACAGCAGTGTTTACTCAGCAGCATGCCGAGAGCCCTTTTGCCTTTGCTTCTAAACAACTGAAAGTAGGTAGTTTAAAATATGCCATGCTCCGATCTTGAATTTTTAATTCCAAATTAGCGACTGCAAGCAGCACTCTGATATCATGCAACATCTATTTATTGTGGATTACAGATCTCAGCAGCGCCGGGAAGAGTTTACAGTTAGATTCCCCTACGGACGTGCCTCCCAGACCAAAAAAAGGGCTCGCTCTCCCGAGCCTAGGAACACATACTTGGCACCTCCTCCGGCGGGGAGCAGCTGGGCAGTTGCTACCGTTTCTCATTCCACTCGACATTACCAGCTATTAAATTATCCCAAGTTTCTTGTTCAAGCTCAAACTCTCCCAAAACAATTAAAAAGTCCCCAAGCAGGAGGGTCACAGCACACTGTGACCAACACCACAGTTTACCACCCAAAATACTGCCTGCACAAGAAAACGGTCCCAAGTCTGGCATGTTTTTAAGCAATGTAAAGACAATTCCATATTGAGGACTGTGGAAAGTACCCTAAACCCCAACCAAACAGAAGCCATACGGCAGTGTGACACAAAGAGCCACAAAGCCAACAACAACAAGAGGGTTTCTCCCCCCGCTCCCAGTCCTGCTCCTTCTCACTCACGAAAAGCGTCTCCCACGCTACCATGCTCCCCGATCCAACGCCACCGGTGGGGAAGCGCTGTTCGTAAGGTTCCGTTTTGGGAAACTCAGAAATCGTTTCCTCGGCGGGGGTGCAATAAAAATACAAGCGATCCGTCACATCCTCCACCTGAGCGAGCAGCTCCCACCGCACCGAAGCCGGTTACCTGTCTGAGACCCAGGAGGAAAGGCATTCTGCAGGCTCATCCTCCGCACCAGCGCATGGGAAGGCAGGAATTTAAAGCCCCACAGTGACCATTTCCTCATCTGCTGTGGGCAGCAGCTCCTCCGATCCTATTTAAACCAGGGCTTCCTCGGCTGGGAATGCTAAGTAAACAGGGTCCTGGGACACTGCACGCACTCGCTGGCTCCCCCTCCTCCTCCTCCCACCCCCCCGTGACATATCTCAGACGCAGCCCAGCCAGGGTGTTTGCAAGAGGGAAATGACATCAGGTCGGGCAGTTCTGAAAAAAATAACCAGAAGAAAAAAATAAAAAAGCAGAGCCCTGAACCTTCGGAGAGCTGCTGGGTAAGAGCAGTGCTGCAAAGGGAGCTGCGTGCTGCCGGGAGGGAGCCGCGGCGGAGCGGGACTGCTCTCCTCCGGGATGCTGCGAGTGGAGGGAAGCTGGTAAAAAGGCTGGCAAGAACCAACAGCTTCTCAGTGATTAAATCTCACTAAACAAAAAAATAGACATTTAGGTTTCTCCTCAAAACCAGATTGATGCTGCTTGCTGAACAGTACTGGAGCCCCAGGAGCAACCACCGTGGTTTTTCTGAGTGCCTCCAGACCCCGGGGACCTGGGTAAAGCTTTCCCAGATCAAAGCACTCCCATGCCTTCTGCCTACCACCACAGCTCTGCTTTTTCTAAGCAACACGTACGGTTCTCTGCCCCTCCAAACCATGGAATCACAGAATGGTTTGGGTTGGAAGGGACCTTAAAGCCCATCCAGTTCCAACCCCCTGCCATGGGCAGGGACACCCTCCACTAGACCAGGTTGCTCAAAGCCTCATCCAGCCTGGCCTTGAACACTTCCAGGGATGGGGCACCCACAGCTTCTCTGGGCAACCAGTCCCAGTGCCTCACCACTGGATAACAGCCATCCTGCCAGAGAAACAGCAACAACTCTTCTGGTTTCAGTAGGAACAGGATTGGGCTGGGAGACGGCATCAGGCAGGTGATGGGAAAACGTTTTAATCCACCTCTCCCTAAGGAAAGCGCAACTGGCCCTGTCAGAAGGTTTCTCATTCTGTGCGAGCTCAATTCACGTTTTCATGCCAAGGGGCAATTAAGCCTTATAAACAAATTTATCACCTGGTGCCCAGGATGGCATGTCTTGTTTGCCCTCTCCCAAGCAAGGAGTACAGCAAGTTCCAGAGGGGTGTAGGAGATGACACTGCAGAAGGTAATCTAAATTTAACTCCCTTTTCTACCTCCACTTAGAAAGTTCAGCAGCCTCTTTTTTGCACGCTTCTCTTTAATCAGCAGCTGTCCTCGTCCGTTGGGGGTGTGGGGGTGTGTGTGTGTGTGACTGGGACACCACCGCCACTCCCATGTGCCCTAGCAGCAGCTCCATGGATATTTGCAGAGGGGAAACTCCCCTTGCTTTTGGCCTCTTTGGCTTTTGGAGCTCAATACATTAAAATATTTGACAAGGGAAGGAATATACTTTTTTTTTTTGTCATGGAGAGTTCACTGAATCCCTTTTTTAGCAGCAGTTTTAACAGTAATTTCAGAAGAGAGGGAGAGAAACACCACATATAATTCTCACAAATGCTAATTTGCAACAGCAGGGGGAAAAAAAAAATAAAAAAAAATGAAATAAACCCAAACCAGAATGCCAGATAGCCTGCAGCAGTGTCAGAAAAAGACACCCATTTTCCACATGTCAAAACCCTTCAGTGACCACTGCTGCCTCCTCCCAGCCCAGGGTTGTTTCCCAAAGGAGAACGCCGCTGTGGGTGTCCCCTACACCATTAGGCTGTGAGACTGTACGCAAGTATTACTTATTTCTACACCAGCTTAAAGCCACCCTATCAACTTGCTGTTTAAGGTAAGCACATCTCTGTTTTTCCTAAGAGAACAGGCACATAAGTAATTTCCTGGAGGATACAAAACATCAGCATTAACCAGCATCAGCCAGGCAACGGGATTTTCCAGCTTTTGTGCTCTTGGATCAAACAAACTCTCAATCTTTGCTTTTCCAATTCTATGGACAAACACTAATGATATAAAAGGGCAGCTTTCTGTTTTAGTAATCTGCTCCGTGGCCTCATGCTGTCCTTTGAAATATCTGATTTTGGCTGTTGCTATCCAGAGCCGTGGACTAGGCAGATCCCAGGGCTCAGCCAATGCAGCAATTTCTAAATCCCTACTGTCAGAAGGAATCTAACTTTAACCACCCGCCTCTCCCCCAGCACGTACTCAAAAGGCGAAGCGTCACTCCAGATCTAAGACAAGCTGTGAAGGACTACCAAAGGCAGTAAACTTAACGGGAAAGCAAAAGCACCCTAACGTATGTGTGAATTTAGCACTCCTGGAAAGACTGGCACAAAAAAGGTGGTTTGCAAGCAGGCAGGACCACGTTCGGCTGCGGCAGCTCCTGCAGTCTCTCAGTGACAGCGGCCTGTAACACACCCCACCAACTCTGCCAAGGGTAAATATGGAAAAAGCCCTGGAGAGGGGCAAAAAAAAAAAAAAAAAGCCAGGCGAGTTAGCTCATACGCTTATAATACCCTACTCAACACACTTAAAACCTTTTCAAAACACCAAGGTTCTCCTAATCTTTGCAATTCTTTTAGATATTCCAACTAATATCATTTTACCCCCTTCCTCTTTAAGTTCCAAAGTTCTTGCCCCAGTGCTTTGTCTTGCGGCACTGAGTTTCACAGACTGTGGTTGTGGACAAATAGTTCCTTTCATCAGGGGTGAATTCACCACCTTCTAATCTGACTTTCATATTATTAGCAGGTGGGAACAGAAGTCCCCATCCATCTTCTCACCCATTAATTACTCTGTACCTGTTAGCTATCTTCTTATAAAAGATATCAATCTTCCCCATCCTCTCAACGTAAAATCTCTTCCCAAAGCCTTCAGCTGCTCGTTGTCCATTTCCAAAACCTTTCTAATTCTGTACTGCTCTCTGCTTGGGGGAGACCTCTGCTGGAACAATAATTATTTGAATGAAAGCAAGAGCAACTCTAAGGCAGGCTCGCCATGGGTTTTAAACTCCAGGTTCGTGTAACGGAGGTGACACCTGCAAAGGCCACCCATCTGCGGCCCAGGACCGTGTCTATCTGAGATAAAATGAACAGAGCAAACACAAGTGTTTACAGTTTCTCTGTGGATGAGTCTCTGGAGGGCTCTGAAAAGTCAGGGCAGATTATGGGACCTACGTTACTTTGAAAATTTGCTTGTTTAGGCAGCCACCAACCATCCTTTTTTTGGCACGTCAGTATGGATCCCACTACAGGATAACGGTGAGCAAGTTTCTTTCACAAAAGAGGACATAAAGACCTCTGGGCTGTAGCAGTCCGTAGTGCTGCTCTCCTGAATGTGCCATCTGCCCCAAACATGATGTCAGCAAAGGATGCAGCTTCACAAGCCAACACACGCTGTGCCTTGTGACCTCACGTATTAGCACGCAACTGAAGTAGATGATGGAAGTTGTTTGGGCTGTTTTAGAGATGCTTTCTGTGTTTGATGGGAGACGCTTGAAAGCAGGTTTAGTAACCCAGCAGGATACAATACCCATTTTGATACCCCCTGAGGAGACAGCCTGACCTTTAGATGATCCTATTATGACAACATGATTGGAACAAAAATCGAAGTTGTGCAGCTCAAATCTGTCAGGCTTGAAGCACAAGGCTACTCTCAGCTGCTCCTTTATTAAGAGTCCCAGGCAGGGAGAGATTGTAAAGAGTAAATATGGGTGGTGTGTAATACCCCCTCAATTAAACTTTAATGCCATGGTTCTACAGTTATCTATATACACAGGGTGACCATAAAGCTGGAACGATTTTATCTAACGACTCTTCCATTTGCCCCAGTGCACACTGTTATTTTCATGTTGGTAAAAGGAGCATCCCTGGAGCGTCACCTATCCCTTTTCATGAGTCAACCCACAGCCTTGGGTGCTACGACTGAGGCTACACAAGCCTGCGAGGCACTCAAAGCGTGAAAGAAGCAACCTGAACGAGGGTGACTTTATCTTTCCCCATCCTGGGGATGGCTCCAGGAATAAAGAAAAAAGGGAAAGAGACATACAGAAAGGCATAAAAGCAGATCTCTGTTTTGCTAGAATAAGACAACATCCAGGAACAACCAAGCTCTAGAAATTTGCTGTCAAGGCAGATAAAGGGGGTGGTTTGCTAGCAAAACCAGCGTGAGACACTGGAAGATCACCAGTGCTGGAAGAGTGATGGAATGCTGGATCTGCCTGGAAACCACTTCTGGCTGGCCACCTGCCCACAAAATCTGCCCACTTGTGGTCGATTCCTGAAGAGTGAAGGGCTCCTTCCCCACATCAACAGCACCATTCAAGAACACGATGACTTTCCAACAGGAGGAGCAGGTGCCCCACGTTCACGTAACGTATAGCATTGGCGCTGCCTCCGAAGAACGTCATCAGCAAATTCCAGAGGACAAACTGAAACAGGTCAGTCTGATAATTTCCCAGTACCTACAGGACCCAGAGTATCTACTCTGTTGTTGAGGAGGCATATGGTCCAAAACATGACCCCTGGCACGTGGTACTACTGTACTGCTTAGGAGTGGGGTAAAGTGGGTCCCCCAGTTTGCGTGCAGCTCAACTACCAAACAGGGACACTGAAGTCACTTGCATTTAATGTTTGTCAGGCCAAATCAACTTCATCATTATTAGAGAGCAAAGAATAACTGCGGGAAAAGACACCATACATGTTGGATCTGGCTCGTGAGCCAGTGCTGCAACCAGTCAGCTGGATCAATAAATTTTAATGTGCAATGAAGCACAAGGGCTTGCGGTGGTTAGAATCTGTCCTTGGGCAGGTCTCTCTTCCCTGCAGCCTGTCACTGCTACTGTCAGCCCAGTGCTTTAGAAGAAAGAAAGTTTTGCAGCTTACCGAGTCAAGATAAGCAAATGGGGACAGTGAATTGCGATGTCACCACTCTCACCTGTCTTTGTCTCCAAGTAACAAGTTAACCAGGCAGGAAGAGACTGCGCACTTCAAAACGTGCTGGGTGCTGCAGAAAGCCCCAGTGGCCACAGCTCATGCTTGATTCCAACTGAATCTTGATTCCAACTGAATCTTGAACAACGGTCAAGCGGTAGTATGTGCCACATCCTTACCCGAGAGCCATACGTGAGCCTTGAACCAAAGGAGGGGGCACTGCAGAGGAAGCCACTACCCACTCTGTCACCTGGTATTTCAGCAGCAGCCTGTCCTATTCGCTTTTCGTACGTGGGTGAAGAAACACCAACAGTAAAGCACTCTCCTGTGCACTTTTGTACAGCAAGCAATCCCTCCTCTGAAGCTGCTTTCTGTATTAAGCTATCATAAGGGCACTCAGGGAGGGGCAGGGAGCAGACAAGGGGCGGATGTGGAAGCGGTACCCAAGAGCAGTCCTCTCCAGCCCCCGTCTGGCTGAGGAGACAAGAGGCCACATCCACTCCTCCCCACTCTGCTGTTGAGCTGATGGGAGAGTGGTGGCAATGAAAAGTCCAGGCTCCTTCTCTGAGACCAAAATAGTTTTTGCTAAGTGCAGCTTGAAATTTCCAGCCCTCAATGACATTGTTTCCCACTGCTTTTTCCCCAAAGAGGAGAAAATGACAGCCACAGGTCCAGCAGGCTTTTTCTCACAGCAGCAGAGCCGTGGCCAAGCCAATGTAATTGCCAAAGACTATCTGCATCACCCGTTTTGCACGGTCACTGTTTCAATACTCAGGCCTGCCATTCAGCCCAGAGGCCTTAAAAAGCTTTAAAGCCCTTTGCCGCTGAGGCAGAGGGGGAGTAAAGAGTTGAAACTGCCCTATTCAGAGGTGACACTAACTGCTGCAGTGGAGGCAAGAGTTGATTCTGTCCCTTTAGCACTCCCAGGTTTCGGGCAGGAATGTCAGGCTTCAGTTTTAGTCTGGAGAGGGTAATGAAGTCACTGGAAAGCCTACTCTGAGCCTGCTGGGAGAGGGAGGAGGGAGGGGGGCGTTCAGCTGTTAAACATTTGACGAGACTGTCTCCAGGAGGGGTAGTGTGTCCGGGGTGGTACAGGGACACTAGCCTGGCTCCTTGCTTTTTGGCACTACAGCTCGTTTTCCTTATGTCCGTGTATGCAAACAGGACCTTTGGTAACAGCTCAAGAGGAGACGATCTGCTCCAGACAGGGAAGAGGGCAGAGCCTGCAGACAGTAACAAGATCCCCCAAACATGGAATCAAGACGGTAAGCGTCTGTTCTAGTTTTAGAGTCTTGCACCATGTGGGCACCAAAAATACAGCCTGTGTGTCCTTTGGTCACATCATCACAGGAGACAGCATTGTCCCCAAGCTGCTTACCAGCACAACCTTGATGAAGATCTTAGATGCCCTACTCTTAGAAGTGCTATTTGTTTTCTCTCCAAATGACAGCAACTCGCTATTTTTAGCGCTCATCTCATGCCTGCTTGGCATTTCCCTTGGGCCTTACCCTTGTTTCACAGTGTTGGTGCCAGCTCCCATGAAGTGTTTTTCTGGTGCCAGAGGGGCTGATGCCAAGTCTGTCTGTCTTGATGCCAAAATGGCAGCCGGCTTTATTGTTAGGACAGGATTTGCCAAAGCTAACAGCACCAGTGAAGGGGTGACTGGCATTGATTTTAAGGTTTTCTTCCTTATTCTTCTATTGCTTCTAGATTTTGTGGGATAATGCTGCTCCAAATGACCCTCTGGGCTCCTCGAAAAGGGATTTTTTCCATCAGGGTCTAAGGTAACCTGCAGACCATCTTAACTTGTAAGTCCACAAGGGATACTCACATACACGGAGCAGTTATCTGGGATGCAGCACTGCCGCTGCTGGGCCCAGCTACAACAGAAACAAGCTGCCCTGCAGATCAAGCAGGACTTGCTTTCTCTCAGGCTACAAATGTGTTTAAAAAGCACCAACCGCAAAAACAGAGACTGAAGAAAAGGGTGGTTACATGGCATTTCATCACCAAGATATACCTAAGACAGAAGTCTGAAGCAGGAGAAAAGGGTCAGGGATCAGCCAAATTGCATCACGTCACCATGAGCAAGAAGACAAGAGCCAAGGTAGGTCACGGCCTATTGCACTCTCACAAGTGCCACTACACAAAATGCTACTGTTCAGATAAAATCCAGTGTCACACGAGGCACAGCCACGGGGATGTGAACAGATAGCGCATGTGATAGGTAATCACGTGTATGCAGATGCATGTGACTGAAGTGATGGCATCCCTGCAAATTAGGAAGTATTTTGATGTTAAACTCTGCTATTTTTCTTACAAACCTAAAACCCACACCTTGTGCAGAAACAGTGGTGTCAAATGGGCATCCAGTTGCCCAAAGATGCTCAGCTCTTTCTGCAGGAGCAGTGCAGGTAGTTAACCTGACAAGAGGTACACAGCTGGTTAAAATGGTTTTCTCATCACGTAAGACTTTGCCGGGGCATCTGTTACTCATACAGCCTGGTCAGATCTTTCTGAAGTTCGTTGGTCTTTTCCGAGCTTAAAGTTTACATCTTGAACAAATTTAGAAAAGCCCCCAAAATACCAGCAGCCTTGTTTTCCTCGGCTCCGTTTACAAGAAAGAGGTTCTTACTGAGTTCTGAGAATGAACTTTCTGTTTGCAGCAAAGCACCACTTCTATACAGCCCATACCCTTCTGGAGAGAAACAGATTTTCTGGGAAACCCTTCAGGCAAACAAAGAGACGCCAGCAGCTGCCTCTTTCTCAGCACACTACTGGATATTGTGGTTTGATAATGTTACACAGCAGAGCAGTAACGCATAGGTTATGCTGAGGCAAAGAAACGCCCTCAAACTGCCCTATATATGTACAGCCTCAAGCACTTCCCTACTGTTACCCCTGGATTTTACACCCCAGGCCCTGCCGTGGCACCTGCATCCCCATCGACAGGTGGGTTCTGGGCAGCACAGATGATTGGGTTTGCGATACACACACCACAAACAACTGGTTTAACTGAGTCTTCTTCCTCTTAGAAAATACACTTGGATCACAATACGGTACTCCCCAAATCAAAACTCTGACAACTCAATGGGCAGGGCAGTACCTAGGGTTTTACAGGATTGCTGTTACTAGCAGAAAAGTAAACTCATCTGTACTGCTACAGGTAGGCTGAGGCTCGGGGTTTGTGGTTAGAGCCTGGCACAAACACGAGGAAAGCCCTTCCACTGGCATGGTCTGACTAGCAAAACGACAGTAAGACTTCTCCTTTTCCAAAATGAGGAGCACTAAAGATCACATACATACATCTTCACACAACCAAAGCGAAGAATGAAAGGAAACCACAAGTTTAACTATTAAGAAAGCTCAATACCACAAGCATTTAAAAGATCAGAGCAAACAGTATTAAAGAAATCGCTTTTAAATCACTAGGCAAAACTCTAAGAGAGCTATCAGATCTTAACCTCCATGGTTAAAAACTTCTTTAAACATGGAACTTCACGGAAAAAACTTCAGAAAACCTCGTCTTAAACACAAGCTCATCTTTTCTGACTTGAATGACTGTTGCTTAAGATCTCTCCAAGTAATTGAAAGAAAACCACAAACTCATCTCTGTTTTGAAATGAGTAAACAAAAATAAGGAATAAACAAACCAGCATAGTCTATATTTTCCTGTAAAACAGCAGGAAGTATCAAGACCTTAAAGCCTAATCTCTGCCCTGCTGTAGTACTGGTTCTGCTTTGGCTCACATCTTTACCAGGAAGACAAGAAAAGCTCCCCAAAAGGCCACACACTTTGTTGCTCTGTCAACCTGAGGGGAGAGCTTTTGGGATTGCCTCAAACAGGAGAGCCCTCAGAAAGCATGATCTACATAAAGCGGGGAGCTCACAGGTGGAGGTTTCCAGGTACAAAGAAAGTTGGTTCGATCCAAGCATACAGGGCAAAACAATCCAATGCCTCCCATCACCAGCCCCTCCATCCTGCTGCTTTTTCCCCAACCATAAAATGGGGAGAGTGCCAGAAAGTTGTTCGAGATATTGCAACCGTTGGACTCTAAATACAACTAATTGTTATTCTTTCTCCGCCTAGCACACCCGCCACCGGTTACCCAAATATTTCCTGTTGGGCTCCGCTCATCTGGAGGCCGCCCCCGGGACAGCCAGCAGTTATGTAAGGAACAGGCGGTCGGGAGGAAGCGATGTCCCAGGGTCATGTTTCAGCATCAGCCGTGGCATTATGCAGTTTGCTCTTTGCTTAAGCATTAAAAGCACTGGTGGCACCTACAATCACAGCCAGTTTCTAAATTTCAGCGACCTACCTGCAGGCCGGGCGGTTTTGCCATTCCAAGGGCAGATAACTTCAACAGCCCGCTGTCTCGCAACTTTCGAGGTATCTGTAGGGTTTCCCCCTTAGGTATATGGACAGCTTGTGCTCCCCCTGTATGCATAAGCATGCTTTAATTCATATAGTTCAATGCCCAGTAATTAAAAACTCATTTCAGCTTTATCTTGGGAAGAAATGCTGATCACCACAACCTGCCTTTATGAGTATTATCTTATCCGAGCTGCTATAATTTCCATTAGTGCTTGTTATTCCACCGGCAGATAAAGCAAACACTCCCCTGGCTGTAGCAGGGCTGAAGGAGGACAGGGTGACCCACGCTGCTTTACCTCTTTCACACATTTCTCTGCAGCAAGGTTGCAGGCTGCAGAAAAGAGACACCGAAGCGCTTGCTTTCTCCTTGCTAAGTCTGGCTGCCAGACACGCATTTGCTCCAGATCGAATACCAGTGGCCTCTCACTCCTGCAACCATTGTTTTCTCTTAAATTCTCCCATAGCATAAACCAGTCTATGTGCATCTATGTGAAAAAATCGAAACAAAACCTGATTGACATCCTACCTTTGTACAGGGAGGTAAAAGGTGAGAATTAGTATGAATACAGTAAAACAGTAAATCTTAAAACCAAACAAAAACAAAAAACCACACCCAAATAAACTCCAAACTGTCAGAAACTAGTTATTTTCTTTTTCAAAAGGTGAGCAATACACACGTCATCCTCAGCACTCAAAGACCTGTGGGTGGCTGCTGAACGAAGAAACTCTAAGGCAAAGAAATATTTTAGATTTTAGAAATACTCACTGCTGACACACTGTAGGCTCCTACAGTAGTACTTTTTCCCCTGAAGCAGGTAGCCTGGGGAGTAGGAATCCTGAACATCTCACCTTTGGAAAACCAGGACCAACCCTCCTTTCCTGGAAACAAGTGAGAAAACTGCCCACTGATTTTGTTGCAGAGACCCAACCTGCCCCTTGTAAAGTCATCAGACCACTGCAAGAGACAACTTCCAGGTAAAAACACATAAAGAACTTGGGGACGGACAGCAACATTTGTGAGCAGGATTTAATTACAGATTTAATTACAGACTGGCCATCACACTGTCCACCTTTCAGCACTTGTTCCTTAACACAGGCTCCAGACGTCAGGGCTGTTTGAAAATGCAAGATGTAAGCCCAGAGGCATGAGGCTGAAAGGCTTTGAGAAGTCACCCTGTCAAACCGCCCTGGGAACTGTTCGCTGCACCTAAAGCATCGACATTTCTCCAACCTATTCTTGACACGACTGCAATTGCTACTGTTCCCACTGCCTCAACAGGTGATGTGCTCCTGTGCTCCACGCTCTTTAAAAGTAGGGATGCTCTTTCCCGTTAATCCAGGCCTTAGCGCAAGATAAGGCAGTAATTTCTTCTTCTCCATGAAAACGAGACAACTTACCACACTCATCAGTTTAGCTCAACTGGAAAATTGTTCCATTCCTCTATATGCTGCTTTCAGAAGACAAAAGAAGTCTTTCTGCATAGACTACAAGGATTAGATCAGTTTTACTGCTCTTCTCAGTCTGCAACTTAAAACGGGGGATCCAAAATGGGCCACATCACTCACTGTCACAAGTATTACAAAATACTTGTATAGGATACTTGTATTAGTACATCATTAAAGACTTAGTGGTTTTTTGGGGCTTTTTGCAACAACTACAGTCAATTTCTTGTATATCCCAAAATCCCAGGCTCCCTCCATTACATTTTCTCCATTCAAGAAGTACTCTGCACTTACCCTTCAGGAGAAGTGAAATAGGCTTCAGACTATTTCTTCAAGTTGTCCTCCTGTCTTAAAAAACACACGCAACCCTCCATCTACCGCTCAAGTGCTTTCCCTTTGTCTCCCCAACTGTTGGCACAGAGGCAGAACAAAGCCCTCTAGGACCCCAGTCACCACCACAGGCTACTCCTTAGCATCTATCCCAGTCACTTATGGAACCCACTGGATTACTATTTAATCCTGAACACAGACCCCTACTTGGCATGCCATAACCAATGCGCTCCCCTCCACTCGGGTTGGGCTGTAAAACATCTACTGAATCAACCCCAAATTAAAATCCACCCCACCCCCCGAGGTTGCTACCAATAAACCCACACTGCTTGTTTCCTGTTGTCTTAGAGATGCTTATAAAGCCTTCAGGGATTTATTCTAGTACTTTACTAGAGACCGAGCACTTCACCATTTTCTAACTTTTTGTTCTTTATTATTTTCCTTTGACCGCTTTACGTTTAGCATTCAATTCAATGTGTGTAGAATTACAACCAGGAGTTTGTGCATCTTCTGGTTCCCCACCCCACTCGAGAACCAGAAGAGCAGCAAACCCTTTCACTCTATATATCACTGAGTTATCGTTTACTCACTTTCCTCGTTAAATCTCAGATTTTTTCTTTTCTCACATTTAACACTGTATTTGCAGAACCTTTCCTTAAGCCTTTGTGTGCACCTCGCTTGCTGCAAACCAATTCTTAAACCAAAGGTGAACTGTACGAACAGTAAATCTTTACTGTCCCTTCCTTCAGTTTTAGACGGCTGAAGTTAGTAGATGGTTTTAACATCAGCAAAACATTACGGAGATGGTAATAAACTTTGGGATCCCTTTAAAATGCAGGTTTGGCATGAGAAAGAAGAAAACATATGCTCCATTTGTGGAAAGAATTCAGCATAAACTGACAGCACAACGTTATCTTTTAGAGTGTCAGCACACAGCGGACTATCTACTGAAGTCTGGGCTCAGACCGAGTTGAAGTCACCGTGAGGAAAACAAACGATCGTCAAAAATGTCCCCAAATTCTTGGGAAATTCAAAGAAAAATCAAAAAAGCTGAGGCAATCTTTTACATTAGTAAAAACTTATTAGTGAAATGGAACTCGTATCTGCCAAAGTGAACCAGCAGAACCAGAGTTACTCGGTGTGTCCACCATGCATCAAGAGAGACCCTCAGAGATGCTTGAGGGATTCAGTTTGGAAAACAGATCACAAACAGAGGTGAATCGAGCAGCTCTGCTATCGGATCAAACACACCCGACAAGGTTTAATTCTCTAATATGCAGTTAGTGTGTGCTTGAGCTGCGTAGCTGAAGTCTTTGAGCTGTTATTATGCCTTATAGTGGTGTAGCTCTGAACAGCTGAGCCTCTGTACTTCTCCTTTCAAGGCAGGCTGGAGGAAGCGCAACCCTGCTGCTTCCTCATTAGTGTAAAGTACTGCTGTCAAATTGTCTGCAACTGCCTTTTGAACTACCCTGAGGGATAATGGGGCCTCCAGAAACTCTGCAAACACATGGAAAATGCGCCTTCCTAAAGTCCCCAGGAGCAGAAAGCTGCACCGATGGCTCCTACAGTCTGTAACTGCAACCGGCTCGCACGTGTCTGCCGCTTACAGCGGCTCCCGCCAGATCTGCATCCGCAGCCTCCGCTTTCTGCCTCTCATCTAGACGAGCTGGAAGAAATGTGGATGCACGCAGATGCCAGTGACATCCCTTGTGAGCTGCATCCTCAGGTATGAGAAACGCCACTTGAGACAGGAGTTTGACAGAGAGCCCAGACCTTGCTGTAATGCGATAACTCTGCCAGAGCCACCCTGCCAGGTCTATAAATCCCAATATTTTGCAAAGAGCGGAATCTGGAATAAGGTTTGTTCTGAAGGACAAGCTGGCGGTCTAGAGGGTCTGTTTTATTGCAGCGTGTTGCCCTAGGTCAGCTGACCACACAAGCAAGGCCTTGCACCGCCGTAGAGGCCAAGCATTCCGTACGGGCAGTAAATGCTAACCCCAGAACAAAAAAGACCATTTTCACAAGTACAACAGAGTCCCCCCACAGACCCAGTTTTACATGGATTGCGCCTAGCGCAAAACAGCCACTTCTTCACAGTGGAGACAGATTTATTCTTGGCAAAAAATTACATGGTGGGTCAGATCGCTCAGAGACACTCTGGCGTCTTCACGAAGGGTCAAGAACTCCCCCCCTCATAAGACTTACAGAGAACCAGAAATGAAAGGACTCCTCTTTCTATTCAGCAGCACAGATTCAGACATTCTGTCAGGATGTGAACACTTCTTCTACGTCTCAAAAAGCATTCTTGAACGTGAAGGTTCATATAAATGTACCAAATTCAAAGATTTCCCAATCGCAAACTACATCTCAGCCAGCCAAACTAGGAAGATCTGGCAACTCAAAGAAAGGGCATTACCCCGTATATTCCCCCCACATATAAACACTCTGAGCGCCACACCAAAATTCGTTCTGTAATAATTTCTTCATGGGACAGCTGATCTTTAGTGATCTAGGAAGTTGTGGATAAACCTCAAGAACTGAGAACGTTTTTGGCGCACATTCTCATATCTCCCCAGGGAATCTTGATCTTCAGAGGAATATTAACATGAAGTATGTAAAACATTTTGTGGACTGTTTATAACCTCATGACTCCAAATGTAACCTTAAATGCCGTTCTGCAAAGAGTTAGCCATGTTGAGCCATTCAAGCAGAAGAACGCTAGAGCAGACTGCTTCTATCGCTCTTCCTTCAGCTTTGTCCAAGCAATACATGTATTTTGTTCACATACTGATGTCAGCAAAACACTGCTCAGAATCAAGCTGACAGAAAACTAGTGTTTGCATTATTAACTAGTACAATCATTCCAAGGACTTGTGTTTGGAAAGGTCTGTTCACACGTGCAGCCAAATCTGAAAATCCAGCTCAAACATTACTTAAAGGTTAAAACTAGCGTTCTTCTGGGAAAGAGATTTTGAAAGAAATAACTCTGCTCCTTCATTAAAAGACAAACATGAACAGCATATGGTTCCCACAGGGTATGCTTATTGTAAATCAAGTTACCTTTCTGGAAACTCAATATGTATTTGCTAAATGAAAACAAAACATCTCTTACGGCTTCTCGATTAGAATTCAAAAAGCCAGACGCCGCAGGAGTTACGGTTTGCCTCGCAATGTTAGTTTACCCAGTTATACATCCCGAAGGCTACAAAAATGTATTTATGGAGGGAAGACTGTTACAATCTGTGAAGTTAATATTTGTGTTAAAAATACTCATGGAAAAATCTAGCTGTTTGCTTTCCAGAAGCCACTATTTGGTCTCTTCTATTTTTCAAATTAGAAGAGGCCTTTGCAGAAATATAAATAAAGCACTGAAAACTCCATGTGACTTTTCCATATGTAGTTTTTCAACAGCCAAGTGATTTCCCCTATCCCATCCCCACTGTTTGCATACCAAAGCAGCGTTTGCCAAGTTTCAAGTAGAGAATTTTTGAGCCAAATTTGTAAAACCAAGAAGATAAAGATTTTGTTAATATCCTTTGATCAGAGAGACACCTCATAAAAAGATTTAAACTGTGGAGGGAAGCAAGACCAAGAAAAGAAACATCATATGTTTTGACATCAATTTACAAGGCATGTCATTGTGTCTGTATAGAAGATGTGGGAAATGGTGAGAATGCCAATGTTAGCTTCCCCGAGTCTGAGAGCTGCATATGTAGCCATCCCACTTCTGCACGTGTTCTGAGCCAGAACATACTCTTCACTCGTTTCAACAAACAAGCAGACCTAACCCAAAAAGTGGACGAGTTAAGAGAACATCTCCATTTTATCCCTCCAGGGCTACAGGCAGCTACAGCAGACAGGAAGATTTTCTTGTCTGCTGCCTTCCTGGTCGCTTACATTCCCACTGCAATATCCAAACATCTGGAAGCCCAACACCTGAACGGCTCCCATGCTATGTATCTCATCCAAAAACTTGCAGAAGTGACCTGAAACCAGGTCTCCAGCTTTCTGAAGCATGGGATGCCTGGCTGCATCTACAAAAAGCAACACAGCAGGTAATTCTGAGCTAAGAGGAGACAGTGGGCAAGGCTGAAGCACATGTCCTGGGACAGAGGAAAGGATCCCCTGCCAGAGGAAAAAGCAGAGGACAAAGTGCAGAACTGGCCTTCACCTGAACAAGTAGGGCAGCCCAGCAGGGAAGACAAGAAAGTCGCCTGCCTCGTAACATTAATATTGCCATGTTAGACTGAATGCCCCCAAGCAGATGTCGGAGATGTATTCTTCCCCGGACACCAAAGTATCTGTTTTCCAGTCTGAGCTGCAGCACAACATTCATTCCAGCTGACCTCACTTTTCCCCTTGGACGAGAACACACCCACGCTACTATCTTGATCAATGCAATCGCAAAAGGTCCTTCACTGCATGCAACAGTTCAGGACAGCACACCTGGCAGCGTGACAAAAACCCACACAGGGACACCTTGAAATTCTCGCGTACAATTTGACCTACCTCAGATCTTACTAATGGCCAAATGCGCCTTGACAGCAGGAGTGATAGAGCCGTGGGCTGGTGACAACCTGCAGCTCCACACGGCCCACAGTCAGTGCCACGAGAGCCTCGCACCAGGACTTGCATTAAGACACTGCACGCACACCAAAGGGGTTGGCAAAGCCTGCTCAGCCCTCGTGAAAGAAGGTGTTCTCTGGTCCTACTTAGAGCCTGAAAAGCGAGGGGAAAGAGGTTCTGCCTTTATTCTCTGCAGCCTTGTTCAGCCGTGCTTGACGCCTGCATACCTCCTAAGTTTATGGTTACTTGCTGTTGACAAATATGTTCTTCTGCAATCTATTTCATCTATTTTCAGAAAGACAGATAACACATTTTTTAACACTAGCCAGGTTTTTTTGCAAGACAAATGATGGCCTCTATGTAACACAGAACTGGGACTCCAAATAACCTGTGGTCCATTCTCAAACTGTACTGGACTTCATGTTTGGCAAAGTCTCTGTTTTCTGTTCTTTCATTTTCCATCCACAGAATAGGAATACAATTTACATATCAGCAGTGGAGTCAGAGTCATTAATGTTTATAGATAACATCTATTACTTTACACTATGCAAAAGATTTGACATGTTTTTTCATGTCAAGTTCAGTGTGTTAATGTTTGGATGTGTATTGAAAACAAGGAGAACTCATACCTAAGTGAAAGATCACAGGTTTCAGAAACAGACATCCCATGATTTAGTTATTTGCCTGTATTGAGGGAAAGCCCAATATAAAGTCATCTCATTTGTGAAAACTAGCAATTGGCCGTGAAAGTATGGTCATCACCAACAATCTTCAGAGGCTTATCAGTACAAAAAGTGGCACCTTCCTTATATTTACCCTCAGCTTAGACCAAATATATATTTTAAAAAAAAAATCATGATAACAATATTTTCTTTTACTCTGCCACAATAACAAGGAGACCGAAAGCATAATTCACTCCAATAATTTTCTGTAATGGAGGATTTCATTGTTAACTATAGTAAGTAAACACCAGATTTAATTTTTCCCTTGCAACTTGCCAATCTTTCATGACTCAGCTTTAAAAAACAAAAAAGCACCAAAGTTTCCTCTTTTAGTCTCCAGCAAAAAGATGGATGATAATTTAGAAAGATCCTTAGCCATGCACCATTCCTGGCTGAAATCAGAGTTACAAGCCAAAAAGCAGAGACTTAAAATACAGGCAGAAATTGTTGAGTGGTTGGTAGTCCTCTGCTAAGCCAGAACTTCAATACTGCCTTTATATAGCAAGTCAGCAACAGAAGAGAGGCAGAAATATGTGCTCAATGCTTCTGACATACTCGATTGTAACAGAATATCCTAAGTAGGAAGTCATAAACATATTACCAACAGTCTCTGAGAAAACCAGCAAAATGGTAGCACTAAGCAGCATCAGGAATGAAAACTAATTATCTCTTCATTTCTCCCAAAGCACCAAGAACTCAGACCTCCACATGACTGAAGACTCCTTACAGAGCATACACATCTGAAAATGTATTTTTAAGACCCACAGGGCTGGAATCCCTGTCAGAAAGTGCCACGGTGATCACTCATGTTGTATGGGCGGTGGTTTTTTTTTCTTGTAATTAAATATCTGTTTTCCTGTCTCCACACCTCAAAACTCACTTTTTATACCTCCAAATACTGACAAAAGTCACCGGCGATCTCCCATGGCACGAGATGCATGGGAAGCTATGCCACAGCCTCCGGCTTGGGGAAGCCAACTCATCCTAATTTCTCAACTCGGGAGCACAAAGAAAGAGAACACTTGTACCAGCTTTCACATCTCTCTTCTTCACACCTTGATGTCTCTGCTAACAGATTCTAACAACCAGGACACCAGAATTCATACTTCAGCATCTTCAACTTCTTCCCTGAAGGACTCCAGCTATTGATTCCTGATTCGCTGCCAAGCAGGTCCCTGGAACAAGCCAGAGAGCACTCAGGAAACATTCAGGACAAGGTTGGAAGTCAGAGGCGGTTGCAGGCAGATCCCAGCATGCAAAGGTCAGCCCCTGACTGCAGGGATTCACACGGCTTTCCATATCCCAACACATCTCAGAAAGGCTGCACGGATTTCCCGACTTCAGAGTAACGGATTGACAAGGAGAAACTGTGAAGCTGCGAAACCTGCACGGCAGATCGGAACCGTTCCAAGCTCTTTACGGTCTGAGGAATGTACAGTCCAAGGAGTTATCATAAGTATTACGTTTTGTTCTAAACTCAAGTTCACACTTCTTGACCAGAAACCTGAGATTCGAGGTCAGATTGAGAAGTGCTAGAGAAACAAGAAAAAACAACCCCAACCAGCCAACCAACCATCATTCTTTAGCAGAGCAGCTGCCTGGAAAAATCTGAGAAGTACTTTGTCCAAAAGTGTTTCAGTTGCCATCCAAAACATTCTCACATCGCATCTCCGATTTCAAAATCTCTTTCCCTTCAAAGTCTGTGTCTCGTTATACTTTCTTCAAAGGTTCTTGCAATTTAAAAGTCATAGGAAAGCACACCAAAAATACCAGACTTCACTAGTGCATACACCTCTCCGCTAGGCGAGGTCGCCTCTCTGCACTACATCTTACACGGCAAACCACACACTCCTCTGGGAAGATGGTACCTTTACTCCTTCCAAAGCACCGTCTATGCCGACAAGCATATACAGATACTAACACGAGTCAAACAGGATTTTCTGCTGTAGAAAAACCTGCTTCTAGTCTTTATTCTCCACTTGAATCCATAATTCTGAATAGCAAACACTCTGGTTTTAGTTGAAGCAAATAAATGTAAGTCCTGATGAGAGGCATTAGGAGTATGAAAATGCCCAGTACCACTTTGGACTAGATTTGCACTGGTGACCAAATGATGTGACACTGAATACTTCTTTAACTGTCCATGATCACAGAGATTTGCATCAGCAAATACTTAAATCCCAGGAGACAATATTTCCTGGGAAGAAAACATGTTAGATAAATGAAATCTTCAGAAATGAAAGATTCTAGATCTGTGCAATTTTAACAAATAAGAAAATACAAAGAACAGTCACCAGATTCCTGCAAGTTTCTGGAATATCCTTACATTAGAAGTACAGAACACATGACTTTGTACCAAAAGTCAGTACTTACAAAGCTCAGCATTGGCTACTAGACTGAGGTAAACACAGCAAGTCCAAAGGGTCTCCCTCACGGCTTTAGAAACGCGCTAAAAATCAAGACCCATTCTGTATCGAAACGCACGAATAATTCCACTTCGCATCAATGTATTGAAAACTGAGACAGCCACGATCAGCTCAACTGCATCCTATCAAATATGCAGAGCCTGCCATCGTAGCATGTACTCTACCAGAGCTATGCAGGCTCTTTGCAGCCCGTGAACCATCGGTATCCTGGTGCTACGCCTGCGGAGGGAGGTGCAAGTCCCAGCGAGGCAAGCGCGTTTCTCACCTGGTTTCAGAGAGGCATCAGCTGAAAGCAGCCACTAAGTTTCCTCTTGAAGTGAAGCATCCTCTAATATTTTATTAGGTTGTAAAAATTTCACAATGGTACATCTGCCAGCGAGGCAGATGGAGCCGAAAGCACAATTAACAATTCCCATCAGAGGGTAGATCCTGTTTAACATTTTTGAAGAAGTCCTGCATGTGCGCAGGTGCTCCATTTCACTGGAGAGTCTCCACACAAAGAAATCTCCTGATCAACAGAAATACCTTTGATCTCCCTGATGAAAAATTAAACTCCCTTGAATAGCCATCAGCCCCTCTCCCTGCACACACGAGTAAACTCAACCACCACTGTGACCAATCCCACAAAAAGGCTGTCCACCCAAAGCATCTGTACAAACAGCTATCTGTGTGCCCGGGGGACGCAAGGCCTTTTGCTGGGTTTGTCTTGAAAATCCAGACGTACTGCAGGTGCCCTACGCTCATGCAACCACCGCCAACATACCAGCCAAACATCTTAGGCCATCCACGTGAAGCCAGTCACGTTCGCCAGCCTGCATCCAAGGGGTGTGCAATTTAGGGCTTGCCAAGAAAAACCACTTATCATAGTTAATTGTAACAATATCATAGAGATCATTAAAATATCTGCAAGAAAGGAATGAAAAATGTAATATAAATTACAAATGCATGTGATAAATCTTCCAAAAGCACCCAAAAAGATCACGGTAAAAGCTTGTGAAGGTAAGCAACCTGGTTTCACAAACATGCTTCTCATTAACCCTTTTGCAGCTTCAAAAAGATAGGATTTCTGTTGTTGCTAAGCGTGTCTGCCAGAGCTTGCCAAGGAAAGCATGAGCAAGCAGCTTCAAAGGCAGAATGACGTACCTATAGCAGCAAACCCTAATCCTCGCTCTGGAAATCACGCAACTGAACTTAGTCATAGAAAATGGGATTAGAAATTCTAAAACAAAACAAGGGGTTGAAGGAATTAGCAGTCATCCCCAGATCATGTTGAAAATATTGAGCAACATTTAAATAACAACTATTGTCAGGGCTAAATAAGGGCTCGATAAAGAGTAGAATAAAACTCACACGTGGCGCAGGAAACCTTTAGCAGAGGGGGATAGGAACAGGGTAGCCGGGTCAGCCTAAAACCTCACACGCTGACCCTGGATGGTGGCTTGGGAAAAAGTGGAGGTACCAGAGAGCACCCCAGCCATCACCCCCAGAAATCCAAGTGCACGGACCCCTAGCAAAAGGTACCTGTGATTTGACCGTAGGAAACATGGAGGGGTCGAGGCAGAGGGTGCTTCGATGATCAGTGATGGCTCATGTGCAGGGGTAGAAAGAGTCTCTGGGAAGTAGGACATTATTCTTTCCACAGTTCATAATGTCATGCAAACACATGCATACAAGTATGTTGCAACTGCTCAAGCGACCGTCTTCGCCAGCGCCATGCAAAGCAGACAGCAGAAATGCAGAGGTCAGGGTTTCTGAGGCAATTCTCCAAGGAGACACAGTTAACGTGACTTTCTGAAGTTCCCCACGTTTCTTGCACTGTAACTTCCTGGACAACAGCATCACATATTTTCCAGTGACCGGACCTAACCCAAATTACATGTTTACACAACCCACGTGAAATTCAGGTTTTGATGAATGTGTGTTTTCATTTTAGGACAAGAGCTGTTTTTCTAACTCAAGACAATCTTTCAAAAATAAACCAGGTCTGCACGTCGGGTCAGGATGCCCAGAGAGATCCTAAAACAACAGTTGGTTTAAGTGAGCTTCCCTGGCCTTCTCCCTGCCAAAGAAGCAAGTACCAAGTATTCCGCTCCTGATCAACAGATTAAATAAAGAGAACGCAAAGACTTACATCAGGAAGAGGACGGCGGTGGCAGGAACAAAGGAGACAAGCAAGGAGAGAAAAGAATACCTTGAGAAAAAAAGGCAGACTGTCATGATCTAAGCGCTGATGAAATCTACTCCCGATCAATACGGAACGTGACCATAAGGTACAAGCCCACAGTCCGATGACGGAGCACGTATTCTCCCTTTGATCATTCCCTGGTGTCAATGGAAACTCACCGGGGCTTGAAGAGACACCAAGTCTGAGAGATGAGTATCTAACCCAGCACACAGACCATGAATGGAAGTCTCCACCCCTCCGCCCCAGGACTATCACTTCTATTTAATGAAGTCCGAGTGGTCAGATCTCAGCAACCTCCCTCTCAACAAAATGGAAAGGAAACTGGACAAGACAGATACAAGGTGCCACAGCTCACACACAGCTCTTCATGCCGAGCTGAACAGCACAGGGCTGTCCAAATTCGCGGCAAGAGCAGGAAGGCTGCGTTATCTTTCGCTTACCCCCGGACACTGCCGTGCAAGTCTTTTCTCCCTTGTGGCCTCGCGGATTCCAGCGGAGCCCTTGCAGCAACAACCAGCCGTACAGCGCTACCGGGTGGTTCCCAGACCAAAGGCTGCGGCAGTTTTGAGTGGAGAGGGCTGAAAATTGCTTATTTAGAGTCTCTGCAGGGAAAGCACAAGGACACTTGAGGATCACCCTGCAGAGCCCCTCCAACACCTCAAAGGTAACCAGACCTGCTCACGGACTCAGAGGGACTACGCAGAGGTTGGGCTTCCACCAGCAGCAGTAGCCTGATAACCAGCACAGCGTCTGCACTGTATTTGGACAAAAAAAACTAAAAGAAAGGGAAGTTAGGGCATTTCACACACTCTCAGCTTCTTGAGAGACAGAAGAGGGGATTTTTTTTTGTTTAAGTACTTGCTTAGAAGTTCAGGGGAAGAAAAAAACAAACAATCTTAGCTTTCCTGCTGTATTTAGGCAGAGACGACTTCAGTATTTCCACTGTTGCGAAACAGAAGACAGAAGAAAACAAATCCACTTTGACTACACAGAAGTGCCAACCAGAAAAAAAAGCCACAAAAGCTTGTATAAACACATGCACGTCCCGAAAAACAGATGCACCTATCAAAGCATTGTTTAAAGCTTGCCCAAGTTGTCGTCCGACTGAACTCCCTGTACTTGCTGTTAAGAACAATTTTACTCAAAGTAACAACCAGGATTCAAACCAAGTAAGAAATAATGAACTTGGTTTTAATTGGTTCGCAAGAAACCCGATTTGCAAAGGCTACCCTTAGCCAGCTATTGAATATACAAGTTGATAGAGCCCAGAAGGCACTGTGATGAGTGACTTAAGTGGAGGCACCCTACACCCACCAACATTCCTGCTGAATGAATGTGAAATCTGCAAGAATCGCTTTTATTTATCTTACTAAAAGCATGTCTTGAAAAGGCTGGAAAAATTTATTTCAGATGGATTTTTCAGCTGAGAACAAAGTTGTATTTATTACAATTATGCACTCTTCAGCGTGGCCTGCCTTGCTGAGAAAGAACATTAAATTCAGCTGCGCACGAACTCACGGAAGTGACCTTTTGAATGAAAACGCTGCAGCGAGAGACTTGCGGAGCGTGCTCACTAAATAATAACCTACTGTCTGCGACTTGCAGATTAGTGCTCAGACCACTGATTTCAGCTGCTACTTACACAGGCACAAGTCCACATGAGGTCAATCAGCTGAGAATAAATCGTGTTTACTGCAGACTACAGTATGGAGAACTGTACTTGGGAAACTACTTCTCCAGTCGGAGACAGTGTTGTGAACTTTCATTAACCGACCTGCAGCAGCATAACCTCACAAGGCACTTTAAAGAGGTCTTTTTTTCTGCAGGACACCCACCACCTCATTGAAAGAAGAGGATCAAAGGTGGTATTGACACAAACTGAACAAGCTCTCCCTGTAATGAGTGCAACAAACGCGAGGATGAACACCCACCACCCACACACCACCCTGTCTCTCTTTGCAGGAGGGCATGGGGATTATCTGAAAGGCTTCTGCTCTGTGGAAAGCTCAAGCACTCGGGGACGAGAAAGTCAAAGTAGAGGGTTCGTTTCATCACCTAAACGAAAGCTTTGATGTAAAATAGCAAGAGATGCAAGACACATGCTTGTTTGGAAATGGAGGATGTCTTTTTAGTGTGCAAATATAAAGAGTCCTCCTTAGACACATCTTACTCTTCGCAGAAAGGTTGGGTATTACAAAAAGTATCCCATCCTGTAAAGAACTTAAAACAGATGGTCCAGCCTTTCCAGCTGCTGGTAGTCAAATTCCTGGCTGCCAAAGAAAGCAAGGCAAGCTTACATGCTGACGTCCACGCCTCAAGGGCGCTCGGAAGCCACTTACTCTGCCTGCCCAGCCCAACACCGTCCCACGATGGACGGGACCTGCCGGTAACCTGCTCCGGGTTCCCTCTCCAAGGTACGCGCGGCAGGCTGTCGTGTTCACGGTCACCCAAAGAGTCTGGTATGTGGTTCAAGGGTCTAGAAAAGACACTACCCTGTTCTAAGCACCCGAAGATTTTTCAAGCCAAAATGCAGCTACCCACGCAGCTCGGGCCCTGTGCCCCCTTTCAGACTCTGCGTTTGCACATGAGGAAGCCCGCTCTCATCTCACAGCGCTGCTCGCTCAACCTGCTGGTTTAGCCCCGAGCCTGCATCTCTGCGTGCTGCTGCCTCCAAGGGGGAATATGATACAAGAAATTCAACTTCTTGCCTTCGCTACAGAACCAATTAACCCAGAGTTGCAAAGAAGGAAGAGCTTTCACTTGGACGACCCGTTTTCTGTGCGGCAAACGGAGCACACGCAACTCGTGAGGTGCACGAAAGTTTGCTCCTCGTGTGTCTTAGCGTGTTGATTATTTACGGCAATGCTTTCCAGACAAGTAGAAGAATAGTCTCCACTCAAGTACAGAAGAAGCCAAAAACAATAAAACTGTATCTCAACAATTAGGTAAAGTTTCACCATAGTACTTGAAGGCATTGAAAACCTTTGGACCGAAACCTTGCAGAATAAAACCAGGAGTTTCTTAGTTAACAATTAATAATTTAGACCTGAAAACTATCATCCAGACCTCCAGCTGAAGAGCGATATTACACAGTATTTATACACCTGGTACCACACCATCTCCCAGTATTTTAACACAAAAATACACAGTTCGTAGTTCATTCACCATTTTAATGTCCCCATTTTTGATGAGAACTGTGAAATTACTTTCTCAATATCACGTGGTAAGCCAGGATCAGAACGGAAGAGTTCTTGCAAAACGCACTCGTGTGCCAAAGGAAGGACTGGGGAGCACACTGTGGCTTCTAAAAATTGTTATTTTTTATAATATTTACAAATTCATACTCCAAAAAAAAAAAATCCCACCAAGAACTAAACCCAAGAAGTTTCCTTGGAAAACTCGGGGTTTTTTCCCCATCATTTACCTTTGCACTAGTCCTTCGGGTTAGGTAACCTATCAAAACTCTTCACCCTCAGGAGCCCTCACCACTGCAGAATATGCAAGATGCCTGCAGTCAGGATGGGGAAGAAGCCACAAACACAGAAACAGCGTAAGACCTGTAAATGAGCAATTTAATGGGTTGAACCAGATAAGAGCAGTATTTTCAAAGCCTATTTCTTTAATTAAAGACATCAGTTAAAAGCATAAACAAGTTTTACCTTGCACCCTGTCCTGAAGGAAAGTGCCTTCAGAAGAACTGTTGGCAGGCAGTGCCTGTGCGAGAGAAGAGCCACTGACAGAAAGAGCTCTCATAGCAAGGGTACAAACAAACAAAACCTAGGGTCATTCATTGAAGAGTCTGTCCCGACTTGTAAAATACCACTAGAACTTAAGGCTTCCAGATTTGTGAAATGAACAATTCCTGTATTAACAGTGTGGTAATGGTCACATCAACAGCAGCAGCTCACTCACCCCTCAGATTACCCTCAGGCCAGGCACGTGGTTTCATGGACACAAATTTAGATTGGACATCAGGAAGAAATTCTTCACAGAGGTGGTGGTGAGGCACTGGAACAGATTGCCCAGAGAAGCTGTGGATGCCCCACCCCTGGCTGCCTCCAAGGCCAGGCTGGATGAGGCTTTGAGCAACCTGGTCTAGTGGAAGGTGTCCCTGCCCATGCCAGGGAGTTGACTAGATGGTCTTTAAGGTCCCTTCCAGCCCAAACCATTCTGATCCTATGAAATACATTCTTCATTTGCTTGGTTCTAGAAGATCAAGATGACTGAACCCAGCACAAAGAGGCACAGCACCCAGCCAGGCCACTGTGAACATCCTGTCTCAGTAGATCTCTACATTCCCAAGACAAAGCCAAAATGCTCATTGCTTACACAGACAAATTTAGTCCTGTTTTATTAGGACACTGAATATATTTTAAACCCTTGATTGTGCTGCTAAAATCTTTGAGAGTAGGATCATAGCCAGAAGAGGCTTGGTTACACACCGCTAGATAATGCGACACAGACAAGAAAGCGTCAGTGCCACCCTTTCTGTTTCCCAAAGTTTATCTACTTCGTTAAAGGCTGTGGGAAAAAAGGGAGATTTGTCTCAGCTTCATCCACGCAAGGAATTCAGCAAGCCCTTCCACTTCATATCAGCCTGAAGTTAACATGCCAGCAAAGGTGAAACAAGGCAACAGATTAGTCTGGTCCCTTAATCTAGAATTTTCCTGGCACAGCGCTTCTCAATAAATAGATAGCATGATGAAAATAAAGGAGTGCTTCTTCAGCTAGTCCCTCTACAGAAAGCAGACTGAAAAACAATATTATGAAGGGCAAAATCACTCCAGACTTCCTAAATTAATCTTTTAATGCCAGGATGACCCTTGGACTTGGCAGTCAAGGGACAAGACCAAGAGAATGAAATCACAGAATGGTTTAGGTTGGAAGAGACCTTAAAGATTATCTGCTTGCAACCCCCTGCCACGGGCAGGGACACCTTCCACTAGACCAGGTTGCTCAAAGCCTCATCCAGCCTGGAGGATGAGGTCTGAGGAGAAGACTCCCAATTCCCGTTTCCACAGCCTAACAGCTCTTGGCGGATTACTGTGATCACACACTCTGGGAAGTACAGAGATAGAAGGACAGAGCAGAAAAGCAAGAAACTCAGTAAAACGAGCTGCAAACATGAGCGCGATACTTAGCAATCAAGTACGAGATGCAAAAATTTCCTAATAAGACGGGTAGGAAAAAGGAGCAAAACAATGTGACAGAGAGAAAACAATACAGATAGGAAAATAAATCAACAGCTCTTATTTTTGACACTGCAATTTAAGACAGGCTTTGTTGGAGTCCAAGTGCCAGTAAATGGAGACAATCAGCCACGACAGATGTCTGCAAGCCTGTTTTATCTAAGCTTCAGATCACAGGAGCCTGGAGAGTCAAATGCAAGCTGTTTGTGAAGCTTGCTGCTTCTAAAAAGACAGAAGTCAAAATACTGACAAGGTAATTTGAAGACAACACAATACACGTGCAACTCTCCTGCTCCTCTTCAGCGTTCGCTGTTCGAAAAGCAGTCTGCCAACAAATGAGACAACGAGCACGGGAAGGAGGAATTCAGCACACAGACCCAGACATGAGTCATGACCTTCACATGCATTCAGGTAGCAGCATTAAGTGCTTTCCAAGCACAGAGTAAAGGTCTTTCAGATCCTATCTGAAGAAAAGCCTTTCCTCCCCCAAGAAGGGAAGAAGCACTTTCAGTAATTTTCCCAATACGTAATTAATACACAGGATGAGATGATGTCAGGCCAGTATCATGGCCTTGAAGATATGCTGCCTTCTTAGCAGGCTTTCTCCAGCCTTTACAACACCCCTCTACAATGCCCACCGCCTCCTCCAGCCCTTCCCCTACCTCCTGGCTTAGGCTGACCCCAGCCACTGCTTAATCCTTTCATTCCGCACCAGTCAAGTCCCAATTCTTGTTCAGCTCAGCCAGAAAGCTCTAAAAGGTGCTCTTACAGCAAGCTGCTAGCTCCATGGGACCGATTCCCTGCCCACAACCAACGGAATGGCTGCCACAGGGGGTATTTTATGCAACAGACCGGCCTAAGGCAGAAGACATGCAGCTCCCGTGGCGTGCTGTTAGCCATCACCCACCACTTGGGATTTACAGAGGATCCCACAGAGAAAGAGGTTTAAAAACACCCATGCAACTACAGTATTTGACCTGCTGGTCATACCTGTGTGCTAGGACACGAGAGAAAAAGAGTGAATCAGTTCTGCTCACTAAAGAGCCCTCGCACTGTCTGCTGGCATTCCACGGATGTTCGAGTTTCCTCCCCGCTTCCAACACTGGACACTTTTTACACAGGGAAAGCCCAAGGTGGCTGGTGAGATTCCTGGCAAAACACACTCTTCATACCTGTTTCTGCAGCTTATCAGCCTCTTCCCCTTCCATCTGTGGTACAGCCAGCGGGAGACAAAAAAGCACTGGAGCTCTGTAAAGCTGACCTCCCATCAATTTGTTCCGCTGGGCTGACTGATGGACTTTGCAGGCTAGCAAACCGTGAGCTCCAGCTGAAGATTTTCCAGGAGCTAGGGCATATACCTCGTCAGTCAATCACGAACTCACACATTTCCCAGTACTTAATAAGCTCGCAACTGTAGCTTCTCACTAAGTGGTGCTTCCCTCTTGGGTGGTTTTTGAAGGTCTCTATGTTTTCAGGAATTCTGTTGAAATCTTATGCATCTTTGAAGTCTCTTCCTATCAAATTTGCTTCAAGTTGGCCAGTAGCTTCAAAATGAATTAATGGGGGAGACAGACAATGATAAATGCATAGAGCTCACCTCCTTCTGTGAACGATCTTCTTTGCAGTAACAAAATCCATTTTCCTGCTAAAGTCACCCTCTGTCCCACTCCAGGACTTCTGGCAAATCAGTATCTTGACAAGGTCTCTCAGCCTCAAGTAGAGCAGAGATGCGGTTTGCTTTTGCTTTGATCATGATCTCTCCCAGATCTCAAAAAAAGAAATCAAACCAAACCAAAAAACCCGCCACAAAACCGCCACGGACCTCTGTTCGAGTTGCTGCTGAAATGTCTATCATTGCCTTGTGCACACCAGAACCAGAGGTGAAATAAAGACATACCAGAAGTAACAAGCTTCCACCTCATAGTAATGCATAGGCTTAAAGAGGCAAGACGAAGGGAGAATCCTCTCTCTATGGCCAGCAGATCTTTCCATTCTTGAGGGAAACTCTTTCCCCTGCTTGTCCTAAGGACCACACTCAGGATCCTGAGGTCTTGAAGCAGCATGAGAAAAGGAAAGGTCCCTGTTCTCCCTTCCCCCTCAACCCAGCACCCTACAGCTTGTCGGTACTGGTAGCTGCTTGCCATACCCACCTACACGTCCGCAACCCATTAGCGGCAAGAGGCCAGCAGCGACTGAAATGGAAAAAGCTCTGTCCCCTGATGCCCTGGGGATTTCTTCCATGCTCAAGCAGTCACTTGCTAGGAAGCTGCCGGCACGCCCTCAGTGGCTGGATCTGCTGTACAGTATGCTGACGTAAAAGTTCCTGGGAAGAAGGAAGAATCAAGGAACAGCACTTGAATTTCCTACACAACCCAGTTCTCACATCCTTTTTTCTCTTGCCAGCTTGGGCTGACCTCAGGCGATGCCGGGTGGATGGATACTGGCTCAGTGGAAGAGACCTGCAAACCAGCAGCACAAGCTGCCTCCACGCAAAATAAAGTCTCTCCTTTCTATTAGCAGGTGCTGTTCAGGGCACAGCAGGCCAGGGAGCACTGAACACCCTGGCATTAAGTGGTTTGGTCTGCTGCATCAGTCTGCCAGCATCCCCTCACTTTGCACCCAGCAAGCCCCCTCATGCAAAGTGCTCTGTTGGAGTTTCACAAGCCATCGCAGAGACTACAGCAGTCATCTAAAAATAATACTGGGGGCAGCAATCCCATTGATAATCACATCATTAGAGGAGAATCAAGCTCCTCCTTGTCCAAGCAAATAAACAGCAGGTCTCTGCAGCACCTTGAGCCTTCCTCTGCAGTCAAACAGTACCCGCGGAATCATGGAAAAGCACCATTTGTGACTGCCACACCAACATGCTTCTTGTCACAGGCAAAGTATGGGCACACGAGAGAACAAGCTTGCCAAGCAGCTATTACTTCAGGCGCGTTTGCTACGTGCACTGTTCGCAGGCTCGACCATGCAGGCAATCGACTGTCAGAGCTCTGCTGCCACAGCACCCAAGTGTTGGCACCTCAAAACCTATCTTCCTAGCTGTGGGTTTTCTAATCACACAAGAGAGCAGGGGGACGGAAGGACCAGACTTCCTCATCAGCACCTCTCCGTGAAGTCATCCAGGAGTACTGTTCCACACCAAAACCTGGCACAATCAGGCTGTCCCGCAACACGCGACAAGCGTCTCCACCCTGCCACGGCTAATGGCCCTTCCCAGACCGTCACCGGCCCTGAGACTGCTTTTGAGATGTCTCTGAGATGCCGAGTCCTTTCCCCCACAAGAACAGCTGCACAACCTTGGCAAAAGCAGCTTGCCCAGCCGTCTCAGATTCATGAACCCCCTGGAACAAATGCAAGACAGGAGCGTGTACAGCCATAAAGTCACCAGTTAAACGCATTAATAGGCTAAGAAGATTCCTATGCAGCTAACCGGAAAGGGCAAATTCTTACCCTGTACCCTGTAAAACAGGGCAGCTCAGATTAGAGGAACATCCCCAAACGCAGTACCAAATATGCACATTGTCAGGAGACAGAACAAAAGGCCACGTGCAGCTCAGCGTTACTAAAACTGCAGGACATGCCTGACAAGGAGACGCTTGCACAGGCACAGCCGCGACCAAAGGGCACAGCACAGACAACACTGGATAGAGAAGTAGGCCAGATGATCGCCAGCCCATCACTAGCTTTGTGCCACAAGCTAAAGTCTGTTCAACCCTGCCAGTCCTCCCAGTATGACTTAAGAGGAAAAAAAAAGACAAAAGGAAAAGGTGGGTGGCTTGCATTTACATGTTTTCAGATTACAAAGAAACACAAACTGTTACCTACGTTAATGCCTTTTTAATACCAGACAGCCAAAGGTGAACTTCAGCGTAACACTGGGCTAACACAGGCTGACAGAGCTACGTAAGAGCACAGTTCCCACTTTCGCAGGCAGAAAAGCAGCTGCTGAAGATGCTTAGGGGAGCAGCACTTCTAAGAATCAAAGCGAGGGGTCCATGGGTGTTTTTAGCCAGGGTTGAGTAACGGCCGTTGAAATGTGGGCAAACACCGAGCGATCCCTCTGTCTCACTAGAAGGACCGATGGTGGTATCACCACCTTGAACTGGATCCCTGTCCTTGGGGACAGTCAGTGCTGGATGCTGCTGCTGACCAGACGAGACTGACCTGGCCTGACCCTGCGAGGATGGAAAAATCCCCAACCATATCAAAATAACTCTGGCAGATGAACCTTTCCAAGTTCCCCCGCAGCACGGCGCAACTTCACAAAAGCTGCCCAAGTTTATTCTTAAGGTAGTGTTGTATTTTTGGTAACTAATATTTGGAGGGTGGCAGGGCAGTTCTCAGGAAGGCAATGAGAGATCCCAGGTACAGAGTTGTTCTGACTACCCTGACAAAAGCTGCCTCAACTCCTGCCCAGGATGCATCAGACACTTTCAGGCCAGGCTTTCCATCTGCTAGGCAGCTGCAGAGATGCGAGGAGAAATTCGTAGAGCATTGTGTGTAATTGTGAGGGCAACTCACACACGCAACAATTTTCATTAGTGGGAAAGCATACTATACAGATGAGACACCGGTGTTGACGGTGGCATAATCATCACGGTACGAGCAGTCCTTAATCCATTCTGCACAGTTATTTAGAGGTTCCCTTTCTGAGCAAGTACAGGGCGTACTTTGATCTCTGCTGCCTCCTGCCAAAACTGTGGAAATTAGCAAGCCAAAAACCAAGAGTCACCAAGCTTATGATGGCAGACAAAATATATCCTACAGTTATACAAGAAGCTCTCCTCTTGAAGGACCCCCATGCATTTCCAGGAGACATAGAAGTGCGGTTGCAACTAATTAACTTAATCATAAAATTTGGCTTAAATTTACAGATGAGATGGGCTTGTCTTACACAAGGATGATTAAAACTCTGTTGTTCAGTTCACATACTACCTGAAGTGATGCTCTGAAAGGGCCCAAACTCAGCCAAACTCTTGGATGAAGCGTAGTAACTCCATACTGGTGCAACCAGAGCTGTGGTCACAGCTAGAGCACAGCCTTGGACAGAAACTCTGTGTTACGGGGGTGTTAGCCACAGTGACAGTCACGCTGAGTTCTTCCTTAAAGCAAGGATCCGTCCTCTGTGCCACATACGATGAATCATCCCTCAAGCCACAGTACTTCAAGCAAACTCTTTAATTTGGGATGAAATCGGTCTTCAAGAAGAGCATGCTTCTGTCAGATTTTGGCTCAAAACCACCTTATTAGAGAAAGATGGATTCCGCAGACTTGTCACATAGTTAACATTCACTTAAATCTCTTGTTTTTAAAGAAAACAACAGTTGAGAAAACTATGTGATAATTAAGCTGCAGGCGTGGGAAGCAGACTGATAGTTAAGGCGGTCAAATAACCTTTCCTCTGTCCTGTAGAGACAAACTACAATAGAAAAATGATTAATGATCGAAGTTTTTCATTACAAATTAGATCAAGCTCATTTTAAAATATATTAATGTGTTAATTCCTCACTTCCTCATCCCTCAAACTGAGAAGGGTGCGCCCAGCTAAGGCGTGCAGTTAAGGCTACACGTTTACAGTCGCAACTGAACGTGGCTGGATTTCTTCATCCTGTGACGTTTATCCCGACTTTATTACATAACTGCAATATTTTTGCCTGTAATCTACTGATAAATGCTTCAGCTCCGGTTAACAGTTCTGTGCTCAAGTGAAACTGAGATGAACAGTCACGGAGACAGTTCAACAACTTGGACTCAGGGTGGTGATGAGCTAATTATCTTTGTTCCCCTTCCATCCAACCATCCCAAACAAGTCTTACTTAAAAGAAAGGTCTTTGAAGAACCTAGGCAGCCTGGACTTATTTTAACCTGAAAAATCAGACCCTCCTGCAGAGTACAGCGTGTTCTCGGGAATGTTTGTTCAGTGCGGCTAGGCAGTACAGCTCCACCTCCTGAATTATTTAGAGGACACATTTCCTGCAGCACCTCCCAGCCTCAGACCACCAGGTCTGCGGGACAGTTTTTCCAGGTGACGAGGAACGGATCCTGAACAAGCAGCTCTCCCGGACAGCAGAAGCAAGCGGGGCATGGCAAGGAAGATGGAAGTAGGCAGAGGTCACAAGAGGCAGCGAGGGCAGCAACGGTCTGGAGAGGACAAGAGGCAAATGCCGTCAGGGTTTCAGCTAACGTAGGAACCCTTGGTGCGGGGAGCTTCCAAGTGCAGCACTGCCTCACTGCAGGTCCCCTCCACCAGCTCTGAGGAAATCAGGCTCTAAGGCAACACCAAAGCACACAAAGTTTTGTTACACGCTCATTTTCAGGATCCTACATTACCACTGACATTTTTGAGTGGGTAGCTGTCAATCTCTAGTATGCAGTGAGATAATACCAGCCTTTTGACAGACAGAGTCTACTTTTAAGATCTAAAATAAACTGTGAGAGTTTTATATAGACACACTATGAAAAGAAAGTGAGTAAAAGATGCATCCCTATCTAAGCGCTGAAAACACAGGCCGCCAAAGCTCCTTTCCCCCACTCTCATGTACTGTACCACTCAAGACAGTATTTTAGAATTATTTCTGGTGCACTGACTGAAGAGGATATCCACAAGTCATGCATGCAACTATTCCACAAGCAACCCAGCTGTAGGATTGCTTCCACGCCCTCCTCCTTTTCTACTTCCTATTCCTGTCCTCTACCAGCTCCCTGACTAACGTAGAAGCTGTACGAGGCAGGGAGCATCTTCCACCGCCTTCAAAGCAGGTATGGCATTTTTATTAGCGTGTATAGGGTTGAAGACTTGCACAGCTTCCGTACAGATAATCCTACCACCTGACCACTGCTCCCAGCTGGAATACCGCAACAACCAGAGAGCAAAACGGACCCGAGATGTGCTTATATACGCTTAGTTTATGTATCTCGACTTGCAGATGAGACGGAGCAGGCACTAGGACTTCCATCTGTTAAGGGCAGTTGAGACAAAGTGGAAAACACACAGTTCAACACAATCCTGCACCTGGTTCCCTAGGGCAGCAACAGCCAAACCGTAACCTCAGTGTGGCTGAAGGAGATTTGGGATGGCACTATCGACAGGGAATTACACAGCTTTTAAAGTAGATCTGGTGCACTCAGCACCCTGAAAAGAAGGAAGAAATTCAGAAGGTGGATAACATCTGTAGTCGTAGACAAACTCCTTACCTCCTCCTCCTGCAGAAGCATTGGGAAGTATTTTAATGGACCCCTTCCAGAAGGGACACTCCCCACCTGCAGCCCTGTGACATTGAGCACTGTGCAATCTGTGACCTACTTTTAAAGATCAGCATCTCACTGGCTCAGACCTTCCACAAATGCAAACTACAGTTTGTACCTTTTAAGTAACACATCATATCAAATCAGAAGCCGTCATAATCGATCTATGTTCTACTTAGGGCGGAATAGACATCTTGACTCCACGAACAGTAAGATCCAGGCCGTGCACAGGTTGCTTGGCCTAGGTACAGTCCCCTTCGAGTGACACGGAGCACACAGACCAAGGTGGGAGAGGTTTACAGGCACCTACACCAGGGGACCCAAGAACATCACCGGAGATCAGAACAGGCAGGAAACCGTGCAGAGACAAAGAATAGACTTCATTGAAACCCTTTACAGGCATGAAGAAGGTAGTAAGCGGCTGGTCAGAGCCTACAAACACAAGGCCTGTTTCCCCTCAACCCAGTCAAAACACAGGCCCTCTTCCTTCCCTCTGCCACAGAGGCTCCCACCCCACCTCCCCACCACAGCCCCTGCCATGGGAAGACCCGGCCTGTGAAGCACCACACAACTCCCATTTCCCAGCCAACCCAGGTCCGCTGGCCAACTGCCCCGCGGCCACCCTTCCGCTCACCCCAAACCTCCTCCAGCCCCATGCCCTCACAGGCCACCTTCTTCCCTGTTGTCACCCCGGAATACCTCCAGCCACAGGCCCCTGCCAGCTCAAGCCTCCTGCCCCCGCTGCAGCCCCCTTCCCCACAGCCCCCAGTCGCCCACCAGCACCCTTCCTCCACACCCCACAGCACCCTGCCATACCCAGCACCCCCAAGGGGCACTGCCACCCGTGCCTATATCCCCACAACACCCCTCCATCCGCACAAGCGCCCCCAGACTCAGGTCTCTGCATCTCCTCCAGCTCCACTTACGCCAAGGGGGTTCCCCAAACCAGTAACGAGGGCCCCCAAAAACCTCTTTTCCCACCCCAAGCACGCTCCCACCCCTGCCAGCCCTACCTGACCCCTACCCCAAAGGCCACCTCCCTCACCCCGGAGGGCACAGTCCCACACCACTGCCCTCCGCCCCGACCTGCGCGCCTCAAACAGCCGGCACCCCGCCCCAGGGACACAGACCCTCAGCATGGCGCGACCCCAGACTCCCCCCCAGGCAGCTCCCCCAGGGCAGCCCCTACCTGGGCAGGCTCCACGCTGGCAGGCAGCCCCTCGGGCAGGGCTTGGAACAGCAGCAAGGCCATGGCGGCACGGAACCTCCTCGCCATCCCCCCCCCACCCCCCGCTCCCCGCCTCCCCAGCCCGACTGCGGCCCGGGACGGGAGCCGAGGGGGCACCCCGCGCCTCGCCCCGCCCCTGCCGGTCGCCTGTTGGGCAGACGGCACGCCGCTCGATTCGCCATTGGCTCAGCGCGGTGTCGCTTAGGGCAGAACCGGGAGGGGCGGGGTCTGAGCGCTGGGAGCTGCCATCTTGAGTGTGGCGCACCGGGAGGAAGCCTGGCGTGAGGCGAGGGCTGCCATATTGCGAGTGGCGGAACTGGCTGGAGAGGGGTGTGGGAGGCTGCCCCTTGGGCCTGCACCCCCAGTGCACTGCACCCTCGGGGCAGGACTGGGTACTGCAAAAAGAGGGGTGCCCAAGCACCTGTGGCCTGCGATGGCCTTCCTGACACTAATGGCGGCCAGGCGCTGATCTCCCATTCACCTGGTCACACCCGGTTGTGGTGATCCCTGCTAGGCCTCCTCCCCAGTGCCCCCACAGACCCCCGAACCTGGGCCACAGCTTGACATGGAGAGGGTGATAAAATAGCGGTAGCGGCACGGAGCTGGACTTACGGTGCTCGGTGGGCAGCCACGTGTTGGTGCCAGCCCTGTTGGGAGACAGGAACGGCACCGAGAAGGGGAACTCCCACCACAGCCGGGTCCCGGCGTGTCCCCTCGCCTGGGCTTGCACCCCCAAAAGTGGGGACAGCAGCTCACGGGAGACGGCCTGTGTTTCTGGGGCAGTGGCAGAGGGTTTCTACCCCACCACTCCCGGCATGACAGGCAGCCTCCACGCTGGATTCGCATGACAGGGTTTATCAGACACTCAGATAACATGTTAATAAAAGCCAGAAAAAAAAATAATCAATTTAGCAGCTTATCTCCTACCCTGGCATTTTTCAACCAGGGCAGTACTTGGGGCACACCTAACCACGCTGGATCAGCTCACCCGCCTGCCGCTGGCGTGAGCCGGCAGGAGTTAACCCATTGCACGTGCACTCTGCTTACTCCTCTCTCCCGTGGGTGAGGAGCAGTGAGCCGACCCCCAGCCTCCCATGCCCCCCCAGCCCCTCCCCAGGCTCTGCTGCAGCCCAGCAGGATGTCTTTGGTCTGGTTATCATTTGAAAGGAGGTTGTACACATGCTTAAGCACCGACATTTCAGCCATGCACAGTTATTAAAGGAGCTTTATGCCTGTTCCCAGCTAGTCCTGAAATTAGAGGCACAGCAGGGAGAAGGCTACGAGTGCACTGGAGCCGGACAAGCCCAGATCAGGTGTGACTCATTGCTGGAGAGCAATTAACGCTTGCAGCTCTTCCCAAACAAGGATGAGTCCGTCTTCAACTCCTGGCAACGAGGTTTCCTTCCTATTGTAGCAATGGGAAATGGAGGCAGGGCTGGCCAGTGCCACTGTTGGCAGCGTGGGGACCTGCTGGCTGCAGCCTGGCTGTGACCCCTCTGCCACCCAGTGAGAAGAGGTCAGGCTGGGGAGTTACTGGGGACTGGTTTTGGGGAGTGCAGGCAGGCACAGGCTGCAGCAACCATCTCCCAGCACCCAGCAACATGAGCTGTTGATGACTTGAATCCTCCAGGGGAGATTCTGGCTACAACCTAGAAACCTAGAAACCCCACTGAGCTAAACTGTCAGCTGGCATAAATCCACATCAGTCTGAAGAGGGAATCCACAGCTATACGCTCCAGGGGGAGGTCTGGCTTGAGGATGGCGCCAGCCAATTTGCCAATCCTCCAAGCCCGGAGCAACCCTCTTCTTCTGGCCAAGACCAATGAGCTGCACCACGTCCTGCTCCCCAGGGCAAGGGGAGAGCTGGCGCTTGGTGGCAATAGCTCTTCAGAGGCTCCCCCTGCTCCATTTCCCCTCTGGTATCACTGGGGACATTAAAAAGAAGTGACAATACCTCTGAGGCTTTCCCACCGTGGTCCCAACTTTGGCTTTGGGTGGGTGCTGCCCTGCTGGGACCCCCACACACTGCAGATGCAGGAAGGGTCAACAGCAAGAGCATGGCTGCATGGGGGAAGAGCAATTTTAAGGCACTGTGACACACCGTGTTATGAGCATCGCCGTGCTCCCGAGCATGCCAGAGCCACCTTGGACCCAAACACAGCCCAGGCTGCTACAGGTGCCTTCCTAAAGTGCTCAAAGCAGCTTTGGGTGTAGGACAACAGCAGCATGAGTTAAGGAGCTTAAGAAAAGCAGAGAGCAGACATACCTCCTCGTGGCTTCTTCCCACTCCCAACAGGAGTGACATCTGTTGCATTTCATGTGCTTATCTATTCTTTTAATTGCGCATTAACAAGAGATCTATTAATGCCCAGGGAACAGATACACAAGTTTGAACACATTTTCCCACCACCTGCTGACCTATTAATCATTTCAGAGCTCTTGTGCAGCTTTCTAGCTGTACTTACATGGGGTTGGAAACATTACCCTCTGCCTGTTGCAGCTTGGGCAGAAGCAAACGTGCTGTGGATACAGCTCGGTCCTTCAAGAAGTACGTTTTGGGTTTGGCTGCTCTCTCTGTAGCAATGGAGTGGTTAATGCCAGAAAGCCCTTTGGCAGTGGCTGATGCAGGGATGCTGCTACCCTCGGGGATCTGACACCAAGCCGGAGGGATGAGCGTAGACCATCCGCTGGGCCACAGGGCTCTCTGACCAGTCACATCCTATGGATGGTTAGAAGCACACTTGTCCCACTCAGGAATGTTCACCATCAAGCAGAGCTTGGATGCAGCGGCTGCCAGCAGGGACTTTAGCCCAGGACTTGTGCTGAGCACTGGGGCTCCTTCCTCCTCTGTGAACAGGCTGCAGCAAACTCAAGCTGCTTTCTGGGGAGCGGGAGAGGCCCCGTGGCAGAGGCAGGTTAGCATCGTGCAAACCTTTCAGGCCAAGACCAACAGCACCAATGGATGTAGGAAAGGTCCCCCAGTGTCATCCCCTCAATGGGATGAGAGTCACTACGAGCACAGCACCGTCACCTCCTCAGGACAGTTGCCTCTGGACCATTCACAGTCCCAGTAGCCTCTTGGGGAAGGCTGTATGGGATGCCCAAGGGTTTCAGGGCTCATGCCAGCCCTTGCAGAGCTTTGCAGCTCTTCCTCCTTCTGGCCCCTGTGCTGCTCCTCACCCTGTTGCCTGGTCAGACACAGAGGCCACACCTTTCCCTTTCAAGGCAGGCATGACACCCCCATGCCAGCCCTGCCCAGGGAAGCAGACACCCAGACACCAGCCACAAGCAGAACCTCCAGCTGCTTTCTAAATATCCCATTTTATTTTCCAACCCTGCTCTGTCACTTGCAGCATGGCTGTTCGGAGCCTGAGTTAACACCCTTTGTGACCCCTGTGTCTCCTTCCCCCTTCCAAGGGGGCCCAGAGTCAACTGTCCCCCAAGGTTGCTGGTCCTCGGTCCTACTGCGGGGACAGTGAGATACAGGACAAGGGTGAGAACTGGCTTTCATGCTCAGAGGAATGGGTAGATCGCAAAAATTAGAGCTTAAAAACAATTAGCTATTTCTCTCCTGGACTGTGACAGTTGCAAAATGAATAAAACCTGAACCCGACAGCACAGAAGGCATGGTCCAAGCACTGGTCCCTGGACTTCGGGGTGCTCTCTGTGCAGAGGAGACAGGTCCCTGCCTGTCTGCCAAGGTGGGATCCAGCTCTTGGTAAGAGGCCACAGTGGTGGTTTAAGGCAGCAACGCGGTTTGGTTCCTGGTACAATGGCACCTGCTTTCAGAGGTAGGACTGTGCTCTGAGCCCTGAGGGAGAGAGCCCGATGCCTCACGGGGCTGAGCCCAGTGACCACAGGAGGCTCAGACAGGCTGGGCAGACCCTCCTGCGCAGGGCAGGAGGAAGGCATGGGACGTGGGGAAGCAGGGACATGGCCAGCAGCAGATGTGGGAGGCTCAGGACAAGCCAAGGTGCTGCAAGCTGGGCCCACAGAGCCTGATCCTGTCTCTCCAGGGGAAGGAGGCAGCAGAGATGGTGCTGGGCTGGGGAGCACATCTGGCTGGACCATGCCTCTGTGCCCTGCTCAGGGTACGCAGGACTGATGGTGGCAGGTGGGATGGAGAAGTGTGATGACTCCCAAGGTAGTCTCCATTCACAGTCCCTTGTTAAAATAGACGTACAGCATTTTGTCCCCATGCTTGGCCACGATGCTGTCACGCAGCTCTGGCTCGAGGTCAGCCAGTGCAAGGGAGCTGTGGGGAGAAGGGGTAGACACTGAGACCTGCAATCCTCCTCCCTGACCACGGGTCAGGTCACCACCCCTCCCAGTTACTCTCTGTGGTCCCTTGCAGCCCCTGAGATCTTGCAGGCTCATGCCAAGACCCACGACCCATCCATGGCACCCACTGCTCTCAGTGTTATGGGGCAGAGAGTTTCCCATGGGACTGGGGGTCCCATTGCTCCCAGCACTGAGCACATAGAGCAGGGGAGGCACATGCTCTCATGCTGCCTGGGGCACCACCGTGTACAGGCAGGCACTGCTGTGGGTTGAAGGGTGGGTGCCCATCGCGCCTCTCCCAGGATGGGCAGACAAGAGCTAGGGGAGGAGAAAGGCTCCCGAGGTCCCGCGCAGGAGGGGAAAGCAGTGGGACAGGTACCATCTCTGTGGGAACAGGGCGCAGGCTGCTGGCACCATGAACAGGAGGCTGCGGGACAGAGAAGAGACGAGCATTAGTGTTGGGAATCGCAGCCCATTTGTCCCCTGGCTGCAGGGTTCTCAGCCCAAGAGGTGCTGCTTGTGCCCCATGACTCCCAGTAACTGGGAAAGCCCAGGCTGAAAAGGCAAGCAGCTTCTCAAACCCTTGCTGGGAAAGAGGTCTTGTTTCAAGCACCCCTTGGAGCCACGCTCCAGGCACCCACAGGCGTTTGAGCAGCGAGATACTTACAAGCCCCCGCACAGCAGCACCTGCAAAGGCCCGTGGAGAACCCGGATCCGCTGCAAGGGAAGAGCTGGGAGTGAGTCCCCGGCCTCCCTGTGAGCCCTGCTCACAGCGTGGGGAGAATTCTCACCTCAACAGGGCTGAATGCCAAACACCTCTGGGGTGCCACCAACCCCTGCCACCCTCCAGCAACCTCTCCGTGTCACCCAAGAGACCTTTGGTGTACTGGTGACTCGAACAGGGAACAAAGCAAGCCGGGCTCTGCAATGCCCCGTTTCATCCCCAGCATCTTGGTGGCTGGGGAGCAGGTCTGGGGCACCGCAGGACCCGCTGGAAAACCATGGCAGGAGAAACGTGGGCTTACCTGCATGAAGGAGAATTTCTCCAGTCGCTCCATGATGATGGGCAAAATAACTAGTTGCAGAGAAAAGAGGTCAGGGTCCCCCCAAAGCCAGTCTGCAGGGCTGCCCTAGCAGGACCCTCCTCCCAGAGGCCATGGCAAGCAGCTGGTTTTGCTGGGGGCTGCTGGGTGCTTGCTCATGGCAGGGATCTGGCATGGGACCCCCATCCCTCCATCATGTGGGCAGCATGCTCTGTAGTCCTCGTGCTCCCATCCCTCCTGCTGGGTGTGTGGCACAGCAAGGGTCTCAAGAGGGCAAGGGGATGTGGGGCTGTGGGGTGAGAAGCCAGGGCCAGAGAGAGTTCTCATGGGGCCTGACACACATGGGAGCACCCCACATCCCCACAGGCCTTGGGTTGGAAAGGGGAGGGCTGGGGGCTCGGGAGGTTGTGATGGGAATGGCAGGATGGGGAGATGAGCTCCATCAGTGAGATGAGACCAAACGCTACCCAGGATGTGGGGCCATCTTCCCTATCCTTCCCAGGGGAAATTGAAGGCAGAGGAGGGGGCAAGGCAGCAGGTCCCAGGGGAGCCCCCGGTCCAGCTCCTCGCCCTCCCGTCCCACACTCACTCATGCCTGGTGCCGCCATGGTGATCCTGGAGACCACGACCTGTGCAATGCCCTTCGCCGCTGCCCTCTGCAAGCAAGAGCAGTGGGTGAGACCCCACCACAGCGTGACCTGACGCGGACCCCCATCCTGAGACTCACCCTGGAGCTGCCAAGCTCGTTGTTGTCCCAGTCTGTCACTGTCACCCCATTGATGATCTCCCTGGAGGGGACAGGCAGCAGTAAGCACCGGCCAGGATGGCTGGGGAGTCATGCGGCAGACACAGCAATGGGATGAAGAGATGCCAAGGGGTCCCCCTTGCTGTGCTGGCACAGCAGCCCTGTCCAGCCCTGTCCCCAGGGCATGGGGCTCCGTTGCCCCGGGGTGCTGTGGTCCCCAGCCCAGCCAATGCTGCCATCTTCAGGGCACGGCTGCAAACAGGGTCCGGCTGTCCAGGGGATGGACACTTGCCTGGGACCTGCATCCAGGCTGGGGGACAGTGCCCCGTACAGCACCCCAACTCCCCATGCCGTGACCTGCAGGGGAGCTGAGCAGCAGACACAGGCCTCCACATGGGCCCCATCTAGAGGGTCCCAGCACCAGGACATGGTGGACGGGGGCTCTCCCATAACCACACGCAAAAGACCTTTGGGTTTGAGGGATCTTCCACCCCAGATCCCTCTATCCTCAGCCCCAAAACCCCCTCCTGCTCTGGGCAGTAGCTGAGACCCAGCATCAAAGACCCAGCACTGCAAAAGTGCAGACCCCAGCTCACCTCCCTCCCGTCCTCCCACCCCCTCCAGCCCCCAGGATTGGAAGGCAGGGTGACCAGGCAGCCCAGTAGCCCAGCTGTCACCGTCTTGCCCTCGGAGGGAGCTGGGTCGCTTGAGCACCCTGGCTGCACTGGCACTTACTGTTGCCGCATCATGGGAATATTGACACAGTTGGCAGCAGCCACGGCCGCGAAGGGGACCCAGCGGGCCAGCAATGGGGGGGCTCGCTGTGGGAGATGGGCTAGTGTCAGTGTGGGAAGGCAGGATGTGGCCAGCTGCCCCACCTGGCCCCCTCCTGGCATACCTTAGTGTAGAGGTTGAGTCCCACTGCGGTGGCCAGGGCTGTACCGGTGGCCGTGACGTAAGCCACCCCGATTTGCCTGGACAGTGATTTGCAATGAAGGGAGATAAAAGAAACACCAACTCATCGACCCTGTTCCTTCGGTGCCCAAGACGGGGCATGGGGAGTCTTTACAGGGCATCAGAGGGGTCCCAACACAAAGGGTCCCCATTCTGCACGGGGCACACTCACCTCAGTGAGATGGGGGAGGCGGCATTGCGATTGGTATAGTTGACGATGGCATTGAAGGACTGGTTTACCCACTGCCAGAAAACCACGGCGGGCACCGTCCTGCAGAGAGAAGGGACAGAACACCCAAAGGCCATCAGGGACACCCAGCCTGTGCCCATAGCCAGGCTTGGCAGGGTGACAGCCAAGGTGGCCTTGATACCATTGTCTTGGTGTCTCCCAAGGGAAACTGAGGCACTGCGGCAAAGTCATAAGCCAGTGGCAGAGCTAGGAAATGACCCCAGGACCCCTGCCTGCTGCAGGGAGCACAGGAGGGGCCACAGCCCTGTGGGGTGCTGAGTTAGTGGTGGGAGACCCAGCTCTCAGCAGGGTGGCAGCCATCCTGCTGGGCTGAGATAAGCCTTTGTCAGGGGGCACATGGGGACAGAGGGCTCTGGGGGGGACCAAGACACCTGGAATCCTACTGATGCCTCAGGGACGCTGAAGTACGGCAGGACAGGACATGGAGAGATGTGGGTCTGAGCAAGCTTTGGGATGCAGGAGGGTGGAGATGGGCTGGGAAAGAGGGTGACCCATCGGCAGTGCGAGATCCACCATCCAAGCTGGACCTCACCAGCAGCCGGCAAACCACTCCAGCAAACAGGGGTGGGATGGGGATCCACTGGGAAAGGCAGTGTCTATCCCACATGTGTTCTGCACTGGGGACAGGATTGCTCACTCTCCCAGCAGGGAGGCTGTCGGCATGGACTGGGCATGCTGGAGCAGCCTGGCCTGGAGACACATTCGGCCCCCAGTTTAAGGGACCATTATGGTCCACAGAGCAAGAACAGCAGCTGTGCAGGACTTGGCTGCGTTAATCATTACAGGGGCTCTGGGAAGAGCTGAGCCGAGAGCTCAGGGCAAAGCCAGACTGTCCCTAGCCATGCCAGGGGCCAGGAGGATCCAGACTGGCCGTGCTCTGTCCTCAAGGACCCCTCGAGGGGTTTGGGGGCTGTTCGGGCTGCATCCCCAGCCTGGCATCCCAGGTGCTCACCGGTAGAACTGGAGCATGCAGCCGGTGAGGGCCATGCCCCCCGGCACCTGGAAGGACATCCTCCCGATCAGGTTCATCTTCTCGCCGCTGTCTGGGTGGAAGGCCGAGTCGTACAGCTTCTTGGCATAGAGCAGCTGCTCCTGGCTGCTTCCTGGCGGCACCAGCCCGGCCCTGCAAGCCCAGAGCCCGTCACGGGGGTGCTGGGCAGCTCTGCCAGCACCTGGCACCGCCGTGGCACGGAGCCCCAGGCGCCAAACATGAAAGTCAGAGACAACGTCTCCCACAAGGGAAACTTGTCCCAGCTTGAGGCTCCCCAGAGAAGCCTGGGAAACTCCCCCAAAACCACCTCCAGAGAGGTTACATCCCAGCATCCCCAGCGGGGAATGACTGCCTCCATCCCCTCAGGGTGGTGGGGTATGACTGCGGGCACACGGACGGCACCCGCCCCGGCTGCACCCCAGCTCCTCACCTGCAGCCTTCCACCAGGGCCTTGGCCCGGTCCAGCTCCTCCTCCGGTACCAGCACCGTCCGTGGGTCGGTGATGTTGAGGAAATGCTTCAGGCGGCCCACGAAGGTGCTCTGGTCCCAGCGCGGGGCGTCAATGTTGAAGCCGAGGGGGACGGTGGTCATTTTGGCACGGGTCTGGGGAGAGGGCGAAGGCGGCTCGGGAGGATCCTGCCTCGCTTGCCCGTCGAGTGTGGGCCGGCCACGGGAGCGGTTAACTGAGTGAGAGCCGCGGCAGGTTTATATTTAACGGGAAGGTTGGACTTTCAGCAGCCCTGAGCCCAGGAGCCTCCTGCACCCCAGCTGCCAGCTGAACGCTGCAGCGAGGGTCCTGCGCTGCCTGCATGCGGTCCCCGCACTTGTGCTGCCCCCCACCTCCCAGCTCCTGGCACCCCCTCCTCGGGCTGGGGCCGTGCTGCACAGCCCCGCGGGGCCCAGCTCTCCCCTCCACACGGCTGCACAGCACCGCCCTGCGAGCGCTCCCCGCTGGGGCGTTACACTGCAACGACCCCGCTCGTGTGCACGGGGCGTGGCGCTGCGCCCCCCGCGCTGTGCCGTGTGTCCCCCAGGGGCGCCGCACCCCCCACGGCAGTGCACTGCACCCTCCCACGCTGCATGCGCCCCGAGCACGGCCTGCAACCCCCCCCCCGTGACCGCGCTGCACAGTCCCGACGGTAACTGCATCCCCTGTGCCACCACGCTGCACCCTCCGCTGGCACGGCACGGCACGGCACGGCACCCCCGCCCCGCGCGCCGTGGCGCGGCCCCACGTGGCCCTACCTGCAGCCCCCCGACCCCTCGCGCGCCGCCTCCCGCCCACGTGGCCCCCACCTGCCCCCGGGCTCCGACGCGTGGCCGCCCTCAGCCAATCACAGAGGCCCGCGCGGCCGCGCCCACCTCCTCCCTTAAGCCAAGGCCCGCCCCTTGTGCGCATGCCCCTGTTGAGGGGGCGGGGCTATCCGCGGGCGGTGGCGGCGGGTTCCGCCCCTCCCGCCTACCGTCGGCACGTTCCGTACGTACGGCGGGAAGCGTTGACGCTGTACGTAGCAGCGGCGTGTGTGTGACGCAGTTGCCCATGGTAACCCCGGAGCCGCGCAGAGGATGGTGAGTGGGGCGGGGGGTGTTGGACCCGCGCCGGGCGGCGAGGGGAGGGCGGCCGGGATGGGGACGGGCCCTGGGGGGCAGCGAAGGGCCGGCGGCTCCCCCCAGAGGGGCCTGGCAAGCCTGAGGCGCCCACCGTGGGGGAGCGTGGGGGAGTGGGGGCCGGAGACACCCGCCCGCGGGGGCTGGTGGGCCTCGGGCCATGGGGCCGGCGCGCCCGGCCGGGGCTCCCGGCAGGCGCTCTGGCAGGCCTGGGACCATGAGGACTGGCGGCACCCACCCGGGGGGCCTGGCGGGTCTGAGATCACCAGCACCATGAATGCACGCCCGTGGGGACCCTGGCGGCCTGGGGCACCAGGGACCTGTTAGGCCAGGGGCATCCATTCAGGAGGGCGGGGGGATCTGGGTCCATGGGGGCTGGTGTCCCTCAGCCAAAGGGAGGTTGCTAGGGCAGGGGACAGTGTCAATTTGGGGCCTCCAGTCTCGGGAGACCCAGGCTGGGGTCTTGGCAGGTGTTGGAGGCTATGGGCGACCTGGAGAAGGGAGTTGAGGTGGGTCCTGGCAGAGGCTGCGAGGCTTGAGGATGCTCGGGACAGGGGGCTTTGTTGGGATGGGGCCAGCCTGCCTGGAGTTGATAGAGTGTGGAAGATGTGATGGAGGGTTAGGTGCTTGGGAGGGCTGGGGAGCAGAACAGCAGTAGCCTCCTTGGCCTGAGGAGGGAAGGAACGACAGAGAAGCCTGGAGAGGATTGTTCAGGGACTGAGTATACTGTGGAGGGCCTGGCAGCAACTGCGACTGTAAAGGGACACTGGACAATCCAGCCAAGGTGGGAGGGGGCCACCCTGAGGCTTGGATCCTGGCTACAGGAGTTGATGGAGCTATTGGAGAGCTTACTGAGGTGGAAGGGCCAAGTGCTGATATACAGTCTTGGAAGGGGGGTTAAGTCATGGCAAAGAAGGCCTGGCCGAAGGAGCTGGGTGTTCAGTGATGGATAGGACTGAGGTGTGGTGCTCAGGGACTGAAAGAAACCTGCCAGTTGGGTGGGATGAAGGGTCCGGTGCGTCACTGGGAAAACCCAGTCAGCGTTGGCTGGCTAGGATGGTTTGCTGGGATGTTGTGTGCTCTGGGGGTTTCTGCCAGGGGATGGGGAGATGAGGGACAGTCCGGGCTGAAAAGAATACACTGTGGGAAACGCTGGAAGTGGAGTTTTGATGCTGATGAGAGAAAGGGAGGATCCAAGGAGGAAAGAAGTGCTCAAGGGAAGAAATGAATTAACAGGGAGCAGTGCAGGCTGAAGGGAAGAATTGGGGTCTTGGGTGCTGCGAAAGATCTAGTTAAGATGGAGGGCAGTACTGGGAGACTGGTGGGCTGGTAAGGGTGTAGCGTAGTCTGAATCCAGGGTGAGGTAAGGTTGGATGGTGGACTGGGGTATTGGAAACAACTTGTGTTTAGATGCAAGAGTAGTTGGGGTGGGACAAGTGGGATTCTGGCAGGGTCTGGTGAGGACTGGAAAGAAGGGTTGGAGCTGTTGGGTGAGGGCTGGTAAGAGAGTGCTGTGGTGGGTGACAGAGCTGCTACTGAGGACACAGGGTGTACAGACAGAAGGCAGTAGCAGTGGGGAAAGAGCTTCCCCAAGGGCAAAGCCATGTTTTGTCCTGGAGCTCTCTGGACACAAGATGGATTCGTGCAAGTGGACAGCACGGGAGGAGGCATGAGAGGAGCAAAGGCAGCTCCTTATCTTCACTGGGTTAATTCTGGCAGTGTCCCCACCTGCTGAGCCACAGAGGAGGAGATTGAGATAAGGTCTATGGGATCTGCTCTATTTTAGATCACTTGATGATGGAGCATGTCACACCAGATACTGAAGCCATCACAGGATGGACATCTGCTGTAAAGATGAGGCAGCTGCCTCCAGCAGTGCAGTGCTTTGTGGGACACATTTGGCATGCAGCTGCTGTTAGCCAAATCTGCTCTTCTGCCTTGTGATGTTCCGATAAGCTGGCGTAGTCTGGGATCTGGCCGCTGTTATCCGAGCACTTTGTGTGTGGAGAGGGCAGACTGGGTGTTTTCCAGTGTTCATGTTATTCGATACAACGTTTTACTGCCTCTTTGTCTGTTTTCAGTTTCTGGGAGTTGTTTTTTGAACTGTAGCCTCTCAGGCAGGGTGGGTGGTGCTTTGGGGTGCCTGGTGGGCTGGTTGGGCTGGGCAGAGGACTGCAGAGCTCTGTGCTGTCTGTCTAGATTCTCAACTTTCGCTAAAAGAGAATAATCCTTAGTGGTAGCAACTCTCTGAAACACCAGCAAATACATCCAAAGCAGCTACCGCAGCCTGGGGGTGTGGGTCAGCAGTCAGAAATGATCCATAGAGCTCGATGTAACAATTCACTGCTTGTCATCTGAGCTGTGGTAGCTGCCCGTGAGCATGTTTCTGGCATGTCACGGTTGCATTGGGAAGTGCTTAAACCCCCTTCAACGGCTGCTTGCTCCAACTGCAGTGATAAGAGGGTTAATGCTGAGGTTTAAATTATGTCAGTGTTCATCCAAGTGAGTAAGGACAGAGGGGAAGTGTCTCCTCCTGCAGAGCATACCAGCATTTCTCACAGCTGTGGGGCAGGGGTGGTAGAAGGTCATAGGTGGAGCACGGAGGAAAATATGAGCCATAAAACTGTGTAGCGCTGAAGTCTTTGGCCTTGTTAAGCAGCATCTGTGGTGGGCGAAGGGAGGCTGCTATGTGCAAGGATACATTGCTTTCCAAAGTTTAGGAAATGCTCCGTGAAGCGGAGCTTGTGGCTTCCTCGTCACTGTAATAACAGTCCTCTCAGAATGAGATGGTATGTTATTGATAGACGACAGGGCCAGAGGATGACCGGTGTTTTCTTAAAACTGTTGATAGGAGATGACATCATCGTGCCAAAACCAGGGTTGTCAAAGCATGGCCCCGTTTTACAGTTGAGGAAACTGAGTCATGGAGTGTCTAGCTGACACTGGGCAGATCTGGTGGGGCGGATGAAATACCAGCATAGCTAAATGCGTAGTCAGGCATCTTTCTCCTGGTCTTGAGCTCGTGTTTCTAGCAAAACCAGCGTCTGTCTGTTGCCTGCTGTAGGTGTACCTCGTACCCAGAATTTCTTTCTTTTGTCTCATTGTTTGGCAGTAAAGCTCTATTTAAAATTGCCCCATGGAAAAAAAAATGCTTTCAAGAGCTTTAATAGTGCCACGCTGCTTTAATTTCTCAGTAGAATTCTGTGTCATGCTTTTGATTTATTTTACTGATTGCTGAGACGTTGATATGAGAAACTACATGCAGTTAGGATGCTATACCAGCAGCTGGCCAAGACTTTGAGGTTCTGAAACCAGGCAAAAACTGCTGACATTGTCTGGTGCTGGGCATCGGCTCATCACTGCGCAGGGCAGAATGCTTCCTGCAAACTTGCCAAAACCAGAAGAGTTTGATTTTAATTAGGAAAGGAGGATTCATGCTGGTATTGGTTAATACAGCAAACCAGAAAATGCTGTGCAACCTCTTTGACAGAAAACTGTGTTAGTAGGTTTGAGCTGGAAAAACTCTGTAGGTGACTCGACTCCATTAAATTTTGGATTTCAGTGCAGGAAAGAAAGTCTGCATTGAATGACACCATATGGCGGAGACACGCGGCAAGCAAATGATTTTTTGGGAGTTTTGCCAGGGTAAGAAGTATTGAATAAACTGTGCTCAATAGATTAATTTACTTCGGTTGTATTTTGAAAAAGACTGGGTGATTTTATGACCGTTAGTGACATTCGCAGTTCTGCAGCCGAAGATAAAGGTAATCAAACGTCATTCTTCAGGACACCAGCTAATCAGTGCAGTTGTCAGGAAGGACTCCCCTCCTCCAGCTCTGCGTGCACAGGATTGTACCCTGGGCGACAAATGTAGCCTCAGATACCCGCTGCTGAAAGCAGGATATTTGGCTCAGCTAAACCCCTTGTCCTTCCCCGTGTCGGCTTCTCCTGCGTGACTCTCCGAAGCCGCCACGTGCGCCCTCCGACTTTAACTTGCTCTTTGGCGATGGTGAACTGCTACCATATTGCTTACCTCAGAGTAAACCTTGGGCCAGAGCTGTGCTAGGCGCTGTGCAGGCAGCACAGGGAGATGTTCCCCGTGCCGTGGAAATGCGGGCTGAGCTGAGAGATAACCAAGCGATACGAGCAAGGAGAGTCCGAGGCAGGTTTGAACTTGGCATGTTCACTGCCTAAACCTCATCAAGGATTGTAGGCATGGCGGAGGAGGAATTAGCGGAATCACAGGGTGGTTTTATGGATATTTTGCAAAGTTTCTCACGCGGTTGCAGGAAAGGCACAGAGGTTTGAGAACGGAGCTCAGCAGTGCTGAGGCTGGCATGGTGAGCTGCGGGGAGGCAGGAGCCGTCGCCAGCGCTTGGCTGGGAAAGGCCTGGAGGATGAAGACAAGCGACGTGCGGTCGCGGCCGTGCAGGGGTGTAGAGATGGGGGAGATGTGGTGGCAGTGGCAGGCTGAGGTGCTGAGCTTTCTGGCTGTATTGCATCGCGGTGAATTGATTTGATTCTAGCTAAATATCCGTGTCTAGTAGATAAGCAATTGCTGGTGACAGAGGGTGGTTTTATTTTAAATTCATTATCTGAGCTTTGTGGCTAATAAAGTTAAACAGAATACATTTACTTCCTTTTCCTAATAGGAGTCAACTGTGCTCCGCAGCGGCTTGTGGGTCGTGCTTTATCCATGCCCTGTGTATCCAGCCCTCAGTACAAGGGGAAATTGGTCTTTCCATTATGGCTTTATATTGCCAATCTGATACAATATTTAAACAGATTATCTCAATGCTCTGTTTGTCCCAAACCAATTTTTGCTTTGGCCTATAAAGTGAATCTTCCTTTCAGCGGCTTCTGTGGTACAGGATGTAGTTACATGCATCAACTAGTTCAAAAGACCCATATACAGCATGGATTTAAAGCTGAATAAACCCACAAAACCCTTAGCTAGGACTATAAATGTCACTGTATTTTTATATATGTCTGGCTTTTTTTTTTTAAGAGAATGGGATTACTGCATGCAGCTATAACTGAAAGTCCTTTGATAATTCAGTGGGTATTTTAAACCTAGCAATGATACACTTCCATAAAACCACACATCCCTGTTTTCTGAAGGATGCTAATAAGATGGTTAGCTTTGCTTTCATGCTCGATGTGTTTATGAGTGCTCTTGCCCATTTAGTTACATCTCTGAATTTAATGCCCCACTTTGATTTCATAGTAATTGTCAGGAGGTTTTTTTGCTTTTTCTATGTCCCCACTCACTGTCTGGAAAATGCAGTCTCCTCGTTGCTGACCCCATCAGTCTGTCTCCTCATGGTGCTTGTAAAGAAAACCCTCTCCACGAAGGACAGAGATGTTTTTAAACAAACCAATCTGATACCAAACCGAGTTTGCTTAACCCAGAGGTGACCAAGAAGCAGTTGCTGCCTGGCTGTGCCCAGCCTTGAGTTGCTGTGTGCGGCTGCCCTTCTCGGAGGCTGCACGCACTGCCACGCTGTGCTGTTCATTATCTGAACAGCATCTGCAGTTCCCTCCTCTGTTACAGATGCCGCAGTCTGCTTAGTTTTGTGCAAACGACACGCTGCCCAAACACTCCTGTGAGGCGTCTCTGCAGCTCCTCAGCCAGCTGACATCTCCACTGTCCTGCTCTGGACTTGTCCTGCTCTGGACTTGTCCTGCTTCGGACTTGTCCTGCTCCTCACTCTGGTCACACCAGTGAGCAAGTACTGCGGGCCTGGCTGCCCTGCAGGCATCCTGGCCATCCTCCCTTCTCACTGCAGGTTAACTCCCAGCATCTAGATATTTGTTTGCTGCCCTGCTTCAGAGGCCTGCTCCTCTCCTGTTGTTTCTGAGCATCCTCTTTGCACCAATTTTCCCCTTTTGTGGCTTTCCACCTGACATCTCCCATCAGTGACAAGGGGTTGCTTGCTGACCTTCATCAGCCCTGGTTAGTTTCAGCATTGTGTTTGTGAGCAGAGGAGCGCTCATCACTCAGTGTGTGTACAGTAAGGGCCGCTTGTCTCCTGTAGTAGTGGTGGCATACAGCAGGGAACTCGGCTGAGTTATTTTTTACAGTCTACTAAGCTGTCAGGAAATGCTTTCTGTCTTCCTAGCCAGTGTGCTCGTAAGGCCAATTAAGAAAACACATTTAAAAAAAATGTTAGAAACCCATCTGTGCATGGCTTTCCTTAATCTTAAATCCTCACTAACTAGAGGGAGAATGCTGGGTGCAAGTTTTAAATAATGTTTACAAAATAGTAACCATCACAGTAACCAGTACTATTATCTGGCTCTTGATTTAAGTTGTGTATACAGGCCATGTAACCTATGCTGGCAGCTACTGAAATAAAGTCCACTTCTCTGTGTTGGCTTGCTTGTCTTCCAGCCTTTTAAATCAGCTTACTTTATACCTTAGAGAATACTTTTATTTCTATATATATCCCCTCTTCTATTGGCTACCCCAGATAATCCTGTGATCAGCCGTGCAGCAGTGTCACTTGAGTAGAATATGGAACGATGCTGATCGTTTCCTCGTTGGCTGTCATACTAGCCCAGAAGTAGCATCCATCTACAATGGGAGAAGCTCTATTAACATTTACAACTGTTCCCTTCCCGACCCCTGAGAATTGCTCCGTGGTAGATAAGCAATACGCTGTAATACGTTTCTTCGCGCTCGGTATTTTGGAGTTGAATTCTGAAATATAAAGGTTCCTAATCCTGCTCTGCTCTGGGATACGCTGCTCTCCTCTTAGCAAGTGGTGCTGTGAATAGGATTAGCATTTCAACAGCTTCTTTTTTTAACTGTGAGCAATAAACTAAAATAATAGGGCCTGATTCAGAGCGCTCTCAAGTCGGCAGTAGTACTTTGGCTGGTGTGTGTTGGCATTGGGTCAGGCCTGTAAGAATGGGAAATTCTGTGTTTCCCTGAAAAGGAGGGAGAATGTGTGAATTTTAGAGTTCCTGCTCCTGTGGGGTCTGTCCACACCAAGCCGAAATCCATGGATTTACAAGCCAACAAACACAACTGTAAATTTGACTGCAGGTGAAAAGAAAATGTGTTGCTAGTCATGCAGTTCAAAAACTGGTGTGTTTTAATGATGTCAAGGGCACTTAGGACGTGCGTGTAAACAAGCAGGCATTAGCGGCCTTGCCGTCACCGTTCCTTTCCTCTGCCCTCAGCCCTCTGGCAGTACAGACCATCGTTGGGGCAGAACGTGGGGTGGACACTGCGGCCGGGGTATGGGAGGGCGTGTAGCGGCTGGCTGCGCTGAACACAGCCCTTCAAATTCATTAGCTACGGGCCAGGGTGAGAGCCAGCTGCGAACATCTGGCTCTCAGGGCTCAGCATGTGATGTTACAGGCCTGTACACTTCGACTGAAAGCAGTATGGGGATTTACCGTGCCTGCGCTGTGCGGGCATGGCACCCTCTACCAAGCAGAGCCCATTCCTCATTAACACCTCTTGAACAGGACCCAGATTCCCATTTTTTTTTACCGGCCCGGTTATGCTATAGGTGACACAACTCAAGAAGCGGGCGCAGGGTGGGATTGTAGTTTTGCTGTTCCTTGCACGAGCTCTGAATTTTTGACCCTTGGCTTTCCACAGTGCTTTTAAACAGCACAGCAACAGTGGCAATCCTGCAACTTTCTACAGATACCCTTCAGTCCCAAAGGTGCTAAGTTCCTTCTCCCTGTTTCTTGCACATCATGCGTGTATTTTGAGCTGTGTCTGGTAATTAAACGGAAAACCGATAAATTCCTTGCGAATTGAAAACGCTTAGAGGGGCGGATCGAATCTCACGTGCGTCCGAATCTCGGTGTGTTGTCACCCTGGGTTATTGAAAGCTTTGGCCTGGTGACCTGGGCGCCGTGTCCTTTCTCCGGAGCAGGGCGATGAGCGGTTGAAAGCAGCGGTTTCCAAGCGGCTGCGGTGGTGCTCTCCAGGATTCGGCAGAAGGGCGCTGCTACAGATGGGGGACACGTAGCAGCGGTGACAGTTGTACCGCGTCCCGCAGCTCTGCGTCTCGAGGACAGGTTTCTGATTGCCGCGATCTGGAGGGGATCGGGAGCAACCTTCACGGCTCAAATAGTCCTTGGCTCCCAGCAGGAATATTTAGAGGGTGTAGTTCCTCATAGCAACAAAGCACTCCGTGACATTTAACTGATTCACCCTTGCAGGTCGACAAGAAGCATTGTCTCCATTTTGCAAAATGGGAGAACAAAAAAGCTTGGGGGACGGGCCCCCGTGGGCCCAGGTTTGTGCTGGTATTTGAACTTTGTTCCCGGCCGTGGCACTTTGTGGGCTGAAGAGAAACGCCTCGTCATTGCCCTTCAGGACGTGGGAATTGTCTGGGAGAGCCCGAGCAGGAGTCCCGTGGGCTCCAGGAAGGGCTGTAGGTGTATTTCTCTCCTGGATTTGCTCAGGCAAATAAGTTGCCAGAGCATCTGCCTCCCCAGGCTGGCTGTCGGTGTGGCGTGCGCTGCTCGGGCTCCGAGGAGAGGCGCAGAGCAGCGCGGCAACGCGTCCGAGGGCACCCAGGCAGTCGTGGATTTGCAACCTGCTCCTGTGCCCAGGGCTGCCCCTGCCCCCCTCCTGTGGGGCTGGGCTGGGCAGAGAGGCAGGTGGAAGTGGGGTGATTTGCATCTCTCGGTTGCATGCCAGGATCCAGAGTATTTTTCCAGCCATTTCAGAGAGGTGCGGGTCTCTGAGCGGTGGCACTGACAAAAGCTTGGGTGTGCGGCTGTAACATGCGCGGCTGTAAACGAGCTGACCTGCATATTCTGTTTCCTAATCCTGAGTGATACTGTCAGCTCGGAGAGCTGAGCCTGGCTAATGACTGAAATCCACTGTGCTTTTCTTAGCAAGGATGTGTGGTGATCTGAGATAGTTGTGAAGTGCTACATCCTGAGAATCAGAACTGCACGTGCCCCATGGGTCCAGCATGTTTTAGACAGATAAACGGGGTTTGAGGTGATCAGGGAGTTACTGTGAAAAGAACGGATGTCAGGTACACAGTAACCTGCAGTTAACTAGGAGGGAGATTAAATTAATGGGGTTTTCCCTCTGATAAAGATAATGAAGAGCTCGCAAGGACTTGGTTTGCAGCTCCTACGCACGGTATCCATAGGCACTGTCTTCCTGGCACAGGGAGTGCCAAACAGCTGTGTGACAAGAGCCATGTAGCCAGTGGTGCACCCCACTGAGCGACGTTTGTGCTGTCTGAGACCTCGTCGATACTTTACGAGAGGAAGGAAAATCGGGGTGAGGGGGAGGAGTAAAAGAGGAAATGGGAATAGGCACTGCAGGAGGGGGCTCAAGGTGTCCTGGGATCCACTGCCATAAAGAACCCATTTCAAGGGAGGAGGGCATGGCATGGTGGGGGGAGAGAGTCAGGGTGGGACATAACAGCTGCAGTCTCTCTTGTGGATTTAGGGTTTACTGTCAATCCTGCGTAAACTGAAAAGCGCCCCAGACCAAGAGGTGAGAATCCTCCTCTTGGGACTGGATAATGCAGGCAAGACCACACTCCTGAAGCAGCTGGCATCTGAGGACATCAGCCACATCACGCCAACACAGGTGAGGAAGGCCTTTCCCTGCCCAAGGCAGCTCTTGTGGTCCCACCTGCCTCATTATACAAAGCAGTAGTCATTCAGCAGAGCTTTTCAGTAAAAAGGCGGGCTACTGGAGCCTGGTACACCGTAAGTTTGTGTGTTTTCTGCGTAAGAAGAGGCTCCCTGAAGGAGCCAGAGATTGTCAAGCCAGATCTGTCAGGTAGTGCAAAAGTGGATGGGTGCCCTGGAGTTCTGCAGAAGGCTTTTGGGTCGTGCTGTAGGACTGTGTGGGTGACACTTTGTTCCTGTTGTCCTTGCCAAACTGGGGGCATGTACAGGGGATGCTGCAGCATCGGGCAAGCCCCTGTCTCCTTTCATCTTTCACCCAGCCAGCCTCAAGGGTCCACATATTCTAGCACTCCCTCTCTGACGCCCCTAGTCCCCTCCGTGCTGGGGAGGGGGATGTGTCCCATCAGAAGCACTGCAGCATTGCTCCTGTGTTGACCAGAGGAGGTTGCTAGAGAGCTATGGGAGGTGCTTCCTCCCACCCCATAGCTGCCTCCCAAAGCTCCCACCCCGACACCCCGATTCCAAGAGCCAGTCCCCTGGGTTGTGTCAGCACGTTGCCAGCCCACGCCACATCCTGTTTTTCTACTTGAATGCCCTTTCAATTGGTGCTCTAATTGATGAAATGGACCCTTCAGACGTGCAGCTGTTGCTCTTTTAAGCCCGGCATTAGCTGTGTCGTGTCGAATTGAGCTGAGACCTCTGGCTTCGTGTTAGCTGGGACTCTACTCGGCTTTCACAAGCTCAGTCCTGCTTCTCACAGCGCCCTTGTTTTCTCCTTATCTGCACCTCTCCCACCTCTTCCGGCACCCACCCTGCTGAGCCCTCCCAGGGCACTGACTGCATCATATGTCTCCGTAGCCATGACAGCATCAACCCTTGACCCAAGAACTGCCAAACTGATGGTTTGCCGGCTGTGTTCTCCCACAGCCGATCCATCTCTGTGGCTGCCCAGCCCATCTCACTGCACATTGCAGGCATGGGATATATAAGGTGTAAATGGCTGCCTATGAACGTGATCCAGCCATCCAGGTTTATGCTCTATGTGGCTTTGTTTCTGCTCTTTCCAGGGCTTTAACATCAAGAGTGTACAGTCTCAAGGCTTCAAGTTGAACGTATGGGACATAGGTGGACAGAGGAAGATCAGGCCGTACTGGAGGAACTATTTTGAAAACACTGATATCCTTGTGAGTATTGGCTGCTGTTGAATGCTGTGTTCATGCAATGGCTTTCCAAGGTCTCAGCCAGAAATTCAGGAACAAGTAATGTAATGTCCCAGTCCTCAGCAACACCATTGCCATTGTAACAGGAGTTATTCTGAGGGAAATGGCAAGATTGGTGGGGTGCAGTAAGAAAAACACAGTGATGTTTGGAGAAATGATTCCGTTGTATGTTTTTACTTTCGCAGGATGGCTGGCTATAGCCAGTTCCTTTCCTCTCATCTCAGTCTCCTTCAAACGAAAGATCATTAACAACTTGTAGTTTACCCATCTATAGCTCCTTTCACTGGAGCCTCTGAAGGCCTGTCACGGGCATTAGTGACTTAAGCCTCGTGTAGAGGTAGGTCAGCATGGCGCCTTTGTTTTCTAGTTGGGGAAACTGAGGCACAGCAGAATTAAGTGCTATGTCTGCCATCAGGTAGGATAGCTTCTGGCTGAGGGGCACAGAGAGAACTCTTGCTTTTTCCTTTGGTCCTTTAGTCATAACACTGTTGTTTAATGTTTTTGACATCTTAGCTGCGATTACCTTACAATTAGCTACAGATGACTACAATTCCATTTACAATTCAGGACCCTTTTGTTTCTGTGTTTTGTTACCCTGGGATGCTCCAAGTGCTGCCCCGAGTAGTTTCAAAGAGCAGCTCCAACATGCAGCCATGTGGGCCAGGGTGAAGGCAGGCTGGGGGCTCCAGGCCTCTCCCCACCCCAAGCAACATTGCCTGTGGGAGCAGGGAAAAGGCTGTTCTAAGCAAGGTCTGCAGGGCTCCCATGGGAAAGCGGGAAGCTCTCTCGGAAAGACGCCCTTCCTTCCTCCCTCCTGTCACACACACATACTCACCAGCGTGTCGGGAGCTTCAGTGCGCTTCCACGGAAGGAAAGAGCACTAGGAATAGGACTCTCTGCTCCGAGGCTCGTGTCAGGGTCCTGAAGGGCCTGGCTGCGCCTGCAGATTTAGAAAGCATTGTCCAAATGAAGCTGTTAAAGGGGACTAATAAACCTTCAGTAATCTCATGCAGATCCCCCCTTTTTAGCCATAATTTGGCTGTTTGAGGGCAACCACCACACCGCAACCCATCTGTTTGCTTTTACAATGGTGAGATCTTCCGCGAGGAAAGATCTGGGCTTGAGAAACTGAGCAGCACAATGTTTGCCTGCTCTCTGTGGCCGTCGAGAAGGAGGACGTGGCACGGCTGAGTCCCGGCGCCCCAGCTGTGTGTGGGGAGGCAGTAGGTGTGCAGATCCAAGCCAGCACCACAGAGCAGCAGCTAGGGGACTGTTGCTTGCTGTGGCAGGTGCTCAGGCTGCAGAGGCTGCGCGACCACAAAACACTATCTGGAAGGCTCTGCTGGCAAAGGCAATGAGCTACACTGGCCTGTGGGCTTCCACCCCGTGTGTGCTGCATGGGAAGTGCAGAAATAAAGGTGAATTTGAAGACTGAAGGCGATGAAAGCAGTTGTTTTTCCCTGCCCTCCTCCCACCCCGGTTAAGGCAGTGTACAGAGAAACCCCTTCTTTTCATAGATAGAAGCAGAATCAGTTTTTGGGAAGCAGCGGTGTGATTTCAGGGGGAATAACTGATGTGCACATGGATCTGAGCTCCCCTGGCTGCACTCCATGCTGACACCCAGTCCCGGACTGGGAGCTGTCGGCACGTAAGTGCACTGCTTTGCTATGTCCGTACACACCAAAACCGGGATCGAGTATATGCTGATGACTCTGTCTCCTGCCAGCCCTCACCCCCGTTTTAGCCTGTAATTTTACCCTCTGACAAAGCTGGTGCAGGTTGTGCATCAAATCAAAATTGAGCCTCCTGTCATTTCTTCATCCAGTCCCATCGCTTGCACTTTTTGCCCAGCTCACTCCAGGTTTTGTTTTGGCCTGTTGCTCATAGAAGGCACCAACTGTATGGGAATTTCTTCCTCAAGCTCCGTTTCTCCAACATGGTGTGCGCAATGGCTGCTCAAACTGGCGAACTGGGCTACTGAGCACCGCAGCCAGAAACAGGCTCTCCTCTGGCCCTGGCCATAGAAAGAAGGTGGAGATGAAATGCTACAGTTCCCAGGACCCCTGCTTCTGTCTTCTCCTAAACTATAATGTACAAAGCAGAAAGTGCCCTCTAAAGGGTATTAAAAAGCAGGAAGTGATTGCAAATTCAAATCCATGCAGATGCCTTTGAATGCGAACTTGGTCTTGCATCACACACCTGTGATATTTGGAAGCTTAACCCAGGCAAATAAGGTGTGGATATCTGGCTGATTGCATATTCAGACAGGCACCTGCAGCTATTTGGCACAGGGCTTTCTGGTTTGGAAGTAGGCACTCCGCACATACTTTACCTTCTCTGTGCTGTGCTTTTGTGGCTTTTGCCCGGAGCGCTGTTGTCTCTAATTCTCATCTTGCAAAATAGCTCCCTAGCAAGGAACGGAGCAGTGCAGGAGAAAGTCTGGCTGGTCGGGACCCAGACCTCTTCCTTGCCAGTTAGAGAAGCACCATAATATGGGAGGTGCCACCTTGCAGTTGAGAAGTAGCGCTCGACTGTTGTGTTCATGTGTTGCTAAGGTTCCCCTGAGATGTCCCGAAGGAGATGACGGTCCAATGTCACGCCAAAGCACAACTGCCAGCCCCGCAGCTTCTTCCTTTCGGTCTGTGTTTCCTACCCCAAATGGGATGCGCAGGCGTGGATGCTTGGGAGGGGCAGAGAGGACGGGCGTAGCTGATACAGTATTGGCGCACGTGCTTGGAATCACAGTGCGGGGAGAGGCTGCCTGTCACGCCGTGCCCACGGGCCTTTCCCCATCACGTGGCACCGAGTGCGCTGCTGACGCATTGCCATGCAGCTGCGTCTAGCTGTGTGCCCCCAGCCTCTGTCAGCGAGCATCAGCTCAGCCCCGGCGGGATTGCAGACCCCCAATCATCAGTGGAGAGGTCTGCGAGGTTGCTGGGTTACCTCCTCAGGCCTGGCGTACAGATTCTCCTGCTGTGTGTTTGGTGCCATTTCAAACAACTCTAATGCTGCTCATTAAGGGAGTGCCTACAGTTTAATAGATATTGCTGCTAGAGATCTTCCCTCCCCCGACTATTTGGTCGAAATTATCCTGGAAGTGTGGAGTCTTATGCTGAGACTGCCTGCAAGGATGCCATTTATCTTGATGGCGGGGTGCTGTGCTCATCTATTCCCTGAAAACCAGGCTGACACTTGCTCCCTGTAAGCCACCAAAGAGCATGCAGATGACGTGCCAGCCGCTTCAATCACTGCTGATGGGGAATGGCAGGGACCGGGAGCAAAATGCTCAGTGTTTATCACCAGTCCTGTCCCCATCTGATGTCCCACCACCCTTCTCCTTCAAAAACCTTACCGTACCAAGCAATGAAAAAAGGATGCTAGACTGTTCTTGCCTGAGCGTTATACTGAGGTTCCCCATTTCTTTAGATGGAGCTTGATAGCTGTGTGCTCTGAACTGTAATCGCATTGCTAGGGGGAAGGAGGGTGACTGGACTTAGTAATTGCATATTTAGGGGGACCTCTGAGGAGCCTTTTAGCCTCTGCAGATACAGAGCTTCCTTCACTGAGAAGGCACGTTTGCGTTTACAGAAAGAAATCGGCATGTGCTGTGCTGTGCTGTGCTGCTTGGAGAGGTGGAGACCCCCTCCCAAGGCAGGGAGCCTGCAGATCAGGACATTCACCCTTCTCAGTACCAGGGGACAGGTGTCCAGTTGGGACCTCCTCCTGCACCATGAGATGTGGTGCCCAGCCCTGAGCAGTTGGCCGGACTCTGCTGGTCAGTCTCTGTGAGCCAGCTACTCCCTGTCTTCTCCACAGTCCTACTGGACAAGCTGGTAGCTGAAGATAGTGTCTCAGAGGCTGGATCCAGCCTTTCTCCTCAACCAGCTGTTCCAGGAGATTGCAATAGGATCTCCTGATGGACAGGAACTCGGTGTCCCCAGTATACTCATCTGTCCCCTGAGTGCCATTGCCTTGGTGGCTCATCGAGAAGGTGATGTGTCCTGCTAGAGGGCAGCACGGCATAGTCACACCTGTGCAGTGTTTGTGTGCTGTTCCCTAGGGTGGACAAACCAGGTCTGGCTCCCCACGTTTTGCCCTCCCGTGCTCAGCTTCAACCTGCGAGCTGGTCATTTGAAAAGATACCAGGCAGTCTCCTGTTCTCTCCAGATAATATGTGCGGTGGAGATGGTGAGAGCATCCCAGTACTGCCCCCAGCTCCGTTCTGATGCTACTCACATGCTGTCCAACCCCCCAGCTTTAAAAGGGGTGGTTCCTCTCCATTTGGAACATCGTGAAGTTTTGTCAACGTTCGCTATAATTATTAATACTGGGGATCTTTGTGCCCTTAAGCATGATTATTAGGCTCAGCTCACTTAGGCACATGATACCATGGAAGAGTGTCTTTTGGGAAGAGTAACTCTCCCTCTTATTTCTTTTTCAGATCTATGTCATTGACAGTGCAGATAGGAAGAGGTTTGAAGAAACGGGTCAGGTGAGTACTTACGCTCCGCTTCCTTTGAAGTAACTCAGTGCTTCTGAGTGCCCCTTGCTCACAAAAGTTAGGAAGATGATTTTGTTGTTTATGAGGGAAATTTGCATTTCAAGAGAGACTTGCCTTTCAACATCAATGCAGATTATTTTGGTAGATGTGAAACAAGGAAAATAGGTAGCCTAATTCCGTTTAAATAGAACGGTTTCCATTGAAGTTATACAATAATAGCAAATGGAGCCCAATATTGAAAGCAAAAACTTCCCAAAGTCCTTTAAACCTTGCCAAACCAAGACTCTAAGGAATCACATTTTCTTATTTACAGAGTCGAAATGGAAATCATATTGACTTGATTGTCTTTTGGATGTAATTGGGGAAAAAAAAAAATAAAAGCCCTAAGAACTTTGTAACTAGGACCGGCCAGAAAATTAAGATTTCCGTTTTGCAAAGTTTTGATGTTTTGTAACATTCTGTGTTTTAAGATGGAACAAAAATAGGACTTTTGAACGTTCTGTAAAATTCAGAAAGCGACAGTGTCCCAAAATAGCTAACAAAAGATTTACCCCCCAGAAATAGGAGATTTGGGTTGAAGCCCTCTGTTCTGCCCGATTCGAAGGAGGCGCTTGATCTTTTGCCTCTCAAGTACCAGGGACACACCCTAACAGCAGAACTGTTGGCTGTTCCAGGGGTGGGGGAATCTTTCTCCTTTTGGAGCGATTTCATTGTATAATTAAATATTCATTGGGCAGAAGAAAGGGAGAGGAAGCAGAAGCTTAGAGCACTTGCCTGAGTCAGGCGGAGTCAGCCTGGACCCCTCATATTTCCGCAAACGCTTTTTGTTTCAATAAATCAGCCGTGTCAGATGAAAGACCCATTTTGCTGAAAAATTCCCGTCCAGCTCTGTTTATAACTCCATTCTCTCGTCCTGGTTTCCAAACCAAACAGTGCTTTTGGGGGGGTGGAGTCGGATTTCTGCTGCAGTTTTAGCATCTCCCCGGCTGCACTTGTTTAATCCGTGAGTTTCTAGCCAGTGGATGAAGGACATTAGGACCGTGTCTGAGAGCACAAGACCTTTCCAGCTAAATAAGGAGCCCACAAAAATCTCATCTATCTGCAGCGCCAGCAATCCCTACAGGTTCTGCTGGGTTTGTCGTATGTTCACACAGGGAAGTGACATGGGAACTGTGTGCTTGTTTCACTCGAGGCCATTGCACAACCCTAGACGTGGAGGATTTCAGCCATCGTTGTTCCACTGCAGATTCAGATTTGAGCTATTGAAAGAATCTCTTTGAGTCACCCGGTTTTGAATGAACGAACCCATTTCTCAAGATACCACCCAACGCGCGCTGTGTGTATGGAGACAGAATCCAGCCAGCGAAGCTGATCTAGCTTGTCTTCAGCAGCACTTTCTTGTGGGAGGGAGGTTTCCATTTCTGGGGGGGGGTGGTGTGTGCAAAAAAATCCTCTCCCACTCAAATTGGAGCGTATAAAACTTGGAACAAGCCCCTGAAACTCATTATTAGCAAGGAGATCAGGGCTGGTGTCAGCGACTGCTCAGGTACAAACACCAGTCAGGCGATAACTTAAGACAGATTCCTCATACTGCCAATTTACATGTTTTTTGCTGTTTCATCAGTTTTGGTCTCCTGGGAGCAGGGACTGGTAAAACGCAGCGTTGTAGCCTCTGAGGCAACTGCTAATTTCAGACCAAGATGAAGATTTTTGTAACCTGTAATTGGAAGAAATAGCTTTTGAACCTTGGGCAGAGATGATTGTATGCATTTTTGCTCTCTTATAATAAGATCTAGGTTTCACTGGAACACACTCTTCCAGCATTTGCCCTAAATATATTTCTAATTAGAGACAACCACTGGTGGTTGAAGGTTTTCTTCCCTCCCTCCCTCTTTCCCCCCTCACCCCACTCCCTTGTAAATAATATAGGAGCTGGCTGAGCTTTTGGATGAAGAAAAGCTTAGTGGAGTCCCCATGCTCATATTCGCTAACAAGCAGGATTTGCTGACGGCTGCCCCTGCTTCGGAGATTGCCGAGGGACTGAACCTACACACAATCCGGGACAGAGTCTGGCAGATCCAGTCTTGTTCAGCTCTTTCAGGAGAGGGAGTACAGGTGAGGCTCTGGAGAAGGCTTGCTGTGCCAGCAGGCCATCTGTAAGAGACTGTTCATCTGCGGGGTGGGGCTGGACTGGCTGCCTCGCAAAGGAGGGTCAGCGCAGCCAAACCCGGGGGGCACGTGTCTCATTGCCTCTGCAAAGGGAGGGGGGAGCTGCGGGCCCTTGGGATCTCTCCATCCCCGGGAAGGGGGAGAGCGATAGCTTCCCCACTCAGGACCCCTTGGCTAGGCCAAATGAAGACATTGATTTATTTAAAAGAGACTGCTGTCAGGTTAATCATTTTCACAAAACAAATCGTCTTTTGCTATTAACCCTGTTAGAAGCCTGCACTTCAGAAACCTGATTTACCTTCGCTACTAATGACGTTGGGCACTTTGCTCAGCCCAGGCGCCAGGGAGAACCCGATCCTTATTTCCGATCCAGAGAAACACAAAAGAGTTGCGTGCAGGGCAAGGAGCGCTTCTAATGGCAGCAAAAACCCACCGAGGGGGCTGAGCCGTGCTGCTGTGCTGAACCGTAATAGCTGTGACTTGGGCTCCTGTGCTGGTTCCTGCAGTATAGTAGCTCTTTGTAATGTAAATGGAACCTGGGTTTGTTTACTTCACTCTTAGGCTTTCCTGAATTAATGAAATATTTGCAGTGCTTGAAATCCGAGCAGTCAGGAATACTCCCTTCACTGATATTTAAGGAAACAGAATGATGAAGGTGTTTATCTTCATTGCGGATTCAGTAAAACCTTATTTGCAGATGCCACACAGAGCTGTTCAGGGTAGTCAGATCTCAAGCTGAACACGGAGAGGCGCAGAAGCAGCCCCCAATACTGAGTGGGCAGTAAAATGGCAGATGAAATTTGGTGTTGGCAAGTGCAAAAGAATCCTCGTGAGGAGCAACCACCCTAACTATACTCATAGGAAGATGGACTCAAAATTAGCTGCCATTACTCACAAGCAGGTCATTGGGAACAGCAGCTTAGTGCTCATCGATGGCCAGAGAGGAAAATCAAATGCAAGAGAATTATCAGAAAGCAATCAAGGAACATCCCAGAAAACATTTCTTGTGTAGCAGGATAAAGGCATGGTGGGCCCATGCCTTGAACATGACATTCGTTTCTGCCTCTGCCCCATCTAGAAACATTTTAGTGGTAGTAGAATCAGAGTCCAACAAAAAATTAGGTTGAAGGGTCTTTGGGAGATCTTTAGACCAGCCTCACGTTTAACCAGCAGGGCTACCTACGAGTCTAGAGGAGTTTGCCAGTCAAGTTATAAATACCTCCGGGCATGGAGATTCCACAGCCTCTCTAGGTAACCTTTTCTAGCACTTAACTATCCTCATCAGAAAGAATATTGTCTATATATCTGCTCAGAATTAGGAGAGATTTGAGTCCTCTGTCAAGAACGATCAGTAGCACAGAGTGGCATCTGTACACAGGGATGATAAACAGATTAAGACTTGCAGCTTGGAACAGAGAGGACGGAGAGTGGGAACGTCTTCAGGATTTATAAGGTATAAAAATGTCAGATAGGCTATATGCTATTTTTCACCTTGCTAGAGGAAGGGCGTTCCTAATAAAATAATCACCTTAAAAGACAACACCTTAAAAGAAAGGGGTGAAAAAAAGGGGGGGGGGGGGGGGGCTTTTTTGAGAGTTGTGTCATTAAATTGTGGATCTGAAAAATACTAGGTGAATTTCTGAAGAGATCTGCAGGCAATCTCTGACCACTGAGATCTGGAGGCAGCTTCTGCGTGAGGAACAGCTTGGGCCACGGGCTGGGAGGGGAGAACAGAGCAAGGGAGATCCTGTTCCTACACGTTCTTTCTCTTGGCATCCAGAAAGGGGATGCCAGCCTGGATGGACCGTTGGTCTCACCCAGTGCAGCAGTTCTTCTAATCGGAAGTTCTTAACCTGATGTTCAGGCCTGGGCATAGTAGGTGGTGCCCTCCAAAGGGCCATTCAGCTTCACTGCAGCCAATCTTGCGAAAGGCTTCAACGCTCGTCGTTATTTCGAAGCGGTGGTAGAGGGAAATGCATTCCACGATGGCAGCGTATAGTCATGTCGGAAGAAATGCGATGAAGAAAGCGAGGCTGCGGTCCACAGGGTTGAGGCAGGCCTAGGTCGCCTTCTTCCCTCCTCCAGGCTCTCTGGTTCGTGGGAGTCCAAGTGAGCTCTCCAGCTGCAAAGGGGCAGTAAAGCGGCAGGTGAAATTCAGGGATCTACGTTGGGTGGGGAAGAACCAAATGATAGAAAGTGGCGCTTTGAAAAGTGCCGCCTCCTCAAGCTGATCTGCGGGCTCTCCGGCGTGGGCTGCGCCCTTCCTCGTTGGTAGCGCCTTCATGCGGTGCCTTCTCCTTGAAGTACAGTGCACCCCGCGCATTCAGTGGAGTAAAACAGGCAGCCCAGTACCCTCCAGCAGAGAAATGAAACCTGCTTCTGCGTTCATTTCCAGAAAACAGAAGACAAGAGCTAAATAAAACTGTTTGCAGGCCTGTATATTTTGTCATGCTTATCTAGACAAATTAATTTAGATGCAGGCCAGATAACATCCCGCTTTGTTGTCGGCAGTCTCATTGCCCTAAATGCTGCTGCTTATTCCATAAATGATTATTGCAGAAAGGTCAGGGAAGTTGCAAACTCTCCACAGCTTATAGAAAAAGAGCCCCTACATTTCTCTTCTGCCATAACTCCAGCCCTGTCAAATCAAGAATGCCAGGCTCTCCCTTTCCTTTCACGTTCCTTGGACAAAACGGTTTGGGAGATGGCTTTGAAACTAAGCCTGGGTCAGCCCAGGAAGGAACAGTGTCTTCCGTCCTGGGACTCTAAGGAGAGGTCAAAAAGTAGGGGAATTAAAGAAGAACTTGTTTAAAGACTGAGATTAAGAAAGATGTTTTTGAGGACCCATGGTACGCGGTATCTCTACCAGTAGGTCAGAACAGGAGCGCTCAGTGTAGTTGAATCTCAGGTCACTGCTTTAAGGGCTTCTTTGAGAAATTACAGTTAGTGACAGCAAAATAAATGAAGACGTGGAAGCATCAGGTATTCAGAATGAAAGCCAAGGAGCGAGCACGCTCGCCATCTCTGCTGATGGAATACATTAGTTAGAGTAAAACTGGAGACGTCGCTGACGGATTTTGCGAGGGAGAGCTGTGGCATATCCCGGTACTGAGCACATGCGGGAGCAGAGTTCACAGGGGAAGAATTTTGTGATAGCTTGAAGGAAGAGCAATGAGCAAAGATAAATAATGCCGATACATGAAGGAGAAATAGTTTGAAGGTCATTTAATTAGTTTAGCTGCTAGCACCATGGTGTATAGAATTGGGTAGTTAAGACTGGGGATTTCAAGGTTAATGAGATTAGATTATGGTTAATAGAATGATATAAATTTAGAGAAGTTAACTATTATTTGAAATGGGTTATTTAATAAAACTGTTAATTAAGGAGGGAATCCATATTGTCATCTTCTCTTTTAAAATTAGCCATTGGGGACTCTGAAAAAGGGGCCCAGCAATGGCCTGGGCCGGCTCAGGAGTGAGGTGACTGGGTTAACTGGAAAGCCCATGCAGTGTCCTCTGGAAGCTAGCGGGTAGCCCCTGTTACTCCGGCTGAAGACTTCATTACCCCCAGACCCTAATCACGGGCACCACTCGCCTTGTTAATCCGACTTGGTGGTGCCATTGAGGGAGGAGCGGCAGCCCTCATGCTTACAGCAAAATGTCTGCTTGGGTCTAGATTTTATCCTTCAGCCCTTGTTAGGAAAGCGGGAAAGCCTTTTCTCCCCGCCACAGCCATCTGGGCTCTGCCTCTGGAGCGGGGTCCTGCACCAGCTCACACCCAGACCCTTGCACGGGGTGCAGCGAGCGAGGGAGGCGGTGGCCGATGCCGGCAGAGGAGCAGAAGGGAAGTGTTGCCTCACAGCAGCTCTCTGGTGCCACGTAGGCTCTCCTGGGGTTGTGTTCTGTGACCGGATCTCCAACTGTAGTCCTTGGCGTGCAAAAGCTGTGTGCATTCCACCCTGGCCGGCTGGGGTGGGGTGAAAGCAGGCAGGACCTCTTGCTGGAGGTGTTCTTTAGGGGCCAGGGTGTGTGTTAAACATGACTCAAGGCTTTGGACTGCTCTGTGCTCTGCAGCTGGTTTCTTGTCTGAAGCAAGAGGCTCCGACCGTGACAGCAGGAGCTCAGCCTGCCCTGAGGAATCGTCCTGCAGAACGATGCTGCAGTGTATTGTGTCCGGAGTCTCCCAAGCAAAATGGGCCTCTGGAGACCGATAAAAGCCAGTGGAACTGAGAGTAGCCACTAAACTTCTCTAATTTATGCCAGTGCTGGTCTGGCCCAAAGGCCTGTGGGGAGGGCTGAGACACCTTCTCCTCCCTGGCCGTTTCAGCCCAGTTGAGAACAGAGCCCAGGACCCAAGTTCTTCTGCCGATGCTGCGATTCAGCACTTTCACAAGGGCAAGGTTCAGAGCAGGACCCCCTGGCAACATCGTGTCCTCCGAGCTAGGCTTTGTCTCAAAGATATCTTAGCCAGGGCGGCTAGATGGGGATCTTCCGCGTCTTAACAAGGTTCTGGGGCTACGTGTAAGCGTGATTTAAAACCAGTTTCGATGACTGCAGCTCTCCTGGGGCGGGCAGAGCTGGTGCTCGTTGAGGAAAAGCAACCGTGCTTCCAGATTACAGGGCAAAGTCTTGTGATTTTTAAGCAGGGTAAGGAGGGAGTCTGCAGCGCTGCATCAGGGATACGAGCTCTCAGAGGACAAAAGAAAAGCTTGCACCCAGACGAAAAACAACGGATAAGTGGGAGCCTGTAAAAGCCAGCCTGTATGATGACTGGAGGTGCAAAGAAATGACAGATAACGAAGGCACAGTCCTGGCTGTGCAGGGGGAGAAGAAAGTGACAGTTGGAATAACGCGTACCAAAAACGCTAGAGATGGAGAATTTTGCACTTGCCTGACCCAATTTGTTATGGCAGACAGAGGATTACATGAAAGGATTAAGCTTTGCTGTCCTTAAGGTCACGTTAGGGGTCACAAGTGTGTGGCCTTGCCTGATCCCTGGCTTGCAGGGGAGCAGAAATCGGGAGGCTTTTTATGGGGTGGAAAGGACTCGTTCGCCGTGTTTGAAGTAAGATTACTTCACTCCCGTAGCCGCAAAGCTGATAATGCAGGGAATAAGCAAGCAGCGGGCTAATCTCAAGCAGGACTTCTTATTTCTCCTGGGGAAGGCTCTACCAGTCCTTTCCCAAAGGGCATTGGAGCACAACTCCCTGGACACAATGGCAGGTGTGACTGCAGCAAGGCAGGGTTGTGCCAAGCAGCATTTCTCCGCAAGGAGCATTATCCTCTTCCCTCGAGCTCTCTCTCTTTGCTTTGGTAAAGTTTACTAGCTGCTCGTTAAGGAGCTAAGCTGAAAGATCTGAAATCTTTCCCTGGCTAAGTTTTCCCAGGGTTGACTTGAGGCTGGAATACTAATGTTGTATCCGTCTCCGTCTTCAGAGTACCTGCCAGTGTCTCCGTGTCTCAACAAAGCAGCGCAAGGACATCTATCAAGATCTGAATGTTACTGTAGGGATTGTACTTGCTGCACAGAGCCATCCTTTAAGCATGCAGATACAGGGGCGTGTATGAAGGGACAAAGGATGACAACAGTTGACTCCTTGTGGACTTTTTCAAGCACCGTTTCCTCTTTCCTGCGTGCCTTCCCCACTGCAGCTCTTTGCGCTGGTACCAGCTTCCCTGGATTTCTGTCTCTTCCCAACCCTCTGTCCTGCTTCAGACCCTAGGCAGAAAAACTGGAAACACGCCTTTCAGTTTCTTTGGCTTTCCATTGGGTTTTCCAAAGCATCTGGGGACGCTGCAGAACACGCGCTCCCCGGGCAAAGTTGCACCAGAAGCTGTGGATGTAGTTGCAGTGTGGCTGAGGATGAGGAGGGTGTCTCTGATACAAGACATATAGAGCTGAGCATGTTCTTTTTCCCTTTATCCCTGTCAGGCAGGGAGATATTTACAATTAAATATGATTTTTTCCTGTCACTTAACTCACACCAGCAGAGTGATTTTAAAATCTCTTCCTGCTTTAAAAGTTCGGTGACCTACTTATGTATTTCAAGCCTGTTTGGAGTTCACCTTTCCTCTTGCATTTTGCTATGTCATTCTTTCGCCCTCGTTACATGCTTGATGCAGCCAGGCTCCCAGCCATGGTAAATCCCATCATAAACTCTGCTTTATGACCCTCGCCGCACCGCGCTGAAACGGTCTGTCTCGGTCTGTCTTTCCCCTTCCCCAGCTCCCCACCGGCAGCAGGCAGAGTTTTAATCACTGCGAATTCAGGTTGTGGTCAGATTAGGTAGAAGATAGGATGCGTGTTTGTTGTTTTGCAGTGATGTATTGTTTCTGGGATTACTGTGCTGAATAGCAGAGGGTGTCAGCTGATATTTATTACTTTAAGCTGTCTCAGCTGTTCTGGTTCAGCAAATAAACCTACATTCAAAATGAATGAGGAGCTCTGCTTGCCTTGTATGCCATGATGTGTGCAAATGTGATTATTGCTTCCGAGGCAGGGGAAGCTGAAATCATTGTGGGAGCGTTTTTTAGTTATTTATTTATTTTTACTCTTTGCAGGCAATCATGCAGATTTCTAAAGCACACACAATCAAGCCAAAGGCTTGACACCTCTCCTCCGAGCCCCATTGTTAAACCCTGGCGTTCCTCATGCCGCGCTCGCTCCCTTCTCTCTCTAAAGTGATAAGCTTTAAACCACGCTATTGATTGCTTAAGGCATTACATGTTTTACACCTAGGTTATCAGTGTTATTGAAAGGGGAAGACACAAAGCTACTGGGCCTTAAAATGAATCCACCTCTCGTCTTTTCCCATTTGCTCTGAGGATTTCAGACAATTTGTTTTACTCTGATCTCTGCTGTGGAGATAAATAAATGAAACCGGAGACATCAACCCTCCCCAAGGTTAGAGTTAGAAGTGTTATTAGTGTAGGGCCTCATGTGCACCCCGGCGCAAGCTGGGCTCGCTTATTCTTTATTTAACTCCACAACAAGGCCTGATTTCACAAGTTGCTGCTCCCCTTCAGATAAGAAGTGTCACATAGCGCAGCTATCAAGGTGAATTGGTATTTTCAAGTGAGAACCTCTCTGCTTCTGATTAAACCCCGAGGACTCCCTCTCTTCTCTCTTAACTCTTTAGCTCCCCTCCGACGTGGCCACCACCTGAGGGTGGCCGAGGGGCAGCGCGGAGGCAGGGCAGTGGCTCACCCCAAGGGCCTGCTGTGCTGTGCCGTTGGCTGGCCGTCCTTGGGACAGATGAGGTCCTTGGCAGCCGTCTGGGGACAAGGGCAACGCTGCTGGGGCTAGCAACGTTGCTGACCCAAAGGCTCCACTCTTTCTTAGGGTCTAACTCTCATTTTAATGATGCAGAAATGACCGCTGAACGTAACACAGTGAAATCCACCCTCCAGAGCTCCAAGGTGACGGTTTGCCCAGTTTCCAAGCAGAGAAATGTGCCACTCTCATCCCCAAAACCCTACCTGCCTTCTTTCTGCTGTGAGCCTCCCCGTCGGCAGAGGTGCCTCGTAGGCAGAGCAGAGGTAGCGGGTGCGATGGGACACAGTTAGGACGAGACTGTGCGTCCTGCGCTCCGTTCTGCGCGTCTCACAGCGGATAAGTGGCAGGAGCAGATAAAATACCGCTTTGCCCTTGAGTAGCGTGTCCCATCCTGGGTTCTCAGCAATAAGCTCACGTCTCGGGTACGCACAGCGCGTGTTACCCTCCTCCTTGCAGTGGTCAGAGATGTCGTGCGCAAATTTTTATGGAAGGACTCTAAAGAGTGTATCATCCTCTCAAACTGTGACCATGCCTATTCTCGCTGAACCCCTGGGGGATCCCTAGGGACCTGTTTTCGGTGGGGTCCCTGAGGCACAGGGAACAGGGTCCACATCCAGTTATTGCAGTGGCTTTCATGGATTTGGATTTCAAGGCTTGCAGCTGAGGAGAGAATTAGAGCTGTATTCTTTGCCGAGCAGAGAATTAGACTGTATAACGAACAGCCCCTTAAAATCCACCGTCTCAAAGATGAGATGACTTGCCCGAGGTCACACAAATCATCTGTGGCTGAACCTGGAACCGAGCCTTCATCTGCCACTGACGTACCTGGACTGCAGAGTGATCCTTCCTCGAAGGACCTGTGCGTAGCGATGAGACCACGATACTCCTTATGGTCAGATGAAAGATTTAATAACCTCTGTGTGACAACGTCTGCCGAGCAGTGAAGCACTCGTGGTTTTTACCCGCGGCGTTTTCGGGTGAAACCCAGGCAGGGGTAGACGAGGAGGCAGCACGCGGTGCCTGCCGAAAGGTGGGCAGGCGGGACTGGGGGATTCGTTTTCCCTTCGCTTGACTAACGTTACCTTTCTCTGTCTGAAGGACGGCATGAATTGGGTCTGCAAAAATGTCAATGCTAAGAAGAAATAAAGCGTTCTGAGCGACGTGGAAATGGAGGAGCGGTGGGAGCAGAATCCTAGCCTGAAAACACTAATTTGCTGCTTTCTGACCAAATGTTTTTCCATCTGTGCACAGCTACAGCTGTTAAAATTAAAAAAAAAAATAGAGAGAGAGAGAGAGAGAAAAAAAACCAGGGAACAACATCGGTTAAAACCTACTGCTGGGTTTGGAACCTGACCTGCTCTTTAGTATCGTTTTTTATCCTAATAAAGGAATTGTATGTTTCCTCCCTATGCATAAATAGTATGAAATGTCTGATTAGCGAGCAAGTTTGCGAGCAGAAGCAAGACCGCGAGGCACCGCGGCGCGGAGGGCGAGTTGCCGTAGTCGCTTAGGTGTAGGACCTGCCCCGTACGTGCGGGTTTGCGGTTGCTGAGGACGCGCTCAGGTGTCAGTCACAGCTTCCCCTCAGTGACAGATAAAACGCGGTTGTGTTACCAGTTGTGGGTAGTTTCTTAAAATAAAGCTGCTAAGGAGTCATTTGTGTAATGAGGGTAGGAGACTTCCACGTATTCCTGTAGCCATAAAAGAGGAGTTTGATCGTAACAAGGCACTGTTGCATTGCGACACCGCCATAGAAGGGAGAGAAGGGTTATGTGTGTATAATTGAAGCTCTTTACAGCTGGAATAATGCAGGATGAGCGTGCCTAGGGCTTTTCTCGCAGCTGAAGGAGAATTTAGCCCAGCATTTCACCTTGAGCCAGCAAAAAACGCGGTTCCTGCGTTCAGTAAGTTCCATATGCGAGATTAGTCTTGATGGTGAACAATCCCTGTTGATTTTCCCTTGATGTTAAGGCAACTCTGCAGCAAAATGCAATTAAGTCCATGATTACTTTCTAGAATGAGATACCAGGTCCCAGGTTTCCTTTTTGAAATGTGCAAAATATATTCCTCTGCCCCCCTTCCTTGGCACAGCCCTTCGGGGACTGCCCGGCTGCGGGCTGGCTGCCCCGGGCCCGAGGTGCCCCCAGCCCGGTGCCGCCTGCGGGTTGCCCTGGTGGGGGGTGAGGAGCCCGACGAACAGCAGATGGGAAGCGCTCGTTCAATTGAGGAGTCGTTCTTCCCCGAGCTGGCTTTCCCCTGAAAGGATGCAGTCGCTGAAATGGGAAAGAGGCCGTGTTTTCCACCTCCTCGTCCCCGATTCCAGCGTAGCCCCAGCTGACAGCGAGCCGGAGCCGTCAGCGCGCCAGAGCAGCCGTGTCCTGTGCGGAGCGAGCTTGGTGACTCCTGGGCTGGTTTCTAATGCACAGATGGCAAAATAATCCCGCTGCCCTGCTTGCCAGCTTTGTTTGCTGCCTGCGAAAGGCCAGAGAATGACTAGGGACTGCTTTACCCCTTCCACCTCGTGGAGCCGGACCGGCGGGCAGCGCGGGGAAAGCTGCGCGTACCAAAGCATGTGGCTTCACCACGCGTCAGCGGGTTGACTCATGGACCCAGGCAGACGGCTGACACCCCTGGAGCTCCTGGCTCTCCGCTCCTCCCTTCCCCTGGACGCCTCCACGGCAGAAACATCTGCACTGTACGTGAAGCAGCCCCCGGCCGCCTCCGTGTTACAGCCCGGCAGATTAGAAGTCATCTGGGGCCGATTCCGGGTGTGCCCCCCCCCCCCCCGCCATACATCAGGATGCACGGTGGCGGTTCAGGGGTTGAGCTGCGTGTCGTTCAGCTGTCTTTGCTGTGGCTGGGGGGCAGAGGGACAGCTGGGACAGCAACTGCGTTCGCAATCCAACTTTAATCTGCCTGTGTCCGTGAGTCAGCACCCTCCGAGTGCATCTGTCTCCGGCACCGAGGCAGGACACGCATGCCGGAGTAGCACAGCCTTGCTCTAAAAAAATGGCCAACTGGGGGGGGGTGGGAGGAGGGAAGCGCAGGCTGGGGCGAGCTGTTAAGCAATCGCTAATGACACAGAGTGACACAGCTCCAGCTTTGCATGGATTGAGTAAAGGAGTCGGGAGATGTTCATTTAAACATAGCTCGTTCCGTGACTGCCCGGCTGCGTTGGCTTGTTGGGAACCCCAGGAATCCGAGCACCGCATGTTCCTGGGTCAGCCCAAGGAGGAGCCGTATCCCGGCATCGCCTTGTCCTCGCAGTTCATGTGTCCGCCTGGTGCCGGTGCTGTAAGACCTGCAGCCCTCTCGCGACGGCATGCTTGGGTGCTGGCTGAGTGGCAGATGCTCCCGAGCTTTGGCTTTGCCTGTGCTGCATCCCAGCTGAGGGAAATGTTGGGATACCCCTCCTCTGGCCCAGGCACCACAGAGCAAAGTCCCCTTGGGGGCTCAGGCGTTGATCCTTCTCACCTGAGCTGGTGCTTCCCCGCTCCCTACCTTTTCCACCGGTGGCAGTTACCCTGTGACACTCCTCCCGTGCCACAGTTTGCATTCTGGAGCCAAAAAGCATCCGGGAGGGTAATTCAGTTTGGTTTTTTTTTTTTGAGGCTCACATTGGTTCAACTTGGAAATGCATAAAATATAGTAATTTTCCCATCGTTCCAGTTTGGAAGGAAAAATGGCCTTACTGAACTCAGGATCCGGAAGGGTTTGCTGGCTCCTTCGTTACGTTTGCGTGTAACTGCACATGTTGGTTGTGTGCGGCTCTACCAGCCAGAGCTTAACCCGTAACCCAGCAGGAATGCGGCTTGCCTGCGCCAGGGAGGAAGAGGAAGAGCGTGGTAGAGCAAGCCGTGCTGGGAGGGTGGCGGTGGAGGGTTGGGATGACCATGACTTAAATAAATCACCCTGCAGTGACGGCTGTAAATGCTCCTTGTGTTGTAAACATCTCTGTGCATTGACCTGGGGAAAATGGGAAAGGATTTGAGCCTCTGTTCACTTCCCGCTCGTACCTGAACGTATTTGCATCGCTGCACCCTCCGCGGGACTCTCCTCCCTAAATTCCACTCGTAAAACCAGCCGGGGACAGCCGCAATGCCGTTTGGAGAGACCCCGGCCCGTCTCGCAGCCCTTCGGCTCCCGCTTGGTTGATGGGAATTGCGTACACGAGGCTTTGCCCCGCTTTGCCCTCCCTCAAGTGAGGTTGGAGGAGCCGCCCGGCTCAGCGCTGTGGTGGAGCTCTGCCCCACGTCCCGCCCATTCCCAGCGTTTTAAAGCCAGGAGGGGCCATTCCGTTCCTCTCTCCTCACCTCCCGCGTAGCACAGCCCATGGAATGCCGGCGCCGAGCTGGAGCACCTCTGGTAGGAAGGCACCGGGCCCTGATGGGACGGCTCGGCGCGACGGGCGCATCCGGGCCTCGGGACGTTTGTCTCCGGCATTAATTCCCCTCCCGCCGGAGTTCGTCTTCCTGCGCTTTCGCATCATTAAATCCGGCTCTACCTTGGCGATAAAGACACCTCCCTGCGTGTTCCTGGAAGGGGAGAGGAGGGCGGAGGAGTGAAATTCCCCAAGGGCACGTCAGGAAACGTGGGTCCCTGCTCCGACCCCTGGGCGTGGGGGCTGGTGCCCTCCTCCGCCGCAGCCAGCGCCCCGCTGCAGCTCTGACGGACAGGGTCTCCCCTTGCCCGCGGAGAATGCCCGCCGGCCACCCTCCTCCCATTTTTCCCCCTCCCGATGCTGCTTCTGGCACGCTGGTGACTTTTCCCCCCGTCAAAGATACAGCTGCCCACCAGAGGGTTTTATCAAGTGCACGGGGCTGAAACCCGCCCCCTCAAACTTGCCCCCTGCCCCGCTGGGCTCTTCCTTCTGTGGCTGTTGCATTCCCCGGGCCGGCCGGGCCCGCGCAAGCTCGCTCTTTTATGTTCCCTTTTTTGAATTTCACTGAAAAGGGGTATTTGCAATCTCTGGTCACGTTGTTACTCCGTGTGTAACTTAGATGTCTTTGTCAAAACCAAAAAATAAAAGGAAATAAATTAAAATTTAGTAGAAAGACAACTGGTGTTTGGGAGTGATCCTTCTTCTTGGGGTGGTCCTTCTTGGGGCGATCCTTCTTGGGAGTGAACCGTCTTGGAGTGATCCTTCTTGGAGTGATCCTTCTTCTTGGGGTGGTCCTTCTTGGGAGTGATCCTCTTGGAGTGATCCTTCTTCTTGGGGTGGTCCTTTTTGGGGTGATCCTTCTTCTTGGGGGTGATCCTTCTTGGGAGTGATCCTTCTTCTTGGGGGTGATCCTTCTTGGGAGTGATCCTTCTTCTTGGGGTGATCCTTCTTAGGAGTGATCCTTCTTCTTGGGGTGGTCCTTCTTGGGAGTGATCCTTCTTCTTGGGGTGGTCCTTCTTGGGAGTGATCCTTCTTCTGGGAGTGATCCT